>OZ010796.1:126225519-127509996 GCA_963932465.1 Maratus speciosus | reverse complement strand
ACCTTAATCTCTACTTCCTAAAACAACGTGTGCCAACTCAATCACAACTCTGATTATGCTGTGATATGTTGTCAAAAATTTAAATTTCTTTTTTTAAAAACAACGTCCATTTGGTTGAAATTCCACGGATTTTTATTAAAATACGGAAACTACTTTTATTAAACAATCTTTTTTTTTTTTTTTTAAGTTTTGGCATATAACTGCATTAATATTATTAGGTATCTATACCTTTTTACTTCAAGTTTCAAATGTAAGCCCGGTGTCCCAGTTACCCCATAAATTATTCAAGAATGGGGTAACTGGGACATGTATCCGGGGTATCTGGACCATGCTGGATCCAGTTATCCCAATAGTTATAAATATATATATATATATATATATATATATATATATTAGTTTCTCTTACTACGGGAAGTAAATTTCTCCATTATTTTTTGCTGATAATAAAGAAAGTGATAGAATACCATATTAAAATTACGGAATAAAAATTTAAAAAAGCATATTGCGTGGTATCAAACCAAATTTCTTGACACCTTGAGAGGCGATGATGCCGTTATGACATCACATAATTTTAATTCCTAATTGCCACATTGGCATCGGAATTTTATAATGAAAATTTCACTATTATTTAGAACACGAAAATATACTTTTACTTGTTTTCAAATAGATTCTCTTATAAATACTGGTGTCAATAAATTATTTCAACTTTTTACGAATGCAAGTACCTTGCCCCTGAAAGCGAGATAGGCAAACCTTGAAATTGTACGATATACAGGGGACGTATTCAATAGGGAAACTTTAATTGTTCCTACTACTATTTTGAAATTAATATCTTCATCGTACCTTTCTTTAGAATGTGTTAAATAAAATTATCATGAAGGTAACTCATTAAGGGTTCTGGTAGGAACAATAAAATTTTCCCTATATTATGCGAGCCCTGGATACAGATAAAGTACTTCAATACTTACATAGCAGTTTGTTCATAGATTTTCCTTGCTATATTTCCCTTGAAATACCCATGTGACTTTTATACTTATTACCTATACTAAAGTACATAAGTACTTACTTAATGTTTATGTTTTTGGTATAAATAAATCTAATATTTTCATTTTTAGTGCTTTTTTACATTGATAGCGAAAATTTCTCTTACAACGCTCTTTATTCACATATAATTTACATGATCTGCCTGGTTTACATTTTTGAAAGTTGATACACTTTTTCAAACAGGACCTAATATCCCATATGAAAAAAAAAAATAAACGCGTGTGGAACATAGACCCTCCTGGTCCACTTACCCCATTTTTATGTTGCAGCTGGACTTATGAGGAAGTAAAGATGAAATATGCATATTTTTATATTTTTTAAATATTAAAATGTAATTTCGAGTATTTCTGTCTGATAGAGGGAACGTAACTGGACACATTCACAGAAGTTCAGACTTTAATTCAAATGAACATTAGCTTTTTGAAGCTGAATTGTCAGAAGCTCCAGAGTCACATTATAAAATCATGGCCCAGTTGCCCCAACTAACCTTAATTCGTCAATACGCTAATGTAAAAATACTCGGAAACGTTTCCGAAAATTATTGGCAGCAAAAGAAATTGTTATTATAAATACTTCTTTAAATCTCGAAAATATATTACTTTCCGAGATGCAATATAGAGAAGCAGAAATCTATATTATAATCTAATCTATATTTATATCTTGAGATGCAGAAAATGGATTCATGGGTAAATCAGAAGATGTTGTATTCTTTCTTCCCTGGTTATAGTATGTCTTATACGTTACTGAACATTTGTCTTCTTTTAGAGTTTATCATGAAATTTATACTGTGAAAATAGTAGTAGAAAAAACATAATAAAATATAAGGCGCTGTTTCCTGTGTATATTCAATAATTGACATGCAAAAACGAAAATAATTTATATTATAATTTTCTTATACACTGTAATAAAATCTGTAATTTTTACAGAAAAAAATTGTTTTTTTTTTGCAGAAAAAACTGTTTTAAAGAAAAATTACCGATATTTTCTGTAAATTAAACTGTATTTCACTGGCGCCAAAAATGACAGTTTTTTTTTTTTTTTTTTTTTTTTTCTGTCAATTCGAGAAATTTTGTTTCAAAGTGTATTGCACATGCCGGGAAGGAAGGGGAGGGGTAGAATGAAGAGTAATATAACAGAGGAGATTTAAAAAATAAAAATAAATGATAACATACAAGCAAATGTTTTATTCTTCTTCTCTAAAACATCAGTTTATGGCCCAGGCATGTCAAACTCATTTACCGCCGCGGGCCAAATTAAGTGTTATATAGAAAGCCGCGGGCCACATAAAAAAGGGTAAATAATATTATTACCGTTGCATAGAATAAAATTTCTTCGTACAAAACACAACCATGTTAAAAAAAATTTAGCACAAAATTCCAAAAATATTATTATACATTGATTATTTTATGTTATTTCTCGAAGAAAAAAAAAAAAAAACTCAAAATTACTTTTCAACAAAATTCTATAAAATTTTCCAAATTGCATTTATTTTAAAATTTGATTGTGCACACTAATCTAGATCTAGCATTGGGCGTTAGATCCTCCAAACATTAGAATGACCCATGCTGTTACTGGGTTCGTCACTGAAGTTTCGAAATTTATTTTTTCGGACCGTTCTTTTGTTTCAAAAATTCATTTTATGTTGTTCCTT
The DNA here is from genome assembly GCA_963932465.1 of Maratus speciosus. Classification (NCBI taxonomy): domain Eukaryota; kingdom Metazoa; phylum Arthropoda; class Arachnida; order Araneae; family Salticidae; genus Maratus; species Maratus speciosus. Next base: position 127,507,301 of record OZ010796.1, on the reverse strand, counting down.
GTTCAATTTCGATGGGTGTTACCAGGGCCAAAACTATGGGGGGAGGGGACAGAGGGGGCATGTGCCCCGGGCGCCAGAGCCAAGGGGCGCCAAGTGAAAGATTATACCTTTGGAATCGATCATTTTCTTCTGATGGACTGATGGCTTTCATTATTATGAAACAGCCATTATAAATGAAGTGTTAGCTGAAGATGAAATAGCAACCGTAAAAAGTTTGAACTCTGATTTTCTGGTCAGAATGGGGAAAAAAAATGGCCACATTTTTTTTTTTTTTTGCAAAAAAAATTATGACTATTTTTTCCCCCATTCTGACCAGAAAATCAGAGTTCAAACTTTTTACGACTGCTCTTTCATCTTCACCTAACACTTCATTTATAATGGCTGTTTCATAATAATGAAAGTCATCAGTCCATCAGAAGAAAATAACTCGGTCAAAGCGGAAACTCGGATAAGCGGGACTCGGGTAATCGGAACTCTACTGTGTAAGCAAACACTGTAAATAGCCGGTAATACATGCGAATTCTTTTATGTGAACGAACTATAATTGCACCAAACGTGACCTTCAATTTACGTAGTTCAGTATTACATATTTTATGATTACATATTTTAAATTTTAAAATAAATCGGCCATTAGAAAATTAGTAAAATTCTCTTTGTAAATATACTTTGAGGAAGAAAGGGGGGGTTGACGCCAAAATCCATGCTTGCCCCGGGTGCAAGAAAGGCTAGTTTCGGCCCTGGGTGTTACGCGTTAAGCACGGGCTTGGCTTGTAATAATGCCAGGCATATTTAAAATAGAATGTATTTTCTTTTTTAAAATAACTTTGTATAAGTAATAAACTCTATTGGGAAACGCTAATAAGTACTGTTAAATAACAAGATAGCATTATGAAATTTACTCCGGTGCTTTTAATTTCAAATGAAAACTCCAAGCACTTTGTCTATTGGTAGTCTTTTCAAAATACACATTTATTATTTGTCGATTTAAAATGAAAATTGTAACTTTTTATAACTGTTCGAAATATTTGAATACATATCTTTCGGATTATTGCTATCTCTAAGACCGCGGTTGGCGCAAGTCTATTCGTGCAAAGTATAGTTTCAGCATGCACGTTTTAACAATAGAATTAAATACAGGTAAAGTGACAAAGGCTTCGCGGGCCACAAGTAATTTGTCGGCGGGCCAGTTGTGGCCCGCGGGCCGCGTGTTTGACATGCCTGGTTTATGCCCATATTATAAGTAAAGAAACGAGTGGATAAGTGTGTCTTATACATAATTCACGGTGTAAACTTAACAATAGGCCTCAAATTTGAGATAAAATTAAGATATTTTTTCCGGAGAGTTTACTTTCACCAGCATTAACCTTTTAAAATTATTTACCAAGAAATTCAATTAAAAAAAAGCCTTTCACTTCAGTTTACCTGATATTTAATTAGTAACAAATTACATTCTTCCATTCGTGTGGTCTTTAATTTTCTTTTTAAAATTGATTTATGTTTATATGATTAGGCTTTATATGTTTCAAATTTAAGTTAAAATTAAGATTTAAAAGTTTTTCTGGGATAGTTTAGTACGACCAGTATTACAAATTTAAAAATGCTACCAAGAATATAAATCAATAATAATAATAATAATAAAACACAACAAAAGAATTTCACTTCCATTTTCCCGAAATTTAATTAATGACGATCTAAATTCTTCCATTCATGTCTTCAATTTTCTTTATAAAATTGATTTATGTATGAATGATTATGGTTCATGGAGTAGGGTTTAAATGCTTCAAACATGAGTTAAAAATAAGCTTAGAAAGTTTTCCTGGGCGAGATTAGTAGCATCAGCATTATTACTTTATAAATGCTACGAAAAAAAAAAAAAAAAAGAAAAGAAAAGAAAAAAGAAAAAATATCACAACAAAAACATTTCCCTTCAATTTTCCCGAAAATAAATTTGTTACAAATTACCTCCTTCTATTCGTGTCTTCAATTTTCTTTATAAAATTGATGAAAAGATAATAAGATTTACAGAAATTGATATAAAAAAAATACTGAAAACTTTCGGCAAAGATAGAATTTTTTTTTTTTTTTTTTTTACTACTTCTCTTTTGAGAGATAGACTGTACGATATATACAAATTAGCAATACGAGCCGTTGACTTTGAAAGTGGGCAAGTTCATTTTGTGAAAAAATAGTTAAAGCTAAAACTTTTGCAAATTAACATGAAATATATACTTTTAATCAACTCACAGAAAATATCTTTTAATATTTCTTTTAAATTTGTTACTAAGCGTTTATTGGTATACGATATTTAACATACGTGAATTTTGAAAATGAGATAAGTCCACTTCCAATATAATTATTATTATTATTATTATTATTTTGGATAATATTAAGAAGCACAATCAGATTTTCACCATGAATACTTGAAAAATCATCACTATCTAAGAAATATAATTATAGGCATACAACATATTACTGAAAAAGATTCTTATTTTTTCCTATAAAATTAAATTTGTTTTTTGTTTTACTGTAATTTTTCAAAAGAAGAATCAAATATTGTAAAAAAATAAATAAGTAAATAAAATAAATTATTCAATATTTTGTTATTACAATTGTATTAAATTCAAAGAATATCAACATTTCAAGATGTCATTGCTTTTAAAAATAATGAAAATCTATTGGCACATACCAAAAGCACGATTTTTTGCTTGATTTTCTGAGCTTTTATTGCAATTCTTGTTATGCCATAAAAATAATTTTAAACAATTAGTGGTATCTAAAAAAGTGACCTATTCGACACCTGATAATATTAACAAGCACAATCAGAATTTCATCCTGAATAGGGAGATAGGACATTTTTATAGGACATTTATAGGACATAAATAGGAGATTTTTACAAAAATATTTATTTTTAATACTTTTTTTAAGTTATTATCAATATTATATATCGCATTTCATACACTGTAAAAAAAAAATTGTAAAGTTACTAAAATTTTTCTAGGAAACTGGGATTCCAGGAACTTTTTATGTAACGGCAACAAGAAAAATTCCTGTAACAGATGCTGTTACAGAAATTTTTGCTGTTGCCGTTACATAAAAAGTTCCTGGAATCCCAGTTTCCTAGAAATATTTTAGTAACTTTACAGATTTTTTTTTACAGTGTACATTAGGTATTTGACTACATCAATGCACAATATTTAGTCTAGATTATTATTATACAGTAAAATATTATAAAATTAATAGAACGTTACTTTCTGTCCCAATCATCCCTATAGCAGGGATGAATGGGACACTAATAGGGATGGATTGGGACACCAATGTTTATCTCCCTCACTGTAAAAAAAAAAATCTGTAAAGTTACTAAAATATTTCTAGGAAACTGGGATTCCAGGAACTTTTTATGTAACGGCAACAGCAAAAATTTCTGTAACAGCATCTGTTACAGGAATTTTTCTTGTTGCCGTTACATAAAAAGTTCCTGGAATCCCAGTTTCCTAGAAAAATTTTAGTAACTTTACAATTTTTTTTTACAGTGCTGGGTTCAATGTTACCTAGTTAAAATTTATAATTATAAATTTATATGTAATTATATCTGTGATATATGATCTTATAATATGGCTATTATATTTCAACGTTGCTAATCACTTCTTTTACTGCAGTTTTAACTTGTAATACAAACTTCGACTGTCTATCTGTTCCCTTTTCCCACTTACGAGACATTTTAGATATGAAATGAAAGGGAAGAATGTCTTTGAAATACTGCATAGCTAATATTTTTCATTCACAACTTATTAATTAATATTATTTAAATGTATCTTTGATATCATGCACAAATAAAATTATGCTAGGGGAAGTGCGAGCGGGGATTTATTTAAGCACAAGTTCCAAATTCAATATAATTAACAATTAATTAATCAGTAAACATATACTACTTTTAACAATACTATATAACTACTAACAATTTTATCTATTTTGATAAAGTTTCAATTGCAATTTTTGATAAACTATTTAACATTTATTACAATATACAATAATTAAGATTCAATATAATTTTTAATAATAAACAACCTATGCAGTACGAGTGCTGTTTAGTACTAATAATTAATATAAATCATTAATTTATAAACCTATATAATATTTTTTAGTTATTAAATAAATGTTTTAGCATTTCTAGGTATCGATGAAACTGCCCCATTCATTCCCATTTAAATGTCCCAATGTATCTTTCAATTATCCGCCATTTTGCCGCAGAAATTATTTTGTCACATTGTTTAATATTCATTCATTTTAATTACCAGTATTGAACCATCAAATAAATAACTACAACCTATCTTATTTGTTTATATTGTATAAAACATCTGACAACTTCAAATGGAAATAAAAGTTACTTTTTAGCAAAGTTTTAGAAAATGCAACTTTGCAAAAAAAAAAAAAAAAAAATGAAAACAGCCATGTGGTTTTGCTTTTGTTTCTAAAGCACACTATGGTAATGCCATATATGAGAATAGAAAGCAACTAAAAAAAAAAGTTCATTGCCTGAAATATTGAGAATTTCCTATAAATCCCTTGTCCCATTCAGCCCCCAGCTCCCCTACTTTAAAAAACTTCAATATATAAATTAAGAAATATAATTATGTGCATGTAGCTTATTACTGAATATTTTTTCTTATTTTTTCACTTTTTCCTATAAAATTAAATTTATGTTTTGTTTTATTCTAACTTTTCTAAAGAAGAATGAAATATTTAAATAAAATAAGCAAGTAAATAAAATGAAATATTTTATCTGTTATCATTATAATTATAGTCCATTGAAAGAAAATCAATGTTTTCAACAAATCATTGCTTTTTAAAGTAATAAAAGCCCATTGGTGCATACCAAAAGCACGATTATTTCTCAGCTAACACGGATAACCATTATTGCATGTTAAATTTACGTGAAATAAGACCACAAAAAATACGTAATATGTCTATGACTGCTTACGAATATTTTAAAACCCATTCAAATTAAAACAATTAAATATCTAGCAATAATAAAATGAAATTCCCCCACTTTAAAAAAAAACGGCTCATACAATTGGGGAGGGGGGTCTTGCCTACTGATTTATAATTTTTATTTAAACCATATTGGACCGCTGTCGTATAAATAGGACGGCTACTAAAACATTTTTAAAAATAAAATTGGTAAAGATTTTTTGGATGCATTTTGTTATGACGTCTTTAACCCCTTAACAGTGTGGTCCGAACTGGATTCGGGCAAGAACACTTTGCTTGCTTCGTTATTAAAAGCATTTTGATACCACTTATTTGTAACTGTAAATTTATCTTTATTGATTGTCAAATATTTTTCGATTAAGTAAGGTAAATATTTTAGTATGGAAAAAGTGGTGTCTAGCCCCATTTTTAATTTTTTTGTAAGAAAACAATTGTCACTGTTAAGGGATTAAAATACATAAAAGTATAACATATAAACAACAAAAAAAAAAAAAGTAACCAATTAAAATTTAATTGAAAAAAATCTATTTAAAAAATTCATTAAGAATTGTGATCTTATAATCTAGAATTTTACCGTTATCATTATATTTTTATTGGAGAAATCATAGAGTATTTTTGTACAACATAAACAGTATTTTAAAAGTAAAATAAAATATTTGCTCATAAAATTAGTTATATTTAAAATTATCATAAAATTAGCTATATTATGTATACATTTTATATGTCCTTATACTACGTGTCCTATTAATATGTCCTGTTTATAGGACAGCTAGTTACTTAAAAAATTAATTTTTTTTTTCAAAATGTTGCTAGTATTTACCTAATTACACCATATTAATGATATAATCGAAGTTTTAAAAAATTTCAAAAATATTTAATCGGTGTGGTCCAACATGGATTAAAAAAAGAATAACCGTCACTAACCTGAAATATTCCGATTCCGATCTGTAGCTGAGAAATTTTCGGCTTCATATTTTTCACTTCTCCCGTACACAAAACTCGAAAAAGCATCCATCATTCAAAATAGATTTTTCTGTAAAACACAGATTATTTGTTTTCAGAGTATTAAATCCGCCACGACATGATTTCAAAGCCGCAATCACTGTAACAGATACGATAACTGATTCAATACAAATTCGTCTTTTCCTTCTAAGAGAGATTAAGTAAGGTGGGCCGGCCCGTTTTGTTAAATCAGAAGGCGGAACGAGAGGTGTGGTGATGTAACAATGTTCTCCTATAGCGTCTCTAGCAGTATATGACGTCATTGTAGAGAGAGAATTTTTGCGTAATCTAGGTCTCACTTCACCTCTTTAAAGGTGGTGGTATATTATTTATATATATCACTTAATTTTTATCAAAATTTATACCAGAATTTTTTAATACGATTTTCTTTTAGAATTTTGGTGAAAAAGAATATAGATAGAAAGATAGATAAAAATGAATTTCTTTATTTTCAAATAAAAGTTTTCAAAAACTCTAGTGTGGATTCAACAATACAGCAACAGAATTACATACCCTATGAAGTAATGATGCCCAACCTTTTTGCCTCAAAATAGCTTGGTAACGGTATATCAGATAGGTAATTGACTATTTAAATAACATAGTTTCTGTCATTAATACCTTGAAGTGCTTTTTGATGTAATATATCCCACTTAATTTTTATTCCAAAATGCCACATTCTCACTAAAATTTTTAATTTTTTTTTTCTTTTATAATGTACTTGAAGAAAAGCTTTTCAAATAAGAATTGCAAATAAATTTGTTTGGAAATCCTTGTGTCAATCAATCATTTCAACATTTTAGTAACAAATATACTTTGCCCCGGAAAGAGTTAAATAAGGCAAACTATTCTGTGTAAAAATAGTGCTGACTCCTACCATAAAGGGTTAAAGACAGTGCCACAAAAATATTCTACCAGTCACAATAGTGATTCGAATGAGGGTTCTAAAGTATTGGGTTTTTAACCCCTTCAGGGGCAGAGTACTTCTGTAGCAAAACTGATAAAATAATTGAGTGACAACAGGATTTATGAACAAACTTATCTGAAAGTAAGTAAAAGCTTTTCTTCGCGTGCATTATACAAAGGAAAATTTAATTCCTTTATTCTGGTGCCAATAGGCCATTTGGGAATTAAAATTAAGTGGTATATATAATATACCGGTTCCCGTCAAGGGGTTAAAAGTAAACTTGATAACTATTTGCATTTTTGAAAACTAATCTATATTTGCTTAAAATTTGTTTAGGGGTTCCCGAGAAGCCGAGGACCCTTACGACTGAAGCGAGTAACTACGGACTCTATTATTATACTTACTGGAGATTTATGATTTTTTTTTTTAATTTCATTTAGTTAACGATCTGTAATAACATTAACATGTTCCATTTATACGATCCATGTTCCGACATTTTATTTATTTATTATTCTTTATTATTTTATTATTATTATTTTAATTTTACGTAAAAAAACCCCACCCGAATCTGTGTTTTTACTGTTTTATTTATTTAAAAAACCATAGACTTTCAAAAGAGCCAGCCCGTTAAGTTCTACCGATTCTCCGCCCCTCCCCCCTCTCTGCAGCCCTACTTAAAGTTAAAAAAAAATGCACCATCCAGTTTGTAATAATTGTTCTAGCGAAAGGTTTTCGGCTTCTCAAAAATTGCTGTCTAATTTAGTTTACAGATTTTTTTATTTATTTTCCTATTGCCGGAATCCAAGCATAGATAAACACATATATACTTGCCTTTCACCCCTTACATTTATTTTTGTTAGTAAAAAAACTTTTATTTTTCCACTCCATGATAGCTGGCATGCGCCAATGGATTCCCTTTAACAAGCTTTTACATCCTTTTTTAACAAGCTTTATTCTTACCCGAGTAAGAAAGATGCCGCCACTAATTTACTCAATATGTTAGGCAAATAACGGGTTTTGTTAGAGATGGAGATATAGAATTCAGAAAAATAAATAAATAAAACTAAACGCAACAAACGTAGTAATTTGTATTTTTTTTTTTTTTTTTCGACGTACCCAACAATAAACTATAGCATGGGAGAATAAAATATTTTGAATGTAACTTTTATTCTTCGAATTTTTATTCCTGGAACTGAGATTGATATTTAGAACTGTTTCTATTTGGATGCTTTGAAGCAGATTAGAAAGTTTTGATCGATTTGCATTAGATATACACTTGCAATTCATCCCTTACTTTCATTTTTTAAGAGAATTTGGTGCCTTTTGACTTATTTCTTTTGTTTGAGTATATTATACATAGTTTAAGTAATACTTTTTTGATATATTATTAAATGATTTTTTCAAGAAAAAATTATTTAATTAAGGGTACAGTTTACATCAAAATTGGTCAAAATGTCGATTTTCTATTTTAAATATTAAATGAAAGCCTCTTTACTTGTGAATATTTTGACATGTCATTTTTACCCATGCTACAATCATATCGCCAGATATTGTAAATTTTGTTAATACATCCAGCGCAATTACCCATACAAATTAAAACTTTAATCCTTTATCGACTGACGGTAATTATAAGTACCATTAAAATAACTTGTTATAAAATTTATTTAATACATCAATTGGTAGTAATACAGTGTAGAATGAGTTATAGATGCAATACTTTATATTGTTCCAAAAGCCTTATTGGTTACACAAAACAAAAATATTTTTAAAAGGATGATTTCTTTTGCCTTTGCATCTTTTCAGCTTTCTTGGCGTTGGGAGGAGGGGGGGGGGGGGAGAATTTTTCAATTCGGAATAGTTCTATATTTCTATTGAAAGAACATCAGATTTGTACATTTCTTAATTCTACAAAATACTAAGAAAACTATTTAAAATAAAAGATTTGAGTGGGGTTATAAATATTGCACAAAATCCCTATAAATTCAAATTTAATGAATCCTTCTAAATCCTTCAATCCTTCTAAATTCCTTCTAAAATTTATCAAATGATTATATAAATCTTCTAATGTAGTTTCAAAAATTTACGAAAAATGCTTTAGAAGATAAAATTTTCATGAAATTATAATTCAGTACATAAAGGGTTAAATGGCTTTTTCTCGATGTTCATATTTTCGTCACTTTCCTGCTTTAAAAATGCTAAGGCCTTTTTTTTTTGTATTTGAGATAGAGATTTAAACTTTTTTGTGTATGTTATTTATTATATACGTAATAAATCTGCGTATGAAATTAGCCGTCAGATTTTCTATTATTTCTTTTCTTATAGAAGTATATGAAGATGCGTTCGATTTCCTCGTTTTTCACTATATGTATCAGCAAAAAAATATACTAAATATTAGATGTGTCTAAAAATCCGTACGCAGTATTGTGTAATACACATTTGAAAATGTTTAAAAAATATATTGTGTAAAAATATCAATATTTAAAAAAGTAGTAAGGATTTTAAAAAATGCATTTTTTTAACTTTTTAAAAACTTTTTAATTAAATATTCAGTTTTTTTTTTTTTTTTTTTTTTTTTCAAAATTCAATGTTTGTTGAACATTGAAATTCAGTGAGTTCATCATTTGAACCATAATTTCAAAAATAATCAAAATTGTTGTAAAGTGGCGCCGCTTGCAGTCTACAAACGGTTAATTTTAATTCCCAAACTGCCAAACGGCACCAGTAATTTTTTGGTAAAATTTCGATTTCATAATATACGTGAAGAAGAAGCTTTTGATTATTTTCAAATAAATTTGTTCGTAAATTGCGGTGCTGGGAATTAATTATTTGAACATTTTTGGAGCAGAAATGTCTTGCCCTGAAAGGGTTAAGAAAGAATGTGATTCTTGCAGTTAAATTAGAAAAATGTAATATAAAAATAAATACATTTTAAGGAACACTCGTTTATAATTTGGTACTTTTGTAACATTTTTAATACATTTCTATGAGCAAGTAAGGACCAGATTTTCAAAAAAAAAAAATTATTTTAAGAGAAAAAATTTAGTTTTACTCTGATACCTTTTTAAACATATTTAATAAATAGTCATATGAAGGTAAATATTTGAAGAGCTCAGATGATAAAGGTGGTATGTGAAAAAAAAACAGTTAATCATAGTATTAAAGATAATCAATGGTCCTATTTCTGCTAGAATTTGGTAATTTTTGTGACTTTTTTATGCCATTTTTGTGATTTCTATGACTGTAAGGATCATATTTTCAAAAAGTTAATTATTTGAAAACTTAAAAACTTATATCTTTACTCAATACTTTTTGACATTTTATTAAATGGATTTATGAAGGAAAACGATTTAATCAAGAAAAAGTGCAATTCTTGGGGGAAAATTTGAATCTTTTAATTAAAAAGAAATTTTAAACCACGTTTCAGCTACAATTTAGTACTTTTTGTGACATTTTTTTATACCCCTTTTAATGTTCTCCATGGCTGTAAGAACCAGACTTCCAAAAAGTTAATTGTTTTAAAATAAAAACACTTAATTTTACTCTTATACTTTTTGACATATTATTAGAAGGTCTTATGAAGGAAAATGATTGAATAAAGATTAAAATGAGGTTAAATTAGAAAAATTTAATTTTGAAAAAAAATTTATTAGCCGCATTTTTCCTACAGTTTGGTTTTTTTTTTTTTTTTTTTTTTTTTTTTTTTTGCAATATTTTCTATATAATTTTCTTATGACTTCTATGACTGTAAGGACCAGATTTTCAAAAAATTAATTATTTTAAGGTGAAAAAAAAAATTAAATCATACTTCTCTTACAATTTGATACGTTTTGTAACACATTGTTTACACTTTTCTTAGATCCTTTATGAATGTAAGGACCAGACTTTCAAAAAGTTATTAATTTTATGAAACAAAAAATAAAATGTCGTGACATACACCATTAAAAATTTGCAGCAAACTCTCCAGTCATTCGACCGCTATGAAAGGTAACGGTTACTTGTCCATATTATTAAGTGCATATAACCATATTATTAAATGCGTTTGACCAGATTATTAACCATATTATTAAAAGCTTTTGACCAGATTATTAACCATATTATTAAATGCGTTTGACCAGATTATTAACCATATTATGATCAGATTAAAGTCAAATTACGGTTATGTAACCGTTTTCAATAAAAACTGCCGAATGATTGGAGAGTTTGCTACAAATTTTTATGTGCAAATTTTTACCGCAAATATTTGCTGCAAATTTTACCAGTGTATACCGCAAAAAATTGCTATTTTCCTTAATATTTTTATTTTTCTACATAATTTATTTATATTATTGCCAACAAATCTACATCATTTATTTCATAAAACACACCATAAGAAGAGCCCAAAAGAAATTTATCAAGTAATACTCAAGTAGTGATCAAGTAAATTGAGATTTTTTTTTTTTTTTAATTAAGTTTTAGCATTTTGATCATACAGATATTTTGAAAAACACGAAATGAGAAAAATAAATAATAAATTGTAAACCTGGCTCACTATTTAAAAAAAAAAAGTACATTGTTAAAAATTTTGCAGCATTCTGGCAGGTCATTCGACCGTTATTTGAAAAAACGGTTTCATAACCATAATTTAACTCTATTCTGGCCATAAAATGGCCAATAATATGGTCAGAATAGTGTTAAAAGTACGGTTGTGTAACCGTTTTCGGACAAAACGGTCAAATGACCTGCCAGAATGCTGCAAATTTTTAACAGTGTAGTAAAAAGGCAGTAACGGTAGTAATTAGTTTGTGTGTGTGTGTTTTTAAGATTTTTATTATCTGAAAGGGTATTAAGGGCAGTCGAAAGGCAAATTTGTGGAAAATTCTTTTTTTTTTCTTATGTATATTGCTTTTTTAAATATAAAGTATAAAATTGATATTAGAGGCATAATTTTAGGCAATTTTTCCATAATTCTATTTAAATATGGATATTTTTTCTTCCGTTGCATCTACGGATTAAAGTGTTACGGTTTCGTTTTTAAATGTGTCGGGTTCGGGTCTGTTTGACTTGAAATAAAATTTTCGGATTCATGCAGGAATGTACACTAGACATTCTAAACAAAGTCTGATTAAACCATCTACCGTGGTCCTGGGCATACACTCTGATTTTGAGGGCTCAAAATTTGGAATCTTACTTTTGATTTTTTACTAATATATTGCAATGTTGTGAATTAAATCATTGAGAGTGTTATGTATGTTTTATACTTAGTATTAGAATTTTGCTTCATCTTCCATTAGGGGTCATCTATTAATTGCATCATACTTTAAGATGGGGGATCCGCAATGTGACTTTGTGTGACAGGGGAAGGGGGTGGGATTAAGTGCTGTGACATCATCCGTGCCTGATTAAAGCAGAGTGTGTCAGAATAAGCCGGTGGACATTGGGCCTTTTTTATTTTAAGGGCACCCTAATTTGGTATGCAGTTTTTGTGAAGCCTGATATTTTAAATATGTTTTGACATTTTATTGACTATAATCTGAACTTTTTGAGTCGAATCGGATTACAAACTGCAAAATATGTTTTGCTAAATATGTATTTATACATATATATACATATACAATATATATTACCATTATACATATATATGTATAATTGTTTTGGAAATAATTCGGATTCTGTAGATTCTAATAAAAGAATAAAAATATATACATTTTTTAATTAGTTTTACAATTTTCGCTTTATTTTCGATTTTGCAGACCTAAAAAATCCGAAATTCAAAAGGTGAAAAATAACGAAATTTCACTATTTTATCGTTATTTTGGGTACCGCCAATTCAGAAAAAAATAATTACAATTTCATCTTATTTTGACTCCTGCAGACAAAAATAAAAAAATAAAGATAGGGTATCTTAGAATTTTGACTTTTGGTCATGCAGACCGGGAAAATTATTTGTGGTAACTTTAAATTAAAGTCACGTGATCTTTGTTTCGACCACTAATTTAATCCGCTTTGAATATAAAAAAAAATAAAACTAAAGGAATATCACGTGATCGCCGTTTCAATGATTAACTTGAATCTACCTTTTCCTGGCTATTGTGTTAACTTTAATTTAAAGTCCCGTGATCTTTGTTTCGACCACTAATTTAATCCGCTTTGAATATAAAAAAATAAAACTAAAGGAATATCACGTGATCGCCGTTTCAATGATTAACTTGAATCTACCTTTTCCTGGCTATATACAAAAATTTTACTTTATTGGTTTAGAAGATTAAAACCAGAGTTGTTGAAGAATTTAAAACCAGAGTTATTTACGAATGTAAAAACGGATTTTTTGAGAAATGTAAAACAAGAGTTATTTACAGATTCAAAACAGGAGTTATTGACAAATTCTAAAACGGAGTTATTGACAAATTAAAAACCGGAGTTATTGTCGAATTTGTGTATTTTTAAGATTGCGAATATTAGCCACTTACTCCGTAGCTGAAGTTGCTGGAGCACGTTTTTAGTTACTTCTGAATCGGCAAGTGCTTCTGTTCCTGTTAAATGTTCTTTTCTTCTTATATTTTGCTTGGTTAAAAAATAACTTGTAAAGTTGTATTGTTTGCCGGAAAATGTGAAAATAAACGTTAACTGAGGGGGCTCACAACGTCACAACCGTAGTAGTCTAAGTCCATTTTGAAAAAAAAAATGAGATAGTACATTTAAAAAATGCATAAAATCTATTTTATCCTCTGCCAATGTGAACCAAGTCTGTTTTCACATACTTTACTATATATATCACCTGTTTACAGATTTGGTTTACCATGGGAGTGGATAACAAAGACTTTATGCGACTTCTAAGTAGACTATCTCATTTTTTTTTTCAAAATGGACTTGATCTTCTATAGTGAACTCCAAATGAACTTTTTGTTTTGAAAAATACTTTTTTTTTGCCAAAGTTCTAAATTTGGCGACAAAAAAAAATCGCCAAATGCAACCGGCTATATAATTTTATCCACATTAACTAATATTGAAATCATTTTATGAAATATATGTATAGATATTTGCACCTGCTACAATGCGTATCCGTCTTGCTAAACTTTGGAGCTAATAAATAATTGTCTTAAAAAATAGAACCGTAAACTACTAGTTATTGTACAGCAGGGGGTCATCAGACTTTTTACTACTAAATCATTCTTCACGTTTTTAACCATCTTCCCGGGCACACCAGGAAGACACACACGCGCATACTTTCTCATATAGGCATGGTACGGAAAATGTTTTGGATAATGGAGTTTAAATCCATTATTTTCGAGAAAGCCGTAAATTTAAATAATTTATTAACAAATATATTAAATTTCAAATAATATAAATAACAGAAAAGCAGATTAGATCTCAAAATCCGCTTTTTCGATGAGGCATGTCCTTAACCGTTTTGGGACATCATTGACTGCCTCACGGAATATCTCATCGGGAAGATTGATCCTCAATCAATTTTTTCTTTCAGACCTTCCAAACTTTGATGAAAAGTAGCCAAGTCCTTTTCCTTCAAAATTCCCAAAATGGAAAGATCCATTGGATTGATGTCGGGCGTGTTAGCAGGCCATTCATCGGGAGAAATGAAGTCAATGTTCTTCGTCATAAGCTATTCTAGTGTCTTGCACACGCGATGGGCTGGTGCAGAGTCTTGGTGAAACAGCCAATTTCGTCCAAAAATGTGAGTAAAGTGATTTTGAGCAAAAGGCTTCAGCGCTTTGGCAAAATCTCGTCCTAATAGTATTGTAGATTGATTTTGACACCAGAATTGGTTTTGTCATCTTTTGTGATACCTCCCCACACTATCAAGGATTTTGAAAGAGGGGATTTCTTAACAATTCGTCTCTGTGAATTTGCAGTGGCAATAGTTTGTGACCAAAGTCTGTTATTTTGCTGAATGAATTCCTGCTCAATCGAGAATGACGCCTCATCCGGCCAAAGAACTACTCGATGCGTGCCACCAGTAAGGCGCTTCAACAAAGCTCTGCATTTCTTCAATCGTTGCTGTTTCATCGCGTCGGTCAACACGTGATGTGCTTGAAAATTAATCGGGTTTTGTCTCATTTCTTTTTTAAGATGTTTCAAACCGTTTTTTCATCATTTTTTATGTCGTCTCATTTTGCGCATTGATCTTTGTGGGTTGCATCTGATTCTTTCGCGGATGATTTTGATGTTGTTTTTTTGTACGAGCAGAACATGGTCTTCCGTTTCTTAGTTTGACAAAAATGACCTTTGAGTTTTTGTAGCACTTTAATATGTTTTAGACCGTTGATTGAGGAATTTTCAATTCCTTAGAGATCTTCATTCCACCTTTCCCGTCTTGAGCCTTTTGCATAACAAGCGCTCGCCATGTTCTGCTATCCATTCTAGCCTAAAAAAAAGAGCTATGTTATGTTTTTGTCAGGGATATAGGAAAATAAGTTCAAACCATAAGAAAACACACTTAAATTCAAATGATAAAAACATAAAGGCAAAATTTTAAACATAGAAATAAGCTATCCAAAACTATTTCCGCACCCTATATGTGTATCGATTCGGTGTTCAGATTGTGTAAGCACATACAATCTCACATAAAACATGATGAATATATCGATTATCTTTAGGGAAAATAATTATATAAAAAGAATACCAAACAAGGGCCTGCGCAGGAGGGTGTAGGGGGAAAGTCACTCTCACCACCTAAATCTTAAATTAGTAAGCTATAAAAACATACTAAAAAATTAGATACCAAATAGATGCCATTTATTTTTCATTGCCTGCAATAGGCACCGACTTACGGGGCTTGAATATTCAATCTGACATATTTTTACCACCTATTTAAAAAAGCTTTTTGTCCTATTTAAACACTGTGATTAATTAAAACAAGTATAACATTTTAAAATTAATGCAGGAAGCTTGCCTGATTTGCTTCCGTTGTCCTCATGAAGTTACCGCTTATGTTGCTTCCCTCCAATCCTAGCCAAAGTCCTAAGTTTAGTCGTGATGCCAAAGCTTATTCGTAATTGCCAAAGATGCAAAGAATGAAGCAATACATTTTTGTGCTTTTCAGTTAAGGTGGATCTTTATATTCCGATCACAGCAGATTTTATTGAAAGAGAAAATTAAACTGATTAAGGACATTCTATAACTTTTCGTTAAAAGCAAAATTTAATATCCACGA
This sequence comes from Maratus speciosus, assembly GCA_963932465.1. NCBI lineage: Eukaryota > Metazoa > Arthropoda > Arachnida > Araneae > Salticidae > Maratus > Maratus speciosus. The sequence goes on along the minus strand of OZ010796.1, from coordinate 127,491,258 downwards.
GACAGAAAAATATGTATTTACACATAAAAATTTATAAAGACTTCGTAGGCAAAGAGAAACGGTTGTGTACCTGTAGGCGAAACTACGTAGTTCACATCTCCTGTTGCTTAGAGTATATAAAAAAATTCTTATTTCATTAATTTTATATTTAATTTTATGTATATGGTGTCCTGCATTCCATGAACAAACTTGGAGGAGAGGTAGAGCATAACACAACAAACAATGTTTATAAGGAGTTTAGTATCACAATCCATTTATTAAGTAAATCAAAAATACAAGATGTTTCGCTCCAATCCAAACCGGGACTTTTGTTCATCCATAAAATATTTTAATGAAATTTGCTACAGATTTGCCTTCTTTCACGCAAAATGTTTCGATATCGAAATAAGTGACATCCAAACATCGTTAAACCAGGTGTGTTTAAATACGAAATATAATTCACATCAAACGCATTGTCACTGATCAAATTACTGTTCTTCCAGCACTTTCCTCAATGTCATTTATTTCACGCAAAGTAAAGTAAGCCCATTGAAAATGTCGTTAAAATATACTGACACAGCTAAGGGGGGATTTTGGTGTTAAAACTCTTGCCAGAGCATTTGGAAACTAATACGGTCTGTTCAAATTCCTCGTGTTAAGGGGCCGCTTCACTGAAGCACCCCACTCGCGAAATCCCATGTTAACCTATGGGAAAACTTAAAAGCGCGATTACTAATTACCTAATATAATTATCAAAATACAGTTTTCATCATCAGAAACTAGACGTCAGATGCCGATGGTGTGCTTTTTTTTTAAAAAAAAATACCTCCCTAAATTTTAAGTAAGGTAAGTGAAGATGGCCAACTAACAATACTGTCATTAATTTCAGTGAAATCTAAAAGATGATGCTTGAATCCAGTCGCTGGAAGTCAGAAGAACATAGTTTAGTGCGGCGTTGCCCGCAATCCTTGATCACGTGTACGGGAGGACAGTCATCGTTGATTTTTTGTTAGTTACGTTGACATATTATTAATTTGTCTCAGGTAAGTTTGTTACTTTTCTTATTTCAGCAAAGCATTTGTATTTGAGGCATTCTCACATAATTTTGGCTTTAAAGTCCCTGAATAATAATTTTTATTTTAGTACATATTCTTGGATTTTTTTATTTTTTATATTGAAAAACATGCCATTGCATGGATTGTATAACAATATTAACGAAGTAAATACGTTTTGGACGATGTTGAGGGTCAAAATTTATCATGAAATTCCCCTGTTCCTGGTGCTTATTTTTAAGTTTGGCGTTGTCTGTATAAAATTGTTTCAATAAATGTAACTCGACGTAATTTTTTTTCTGAAACTGGGACTATTGTTTTATATAAATATATAGCAAAAAATTAATCTGGACACATTTTTACGATTGTTGTTATTTTTTTAACTCTGTCCCTGGAATTTAGATTCCTTACCGTCTCTCTTGCTAAAATTATACAGAAATCACTCCAGATGTAGCCATTGAATTTTTTAAAACTTTTTTCTCTTGCAGATGTATGTTAAAAAAAAATGGCTGTAATTCTTTGACAGAAATTTACTGTGGAATTTAAATCAGCATTTAAATATCAATTTCAAGCATTGTGACTTTATTGATAGTCTTACCGTCCCCAAGAATTATTCTTGCACTTTTAGAGGTAATTTAACTTTTTTTTATTATTATTATTATTATTTATTTCAATGCAAATAGCTGTTGCTAAAAATTAATTACCATTGTACCATTGTGGCTATCACTTAGGCATAACATGACTTGCCTAAAAATAGGTGGTAATTTTCCTTGCCGTCCCTTCTTTACCATCCCTGTTCTATTTCACTATTACAAAGGATATGGTTAACCATCACAAAAAATTTCAACATTTTAACTCAATAAATAAAAATTATTTTAAAATGTGTCCCGGACCCCCTTAAGTTCAAAATATTCCCAAATGAAGATCTCGGCTCTGCCATTGTAAAATATATTTATTTTGTTAACTTTATGAATAAAAATTCAGTTCGGATTGATTTGGAACGTCCTGTGTTTTTGACTGGATAAATGAATTGCGACACTTGTTTTCTATATAAAAATAATTTATTGTTGTGTCCTCTATCTCTCCTTCAAGTTTGTAGATATAGTTCCGGAACACCGTGAATAGTTCGTAGTAATCCAGCTAAATAAATTTTTAGAAATGCTTTCCTGAATTTTCAAAAAAAAAAAAGACTTTTTTGCGATGACTAAAATTTTCGATACATTATATTATAAAAATTAATTTTTCACCATCAGTAGAACTGGTCACTTGTGCATAAAATTATCAGTCATTTTGCATCGTAAATAAATCGCATTATGATATATTTTTGATGTTTTAAAAATTAAAATGACCCTAAAATCAATAATTTCCCTCTTATTATAAATTACTAGAAACAAATTTGTAACAAAGTTGCAAATGTTTGTAAAATAGTTGCATTCATTTTACAAAACTCAATCTCAACAATTTTAATAATCTAAATGATGCTTATGATGAGAAGTTAATATTTTTTATAGTTTGCAACGCAGGGATACAGTGTTAATGATCTGCTGAAAACTAAACCAATAACGTTTTAGTCTAAGGCTCTTAAATAATGTAATAACCAAATTTAGTTATATTTAAATTATGTCAATAATTTTTTTAATCTGTATGACATAGCTGTCAACTTTTACGCTTTTTTTCTTACCACTAAAATGTAAAAGTAGTTTTGCCTTATTTAATCAAAGATTTCACATTATAAAAAGGCAAAATTTATTATTAAATTTTAGTGGTATAAGAAAAAAGCGTAAAAGTTGGCAGCTATGCTATGATGTTTATAATTAATTATTAACAAATTTCTTCAACACGAACACAACTGAAATAACGTATTTTAGAACCGGAGTAAATAAATCAATATAAAAAATAAATTATTTCACATTCGCTAATTGCTATAAAATTATTAGCATTGTACTGATATTTTATGGCTAAAGGCACGTTTTCATCTCATTAAAAAAGGTGACTGTTTTGAAAAGGTTATTCTATTTAATTAATATGTGCGGTGTCGTATTTTCCGACGGGGTGTAATTGCTTCCTTTAGTGGGAGACCAGATTGGTTAATGGTCATATACATTAGAGGATGAGTTAGTGACTCTTTTGCTTTTCTTTCTACCCGTCAGGCTAATGTCAGACGAACGTCTTTTAGCACGTTTTTTCGCTTTTACAGCGGCTTTAGACATGCTAGCGAAGGTGTGGGAGGCTGTAAAAGCGAAAAAAGCGTGCAAAAAGACGTTCGTCTGACATTAGCCTAAATACTGTCGAATTAATAATTAGAGAAAGTGAGACAAAAATCAGATGATTTTGAATACGTAAAGGCTAAATTCCTTTTTCCACTTAAATAAATTGAATTCCGAGACTTGACGCAATAAATAAGACAAGAATCAATGACGATCCGGAGCGTTGTGGAAGTACGTTTATTTTTGAGTTGAGAAGTTATTTAGAAGGGTGGTTATAAGGGTTAAATGTGACAAATATTGAAGAGTTACAGAATCTAACGATCATGCATCGTGTGAAATGAAGATTTCTTTCAGACATGAACGAAAACGTAATAGATACATGGAGCAAATTTATTGATCCTGATATGTTAGCCGCAGAATTACATAAATATGAGGCTGTTGGAATACCTTTCAGAAAACTTTGGTGAGTGAAGGTAAGAATAGAGAAACTCAGAGGAATGGAAAATACTCGGTCCTAATAATCGGAATACATCGGAAGCTAAAAATCATAATTGGAGAGAGAAAAATGTCCCGCATAAAAAATAAACGAGAAACATAGATGCTGGACTTGTTACAATTGTTCCACTATAGACCATTTAATGCTTTATGTCCCAGATTATGAATTCATGAAAATTTCATCTTCTAAAGCATTTTTCGTGGGATTTTTCAAACTACTTTAGAAGATTTACACAATCGTTTAATAAATTTTAGAAGGATTTTGACAATTAAAATTAATTCATTAAATTTTTATTTATAGGGATTTTGGACAATATTTATAACTCCACTCAAACGTTTTACTTAAAATATTATTTTTTGTATTCGATAGAATTAAGAAATCTACAAATATAATGTTCCTACTATAGAAATATAGAAATATTTCCGAATTAAAGCTTTTCTCTCATAATTTTTCAACGTCAAGAAAGCTGAAAAGATGCAGATGAAAAAGAAATCATAGTTTTAAAAATATTGTGTTTTGTGAAACCAATAATGCTTTAGGAACAAGATAAAGTAAAGTATTTATAACTCATTCTACACTGTATTACTACTAATCGATGTATTAAACGAATTTTATAGCAAGTTATTTTAATGGTACTTTACCGTGGTGGCATAAAGGGTTAAGACCTAATTGTCAAAAATTAAAGTAATAATGCAGGAAGAGTAAATAATCTTGCATTTCTATTTGATGTCCCTCATCATCTTATCTCTTTTACCTCTTATCTTATCTCTTCATGTAGATAACATTCAGTTAAGACCACAATTATAAGAGATTCTGTACTAGTGTTGACCTGGACCTCAAGAAAATTTGTACTGGCCGAACAATTTAACAGAGAAGTTATTTGGCTGAAACAGCCATTAGAAAACAAATGTATATCTCAGCCTCTAGCCAATATCAAAATTAGAAAATATTGATTTGATTAAGGCAAAAGTAGCAGTAGTCTCTGTCAAGATGGTGAAATTGTTGACAAATATTGTGAAATATAATCTCCAAACAAGGACATTAAAATAATTAAGCGAAGTAAATTGTTTTTCATGTGTCAAATGTAATTTATAAAAGTAATTATCGAAAGTGTTTATGATTTGAAAGAAGGAAGTGAAATTGAAAAGTGATTGCACAATCGTAAACAGATATTTTATTATAAACATTTCGCAATACTCAAAAACTATAAGACATTTATAAACTCTAATTTTAAAATACCATAAATATAAATATTGATACAAATTATTTGTTATACTGATTTATGGCATTAATTTCCTGTTCTTGATTGCTAATAATATTTTATTCATGTATTTTTTCTCTACTTTCAGTTGTAACTCAGACTCTCAAACTGAGAGATGTATGTCTTAAAGCTCTTATTAAATAATAATTTTACTTTCTATTTATAAGTTTCGGCACAAATTTAAGTTCACAAGTCACACAAAAATATGTGTCTTTTTAAACCACATGAAGTTCACACCATCATCACCTGTGGATTAAAACAGAAATACAAGAAAAATATGTAGATCGATTTACCCTTTCCGGACGAAAATTACCAGATGATAAACGGATATACATAAATATAAGGTAAGCCCAATTTATCTTACCTATGTTTTTTATATTGAGAAATAGATAATTAATTTTTGAGGATAAGAACGAACATCACGCCATTTCTGGTAGCAAAGATTAAATATTGCTAACAAATGATTATGAGACTGAAAAAAAATTCTCAATAAAAACATTGTCACTAATTGACAAAAATAAAATCTGGTAATCCGATAGGGTAATTTATTTAAAAAAAATAATAATAAAACGAATCTTAGCAACATTATGGCTTCTTCTACAAAAGATAGCACGACCATTGAAAAATTGAACGCCAACAAATATACAAATTGGCGGTTCAAGGTCGAAATGCTATTGATTCGAGACGAACTTATTGAAGTTATTACGCAAGAGGCCCCCACTCCATTGAACGATGCTTGGACCAAGAAAGACAGAAAAGCAAGGGCTTTAATAAATTTTTCCATTGACGACAGTCAAATAGTGCATGTCAAAAATTTAAATACAGCCAGGCAAACATGGGACGCACTGAAACAAATTCATGAGAGATCTAATCTCTCTAGTAAGCTGTACTTGCTACGAAAACTGTACAGTACAAAATTAACTGAAGGTGGCAATATGACAGCCCACATTACAAAAATTTTAGAGATAGTGGATAAACTGTCAGCCATAGGTGAAAACATAACTGACTCGCACATTTCAGCACTACTGCTGTGCTCGTTGCCACCGTCCTACGATACCCTAGTTACTTCCCTGGAGGCCATAGATGAAGCTGAGTTAACCGTACAATTTATAAAAAGCAAGCTTATGGACGAATATACTCGCAGAGTAGATAATACTGAAAATTCCGAAAACAGCAGTAAAGCCTATAAAACTCAAGGTAAATTTAATCATCCAGAACAGAAAAAGAGGCAGCAATAAGTATTGCTCATACTGTAAAATGAAAAACCACTCAAATAAAGACTGCTGGTTTCTAAAAACGAAAAACAACAACAGTTACACTAATAACAGACACTATAAAAATAAAAACAATTCAACATCACTAGTTTATGAAGAAAATAATTTACATAAAAATGCGGAACCTGAAGAAAGAAAACTCACAGTAAATGAAAACAACAGTGTCGCTTTACTAACTGAAGAGTCCGAAAATAAAGGCACTTTTATAGTGGACAGTGGGAGTTCCAGTCACATAGTAAATTCAAAAGAATTTTTTACCAAAATTACAAATAATAATGAAACAAACGTCACAGTCGCTAATGGTAATAAACTGATTTCATATGGATCTGGAGAGGTAATAATTCATACCGAAAATAAAAACAAACAAGTTATATTGCGTGACGTACTATACGTTCCTGACATAGAAACTAACCTGCTGTCAGTGAGTAGGGCAACTAAAAACGGTTGCAAAGTCAAATTTGAAAAAGATAAATGTGACATAATTCATGAAGGTAAGATTATACTTCAAGGTAAACTTAAAAACAGTCTGTACGAAATACATGTTAGTAAAGATGAAAATCACAAGCACTATGCAAATGTCACCTACAACTTCTCAAATGCAAATTGCATAGATTTGTGGCATAGGCGAATGGGGCATAGGAGCTACGACACAATAAAGTCCATGTTATCAAAGGACTTAGTTGAGGGAATTAAAATCAACAACTGCAAACATAATGCTAAATGTGAGGTATGCATCAAGTCAAAAATCAGCGAGACCCCATTTCCTAAATCAGGTGCATATAGAGCTAAAAAAGACTCGAGTTAGTTCATACAGATGTATGTGGCCCTATAAATACACCCACAATTGGGGGGGGGGAAATACTTCGTCACTTTTATCGATGATTATACGAGATTTTGTGTAATTTATTTAATGGCAAATAAAAGTGAGGCTTCAGAATAATTGGAAGAATACGTCTCAATGGTGAAAAACAAATTCGGAAAAATGCCTACTGAGATAAGATCGGACAACGGTGGTGAATATACGGGTAACGAAATAGAAAAATATCTAAAAGAAAATGGGATTCATCATCAGCTCATCGTACCATTTAACCCAAGCCAAAACGGTGTCGCAGAGCCGAAAAATTGGTCGCTACTAGATATGGTTAGAAGTATGCTAAATGAAGCAAATCTCCCTCACAAATTATGGGGGGAAGCCATATGTTCCGCGAATCACTTACAGAACCGGCTACCTTCAAAATCGGTAAGCACCACACCCTATGAATTATGGATGAATAGGAGACCAAATTTGAAATATCTCAAAGTTTTTGGCTGTACTGCATACGCCTACATACACAAATCAAAGAGAGGAAAATTAGATAATAGAGCGGAAAAAGGCACTTTTGTCGGATACGACAGTCGCTCTAAGGCGTACAGAATCTATACAAGTGACGGAAAAGTAATATTGGCCAGAAGCGTAAAATTTATAGAAAATAAAATTAATCCAGATACTAACGAAAATCTAGATAGAAGAGAATTAATCGCGGAAACAAACAAACAAACACAACATAAAGACACGAATGAAATTGAAATAGATCTGACACCAACACAAAATGAACTAAGTCCACCACCCGCGTCACAACAACAAATTCCACAAGTGAGAAGATCAGAAAGAACCAATAGAGGTGTGCCGCCGGACAGGTTTGCTTATGCAGTCCGGCACGATCCAGTATATGTACCTAACAGTTGGGAAGTTATGATGAGTATAGAAAATCCTATAGAAAAACAGAACTGGAAAAAAGCGACAGAAGAGGAAATGAATTCCCTTAATTAAAATGAAACCTGGTGTTTAGTTGATTCCATACAAGGAGCAAGAGTAATTGGGTCGAAATGGACTTTTAAAGCGAAATATGACGAATTCAGAAAAATCAAGCGTTACAAAGCGAGATTGGTCGCACAAGGATTTAGACAAAAATACGGAGTAGATTTCGATGAAACTTATGCGCCAGTAGTTTCCCATACAAGTTTAAGAGTCTTCATAACTGCCGCAGCATACCACAATCTCAATATTAGGCAGATTGACATCAAAACTGCATTCTTACATGGTGAATTGGAAGAAAATGTCTATGTATCACAACCTAAAGGGTATATAACCACTACAGAACCCAATAAGGTTTGTAAGTTAAAAAAAGCCCTATATGGAGTAAAACAAGCTGCAAGAGCATGGTATTCAAACATTAGTGAAACACTAAAAGAATTAAAATTTAACAGAGCAATGCTGACAATTGTTTATTTATAAGAAAAGAAGGGGAAAACACGGTTTATATAGCAGTATACGTAGATGATATTCTCATCGCAGGAAAAGATGAAAATATAAATGACATAATAGATAAACTAAAATCTAAGTACGCACTTGAAGATTTAGGTCAAATTACCAATTACCTCGGGATAAAAATACAAAAGACTCACAACGGCTTTAAACTAAATCAAACAGCAAAAATAATAGAAATTGCAAAACAATTCAATTTAGAAGATTCTAAGCCTTACGGCACTCCAATGGAAACAGGCTTTCAACGATTAGACAATGAGGAAACACAAATGCCAAACAACACTAAGTACCGACAAGCAATAGATGCGCTGTTATATGTTGCTACAATAAGTAGGCCCGATATTTTACTAGGGGTAAACATCTTGAGTAGAAAAAACGAAACGCCGTCTGAAAGAGATTCGAAAGGCGTTAAAAGATTAATAAGATATCTCTAGCCTATCCTATGAAAGGATAAAAACCCTTTCAAAATTCCAAATTAAATTTCAAAATTTAAATTAAAATCCAAAGTTTCTTTCTCCTAACTTTAAACCTATTTCTAAAACCAGTTTCTCCCCTTGTAACTTTGTTTCCCAGCAATACATCTTATTACTTTCAGATATCATTTTCGGACGATCTTTAAGAGTAAACTTGCTGACGTTCGGAATATTCTCATTCAGTTGTGGTTAGCTCATCCCCGGGCGAGCCAAGCCTAACTCTGGCATCTGATCCCGGACAATCAATCAAAAGCTAATCAGCCAATTAAAGAAATGTTCCTCCCAAATTTACAACTATGCCATCTGCTGGAAAATATGTTAAACCCCAAGATATTATCTAAAACCCGAATGAAAGTGGGGATTTTCTTTGAAATACGGTATAGCTAATAATTTTTATTCACAACTTATTAATTAGTATTAATTAAACGTATCTTAGGTATTATGCGCAACTGAAATTAGTTTAATGGGATTGGAGACTTATTTTAGCAAAAGCTCAAAATTCAATATAATTTCCCTTATTTGATCGATCAAATTTATTATTCTTAACAATTTTACCTATTTTGATAAAGTTTAAATAGCAATTTTTTTGATAAAATATTTAACCTTTATTACAATGCAATGATTAAGATTCAATATAATTTTTAATAATAAACAAATTATATAATACGAATACTGTTTAATACTAATAATTAACATAAATTATTAATTTGTCAACCTATATAATATTATTTAGTTAAAAAATAAATTTTTTAACATCTGTAGGGATGAATGAGACAGTCCCATTCATCACCATTTGCAAATGTCCCAATCATCCCCATGATGTATCTATTCAATTATCAGCCATTTTGCCCCAGAAATTATTTTGTCACAATGATTAATATTCATTCATTTTAATAACCAATATTGACCCTTCAAATAAATAACTACAACATATCTTAATTGTTTATATTGTATAGATATTTGACAACTTCAAATGTAAAGAAACAAAAACTTTTAAACAGAGTTTCAGGAAATGCAACTTTGAAGAAAAATGAAACAGCTATGTGGTTTTCCCCAGGGCTGCGGAGTCGGTGGGAAAAAGGGACGACCCCGACTCCCACTCCGACAACGCAAACCTGCTTGCAAAATGGACGACTCCGAATCCGGAAATTTTAACAGATCCTACTCCGACTCTTTCTTTCAAAAATGGGTCCGACTCCGACTCAACGACTCCAACTCCGACTCCGCAGCTCAGGTTTTGCTTTTGGTTCTAAAGCACACTATGGTAGTGCTATATATGAGAATTGGAAACAACTAAAAAAAAAATGTTTATTGTCTGAAAGATTGAGAATGTCCCACCCATCTCTTGTCCCATTTATCCCCTACCTCCCCTAATTGAATATAAATGATTTAACATAATAGATTAAATTTTATCAGAGATACAAATAAAGGGTATGTTTCCTAATTGCTTTAAAATATTCCTTTTCTTTTTCATATTTGAATGCGATTTGATATTAAAGAAAAATGGTTGAGGTTTTTCGGAGTCGATTTTATAATTTCTTTACTACTTTTTCAACTGTATTTCTATATCGCTATGCGTATTCAAAGAATGACAGCTATCGCTTCGAATTAAAAACTGAACAATTTTAACTACCCCAGTGGATATTATTAGGTTTACCACCTTCATTGCACCATTTTAGCTTTTTTCACTTTCATTCTTGGCAGAATTGGGCAGTATTGAAAATAAATTTATTTGAGATACATTTTCAAAACACAGTGGTATTTAGAATTTAAAACTGATATAGCTAAAGTAATTTGGTAAAGTATTTTGCAATGATTTTTCCAAGTATTACGTATTTTTCCAATATTCAAGATACATTTGTTTGATATATAAAATTGCTCCCTCGTATTTTGTTTCATTTTTTTAAAAATCAGTTTTGCTTCTTTAGTTCAGAAAAAGTTATAATTTCGCAGATTTTAATAAGTTTAACAAAAGCGATTGCATTGGTTTATTCAAATTAATTTAAAAATATATTTTGTATTTTAAATGTAATTCAGTATTTGGAGAATTTTAAATTTTAAATGTATTTTTTATATTTTGTACTGTGGTTGAGGAAAAAGACAAGCTGGCCCACTGCGTTACACGTGGACTGTTTTCTCGGGACCACCTGAGTCACATGATGCACTTTTCATGACACAGGTGCTGGACAAGCACAAATGAATCCGCATGAAAAGAGCATCACGTGACTCTAGCGTCCGAAGGAAGACAAACACAAAACGTAGTGTGGCAGCCTACCTTTTTTGTCAGCATCGACTTTAAGTCATCATCCTTTGGTGTTGCATTAACAGAACAGTCAAAATAAATGCCCATGCTGAAATTAACTGCCAAGGTACTACTATTGTAGAAAATAAATTTGAAGATCCCCACCTTGCAGCTCATGGAACTATTAATAAAGAGGAACTGACATATCCTTAAAATAATGAAGCTTCAACTGTAACCGCTGTTGCAGAGGTTTTTTCCCGCCGGTGGAAACTTCCACCAGTAAATTTATACAGAAATTGCTTTTTATTTAAACGGCTTAATATTGCAAAATTTCAGTCATAAATAATGGTAGAAACAGATTTTCATTTTTATTGGTAGAAATTTACTTTGGCGGTTTTCACGCCTTGCGTTTCCGTTATATTGCGACAACCAGGGTAAAAAACTGACACTTTTACAAGACAAATTGACACCAGTAAGAACAAATAGAAATTTTTGCCACATTAATGAGAAAAAAAAAATCCCATTGAATAAGACGAAATTTTCTTTTCAATTTTACTGATGGGATGTTTGACTTAGCTGTAAACAGAAGCAGAAGATACGATTTTAATAAAACGTAGCCGCCATCTTGTGACAACCTCCTCATTTACTTCACTTGAAACTGGTAGACAGTATACTATATGTCCCCTCCTCTTTATGCATAACTCCATTTTGCAGCTTTGGTGGTTAACACTAGATCGTCCAGCTGGTGTCAATTTGGCACCGACCAAGTGACAAAATTTCGATATCGAACGCGAATTTCTTCCGTAAAATTATTTAAATTGTAACTAGAGAAAAATCGATTGAATAAATAAATGAAATTGTTTAAAATAAAAATTCTGGTGTAAAATGTTTTTATTAAGATTAGGTAAAATTTCCGGACGTTCTAGTATTAATGGTTTAACATTAGTGCTGTCGGGTGTCCCGTATAAATAGGTGCTCCAAGTGCTATGGACAGCACTAATTTATTGCAGTTTATTTCGTCATCTTTAACCCCTTAACCTACGATTTACGTCTCAACAGTTTACAACAATTTACGACCCAAAACGTTAACAGGATCGTGCAGCCCTCGGGCAACGGTTCGGCAAATCCATAGCTATCACTAAAATGTAATAGAGGTTTTCGCCTTCTTTAATCATGAGATTTTCACGATTAAATAAGACAATATTCACTATAAAATTTTAGCGGTAACAAGAATTTACATTTGACTCGATCATTGACTACGGGCCAGGCCCGTGATAATCAGCTTTGGCCCGAATACAAGACCACGAGTCTCACACGTTGTTGTAGGTTAACCTTTAGTGCGCAGCTTTGCATATATGCAAACAACACTGTTTTGAATTTAATAGATTTTTTTTCCGCATATACCTAATTCACACCAGAAAATAGCAATACAGTAAATTCTGTCTAAGGCGGACTCTGTGCAAGCCGGAAATCTGTCTAACGCGGAAAATTTTCCTAGTCCCGGCCAGGGCCGGCGCTGGACATTTTGCCGCCTGAGGCGAGCCCTTATGACGTAATTGTTTTTCTTCATTACTCAAATGTTTTTAAGAATAGAAAATTAACATGCTAACTAGAGATCGACCGAAAATTCGGTTTCGTTTTCGTTATCGGCCTAAAATCTGAGTTTCATTGAAAATTCGTTTTCAGCGAAAATGCTGTCAAAAATTCGGCAGGACCGAAACTATCTGTATGGTAATCGTAAAAATGATCTATTCAAACGGAAATGCATGGCAACCCGATTACAAAACACCATTCGTAATAATACCATTCAATATTCCGTAACTTGGTGATATTTTAAAAACAGGGCACATTACCATGTTTAGAGAATGTGAAATCTGGATGGGGGTTAGTGAGCGCAACAATTTACAATTTTCAATGTACAATTTAAAAATGTACAGAAATGTACAAATTACAATTAACGTACATTTTTTTACAGTTAATTGTAAAAAATGTGACATTTGAGATATTAATATGATGAAATGATAAAAATATGTCTCAATGTATGGCTAAAAACACATTTCAATAAATAACAGAAAACATTTTATTTTTATTCCTGGGACCATTTTTTTAATTTTCTGGAAAACTTAATTTTTAGAGTTGAAACTTTTTGAATAAGTGTGCAATATGTATGAAAATGAACTAGTATCAGTAAATTAACCAATCTAAGAGAGCACGAAAAAATCGAAAATGTCCTGGACACAGAAACTTGCTAATCGGGCCCTGTATGTAAGCATTTTATACACATATATATAGGGTAGATACTATACATATATAAATAAATATATATATATATATATATATATTATATACAATTTATATGCAAAGTATAAATTCTTTTGTGTAAATTTTCATTTCTTTCTAATAAAAAATATATAAATCGCTTCTTTATATTAAAAAAATTGTATAAAGTATAGGTGCAGATTCCCAAAATTTTTAAGGAGCCAGTGGCTCCTAAACCCAAGTTGTGGAAGAACCCATAAAAGCAATAGCGTTTATATGAGAAAAATTCAGAGCGTGAATCTCGTCAAAGGATCGCAAAAAACCCTGCAAATTTCATCAAAGGATCCAGGAAAAAAAGCGAATTTCGTAAAAGAATTCCAAAAAACACGAATTTCGTCAAAAAGTTAAACAAAAAAATACGAATTTCGTCAAAGAATCGTGAAAAAACGCGTATTTCGTCAAAGAATCGAGGGGAAAATGCGAATTTCGTCAATCTTCGCAGAAAAATGTCAACGTCGTCAAAGGGTAATGAAGAAAAATCGCACTTATTTTATCAAAGGATCGCAGAAAAACGCTAATTTTGTCAAAGGATTGCAGAAACAACGCGAATTTCGTCAAAAGATTGCAGAAAAATGCGGATTTCGTCAACAGACTGCAGAAAAGAAAATAATTTTATCAAAAAATCGCAAATTTCGCCAAAGCATTGGAAAAAAAAAAGACATTTATAAAACGATTGCCATAAAACCTGAATTTCTTCAAAGGTTCGCGGAAAAAAACGCGATTCTCGTCAGAGGATCGCGAAAAGAAATCGCGATTTACGTCTAAAGATTATCGGACAAAACGCGAAATTCGCCAAAGGATGGTGACTTAAACGCCGAAAATTAGTCGCCAAAGCAAAAAATTTAGTCTCCACATGGCGACTGGTGACCGTAAATCTGCACCTATAGCTATAAAGATTTAAAAAATTGCTAGTATATATGAAACAAAATATGTATGAAAAATTTCCTTCTCTCGCCAAGACAGATTTCTCTATTTTGCGCGTACTGAAAAAGTACTCTTTTTGTTTTATTTTTGAATAATACTGTACGTAAAATTAAAATTGTAACTTTTATTATTATCATCATCTGAATAAATTAAATTGTCCATGAATCAGTCAACAAATTCGCGTACAGAAAGTATAGTTTTATTTCATACTTATCTAGGAGGATCGCTAAAATAAAATAATTACTTGAAAATGATAAATGCATATGCAAAGGAAAAAAAAGTTATGATTTTTGAATTTTTAAAAAACACTAAAAATTGATTATAAATTAAAGTATTTTTTTTATTTATTAATTTACGATAAGCATCATTCTTAGGGTTTCGTTCACCTGACGAAACCCTATTCGTCTCGCCCCTCTGTCTGTCTGTCCGTCACAGAGCCCGTTCTCAGAAACTATGTATGTTAGAGACTTGAAATTTTGCATACTTATAGCTGAACACCTCACATCAAACGCAAATCCTAAAATTTCGAAAAAAATCTTATATTTAACCCTCTGGGCTCTAACTTGTGTATTTTAAGCTTTTTTTTTCTAACTCAGCCCCAAATTAAGTTGAAGACTTGAAATTTTGCAAAATTATAGCTAAGCACTTGCGATCAAACGACAAATCATAAAATTTCGACAAAATCTTATATTTAACTCTCTGGGCTCTAGCTTGCGTATTTTAAGCTTTTTCTAACTCAGCCCCTAATTAAGTTGAAGACTTGAAATTTTGCATAATTATAGCTAAACACTTGCGATCAAACGACAAATCATAAAATTTCGAAAAAATCTTATATTTAACCTTCTGTGCTCTAACTTTTGTATTTTAAGCAATTTTTTATCCTCTCCCCTTTTCCCCTAAGGGTCACTTTTTAAACTTTTGCTGACACCCCTTTGATCCCTCTTTCATATTCTGCACCATAGACTTACATATTGTAGTTCCATTTTTTACCGCCAGGGGACGGCTACCTAACGCGGGTGCTATGGGCCCGATTCCCTCGACTAATATATCTACGGATAGGTTGTAAAACGGAGTTTTGTTCGGATAGAGGTTTGTGTAGAATAGAGTGCGCCCTCTGGTTGCGAAATGTGGAACTAACAGATTTTGCAAAAGGATAAAGTGTTTTGAAAGGAATATTAAACGAAACCCTTTGTGCGATCTGTGATCACACTTACCCACTTGTTTGAAAGCTAGTTTACCTAAAATCATTTTAAAAGGAAAGTTGGGATCGACGGGAAACTAAAATTGTGACCAATTGATTCAAAACAAGAGATATATTTCCAGATAGCTGTAATACGGTTTTTTTCGCATTCTTTTTTCATGGCAAAAACACAATATTTGTGAAATTGATTTTTCATCTTTGTTAGAAATTTTTAGATTTTAAGGAAATGTAAGTTTGATTATTTGGATATGCAGTGGGTGATCGGTTAACGAACACTTTTGAGAGAGATTTTTATGTTCAGATAACGAACACTTTCGCGAAGAATATTCTGTTCCGTTACGAACACCTCATGAAACAAAGCAAGTAGAAGCAATGCCATGTTTCAGTTTTCCACAGCTGTATTTAATTGTATCTATTATCGACTTAGAAAATATTTTAACAGTTGTATATTTATGGCCTAATTAGTTTATGGGTTATCGAGAGTTCGGGTCCTACATTTTAGGACCCCCAAAATTGAATGAACAGATTAAAAATATTAAATTATATATCTTGTCCTTTTTTAAAGAAATATTTTTAATTGGAAATTTTTCATTTTAATTTAAATGGAGTTCCTAAATTATAAACAAGCTCTAAGCTCCACTTGGCCTTTATCGGGCCCTGCAATAAATATAATTTTTAGAGAACAAATGGAACTTTTGATAGGCCAAAGTGATATGGAGTGATATGGTTTAATGCTACAGTCAACGAATGTGATCCTAAAAGTTTTTACAAAACAAATGTCATTTATATAACTTTTAATTAATTTTTCAATTTATTTTCAGCAGTGAAATTACGCTCGATATTAATGAATATTTAATACGTGATTTACCACATTGCTAACTAAGCGTAGAACCAACAGAGTGAAAAATGTCCAAGCCGGGAATCGAACCCGGAATCCTTGGAATAGCGCTCCAAGTGCTCTACCACTGCTGAAAATTAATTGAAAAATTAATTAAAAATTATAGTTGTGTTTACCGATGCTGGGTTTATTTGTATCTCATGTTTCGCCGCAAGACTGTGTGTTCATGAAGACTATTCCATCGTATGCTACAGTTGCAACCTTAACAACATATTTAGTGAGAGGTGCTAAGATGGGTATCGTCCTCGTAGCTTAAATGGTAGAACACTTGAGCACTATTTCAAAGGTTCAGAATTCGATTCTCGACTTGGACATTTTTCACTCTGTTAGTTCTACGCTTAGTGCAATGTGGTAAAACATGTATTAAATGTATGTCATTTTTTTTAATGCAAACGACACGTATAAAGCCATCAAAATACGATCTATACATATTAAATATGGACGTATTATTAACCTTATTTAAAAAGGAAGTTTGAAAACTTTTTCGATTGTTATTAATGTATGTATCATTGTTATTAAATTTAAATAAATTTTGGGAGAATTTATATTAATTTTTATATATTTGTTAGTTTTTAAGAACGAATTAATTCAACGCCCACACAAATGTATACAAAATCTATGATCGGTTAATGAACAATTCGGTTAACGAACATTGTTTTGGAACGTTCGTTAACCGATCACCCACTGTATGATCTTTTCTCAACCAGGCTTTTGTCTTTTTCTAAAGATATTGGAAACAGCCAAGATAGTGCAAATGATAAATATATATATATAACTCGTTAGAAAACATTAAAAATTGCAAAAAATTGAAAATCTGATAAAAGTATCAAAATGGGAGGGGGGGGGGGGAGCGAACGGCAAATAAATGATCTACAAAATAATATTTTCACTGCACTCGACGGAAATTCTTCTCTGTTCTCAGCGGGAATAGTCGAAAATTATGTAGGAAACTGCAACGAACAGTTTAATTAATCATTAATAAATAAAAATCGGTTTTTCGGATATTATCCATTCTCAAGTAAGCACTTTCAGTTGCGTAACTCATAACTGAATTTATAGATCCAGTTGTGGCAAAATAATGGTGATGTTACTGGTGATTTTGCATGTTTGGTCTGTTAAACATGTTTGCTGTACGTGAAAATACTTACTTGAGTGGGTAACATCCAGAAAACCGATTTTCCGTAAAGAGAGAACTGATTAAGGATGCATTGTTGAAGCCACTCGGAAATGTTTCCGAAAATAATGGACAGCTGATAAAAAAATATTTATATAAATTCTTTTTTAATCCTAATGCGGTGTTCATTTTGAACGAACATTATTTCAAATATGCAGAGCTTCCAAGTTTCTTAGCACTATTTTAATTCAGAAAATGTTCTTTTTTTTAACTGGAACATTTGAGCGATTCAAGAGAACAACAATTTCTCTAAAATAATAGTGGTGTGCAAAAAGTCGCAGACTCAACAACTCTGAACGCTAGGCCAACTTTTGGGTCAAAAACAACCTGAACACCTTAGCAGGGTTAAATTTCAAAACTAAATTGTTTTCGGATTTTTTTTCGTATCTTGAAATCCAGCACAATTTCACCAGACATTCCTTTTTTTTTCAGTTCACCCTTTTTCATATAGTTCATGCTTGAAATCATGCTTCAATATTTTGCAATAAATACTTTGATTAAAAGCTAAAAAGAAAACGAAAAAAAATAATAATAAACTAGTAATGAAAAAAAAAAGGAATAAACAAAAATTTTTGGAAATTTATATTATTTTGAAACAATTTGCTCTTATATTTTATACTAGGAGGCATTGTCCCTACGAGCTAAGTTCACCAAACCCGTCCAAATCCTACTGGTTCTACAAACAACACTAATTTGCTATGTTTTAAAAAGATTACCTGATTACGAAACATTGAAAGATAGTACTACGATCAGCGGTTGGTCTCATCAAAAGTTTTTGTTTCTTTTATCGTTTTCCCACTAGAAATTATAGAAAAATAGGAAATTTATTAGTCGAAAGGGGCGTTTTATCAGGGTCTCATATTTTTTGGAAGACGCAGGGCTCGCAGCGTTCCTAAAATTTTCACACTTTTCTACCAGAATTTTAAAACGATAATATTTATTCTAGAATTTTAGTGTAAATGTTAAAAGAATCTGCCACGAAGATTTTTGATTTAAAATACTGGTAGCAAAGTGTGAAAATTTTAGGAACGCTGCGAGCCCTGAAGACGGTTTATTAAGATATTATATAATTATTCTTTTATTTGGATAAAGATCCAGGACATTGAGAAGTTCATTATTTATGCAGGATGATTTTTTAAGCAAATGAAATATGTTTTAAAGAATACTTTTTTCAAAATTATCTAAAATCATTATCTTAAATTAAAAACTAAATAAAAATACTAGCATTATATTTACCTGAAGTAAGAAATATTTTTTTTTCTTTTAACTGGTACAACATCTGTGTAATCCTAGTATCCGACTCGCCACAGGCAATTAATGAAAATAATTTCACGATCGAAAGACTATGCAAGTAAATTAATGAAATACTAAAAGCACGTGACGCTATAACATTATGAGAATTTGTGGTTTGCATGCGTCTGGCGCAGTCTACCCTTTGTGAATTCTGCTGATTTCAGTACAAGACAATCTTTGAAAAGAAAAGAAAAAGCATGAAATTCTCTTCGTTAGTTTTGTTCGTGTCGATTTAATCCATTTTCCATAATAAAGATTATGAACTCTTCGACTATCATTCGGCTGTAATTATCTGAAATGTACTCCGTATTTTTATTCTAAAATGAGAGGAAACAATCACACTTAAAAAAAAAGTTTTGATACATATAATGGTAAGGAATTTTATGTTCAATATATGTGAGACAAATGCCGCCCTTTATGCGTGCGCCCTGCGGCGGCCGCCTCGCTGCCTCACCCCTGGCGCCGGCCCTGGTCCCGGCGAACCCATAGCAAATAATATTAGTTCATGCTGTGTAAGCCGGAATCTGCCTAACGCGGAAACGGAAAGGTTTATAATGTCCCACCGAACCCGAAATTTTGCATAAGGCGGAAAAAACCCTCTTTTAAAAATGAAATGCATTTAATTTATGAAACTTTAAAACTGATATGTGTACATGAAGTACTTTCGAACTTTTTGATAAATTTTGTAATAGAGTAATAAAGTTAATTCAAGAACCTTATTTATCTTTATGATTAAATATTTTTAAATGATAATTTTTAATCATAAAAATCAGTAACACAATGTGACTTGGAATGTATTAGTACTGAAGAAAGCTTGGTAAACGAAAAGGCAAAAAAAAAAAAAAGCATTGATAAAAGATTATTTTCCACCTCTCTAAACTACTATGTTAAAGATGAGGTTTGAATTTGTTAAGGCTGTTTGTTCTCAATTCAAGAAGGGCAACTTTATGACATAAGTTTTAATTTATTTTTGTTCGGAAATGCATGGAACTAGCAGGTGTTGTTGTTCAGAAACTATGTAATCGAGCTGCTTTTTTTTTTTTTTTTTTTTTTCTTTTTTTTTCCAAACGCAATAGATGTTTCGGAAAATAGTGTCAAAGTGGGTGTTTTGAACCGAATTTCCGCGCGAAAAGAGAATAACCACTCAAGAAAGGGTGAAAAACGTGTTTGTCAAGTGATCAAAATCGCTTATAACTCAATAGGTAATCTATATAGTAATTTTATATCGATGCCATTTATTTCAGTTTTCAAATAAAGTTTTTCAAGATTATTAAAGACAATAAATTTAATAAAAAGTTTAATTTCATTAAAATCTTACTTTTAAAGATCGATACTAAAGGTTGCGAACGTAAAAAAATTTACAATTTGTTCAGTTTTTTTAATGTTTTAAATTTTATTTTTCGGGTATTTTGCATAAGGCGGAATATTGTCTACGGCGGAAAATTTCTTCAGCCCCGATCGACTCCGCCTTAGACAGAGTTTACTGTATTTGCTAACAGACATTCCGTATTTAAATAAAGCGAAATTAACTATTGAAACTTTCTGGTGTAAAGTCAGATTCTCTGTACTGCGTAATTTCTAGAACATATTCTATTATGGGAACTAAAGGGTTAAAGGTTAAGTTTTATAAAATAAATAATTATATAAAATAAGGTATTTGGAGACATACTTATTAAAGTATTTACTAATTTGCATTATTTTAACGTAAAACAGCCACACGACAGTAGTTTTTACTTCTATTGCAGATGTGCAACAGAAGAAAAGATTGACGTATTATATGAAAAATGTATCTCTGATTTTTTTTCATTATTTTTTCTGTGTAATAAACCTTTCAGAGAATCATATATATTTTTTTCGGAACAAAATAAAAAATCGAGCATTTAAGGGTTAAGGGATTAATCGCAAATAATTCTACCGTTAGATAAGGCGAAGAAAATTACTTTAAAATACTAGTGTCCAGAGCATTTAGAGTCCCGATTTATGCGGGATACCTGGCAACACCAGTTAACATGTATAATTCAAGGCAAATGCATTAGGAAATTTTGGAAATGAAGGGATCCGATGCAAAATAATGTAGCTAACAGAATTCAAATTTCCAGATATTCTATATTCACGGGTATTAAAGGAAACTACAATATGAACTTGTGTAATTGCTTCTTCTAAAACAGCTGATTTGTTACAACTGAATGTTTAGTTAACTTAGGTGCAACATTTGTTTGATAGATTTGATTTTATTGGACTGGAAGAATTTTAATAACAAAAACTCTTCGTGCTTTTCTAAAATTTATCTTTGATCATGATAACATCTATTGAATAAATTAACTTTCGTAATGATGTCAGAATGCGCTTAAATAGGTTAATATGAAAATTAAAGAAAATCTTTTGCTTTACTTTTTAGTAAGTCACCATGGGTTACACTCGAGCGCTTGAATACTTTCTCTACTTTCTTTATGCAAATAAGTGAGTTTTACTGTTTTGTAAGTTTATGATAATTTACCAATATGTCTCAGATGTCGCAAAAATTACAGACTTTGTTCTTGTTATACTACGGATTGTAAATTGAAATAATTTAGAATCATTGTAGCTTATGGTTTGACTAAGTTGGTCAGTCCGAACTCAAAATTTTTTTCGCTAATGTTAAATTTATGAACGTAAAATGCACTCGTGTGTTTAAAATATATCACGAGTTACGTAACATATTAATTTTAACATTTTTCCTATGTACTCTTCTTAAAGTACGATTATTTCTTTTTAGTTGACAAAATATTTCTAAAATATATTTTCAATTAAGTATTTTATATGTTAAAATCTTAACGAAGCTGACGTACTGTGAGAAAGTGATTTAATCACTTCAAATAAAATTGAAGTATGTAATTTAGAAAGAGATATAATGATCTCGAAGCCGCAGCTGTCTTCTGAAGTATTAAACGACCCAGCCCAACCTGACCCGCTATTCGATGCATTAAACTTGAAGAATTTAGCTTTTAAATTTTTCCATTACATCTTCCGTGATCGGGCCTGCTTCCTCCGCACCCATCAAGTGCTGAAAGAAAAAAGGGACCTCCGACAATGGAGTTATGAACAAAGAGGGGGAGACATATAGTGTACTGTCTACCAGTTGCGAGTGAAGTAACTGAGGAGGATGTCACAATATGCGGCTGCTTTTTTTTTTAACCCTTTCAGTTCTGATGGGTGAATTTCTTTCCACTTCATTTTAATCTCCAAATGTCACATTGGCACCGGAATATTCAACCAAATTTATTTGAAAATAGATCAATGCATTTTTTCGTGTATATTAGAAACCGAATCTTTTATTCATAAAATACTGGTGCCAATGTGATATTTGGGCGTTTTGAAGAAATTCACCCACAGAGCTCAAAGGGTTAAATCGTATCTTCAGTTTCTGATTACCGGCGGAGCAAAAATGCCACCAGTAAAATCGAATAGAAAATTTCGCCTTATTTAAGCGTCTTATTTATGGATTTTTTTTCACAAATGTTGCCAACATTTCTATTTGTTCTTACTGGTGACAGTTTGCCTTATAAAACTGTCAGTTTTTTTTCCCTGGTTGTCACAATATGGCAAAAAAGCAGGGCGTGACTACCGCCAAAGTACGCTTTTACCAGTAAAAAATAAAACCTGTTTCTACTGTTACTTATGACTGAAATTTTGCACTAAAAAGGCGTTTAAATATGCAGCAATTTTCTATATAAATTTACTGGTGAAAGTTTTCACCGGTGGTAAATATCCCCTGCGATAGCGGTTGCAGTTGAAGCTTCACTATTTTAAGGATATGTCAGTTCCTCGTTATTAATAGTTCCATGCCTCCGACGGGACCGCAGCGGCCTTTTACGCGACGTAGTGGCGGTCAGGCAACTGAAACAGAAAGATACATCCTTAAAGAAGAGCACACAGAAAAACAAGTTAAAAATATTAATTTCATAAGGGTATATTTTAAAAATACCAACCCATTCCAAGCCCATAGACTTAATATTGGGGAAGGTTATTGAAAGTATGAATGACCAATAAACTTAACCCCTTCAGGATAGGTTAATTTAACGACATTTAAATTTTTAATACCAGAAATTTCGAAATTTCGTACAGTATATTTCGCCTTATTTAATGCATCCAAATATTATAGACAAAGCAAGGATTAGGAAAAAAATATTTTGGTGCTAAAAAATAAAAAAAACATATGCACCTAAATGGAACGTATACGTGATACCCGTTCTTAAATGGGTTAATAATCATAATGCTTATCAAACAATATTTTGTATATTTAACATTTTTCGAATGGAACAACTTTATCAGGGATCAGAGTCGTTCAAATTTTTGTTTCATTAACCCCTATTTTCCAAACCATAATATTAGTAGGAGATTTTTATTGTACATTTTAAAATAATATATTAAGCAGATTAATGAGTAGAAATAGTATTTGATGAGAAAAAGAATTGGATTAGGTAAGACTCCTGAACTTCATGTTAAAGGTTTTTAAATGATCGGTAGAAATGCCCTATGATTACAAAATTTTTGCAACAAAAATTTTCTTTTCCAAGACAAGAGGTAACTAAATACTTACTGCACTGTAGGTTAAAAATGGCCTATTCATTTTACTATGATCATCTCCAAGAATAAGTTTGTTTTTCTTTAAACACAAACAGAGAATAGGAAATATAGAACCTCATCTGATACGCAACCAGCATGGCGGTGAATCCTGCAGTCTAGAAAAGAATCATTACTTGTTCATAAAACTATTGTTTATAGATAAAATATATAATATTACGTGGGTGGTTCAATAATTATTGTCCTTAGTTTATGTAAAATATTTGTACTGCGATGGTTGTTGTGGAATATAGAAGCCTAATGTCTTAGATGCCTATATGCTCAATTTCAGAATCGTAGCTGCTAAATTCACATAGTTTTGGTGAGAGGAGTGAAAGGGGGGGAGTGGGGGGAAAGCTGTTTTTTACCTTATGGGGCTAGATTTGTGACAGCGGATGAGACGTAACAACCGTCACGTCGTTTGGACTCGGGATCATAGTGATGTAGCCACATCTCATCCACTGTCAGAAATGTAGCCTCATAAGCTCCAAACCAGCATTTTACCCTCAACCCCCTCCTTAAAAACTCCCTTAAAAATAGGTCTTTAAAACTTCACCCTCCCTCCAAATTTGTGTTAATATAGCAGCTACGGATCTGAAATTGAGCATATAGGCATTTAAGACATTAGGCTCCGATATTCCACATTAACCATCGCAGTACAAATATTTTATATACACTAAGGAAAATAATTATTGAATCACCCACGTACATAAGTACATATATGAGAAATGAAAATTTATGTCATTATAACTGAAAATGGCTTTATGGGTTTAAATGCAGATTACACTAAATGTTACCCCTACACTGCGCAGTGATGTACATATAAATCAATTAAAATGTAAGCTTTACTAAATCTATTCAGTTCCGGGCTATACTATTACTGCAGAAATATTCCCCTTATGTGATCACAAAATTTTGCGATTTAATAATGTGAAGAATAACTATAAAAAATCAGTGGTATCTAATCCTGCATAACAGCATTAAAATATATACTTTAAAAAATCGTGCAGTCTAGGATTAAGTTTGTCAAATAAAACTACACTGCAAATACAGGCGTCTTAAATCTGACACATATGTGACTGAAAATGCAAGGTGTCTTAATGTGAAATTTCAGACGTTATAGACGTCTGAATTAAAGATACATACGTGTCTTACTGTGTTTATGGCATGGACGAACTGAAAAAAATGTCTGATTAATGATTATACAGGGTGCGCCATAAATTCGTGCAAACTTTAAAAATCCATAATTAAAGAAATAATGGTCGGAAAAATTTTTGGTTTGCGCGAGTATGATCAGACGGATTTTGGATTTTTTTTCCATGAATAATAAAAAATGATTCCAAGAATAACCAATAGAGGGCGCTCACATGCCATATTGAGACGTTTTATGCAAATCAGGCTAGCAATAAAACACCTGGATGGAAATGGATTCGTCATTCGATCTCGGCAGCATGCTATCGTTACCAGATCGAGCGCTGCTGGTCAAACTGTTCTACAAGAATGGGGAATCCACTACTATTGCATTGAGGAAGTTTCGCACGGAGAAAGGACTAAAGGCGCAAAAAAGCCCTATTTCGTTGAATGGAATACTCAATTTAGTACGACGTTTTGAGGAAACGGGGAGTTTGGAGGATCGTCCACGTAGTGGCAGACCATCCTTGAACGCGGATCGCGTCCATGCTGTAAAAAGTGCCATGGAAGAAATGGCAGCCGAGACATCAACGGGAAGTAGCAGTGCTCGTGAAGCTGGTAGAATAACGGGAATTCCGGAATCGTCGATTCGACGTATTCTGCACGGAATCTTGGATCTGTATCCGTACAAGATACAGACACTTCACCAGTTATTACCGGCAGATACAGATAAAAGACTAAAGTTTGCTACATGGGCACTGGCACAAATGGATCGTGACCCACAATGGTTGCTGAATGTCATGTGGACGGATGAAGCACATTTTTCACTCCATGGCGACGTCAATACGCAAAACAGTCGTATCTGGGCGACGTCAAACCCTCGGGAGTATCAGACCAAGCCAATGCATTCTCCTCGTGTGACTGTTTGGTGTGGTTTCACCGCGGCTTTCATTCTGGGTCCTTTCTTTTTTGAAGAGTCTTGTCCTGAATCCGGCTGGAAAACGTGTACAGTCACTGCAGAACGGTATCTTACGCTTTTGCGTAACCAAGTTGTGCCTGCATTGCAGGAAAGACATGCGTTACCTTCCGTCACCTTCATGCAGGATGGTGCCCCGCCCCACTTTGCACGTGAAGTCAAGGCGTTCCTGTTAGACACTTTCACTGAAGACCGAGTGATAAGTCAAGGTTGTAAGTTTGAATGGCCCCCACGATCTCCAGACTTAACCCCAGCAGATTTTTGGTTGTGGGGATACTTAAAGTCTCGTGTTTATCGGTGCTCCCCAGCCACTTTGGCGGAACTGAAAGATGCCATTCGACTGACCGTCGGTGGCATCGATGCCGACATGCTACACTCAGCTGTTACAGGCGTATTGACACGCCTCACTTGCCTAATACCTTGTGGTGGGGGTCATGTTGAGCATCTTTTAGTACCATAAAAGTTAATGCACAGTGTCATGTTATTGTGATTTCTTTCAATGTCTGTTTGTGTTTGTCTGATTTGCATAAAACGTCTCAATATGGCATGTGAGCGCCCTCTATTGGTTATTCTTGGAATCATTTTTTATTATTCATGGGAAAAAAATCCAAAATCCGTCTGATCCTACTCGCGCAAACCAAAAATTTTTCCAACCATTATTTCTTTAATTATGGATTTTTAAAGTTTGCACGAATTTATGGCGCACCCTGTATATGGGAAATTAAGGCATTTGAAAAATTCAGACACGATAGCCGAGATGCAGATAAATTTTATGCTGTTTATAGCGAAACGCGATTGACCAATCACAAGTCTGCATTTTTGCAAACAGGGAAAAATTTCGCAAAAATGCAGGCTTCTGATTGGCCAGTCCCGTTTTACTAAACAGCGAAAAATCTATCTGGATTTCGGCTTTGAATCACTAACGAATGACAAGTGAAGTGGAGTGAAGTGAAGTACGACAACAGTGATTTTGTTTTTTGCTGCAACTGCGTACGTTGAATTTTGGCTTTGATACATCCACTTATTTCCCTCAGAGACATAAATTAGACGTTAATTATGTTGAGAATAGTCTCTAAATAGGTTTAGATACAGATTAATTTAATAATCTTACATTCTTCTTTGCAGAAATTTAAAAAACCCGTGTCTGGTGTTTATACATCTGAATTTTTTTTGGAAGCATTAGAAAATCTTAAAGTATGTGTGATAATTATTCGGTTTTGACATATTTTGATGTAAATGAACATTCGACTGTTCCAGTTGAAGCCAGACAGTATGGATTAGGAATTGTATTAGTACAAGATTAGTATTCTATAGCCAATTTTTCAACATCTCCCATAAAAACCCAACAGAGATGTCCTCAAATAGAAAACTAATTGTTATCTGTGCCGAACGGTTGTAAAAAGTTCCATTGCTACGTTTACGGTACAAAATTCAAAGTTGAAACAAATCATAAACTATTACTTGCTCTATTACAGAAACCTATTGAGAATCTTTACAAAGAATGGCTTTGAAACTACTATTTAAATACGACTTTTATCTTGACCATGTATCGCGGAAAAAATAATAAAGGGTAGTCCATCTCTTGGTTCTTTTATTTATTATGAAAGAAAACGCATTTTTTAGGAGTGAAAATCGAAATTCTTTATTGAATATGGAAGGTGGATCTATGGCATTTATGTATGGAATACAATATCACGCATGTAGCAACCGCGGCTCCGCTTACATGCCATTATCCGAACATTAAAATTTTCGATGACTTTTCCCAGAATGAGCGGATCCATGGCCAAAATTTCAGCCTGGATGTTAGGTTTCAGATCTTGGATTGTGCGGGACCCATTTGAGTACACTTTACTTTTCAGAAATCCCCAAAGAAAATAATCCATTGGGGTTAAATCGCACGTCTTAGCGGACAATTCACATCAGAATTTCTTGAAATTACGCGATCTAGAAATTTCTCGTTCAGTAAGTTGATGGTTTGGCGAGCAGTGTGTGCCGTTGCACCGTTGTTGTGTTGTCAACCAGTCCATAATTACAAATGGCATACATTTGACAAATCATACATGCATGACACACGGCAGTTGACACAAATAACCTGTGAAATATTCACAGTTCTGAAAAGAACCAACAGATGGACCACCCTATACATAGCGAATGCACTTTTTCATTCTCCGAATGATAATAAAGTAAATACACGCATTTTAGAAGCAGGAGCCTCAACTGTAATTTATTTTTTCATGATTCTATTGCTAGTGATAATAAGAAAAGATAACTTCAAGAAGCCACAAAGTCGGGTGCTGAAATAGTGCAGTTAAAAGCATTTATACAAGATGGTTGGCATTGGCACGATGTTTTAAAGACAATTTCAGAAAACTTACTGAATCTTACTGAAGTAAGAACTCTGAATTGTATTACTTATAAGGATCGACCGAAACAGATTGTTAAGACCGAAACCGAATTTCGGCAATCTTCCTATTATCGGCCGAAAACGAAAAGGAAAATGTCCAAAATTTTTTTGTATTTAAGTAATTAATACTTACTTAAAAAAAAAAGAATTATTAATTAAGATACGTGTTACCCAAGTTGGCTCTCTGTGCCTCTGACCACAACTTTTTATTTTCATATAAAATAAAATGTAATTAATTCATCTACGACACAAAATTATTGTCTAATTATGCGAGTTACAACTAATTAAAAAGTTTTAGAAGTACATACATCAATTTATCTTTTATAATGACTTTTGTAAATGATCATCTGTTATACTAGAACTTTCTCAAAGAGTATTCGAAACACTTCTGCGGTTTTAAGCTAAAAATTTACTACTACTGTTAAGTCTGCAGCTTTTAATGAGCAAGTGAAAAGCATCTTCAAAGATTAGTCCTATATGCATTGCTTGCTTTATAAGTTGCACTCACGTCTGGAGTCAATCATGACTAATAATTATAAACAGTGCAGTTCATAGCAATAAATAAATAGTGTATCATTTGAGCCGATACAGCTCAAATCAATGAGTTATGTTGTAATTTTCCGAAGGAACGAACAGGATTTTGGAATACAAATACATTCGGTCGAGTTGTGAATTTTTGGGAGTATTTTTGCCGAAAATTGTTTTCGGCGAAATTCCGATTTTGGGCCTAAAACGAAAATTAAACTGAATTTTCGTTTGATCTCTAAATGCTTATAACATGATTTTCAATTTAATAAATTTAATTTCAAAGAAATGCTTGAAGAAATCCTAGAAACGTTGCATGTAGAACACCAGGGTATTACATTCCATGAATATTTTCCGTTATAGACAGGTACAATTTTAATAGGATTTACGCTGAAAAAAATGAAGTACTCAAAAATGAGTAAATATATCTACTCATATCGAATTGAGTATGTTTGGATCGAAAACGAACATATGTTTTCTCAATTTTGAAATATCACATGATATCAAACCCAAAAAAAGAACGATAATTGTGTACCCTGTAATGGCTTATTTCATTTATGGTGGCATAAAAGATGTTCATGCGGATTCAAATATTAAATTATATGCAGTATTTTAAAATAAGTTAAAAGTGCCTATAAATAAAGCTCTTGTAATAAAAATATTCGATACGGGGGCAGTACACAACGATTTTTATTTGAACACAACCATGGGATCAAAAATGAATGCATGTGTTTCTCAATTTTGAGTACATTTGTATCGAAGCTATTTTGAGTATGTCACGAATTTAAAATTGAGTACTTTTTACTCAATTTTGAGTACCCATTTTTTTCATTGTACTGTATTTTTATGTCCCGACATAGAAGCCCTTGTCCCGCTTCTATTAACTCTCTGTCCCGCTTTCTTTTTACAATTGACCTGGCAATACTACCCACTGAGCTCCATTGAGCAACCTATGAACTCCACAATAGTACGGAGAGTTAATTCACTGTTCTGTTAGATTGAATACATGGGTTCACTCATAAATACAATGGCATAGAATTTCGGAGGAAAATTTATGGCAAAACACCAGGGCCTCCCACTCGATCTGTTTTTTGAACATCATTTTTTTTCCAAGAAAACTCTTCTTTATAAATTTTGTAGAAACTTGCCTGGAAGGGCGTTTTTCTTCCAATTTTTGCTGAAACCTACTATGATTTTTTTCTTAAAAATTACTGGTTTTCAAAAAACGGAACAGTGGGAGC
The DNA here is from genome assembly GCA_963932465.1 of Maratus speciosus. Lineage (NCBI taxonomy): Eukaryota > Metazoa > Arthropoda > Arachnida > Araneae > Salticidae > Maratus > Maratus speciosus. Next base: position 127,461,281 of record OZ010796.1, on the reverse strand, counting down.
CTTGTAAAACACAGATTTTCTCCCATAAATATTTTCAAATTGGATTTTATCTTAAAAATATGACGAAGTTGCTACAATTTTCAGTGATATACAGTGTGTCCGCTAAAGTCCGTTGTCACACCAATAATTTCTGAACGGCAAGAATTATAGTCATAAAAGTAGGGTCTAGGTATAGTAAAGTTGCCATTCGGTACTTAATAGAACCGCCAACGTCACCACCTAGTGGAAAATTGCAGAGTTAGCATTCCTATCTTGAAAACAGAAAGAGATAGGGAAAAAAGGTGATTCACAAAGCTATAGAGCGTCATCGATTTAGTACGAAAAGACAACTTGTGTACATTAATTCGAAGAATAGAACGATTAAAACGCGCATTTGTTTTTTCGTGATTTGCTACATTGTGACGTCACGAAACTTGAACGGAAGGAGAAATGATTATCTTTCGGACAAATGTGCATCCAAATGATGTGCATTGCAGCTGGCAGTGAGAAGTTTGTACATCTCAAATAAAGGTATATTGATATAACTAGTGTTTTTTTTCTTTCTAAGATTGTTTTGTCACGTCACAATGTAGGAAATCACGAAAGAATCAATGCGTATTTTACCTATTCTATTCTTTGCATTAATGTCCACAGGCAGGGGCGCGCCAGAAGTATCCGGCGCCTGTGTGCAGAACTTCACTTAGCGCCCCCAAACCCCTCCTCCCTACACCCCCCCCCCCAAAAAAAAAATTTCAATAACTATAAATACATACCTGCCAAGCCAACCTTCCGGGGGTTTTCTCCAGGTCAAATAAACAAATTTTGAACCTGAAATTTTGTTTAATGAAATGTGCCTTGTTTCTATGGGGTTCTTTTTTATTTTATTTAATAAATTAAATTTCTTGTTCAAAATATTTTTGTTTGACTTTAAAAATAAGGAATGTTGACAGCTATGTAAATAACGGACATCCCTAAAAAATGGGTGCTTCAGCTGCTTGCTACCTCCCACCACAATGGCATACCTTCTAAGAAATTAGCTTTTACCATCTCTCCCCGAATTTTTAAGCGCTCGTCTTTATTTATATTTGTACTTAAAGCAGTTCAAACAAACTTTAATTAAGAAATATAAATGTCTTCAAATAATTAATGGTAGCACCATGACACAAGGAAAGGGGTGCTCGTATTACGGTAAATATACATAAAGGTAGAAAAATATTTTCTCTAATTACGGAGCGAATTATAATTTTTTTTTATTGTAAGATGCGATTTAAACAATTACCACACGTAGATCATAATTAGGTTTCCCCCGTCCTAGAACGATTGGTTTTATATTAGCAAATATAGAACCGCTATGCTGCTTATATAATAATTGTCAAAACGTATCTTTATCTTGTCACATGCTTAACCCTTCCTTCTTTTTCGGATTTTTTTCTTTTTGATTTCAATTATAATTTTTTTTTTTTGTTGCTGAAAATTAATACAGTGAAACTTCTTTTAAAGGCCACCCCTATTCAAAGGCCACCTCTATTAAGGGCCAATATTTTTAGGAACGAAAATTTTTCCCATAGACATAATACTAAATTTACTTCTATTAGGGGCTGCACCTACACCTACCCCTCATAAAGGCCATTTTTTTCACATGTGCCTTAAATCTTAAACAGGTGTATTGAATTTCTGAACCAAAAGGTAAGAGTTCAGCAGACAACTGCACTTGCAACAAAGAAGGCAAGGGGAGATGGGGAGGATTTAGAAACACAATGAAGGACGATAAACATGTGTTCCTCACACTTTGTTAGACCTTTCAACCTGTAGGGGTTGGGTTGGAGGGAAAACTTGACCCTTTGTTGTGGGCCCACAAAGGATAACAGGTTATCTAGAAAAACTGATTCCACATTTACTAAAACTGTGAATGCATATTGAAGCACAATTTTTGCACTTGTGTGTAAAAACGCTAGCATAAATAAATGAACTAATATCTCATTCTAAGGCATTAATAAATTATGCAAATTTAAGTAATTTGTTCCATAAAGTAAAAAAATCATGAGAAACCAAAATTGTCTGTGAAAAAATTATGAAAAGTAAACAAAATTCAATAGAAAATGTTTTCAATCATATATATAGAGTTTGAAAATGTTAATAAACAGTTTTTTCACCTACATAGGTTGTGATTTACTTATTTTAGTTGTTGTTTTTTTGTCACCCCTATTCAAGGACCACCCCTCATAAGGGCCAATTTTCGATGGAACGGTATGTAGCCCTTACAGAGAGGTTTCACTGTAATATGTTCTATCCCGAATACGCAAACGCAAAATAATTTTGTCATTAAGCAAGTAAGCAGCATTATCCTAGGTCAGGATCGGCGAACCTTTTTACGTGCGCGTGCCAAAAATTCACCAACAATATCTATCAATGGTGTAACGTGCCACATTTTGACATAAAATAATTTTGCAAAGTACGATGTTTATACAAAACACTAATTAAAAAATCAGAAGCTATTTCTCCGCATATTTGAATAAACCATTAAATTAAAATTTTAATTCGTAAATATTATTCATTTATGTAATAATTTTCACTATGATAAGGAAATAAAAATACGAAATTTTATTTTAGAAATTTTTGACCTTATTATTTATGCATCTAGTTATGATTATCCAAGTTGCATTAAGCATTGTATCAATAAATTATTGATGAGATTTTTACTGTTGTATGTTCGATGGAGAATGCTTTATACCTGATTCATATTTTGATAGTTTTATAAATTGGATCCATTTGCCATCTTACTGAAGGGACTGTCTAAAAAATTTAATTTGAAAAATACAGCATTATAAAAATCATACAGAAGGGCAAAATACATGTCGCAAACGCTGCATAACATCGCAAGAAAAGAAAATTCTTTTCATGCAAAAATAATTGCCTTATTTGTGATAGTCTGTCCGTATGAAACAAAATTTTATTCATTATAATAAAAATTAAATTTCATCTGTATAATAATTATAAAATTTACTTTTTCGCGTGCCAGAGAAATTGTCTTACGTGCCAACTCTAGCACGCGTGCCATAGGCTTGCCAACCCTGTCCTAGGTCATATAGTTTGTCAAAAAATCGCACTTTTCCGTTATACATAAACTTTACTTTGCGGGCGCTCAGTGAGGAAATTAGGGGGAGTTCGAGGTACTCATCGTCACGAAATCATCCAAGGATTGCTGATAATAATTTTCAAAAAGGATATTGAATAATTAGCAGATATTAATTAATAACCTTTCTAGATAAGGGCATCACAGATCAAGGCGGCGATGCAACTTTGCAACATCCTTTCAAGGCGCATTTGTCACAATGTTAACTTTAAACTTTGTACAAGGTCTTTGTTTTAGGTAAGGCGAATCATAACGATAAATAGTCACCCTTTTTCATTCCAATTGAATTCAAATATTGATAAATATTTAATAGAACAATGGCAAGTTTTTTACAAAGTCAACGCTTAAATTTATTGTACGGAACTTTTTGTACGCGAGTGAAACTCGCACTTGACCGATTATTCTTTGTTCAAAGCAAATCTAATAAATACAATTGAAATTTCCATGAAACGTAATTCAGTTTGAAGTTGTTCTAAAAAATATTTTTACCTCCTGAACAACATGAAACTTTCTTACATATTCATGGGCTCGTTTTTATGCGTAAAAGCATAAAATGATAGGCGTGACTATTAAATTGGTTTGGAATCGAATGGCGCTTTTAATTTTTTTTTAAGCATTGCATTTTAAATTATATCCTGTTTTACTTATTTATTGTTTCAGTTATATGTAGCCGATTAATTTGTGCTTTTTTCGGTAATTTACATGGGAACCGTGCATAACCTGGGGCTTATGTTGCTATATCATTGTGCAATACAATTACATTCAAAATTGCATTTATTCATGTATAGGGGGGAAAAAAACCTTTCCTTCTTCAAAATTACGTGTTATATTCTATTTCAAATCATTTTAATGCTATTTTGATCAAAATGAAGGGAAAACAGAAATCATGTTTTTCTATTTCAAATTAATTACATTCATATTTATGTCGGCGACGTGTTGATACGGCGCCACTCAAGAGACTGAACGATGAATTTGCTTTCAGTTCGATTTTCTTTTGTGACAGTAGGGTAATTTTTTATTGTTTTTTTTTTTTTTTTTTAATATTTAGATATCATATCTAACCTGAAAAGAATATTTTCTGGTTTTAGCCAACGAGCATCAGTTTGAGGTTTTTTGTCTTCTATTGCGTACGAGTATAAAAGACACGTTAGTGGTTTTTCTATTTATTTTGTATCATGGACATTGCCCATGCTAAGGTTCTGCTCTGCAGATTTACGAAGTCAATTTTATTTGTAAGTAGATATAATTGCCATGTATAGTTATTCTGATAGAAAGCAATCAAGCAGTGTTTCCCATTTTTTGTATAAAAGCACCGAATCTTTCCGATAACTGTGTCAAATTTTTAATCTAATCTGATTTTCGGGGACTCACTACAAAAGATTGCTACTGCTAATCAGAGGGAATCGATTATAGTTTAAGATATGCACCTTTTATAGGAAATTGAAAAACATTAGTCCATTTTTCAGCAAATAAATATTAATTTCGGTAAATTTCATTTTTTTTTTTTTCTTAAAAATGCGTATCTGCAAACTATCCTTTGTTGTGTTAACACTATTTCCGAATCATAATCCTTACCATATTTAATCGAAGAATTCTGCAATTAATTAACATTAAAATTAGGCAAAGATTACTATTTAAAAGGAGTGATAACTAGAAAGTGGAATAGTTGACAGCTAAGTATATGCTGATAGATATTATTTAATTTTTACTTTCTTCTATCTTTACAAGAGGAAAGTATTGGATTCATGAAAATTTTCGAATTCCGGTTTTCGACGGATTTACACGTTTTAGGGGTCAGAGAACCCGAAAAACATGTTTTTACAAAATGTCTGTCTGTGAGTCTGTCTGTGGTGTGACACAAATTTTGTGGGCGCTCTAGCTCAAGAACTAAAGCACGGAATTTAATAAAAATTTATATTCAGCTAGTCCCTGATCAGAGTTGGGCAAAATACATCGAAAAGTCATTTTCGATACAAAATGCAAAATACATTAGTTTTAGAACCTAAAACACAAAATACAAAATACTTTTCGAATTTTAAAATATCCAAATACAAAATACATGTATTTTCAAAATACATTGAAAATACAAAATACATTTAAAATTTTAAAAGTTTGGGCATAAAGTTACAGGTCTGCACCGGCCGTGCCTGGCAGGCCAATTTTCATTCAGAACACTCTGATCGGGCCGGACCTGGATTTCACTCTGTCCGGGTCAGGCACGGGTTTTATGTTTTTCTGAAGGCTTGGGCCGGTCAGGACCTCGACATCATTCTTTCCGGTCCGGGCCTGACTTCTTTTTTTACGGCTGAATCGAGGCTTAGTCCCTTGGGGATGAGCATCTTATACAGAATTTTTAATCTTTTATCATCGGTTTTTCATAACAGAAAATTTGGCCTAATTGGATCAAGAAAACGTCCTGATAAAATATGGCAAAATTTACAATAAAAAAGAACTGGTGGGGATAATCAAGATTCTGAACTTCATTCTTCATAGAGGTCTGCACTGTCCAAAATTTTCAAGCTCGGTCCCGACCCAACACGTATGAAAATGTTTGGCCCGTCCCTGCCCGGTCTGGCCTATGCAAAAATCAGTAAAATCTGGCACGGCCCAATACTTTTTGCACAAAATGTATATTTTTAAAAATCGCCATTATTCTACAATTAAATTGCTAAATTTATTATTTTTAAAGAATAGTACATATAGTATCTGTAGGCAATGAAGTTAAAGCACAGAAAAAGAAACTGTGAAAAAGAACCTGCCTAAGACGAATCATGTGTAAAACTGAAAAATGCGTTGATCCATGCAAAATGAATATAATAACACTCGTGAAAAGAATGCATTTACAACAAACTATGTACCTGCTAAGAACGAAACCTGTCTATAACGGATATTCTCCTTTCCTGTCGATTCCGTCTTGGAAGATTTTATGCTATAGCATTTTTCATATATTTAAGTCTCCACACCATGGAATGTGGATTAGAATGTGGATTAGATTTTAAATGATAACTAAGATTTTTCCATACAAATACAGATACATTTAAAAGATAAATATCGCAGTCCAGCATGTTTTCTAAAAAATGAAAAGTATAAACGTGAAAAAAAGCTAAAATAAGTATTTTTTGTCAGAATTCCTCATACGAGACGATTTTTAACCATATTGGCGTAAAAATCAATATTTTGTTGAAATTCAGTTGGACGGGGTTAATCAAGGTTTTGTACGAGCTGAGATCGGGCCGAACTTTTAGCTTTTATACTAGGCTGTGCCAATATTTATTTTTTAATTTTTTTTTTTTTTTTTTTTTTTTTTTTTTTTTTTTTGTACAGGACGGGACGGGCTAAAAAGATTTTTCTACGGGTTGGGCTCGGGCCGAGACCTGTTATTTCGGGCCGTGTATGTTTGCGTAGTAACAGTTAGACAAAATAATAGTTTTTTCATTTTAAACAATATAGTGAAGTTTATTTTTAAAATAGGTTAACAAACCAGCGATGTAGTGGAGGATATACGGAGATATACGCCGTATACCACCTGGATTATTTTTAAGAAGCTCTGTACACTCTCTGTTTAATCAATAAAGTTACAGCGCCTACCTCTGTTTTCACATAAGAGAGACTGCTCAGATGAGGATATTAAGAACACAGATCCCCCCCCCCCCCTCCCGACAACTCTTATTAAGGATTTTAAAAGTGCAATTTTTTCAGCTGGAACTGAATCCGCAGGAAACCGTGACTTTTTTCTTACGATTTCAGCACTGTTTCAAACCCATCCCGCAAGTGTCAACTAGAACAGACCAGAACTCGAATTAGGGTCAAACCAACTCGAACCCGACCCACAATGAAAGAATGAGCTTCCACCTGGCCCAAACGGCATCTCTGGTTGATGTGCGTTCGGGTAAAATCTGGTTACTTACTTGGTGCAGAACAGTAATTCACGTTCATTTTACTTAATTCCCTTAGCTATTTAATATCGCTCATTTTGACGTGCAGTACACGATGGATGATATATTAAAATTTCGTGATGATAGCTTCATTTTTACGAAAGTTAATGCTTATAAAACCAAAAAAAGGTTTATAGTATTGTCCTGTTGAAATCGAAACGTTGTCATCTTCAAACTAAACCCTTTCTTAAAAAAAAAAAAAAAAAAAAAAAAAAAAAAAAGTAGAAGAAGAGTGAGCGAAATTGAAAATCGTAGCATGAGTTCAAGAGTTATGCATGGATATACACGAATCGCATAACCCCCTTTGTTGGAAGTCTGTATATATATATATATAGGTAGATAGATAGATAATTCATTAATGCCTCGATCACTGCAACTCAAATATGAGTGCTTCACATGAATAAAAAATAAGAAATAATTTAAAGAGAAATATAAAATAAACAACATGCTAAATGTTTTTGTTTAAGACCTAGGAATATCATAATATGCGGAAATGACACCAAATAATGTTTTTTCTTATTTTTTTCTTTTAGTAGTGAGCTTTAGTAATGATCTTTTAGAGTTTAATAAATTAAAAGTGCCTGTAATCAATGCATCGCTCTTCCTCGTGGTCTGTCTTAAAGTTTCATCAATCTTGAATAAGTGATTTTATTAAAATGACTTTAAATTTTCATAACGTATTGGATATCTCATTCATTTATATTGTAAAACTGTATTTAAACATATACATACTGTATTTGTAATAATAAATATATCAATAAATAGAACTATTGTTATGTAATAAAATTCATTCTCCTTTTAATAAATATCACGAGTGGGGTAAATTATACCTGAACATTAATACAATGAATACAAAGGAGCTATAAAAAATAATGTTTCAATCAATGCATAACCGTTATAAAACCAAAAATCTTACCTTTAAATGAGTTTTAAAGTTAGTTGTGGCTTGAAAAGTTCCACTTATAAAAGTAGACCTTGTTTTACACATGCATAATGCGTTAACTTTTTAACAACATTATCAACAGAAATTATTTTTTAAAAAATTCCCGCCTAATACAGCGCAACTGTTATTATCCCAAATAATTAATTCACTTGATACATTACCAGCGGGGGCTGAGTCATTCTTTCATGAGTCTCCTAAATAACTAACTGCAGTATATTTCTATGGTATTTAAAAAATAGAATACACAGCAAAACTCTAAATGATTCTTCCTGTTTATCACACAGTAGTTTTTCATTCTCATAGCAACGTTAGAACTATAAAAACTAGAACGTTTTGTAATCATTCAGCAAAAATACTTCAGCAGAGCAGATGCATTCATTATAATCCTAAGACGAAACAAAACAGTCAGGCACGTATTTTGCTTTTGTGAATCTTAGATTTTGCGGTTTTAAAAAAGCAGCTTGAAATCGACAGAAATGTATTTTGAGTATTTTTAAAATACAAAATACTTGGAAAAATCATTTCAAAATACATTACCAAAATACTTTCCTTTAGTCCGTTTAAAATACAAAATACAAATGTATTTTGAAAATGTATTTCAAATACATGTATTTTCGATTCTGCCCAACTCTGTCCCTGATGAAAATTGGTGCTGATTAGTTTTTGGTGTAAATCGCTCAACAGGTGGAGCTGCTATGGTGCATTTTTTCCGATTTCCGCAATAGCTGTATCTCAAGAACTAATGCACGGATTTTCATAAAACTTCAGGTTCCGTTAGTCCTTGACATAAATGGATGCTGTTTACGTTTTGGTGTAAATCGCCCAACAGATGGCGCTGCTAAGCTGCATTTTGCAGGATTTACACGATTTCTGCAATAGCTCTATCCTCGGCTCTATCTGAAGAACAAATGGACACATTTTCATCAAACTTCAGATTCAGTTACTCTTTGATATGAAATGATGCTGACTACGTGTTGGTGTAAATCGCCCAATAGGTGGCGCTGCTGTGCTGCATTTTGCACTATTTCTTCAATATCTCTATCTCAAGAACTAATTAACGAATTTTCATCAAACGTCAGATTTAAGTATAACTTGATTAATAATGCTGCTGATTATGTGTTGGTGTAAATCGCGCAACAGGTGGCGCTGCTATGCTGCATTTTTCATGATTTGCGCAATAGCTCTATCTTAGAACTAATGCACGAATTTTCCTCAAACTTCATATTCAGTTAGACGTTGACATAAGTTGATGATAATTAGGTTCGGGTGTAAATAACCCAATAGGTGGCGCTGCATTGCTGCATTTTGCTGGATTTACACGATTTCAGCGACACCTCGAGAACTAATGCACGGAATTTCATCTTTTTAGAATTCTCATGATGAGCACAGATTGCCATTTAATTTGGCACTGTGATAGCGAATTTTGAAGCATTGACATGTATGAGATAGAAGAAAGTTTTGTGATGGCCACAACATACTAGTTTTATTTTGCTAAATAAAAAAAATGCTTTAAATTTTGCAAATAATGTACGATATATAAATATGCAGATTGGAGTGACAGGGGGGGGGGGGACGGTACGGTTGTTAGTAGCGGTACCGCAAAATACTAGGGCTCCGGTACTTTTTTGTTAGAAATTAAGCCCTGATCGTCAGTATGTCTATCGCTACCAATACTACAATAAGATACAAGTGTTACATATTTTCAATCATTTGAATAATGGAGTCCATCCATATTTGCCACCAGCTGCAATGCGCATCCTGTTTTCGGAAAGGTTGGAAAAGCCTGATCTAGAGCAGGGATGCCAAACACGGCATTCGCGGTTTCCTTTCCGAATTTGTAAAGTTTCTAGCTTCTTTTTTTTAATGTATTTCAGTCGCTTGAAGGCGCCGTTAAAACTTATGTGGCGCCCTTCGGCCGTTAACATTCAACTTATCTTTCGACACCTTGGCGCCTTTCGGCTTGAGACTCCCCCCCCCCCCATACCTCCTAAAGCTACGCCGCTGAAAAACGTCTGCAAATTTTATATATTTTTAAGATAAAAATAAATTCATAAATGTATCAGAAATAAACCACTTTCGAGTTTAATAAATTTAAATTAAATAAAAAAATTTCAAATATTTCAGCTTCGCCTAAAATATTTGGCGCCTTTAGTATTCTGGCGCCTGTGTGCGGTGCACACTTTGCACACTGGGTCGGCGCGCCCCTGTCCACAGGGTGCCTTTTCGTACTAAATCGATGATGCTCTACAATTTCGTAAATCACTTTTCCTCCCTATCTCATTCAAAGTCTTGAGGCGGCTTTGTCTCATTCCATTTGCGAGGTAAGAATTCTAACTCCGCAGTTTTAAACCAGGTGGCGCCAGGTGGCAGTTTCATTCAGTAGCGCATGTCTACTTTACTGTACCTAGACCCCACTTTTATTTCTATAGCTCTTGCCGTTCAGAAATTATTGGGGTGACAACAGACTTTAGCGAGCACACTGTATATATTTTATTGAAAGAACTACAGATTTCATTTAATTTCATTGCAAGTTCTTAATTGCATATTATTTAAAAATGAAATTATATCTAAGCCCAATAATTAAAAAAATGAAAAAAAATTAAGTATTCCTCATAAAAATATGTAAAAGGGGTAGAAAAATCAAAAGTTGAAAACTTTGAAAAATTGCCTCTAATTTTAAGAAAAGTGCAGGATTCATTATTTGCACGCATTGAAAATCTAATGCAGTTGCGCGCAAAGTGGACCGCTGAATTAGCTTTCTGCTTTATTATGGAGCTCAGTACCCGCAATACACTATACTTAAATAATAGTGTTTTAAAAGAGAGAAATATAATCACAAAGCTAATTAAAATAGTAAAATAACAAAAATAGCAAAATAACAAAAATAGCACACCATAGCAATAAAACAAAACAATATAATCAGAATTAGCAATATAATATGTATAAAACGTAGTAAAATAATGCAATAATGCAGAATTTCAGAGCTCTAAAAATTAAAATATCACGTGAATTTCCTTAAGAAATCAGACTTTTCCTTGACGCAAAATCTTTATATATATTTTTTAATGTAAAAATACATACTGCAAATTTATTTAATTTTAAAAGCTGTTTACTACTTTTTACTACTACTTTATGTTTAGTACAATAACATAAATACGAGTACATGTAAAAAGAAATTTTGATGAAGCAAATGTTTTCTTTTTTAAATATTTTAGCAAGATTTTAAATTAATTATAAGTAAAAAAGCAGATTTTGTCTTTCATAATAATATGTAAAACCACAGTGAAGATTTCAGATTATCTTTCGGACATATCTTTTTTATAAATGTGGACTAATGACTTTATGTCTCGGGCCGCATATAAAAAGTCTGTGGACCGCAAGTTGAATATGGTTGAGTTGAACCATGGATTGAAGGGTTTAATTTCAACAGGGATCGAAATGGAAAAATCCAGGAACCTGAACGCTATTTCAAAATTATTGTCGACTAATTTTTTTATTTTTTATTTATTTATTTTTTTTATTTTTTTTATTTTTATTTTTTTTTTAAAGCGCAGTAAAGTCCCGATTATCGCTTAACCGAGTTTCCGCTTTAACAGAGTTATTTTCTTCTGAGGGACTTGATAGCTTCCTTTATTATGAAACAGCCATTATAAATGAGGTGTTAGGTGAAGATGAAAGAGCAGACATAAAAAGTTAGAACTCCGATTTTCTGGTCAGAATGGGAAACAAAAATGGCCATAATTTTTTTTTTTTTTCAGATTTCTAACTTTTTACGACTGCTCTTTCATCTTCATCTAACACTTCATTTATAATGGCTTCTTCCTAATAATGGAAGCAATCAGTCCACCAGAAGAAAATGATCCACTCCAAAGGTATAAGTTCGATTGAAAAAACTATTGAGTGTCACGGTGACTGACACTGAAGCTGAAAAATTTGCAACGTTTTAAGTAATTTTTAAGAAAGTATAATCCTGTAGTAAATGAAAGGTAGGTAAATTTTAAATAAATTTTGAGTAATTATTTAAATCAATACATATATTTTTAGTTTTATATCATTTTTTAGACCGTCAGTCATCGGTAAATGACGCGTTTTAAACGAAAAGTTAAGTGTCAGTCACCGGTGACCGACGTGGTGCTTAACGTGTTAATACTTTCAGTAGAAAGAAGAGGCTACACCTGCAATTTTCATGACAGTAATAGAATCATATAGCTGACAATGTGTACGGTTTTGTTACCTCTAAAATTGATAAAAATTTTTGCCATATTTAATCGTTGATAATTGCTAGATTTCAGCGATTGAATTAGGCAAAATTTACTGGTAAGTTGTAGAGTAAGAAATCTTAAAAATTGGTAGCTATGCAATAGTGTAATACTGCAGCAAAATTGACATTCAACAAACAAAAAATTATCAAGGGTTTTTTCAAATAAACAATTTCACTCCCCGTTTTTCTTTTAAAAGTAAAGTTTTTTTTTTCTTTTAAAAATAAAGTTTAAAGTCCCCCCCCCCCCCACCCCCGTTAAAAGTAACGGAAATGTACATCAAAGAAATGTTATTAGTACCCTAAAAATGAATGAATTAAGTGAAAATTTATATTTCATCTCATTAGTTAGTGACGATTTGTGTAAATCCGGTTTATCCGAGTTTTTTGCTTATCTGAGGTGAGCTTGGTCCATATTAACTGGGATAATCTGGACTTTACTGTATAGCAAATTTATATTTAACCATAGAAAAACCAATTTTAAAAAACGCATTCAAGATACTAAATAATTAGAAAAAAAAAAAAAAAAAACGTTACAGAGAGCATAGTAAGCTAATTATGTAATAATATTTTTTCATACTTCCACGAACCGGAACAATATTTTCCATACTTTCACGAACCGGAACAATATTTGTCACAATTTCACAAACCGGAACATTGTTCCGGTTTGCTCCGGTACATTTCGAGCCCTGAATTTCACACAAAACTGGACAGACTACTTCTTTATTATAACAGTGATTTTTTTTTTTCAGAAACCAAATTGTTTTTTTTTTTATTTACAACGGGAAAAAAAAAATGCAAAATCATCTCTTAATCCATAAAAGAGAGATTTTCTCTCTAAAACTCAATGATTACGAAATAATCTCTTTACTACTATTCTATCTTTTCCATACGCTAATTAAATTCCGTCTGTTGGTAGAGCTTCAGGCATATTTATGCTGTATCAAAGTATCAGAAACTCCAGATGTACCGCGAAAACATAAAACATTCGACTACTTTGACCCTGAGACCCCGTGAAAAACACTTCTTTGAGGCTTAAAAAGTATGAGAGGAAAAAAAGTTTGATTTACAAGCTTACAAGTCATAAATACATCATTACTATTTGTTGAAGTAGCTGGCTGATAAGCATTACTGAGTCTACACGTATGTAGCTTGTGTTATGAAACAGTTCTTGTTAAAAATCCAGTTTAACATCGTCACTAATGATTTACATAACAAAATTGTAACTCGTTGTAGGTATTTTCGCTTTGAAAAAACAAAACATGACTATTTAAAATGAGAGCTTGAATATTTTTAAGTGTCATAGAAACTCAAAACGTGTTACCAGCATTTGTTTTTAATTTTTATTTAATAAGTATATAATATTTACAATTCACTTTGCTTTAAAAGACACATTCGTTTTAAACTCAATCTCGTTTCTCAATCCCCCTCCCCCCTCCAAATAAATAAATAAATAAATAAATAAAAATCACAATCTCATTTTGGCAGTAGACATACACATACACATAGGGGAGGGTAGTGATGGGCGATTCTGGAAAATTTGAGAATCGATTAAAATCGACATCGTATAAAACAGAATCGATCGCAATAAGAATCGATTCCCAAATTTTAGAATCGATACTTGAATCGATATTTCGATGTTCACAGATTCAAACAGATAAGCTGAAAAATAGTACAGTAAACTCTGTCTAAGGCGGAATCGGTCGGGACTGAGAAAAATTTCCGTGATAGACAATATTCCGGTTTATGCAAAAAAGCTCCCCCCCTCCCCCCCCCCCAAAAAAAACCCTGGAAGATGACGATCTTTTATTGATTCTCCTGACTAGAAAATCGGTTGAAAACTGAAATTCTGAAAGATCCTTTGTCTTTTTAAAGATAAATGAGAAACTTTATTCAATTTCTTAGTACTGCTGTAATACATTCATATTGTAAGTTTATACACACACACACACACCAACACACACACACACACACACACACAAAAAAAAACTTCAAGAATGTGAAAGAACGCTATAATTTTGAATTTGAGTACAATCTTAAAGTATAATATATTTTATTTTCGAAAATACGTAATCATTTTCATAAATGTTCATTTCACTAGAAATATTAACTTTTAGATGCAATTTTGCATATGAAAAAATGGCATAAGCATAAATTCCTTAAAATTTAAAGTTTCTGTTCTTTTGAATTAACTTTTTTAAAAGCTTACGGAATTTTAGCTAACATCCTCGACATTGAGTTATTTGACTTATCAGTTTTAAAGTTTAATAAACAAAACGCTTTTCATTTTTAAATTATGCTTTTTCCGCTTATGCAAAATTTTGGTTTCGGTGGGACCTTAAAATCCTTTCCGTTTCCGCGTCAGACAGATTCCGCCTTATGCAGCATGAATTAATGTAATTTTCTATGGGTTCGCCGGGACTTGAAAAAATTTCCGCGGTAGACAGATTTCCGGCTTATACAGACTCTGCCTTCGACAGAATTTACTGTAATTCCAAAAGGTAGCGAATCAACAGGGCCGTAACGGCTATCCCTCACCTCCTGAAGAATAATCTTCTTATTATATTCCACGAAATTTCAGGTGATCACAATTTAAATCCAAGGTTGGGAGAGCTTAATTATTGACTTCACGATTCATGTAAAATCACATTAAAATAATAAAATATATTTCACAACTGAAAATGGCGCTAGTGTTGTTTAGTATAAAATAGCACAAGATGATTAAAAAACTTGAAAATTCTGTATTTACACTTTTAAATATGTACAGTATATACAACGAAAACATATGAATAATATTTGTTATTCCTCACTAGGAATTCCAGATAATTTCTTTTATATGTTCAAGAATATTTATTTCTCCCTTTTCGGAAGAACAAGAAATACACAGCCAGCATGCTACTTTCGAGATTCACATTTAAACTGAACTATAAACAAGAGAAATGCTTTTAAAACAATTAATACTTCAGAAACTATTTCTTCTAATAGAAGACCACGATAAAAAACCTATACGCAGCTTATTTATCTGCTGCGTTCAAGATTCACATTCACAAAACCAACTAAAAAGGGAACAAGAAGAAAAAATGTTTTTTAATATCGATTCTCTCAAACGTCACGTGATCCTTCGCGGCGCCCCCCTGGCTAAGAGAGGCCCGCGAGAGAAGATTGCAAAATATTCCACACCTCCATTTATGTGGGCTATAGACAATGTTAGCGGCCCAGAAGTAAGCTACTACAGACCTTTGAGTCAAAAAATAAGGTTTTTTAACTTTTAAAATTATTATTTTTAAGATGTAATTTTGATAATAATTTATATTATATTTAAATTTATCTTTAAAAAAAAGATCTCGGTCAGATAAAAAAAAGAAAGAATTTTTTTTTTTTCATCCGGAAAAGATGTACTTTCTACTCTAACTCTTATTTCCTTCAACCAAACAGATGGGGACTTTCTTCCTGTAAACCTCATTCTTAAAAATGCGCAGATGAGCGAAATTTTGAAGGCTCTAAATTTATTTAAAAACTTAAATGGTTTTTCAGTCTTTTTAGGGTCTTCTATAAGTGTGGGGGAAATGCAAATATTGCAAATCTTCTTTTAACCCTAGAACTACCGGAAATTTTACTCAAGTTTTATAAAAAACATTCTACACCAGAATTTTTACTTAAAACTATTTAATTTGTTTATTTAACTTATTATTGTCTGATTTATACATTTAGTTTGTTTTGAAGAATTTTTCTGGTTTGAATAGATATTTTGAATATACATGTCGGGTCCATTGGACCCTTCTGGTAGACAGAGGGTTAAAATAGCTGTGAGGAATGTAATTAACCAAGTATCACATACTAATTATCCCCCAATTAATAATCAAAATTCTCCTTTTAATAATATATTTAACTAAAATTTCTTTCCCTTTTTAAAATATATATCTCCTTATCTCATTTACAGTTTATAAATATCTTTCTTTTTAATGTTTACCAAATATTTAGCTGTTAAGAAAAAAAGAAAAAAAAGTTCTCATCCTAGAGCCATTAAGAATGAAATAACATACTTTTCTCTGGTTAACAAATAAATAAAAGTACATTCCTTGATTATATGTTTTTTTTCTCCCCAGCAGTAATCTAAAAACCATAAACAGTTATTGACTCATTCGCTGACATGCAGAGTGCACTCACTGAAACAATAATAAATAAAAAAGAAAAGTATCGAGTTAAACTGATGGCATTGAGCTCACAGTCTATTCATACTAATTGTATTTTATACTCTTACTTCAAAGAATGCCTTTCGAAAAATAAATTAAGGGCGAATCGCCCCCCCCCCCCCCCGTCACATCTCTATACTTAAACAATAAGCCACCAAATCTCATCAGGGAAGCGCATTATCAGAATAAACTAGTTACCAAATTTGAAGCAAATCAGATAGAAAAACCCATATATATCTAAATTAAGGGGGGTTAGCCCCTGTTCCTCCCTTTATACTTAAATAATAAACCTCCAAATTTAATCAGGGAAGCGTCTTATCAGAATTAACCGGTATACCAAAATTGAAGCAAATGTGATAATTCTGCATGAAAAACCCATTTATCTAAGTGGGGGGAATAGCCCCCGTACCCCCCTCCTTTATGCTTAACCAATGAACCCCCCAAAACTAATCAGGGAAGCGCCTTATGAGAATGAACCTAGAAAAAAAAATTGAAGCAAATCGGATATTTCTATCGAGAGTTATCGCGTTACGTATGTACGTACATACATACATACAGAAACTGCGGGCACATTAGCTCTCAGGCTTTGATAGCCTGTGAGCTAAAAAGAAAAGTGCCCAGTTAAACTGATGGCATTGAGCTCACAGGCTATTCACACTAACTGTATATTATGCTTTATTTCAAAGAATAATGCCCCTCGAAAAATAAACTAAGGGGAGGGGGGGAATTGCCCTCCCCATTTCCCCACTTTATATTTAACCAATGACCCTCCAAATGTCATCAGGGAAGCGCCTTATCGAAATAAATCGGTATACCAAATTTGAAGCAAATCGGATACAAAAACCCATTTATCTAAATTAAGGTGTTATTAGCCCCCGTTTTCCCTTTTATATTTAACCAATGAACTTCCAAATCTAATTAGGAAAGCGCCTTATCAGAATAAACTGGTATACCAAATTTGAAGTAAATCGGATAGCAAAACCCATCTATCTAAATTAAGGAGGGTATTATCCTCTCGTTCCTCCCCCCCCCCCTTTAGACTATAACAATGAACCTTCAAATATAATCAGAGAAACTCGTTAACAAAATTAACCGGTATACCAAAATTTGAGGAAAATCTGATAATTCTGCATGAAAAACCCATTTATCTAAGTTAAGGGGGGGACTAGCCCCCGTTCCCCCCTTTATACTTAACCAATGAACCCCCAAAACTAATCAGGTAAGCGCTTTAGCAGAATGAACATAGAAAAAAATTGAAGCAAATCGGATATTTCTATCAAGAGTTATCGCGTTACGTACGTACATACATAAATACATACATACATACAAAACCGACGGGCACATTAAATCTCAGGCTTTGATAGCCTGTGAGCTAAAAAGTGCCAAGAGCGTGTAACTAGGGAGGGGGGAGGAAAGACAGAAAATAAAAGAGGACGTAGCTTTCCAACAATATGTTACACGAGATGGTTTGGAAGAAACAATAAATATGCCCCCCGGGGCAGGTAAGTCTCAAACGGTGGGAGGAGCGACCTCAAATGTATCTTTGGTCAAGGTTTCAAAATGTGGATTTATAATAAAATAGAACGAGAATTGGGCATTTTTAAAATAGCATGCATATTTTGAACAGCCCTGTAAATTAAGATTGGCGAGGAAGGGGAGGGGGGGGGCGGGAAGGATTAGAAGGGATGAACTTGAAAAATACAACATAATAAACTAGTAACCCGAATAACTAGGCTTCTAAACAAAAGTATAATGATTTAACCTAGTATTGAAATCAGGGTGTGACCCGGGGGAATATTGGAATGTCCCTCCCGAAAGTTTTGAGATTTTATGCTTTTTAATCGAAAAATGTGCATCCCCCCCCTTACGGAATTCTAAAATCTCTCCCCCCTCCCCTCATTCCGACCGGAGCAGTCAAGAAATCAACCTGCCATTCAACAGTGAACCTAGAAAGAAAGAAAAAAAAAAGGGCTCTTATACAAAATTTTACAGCAATTCTGCCACTAAAACAGTAAAATTGGAGGAATTTATTCAACCCGAATCGTGGATCATGCGCGATGCGATTTGAATTGAAGTAAATCAAAATATAACGATTTCAGCCGCATCTAAAAATCGGCATCGAATCTGAACTGAATCGATTCGTCCGAATCTAAAAAATTGAAGTAAATCAAAATATAGCGATTCTGCCCGCATCTAAAGATCGACATCGGCATCGAATCTGAACTGAATCGATTCGCCATTTCTGATCTTAATTTAAGGGCAGAATCGATGCGGTCATTTTTTCTTGCTTTCTTTTATCTTTAGAAAAAGAAAGCATTGGATTCGTGAAAAATTTCGACTTCCGGTTTTCGAAGGATTTATAGTTTTAGAAGATCTTGTCTGGAATACGATTTGACTATTTTTATACATTGTCTGTCTATCAGTCTATCTATTTGTTTGTCTCTGACAAAAAAATTGTGGGCGGTCTATTTCAAGAACTAATGCATGGAATCTGTTGAAACTTTAGATTCAAGTAGACTTTCATATAAATTGGTGCTGATTACTTTTTGATGTAAATCTACCGACAGGTGGCGCTGCTATGCTGCATTTTTCCGATTTTCGCAATAGCTCTATCTCAAGAACTAATGCACGGGTTTTCATCAAACTTCACATTCAGTTAGACGTTGGCATAAATTGTTGCATATTAGATTTCGGTGTAAATCGTCCAACAGGGGGCGTTGTTATGCAGATTTTATCAGCAGTGTTGAATTCAGACAATTTTCTCCGGGAGGGATTTCTGCGGATCCAAAGAATGACAGTTCAGAGGAGAAGGGGATTGGGCTTTTGTACATTAAGCATAAAATCTCAAACCTTCTGGTGGGACATTTGAATGTTGCACACGGGGGGGGGGGGGGGGAGGCGCATGTCCCTCCGGACTACCCCCGGAATTCAACACGTTTTTCTGGATTTAAACGATTTTAGGGATCATATCTCAAGAACTAATGAACGGAATTTCATCAAACTTAATATTCTGTCATAAGTTGTTCATGATTAGGTTTTCGGGTAAATGATATAACAGGTTGCTCTGCCATGCTGCATTTTTTTTAGCAGTGTTGAATTCAGACATTTTTCTCCGGGAGGGATTTCTATGGTTCTGGAGAGGGACATTCTAGAGTTTCGGGGGGAGGGGGGGATTGGACTTTTGTCCCTTAAGCATAAAATCTGAATTCATGAGGGAAATTTCAATGTTCTGTGGTGGGGGGGAGGGGTTGTCCACCAGTACCAGCCCCTGAATTTAACACTGTTTTTCAGAATTTACAAGATATTAGCGATAATATCTCAAGAAGTAATGACCGGAATTTCAGCAAACTTAATATTATGTGTCATTGACATAAGTTGTTCCTGAGTTTTTCGTGTTAATCATGTAACAGACTGCTGTACTGTTTTTTTGCATGATATTCGTGATAGCCATATCTCAAAACTAATGCACGGAATTTAATCAAACTTCATATTCTGTTACACTTTCAGATAAATAGATCCTTATTGGGCTTGGGTGTATACTGCCCAACAGCTGTCACTTTTATGCTCTTTGAATTGGGATTTTCCGCTGCGGACATCTAGGCTAATATCAGACGAACGTCTTTTTGCACGCTTTTTTTTCGCTCTTACACCGTCCCTACACATGCTAGCGAAGGTGTAGGGATGGCGTAAGAGCGAAAAAAGCGTGCAAAAAGACGTTCGTCTGACATTAGCCTAAGAGGGTGTGAGCCGAAATTCAATGACTTGTTAGGAAAATGCAATGCTTATATTTGCGAACCTATGCTTTTTGAATCCTCATGATGCGCATATGTTATCATTTAAATTTGACACCGTTATAGCGAATTTTGAAGTTTTAACATTTATGAGGCAGATGAAAGTTTTGGGATTGGCACATCCAACTACTTTATCTTCAATTTTTGAAGGAAAATGAAAATGATATTACCTTATTCTGTCTTAGAGACATCGATTAAAAAATTCATAGTATCGATTAAATCGAGTTGGCCATAGTATCGATTAAATCGATTAAAAAAATCGAAATCGCCCATCACTAGGTAGTACACTGTAAAAACAAACTCCAGTAAAAAAACGGAAAAGGTACTGGCAGCAGAGTTGCCGTATCTTTTCCGTTAAATCACAGAAAATCAGTTACATGACTTTTCCGTTTTGTAGACGGAAAAGTTCCGTTTTGTAGACGGAAAAGTTCCGTTTTGAAGACGGAAAAGTTCCGTTTTAGAGACGGCAAAGTTCCGTTTTGGAGACGGCAAAGTTCCGTTTTGGAGACTGCAAAGTTCCGTTTTAGAGACGGCAAAGTTCCGTTTTGGAGACTGCAAAGTTCCGTTTTGGAGACTGCAAAGTTTCGTTTTGGAAACTGCAAAGTTCCGTTTTGGAGACTGCAAAGTTCCGTTTTGTAGGCTGCAAAGTTCCGTTTTGGAGACTGAAATGCTCCGTTTTGTAGACTGCAAAGTTCCGTTTTGTAGACTGAAATGCCCCGTTTTTGAGACTGAAATGCTCCGTTTTTGAGACTGAAATGCTCCGTTTCTGACTGAAACGCTCCGTTTTTGAGACTGAAACGCTCCGTTTTTGAGACAAATATTGATTTTCAGAATGAAATTTTCCATTCCTGAAACAAATTTTAGATTTAAGCATGGTTATTTCAACCTTTACAAACTGACATTTTCAAATTTCTCCTTACTTATCGAAACCTATTGGCACATAATTGATTCGCATTTATGTCAGTAAATAGCTATTTGTAACCAATTTTTTCTGTGTAAAGAATGTTTGTCAAAATATTTCTAAAATTATAATTGCATGTATATCAAATCAAAGAAATACTCAAATAAAATTATATATTAGAAATATTTAGACAACAAAAAGAAAAAAGCTATTCAAGAAAAAGTGCAGGGAAAAAAAAAGTTGAAAATATTAATTTTATTAGAATGTATACATTACACATTCATTTGTTTAACATTAGAGGTAAAATAGAGATGTCACCAACATTGCAGCTGATATTTATGTACATAGTATTTACTCAAGAACTAATTATTTTACTTATTTTTGGCAATATAATTTGAAATATTTAGATTTGGGAAAAGATCCATATCAACTGTTTTCCATTGCCACAAATTATGTTGCCCATGGTGATTTTGGTGTGAATTCAACACTGCAGAAATTCAATTACGTGTCCCGAAATGGTTAAATATGTAAATTGTTGCCATTTTCTTTGATTATTTATGTGTATATAAATATATTTAAAAAATAAAAATGTTTTCACACATGTGCTACAAATGTAATGAAATAACTAACGATTTTAATTTATTTTCTTTATTTAGAGGAATATTTTGAAAAATTATTAAAACTTTACATTTCAATTGCATATAAAAGTAGTTTTAGTGTAAATAATTTAAAGTATTTGGATTAACTGTCTACAATTCACTTTGCATTTACTTACATAAACAGAACTCATTATGAAGAAAAGAGGCGGGGGGGGGGGGGATAGCTTAATTGCTCTAATAGAGAATAAGCTGTTTTGACATTTGTCCTTTAACACGTTGACGGACGCTTGCATCTATTAGCCGTTAAAGCAAAGTTCACTATGTGACATAATGATTGATTGACACCAGGATTTACATGAAAAAATATATGAAAATAAGTAAAAGCTTAACTTCACGTACATTAAATAATGCAAAATTCAATTTTAAAATACTGGTGCCAATTTAGGAATTAAGTGAACTTCGCTTTGACGGCTGTAGACGCAAGTGTCCGTCAACGTGTTAAAAAAACCCTAGCTTGAAAAATTATCGCTTTTATATTTAATACATTTTCTAATTTTTAAATATGAAATCTGATTGTATAAGTTTCTGTCTTTTTTTTTTTTGCAAATTTCTACATAACAGAAACAAAATAAGTATATTAAACATTTTGACCATATATAACCTTGGCAAATTGAATGATTCAGACATATACACCAATAAGAATATGCTGCAATAACTACAGAAGGTATGCAGTTATCCAGATTTATGTTACATATTCAGTACAGTAATGTATTTTACTTCCTATAAAAGAGTATATTTTCTTACACGGCAAGTGTATTTTTAGTTAATCCTTGAAAAACTTCATGTTATATAAGGTATGCCAAAAACATTTACTTAATAATAATAATAATAATAAACTCATTTTGATTTCTGTTAATTTTAAATGAGTCAAAACATTCCGTCGACATTTATGGATATGAAGAACTACCTTAAATGTATAATAGCTCCAAATCCTTTAATTATTTTAATTAAATGAAAGCAAATTTTATTAATTTTTTTTTGTTTTATTTTAAAAAGCAGCATTTCTTTATTACAGTCCATTCTGAACTAATTTTATCTTTGCATATTGAAAGCTTCAGGTTGAAATACCCATTATCAGAAAGTTAATATGTAAATATATATAAAGTAAAGCATTTTAATTTTATTTTAAAATTTCACTATTATTTGTATCACTGCTATTTGCAACTTTAGAATCAATATCAGATACAGACAACCAATTCATGTGAAGAAATATCAGTATGACACTATTTCTCTGCTGCTAAAACTGCCCGGTTTTCAATTTGACACTTGAAGAACCCTGGTAAATGCAGACTTTATTAAAAAGTAGTGAAAATTTTCTAAATCTTTAAAACTGTAAACAAAGAATTTTAAAATTGTTCTATCTTAAATATTCACCTACACACAAAAGAATTTTTACTGAAGACCATGTTTCTTAAATGCAATATTACATTTTCATTTGGTACATCTTAAATTCATGAAAACTCTAGATTGCTTAGTTATACATTAAGACAAGTGCTTATAATAAAACCATAACAGCTGAATGTGTACAGATTAATATACAAATGAAAATGCAACAATTTCAAATAACAAAATTTAGACTTCTTGTATCACCGTACAAGATGACAAATATCCTGATAAATTCACTGTAATTTCTTTACTTCCCAACAGTGGCATTTGTGAGAAACAAGATCATAATCATAATTACCCTGGTGAGATCAAACTACATTGAAAATATGAGCTAAATATAAAATTAGTAGTAAAGAAAACACTAAATAAAACAAAAAATTTATTGATTGTTGCATTACAAATTAAAATGACTTTTAAAATCTGTAAGTCCATTCACAAGATTTATAATTGGCTTGGCAACCATATTATTTCTTTTCCCTTTCATCCTAGGTGCTTTGCTACCTTTATCCGGATTAATATTGGCAAAGATTCTGAAAAAGGAAAATACGAAAGTTTGTAATAAAAGACACTAATAAAGTTAAAAGATGTAAAAAGATATATGATACACGATTACCACAGTTATACTTTTAATTTTATTTTACAGTAATCTTTTGTCATATAAGAAATCTTGCATGCAATATAACAGACAAAAAAAAATCTTAAAAGATGACTTACTCATACTCTCACATATAAGGATTAGAGTTCACACCATTATACATAAATTAATTTTGGGGGGAAAAATGACTTAAAATTAATGACCAAGCTCAAGAGTTGATGCAGTTTTTATTCTTGGGGCTCATTTTGCGAAAAGTAGAAGTTACTTTTTGTGAATTTTATTAAACATTTTGTAACGTTACTTGAAATCCAATTACTCAAATTCGAACCAAAAATTTATTAACAAAAACTTCTTTATATCCCCTTGCTAAAGTTTTTGTTTTTAAATCATTTATTTACAAATTACGCATTTTAAAACACTTTTTATGAAAAAGAATTTTACGAAGGGAGCCTATCTTATAAAAAGGAATTTTGTGAAGGGGCCTGTTTTATTAAGTTCATTTTTGTGAAAGGGTCCATTTTAATAAATTTATTTTTGGGAAGTGGCCCTAAATAGGCCCCAAATTTTGCCTGGATCGATCCCTGAAGCTGCACTGCATTTATAAAGAAATTAATTCACCATTTGGGATGGGTATTTTCTGATGTTCAAATTGATTCTTTGATAATTATTACAATGCATAACCACTCTTTTTACAATTAAATTCTTATCTTTCACTTTCTATATTTCACCATATGTTACTTCACACACACACACACACATAATATATACAATCAGTATCGGACATATGGTCACCCATGCGGTCCTAAAAATTATGACCATATAAGCGGGGTGACCTTATATGCGGTGTAAACAGGAATTTTACTTTGACAAAATATTATTGTGTTAGTTGTATTAGTAAAATAATGTACAAAAAAATATGAAAATATAATTTATAAGAGAAGAAGTATAAACAAGAATTCCTTTACACTTAAATTTTCGAATTGTTGAGCATAATATATAGTAAAGCTTTATTTTTTATTTAAAATAATCTTTTATGCAGCTTTGTTTATTATCATGATTGTTAAAATTAGTTTTCTAATTGACGAACGTATTTAAAATATTCCTCTGTACCAACGGAATTGGTTAACACATTGAGTGCACGGTGACTGATACTGAAGCTGAAAAATTTGCAATGTTTTAAGTAATTTTTAAAAAAGTATAATCCTGTAATAAATAAAAGGCAAGTAAATTTGAAATAAATTTAAAGTAATTACTTAAAACAATGTATATATTTTTAGTTTTATGAGATATTTTAGACCGTCAGTCATCGGTGAATGACGTGTTAAAAATTATCTGAGGATATTTAGTATTTTGAGAGCTTCTGCTTGCGTTCTCAGTTCAGCTTCAGACTCATTCTCTTTATCATAGCTTCCATCAGTGTTTTATTTAAAACTTCCGAAATAATTTACGGTATGGAAGCTTCACCAGTAGTAGTGACCTCATTGTCAATAACTGCACATGTCAGTTCATCTTGTATTGTGCAGCCAGCATTCCGTAACTTTTCTGCAAGTAGGAGCACAGCATCATTTCATTGTTGTCGTCTTCGAACGATAATTCTTCACATTCTGGAAGCCAATCATGTCAAAAGCAATTTTCAATGGTTTTCTTTGATACCATATTCCAACTCTAGGCTACTTAATACATGACATCTAACACAGACACGTAAAAGTTATCTTTTTGATCAATTGCAGCAAGGAAGTATTTTAGAAGCAGCTTTCGTATATTTATCTTAAAATTTTGAATAATTCCTTGATCTAAGGGTTGTGCAACACTAGTGCAGTTTGGAAGCCATGAAACGAATTCAATGTAATTTAAATTGCGAATAATACAATGACCAATATAGTTGTCTGCGATGATGGAGAAATTCAAAGAGCCATAGAAAGTTTCTCTTATCTCCTGCGACAGGAGTAGCCATATCAATCTACGACTATGGAAAGCTTTGACGCGGAAAATGAGTTCTTTCGTCCTCTCCCGCGTCTGCCATATTTGACTGACCGTCAGCAGTCAAATCAGCAGTCTCCAATGCAAGACTCAGTTAAATATGACGGGCGCAAGAGGGCGGTATGAACGGCATCAAGTGACGTCATTTATGACTGCTTCATCTTTTGGAATCCCCTTGGCTGCAACAAGCAAGAATAGATATTATTCGGTCAGCTGTGCCTTCTTTTCCACAGTGTGTACACACTCAGCGAAGTCAAGTGGTATGCAATATTATCACAATGTCTAATGGGTGTATGTCCTGTTTTGTTTGTATCTGATCTGTTCACCTGTCAAAAGGTAGAACCTCACTAGAAAATGAAAAGTAACAGTTCAAATATGAATAAAGTAGGACAAACATGCTGTACGTCTGGTATCATCTACAATAAAATCAGGACTTACACCATACGCACATATCGCAATTTTTTATAAAAACAATGTATCAAATTGCATGTATTATGATCCTCTCTGTAAATAAATTTTTTACAGTTGAAAATGTTTCATGTAAACTTAATAAATACTTAAAAACATACTTATGTAAATGATTTAGAAAATGTATCGCCTTTAAAAAAATTTTTTTAGCTTTAACCGTTTTCTCTACGCTTTCTAAATTTTATTGAGCAGAGTATTTTATGTGTAAAGAAATACAGCATTATTTATAGACTGAGTAAGTACATTTTAGCTTAAATTTACTTCAATGGTACTTTAAAATACTATTTAACTGCGAGTGCATAAAGGGTTTACTCAAAAATAGAATTATTTACTCCCACTTAAAATAATTGCATATAGAATGCAGCCGTTTCATATCTATCTACTACATGTGCGGCTGGGGCTAACGAAAAAGACAGGCTATGGTGGCATTACTTTTTTTTTTTTTTTTTTTTTTTTTTGAGTTCGACCAATAAAACTCGAGGTTTTTAAGCGCCAGAATAACGAACCTCACAATTTTTTTCTGTGATCTATTGAAAAATTGGGATTTTTTTTTCAGTTATTAATCAGCGAAATTCTCAGGCCACAAGTTAACCCCTCATGGGCCACTTTACCTAATTTACAAACAGTTGCAAATGCTGTAATCAATTAGTGTTGTATGTTATTGTCAGGGTTTGCCCAAGTGGGATTACAGGGTTTTTTCAGGCGGGCCCCACTTGAAAAAATCCATTGTGGGTTTTTCAAATTTTCTCGTGCTTTCACAACTGTATCATTATTTAATCTAAGTAAAATATTGAATATAATTTTTACAAGAGTTTATTAAAAGAAATTGGATTTTTAATTGATTAAAGAATATTTTTAATTAATCAATTCTTGATTTAATTAATTAATGTTTTAGAGAGTAAAAGATAAAAGCAAATTTCAGAGTTTCCCCTTGATTTAAAAAAGGGCAGGGTGCTGCCGGTGAGAAAAGGGCACTTTTTTAATTCTTAAGGGCATGTTTTGGATTCTTAAGACCACTTTTTTGATTTTTAACCACTTCACTGGCTGCCCTGAATCGGGGGTAAAAGCATTGTTTCTCCATACCTGTCGCCGGTGAAGTGGTTAAAGTCACTTTTAATATTTAAAACTTAGATACAGTAGCCTCCCGCTTAACCGGCCTAAACGGGACCGAGGGTTAGCCGGTTAAGAGAAAAACCGGTTAAAGTGGAGAAGTAAACAAGTATCTGCATAATATAATTAATTAAACCTGTGAGATGCATTAAGTTTTTTCAATTTGTGTAGTTTTAAAAAAGTACATATTTTTTGAAATTAATACTATTTATACTTAACTGAATTGACAGAAAAATTATCACTGATAACAAATAATGCAAAATATTTAACGCAAATTAAATTGTTGAAAATCGTATCACACACCTTTATAAGAAGTTGAAATTATTCTACATTATGTATATTTAAGTTAATCAACCATAAAAAAAATAAGTGACCTTCTTCTGTTGAAGGCAAGATGGCAAACAATTTGCAGCATAATCTCTCCATTTCTTTAGCATCACAAGTTTAACCGAGGAAGCTGTTAGCCGCTGCTTAACATAGCTTAGCGCCAACTCCAATGCTTTTATCCCTTCCGTATGTGGAAATTTAGCTGTGTCAACTTCAACTGGATCATCATAATGATCGTCTTCGTATTGAACAACATCAGTTACAGTCCTAATTATATCCTCGTCAAATAATGTTTCATGCTTGAAATCTTTATCAGACTCAAACAACTCTTTTACATTTTATACAGTGATCTGTTCGCATCCCTCAAGCTTTTTAAATTTTTGTATAAAACAGTTTGCAAATAGATCAGACATTATAGAGTTCCACGGGGGGGGGGGGGGGTGCACTTTTTACTATTAAAAACACAAAATCTCAAATCTTCCGGGGGGACATCTCATTGTTTCTGGCAGGGGGGAGGGATGCCCCCTCCCCGGGCCGCACCCTGAATTCGACGTGTATGCATTTAGAACCAACGTTCTCCTTTCTGAATTTTGCCTCCCTCCACTCGGGATTCCACTTCAACTCGAAAGCGTAAGCTGAGTTCCCGAGGCCGTCATCCCGGGAAAAAAGTCGTCCGGTTAAAGCGGATTTCCTGTTAAGAGAATCCGGTTAAGAGGGAGGCTACTGTATCTCTTTTCAAAACAACATTGAGTCAGATTTTACTATGTAAGTAAATTTTTTAAAGCAAAAAAAGGCCCTTTTTTTTAATGGAGAGGCAAGAAGGGTGCTATTTTGTAAACCAAAGGGCAGGCAGGGTGCAGTTACCTTCCTGAAACTGCTTGGGTGAAACTCTGCAAATTTAAATATATTTCATATATAAATTTAAATATATTATCATAATTTATGATATAACAAATTTAATTATTAATTTTTTTTTACAAAATGTTTCTGTATCCAAAATCATACTTTTTTCTTAGTTTTAAAAATTACCCATTTTTATTTGTATATTAAAACTAAATTTTGAACTCCATTGGTTTTTCTTAACTTTTCTATATTTTGTTGACATTTTTATATGCTAAGTAAATAGTTTTATGAATAACTACATAACTTATACATTTATATTCAAATAACTTTTACAGATCAGTTATCAATTCCTTTTGTCTTCATGATAATAAAGCTTAAAAAATGAAATTCTTACAACTACTCGGTATTGAACTCGGTAAATTGGTTTAGTATGCAGGGTACCGAGTAAGTACCGAGTACTCAGTACAGTGCTAGAAAAAACCTTTTTCAAAGGGTTGTGGAAAAAACAAGAACAAACTGCCACAAGAAAATGTGAACAGCAAATGGTCACGAGAAAATGCGATTTTCATAAGCGCAGTGAATTTCGTCAAATGGGAGATGCACAACCTGTGGCCCGCGATGGGTTTAACTTATGACACAATTAACTTTTGCCAATTAATAACTGAAAATAATCAATTTTTGGCAATAGGTTGCAAGAAAAAAGTGCAAGGTTCGTTGTTCATGCACCAAAAAATCTCAAATTACATCAATCGAGCTCGGAAAATTTCCGAGTTTCGGGATGGGGCTCGGAAAAATTGTGAGGTTGTTGATCAGGTGCGAAAAAATCGCGAAGTTAGTTGTTCTGGTTCTAAAAAATCACGAGGTTCGTCAATCGAGTTTAGAGAAAGCACTGGTTGGTAACCTTTTTCCCAATCAGCAGTTGAAAATTACAGTACAGGGAAATTTGTCAATCAGTCATTAGTAAAAAAAATTACCCTGAATTTTGTATAATCATGTATCCTTGTCTACTGTATCGGGTAAGCTGACTGGCTAGAATTTAGAGGGTAAAACTGTCCCACCTCTGAAATCATATTTTTAGTCTTATTACACCACAGATTCCCCCTCCAATCCCAGAGGGCCGAAACTAAGGAGGGGACAGAGGAGGCATGGCGTCCCGGGCACCAGTACATGGATGCAAGAAGTATATATCAGTCAAGGCTGAAAACTTTTCTGGGTATTAGAAATAACCAAATGAAAATGGGCTAGAAAATTTCTATGCCTTGCATTATGGCTAACAATTGATCTCTTACAATAAAAGAAAGTGATTAAAAACACTTGATAATAAAATTGCTATTATTTAAGTATATAATGTAGAATTTTCTATCAGACAAAAATCTCTTCGGGACAGGGTCTTGCACCCAAGGCGCCAGAACCAAGGAGCGCCAAATGAAGATTTTGTGTGGCGATATTTCTCATATCTATATTTAGCGCAGTATTGTTAAAATCGTCCTGTCTGAGGTATGCCAAAGCATAGAAAAATCTAAGGATAATATGGCATAAGGATACTGTATAAAGCGGAGTTGTTTTTCGATTCTTTTTGATTTCGTTTGCAAGATTTTGATGAATCAATATTTGACAAAGCAGATTACGTAGTTCATTATTAGGGATTGACCGAAGCAGCAATTTTGCCGAATACCGAAGTTTCGGTCAAAGTGTATACGGAATAAATTTTCAATACATATTTTTGCATATATTAACTTTTTTTATAAACTTAATTAAAATCTTAATAATTTAATTCAGTTACATTTGTATTGTTAAGTGTAATTACTTAAAAAATTTAATGACTTTTTTCCACTAACCAATTCATTAACTCATCACCTATTTTTTGTTATTTTATCACTAGTCATTACCCAAATTAACCTATGAAACTATTAAACTGTACAGTCTATTAATAAGGATAAGGATTGTCAGAAAAAGAAAAGTTCGTTCAAATAAAAAGAAAAATGTTGTCATTAAGCTGATTTACTGATTGTCTAAGTCTAATTATAAACATATTGAATTGAATAGGAATGTTCTCAAATACAAAAGGTATATCAATTTGTACATTTAACTATTTTCTCTCAAATTATTGATACATATTTATATTTTGATTAACCTCTAACTAATGTTACCGGTCTCTCAGACCGCGGCTTTTTTCAATTTTTATAGTTTAACTTGCAATTTTCAGTTTAACTACAAACACTACCGAAATTTTGTTCCGTTTGGAACTTAAGTACTATCACCAGAGACTTTTGAATGGGTGAATTGTAATTATAAAAGTCCTGTTCAAAAAGTTTAGTACAAAAACACAATCCTATGAGTTAATCGTGCCTTTTATTCATCTTTCGACGGAGCGGTCTCACAGACCGCTTCACACTAGTTATGTGGCAATTTCTGTGACATCAGTTAAAGGTTAATATTTTAACATTGTGGTGATGAAGATAACAAATCTGAGTGATTTTAATTTAATGGTTATAAAAGCTAATAGGATAGGCATGTGAGTATAATTTTACTTGTGTATTTTTTTAATATACACCTTAGATATACAGAGATGAACTTTGATATACTTATTTGAAATATATATTAAAGAAAATACACATTAAATAAATTTAAATTAAGAAAACTAATGTAGAAATAATTAAAATTAAATGATAAGGGAAAGATACCCATCTTCCTTATTTTTTTTATCTATCGTAGACAGTTGTTCCGATTTCACGCTTATGTAGACTATTTTATGTTTTTTTTTTTAAATTAAAAATGGCTTTGTCTTGTTTTTTTTTTTTTTTTTTTTTGCAGTGCAGCTGAACTCTGAACTCATGCACATAATATTAAAACTCATCATTTAGCCTATTCTACTTCTAAGTAAAAGAGAATTCTTCTACTTCTAAGAAAGTACTTATCCGCAATTATTCGGTTCACAATGCCGAATCACCGAATATCAAATCGACTATTCGGTATTCGGTCAATCCCTATTCAGTATTACATATCTTAAATTTTAAAATAAGTCGGCTATTAAAAAATGAGTAAATTTTTCTTTGTAAATATACTTTGCGGAAGAAGAGGTGGGGGGGGGGGGCAAAATCCATGTTTTCCCCGGGTGCTAAAAAGGTTAGTTTCGGCCCTGCACCCATCTACCCGAAATATAAATTGATGTGGCTCTCGACAACCCAGACATATTTGCAAGTGGCCCTTCTCTTGAAAGGTTGTGCATAATAAATTCCGATGAAAATCCTCGTGATTGGTTAATTTTCTTAAATAATACTTTACAAACAACAAATAAATAATGTAAAAACATTATATTTTATTTAAATAGGATTCTGTTTCTAATTATTCTGAATATGTAGTAACTGTAAGTTAACTGTTAAACGTAGAAGTTGTATAAGATTTTTAAAAATATGTTTTAAAAGTTTTTTTTTTTTTAAGTATTTGGCAACATGGCCGAATATCGAATATTCGGTGCATCCCAAGTATGCTTTAAAAAAATATATTTTGCACTTCTTTAAAAAATGAAATTGCACTAATATTTTCCCGTGTTTTTATTTTTTATTCCGAGAAAACATTTTTGGAACAAAAACGTTTATTGCAGAACATTGCAAAATATTCTGCTTGAGGAATAGCAACAAAACTAGTAAATCTGCAAATCAGTGGTCCTAAACATCAGTTCTGGAATGTTATGAAAGTTAGTACACATAAAAATTCAACCTGCAAATACTTCTCCGCCCCCCCCCCCCCCAAACACTGTCTCAGTTTGATAACTTCCTATCATATAGTATTTTAAACCTCTATCTGAAATAATTTATTGATCTCGAGACAATCTGAATAATTAAATAATGAATCATTCGCAAAAATATAATTTCAATTATTGATATTCTAATTGTTAAATATATTATATTTGAAAATAATTTTACTAGTGTACTTTTATTAAATTCTGCTAATACAATCATAAAAACAATTCGGTAGTACTTTTCATTGGATGTTCCATTACTGTAATTTTGATGTATTTCTGGAAATGTATGTATTTGATATATTAATGGAAAATTAACTATGAGAATGGCTAAATATTGATAGATTAATATAATATAGAAAAAACTGGAATATGATAATTATAACAGTAATTAAAAAATAGTTCTGAAAAATTCAATAAACTTAAGCGATTAAAGAAAAAAGTTTTAATTTATATTTCAGTAAAAATTAGGGGGAAAAAGCTTTTTCGGGGAGGGGGAAAAAAGAAAAAGAACAAAAAAAAAACTTATCTTATAAAAATGAAAACACGTGTCCCACTTTACATTAAACATGCTATAGGCTAACAAAATTCATAGTCTACTACTATAAAAACAAAAATATTGCAAATAAATAAAGGTATAAAATGGTTAAGTAAAACTAATTCTCAATAAAATTTTCATCGAAAGAAGATTAAACATTTTCTGCTTCCTGGCTGGTAAAGATTGCTAATGATAACCCAAATTAGTAAACATCCCAGAGAATCTTTTATACTAGCGTTAACCTTTTTTTTTATACGTGTAGAGAAAAAAAAATATTTGTCTCTCCCAAGAACGAAAACATTATACCCGCCGATGTTGGATACCATGTATCGGTGTCTTAAAATGTATGCTCTATAGGCCAAACGTGCAATCGCAGAAATAAACAAAGTTTTATGTAAAACACTTATTTAAAATAAATACAACGTTCATTATAAAAAATAATTACAAAATAAAGCTGAATAACTTGCCTCTTTTTCACAAAAGTAACAGAAACATGGAGCAGATCAGGAAATAAATGTAAATAAAACAACGTGTTTAGCGAGCGCGGAAAGGCAAGACAAACTCCTTTTTCAATGATTTCAAGATGAATCAGCTTCTTTTTGCTGCAACTAAATGTCAGAATGACATCAAGTGATCGCAGAAATTCCTTCTAAATGTAGCCCGAACATTGATAACCGATGATAATATAAAATCAACATGGCTGTTGCCGGAGTACTTGTTTAGATACGGAGAAGGAGATATACCGTTTTTGGTGCGTCTACTGCCAGATATGGAAACTTTGAGAGTTCAAGGCCAACAGAAAACGGAACATTTCCTGGAATTCCAGGAAAAGTAAGAGTTTTATCTAAAACGGAACTTTTCAGTTAAAAAAGGGAAAAATCACAGAATAACACCTGTTAATTTCAGGACATTTTTTTACAGTGTACACAGTGAGATGAAAATCATTATTACTTAACGAATGGCAACGATTTTTATTCTTTTGAAAAAAATTTTGCTACATCTTTAAGCTACACAAATACGTTACACATTAATGTATAAATGGTTTAAAAAAAGTTATTTATAAAAGCACAGAAGCAGCATAACGGAGTATCGGAAATTGCCTCACTGTGTACTACAAGTGGTATACAGTGAGATAATGTATATATTTTCATAAATCATACATTTTTACGCTCTATCAATAATTTTCTGCAATTTATGATTTCTAATTAATATTTCTAGTTTTTCAAAATATTAAAAATATGAGTGTTGGGTGGACAAGGGCTACCTTCATGCAAATTTTCAGCCTCTTACGTTTAGTAGATTTACCTAGCCGTCGCACGCACACACACACAAGCTTAAACAGAAAGAGAGAAAAAAACTTTTATTAATAAATAACTTTTTTTAACACCAGAATCACATCGTACGTACACAATGAGACACGTCTCACTGTGTACCACAACTGCGTGTCTCACTGTGTACTTTCGTTTCGTTGTAGCAAAATGGATGCCACATCTGTTACATCAATTCCATTGCTTTATAAAATTTATGTCGTATTGTCGAAATAGTCTATTATTAGATATAGCTAGGTTTGATTAAGTAAATATATGTCATATTGAAGGAAATAAACTCTAAAATAGATGTTTATGTAACTTTGACCACTATAAAATAAAGAATTATTTACTATTTTGTCGGACAAGTAACTAAAGTGCCGAAACTACATCCACGTGTTGCATAAGATGGGGTCGTTATGTGTGTGTGCCAGCTTGGAGAAACAGTTACAACTAGTATATGTCAAAGTGACTGCTGTCTCACTGTGTACTACTCTCCCCTATATAAGCAACGAAAGAACAAAAATGACATTTAAATTTATATTTTATATTATTATACGTCAAAGTATACATTACTGATAAACATTCCTAAATCTGAAAATGTTTTGCTGTTGTATTGAAACATTTCTTTTAAAAATTATTTAAACATTCTCACTAATGATTTACTAAATAAACATTCTACTTCTATATAGATATTTTCACACTAATTCGTCTTTAAAAAACTAAACCTGACTATTTAACCCTTTCATGAGGAAAATAGTACTTCAGTTGCTAAATTGTTGACCGGATCGACTGACACCAGGTAAACACATTAAGTGAATACACGTCTTTACTTCAATGTAAATTCTATCAACGACACGAAAATTATAATAATACAAAATGTAATAATATTTTTCTATTTTACACTATATCTTAAAGTTTGTGAAATACCAGGAACCGAGTTATGGATGATATATTTTGCATCTTCAAAAGACGGGTTTGTGGCGAAAACAGCGCTACTGAGCACAGGCAAGAAATATCTTTTCCTGTTGGGTCATTCCATACAAAATGAGCAAATCAGCTGTGGCAGACATGTCACAGATTTTAATGAAAATCATTATATAAGTAGATCATATTTATGAGTAAATGTAAAAAAATACATTTCAGAATTGTTTAAGTCTTAAAATTTACATTAAAAGTGGATGCAAAATCGAGATTTTGTCAACATGCTAAAAATTTCAATTTTGATTATTAGCCTTGGAAATGGAAAGACTATATTAAAAATGATTTATAATCAGGAATGAACAATAAGCAGCAGATCGGCGCAAGTTAGTAATTGTATCCTTATTCCGTAATTTGAAAAAAAAAAAATATTTTTGAAAATTTTTGAGGGAAAAATTCAATATTTCTATTATTCATTTAAACATGAAGGACGCCTCTAACAAGGTTAAAACAACTTGACATTATAGCTAAAAGTATATATTTTGAATATCAAAAGTTTCATTCTTGGCTTTTTATTCCTTAATGAGAAAAAAATAAATAGTAAAAAATGTTGAAGTGTAAAATGCAATATTTCTATCACTTCTTTTTAAATGAAGGAAAGCTTTATTAAAGTTTTAAATTATTTGATATTATAGATAAAAGTATATATTTTTAAATATAGAAAGTTTTATTCTTACTTTCATTTTCTTTTTGGCTATTAATATATTTATTTTAAACTACAGTAAAAAAAAAAATATTTCGTTGCACAAAAATTATATATTTATCCTCTAAATCCATAGATGGCAGCACTACATTTTTTCCTTTTGAAATCGTGCAATATTGTGAAAAAACGCGCGCGGATTCAAACAGCAAAGCTCTTGGAATGCAACAAATATTACTTTTTTAGCCCAATTTTGTGACGTTAAGAATCATAAGGCAAAATTGATTTTTTTTTTTTAGAATATCATGGACTTATTGATCTTTATGTCTGTGCAATAACTATAATGTCTGACCGTTCCTTCATTATTTTTTTCCCTATCAATAAGAGGAAAAATTACGATTTTGTCATTTTTTTAATGTTTCTAATTTTTTTTTTAAAGTGAAGGAAGTACATGGCAAGTTAAAAACTTTAGCAATTCGATCTTAATATGTAACAATACATCAGGCTTCAATTTCGCAGATGTTTTTGAATTTCTTTAATTTTTATAACGTTTTTAATTTTCTCAAAATTGACAAATTTTCAATTTTGACAGCAAATTTAAGATTAACCATGATAACCAAATTATTATTACTAAATAAATATCAAGATAATTTTCCAGATATTACAATAATACGAAAAGATTTAATTTATGTTAAATACTTTTCAAGATACGGAACTTCAAATTTGCAACTTTGAACGATTGTACACATGCCATTCTATGTCACAAGTTTTTTAAGTGTCCAGAACTTCCAATTTTTTTTTTTTTTTTTTTTTTTTTTTTGTCGAAATATTTTGCAATGCTCCATTTGAATATGAATTGAATCTGTGCATCAAATTTTATTAAAATCGGTTACTATGCAGCCACGACTTTTTTTTAATTTTTGCTCATTTTGTGTGGAATGACCCTGTTTTATTTCATATTGTTGACAATCTGAAAAGTAAAGAAAAAGTATGCACACTCAAATTTTGAATAGGAATATTATTTATAAAAATTACGTATCAAATATTCCACAAAATTAAAGCAGATGTATCTTACACGTGTCTTTACATTCCGTAAGTTGTACGCGTTTGGTACAACTTAGGACCGATTTACCGAACCGTGGAATGGATCGAAGGCTGCGCGATCTTGTTTGCGTTTTGAACCCAGGCTGTTGAAGCGTAAATCGTAAGTTAAGGGGTTAAAAATTATATTTATAAAACATATAACTGGCAAACGGTGACAGATATTAAAGAAATTCTTGTAAGAGTATAATGTATGATGTCAAGAGGTTTTTTTTACAGTGATTCTTAATTTTAGTTCGAATTTGAAACAATAGATGGCGATGAGAGCAATAGGTGCTCAGTCCAGACCCGATTTTTGGTACTTCGGGATCTATTCAATGCATTTTAATCTCCTTTTTTCGCATGGAAGAAGAGAAAGGCCGAAAACTCGAGCCTGAATTTAGCTGTTATCGCTTGCAGTGCCATCTATCGATGCTAATCGTAAATAAAACTGAGAATCGCAGCATAAAATCTCCTGGCATCTTACATAACACTCCTGCAAGAATTTTTTTAATATCTGTCACCGTTTGTAAGTTATTGAATTTCAAAATCCATCAGTCATTTTTGGGACACCCGGTATAGAGGTATGATGTACAAAATACACATCACTGGAAGATTTTATGTTTGAGTTTGTAGGAGTATTTATGGTTAAGATGCAAACGTCAATGACTTATGTCTATTTTCTCAAATACCTAGTCAAAACATGATTAACATTAAGGATCGTCCGAAACAGAAACGAAACCGAATTTTGGTAATCTTTCTATTTTCGGACCAAAACGAAAATGAAAATGTACATTTTTTTAAAGTAATTAATACTTACATAAATATATATAACTATTAAATAATTATACGTGTTTATTAAATCTATATAATTATTAATTAATTATACGTGTGGCTCAATTTGGCTGTTTGTGCCTCTGACCAAAACTTATTATTTTCATACAAAATAAAATGTAATCAACGACACAGAAGGATTTTCTAATTATACGAATTTCATCTAATTAAAAAATGTTTTAGGTATACATATTTCGATTTATCTTTTATAATAATTTTTGTAAATGATTATTTGTTTTACTAGAATTTTCTCAATGAGTATTCCAAAGACTACTGTAGTTTCAAACTAAAAATTTGGATTACTTTTAAGTCTGCAGCTTTAAATGAGCCCGTGAAAATCGTCTTCAAAGTTTAGTCATATATGCATTGCTTGCTTTGTAATTTGCATTCAAGTCTCGAGTCAGTGATGGCTGTTAATTATAAACAGGGAAGCTCATAGCAATAAATTAAAAGTGTCTCATTTGAGCAGATACAGCTTAAATCAACGAATAATGTTGAAAATTCCTGGAGAAAGAAACGAGATTTTAAAAATACAAATTGTTTCGGCCCGGCCGAATTTTAGGCAGAGCTTTCGGACAGAGAGGCCGAATTTTCAGCGGAACTCTGATTTTGGGCCGAAAACATCACTTGTAGGGCACTAAATGCATTTGAGGGCACGACAACATGGCAAAGTTTTTAAAACGTCTTTTTAATTTTAATTCTTAAAAAAAATGATAACAGACATACATATTTAAAGATTTAAGAAATATACGAAGTACAATAAATTTATTAAAATACCTAGCATTTTACCAAAATTTACCAGCAAATACGTAGAAAAAAAAAATGCATTATAGCATACTTTTTATTAACTCTTGAAAATCTTAGATGTTGGACTTTTGTAGTTTTTGAAATCATTAGTTAAATTAAAAAATTTGTATTTTTTTATGGATATAATAATGAACAATAATTTTGAATTTTGGTTCAAATTTGAATGTTTTGATTTAACAACAGCTTGAAGAAAATCTTCAAAGTATAATATAGTTTGCGTATATAGCGATAGATGGCAGCATCAAAGTCTTAGATAGTTTTAAAATTCCTTCACAAATTTCTTTTGAAAACTTGTTCATTAACCCATTTTAGATTTTAGGCCAAAGGCCAAACATAGAAATTTTATAAAATGTGGTATTGTTTTCATTGAAATGTGCTTAAATTACATTCAATAAGACAAAAAAAAAAGTTTCGTGCATGAAAAATAATATTTTATTTAGAAATAAAATGCATTCGGTCAATGGTGCGTTAACGCATCATTAAATTTAAAATTAATATATTTTTTAATTTTTTTATGACATTTGTTTTATTATTATTTTATTTATAGAACTTGCAACTTTAATTCATTATAAAAACATATGATTAATCTCAAGTGGAATAATTATACATTTTCAATTAAATTTGAAAAATCAAAAAACCCGACTGCGTAAAAAGCGAACTAATTAATTATTTCTCATTAATGTGAAACATTTTTTTTAACTTACCTATTTTTATTTACTTATATTGGTGACTTTTAAATTGTCTTTAATTGTTAGTTCCAATCTACAAACACTGTTTTGATAAAGGCTAGAGTTGCAGTAAAGCTAGAGATCCTACCTGCACAACTTTCTGTCTGTGTAATATTTAAACGGAGCTTCTGACTGTAAAATAGTCAATGAAACATCGTCTTCATTTTGAAAGACTTATCCAAAGATATGCCACTCAATACATAGACGTAACCAGCCTTTTGAACGGGGGGGGGGGGGGCAGACTTTTTAACCAGAATATGTTCGATACAAACAATATATTATGTAGTAAAACCAGCTAAAACGGAACCCCATTAAACCGGCCAAATTTCGTTTTAGACAGGTTTTCCTCTTGGAATTCATAATTGTACGTTATTTCTTTTAAAAAAGGGCTCAAACCCGATTTTTGTTTGCGTGAGGGGGTGTGAGAAGGGGTTCAAAACATCAAAACTAAATGTAATGGTAAAAATAAAGTTATGTAAATCTCCTTGCAGCAGTGAAATAAGACAGTGACTAAGTGTGGTCACAAGTGCAAAACTCTTTGGCATCCTAACTTCTTACAAAGATTAAAAAACACCTTTAATCTTGTTGGAAACTTTTATAGGCACAGGGGCATTGCATGAGACGTAAACCTAGCATTATCTATGTCAAAGTCTTGTAGATCAAATTTTGCCGGATGATAAATCTCAGATAATACATGCTGTACACAAGTACATACCCACGAAAGTTTTTCAGAATGAGACTCCATGACTTCTTAGGGATCACCGGGGGAGAACCAAGAAATTTTGGAGGAAAGGGTATATAAATAATTATTATAATATTATAAATAATTACAATATTCATTAAGAATTCATGTTTTTACCTCAGAATGTGACCAATGTATTAGGTAAAGCAATACACTAAATTTTGTCAAGATGATAAAAAATATATTATCATGATGCGACTGTAATAATAAAGATAGGTGCTTGTCTGTCTCCGTGTGTGTGTATACGAGCGAGCGCTGAACTCAGAAAAAACAATGCAGTCCTCACAGCCGAAAGATTTGACAGGAAAGTAACTGTTTGCCTGAAGTCATGCATATCGAAGACAATTTCTGGAATTTTTCAATTAATTTTTTATGCAAATTTTTTCAAATTAGTAAAAAAGAATCCGATTTATATATTTTATACAGTAAACTTTGTCTTCTTCAATAACTTCTTTCAATAAAGTTTTTTCCAGATTCTTAGAGCGATTTTTCAACTTGTAACAATTTTTTAATGTTATTTTTAGAGGGGTTTTTTTTCGCGGTCCTAAAAGAAATCCGGTTTAAATATTTTACCCAATTAGTAAATTTCGTTCCCTGCTGTCCTTTAATCTTTTCCGAATTCGTAATGCGATTTATAACGGAGTTTTTTGCACTTTGAAGCGAGTTTTTGACTTTTTTTTTTTAAACATAAAAAACTCTCCGGCAATTTTTGCAATTGCCGTGATTAAATTCAAATTAAAAGAATGTCAAATCAGTTCTCATAAGATAGCTGAAAATTTAATTTGGCTCGGAAAAAAAAATCGCGATAATTCAGGATTTGTTTTTATCGAGACGGAAGTGGTCGTAGCTTGGTCGGGGGTACGTTGCCAAATGCAGTCCCTCCCTCCCCCCCCACCCCACACCCAATCCTAGATTTCTTTAATTCTATGTTCGTTTAAAAAGGAGCACCAGAAAAACTCCAACAGTAATGAAGTTTTCTTTCAGGGGCAGAGTTTGAAATAACGTGCGGGATTGCGGGATTTGTGCACAGGAAAGGAAAGATCCGTATAATAAAAAATGCTGTGCAGTATTTCCGCCCTTAAAATTCTTTCACAGATCTGTGATTCTTCAGTGAGTATTTTAAATTTTTCCGCGATTTTTATTTCTTTTGTGGAACTTCTTAAAATCAATTCGTGACTCGATCCCGGAAAAATTTAAGAATTTCTTCAAACGAGCGTAAAAAATATCGTGAATTTCGATAAAAGAGTGCAGAAAGAAATCGCGAATTTCGTCAAAAATTGCGCAAAAAAATCAAGAATTTCGATAAATGATTGACGAGAAAATGTTGCAAATTTCCTCAAAAAGTCGCGGAAAAGAGCAGAGGATGTTGTTAATTGGTACGGAAAGATATCGAGAATTTTCTCGATCGGTAGCGCAAAACTATCGCGAATTTCGACAAATGATCCCTCTATAAAAAAATCAATTTCGTAAATAGGTCGCCAATAAAAAAATAAAATAAAAATAATTAAAAGCAATTTAACAAATTACAATGACCATTTGGAAAATGATTTTTTCACAGACTAAAATTTAAGACATAAAAAATCGCACGGAATTGATCATACATTAAGTACGCCATGAATTAAACATTAATAGTGTTATTACACGTAAAAATTCCAAGCGACAACAGTCGCCTGCGACTCGCACGTATTATCCACCTGAAACTTATCTATTATCCAAGCATTTCATTGGCTGTTCGGGAAAAGGCTTTTCCATCGTCAGATTTCCAAGAAATCTGACGGCCCATTTTAAATGAAATTTATTTCTTAAACGTTTAACTTACGTTTAACGTTTAACTTAAACGTCTCTAACATCCCACAATATTACTTTTTATATCGTCGTATAGAGAAAAAAATGTACTTTTAAATGCAATTTGTTTGAAAGCTGTATCTCAATTTGTTTCTGAGTTATTAATTTTTTTTTTGTAGTTTTTATTACTTATTTCTCATAGTGGCAACAGAAGGTATCCATCTCTGTTGAAAGTAAAGGGAAATACATATTACTGTATAGACCAATCAGAAAACGAAAAAAATGATGATTAAACCAATAAAAACCTTCAGATATGCTTTTGATTTCCTACCCTGACGAGGACAATAACCATTTTTCCAAATGGTTAATAATAATAATTAAAAAAAAGATTAAAAGCAATTTAACAAATTGCAAGGACCATTTGGAAAATGATTTTTTCAAAGACTAAAATTTAAGACATAAAAAATAGCACGGAGGTGATCATACATTACGTACGCCATGAATTAAACATTAATAATGTTATTACACGTAAAAATTGCAAGCGACAAAAATTGCCTGCGACTCCTCACATTTCCTGAAACTTACGTATTATCCACCTGAAACTTACGTATTATCCAAGCATTTCATTGGCTGTTCGGGAAAAGGCTTTTCCATTGTCAGATTTACAAGAAATCTGACGACCAATTTTAAATGAAATTTCATTCTTAAACTTCTAAACATACCACAATATTACTTTTTACACCGTCGTATAGAGAAAAAAAATGTACTTTTAAATGCAATTTGTTTGAAAGCTGTATCTCAATTTGTTTCTGAGTTATTAATTTTTTTTTTTTTTTTGTAATTTTTATTACTTTTTTGTCATAGTGGCAACAAAAGTATCCATCTCTGTTGAAAGTAAAGGGACATACAGATTACTGTATAGACCAACCAGAAAACGGATAGAATGCGGATTCAACCAATAAAAAGCTTCAGATAATGCTTTTGATTTCCTACCCTGACGAGGACAATAACCATTTTTCCAAATGGTTAAAAAAAAAAAAAATCGTCAAAGGATCCCGGTGAAAAAGAGAATTTCGTCGAAGGATCGCAGAAAGAAAATGCGAATTTCGTCAAAAGATCACGAAAAGAAAAAGCGAATTTTGTCAAAACTTCGTGTAAAGAAAACACGAATTTCATCGAAGGATCGCGCTAAAGACATCCCAACTTCGTCAAAATATCGCGGTAAAAAATGTGAATTTTATCAAAGGATCGCGGTGAAAAACACGAAATTTTGTCAAAGGTTAGTTTTGAAAAGTGCGGATTTCGACAAAACATCGTGTAGAAAGACGTGAATTTCGTCAAATGATTTTGAGAAAATTTGTAAATATCATGTAATGATCGCAGAATAAAGTCGCGAATTTCATAAAAATTTAAAGCACTGGGCTAAAACATTGAAACCGGGTCCTTTTCCTAGTTTCAAAAGAACTCCGCGGAACGAGAAGAAACTCCAAAAATCGCGTTAAAATTTTCAGAGGAAAAAAATTACTGTATTGACTTGAAAGACTGCAACCATATTCCTTTTACGAATGTCAAAATATGGTCGCGAAACACGAAATTCAACCAACCAACCAACTTCAGATTAATTTTAATTTTCTGTGTTATTATTTCTCATTTTCAAAGGAGGCAGGGTCTGTGCACCCCCACCTTTCCCCCGGCTAATCGCATTTTACAATTACTGTTTCACATCTGCATTCCCTTTCAAATTTTTTTGCTTCATTCTAGACTTTCGACTGCGAAATCAAAGAGACAAATAATTTCTGTTTCTATCCTCGCGAAGAACTTGCGTTAATTTCTCATGAAATTGTAGAAATATGCAATAGAAAGAACGGTGTTAAAAATATCTCCCACAAAAAAAAAAAAAAAAAAAAAAAAAAAAAAAAAAAAAGACGTCAAAGTTGGGATTATAAAATCTGCTTTTTGGCTTACTACGACTTATACAGATTCTAGTAAATATTCTAGTTTAAAAAAAATAAAGAACATAATTCTAAAAAAAGAACGTGGATTTTTTTTTTCTTTTTTTTTTTTTTTTTTTTATCACAGTTCAAAACTTAGGCTGTTAGTTATCTGAACTAAACTAATTTGCTAAACTAATTGGACTCTGCTTTCGCTTTGTCTTTCTTTTGTAGACTTCGATTTTTTTAAATAATTGTGCTTGAGTCTGCGCAAGCGCGGGGTGGGGGTACCCGGGCACCCAGGGCACCCCCCCCTGGTTACGCCTATGCAATAGGGTGCGTAAAAATTTTTTTCGTCTCCATCGCCATTTTGTACTTTACGGCCACCATTTTGAATTTATAAAAACATTTTTTTTTTTTTTTTTTTTTATATTACTTGTTTATATTACTTACCTATTTTTTTTTAGTTACTTGTACTGATGACTTTTAAGTTGTGTTTAACTATTAGTTGCTATCTATAAACACTGTTTTGACGAGGTCTATAGATGCCTATGATGGTTAGAGTTGCAGTAAAGCTAGAGATCCACAATACATACACAACTTCTAGGTTGTATAATATTTTAACTGAGCTTCTGACTGTAAAATAGTCAATGAAACATCGTCTTCATTTTGAAAGAC
The DNA here is from genome assembly GCA_963932465.1 of Maratus speciosus. Classification (NCBI taxonomy): domain Eukaryota; kingdom Metazoa; phylum Arthropoda; class Arachnida; order Araneae; family Salticidae; genus Maratus; species Maratus speciosus. The sequence continues at coordinate 127,416,987 of OZ010796.1, read as the reverse complement.
CTATCCAATGATATAACATTCATTAGGGTGCGTAAATTTTTTTTCGTCTCTACCGCCATTTTTTATTTTACAGTCGCCATTTTGAATTTATAAAAACAAAACCTAGCCTATAACCATCGGACGGTTAAGACGAATCGATAGAAACCTCATTCATTAAAATCAATCCAGCCGTTGGGATGTTTCGAGAGTTTAAAGAAATCCACATACCCAGATACGCGTGAAACACATAACCCTTCTTGGCAGTCGGGTAAAAAGTCGAATTTGTCAATAACCGTATCAATTTTAAAAGACTAGCGTATTTTGAAAATTTCTCAACAGAAAGTTATTACTCCGATTGAATTACTGATATTTTATAGATGTCTCCAGAACTCTTAAAAATAGCAGAAAAATAAAATTAGTGAAAAATATTCGTGACAGTGTTAATAAAAAAAATATATTTATTGAAATGGTGCGTTTACGCTCCTTTGGCCGAAAATGGATTAAGCTATGAAAATTCAACCTATATTTTTAATTATTATATGGCATTATATACTTATTTGGCCAATAACATAAAATTATATAACTTATATTTAACGAATTGCTAGTTTTTAGTAATATCACAAAAATGGATAGCCGTTGACTTTTTAAACCGAATTCAGAAAAATAAATTGATTAAAGTAGATAATATTATAATGCAAATCTCTATATAACGCATAACTTCTTAGGTGCAAACAGTGAATTTCGCAGTTAAGGAGCGCCTGTAATTTACGTTGTAGAAATATTTCTACAACATAGAAAACTAAGTTTCAAATATTATTTTATCTTTATGTCCTTAATTGAGATATTTTAATGGGGAAAAAATGCTATCATTAATAAAATTTTCGGAAATGAGTAATATAATTACTTTTTTCAGGCATATTTTGATCATATTTGTAAGGTAATTCAACAATGTGTGGTCTATATTATGGGCCCAAGAAGTGCAATATAAATATCGTCTACTGTATATTAATATGTTCCAAATATATTTGGTGATGTTTACAAGGTAAGTTTAATAATGTGTGAAATGTCATTTACATAACGCAAAATTCTATAATACTTGTCTAAAGGTAGGCATTAGAAAGATTTTCTACTGTATTTCGAAATACTATCGGTATTTGTTTCAGAATGCTTTTAGTTCTGAAAATAAATGTTACTAGTTTTGAAAGCTCATTTTCGAAATTAAAAATTACAACAAAAAATATCCTTAAAGTCTACAATGATTCAAGAGAACTTATAAAAATTAGCAATACTGGCAATTGAAAATGTAATTGCTTCTAATATTAACTTCCCTACCAGTGGAAAGGATGTCCTGTTCTCAAAGTGCGTAAATACGGGTTAGGTTCCCTTAGAAAGACCCCCCACGAAGGGCACCCCCCCTAGGGCCCATATCCCACGTGTTGATAATCGGCCGTCATAAACACAAACCAAACCAAACCTGTTCTCAAAGCTGGTAGACTGGAGGTGCTGGGTTCGAATCCGTTCGCCCCTGTCGGTCTAATCGTTCGGAGTTTTCCATGGTTTTCTTCAAATTTTGTATTTCCTTGCGTAAATACGGTTTAGGTTCCCTTACAAAGATTCCCTACAGAGGGGACACCCCCTTCGGGTCCATGTCTCTTGTGCAGATAATTGGCCGTCATAAACAACACATCTAATATTAATTATGATGACATAATTAATGACTTTGCCAAAAAAAAAAAAAAAAAAAAAGGCAAAGTATGTAATAATTTTTAACATTTTATAAATTCTTGACATCTTGATTTCTTGTAAATACCACAAATAATTGATTGCATTTATGTCTATTTTACTTAAAATAAAGGTGATATTTAAATATTTAATTGTATTTTTCTTTTAAATTTGTGAGAAGTTGATAGATAAAAGTCTTATAGTTTAATATTATTTATGTTTTTTTTTGTTTTTTTTTACATATATGTGGATATATATATATATTTTTTTTACATATCTTGAGGATATTATAAATAATTTCATTTTTGGTACTTTGATTCAAATAGATGAGTAATTTCAGTGTATGTACAGTTCTATGAAATATTTTATTATACTTTTTCCCCCTATTTAATCACAATAATAATAGTAATGATTATGATAGAAATTATAATAGTACAAATTCTACTAACTCAGACCCCTTGGAAATTTCAAGGAATGTATGCAACTTGATAATTTGTTTTGCTATCATTATTCTTCAATACAATTTTATTGAATTGAGTATGTTATTGGATTGGAGTATGATAAAATTACTGATTTTGGGGTTTGAAAAAATTATAAAATACAAATTGATGCTATATATATATATACATAATGATGAAATCAGAAATATATGAACAAATTGGTAAAATTCTAAAGATGAACAGGATATGAACATAGGAAACCAGTACAGTGTTGCCAGTGGGCTACTTTTTTTTAATTCAGATTTCTTGATTGGCACCACTTTTTTGAAGCGGTAAAATTAACTTTGTTTTTACCTTAATTAATATGTCATTAAATAAGGCACATTGACCATTTCAAAAAAGTGATGTCAATCAAGAATCGGATTTTTAAAAAAGTAGCCCATCTGGCAACACTGAACCAGAATGTAAAATAAGAAACTATGAAAACCTACAGAATCATTAGAGGAGCTTTCAAGTTAATTCATAGTGAAGATGCGTTATTTCATCCAATTTTGTTGGCATTAAGCCTAAAATGACAAAATTTAGCTCCTAATACCGCATAATAAAAAAATTATAATAAAAAAGAGATCTAAAGAAAGATGCACCTACACAAGATATTAAAAATTGAGCACAATACCTCAATTATAGACAAATCAAAAACTTCAAAAAGTTGACCCATAATATTATTACATGTGAGGATGCAATCAGATTTAAGATTATTAAAACATATGGCCGAAAACAAAATCATTGTTTCCATCTGGTGTGAAAAAGGAAAACAATATTGTAAGTAGATTTTTAACAAAAATGTTTAGTGCTGCCATCTATAATCATAGAAAAGAATGAAATCAATTGAAGAAATCAAGAAATTACTTAAATTAACATTTATTTAAGTAGAATGAAAAAATAGGAATAAACTTAATAAGTACTGAGTAAATATAAAATAAATAAATAAAACGTCATTGATTAAATTAACCATTTTAAAACAAATATTATGAAATAAAAAATGAGTATATAAATGACATTTAAAATCAATGAGGATTATTTTGAGATAGTAAAATATAGCCTTATATTATGTGCCAATTTATGATGTTAAATGCATGATACCTCTGCCTTTTTTTAAAAATATATATCCATACAATATATAAGCATATATACATACACATATACATGTAAGGTTTTCAAACTTTTTTAGCATTCCATACCTATCAACCCTCCATAATAGTATTTTAATTTTTAATTTATTTATTCTTTTTTATAAGAGTGTATAATGTATGTGAGACACACACACAGATACTTTTTTTTAAATAATAAATTTTTGTGTATGTTTTATAATTTTTTCAGCAATCCACATCCCACCCTCCATAATAGTGTTTTCGATATTATAATTTTTTCAAGCATATTATATGCCCATACTGGTAAAAAGTAGAAAAAATTAATATTAAGATTTGATCCAGGCAGATATAAAAGGGACGGTATAATTATAAGACAATGCTAATTGCTTTAATTTAAAAATATTAGGCTGTAAGAATTGGGAGGCATAGGTTTGATACGAAGACTATGATTAAGTAGAATATTTCTATAAACTGAAATATGTAAGCAGGAATTGAAGTTAGTAAAATTAATTACATTAAATGAAAAGTCATTACGTTTATCATAAATATTGAATGTTAGGGTATTATTAGGTAGAGTATTAACTTTAACATCCATAAAATTGATACTAGAATTATTTCAATAAGTAGTGCTAAGTTCTAGATTAGAAGGGTACTTTACAGGAAGAGATATATAATTATTATCATTAACAGAAAGAATAATTATATAATAGAAATATTATGTAGAGCAATATGTTATTGTTAATATTTTTTTTTCATAAAAATAAAGATATAAATCTGATAACATGCTTCATGAATCGGCGCCTTGAGTTATGCCCTGTATATGAATAAAAACAGCATTGTCTTGGAAGATAAAATTATGAAAGAAATTAGTTAAAGATTTGAAGTAGTCAGTATAAATATTATCAGGTAAATTTAATAAAGGAAAATATTCTATAAATAATGCATTAAAAATAGATAGTAAGTCTTTAGAATGATATTATTAAATAGGTCTTTGAAATCTAAAGTAATAATAGTTTTGACGTTTCTTAATGGTTTTATTTTATCCACCAATTCAAAACGGTTTTATATAATGAGTGTTGTCTTTTTTAACTGATAACTCATAAATTTGTATAAAAATATTGAAAAAAATGTATTAGCACGAGTATTAGGTGTATTACATCCTACAGTGACTGTGCGAAATTTAAGAGGATTTTATACATATATATACAGGGTGGTCATAAAAAAACTTCGCCGATATATGGAATTCTAGCGGCCGTTCCGTTTAACCGATCGAGATGAGCTTTCAGATATAGTTATTCAGGGGTATGAGCTCGAGATTCTGTGAACGGCAACAAATTGGCGCTCACGGTTACGGTTATAGGTACAGAAACTCGAAATTTTCGAATGGCAACGCCCATTTTTTTTTCGTCGCAAAATGCTCAGCGTATGCGAAAACCCTAAACAGCGCTGGAACGGTACGTGTATCGCAATAAACGGACGCGTTATGCACGCACAAAGAACAGCTCAACGAACGGCCAAAAACAACACGATCGGGGCGCACGGAGGAAATGTGCATATGACAGGGGCAAGACACCAATCACAGAACGCCGTTCGACAGATAATCAGCGTAGAAAACGGATTCTTACCTCTATCATATGCAAATTTCCTCCGTGCGGCCCGATCGTGTTGTTTTTGGCCGTTCGCTGAGCTGTTTCTTGTGCGTGCATAACGCGTTCGTTTATTGCGATACACGTACCGTTCAGGCGCTATTTAGGGTTTTCGCATACGCTGAGCATTTTGCGACGAAAAAAAAATGGGCGTTGCCATTCGAAAATTTCGAGTTTCTGTACCTATAACCGTAACCGTGAGCGCCAATTTGTTGCCGTTCACAGAATCTCGAGCTCATACCCCTGAATAACTATATCTGAAAGCTCATCTCGATCGGTTAAACGGAACGGCCGCTAGAGTTCCATATATCGGCAAAGTTTTTTTATGACCACCCTGTATATATATATATATTGTTTCTTTTGGCTGAGGAAAAGCTTCATATTTAGCATCTTTAGGATCTGAAAATGATTATTGTTTTGGATATTAATAACTGCATCACATTAAATAATCTTGCAAAAAATGGAATGCTGATTTAAACTTAAAATTTTTGTTTTATTATTTTTTGCAAGTAGTAATAACATTATTTATTGTTTTTCAAGTACGAATTCTAAAGGCAGCTGCCGTGTCAATATGTATGCGTAAATTGTACACTTGCTCTGCTGAAAAAGTCGTATAATAACATAATTGCTGGCGAATGATATACGGAAATTTTTCAATACTTGAAAATAGCGTTATTTTGTTTAAAAATGTATTACAACGCTGATAAAATTGAACCACAAATATATCTAAACAGTGCATTATTAAGGAGCATTATCATATAAGTAATGCAATAGAAAAATTTAGTTTTAAATCCTTCAAATGTATAATTTAAAAAATTCACAAATCATTCTCAAGTGTTTTGTTTTATCTCCAGTATCTGAGTGAGCATTTCTTTTAAATGCTTCTGTAAATACTTTCGACTACTTCACAATTAACATCATTGTAAGCATCGATTACCTTTTGTCAACTGCATATGTATTATCACCCCTGTTTCTTTTGTCTCGGAATGTCTACACATTTTCATTTTTAATTTGATATATGGACCCATTCTCAATATTCAATTTTTATTTACGTGTAACTCCTTCAACTTCAAAGACACACATATATGCAGCTTTTTGCTATTATTTTGCTGTAGCATAAGGAAAAATTATCTAATTGACAATTTTTTTTTCTAAAGTCGTCGTAAAAAATGTTATTTTTTCAAAATTAATGTTAGAACATTTTCATTAACGCAATCTACGTTAATTTAAACACTTTTGCAATTTACATTGGCTTATTTTCTCCAAAGGGTAAAAAATTAAAGCGCGTTTCGATCTTTTTGAGATTCCCTGTATAGTAGTAATATGAGCCTGCATGCATTATATACTCCTACAGGTCGCCAAGAAATTTTTACATACTGTTCCTCTCTGAGAGCCTTTTGAAATCATTACGAGAAATGATATATTTTTTATACGGCATTCTCATATAATATCGTTATTTTTTTATGATTGACGTTTTAGATTTGTGGCTTGGCTGGACCATTGATAATTTTGCCGTCAAGTTTTTGGTGAGATATACATTCACTTCTCGAATTGAAGAATTGCGATATTTGGTTCGCCAGCAATGCTGTTGACACAAGACATTTTGCGCAACGCAAATGCACAGTTTACATACACTGGTGTGCAAAAATTAAGTACGAAGCAGATAAATTAGCATAAAAGCTGTACAATGCAGCAGAACGAATTGCTTAGATAGTTTTGATCACTTGTCCCATGCTTTCACATCTTGGAGATATTATGGTACGATTTCTGTCGATGTGGAAAACTTCTGCACGACACGTTACATTCGAAAAAACATCTCGTCCTTAATTTTTCCACATATGTATTTGACATGTCAGCTGTCACATAGCGGACTAAAATTTATACATTGCGTAAATGCAATGGGACAAATCATTTTATAATAAAAATTGTGGTGTTAATGTTGTTAATTTATAATGTTTAGTATTTTATTTATTTTTTTTATATAAGTTGATATAAAAATAAATGTGTAAATAACTTATGCAAGGAATATTTTAATATTTTAAAAGAGAAAAACGAAAAAGGTTTTTAAAATATTTTTTATTACAATCCGTTATGATTGAAGGGCCAAAACTAGCCTTTTTTGCACCCGGGGAAAACATGGATTATGGCGCCCCAACCCCTTCTCCGCAAAGTATATTTGCAAAGAAAAATTTACTAAGTTTCTAATAGCCGACTTATTTTAAAATTTAAAATATGTAATACTGAACTACGTAATCTGGTTTGTCAAATATTGATTCATTAAAATCACGAAAACGCAATCGAAAAGAAAAAAACCCGCTTTATACAGGTTCCTTATGCCATATCAATCCTTAGATTCGTCTATGTTTTGACATATCCCAGACAGGACGATTTTAACAATACCGGGCTAAACATAGACGTGAGAAAAATCAACAAACAAAATCTTCATTTGATGCCCCTTCGTTCTGGCTCCCGGGCACATGCCCCCTCTGCCCTCCCCCTTAGTTTCGGCCCTATTGATCGTATCAAATAAGATTTTAAAATAAAAGAAATAAAATAATATCAATTTCTTTTATTTTAAAGTCTTATTTGATAATGGAAACATTAATAATCTCCAGCGTTTTGATATGTTAAGGCCCCAGAACCCGCTGGCCCACTCATTTAGATGGTACTGGAACCATCGATTCGCAATTCGAAGACAATTGTCATGGTATTAGAGCATCCGATATAGAATGGAATAGAACAAAAAAGAAAAGACAAAGATATATTAAGCCCATAAGGACATCCGCTTATTCAGGTTAGCTTTTTGGCTTTTTATTAAAAAATATATATATTCTGCTATTTCTGTTATTGTTTGTGTATGTGAATGTGCCTTATCTTTTGATGATTTAATAAACTGTAATATAGTGTGTTTAAAAATAGAAATTATGCAGTTTAAAGTTATTTGTAAATCTAATTTGCAATTGTATGTACCATAATATACATAATTAAAAGTTTATATCCCTCCTTATTTATAAGTTAAACTTTATTAAAATTAAAACATACAAACTTCTCATATAATTACCCCCTTTCATTTATTTTTCCAAGGATCAAACATTAAATTTTCATCTACACTTACCAGTTTCGGCATTTAATGTTTATAAAAAAAAAAAAAAAAAAAAAAAAAAAAAAAAAAATAGGAAAACAATGTTATAGAGATGGGCGTGGATTGTTGAAAACATTATAACAACATATATAAAAAATTAGAAAAAAAATAGCATTTTAATAAAAATTTCCTCAAAAGCATTTATAATATTCGAAATACCATCAAGGGGTTAAAGAAGGGACTGCTAAAAAAAAAAAAACTAAAACAAATATTTAAAAAAATTGGGTTTTATGCAGTTAACACCATTATTTATCATACTACATTTTGCCAAATCATCTTACAAATATTTTACCGCAGTAGTGGATGCGTCCTTAGGGACCGAACCCCCCCCCCCCCCCCCCCCCCCGTCAAAGAGAAATGAAAGGCAATCTGATCACAGAGAATCGCCACACCAATGGTCGTGATAATATTATTCAATATTACGCAATCTTCTTTTTTTTTTTTTTTTTTTTTTTTTTTTTTTTTTTTTTTTAACAGAGCAAATTAGTGTGATTTTAGAACCAGGGGATGTGTACAGAGTTGGCGAGTGTTGATCGTAAGGAAAAGAGTTGCCTAGTTAAAAAAACATATATATATTCTACTTACGGAAGAACGTAACATCAAACAAATACTAATAAGGTTATAACTTTCTGTGTTAGGGCGGCATAGGAGGAGGCAGAGGATTCCTACCCAAATTTATATAAGTAAGTCTGTAAGAATGACAATTTAAAAATTTGATAAGATTGCGTTTTATCCCCAAAAAACATTCAAATTAGTGTACTGAGTAGTACTTTGACCGACTGTGTACTTGTGTATAAGAAAGATCCACTGATGCGCACATGAAGTTAACTTTAAACACACCTGTGCTTATATGTATATATACATATATAAATATGTATCTTGAATGTATAACCATACTTTTAAATTAATCCATACTGAAATCTGTCAATAAAAAATAGTTTATGTTGTAGCAATTCACCGAATAATGCAAAATGTCAAATTTAAAAGTGTTTTGGGTCGGGATACAGGTCGATGAAACATTTTTGCTGTGTTCGAGTGGGATTGCGGATTCAATTCAAATTGTATTTTCTTGTGTTCATGTCCGGTATAAACCAAACCGTAAAGGACTAACCCCCCCCCCCCCCCCCCAACCCCTACGCTCAATCTCCTGACGTTTTGAAAATGCTAACTGTTATTTTATTGTAATTATATTTTGTCTGAATTTGTATCCCTCTATACATTTTTTTTTCATTTAATGAACATTTTATGTCTGTTTTGTTATATTGTAACAATAAACAAATCTACTTCCGCACCCCCACCCCGTCAAATATGCGTTGCATCCCTCACCCCTCCACGTCGAAAGCACAATTTAGTGGTTTACAAAAGGTATATTTATCCAAAGATTTGAATTTTAATAATCTGGTGTATGTGTATGTGGATGGAAATCATACCCCTTTATTCGGAATTTTACAGAGGTTTCAATATGATTCACTAGTCTGCAAGATATCAAATGATTAAAAACCAATGACTGCCCTTAATGGGACCGGGTAAGCTCTATCTCCGCCATGTTAAAATACACCAACTTTATGTACCTTTTTCTCAGAAATGGTGAAATATAGAGGTCTAGAATTTTTAGAGTAGTTTAAATAACATACTTTACGTATTTTAATAGATCAGTTTCTTTCTAAGTGAACCTGAAAATTAATTATAAGTTATTTATTGAAAGTCATTTTTAAATTAGCATTTTTGGTAACATTTCACTGCCTAAAATAAATAATTCTCAACAAATCAATAAATCGCTGTGTTAAAGTATACAATATAACATAATAAAAGTATTTTTAAAAAATAGAGTTCTTAAGTTCGATAGATATCGAAAAAAAAAGGAACACAAACATGAAAAATCCAAGTTTTGAGAAAAAATCAATTAAAGATTTAAATGGCCATTAAGTTGTGAAGTACTCTTAGAAAGAATGAATAATTCCAACATTTCTTTTTTTAATATATAAACATGTGTGACGCATCGTTGGAAAGATAAGAATTTAAACTATTTAAATGATATAAAAAAGTAAAAATCGATTTTTCCCCAAATTTAGCTTACCTGGTCCCCTTAATACATTTTATTATGCTGATTATAGAACTGTCCTTAGTTTTCTTCTATCACGTAACGTTTGTTTGTAATCGACCCGAGTTGATTTCGGAGATTCATCGCTGAGAACAAGAATTATGTGGTAGTCACACATAACGTACATGTACTTCAGGATACTTGCCAACTTATCTAACGACTCTTAAAATACCGTTTTCTTCCAGGGACTAAAAAAACATCGTGCATTAACCATTCCTAAACCCCCAATAAATCTTGCTTCCACCATTACACATCAAATTAGGATTAATGAAGCAATTTGTCAAGGCTCTACTACAAGATGGGTATTGCTTCAAGTACCTTACTATGAAATTTCCCTTCATCACTTGCACACGAAAAATTAAAAGCTGGAATTTTCGTTGGTCCACAAATAAAAAAAAAAAACTGATGAAGGACAAAAATTTTGAAAGAACGATGAATGAGATAGAAAAAGACACATGGACCTCCTTCAAATGTTTTATCGAAAACTTTCTAGAGAATAAGAAAGATCCAAATTACAGGAATATTGTTGAAACAATGCTGGAAAATTTCAAGAAGTCGGGCTGTAATATGAGAGTAAAAATGCATTTTCTGCATCCCCATATCGACGACTTTCCAGAAATTTTGGGACATTACAGTGCAGAGCACAGTGAGCGCTTTCACCAGGATATCAAAGAGATGGAGAAGAGGTATCGGGGAAGATGGAATGTAAATATGAGTGCAAATCACTGTTGGATGTTGATGATGGACATAAATGATGGAGGATGTGCAAAAAAGACAATTAAAATTAAATTTAAAAATTCAAAAATTCCGACTGTATAAAAAGCGAGCTAATTAATTATTTCTTATCAAACTATTTATCATACTCATCAAAAACTCATCAAAACTCATCAAAAAACTGTGAAACTATTTTTTTATATTACTTATCTATTTTTTTATTTCCTTGTATTAATGAATTTTAAGTTGTGTTTAATTGTTAGTTCCTATCTATAAACACTATTTTGATGAGGCCTATAGATGTCTATGAATGAATGTTAGAGTTACAGTAAAGCTAGAGATCTTGCCTACACAACTTCCAGGTTGTGTAATATTTAAACGGAGCTTCTGACTGTAAAATAGTCAATGAAACATCGTCTTCATTTTGAAAGACCTATCCAATGATATGCCACTCAATAGGGTGCATAAATTGTTTTTTCTTCTCTACCGCTATTTTCTATTTTACGGACGCCATTTTGAATTTATAAAAACAAAAGCTAGCCTATAACCAATGGACGGTTAAGACAAATCGATAGAGACCTCATTCATTAAAATCCATCCAGCCGTTGGGATGTTTTGAAGGTATAAAGAAATTCACATACCCAGATACGCGTGAAACACATAACCCTGCTTGGCAGTCGGGTAAAAAGAAGAAAATTTGTTTAATTGAACGCTGTTTGCTTTTAGTTTTATTAAAGAAATATCATGAACTTATAAGAACATTTTTTTTACAGTATTTTAACGTGTTTAATGAAGTAATTAGTATGAAATTGTGATAAATGTTTGATTGCATTAATTAAAATATTGAAAACACAACTTCCTATTTTTTGTAAAATCCTGACATAATGGACAAAACTTAAAGTCATTTCCGGAATCAACATCAAAAATTGATTCAGAAAAACTTGTTCGTAAGAAATCATCTGACAAATAGTTTAAAAATCCAGACTGGTGTTATCAATTCAGCGGTTCACTATCAATTCAGCGGTCAAGTATCGTAGAAAATGGAACATCCATCCCAATTATGGAAAGGAAATGACAAAACATACCGTCAATTATATATTAATATACTTTGGGCCACTTTTTCCTGATTCCACTCACATTTCCATTATTAAAAAATATTATATATGATTTTTCAACGTCGAAATTTATAATTGTAATCAATTAACAGGAAACAGTGAAGCAAACTGTATGGTTTTAAAGAGACAATTTTTTATTATTTTTATTTTTTAACTATTTTCAAAGTTTTGGATCAAAGTAACCCCTGCTGGGGGCTTCTTTGGTCCATTCACTTATTTTCATATAAAATGAATACATTTCATATGTTGGAATACTGAATTCAATAGCAATTGATTGCAACAGGATCTGTTAATGGATTAACACTGCAAACTTGATAAACAATTTTTTTTTCTTTCTACATTTAAGCACAATAAACCAAATTTTAATATTAAAGACACGAGAAACCGTTTTCATCATGTTATCCTCATCAACTGGAACAAAAATAATTACTGTAACATTTTGCTAAAGTAACATTTGAAAAAAATGTTACTTAATACATTTTTAAGAGATTTGGTTGTATAAAAGGAATTTCTGAGTAACTTGGTCTACTTCCGGACCAAAAAAGGCCTGGCACAAAGTAGCCCCGAAAAACTAGTTTTCATCTTAGCTTTATGAAAACGTAAACATTTTCTGTCAAAATAAAAAGTTAAAGGACAAACTATGATCACACATGGGTTACAGGTTACTAAAGGTAATATTTTGACACTTACCTTATTTGTATCTCTTATCCAGATTGTCTCACTATAGAAAGTTTGGGGAGTTAAAATCTATACAAGAAAACAGTTGTTAACAAATACATCCAGTGTTGTCACTAAAAATTTTTTAATTGCCCCCAAACAATTCAAATACCCTATTGTAGGGTCTAAAATATTTTTCAAGGGCAAAAACTCCGAATTATCTTGCATTATTTGTTTAATACAAAGAATAAAACCTTTTTTTATGAGATGGACCAAAGTAACCCCGCAAGAACCAAAGTAGTTGACGGTACAAAGATATTATACGTTGAAAACAATAACTATCTGCATCATCTGCAGATTTTATATTTGAATTTTAAAACTTATTTGTCCGTTGAGTATCAATTATATCAGCATATAAGACGGAAATTAAATAACCTTTTAACAAGTTTTTTAGGTGCGTTCGTAATTATATAAATACGTAGCACCTATAGTCGTCGTTCAGTCCGTCCGTCTGTCCTTCTTCCACATATAACAGAGCAAAAACTACCCAACTGAATAGTCTGAAATTTTAACTATATAATTGTTCTAAAATTTTGTCGAGTCATTTCAAATTTCATGAAAATCGGATGTATAGTTTAATGACAGGGACAGTCAAAAGTTTCCGTTACATTACGGCCAATGGAAAAAAAATATTGCAAGTGCATTTTAATGATGTTACAGCCTTGCGAATGGTCTGAAATTTTAAATATATAATTGTTGCAACATTTTGGCGATTGATTTAAAATTTTATAAAAATCGGATGTATAGTTTAATAACAGGGATAGTCAAAAGTTTTCCGTTACATTAAGGCCAATGGGAAAAAATTATTTCAAGTGCATTTTAATGATGTTACAGCCTTTCGAACAGAATGAAATTGATATGCTCTTATGAAGTACACTTAAAAATACATTCAATACAAAATGCGGGGCAAAAAACTATTATAAAACTCGTTATAGTACGAACGCAACTCATTTACCACATTTGACGAGCAATTCCCAACTTGTTATAATTTGTCCCCGTTTTTCTTTCACTCTCACTTTAAAATAGGAATGCTTGTCTTGCCTTAATGATTAGGGTTCACCTTCCATCTAAGAAATGACACGCAAAATATATCTTTCAAGATAATAAAAATATATAAAATGTAGATATATTATTATAAAATGGGAAGTTTTAAGTGCAAAAGAAATTTTATTCAAACATTTAATTTATTGGTCAAACATTACTATTCTTATTAAGGATAGGCCGAAACAGGTTTTGAGACCAAAACCGAAACTGAAATGGAATTTCGGTAATCTTTCTACTTTCGGCCGAAAACGAAAGCGAAAATTTCAAAAAAATTTTTAAAGTAGTTAATATATACATATATATTCATAATTTTTAATTACTTATACGTGTAATTATACGTGTGGTCCAAGTTGGCTGTCTGTGCCTCTGTTCAAACCTTTTTATTTTCATATAAAATAAGATGTAATTCATTCATCAACGACACAAAATGATATTCTTTACACGAATTTCATCTAATTAAAAAATGTTTTATGCATAGGTGGGGATGGGGGATGAATGGGACATTTTCACAAAAATATTTATTTAATTTTTTTTATTTAAGTTATTATCAATATTATATATCACATTTCATACATTAGGTATTTGACTACATATATGAACAATATTTATTCTAGATTATGATTTATTCAGAAAAATATTATGAAAAAAAAAGTTCCTCCCCGTCCCAATCATCCCCACAGCAGGGATGAATGGGACACTAATAGGGATGGATGGGACACAAAGATTTTCCTCCGTGTATTCAATTTTACCAAATTAAAATTTATAATTATAAACTTATATATAATTATATTTGTAATATATGATTTTACAGCACGAATCGATATATATATATTTTTTTCAATAACTTCTTTTATTGCAGTTTTAACTTTTAGTCCAGACTTCGGCTATCAATCAGTTCTTTTTTCCCACTTATGAGGCATTTTAGATTTGAAATGAAAGTGCAAAATATCTTTTAAATATGGCATAGTTAATAATTTTCAATCATAACTTATTAATTAATATTAAATAAATGTATCTTAGAAACATACACAAATGAAATTATGTTAGGGTGGGGATTTATTTATGCAACATTTCAAAATTCAATATCATTTCCCCCATTTGATCAATAAACATACATTATTTTTAACAATTTTATCTATTTTGATAAAGTTTCAGTACAAATTTGTTGATAAACCATTGATATTTATTACAATGCAATGAATAACACTCAGATATTTTGAACAATAACAACTTATATAATACTATTTAATACTTACTATTACTACTAATATTTAATACTAATTGAAACAATTATTAATTTATTAACTTATATAACACTATTTAGTTAATAAATAAAATTTTCAACATCTGTAGGGATGAATGAGACAGCCACATTCATCCCCATTTGAAAAGTCCCAATCATCCCCATGATGCATATATTCAATTATCAGCCATTTTGCCTCGGAAATTATTTTGTCACAATAGTTACTGCTCATTCATTTTAATTATCGACATTGAACCTTGAAATAAATAACTACAACATAGCTTAATTTTTTTATATTGTATAAGATATTTCACATCTTCAAATGTTAAAAAAACTTACTTTTAAGCAGAGATTTCAGAAAATGCAACTTTGAAGGAAAATGAAAACAGCAATGTGGTCCTACTTTTAGTTCTGAAGCACACTGTGGTACAGCCTTATATGGGGATAAGATTCAATTTAAAATAAATGTTTATTGCCTGAAATATTGAGAATGTCCCATCCATCCCTTGTTTCATTCATCTCCAAGCTCCCCTACATATCTCGATTTATATTTTATAACGATCTTTGTAAATGAATATCATCTGTTTTACTACCCCTTTTCCAAAACAAAACAGCACTCGAAACACTTCTGCGGTTTCAAACTAAAAATGTTCTATTACTGTCAAGTCTACCGCATTTAAGGAGCACGTGAAAAACATCTTCAAAGTTTAGTAATATAACATTGCTTGCTTTATAAATTGCACTGACGTCTTGAGTCAGTCGTGACTTATAACTATAAACAGTGATGTTCATAGCAATAAATAAAGAGTGTCTCCTTTGAGCCGATACAGCTCAAATCAATGAGTATTGTTGAAATTTTCCAAAAGAAGAAGCGAGATTTTTGGAATACAGATAGTTTCGGTCCGGCCGAATTTTTCGCAGCATTTTCACCGAAAACGAATTTCCGGCGAAACCCGGATTGTTGGTCAAAATAGAATCCGAACCCGAATTTTCGGTCAATCTCTAATTATTATTATTATTATTAGTATTTGTAGATTGATTAAACTAAAACTTAAGGCTGTTCCCAATTCCAAAAGAACCAATATCTGACACAATCCTGTATTCATTTTTATTCGGAAACGCATGAAATTGGCAGGTCTACTGTTTCAGTAACTATGTCTTCGAATGGAGTTTTACATGTTTTGGTAAAAATCAAAAGATCTTTAAAAAAATACCATCAAATTGAGAGTTTTCAACCGAATTCAGGACGCAGCGGTGCGAGAAAGGGGAATAACTTGTCGTCATGTCAATGTGACAAGATTTGCTTATAACCAGGGGCGGCGCCAGAACTTGCCCGACGGGGGGGGGGGCACAGTATCCCCGACAGGGGGGCCGAATTCATAATATATATTAGAGGTCTCCACGAGCCCAACCCTCTCCCGAAGCCCGAGCTTGGTAAAAATTTCTTCCATTAAACTCGGACCGGGCTTAATTTTATCTGAAAACTCGGTTTTGCTTTTGAGAAATTTTAGCCTTTGAAAAGTTACGTCTGACCAGAACTTCATTCTCCCCGGGACACGTCCGGGTCTTATATTTTTTTTCTGTAGATTCGGGCCGGACCGGGACTTTATTTATTCTTCAGAATTTTTTTTCCCACGGTAATGTCGTGGTAACTTTTCTTCTTTATTAGTGGTTAAAAGCAAAAATTTCTTTGTTTCTTTTTTAAAATAACAGATGGAATATGTTGGTTAATCACGTGAAAAACATAAGATTTTCGCGTCCGGATGTGGCACATTCCGAAACTCGCAGATCTTTAACACTCACACTGCTAATTAAATTAGAGATGAATTACACAGGGCCGAAAGATTTTTATTCGAAACATAAATTTCGAAGCTTGTCAAAGAATCTTGTAGATAAATAAAGTGAAAAAAAATCTCTTAAGAGGGTATTTTAGAAACACCTTACTAGTCACCTAATCTTTATTGGCGGACGAATCCACAACAGAAAAAGTTTGCACGCTTTTGAGCATTACCCGAAAGGAAAAACTCTGCTGCGCCTACTCTTCTTCCACCCAGCAACGTCCCAATAAGAGGTCATTCAATATTACAGATTTTACGTGCATATATATGACACATACACTGCAGTGTGTGAGCGACAAAGTATGGAACAGTTCTCCGGTTATGAGTCGAACTACTGCGGACCACCCCGCCCTTAAGAAAATGCAAAGGCCTAGAAACAAGAGTTCCTCATCAGGTAAGGTGGGTGACCAATTTTTTTCGAAACGCGGTTCGTGTTCAGGCCGGGTTGGCCATGTATTTTAATGTCGGAAGCAACTGAAAAAAAATTAGCTGACAAATCCTATCGGAAACGCATGAAATGACCAACAATTATTTTAATTTAAAATTATTTAAATTTGTTAGTGAAAGTGTCATCATGAAAACTAGCAGTTAAACGTTACACCTAACTAAGGTCCTGCCCAGGTAATAAATAAAATTTGCAGCCCAGCAAATTTTATTTAAAACCAAGCTGCAACCCGAACCGAACCCAACCAAAAACATTCCGTCTACCCGCAACCCAATCGAACCCAGAATACTTAATTCCAATCCCAACCTGAAGCCCGGAATCAGAGAAAATACAGTGGAACCCGGTTAAGACACGTTTCAAGGGAGTGGACAAAAGTCGCGTATTATGCGGGATCGCGTGTTAAACGTGATTTGCATAAAGATTCTGAAACCGCGCTTATTTACACACCTTATCGTCTAAAATGAACTTTAGAGACTTTCATTATGTTTACGGTCTTAAATCGTGTCGTATACATAGTGTATTTAGATTTAAATTTAATTGTATTCAATTTTACTTATTGTTTCTTTTTATA
This sequence comes from Maratus speciosus, assembly GCA_963932465.1. Lineage (NCBI taxonomy): Eukaryota > Metazoa > Arthropoda > Arachnida > Araneae > Salticidae > Maratus > Maratus speciosus. The sequence goes on along the minus strand of OZ010796.1, from coordinate 127,399,119 downwards.
GGACCGACTGGAATAATAACTGAAAGTAAATATGGATTCAAACATGGTTTTATTGTCGATTAATTAGTTACTTATTACCAAAGATAAAACAACAAAAATAATTTTATTTCTAGTCCCAATTTTTATTTTTTTTTAACCGAAAAAAAAAAATCTTTTAAGCGCAATCGAGTTGTTAAAATCATATTTAGTGCTTGTGATAATAACTACCATTATAAATGCCCTTCTTTTAATATGAAAAAAACTCTTTATTAATTTTTGTGCAAAAGATATTGTTAGTATAGTAAAAAAAAATAACGAAAAACGTAGAAAACATAGCAGAATTATACAACCGCGATCATATTTGTTTAATCTTTGCAAGTTTCCTCTTTTATTTATTTATTTATTTTGTCTATAATATGTATTATAAAACATAGTAGTGGTATAAAGTACATTTAAAACTTCACAACGAACAGGCATAATAATCTCTAATCATAATAATTTTTATGGCGTATCTGAGTATCCTGAATTCGTCTATCTCTCTCTACTACAGTAAAAACAATGAATGTTAGAATTGCGGGATCAAAGAAAAATTGCAGTGTTGCTAATTTTGCGGGCATTTTTTTATTCAAATTTCTACCACTATTACCGATTAGTAATGTTCGCTTTAATTAAGCTGTTATTAAATAAAGTAAATATTACTATTCGAAAACAGTGTGACAACACTGGAGAAAGAATTCGCGTCTTAAACGTGATTTTTTGCCTTAAAGGCCCGAAAATCTATCGCGTATTAAGCGGGATCGCGTAATAACCATTCGTGTATTAAACAGGATATTTTTGCATTAGACTTATGGGCGATGTTCATGGGATCGGAAAAAATACGCGTATTAAGCGGGATCGCGTATTAACCGTGAGCGTCTTAAACGGGTTCAACTGTAGATCCAAAATATAATGAAATTATGGAATCATATCTCCACTATTAATGATATCTTTTATGTAGAAAAAAAAGATGTAAGGAGTCATTCATATTCAAATGCGTAGTTTTTCATTTGAAATAGATTCCTGCCCGGGTTGGGTTATAGCCGACCCAAACGTTCAGCTTAAAGTCAATCCGAAACCTACGAAAACTTTCCGTTGACTCAATACCCGACAACAATTTTTCTATTGACCCTAAACCGAAACACTTCAACCCAAATCCGACTCGACACCAAAAAGATCTATAATTTAATACAGTTATGAAAACATAGTCTGCAATCATATCTCTAATATCAATTCTATCTTTTATGTAGAAAATAAACATGTAAAGCGATTTATTCAAATTTAAATATATAATTTTTCATCTAAAACAATAGCTTAGACTTTCTTTTTGTAAAATTGAGCTAATTCGAACTTGGCTCGTAAGTAGTGTTGTCAAGACTTAGTATCGCAAAAAGCGGGACAGAGAGAGAAAAAAAGCGGGGCAGGCGCTTGAATATCGGGACATCCTTAAGCACTATAATAAAATCCGTTAAAACGGAACCAGTGTAACGGAATAATGCCTTAAACTGATAACTGAAAAATTTCGCAATATCAGCTAAAACAGGCTAAGATTAAACCTGTCTTAATTGGAAAGTTCTTCCGATTCTTTGGTCGTTCCATCTCAACAGGTTGCTGTATTAAATAGTTTCCTTTCTTCGTATTGAATGTACGTGAATTATACTTTATCCATAAAGGAATGGATGAAATTAATTAAACGAAACTAGAGATTTTTAAATAATTAACAGCAATTTTATGACAATAATGCATTTATTTCCGCATTTTATTTTTTTCATTATTTCGCATTTCAGCCGTTTTTGAAAAAGCGCAATTATTATTACGTACACTCTCAAGAAAACATTTCGTCAAACGTAAAAAGCACAGGCAGCAAGTTTCCGGAACGCATATGCACTGTAAAAAAAAATGGTAACGTTCCATGTAAAATCCAGGAACGTTTCGCCTTTTCTCAGGTTTTCAGAATAATTTAGCTCTTTCCTGTGAAATTCTGGTTTTCTTATCTGAAACGTTCCTGAACAAAAGTTGGAAACAGCAAAACGCTGCGGCTGCCATTTATTATTTTTTTGCTATAATCCGTTGCTCGCGCGCGAGTGTCGAAAACGAATTCCTTAAATGAATGTAAAAAAATCAATATGGAATGCAAATAAATCAATAGACGACACAATCCTTTACGTCTCTATTGTCAAGACTATTCAGATGAAAATACAATACCTCTGTGACATCGCTATCTCTCGTACTTGTCTGTGGAATGTTTAACGAGCAGACCGTGTAAAAAAAATACACCTATTATTTGGATCTCCATTAACCAGGGGACCATCAAACATGATTCTCACCGATTTTGATTAATTTAAAGTATGTTTTAGAGTTCTTATCTCTAATTATTCTTGTGAAAGGATTTCTTCAAATGGGCCTTAGATTTTCAGAAATTAGATGCCGAGGTTTAGCATACGTTTCAAATACCCATTAGTTTGCAACTCTCAATGTGTCTTTCGTGGTGTGGACGCAGAAGGCTCGCACGCCACCCGTACGGCCCGAGTTCGATGCTACCTCTTGACTTTTTTTTCTGTTTTAATTAATTTTATATTTTAACACTTTACAATTTGATTTAAATTTGATATATATTTGACACTTTGAATTGCTGCAAATTTGAATTTTTTTTTTATTTTCGGAAAAAACATACAATTACGTTTAGGATTTTTTTTTTCATGAAAATTTATATGTATTTTATCTAACTTGTAAACTAACATAATTACTGACAAAAATCCAAAATATTTTATGTCTAGATTTTTTTTCTAATTATTATTTACATTTATATATTTTTATATTTTAAGCAAAGTTCAGAAACAATATATCATATATATATTTACTTTATTGAATTTTAACTGAAAATTTATTTTTTCGTGTAAATTATAAATAATAATTTTGATGTCAATTTCAAAATAATTTTTCCTTCCAACAAATAATGATAATAAAGCGAAAATTGTCAACTGGAAATGTAAAAATCGTCTGCGGATCCCGCATGCCGTGAAATGTCAGTAATGTTTTGCCGGAAACTTAATGGTATTTCTGTAGAATGTTTTTAACATATACAGTAAAGTTCCAGTCATTTTCAAGAAATGTTTCTTGGAAATAATGGGCAACTCAGCTGCCCATTTTTTTCCAGGAACGTTGCGGAATTTTTTTTACAGTGTGTAGTTGGAACAGATTTTTCTATTATTTGAAGAAATTTCCGTCTTTTGACAGGATAATTTAAAAAAAAAAATTGAGCTTCGGTTCGCGAACTTTTCGTGTTTTGAAGGAAAAGAGACATACGTAAAAAATCGGTTTCCGATACAAAAAAGTAACTTGCAGTACAGTTACGGGAACACCCCTGTGATTTGACGAAAATTCAAATTCAGATAATTTTAACGTTAGATTAATAATTTTCTGTATTTTGGGGGGGAAATGGACAAATCAAAACAGGAATTTTCGTGTTTTTATAATTATAATAATAAAAGCAATTGAAGAAACATTTTCAACCCACGTATTTTTTTATTTTTTATTTATTTTTATTTTTTTAGAGTGTATATTGATCGAAACCAGACAGCATGGTCCTCTAACTCCTAATAAGATACAGAATTTAAATCTGAGACTAAAACTGAAATACAAAATTCTGGAAGTAAAATGCAAGTTAAAGGAAAACTTGTAAAATAGCTTAGAATGTAAAAGTTCATTATTTTAATATCAGCTCAATCATAAAACAAAGTCTTGTCGATGTTAAAGAAAAAAAATCTTTAAATTTATACTTATTTTGAAAGAGTCAAAGTTTAAAGGTCTGCACGGGCCGGGCTTGGACCTATTTTTATTCATGGCACTCTGGCCGGGTCAGGCCTAATCACTACTCTTTCCAGGTCGGGCTCGGGCCTTACTTTTTTCTGAAGGATTGGGCCTGGCCTAACTCCTTTTTTTCGTACCGAGACTGGACAGGTTTCATTCTTCCGAGGTCTTCAAAAGCCGATATTTTCAGTCCCGGATTCGATTCAGCCCGTATGAAAATCATTGTCTCGGCATGGCCTGATCGGCTCAAAAATTAGTAACATTTGGCACGGCCCAAAATTTTTTACAAAAAGTGCATATATTTTTAAATTGACATTATTCTACAATTAAACATTAAAAATTATTCGTTTTAAAGAATAGTAGATTTCTAGGCAATAGTATTGAAATACAGTGAAACGTGTGAAAAAGAACCAGCCTATGAAGAAATCCATGTCTTATATGGAAAATTTTATTGATCCCTGCAAAATTAATATAATAATAGGTGAGAAAAGAATATATAATGCATTTATACCTGCTAAGAAGCGAACTTGTGTATAAGGAATTTTTTTTCTTTCCTTTGCGATTCCGTCTTAGAAGATTTTATTGTACAGATTTTTTCAGATTTTTAAGTCTCCAATACATAATTTTTTGATTAACGATATTAATTATAGCTGAAACATTTACATACAAATAGAGGTTCATTAAAAAAAATGTATATCGCAACCTAGGACACTTCTTTAAAAATGAAGATTATAAACTTGAAAAAAAAAGCTAAAATAAGTATTTTTGGTCAGAACTCCTCCTTTTAACAAAATCGACGTAAAAATCTATGTTTTGTAGAAATTCCGTCGGGCTGGTTCGGATTCGGGCCGAGATTTTAACTTTTTTCCTGGCCGCGCTCAAACCGAACATTTAATTTTTATACCGTGCCGGGCTCGGGCCGAACTTTTAACTTTTATACAGGGCCAGGCCGAACTTTTAGGTAGCTTTCTTTACAAAAAAGCTACCTATTGCAGCCGTTCGGAGGAAAGTGATTTCAAAAAATTTTGGTATATTTTCATCGATCATGACCCCCAGACCCCGAAACCACCCTCCGTTCAAAATTGATATATATATATATATCTGACCTTTGTCACACTGTAACTCCCGTAATTATGAACCGATTTCGATGTAATTCGGTGTGTACATAGTACATACCAATGTCTCGACCGAGTTCGTTGGCCAGCTTCATCCGCCATTTTGTTTCAAAATGGCGGCCATTTAAAATTTTTTAAAAAATTTAAAATTTGAAATGTGGTACCAAAAAATTGAAAATGGAAAAATATTTTTTTCTTATGTATTTGACCTTTATACAAAGACTCCGTAGCAGTTTTTGTTTCGTCTATATCTTAAAAAATGGCTGAATTATAGCATTTTGAATTTCTAGCGTGGCTGACATTTTGAAACGTCCTGATTTTTGTCACGCGATAACAGGCGTATTTATGAACCGATTTGAATGTAACTTGGTCTGTACGTAGAACATACCAAAATCTCGACCGAGTTCGTTGGCCATCTTCATCCGCCATCTTGTTTAAAAATGGCGGCCATTTAAAATTTTAAGAAAAATTTAAATTTGAAATGTGGTAGCAAAAAAATGAAAATTGAAAAAATATTTTTTTCTTATGTGTTTGACCTTGATAAAAAGATTCGGGAGCAATTTTTGTTTCGTCTATATCTTAAAAAATGGCTGAGTTATAGCATTTTGAATTTCTAGCGTGGCTAACATTTTGAAACGTCCTGATTTTTGCCACGTGATAATAGACGTATTTATGAACCGATTTGGATGTACCTTGGTGTGTACATAGTACATACAAACAACTCAACCGAGTTCGTTGACCAGCTTCATTCGCCATTTTGTTTCAAAATGGTGGCCATTTAAAGAAATTTTAAAAAAATAAATTTAAAATGAGATACCAAAAAATTGGAAAATGAAAAAAAAAAAAATTTTGTATGTGTTTGACCTTAATACAAAGATTCCGGAACAGGTTTTGTTTCGTCTACATCTAAAAAAATGGCTGAGTTATAACATTTTGAATTTCTATTGTGGCTGACATTTTAAAACGACCTGATTTTTGTCACGCGATAACAGGCGTATTTATGAACCGATTTGAATGTAACTTGGTCTGTACGTAGTACATACAAATGTCTCGACCGAGTTCGTTGGCCAGCTTCATTCGCCATCTTGTTTCAAAAGGGTTGCCATTTTTAAAAAAAAATGTAATTTAAAATTTAAAATGAGGTATTAAAAAATTGGAAAATGAAAGAGATTTTTTTTTTATGTGTTTGGCCTTGATACAAAGATTCTGGAGCAGTTTTTGTTTCTGAAAATTTGTTCTTTTGTTTATATCTTAAAAAGTGGTTGAATTATAGCACTTTGAATTTCTATCATGGCTAACACTTTGAAACGATCTTGTATTTGTCACGAAGTACCACACTTATTCGCCTATTTCGATGGAAGAAGGCATGTGGATAGTATACATCAATATCTCGACCAAGTTCGCTGGCCAGCTTCATCAGCCATCTTGTTTCAAAATGGCGGCCATTAAATTAAAAAAAAATTATATTTAAAGTAAGGTGCAAAAAAATTAGAAATTGAAAAAGTTTCTTTCTTAAGTATTTGACCTTGATATAAGGATTCAGGAGCATTTTTTGTTTGTCTTTATCTTAAAAAATGGCTCAGATATAGCAGTTTCAATTTCTAAAGTGGGTGACATTTTGAAAAATCTGATTTTTTGCCTGCGACAGCACTCGTATATATCAACCGATTCCGATATGAGTGAGCATGTGCACAGCAATTACTAAGGTCTCGACCAAGTTCACTGGTTAGCCTCATCTACCATGTTATCTTAAAATGGCAGGCACTTTAAGAAATCGCCGAATTTGGCAGCCAAATATAAGTGACTTTAAATAAAAGCAGCTTGGATAAAGCTGACTAATTTCGCGAAATTTTCATTCATAATAATTTAGTATTGACAAAAATTAGTATTGAATCTCCTACATTCGGTTTCCACTTAATTGAGCTTCGTGTGTTTGAATAATATAAGTTGGCTTTTTAAAAATAAGGAATATGAAAGCTACTTCTTCCTCCCGGCACTGGCCGGAAGGACTTTTTTTTCTATGAGTCGGGCCTGGCCTGGACCTGGAAATTTCGGCCCGTACAGACCTCTACAAAGTATAACTAAGTTATTAATTAAAATTGTTCAATCTAATAATACAATCAAGTTTAAATTATCAAGTAAGTCGGTGTTCTGTTTTACACGATTTTTTAAAGTTCTAAATGCGAACCTACAACCCTAAACAGGAATTGTTAATTACAACTCCGCATGATTCGAGCTATTCCCGACCCGAAATTTCCCCATTTTTTTTTTTTTTTTTCGAATCCCGAAACTTGATCCTAAGCATAAAATGAAAAAAAAAAAAAAAAATCAATCCTGAATGTAAAACAATTCAGAAAAATAGTCTACAATCATATGTCTAAAATCAATTTTATATTTCGAAAAATGAATGCATACATTTACTCATTCATATAAAAGTATTTTTTTTTTTATCATTTGAAACAATAATCTGATATTTTCTTTGGAAAAATTTGGTGTACTCGAATCGACTACCAAGAAACAAAACTATAATATGAGATGACCCGAAAACGGAAACACTAATCAACCCGATCCGCAGCAAAATTTTAGAGCCATTGACCAACACGTTCGGTTAGAATCGGATTAACTGATCCGATGCAAGATTTTAGTTGTTGCTGTATATGCATACTCCCGCAATTTACAATGAAGTTATGTATGTATATAATTATTTTCTTATTTATACCTTCCATTTCTCTTCATATATTAAATAGATATTAATATCCATCTTATTATAAAATGAGACTTTGCTGTATATTGAAATTAATGAACAAAGAAGAAATTTAGTTTGATACTAAGTTTACTTGAATAATTATACAAAACTCTCTTTTTATTTACTTATTCATTTATAAATTAGGCGGATGTGGCAATCCCAAAACTTTCTTCTATCTCATACGTGTTAATATTTCCTGAAAAATTAAGCACATCAGTATCACCGGTTAGGTGATTTACACCAAAATCTAATCAGCAATAATTTATGTCAAGTTGCAACTGAATCTGAAGTTTTATGAAAATCCGTGCATTAGTTTTTGAGGTAGGACTATTGCGGAAATCGTAAAAAAATCTACATAGCAGCGCCACCTGTGGGACCAATTACTCCAAAAACTAATCAGGACCAATTTATATCGGGTACTAACTGAATCTGAAGTTTAATGAAAATTCATGCGTTAGTCCTTGAGACACAGTTATTGCGGAAATCGTGATAAATGCTGCCCAGCAGCGCCCCCTGTTGGGCGATTTACACTAAAAACCAAACAGCACTAACTTATATCAGGGACTAACTGAATCTGAAGTTTGAGAAAAAACCGTGCATTAGTTCTTGAGATATAGCTGTTTCAGGAATCGTGAAAAATGCAGCATAGCAGCGCCATCTACCGGGCGATTTACACCAAAAAGTAAACAGCACCAGTTTATATCAGGGACTAACTGAATCTAAGGTTTTGTTAAATTCTGTTCATTAGTTTTTAAGATAGATAATAGAGCTATTGCGATAATCATGAATAATGCCGCATAGCAGAGCCACCAGTTGGGCGATTTACACTAAAAATAATCAGCACCAAATTATATCAAATACTAACGTAATCTGAAGTTTTGTAGAAATCCGTGCATTAGTTCTTGAGATATAGCTATTTCAGAAACCGTGAAAAATGCAGCATCGCAGCGCCACCTGTTGGGCGATTTACACCAAAAAGTAATCAGCGGTAGATTATATCAGGGACTAACTGAATTTAATGTTTTGTTAAATTCCGTTCATTAGTTCTTGAGATAGAGTGCCCACAAAATTTGTGTCACACACACAGACAGACATTTTGTAAAAACATGTTTTTCGGAATCTCTGACCCCTAAAACGTGTAAATCCGCCGAAAACCGGAATTCAAAAATTTTCATGAATCCAATACTTTCTTTTTGTAAAGATAGAAGAAAGTAAAAATACTTACCCTACGCTTTTTAATGAGAAGGTCGAAGTGAGCAGATGAATTTACAGGTCGTCCTGTCTCTTCTTGAAATCGTATTTCTTATAGGCGCGCCTAAGTTTGCGGTTAATCGAATAAACACTGAAAAGGAGTGCACATGAATGAGTTCTAAACAAAATATATAAGGTTTCCGGTAACATCCGACCGTTTTGACGATAGACTTTAACAGACATGTGGTTAAATTCTTAAATTTTTTCGTCGCATATTAAGGAATAAAATTTTAACTTAGATTCAACGTGTAAAAAATTGACGTAATTTGGGATCGGGAATTTTGGAAAAAATCGGGACGTTCCACGTAAATCGGGTCACCTGGCAACACTACTCGTATGTATCAAAACTCAACCCCAAAACCATCCGAACCCGAACCCAACCACAACGAAAAAAGTTATTCTCAATCAGAGCTGTAGGTCGGGCCGGGTGTAGGTAAAATCGGGCAACCTGAATCGATGCAGGACTCTAATTTGCGATATAAATCGGGGCACTTTTTTGAAAAATCAGCTTAAACAAAACCGATGCGTAAGAATCAAAACTCATCTCGAAACCGAAAAAATTGTAGCCAAGCCAATCCGACTTCCAAAGAAAAAAAATTAGTGGCAAGCTTATCCGTGGGCCACGTTTTCTATAAACTAACGTAAAATCTTTTTCTATTTATGGCCCCGACTCGACACGACTCGGGTCGTGAGCAGGAAAAATCGGGTCACCCGACCCGGTGCAGGGACTCTACACCCAATTCAAAAAATTTTCCCCGGCGACGATTATATTTGACCCCGACGGGGGGGGTCCAGGTATGCCCGACGGGGGGGGGGGGGTCATATGCCCGCCCGGACCCCCCTCTGGCGCCGCCCTTGCTTATAACTCTATAAGTAATTTATTTATTAAAAAAATGGTAAACGCTATTCGATTCCAAATCGCTTCAATAGTCAAACCTGCCAATTTTATGCCTTTACGTCTAAAAATGCGTCAGAAATTTTCGCGTTGTTGAACAGGGAATTTAAGAACTACGTTAATACAAAGAAAAAAAAAACATATTTTAAATAATATAAATATTAGTCCTATTTAAACAGATTTCATCACTCGATGAACAGGTTGAAAATGCTCATGATTATTCTAGACATATTCTGCACGATGTTTTCCTGTGCCGATATCCGAACACATTGCGTAGCTGACAAAGTTAACTTTTAACCTTTTGAGGGGCTAATTTTAATCAAGATTTGAGCAGAAACTTTTAATAAAATTTTAATTTTATAACTTTCGTGGGGAAAAGTTATACATTTGCTTTTCCCTTATTATTAAAAAAAAAAAAGAAAAAAAAAGAAAAAGAAAATTCCGCTGTGAATTCAATTTTACAAAAACACAATTTTATATGCCCCTGAAAGGGTTAAATAAGGCCCTTCCAACGCTTCCTTGAAGATTTTATTATTGATTTCATATATAAATAGCCAACCTTTTTTCGAAACACTGAGAAATATGCATTGTCTGGGGGAAAAAAAGTCTTTTGCGGATTTTTATAATTGTTTGGATTTTAGATCATTGCTTTGTTTATATTTTTAAACCTCATCAGAATACTTGTATTTTTAAGAAATATCCACATTATAAGTATTAAAAGCCAAGAAAAATACAAATAATCCATTAAAACTATGAATAATTGAATGCAAATTAAGAATAAGTTTGATCAATTTTAATTTATTTTATAAATTTTTACATATATTTGTGATCATTTTATCAATAGTAGAAATTTATATGCAAAATCAATTACTTTTGTTTGTACTCTTCGCCTATAGATGGCAGGACCATACAATTTGTTCAATTTTCATATACTTGAATTTGTATGCTTTCGTCCCGAAATTCAATTCAAAATGCCAACTAGAGGTCTGCAAGGGGCGAAATTTCCAGGCCCGGTATAACAGCTAAAAGTTCGGCCCGAGCCCGGCCCGGCCCGGCCCGAGTGAATTGCTACAACACATTGATTTTTACGTCGATTTGGTTAAATATTTGACTCTTACGTGGAGTTCTGACCAAAAATGTCTATTTTAACTTTTTTTTCGTGTTTCTAAACTTCATTTTTATATAAGTGCCGCGGGCTGCGACATTTATTTTTTTAATGAATCGCTATTTCTTCTATGTAAATGTTTCAGTTATCATTAATATTGTTAATCCATATTCCATGCATTGAATTGTTAAAAATCTGAAAAATGCTATACAGTTAAATCTTCTAAGACTCAATTACTTAGAAAAGAAAAAAAAATGCGTTATAGACAAGTTCCCTTCTTAGCAAATTTAAATATATTATATATTCTTTTCTTACGTATTAGTATATTAATTTTGCATGGATCAACACGATTTTCAGTTTAAAACAGGATTCCGTCATAGGCAGGTTCATTTTCACACGTTTTTCTACATTTTAATTTAACTATATTTTAATTAGCGTAGAAATTTACTATTCTGTCAAAAGAGTAAATGTTAATATTTAATTGTAGAATAATGGCGATTCAAAAATGTATGCATATTTTACAAAAATCTTTGGGCCAGGCTTAATTTTACTGACCTTTGAACGAACAGGTCACGCCGAGACAATGATTTTCATACGGGCTGAACGGGCTAACTCAAAACTAGGACTGAAAATTTTGGGCCGTGAAGACTAGAAAAGAAACCAGTCCCGGCTCTGCACAGAAAAAATAAGTTAGGCCCGGCCCGATTCTTCAGGAAAAAAGTAAGACCCGAACACGGCCCGAGCCTTCAGAAAAATGTATGCTTGCGCCCGGCCAGGCCCATGCAGATCTCTAACGCCAACTATTATAGTATTTCCTGAAATATCTATTGAGTTTGAAAAAAAGGAAAACGTCTTTGGATTACATAATTTCTGAATAACAATAACAACACCTACCCGTTTTGTCCATTTCCGAACGAAAATGAATTAAAACTTATGTCATAAATTTTCCTCTTTGGATTTGAAACAACTAATGTAAAAAAATTGTTTATTTAAAATTTAAAAAATTATTACCTGGCCTCAATCTCTCTTTTTTTCGCTGTCTTTATTTATTTTTTTTTTTTTGATCCGACAGTTCTTTTAAAGTACCATTAAAATATCTTGTTAAAAAATTAATTTAATATATCGATTAGTAGTAATACAGTTTAGAAAGAGTTATAGATACTTTACTTTAACTTGTTCCAAAAGCATTATTGATTGGTTGCACAAAACAAAATTATTTTTAAAAGGATAATTTCTTTTTCATCTGCAACTTTTCAGCTTTCTTGATGTTGAAAGATTGGGGGGGGGGGGGGGGTCCATTAGGAAATATTTCTATATTTCTATTGTAAGAGCATTATGTTTGTACATTTCTTCCTAATTCAATAAAATATTAAAAAGTATTTTAAATAAAATATTTGAGTAAAGTTATAAATATCGTTCAAAATCTCTATAAATCCAAATTTTATTGATTTATTTTAATTTGCAAAATCCTTCTGAAATTTAAAAAATGATTGTACAATTGTTCTAATGTAGTTTCAAAAATTCACGAAAAAGGCTTTAGAAGATCAAATTTTCATGAATTTATAATTTGGGATATAAAGAGTTAAATTCCTCTGATATTTTAAATTATGTATAATAACCATAACTTTAACGTCAAAAGGTCTATTACATCAGAAAAGAGAGAGAGAGAAAGATGAAATTTCGCAATTACGAAAAAAAATGAAAAGAAATGTAAGTTTGCATAAAACAGGCATAAATGAAATAATTGACAATGATAAAAATTACACCTTAATTCCCCAAATTATAAGTGATCATATCAGTATGTTTTGGGGTAAAGAGGCTCGGCAAAAAATCCCGCTCGCTAATGTTAGTCCTGTGGAAGAGGTTTTTTTAATTTGTCGTTTGCATTTCAATATTTTAAAATATTTTTTCTTCCATTAGACATCTGAGGCCAATCTCTACGAAGGCCGTCTTTTACTTTTTAGATTTTGTTTACAGATTTTTTTTTTTTATTATAATACTTTCACTTTCTACATTGATTTAAATTGGATTTTCATTAGCAATCGAGTGTTTTCGCGTGAGTGAAGTAGCCTCTTAATACTCAAGGAAAGAACTTAAGAGAGGAAAATCCTTGTATCCCATATGAAAATAAAGAATAAAGGATAACCTTATATGGGCGGAATAAACGACACCGCTTTTACACATAAATAAACTTTGTTCTTAACAGGGGCGGCGGCAGAACTTGACCGACGGGGGGGGGGGGGTATTTCCGACACGGGGGGGAAGGAAATTAGAGTCGCGTGGATCGGTTACCCGACCCGAACCAGAAAATTACATTTGAAATCAACCCGACCCGTACCCGCCGAAAAATCCCGGCCCGAACTTTAAAAAAAAATTTCCTCGACCCAAACCCGACCAAATAATTTTCGGCTACCCGTAACCCGACCCGAATACAATATCCTTTAACCCGAAGCCGAAATAAAAGGAAAATAAATAAGATTTTATCGCAATTTCGAAAAGTAACCTACAATTATATCTCTAATTACGAAACTTATGTGTTATATAGAAAAATGGATAAATCGGTATTCATTAATATTCGAATACAGTAAAAGCTCTGAATAGCAGACACCTCATTGAGTCCTTCATCGGATCGGGTTGTCCTGAATTTTCTTTTTTCGGATCGGGATGACACTAACTTTCTTTCTGCTGGTCGGGGTCACCTTGACTATTTCTTAATGGTCATATTTAAGTTTTTTGCAAGTCGGGTTGTTGGGATTTTCAAAAAAAGTGTTTGAGCAAAACTATGTTTCAAATGAAAATAAATATGTATTTGAATATGAATGAATATTTAATTTACTGAATGAGATATAAAATGTATATAAGAAATGTTGTTATAGATTATTCTTTCTTTAAGAACCATTTTTTTCGTGTCTCAGGCTACGAAAAATATTACCAATATTTCTGTTCTGCTAAACAGCAGGGCCGGATTAAGGGGGCAGCAGCCCGGGCTCCAACTCGCGAGGGGCCCCCAGCAGTGGCTTAATTCATAATAATCAAGGTTTCGGTTTAAAAATTACTTGATTTCTAAAAAAAAATATTTCTGAAATGATAAAAGTATTCTGAAATGGCGGGAAAAAAGTCGTGTTTCAAGTGTCAACATCCATTACCTTTTACTTTTGCAAGTTTAAAGCTTCGCGAGTCTGATAATAACTCTTGCTAAGGCATCATTTTAGCATTTTTACCCTCTTTCCCCGAGACAAAAGCAGAAAAATCTTTATTCTATTTCCCTCTTCTGCCTCAAAAACACATGTACCCAGTTTTCCAAAAAATTACTAACGAGCACAGGACCGACCCCTTACTGTCTGAAATCTACACTTCCGATCTTTCGAATGACATTGTTGACCAGTATCTTTCAACAGTATTTTGCGTAAGTGATCATAAGGCATCGTTTTTATATATTTCCCTCTCCTGCATAAAGTCCCTGTTAAAAGAGGCAAAGAAGTGGTGTTTTTTTTTCATAAACTTTTAATTGAATATTATAAGAAGATTTTCGGAAATGTTGGAACACTTTAGATCTTCTATTAGTCAAAATTAAGCATCTCTAAAATTTTACAATGAGAATGGGAGAAAATTAGGGGGTGAAAAAGGGATGCCGAACAAAAAGTTCAAGGGGCCCCGAATCGGACCCTGGTTCCCCGGAATTTTATCAGGAATCTAGAAACGGAAGAATAACTTCTGTTATTCTGCTGGGAGAATAACTTTTGTCTGCCCTTTCTATTAATAACGAAATGGAAAAAAAGTTCCAAAAATGAATATCGGATTAAGAAGGGGCAATTTATTAACAATTTAGAGTGCAAACACTTCAAGGGGCCAGGGACTTAACTGGCCTGTAGTTGAGTATAAAGATATTTTGTAGTAGTTTTTAAAGTAATCAGAGGACGCTAGAACTATGTTAAAGAAAATTGCACGCAATTCGGATCATTTTTAAAGAAGCTGTACCAAGGGCCCCAAAGAAGGCGATTAATATTCAAAATTGGTGGTAGCTGAAGTAGCTAAGAAGTTGCTAGAAAATAAAGCTAGTGAATCGTACTGTTTTTAAGGGAGCTATAATAGGGGGCCCAAAAGCGTCCAACTGATAGTTGAGAGCAGGGCCATAACATGAAAACATGTTAAAATGTTTTAGTACTTAGCGTTTTAGATCTTTAATTAGTCAAAATTAAGCATAGGGTATGAAATAATCAATAGAATGGTATTTTAAAGAAATGCGCAAAAAATGGGAGGGGGGTGCTTAAAACAGGGCCCTAATGTCCCAGTAAAAATCATGAGGGTGTTGGTCCGTGGAGAGGAATCCAAAACTCAACTTTAAAATTATTCACCGAGAAGGTGAGAAAATTAGGGGTGAAAAATGCATGCCGCACAAAAAGTTCAAGGGGCCCCGTATCGGGCCGTACAGGACCTTAGGGGGCACAAATATTTGAACTGGAATCTAGAAACAGGAGAATAACTACACTGTAAAAAAAAATCTGTGAAGTTACTAAAGTTTTTCTAGGAAACTGGGATTCCAAGAAATTTTCATGTAACGGCAACAAGAAAAATTCCTGTAACAAATGCTGTTACAGGAATTTTTGTTGTTGCCGTTACATGAAAAGTTCTAGGAATCCCAGTTTCGCTGTTACAGGAATTTTTGTTGTTGCCGTTACATGAAAAGTTCTAGGAATCCCAGTTTCCTAGAAAAACTTTAGTAACTTTACAATTTTTTTTTTTACAGTGTAAACGGAAAAAGGTGTTCCAAAAATGAAGATCGGAGTAAGAGTGGCAATTTATTAACAATTTATGGTACAAAAACTTCAAGGGGCCCTGTATCGGGCTCCAAGTCGCCAGGGACTTAACTGGTATGTAGTTGTTTATAAAGATACTTTTTAGTAGTTTTAAAAGTAATCAGAGGATGCTAGAACTATGTTAAAGAAAATTGCAAGGAATTCGGATAATTTTTAAAGAAGCTGCACCAAAGGCCCCAAGAAGGCGATTAAGATTCAAAATTGGTGGTTGCTGAAGTCAGAATTTTTCTTGTCGTTCATGTAGTATCTGGTGGTCCAAAGGTATTGTTGAAAAAAAAAAAAAAAAAAAAAAAAAAAAAAAACTAGTGAATCGGACCAATTTTTAAGGAAGCTGTAATAGGGGTCCTAAAAGGGGCCAACTGATAGTTGAGAGCACAGCCCTAACATGAAAACTTGCTAAAATGTTTTAGTACTTAGCGTTTTAGATCTTCAATTAGTCAAAATTAAGCATAAGGTATGAATTAATCATTATAATAATGTTTTAAAGAAATGCGCAAAAAATGGAAGGGAGCTAATGCTTAAAACAGGGCCCTAGGGCCCCAGTAAAAATTTTGAGGGTGTTGGTCCAGGAAGAAGAGCCCAAGACCGAACTTTAAAGCAATGCACTGAGAAGGTGAGAAAATTTCAAGGAGGGGTACACGGCACACAAGAAGTTCAAGAAGGGCCCTACAGGACCGTAGAGGGCCCCAGGTCTTAACTGGAATGTAGAAACATGAGAATAACTAAATGGAAAAAGGATCGTAAAAATGAAGATCGGATTAAAAGGAAGCAATTTATTAACAATTTAGGGCACAAAAGCCTCAAGGAGCCCTGTACTGGGCCCCAGGCGGCGAGGATCATAACTGGAATGTAGAAAAGGGGGAATAACTAAATCGAGATATAGCCCTAAAAACGAAGAAAATCGTATAAAATGGGGCTACTTATTAACAGTTTAGAGCATAAAAACTTAAAGGGCATAAAGCCTTAAAAAATTAAAATTCTGTGCATCCGGACCTGTCTTGGAGTATTTAGGACCTTAAATTTCAGATTTATACATGCGACAGATTTCGCTAGCCATCGCGAACAGACACACACACACGCACTAAGAGCGAAACATTATTTTATTAGTACAGATTTCATTATTTAAATAGCTTACATCCTTATTTTATTAAAATTTCCATATTCTTGCATTTTTCCTTTTGTACCATTTACTAAAACGCAATACGTGTGGGTTAAATTGTTTAAAATTCTCACATTAATTTATTTAAGGTTGTTCTCAAATTGCTCAACAACGCAAAACTTACTGACGCATTTTCAGACAAATTTTAAATGGGCATAAAATTGACAGGTCTGACTATTGAAGCGATTTGGAGTCGAATAACGGCTTCCATTTTTTATAAATAAATTATTTATTAAGTAATAAGCGATTCTTGTCACGCGACGACAAGTTTCTTTCCTCTTTTCTCGTACTGCCGCATCTGGAAATTTGATTCAAAACACTTACTTTGACGGCATTTTCTGAAAGACCTTCTGCCTTTATCAAAACATGGGAAATGCCATTCGATTACATAGTTTCTGAATATGAACACCTGCCAATTTTATGCGTTTCCGAACAAAAATGAATTCAGAAATGTATCAGAGAGTAGTTCCTTTGAATTTGAGAACAGCGTTAATAAGATTTCATATTTTGCACGAAATTGACATTTCATTAAAAATGAAGAATTTCAGCACACATATTTAGAACTTTTAACTCATTGTCAAGATACGGATTAAACTAGAAAAGTAAATTTTCCAAAAATTTTGAAGAATTGAATTTTTTTTTAATTAGGAAAAATTGTTTTTTCGTAATAAAAATTTATCTCGTAGTTACATTTTCTAACAAAATTAAAACTGTTCTGCCCACTATGAGCTACGCTCACCAACTTTGTGCAGACTGCGCTAAAAATATGCTAATTTGTTCTCATTTGAAAAGATTACCTGGTTGCAAAAGTTTGATTACAAAAAATTTATTTAATAAAATTTATCATGTTTTGTACAAAAATTGACTTATTTCAGCCAAACTGAAAACTTTTAGCATACACATTTAGAACTTTTAGTTCATAGTCTTGGTTGAACTTAGAAAAGTAAATTTTCTGAAAAGTTTGAAGAGCTAGATTTATTTTTATTATTTTTTTTTAATGAGGAAAAAATATTTTTTCGTAATAAAAGTTTATATCACAGTTACATTTTCTAAAAAAACTGGGGGTTCTGACCCCCTTCGAGCTACGTTCCCTAACCCCACGTGTAGCAGACCCTACAGTCTCTAAAAACATGCTAATTTGCTGTGTTTTAAAAAGATATTTTGATTACGAAAGATTGGATGATATTATCACGACCAATAGTGATTTTCTGTAATCGCGCTGCTCTTAAGTTCCCTTTGGCTAGGAAATTTTTCGGTTTCCAAGACCGGATCCACCGTTGTCGCAATAGCTGACGGTTGTTTCCGTGTTCGATTAACCCTGGAGAACTCGCTGCATGAGATTTTCTCTCACAGTCGTACTTTTTTAAGACTCTTATTTAAATCATTTTTCATTTTATTTAAAATTTTAAAATGTTTTACAATAATTTTACCTATTTTGTGAATAACAGTACTAAGCCAACCAAAAAAAGTTGATATTATATGAATGTAAAGTAAAAGAAAAGGAATTGGGCATTCTCACTAGCGAGTTCTCCCGGGTTAAGTAAGATCTATCGGGCATTCTATCGGGCATTTGAAAATCAGCTTGTTTAAAATTATTAAGTGAAAAATGTAGCTGCCTCCCGGCCTTTTGTAATGGCTGGAATTTTTTTTTCTTTTGGACTTTATAAGGCAATCGTTTTAAATATATAAATATGATATAATTTTGTCTCCATTTATGCTTTTCGCATGCAAATTTTAATTATTTTAAAGTTTTCTTTTCCTTTTAATATTCACATGTAAATATAATTTCGATTCTCCAATTGAAAGTGCTTCGAAATATTACTATTTGGACTTTTTTAAATATGATGTAAATTTCACCATAAAATGCTTTTCACATGTAATAATTTAATTATTTTAAAGTTTCCCGTCTTTCACAATATTTGTGTGTAAGTATATTTTTCAATGGAAAAATGTTTGGAAATATTATTATGGGTAAGGGGAATGGAAATTTAAGGGTAGATTTCGTTGATTATTTTTTTTTTACTGTTGCTACAAAGTAACAATACAGCTTAAATAAAATGAAAAGGAGTTTTAAAGTTAGTTTATGTGCTAAGGGTAGGGGGAGAAGCGGAATTTTTTTGAGTCGGGTGAGAGTGTAATTTAGATTCTCTTTTAATTATTAATACAGAAACGTTATAAAAGAAAAAAAAATAAGATTTTAAACTATGTTCTGGAGGCGTGGAGGAAGGAAAAGGGGAGATTTTTTTCTTGGAGGTGGGGATAATTTAGATGGTTATTTAAATATTGTTGCAACAAAATGACAAATAAAACAGAAAAAAATTAAAGAATTTTAACGATTTTAAACTTCATGAGATGCTTGGGGGGGGGGGGGGGGCATTGCGAAGTGCAATAGAAGAATTGTGATGAAAGTGCGCAGTATTTCGTTGGTAACACCACATCTAATGTCAACTACAATCCAAAGTATAAAGTGCCTAGTTCAAAGCTGATTGTATGCAGATGGGACTCTGGCTACTTCCAATACTTCACGGGATATTATATTTCACACAAAGAAGGACAAGTATGTTGAAAATTTAATTTGAAATATTTCAATTAGTGTTATGAACAAATATTCTAAATTTGGATCAGAGTTTTTAAACATCCTGTATTCATCACTGAAAACTGGATTACGACCCAGGTTCATATATAAATGTTGTTAAACTTTCTATGTACTAATCAGCTTAATTAGTTTGTCTCCATACATTAATTGAAAAAGTTGTTACCACACACACATGCATACATATACACTGAAGTTCAAAAATTAAGGGGCAGTGAATGGACGCTTTCGATTGTACACGGTTTGTTGAATATCTACTGAAAATCTTGATGAATTGTGTTCGAACTTTGAGGATGTAAAGAACATGTTTGACTCCATCTTTTTCAATGAAGATTTAGTCGCGGAGACAATTAGGAGGTCAACAATAAATTTAATAATAAAATAATGGTTGCGAACACCCACGTGACAGAAAATGCTCAAAATGGCCTGTCACTGTAGCAAATGACTATGTGGATCCTGTCGAACATTTGTGTGCATTTGTGTAAGCATAGCACGCATATTTGTGCAGGTTTTAACATTTCTGTGAAAAATGTAAATGTTTTTTGCTTATAGAACACAGAGTTTTCAACCAAATTTAACACCACTTCACAAAGAACAGTAGAAATAGTATACTGCAATTAATATATTAATATCTAATTTTTGATGAGGTATGGGCATTTGGCATTTGTGTGAAAAATTTTTTTAACTGCACATGCGTTAAAGATTCCAAAAAATTTTTCATAATTTGGTAGTCAGCTATTTGGGGCAATTTATATAAAAAGTCCGGTCAAATATTGCAAAAATTCAAATCGATAAGGGCGATAGAGTGAGTTGCTTTCTAAAAATAGCTTTATTATAAGGGATTTTCCACAATTTGTCAATCAGTCCACTGTATCTTTCTGAGTTTTCATAATATTTGGCTGGGCTTTTTTATATAAGTTACCCTAAATAGCTGACTACCAAATTAGGAAATAAAAAATTTGGAATCTTTCACGCATGCACAGTGAAGAATTACTTTATACAAATGCCCATATCTCATGAAATATTCAACATATTCATGATTTAATTGCAGTAAACTACTTTTTCTAGTGTTCTTTTTCATATTTTCGTTATGTGCTGTTAGATTTGGTTGAAACTCGGCATGCTATAAACAAAAAGCATTTAAATTTTTCACACAAACATTAAAATCTTCACGAATATGCTTGTTATTCTTCCAGAAATGCACTCAAACGTTAGACAGGACCCACATATAGTCATTTACTACAGCGACAGACCATTTTGAGCATTTTGTGTCACATGGATGATCGCAAGCATTATTTTATTATTAAATTTATTGTTTTGCCCCTAATTGTCTCCGCGTCTAAATCTTTACTGAAAAATGTGAAGTCAAACATGTTCTTTACATCCTTTAATTTGGATGACAATTCGTCGAGATTTTCAGATAGTTGACAAATTGTGTACAGTCGAAAGCGTCTGGTGACTACCCCTTAATTGTTGGACATCAGCTACTCGAGAGCGAGTGTGCCAGCTCCTGACATGTCATGCCTGAGACAGTGCTAGTCACCGTACTTGGTATAGCGAAAGGCCGTTTTCACGGCCACGTATGACAGTAGTGAACCGGTCGGTGACTTGGAGATTCTGAAGACTGATCCTGATGGATAGCAACCAGATGCCTGGGACTTCGCCCTTAGATAATATGGCTTTGACTTCAAATAGCGATGGCAGTTTTAGCTTTAAGGGTATTCCGGATCCTATCTCAGAGGGTAGCGATCTCGACCATTACGTGTTAAGTAAAAATTTTGAGACCAAGGCAGACATGGATGAGATGTTCTCCTATTTTGATAGTAGCGGAAATTTCAATGACCATTATTTTCGTAAACATTTTGGCCCTAATTGGGAAGAAGAAAAGAAATTTTCTATAGCTTCGCGTAAGAGCGGCCCCTTACAGTCTTTTAATCCTACTAAAGTCAGGACAAAGAAAAGTAAAAAAGATAGAAGCAAAATTAGCATATCAACTGGTTTAGTTGTACCTGGCTGCAAAAAGCAAAAAACTGGTATGAAAAATGATAACTTAAATTTCGAAATCGAACTGAAAGGTAATAGCCAATCTGAAAGTATAGAGAAAAATGGCGAGAGCCAATCTGAATTCGGGGAGCCGGAGACCGCTGAGTCGGTTGCTACGATCTCCGAAATGGATTATCTAGAGGAAAATCCCGTAAAAAATAATGAAAACATCGAAGCTTATTCTAAATTAACGAGTGAAAAAGAAATCAAACCTAACTCTGAAGAAATTAAAGCAGTTAAAAGTATTCTTAAACCACCCAAACCTATCATAGTCAAAAATATTATAAACTTCGTAAATTTCGCTTCTACTATCGAAAAAGAGTGCGACCCAGAGTTTAACGTCAAAATTGTCCAAGAGGACTTAAAAATTTTTCCCTCGAACCTTAATGTTAAAGATAAAGTTATAGCTTTTCTTAAAGAAAAAGCGCATAAATTTTACGTTATACCGGACACTATCGCTCCGATAAAAATTGTTATAAGGGGACTCCCTAAGAGTTGTAAAACTGATGAGATTAACGATGAGTTAAAAAATAAAGGGTATGAACCCATAAAAACCGTCCAGATGGTTAGTAGGGTTAATAAGAGAGTTCTCCCCCTATTTCTGACCCACCTGACTAAAAACGAAAAAACCAAAGAAATCTCAAATTTGCGTGAGTTATTTAAAATTCGAATCGAAACCGAAAAGTACAGGGCCCCCCATAAAGCAGTGCAATGTTGGAATTGCCAGGGGTTTTTCCACATTAGCACCTACTGCTTTATGGACCCAAATTGTGTAGGATGCGGGGGGGGGGGGGGGGGGCACATAAAAGCCCTGAATGCCCGAATAAGAAAATTGAAAGCGAAAACGAACAAAAAGTTGAAAAAACTGTTAAACCACCGCCGAATTGCTATAATTGTGGATCCGAACATCCAGCATCTTTTAAGGGTTGCGAAAAATATCCTGTCAAACCCAAATTCCGTAAAACTTACGCAGATATCGCCAAAAATAAGCAAAATAATCCCAACTCCGAAGAAACTAAAAATACTAGTACAAAAGTTCGTACTTCCCAAAAGGGGCCAAAGATGGCGCCACCAGACCCGGTACAACTATACTAGATTGAAGATTTTAACTTTGGTTTCACTAAAATTGTCAATACATTGGAAAAAATTAAAATTGAGCTTAAGATTGATTCCTTTTGCAAACTTGCGGAAAATCTCGAAACAATTCTGGATGAAATTGTTCAGCAAGAAGCAGGAAAAAAGACCCTAACATTCATGGATCAGATCAATAAGATCCAGTGTGCTTAAACCTTGCTGTTGGAAATTTGTAAATAATTCTCTTATAAACTTATAACCACTTTATTTTATTTGTTAAACATTTCTACCATTTGTGTAGGATAACCTTATCGCATTGTAATTTTTATTCTTTTTGTAGTGTTAGGAAAATTTAACTTGAATTTAATATGTAAAATGTATGGTCCCGTTTTGGGCCTTTTTTTTTTTTTTGAGGGGAGGCTAACTGCCACCGCTTTTCACCTTCAGCCGTCCTGGCATCTATGGTTCCCAACAGAGTTCTACTTCTCACATCATCCTATGTACTCTGATGCAGAGTAGTCTTCAGTTGTTATGGCACGGGGATGTGGGGCTGATGTCCCGGGCTCCTCGTCAAACCGTCAGCAATCATGTTGGACATCAGTATGTATACACAGTGTTTCTTCTAGGCTACCCTGCCCTTTCTAAAATCTGCAAAATGTACCCAGCCCTTTTAAAAAATAGTGAATGCACCTTTAGTTATCTCAGAGATCGAGAAATCTCTTTTAAAAATCTTCCCCAAATTACAGTATTTCTCAATCTATGTGCTCGTAAGCTTGTAAAAATCACAGACCTTCCATGTTTTTCTTTACGATTTTTCTTATTAGCTCAATTTTAAATAACGAAAATCTTGAATAAAAATGCAGAAATATGTAATTAAATTTGTATAAATAAAAATTTGCGTTAAAATAATTTTAACTAGTCAGTTTTCATACGTTGGTATACTTCCATTTTCTTTTAATGTTTATAAAGTACCTTTGAATTGTACGTGGAATAAATACATTTAAATAAAATAATTAAGAGCACTCTTAAAGATAACAAAAAAAAAGTTTTTGTGCAACAATATACATATTCAACTTTTAAAATTGGTATTTTAGGATTTAAAAAAAAAAAAAAAAGTTGCGCGCGTGTATGTGTGTGTGTGTGGGGGGGGGGGGGGGGATTTCCTGTAGCAGGGAGAGGGGAGGGGAATTGTCTGTAGCCCCGGGCCCCAAAAATGCTTAATCCGGCTCTGCTAAACAGAAAAATGCCAGTATCGTATTTGTGATAGTTTATGCATGCATACACATGTTAAAGGTGTGTAGATTGGGAGGTGCCCACAAATCAAATGTATGATTATACAAGGGAAGTTAGGAATTAAGTTGTAAGTTAGGAATTGAAAAAGTGTTCGCTAAATAGACATGTCCGCTTTTCGGGAGTTGATCATTGTGGAAATCTTATTGTATGTAGATTTTTAACCTGAAAAAATACCTTGGGAGATTATTTTGAAAAATCGGGTCAACCCGAACTCGACCCGCAACGAAAAATATAGTTCCATCCCGACGCGACCCGCTCGGGTCGGGTGCGGGTAACCCGATCCGACGCCGACTTTAGCAAAACTCCTGAGGTATAGTAGAAGTGTCCAAGATCCCGAGACTGTCTCAAAGCCCGAGTTCGATTAAATTTTCGTTCATTAAGATTGTTGAGAGCTTAATTTTTATTTGAATTCTTGGATCGGACTGGGACTAAATTTTATTTTTTGAAATTTTGGGACAGGTAGGAATTTCGTTCTTAACAGGGACAGATCTGAGCTTTTTCACTTTTTCTGTAGATTCGGGACGGACCGGGACTATATTTTATTCATTCGGGGCCGTATTGGATGAGAATTTTTTCCCCAAGAGTAATTTCTTACTAACGTCACTCCTTTATTAGAAAAAGAGATATTACGAGATGTTAACGAGAAAACAGCATATCTTTATTTCTCCTTTTTTTTTGCGTTCTTCAAATAAAAGATGGAATATGCTTTTAAATAAAAGGCCCGATGGCCAAAATTTCGAAGAAAGCAGACCTACCGGGCCGACATGGTATGTTTGCTTTTATAACGAGAAAATGCACAGGTGTTTATCTTTTATAACCCGACGGCCGAACAGCAGTTTTTAGCTTGATATTTTGTTAATTTGAACAGTAATATAAAAACACTGTTTATTTGACCATTCATTTATAAAAATGCTCACCAAACACTTTTTACTAAAGTGTTAAAAAGGTTTGAAGTGAGCAGATGGATTTTCGCATATCTTTCTTCTTCAAGCTTATTTCGTATAGGCACTTAAAGATTGGGGTCAATTGAAATAATGCTGGAAAATTTCAAGAAGTTGGGCTGTAATATAAGTGTAAAAATGCACTTTTTGTATTCCCATATCGACTACTTTCCAGAAAATATGGGACATTACAGTGAAGAACACAGTGAGCGCTTTCACCAGGATATCAAAGAGATGGAGAATAAGTACCGGGAAGATGGAATGTAAATATGAGTGCATATCACTGTTGGATGTTGAAGATGGACATAAATGATGGGGGATGTGGCAAAAAAGACAAAAAGAAGAATTGACACTGTTTCCTTTTAGTTTTATTAAAGAAATATCATGAACTTATAAGGATATTTTTAAAAGTATTTTTAACGTGTTTAATGAAGTACTTAGTATGAAATTGTGATAAATATTTGATTGCATTAATTAAAATATTGAAAACACAACTTCCTATTTTTTGTAAAATCCTGACATGATGGACAAAACTTGAAGTCATTTCCGGAATCAGCATTAAAATTTGGTTCAGAAAAACTTGTTCATAAGAAATCATCTGACAAAAGTTTAAAAATGCAGACTGGTGTTATCAATTAAGCGGTTCATTTCATAAGAGAAAAAAGTATCGTAGAAAAAGGGACATCCATCCCAAATATGGAAAGAAAATGAAAAAACAAACAAAGATATCATACATTGAAAACAATAACTATCTGCAACATCTGCAGATTTTATATTGAATTTTAAAACTTATTTGCCCAGGGAGTATCAATTATATCAGCATATAAGACGGAAATTAAATAACCTTTTTACAACCTTTTTAGGTGCGTTCGTAATTATATAAATACGTAAGCACCTATAGCCGTCGTTCAGCCCGTTTGTTTCTCTGTCTGACCGTCCATCCACACATAACAGAGCAAAAGCTACCCAACCAAATGGTCTAAAATTTTAAATATATAATTGTTCCCAAACTTTTGTCGAGTCATTTCATATTTCATGAAAATCGGATGTATAGTTTAATTACAGGGACAGTCAAAATTTCCCGTTACATTACGGTCAATGTGAAAATATTATTGCAAGTGCATTTTACTAATGTTACAACCTTCCGAATAGTATGAAATTTTAAATATATAATTGTTCCAAAATTTTGTCGAGTCATTTCAAATTTCATGAAAATCGAATGTATAGTTTAATGACAGGGACCAGGGCCGAAACTAGCCTTTTTTGCACCCGGGGCAAACATGGACTTTGGCGCCACCCACCCCCTCTTCCACAAAGTATATTTACAAAGAGAATTTTACTAATTTTGTAATAGACGACTTATTTTAAAATTTAAAATATGTAATCATAAAATATGTAATACTAAACTACAAAATCTACAGTGGCGGATCCAAGGGGGAGGTCCCTCTGAACATTTTTTGCAAAAAAAAAATGTGGCCATTTTTTTTTTCCCATTCGGACCAGAAAATCAGAGTTCTAACTTTTTGCGGCTGCTCTTTCATCTTCACCTAATACTTCATTTATAATGGCTGTTTCATAATAATGGAAGCCATCAGTCCATCAGAAGGAAATGATCCTTTCCAAAGGTATAATCCTTCATTTGGCGCCCCTTTGTTCTGGCGCCCGGGGCACATGCCCCTCTGCCCCCCCCCCCCCCCCCCCCTTAGTTTCGGTCCTGACAGGGACAGTCAAAATTTGTCCGTTACATGACGGCCAATGGGAAAAAATTATTGCAAGTGCATTTTAATGATGTTACAGCCTTTCGAACAGAATGAAATTGATATGCACTTATGAAGTACACTAAAATATATGATATGCGGTACAAAAAATTATTATAAAACTAGTTATAGTACGAAAGCACCTCATTTGCCACGTTTGACGAGTAATTTTCAACTTGTTATAATTTGTCCCTTTTTTTCTTTCACTTCCACTTTAAAATAGGAAGGACTGTCTTGCCTTAATGATTAGGGTTTACCTTTCGTCTAAAAAATGACACCCAAATATATCTTTCAAGATAATACAAATAAACAAAATGTAGATATTATTAGAAAATGGGAAGTTTTAAGTGTAAAAGAAATTTTATTGAAACATTTAATTTATTGGTCAAACATTTCTATTCTTATTAAGGATAGATCAAAAAAGGTTTTTGAGACCAAAATCGATACTGAAACCGAATTTCGGTAATCTTCCTATTTTTGACCGTAAACGAAAACGAAAATTTCCAAATTTTTTTTTAAGTAGTTAATATATACATAAATATTCATAATTAGTAATTAATTATGTGTGTAATTATACGTGTTTTCCAAGTTGGCTCTCTGTGCCTAAGACCAAATCTTTTTATATTCATATAAAATAATATGTAATTAATTCGTCAACGATACAGTATAATATACTTTATACGAATTTTATCTAATTAAAAAATGTTTTTGGTACTACATACCTCGATGTATCTTTTAAAATGATTTTTGTAAATGACCTTCATCTGTTTTACTACCCCTTTTCCTAAATAGCATTCCAAACACTTCTGCGGTTTCAAACTAAAAATGATCTATTACTGCCAAGTTTGCAGCATTTAATGAGCACGTGAGAAACATCTTCAAAGTTTAGTAATATAGAATTGCTTGCTTTATAATTTGCACTCACGTCTTGAGTCAGTCATGACTGATAGCTATAAACAGTGAAGTTCATAGCAATAAATGGCCCCACCAGTGGCCGAGAGGTTCTGCTCTCGAAGCAGGTAGACGGGAGGTGCTGGGTTTGAACGGAATCGCGCCCGTCGGCTTAATCGTTCGGAGTTTTCATGGATTTCCATGCGTAAATAATGGTTAGGTTCCCTTAGAAAGACCCCCCCCCAGGAAGGGTACTCCCCCCTGGGCCTATATCCCTCGAGCAGATAATTGGCCGTCAAAAATCAACCATCAACTAACCATAGCAAAGATGAAGTGCGTCTCCTTTGAGCCGATGAAGCTGAAATCAATGAGTAATGTTGAAAATTTCCGAAAGAAGAAGCGAGATTTTTGGAATACAGGTAGTTTCGGTTCGGCCGAATTTTTGGTGGCATTTTCGCGGAAAACGAATTTTCGGCGAAACTCAGATTTTGGACCGAAAACGAAACCGAAACCGATCACTAATTATTATTATTAGAAGTATTTTTATTTGAAGCTTGATTAAACTAAAACTTAAGGCTGTTCCCAAATCCAAAAGAACTAATTTCTGGCATAATCCTGTATTCATTTTTGTTCGGAAACGCATGAAATTGGCAGGTCTTCTTTTTTAGTAACTATGTCTTCGAATGGCGTTTTCCATTTTTTGGTAAAATCAAAAGATCTTTCAAAATATACTGTCAAGTTGGGAGTTTTCAACCGAATTCAGGACGCAGCAGTACGAGAAAGGAGGAAAAGTTGTCGTCATGTGGAAAGATTTGCTTATAACTCCATAAATAATTTGTTTATCAAAAAATGGTAAACGCTGTTCGATTACAAATCACTTCAGTAGTCAGACCTGCCAATGTTATGCCTTTACGTCTAAAAATGTCTCAGAAAGTGTCGCGTTGTTGAGCAGGGAATTTAAGAGCCACGCTAATAAATATATACTAAAAAAAAAAACCCCATATTTTAAATGATATAAATATTAATCCAACTTAAACATATTTCATCTCTCGATGAATAGGTTGAGAATGATGATGATTATTCTAGGCATACTCTGCCCGATGTTTTCCTGTGCCGATATCCGAATAAATTGTGTAGCTAACCGAGTGAACATTTAACCCTTTGAGGGGTGGTGGGATATATTATTTCAAGCCTAATATTAATCAGGATTTGCAGCAGAAATTTTTTATAAAATTTTAATTTTATAACTTTCGTGCGAAAAAGTTGTAAAATTGCTTTTCTCTTATTTTGAAATAAAAAAAAAATTGAAAATTCCGGTGTGGATTTAACATTACAGAAACACAATTATGTGCCCCTGAAAGGGTTCAATGTCGCCCGCTGGCGTGGTCAGTAAGCGGAGGCTGCTATCACCCCGAGGGCCCGGGTTCGAGTCCCTGGGTAAGACATGGATGTAATCGTGAATGTCCCATTGTATTTATATAATATATATGTAATGGAAAATAAAAAAAATGTTGTGACTTGTTGTTGTTTCTGTATAATAAGGATCATTCGAGGCGACAGCCATTGTAGCTATAGGCCCCAAAGCATTCTCCACTTCGGTGGACTTCAAATGTCAAAAAGGGTTCAATATTTTATTTCAAAGCTGCCTTGAAAATTTTATAATTGATTTCACATATAAATAGCCAATCTATTTTAGAAACACTCTGAGAAATATGCATTTTCTGGGGGGGGGGGGGGGGGAAGCTTTTGCGGATTTTTATAATTGTTTTGATTTTAGATTTATTTGTTTTATTTGTTTTGTTTATATTTAAAAACCTTATTCCAATACTTGTATTTTTAAGAAATATTAACATTATAAATATTATAAGCCAACAAAAATATAAATAATAAATAATAAATTAAAACTATGAATAATTGAATGCTAATTAAGAATAAGTTTGATGAATTTGAATTTCTTTTATAAATTATTACATATGTTTGTAATCATTTTATCAATAGTAGAAATTTAAATGTAAAATCAATTACTTTTGTTTGTCCTCTTCGCCTATAGATGGCAGGGCCATACAATTTATTCAATTTTCATGTACTTGAATTTGTATGCTTTCGCCCGGAAATTCGGTTCAAAACGCCAATTATAACAGTATTTTCAGTGATCAACGAACCTGGGGAAAAAAAGTGAGGGGGGGGGGGCGCTCATAGTCTTAAGGGTGTTCTCAAATCCAAAAGAGCAACTTTCTGACATAAATTTTAATTTATTTTTGTTCGAAAATGCATGAAACTAGCTGGTGTTGTTCAGAAACTATGCCATCGAGCTGTTTTTTCCATTTTTTTGCAAACGCAATAGATCTTTCAGAAAATAGTGTCAAAGTGGGCGTTTTGAACGGGATTTCGGCGCGAAGTAAGATAGAGCACTTAAGAGCTGGCGAAAACCGTGTTTGTCACTCGATAAAATTCGCTTATAACCCAATAGGTAATTGATTGATCAAAAAATGGAAAAAACAGTTCAATTCCAAATCGCTTCCATGGCCATGCTTTCCAATTTTATACCTTTCCGTTAAAAAATGGATTTGTAAATGTTTCAAAACATTTTGCGCTTGTTGAGCAGAGGAGTTAAGAACAGCCTTAAACATTATGATCTGTTATCACCCATAATAAGTCAAACTTGATTTTGAATCTTGCTTTCTATTTTGAATTCCTAAGCACAGTAATTCAAAAATTAAATTAAAACTTAATAATTTAAATGTAATTAAAATTAATATAATTAAAGTTTCTTCTATGTTGTTCGTTAAATAACTTGCCACAGAATTAAAAAAATAAAAACCTTATTTCGTGTCTGGAAATTTCTGGAATCGAAATCGCAATTCACTAATGCTAATTCATGCAGCGAGATTTTTGTTAGAATTTGTTTTGAATTATTTATTTTGAAAATTGCCGTAGAATAAGTGTATTCTCAGAGAGCATTGAAAATTATTGCAATTTACTTTATGAACATGTATGGTTTAGGAAAGTATTGAAATCACAACAGTAAAAAAACATACTTTTTGAGGTACACTGAATCGGCTTTCCTATTTTTACAGCGATTTTCTATGCATGCATCTAGTTGGGGAAAATAAAAAAAAATTTATTCTCCCTATTTTTCTTCTTTTCGCATTGGTTCCGTTAAGATTAAACAAAAAAAAGTTCTTATCGTCCGAATTCATTGGAATTTTAATAGATTATAAATATAAACAATATCCGAGCCCTTTTAAAAATTTCGTAATGGAATATGTATATTTAATAGTGAAAACTTGAGCGAAAGGCGAGCGAAACCACACAGTAACACGTCGGTTTCGGTCGTTTTCGTCAAAATTTTCACACATATAGTTTTCTAAAAATACTTCTAGTCGTCCGAATGTTTCGAACTTTTGTAGGTCATGTAAATCTGGTCTGCATAGAGATGCTCAAAAATTGTGTCGAAATACGGACGTTTAGGCTAATGTCCGACGGACGTCTTTTTCACGCTTTTTGCCTTACGTATTATCGACAAACACAATGATATACACAATATCACACAATATCATATACACAATGCCACTAGGATTGTGTAGGGTTAATACGTAAGGAAAAAAGCGCGCAAAAAGACGTTCGTCTGACATTAGTCTTAGTCAATTTTACCATTCAATAAAAGAACGTCTCTGTAAGCACAAAGTGATTTGCAGTCGCAAACTTTTTTAAAGAGTTAGTATAATGTCAGACGGACGTCTTTTTGCACACTTTTTTACTTACGTATTATCCCTACTCAATACCGCTAGCATTGTGTAGGGATAATACGTAAGTAAAAAAGTATGCAAAAAGACGTCCGTCTGTCATTAGCCTTAATGTTAAAAACAGACTGCATCGTCGAAGTTAAGGTCTCAGTATACGCATTTTTTGTTACCCGAGACTTCTGAAATTGGGTCCTAAAGGCTAATGTCAGACGGACGTCTTTTTGAACGCTTTTTTCCTTACGTATTATCCTTACACAATGCTGCTAACATTGTGTAGGGATAATACGTAAGGAAAAAAGTGTGCAAAAAGACATTCGTCTGACATTAGCCTAAGGAAGCGTGCCTTACGGAAGGAAAAGAGAATAAAAAAACAAACTTTTTGGAAAATTGTTTTTCAAAGCGTTAATAAGGATATTTTTTCAAACTGGTGGCATTTAAGACGCAAAAGTATGATCTTTCAGAACATGTCTTCCGTTTTCCTATACTAAACGCTCTGGCCGATGGAAATAAAAAAAAAATAATAATAAGATGACAAACCCCCAAAAAATCTCAGCGTTCGGTTCTTTATTTCTTTCTGCTGTGCAAATCGGGTTCAAGGTGGAATGAAGCTTGGAATGAAAGAGATGACTTTTCGATAGTGTTGGTTATGATTTTTAATTAATAACTCGATAAAAAATTAAAAATCTGAGCCTAGGGTGCATCACGACCTACTTTCGACTATCCGTACTCAAATTTTCAGACTTCTACGTGCGCTAGATTTCACTAGCCAGCGCTGATATACACACAGAGCGAAACATTCTTTTATTAGTGTAGATTCAAATTAAAGGGAAAGTGAGCTTAAATAAAGGGATATTTATTCAATTCTATCACAGTTTAATAATATGCATTAGAATTAGAATATTAAAGAGATTTTTCATTAAGATTAAATTACCGTTATTAATTAAAAGACCTACTGAAACCGTACGTGATAATGTGTGCGAAGTCTTTTGTGTGGTCTTTTTCGTTTACCGTTTTTCACAGCAAACATGCAGCAATGGTCTTTACTGAAGTACACGTGAATCATTTTCATTTTGAAAACATGTAAAGTCAATAAAATGTATTTCAAACAATTACCATTAACAGATTATGAGTTTCCAAATATTTTTTAATGTTGTGGTAAACAAAAGATAAATGCTCTTTTCGATAGGGAACATTTTGTAACGAATTCCAATACCATATGTCATTTTCGTTATATTTAAAGTGTATTATAACTTCTTTAATGTGTATTTTGAAAAAATTACACTCATAAACCGTAATATAAAAGAACTCTTTTTTGTTCTCTCGTAAACGAAATATTGATGGTCTACAGATCATTTACAATATTGAAAATATACTATAGTGAACTTCAAAAATATGTATAACATTTTGTCGCGTTTTAAACAAACTTCCGGAAGTTAAAATATGAACAGGTGGAGACAGACAAGCGATTGACACCATAAACACTTTTCATCTTTGTTGGAAATATTAAATATCAATGCCTTATTTCTTAAGGCTCCTGTCCCTGCCGGCGAAGACACTCACGAGCTAATACTAATCCTATGGGGAGGGATTTACATTTACCTAATATCTCGTTTGCATTTCGACACTTGAATTTTTTTTTCTTTTTTTTTTTTTTTTTTTTGCATTGGATAGCCGAGGTCCGCCTCTACATCTCACTTTTTTTACTTTTTCGATTTTGGTCGCAGATATTTTTTATAAAGTTACTTTCACTTTCAAATCCGTTTCTGAAAATGAAAGTGTCATTCTAAAAAATATCTGCGACCAAAATCGAAAAAGTACAAAAGGTGCGATGTAGAGACGGACCTCGGCTATCCAATGCAAAAAGAAAAAAAAAAATTAAACTGTCAAAATGCAAACGAGATATAAGAAAAACCCTTCCCCATAGGATTAGCATTACCTCGTGAGTGATTTCGCCGGCAGGGACATGAGCCTTAAGCTTGTCAAATTATTGTGTGGGTTTATCCTTTAAAAAAAATAACGACATTGGAAAGTCTGCGTTCTCCAATGTCTCGAGCGTCCCCCCTGAAAATAAAAAGTAAGGGGGTGCTCTAGATAAAATAAAAAAATGAGGGGACGCCGTCCCCCCCCCCCCCGCGTCCCACCTCGACTACACCACTGAGTATTTTCTGAAATATCTATTGATTTTACAAAAAAAAAAACATCTTTCGATTACACAGTTTCTCAATAACAACACCTACCAGTTTCGTGCGTTTCCGAACGAAAATGAATTAAAACTTATGTCATAAAGTTGCCCCTTTGGATTTGAAACAACAAATGTAAAAGAAAATTGTTTATTTAAAATTTTAATAAATATTGCCTGACCTCAATCTCTTTTTTTTTTCTTGACCCGACAGTACTTTTAAAGTACCATTAAAATACATTGTTAAAAAATTAATTTAATATATTGATTAGTAGTAATACAGTTTAGAATGAGTTATAGATACTTTACATTAACTTGTTCCAAAAGCATTATTGGTTGGTTGCACAAAATGAAATTATTTTTAAAAGGATAATTCCTTTTTCATCTGCAAATTTTCAGCTTTCTTGATGTTGAAAGATTGGGGGGGGGGGGGGGTTAATTAGAAAATATTTCTATATTTCTATTGTAAGAGAAATTATATTTATTATATTTGTACATTTCCTAATTCAATGAAATACTAAAAAAAGATTTTAAATAAAAGATTTGAGTGGAGTTATAAATATCGTTCAAAATCTCCGTAAATCCATATTTAATTAATTCATTTTAATTGGCATAATCCTTCTAAAATTTAAAAAAATGATTGTGCAAATCTTCTAATGCAGTTTCAAAAATTCACGAAAAATGCTTCATAAGATCAAATTTTCATGAATATATAATTTGATATATAAAGGGTTAAATTCATCTGATATTTTAAATTATGTATAATACCCATGACTTTAACGTCAAAAGGACTATTACATGAGAAAAGAGAGAGAGAGAGATGAAATTTCGCAATTACGAGAAAAAATGAAAAGTAATGTACTGTTAGACTCCGATATCTTGGCATTTCAAGCGGGGAGACTCGGACGTTTCTATTCTGGATAATCGGTAAAAGGTTGTAACGTACAAGGGAGAATGGCATCCATAATTGGCGCGTGACAATCACAAGCCTGAAATACTAAACTCAGAGATAACAGATAAGAGTAAACCTGTGCTAAACTAGTACTGCAGATTAGAGATGTGTCATTTGTTGAGGAACTACTCCAAAGGAACGATTCCGGCAGTGAAACTGAAGGAACGATTCCATTCTGTAAAAAGGAATCGGTCCTTTTCGGAACGAGTCCGAAAAGGAACGACTCCTCGGATTCGGTCCTTTTTAGAACGGTTCCTCGGATTCGGTCCTTTTTGGAACGGTTCCTCGGATTCGGTCCTTTTTGGAACGGTTCCTCGGATTCGGTCCTTTTTGGAACGATTCCGAAAAGGAACGACTCCTCGGAATCGGTCCTTTTCGGAACGATTCCTCGGAATCGGTCCAAAATGTACCGACTCCGAAAAGGACCGATTCCTCGGAGTCGGTCCATTTCGGAATCGTTCCAAAAAGGACCGAATCCGAGGAACCGTTCCAAAAGGTACCGAATCCGAGGAACCGTTCCAAAAAGGACCGAATCCGAGGAACCGTTCCGAAAAGGACCGATTCCACGGGAATCGGTTCTTTTCTTGTAGACTGGCCAGTTTTAATAAATTAAAATACGCTATTTTATTTCAAAATAACAGATTTTGATTCTATTAAAGCTGACTTTATTGCCAAAATATCCTTCTAATGTGTGTGCCCCTCCCCCCCCCCACCCTCCTCAAAAAAAGAAAAGTAAAGAAAGAAAGAAAAAAGAAATTGAAGTGCGGGGCGGAGTAGGGCGTTTAATAAACATTACTCTTTCATCTTCTTGTGCTAAATTAATCTGAAAGAAATAATTAAAAAAAATATTTTATACGAATTGGATTTTTTACACCTGAGTGAAAAAGTGTCCGAGATGGGATTCGAACCCAGAAAATTTACGTGCTTTACCGATTGAGTACCTGGACCCCGAGGGTAATGGGACACCATGTGTACTTTAATACACTAATACATTTTCTAATTGGTAAATGTATCATACGAAATGATTTTTTTCTAAATGAATTCTTAAGGCTGTTCTCAAATCCAAAAGGATAAATTTGTGACAAAAGTTTTAATTTATTTTTATTCGGAAATGCATGAAACGAACAGGTGTTGTTGTTCAGAAACTATGTAATCGAGCTGTTTTTCCGTTTTTTTGCAAACGCAATAGGCCTTTCAGAAAATAGTGTCAAAGTGGGCGTTTTGAACCGAATTTCCGCGCGAAATTGGCATAATTTCTCAAAAATGGGTGAAAAACATGTTTGTCACGTGATCAAAATCGATTATAACTCAATAGGTAATTTACTGATCAAAAGATGGAAAACACAGTTCGATTCCAAATCGCTTCCATGGTCAAACATTCCAATTTTATATCTTTCCGTTAAAAAGTGAATTTCTAAATGTGTCAAAACGTTTTACGCTTGTTGAGCAGATCGCTTAAGAACAGCCTTAAGAAAAACAAAGAAAATGCTTGTTTAATTACTAGTGAAAAATATTTTTTTTAATCTGACTAGAAACAGTTTTGAATAATGTAAGAAATATATAACTAGGCCATAAAAATTACATTTTAATAGGATAATAATAACTGATTTTCAATTATTTTAATAATTGTAGAGTTACGCACTTTCATGCATATTTCACTATTTCATGTTTTTTCCTCAAACATAATTTCAATTTGAGAATCCTCTTTGTCAAAATAAATATATGACCAGCTACGAGCGCTCGAGTACCACTTTATTTCCACAGTTTGGCGTCTTGTTTTTCTCTCCTGAAGAAGATGATTAAAAAAATCTCGAAACTCCCTAAGATTGTTGTTTTAATCAACTTACATTGAGGTTTATTACATAGAGTAAAATCTGTTAGAACAAGGAATTTTTGTAAAACGTTTTTTCTTTCTTAAGATAATGAATATTTCAAAAAGCATAATGTCTAATAATAATAACAAGATAACAGTAACAGTGGTGGGTGGGATTGAAATAATTTAACCGCGGTTCGCTTTCTTAATGGCCGTTTTGAATATAAAAACGGGAAAGAAAAATCACGTGCTACATATAGATTATCGGAATTTCTCCAACACTGCGACATATATAAAGCTGCATATTTTATGCTTGTTTCGGTTTAATAGATTTATGTTAACCCTCCGCCTACCAGAGGGGTTCAATGGCCCCGACAGGTACATTTATAATGATATTTCTAATTTATTTTAAAAACTGAAATTTCTGTAAATATGGGTTTTTTTTGGGATGTTCTATTCTTTTGAGTAGAACATTCCAGAAAAAGTCACATATTTACAAAATTTTCATTTTTTAAAATGTGAAAAATCAATTTGAATGTATCTATCGGGTCTGTTGCACCGGTCTGGTATGCGGAAGGTTAATATTGCATTTAAAAAGTTTTACAATATACGAATTTAATTATTGGTTTCCAAAGAATGCACGATGTGATTTTGTACAGTTTTTTCAATTGTTATTTTACTTCTATTTCTTGCTAAATAATTAGAATTTAAATAACTGTGACTTTTAATTCAACGTAAAATAAAAGCAAAAAAAAAAAATCGTTTATCGTAATAATTTCTTATAATAATTCAGATTTCTTGATCGTTATTGATACTCGTAAATCCCGAAATCAATGCCACGATTAATGCCTGTTACTGTGGTGATGGATAATACATATCTGAGTTTAATTTCAATCAAATCGAGGCTCCCTTCATGCTAAACTAAATTTAATGTTTCAAGCCTAATACCAAATTTCCGTTTTTATTGAGGTAAAACTTACTGCAAATACGATACTAAATTTTATGTATTTTCCTTTCTTATTGTTATTCTTTTCACTTAGAAGATTTATTTATTTATTTTTTTTTCTTAAATTACATAAAGTTTTCTGAAAAGTTCGAATTTAACAAAATGTTTTATCTATTTTAAATAGTTTTGACAATAAAAAGTTTAACTCCGAATAAAAAATAGTCAAATTCGCAAAAAAATAAGGTTGGTATTATCTATAACACGTTTGCAACAGATATCTTTCATTCAACGGCCGAAACATCGTCAAAAGGATAGTTCTTTATATAGTACTACACTCTGTAATAATAATGGACATACTTTTAATTTGTTTAATTTAATTAAACCAATAAACCGTTTTTCAGTTAAAATGTTAGCAAATTTCAAATTTAAAGAAATAGAACTTTGAAGTTTAGTGAATCACTATATCTTTTGGCGGAGATAATATGTACTATATATGAATAAAATCATATATATTACTATATATATATATATATTATAATATTAATGCATATAATATTATCTTATAAATATCACTAGCCATAGCCCTGCTAATGAATCTGTTTACAAATCATCTGAAGGAACTTCTACCCTTTCGTGTAACACAAGTGTTCCATGACTTCATGAGTTATGAAGCTCCAAAGATCCCAATCCAAACAAACATATTAGGATTGCAATTCACTCACACCGAACTGAGGTTCTGTATGATATAAGTAGAGAGAGGGTGACGGCGGATGAGGGTGTGAAATTAGAGAAATTCTTGTAGGTTCTCGTGAAATTGGAGATTCAAAAAGAGTTGTAAGTTTATTGCAATTCTACGTAGTTAACAGCAGTTCACAAATAGCGATGTTAGGGTAAAAGACAAGACATACATCAGTCACTCAGGAAAGACAGTGTGCAAAAACGTGCTTTACTTTTTAACTCTTTCCAATAAAGTTAGTGTTTATGAATGCGGTTTGTCTGTCCGTCAGACCGTCTGTTCACGGTCTAAGGCAAGTCACACACTAAGGTGACACATAAGACATGTCGCTTGAATTCGCTAGAAAAACTGGTTTAAAACAAGTTTGCAACAACTTCGTTCTTTGTTTCGACCAGTTTTTGCACTTCATGTTGCGCTTTGTGTCGTTCTGTGGTCTCAGTGTGTAATATACCTAACTCCCGTAAATATACTCGGATTCCCATGCAATTGGTATATGTTAATGATGTTTACCATGGGATGTTTGGTATTCAATATGAAGAGTGTAGAATTAATAGTTTATTTACAGGGGCACTCAAAAATTATTTCGTTACATTATGGTCAACGGGAAAAAATCATTTGCAGCGCATTTTAATGACATTAAGCTATTTCAAATGCATTAAAATTGATATATGTCACTGAATTGCACTACAAGATGATTACTATAGAATAGGGTGTTTCACTTCTGAACCAGATCCTGAAGGCGGTGATAATAATGTTGATGAATTATGCGAAATATCCTGTGTGCGTAAAGTTAGGGAGCTGAGGAGAAAGACGATAAAGGGCATAAAGTTATTGAAAGTACGGACACTGGAACAAAAATGTAATCTACTTTAACTAGTTACATATCAAAACCAGTAGGGCCATCCAAATGAAAAATGAGATTCAGAATGAAAAATGAAATTAAGATTACCTAGAGGTAGATTTTGAAGAGGAATCTATGAGACTAAAAATTCCTATACCCTGGTGACAAATATCAGAGCAATAATAAAATTTCCTATACAGGATGTCCACTCTCAACGATGTCCAATAGCTAATTCCTAAACCGTTAGTCATAGCCATATAGTTCCGATTACAAAAATGTTTCAAATGGGGGTAAAGAAGTATTTAAAAAGTGATTTGGGTCAATAGAATCATTTCTTGAAAAATTATGAAATTTAATTTTTTATACGATCCCCCGGTCCTTCAAGTTATAGTTAGTAAAACTTTCCTATTACACTTACAAGTAAGACAAATAAAAGTCCTATTATTCTACGACTAAAACTGACCGAAGTAATAGCTGTTTCAACTTGGCATATTTTTTGCTGCGAAATAGGGGTCATTTACAAATTTACTAGAAATATAAATAATCTTCAGATATATAAAAAATATAGTTGATAGTAAAATTAACATTGCATTATAAATTTGAAATCTATAATCATTCTGAAATATTAATGCAAAATATACAGCCTGTACTAAACATATAACAGGAAAAAATAATAGAATTTTCGTTAAATAAAATGTTGAAAAGCAACAGCCTCGATTCTTTACACACTGAATCCAAAAATAGCCTTCATTTTTTATCACAAAGTACAGATTTTTTGCAAATCGTAAATTTGAAAGCTAAAAAGTGAAAAATTTTCGGAAATCTGATTCTGATGGTATAAAATAGATGTGATTGTTATTTCTTTAACTTTTGATAATTGATTTTTATGTATTTTTTACTATTGAATCCGAAAATGACCTTCATTTTTGACCATCACGTCAGGATTTTTCGCAAATCGTAAATTTCAAAGTTTAAAAGTTCAAAGTTTTAATTGAACCTCTTCCCTTCCCACATCATCGGATCCCCGAGCTGTTTAGCTGTAAGAATCCCAGTATAAGCCAAAAATTGAGTAAATTCTTGAATTAAATAAAATTAAATTGAATAAAACAAGTTTTACATCCATTTTATAGTATCAGATTTTCGCTATTTTTTAACTTTGAAATTTACCATTTACAAAAAAGTCTAACATGATGGTTAAATATGAAGGTAATTTTTACATTCAGTGCTAAAAAGCACACACAAATCAGTCGTAAAAGTTAAAAAATACAACCATCGACTCTATTTTATAGTATTAGCTATTTTTTCAATTTTGAAATTTACTATTTTGAAATTTACTATTTGCGAAAAATTCTGACATGATGGTTAAAAATGAAGATAATTTTCGGATTCAGAGCTAAAAAATACATAAAAATCATAATTTTAAAAATACATAATTTTAAAAATAAAAAAACACAACCATCGCAGTCTTGTGTTATCTAATCTAAAACATTTTAGAAAACTTGTTGGCAGTAATCTATCCGAAATTTTTTGTGTTACCCTGTAAAATAAGTACATAATGGTAAGCACTGAAAATCATAATAATATTACATTGTCATCTAATTTACGTCAATATGTAAAATTTAACCTCGATCGCATATTTTAAAGTGAGTTGAATTTCGAGTACAAATTTTGAACTGGAAAGACATACATACGATCGTTTCAAGTTAACCCGTTACCCGCTGGTGTTGCGTTCACGCAACGGTCAAAATAATTGCTCATGCTTACATTAATTACTTTGTCACCACTATTTTACAATTAAAAAAATTGCCTTATTTATTGGCAGAAATTTTGATATTTTAATAAAGCGGAAATTACCTTTCTGAATTTGTGGTGACAAGCGACTTTCAACAAGAAATTTGAAAATTCCTACTTATAGTTTTGGCGGTTAATAGGTTAAATAAAAGCTTATAAAAATAGCATAGTTTTTGTTAAAAAAATCATGAAAAGAAACAGCTTCAAATCCTTACAAAAATCTGTCGTAATACGATTTCTTTCAAAGCGCAGCTACACATGAAATAAATCCTTCAAATACTTTAAGCACTTTGTTTACGACCCCTAGAAGCATGGCTAAACTCATGTGTATTCGGATGTAGAAAAGTGGCATAAGTCTTGCATTTCAAAGTTTCGTATAACTTCATGTATTTTAGTGTTAGATGAATGGGACTTTTTTTGTCTTTCTGTTAAGAGAACAGGAATTTTTTACTAAATATCTCTTATAGGGCGGAGGACCGTATAAAAAATTAAATTTCGTAACTTTTTTAGAAATATTTTTATTGATCCAAACGACTTTCAGAATAATTGTTTAGCTTATTTAAAACCTTTTTGTAATTGGAACTATAGGTCTATGACTAACGGTTTAGGACTTAGCCACTGAACATCGTTGAGAGTAAAGACACACTGTATAAAATAATAATATAAATGGACGGTCATTTGACGACATATTTTCAAGACAAACCAATGATTACACTGAAAATCAAATAGACCTTGCACCGCCCTTAAATTTCCAAGAGGAATTATGCTTTATACCATAAATCATAAAGTTAGAAATAACTGCAAATTAATTGCACACACAGATCAATTAAATGAACTCTTAAAAACAAAATCATCTGTCCAAAACATTACAAAATTAAAGCGACTGGATGCGTAAGAAAATGGATGGGTACATAAGAAAATAAATTAGTAAAAAATATTATGGATTGCATGTGGTTCTCTTTATCTCGGAAGTGTTTTTTTCCCCTTGGAATCCTTTATTTTTCAAAATCGTTCTTTTTTTCTCGGAATCGTTCCTTTTTTCTCGAAATCGTTCCTTTTTCTCGGAATCGTTCCTTTTTCTCGGATTCGTTCCTTTTTTCGGAACGATTCCAAAAGGAACGACTCCAATGAACTCGTTCCTTTCGGTGAACGATTCCGGCTGGAACGATTCCTTAAAAGGAACG
Source organism: Maratus speciosus (assembly GCA_963932465.1). Classification (NCBI taxonomy): domain Eukaryota; kingdom Metazoa; phylum Arthropoda; class Arachnida; order Araneae; family Salticidae; genus Maratus; species Maratus speciosus. Next base: position 127,357,426 of record OZ010796.1, on the reverse strand, counting down.
ATGTTGCCTATCTCTACTGCAGATGCAAATCCCTATTTCCGGGAATTGGCGGCCTGTCCACTCGCCAATTACGCACTTGTACGTGGCAACCTTTGACCCTGAAACCCCCGGTCAGAAATAGATTCCTCCAAGGCCAACTGCCAAGATACCAGAGCTTAACAGTAAGTTTGCATAAAACAGGAATAAACGAAATCATTGACAATGATAAAATTTACACCTTAATTCCCCAAATTGTAAGTGATAATATCAGTATGTTTTGTGGTAAAGGGGCTCGACAAAAAATCCCGCTCGCTAATGTTAGTCCTGTGGTAGAGTGTTTTTTTTTAATTTGTCGTTTGCATTTCAATATTTTAAAATATTTTTTCTTCCATCAGATAGATGAGGTCAGTCTCTACAATTTGTTTACAGATTATTTTTTATTAGAATACTTTCTCTTTCAGAATTTGTTTAAATTGGATTTTCATTAGCAATCGAGTGTTTCGCGTGATTAGCCTCTTAACACTCAAGGAAAGAATTTAAGACAGGAAAATCTTTATATCCCATATGAAAATAAAGAATAAAGGATGACCTTATATGGATGGAATAAACGACACTGCTTTTACACATAAATAAATTTTGTACTTAAAAAGTATAATGGACGGAGATCTGATTAAAGTATTTATATAAAAAGAAATAAAAAAAAATGCAATTTAACAAATTACAACGACCATTTGGAAAATGATTTTTTCAAAGACTAAAATTTAAGACATAAAAAATAGCACGGAGTTTATCCTACATTACGTACGCCATGAAATAAATATCAATAGTGTTATTACACGTAAAAATTGCAAGTTACAGAAATCGCCTGCGACTCGTACGTATTATCCACCTGAAATTGACGTATTATCCAAGCATTTCATTGGCTGTTCGGGAAAAGGCTTTTCCATCGTCAGATTTCCATGAAATCTGACGGCCAGTTTTAAATGAAATTTATTTCTTAAACTTCTAAACATCCCACAATATTACTTTTTATATCGTCGTATAGAGAGAAAAATGTACTTTTAAATGCAATTTGTTTGAATGATGTATCTCAATTTGTTTCTGAGTTATTAATTTTTTTGTAGTTTTTGTTACTTTTTTGTAGTAGTGGCAACACTATGTTGTCCATCTCTGTTGAAAGTAAAGGGAAATACAGATTACTGTATAGATCAATCAGAAAACGAATAAAATGATGATTAAACCAATAAAAACCTTCAGATATGCTTTTGATTTCCTACCCTGAGGAGGACAATAACCATTTTTCCAAATGGTTAATAAATATAAATTTATAAAATAAAATTAAACATAATTATAATAAAGTAAATCGTCGAGTTTGTTATATTCAGTAATAGTTAAATTATTGTAATTAAGTAAATTTTTACAATTATATTTAAGTATAATTATAAATTTATAAAATTAAGTATTAGCTATAAATTTATAAATTTAAGTATTTGATAAAGTGCTCAATCCTTGAGTTCGGTCTGGGCGTATCTGATACAACATTTATATTAACTTTGTATTTAAATGTTTTTAAAACCAAATTTTAATTTAATACTTTCATGTTTACCAGTATTTTTCTTTCGTAATATGTTAGTATCGATTTTCTGAAGCACCAGCTTCATATTTAAAAGGAAGATTTTTCTAGTTTTGCGAGTGTAAGATAAATGTTGATTAAACATTAAAATAGTTAAATTAAAAGTTTAGGCTTCAAACCAGACTTGTAATTGCAGAGCTGATATATGTTTAAAAGTGTCAAACACGCTCTAAACCATTACGCATGGATTGAGCGCTTTATGAAATACTTAAATAATTTTTTTCATCGATTTCCGTCCTTGAGGGGGAATTAGCGAAGATGCTGTCATATACCCGTGAAAGAAAAAATGCATAATTCATTTCACGAGCAATTAATGGTCAATCATAAATTATCTCATAAATTGTGTTTGTTTTTTATCCCTTCTTCCCCTTATGTCACACTCGCTTCGCCCCCCACTCTGAAGTCACAACTTTTCCATATTTTTTTGCAAAATAAATAAATAAAATAGTAGCAACCTATTTTCTACTGATATAAATACGATAAAGCCGTTAAGATCGCATGTGCTTTTACTACACCTTGTTGCAATTCAAAATAAATTTTAAATATACTTAATACTATATGAATTAAATAGCCTTTTGAAAAAATGAACTTTATTATATTTCTTACAAATAATGACGACATAATTTTTTGATTATTTTGGATGTGTTGTCACAATGTAGTAAGGGAATACTTCAGTCATACTCAGGCACTCAAAATCTAATGTTAAAATTACTTGAGCGTTTTCTTTATGTCTCGTTTATATTTCAATATTTTTAAGTATTTCTTTTGCATTAGATAGCTTAGTTCGATCTCTACAAAGGCCCTTTTTTGTTTTTTCGATTTTGGTAGCAGGTTTTTATGAGGTTACTTTCACTTCTGGCCCGGTTTCAAAAGTGAAAGTGTCCTCATAAAAAAACCCACCCCCTGTCACACATTGTAACTATTTAATTCCTAGAATGTTTTAAAGGTTTTGTTCCAATTGCAAAAATATTTCAAGTATTTTTGCTACATATACTATATGGCTATTCATCAAATCAAAGCAATTCACGTTAAAATATTATTTCCTCAAATGTTACGAAATTAAATGTTTTATACTGTCTTTCCGCACTATATGATATATTTAGAAAAACTTTCTCTGTACTCCAACAAGTAAGACAGTAAAAATTCTATTTTTCTACTATTTACGCATGCCGAGTACTATGATACTTTGACTATTGTGGATTTTTGTTGTTTTCAGGCATTTAAAACTGAGAATTGCTTAAAATGCAGAAAACACATTTTTTAATGCCTGAAAAAAACATTTATTAAAAAATTCTTAGATTTTAATGTTTCGAAAGCATTTTTGTAAACAAACTGAAACATATTCTGTTTTAACACAACCCTTTGTTTTCAGATAAGAAAGCTCTGAAATCTCTGTAATAAGTAAGAAAATAAAAACAAAGCTAATCTAAATTAAATTACAATCAAACTTACGAAATAAAATGAATGTACAAATGGAAATCTACACAAAGTTTTTACAGCAAGTATTTTATTACACAAATAAAAAATTCACAATAGAAAATATATTTGTTACAAATTCTTATGTTTGAATATTACATATAACAAAAGAATCTTTTGCAAACAAATTGATACATATTCTGGGTTAACACAAACAATTGTTTGCATACATATAAGAAAGCGTTGAATTCTGTATGATTAATAATAAAATAAAAACAACGCTAAACTGGATTAAACTACAATCATAACTTACAAAACCAAAATTAATATTAACGGGAAAACATACAAATGCAAAACATTGTTAGCAGTTATTTTCCATTAACAGAGGAAAAATTAACAACAAACAACTATACTCAATACATAAATTGGTATAACAGAAATAAATGAATAAATATCAATGAAATTGAACAAACAAAACTTAAAGCTAAAATTTGAAGGAATATAAACATTTTTATGTAATTCTCGATTTTTTATTGTGAGGAGGGACAGTGGACTTTGAAAATCACGAAATTCGATTAAAAAGTCGATTATAATTATTTGATGGATTCTGAAACTAAATGCTCAAACACCGCCCCTGAATACTAGGCCTGTGCGCCGACACAAAAAGGGAAGCTATTGTAGGTGGATTTTTTTAAGCGTTTGCATGTTCCGCTAAATTTAGAAACCAACATTTTCTAAAAGTTTTGTTTCACTTATTAAATCTCAGAAAAATAGGGCTTAGAAAACTTAAAAAAATATTGGTATTCAATTTCAAGGAATCGTGCAAAGGCAGATAAGAATCAACATACAACAGCGGCCATTTTATTTTTCAGGCTTATTATTGAGAGGCCGGTGGCTCATATTCATTCCATGGAGAGATAAATTTTAATTCTGCTGCTTCCTTGAAGAGATATAAGGTTTTATATTTGCAATATATACATATTTAAGCAGTTACAACATATTTGAAATGATGTTTTCTAAAAATTAAAAATTTCGCTCATTTCTCAATTTTTGAACATTTTATGCGCATTCCTAATAAATAAAATTATTTTACAATTTTCATAAAAGTTTCTATTGTAATATTTGCATAATACCTACAAAAATAAATATTCTCAGTATTTTTTGCAAAAGAAATGCGCATGGAACATTTTTAAACATGTAATTATTTTGTAGCATTTAAAATGCAACAACTAAAAATATTTTTAATAATTTAATTTCAAATTTTTTGCACAACTATTTTGCTTTTCACTTAACAATTCTTCCAAATTCCAAGTGAAATCATTTAAAATTTAGTTGTCAAAGTCCACTACCGGCTTAAACAATGTATGAAAAAAAGGCGTCATTGACATATTGTTCGTTAAAACAGAGATACCCAACAAGGCGCCATTTAAGGAGGCCCGGAAATCAAAATTCTCAGAAATGCATTTTTTTTTAATTTATTTTTTAATAATAAAATACTACAGTGTTAAATAAACTAAATAAAGCAAACCGCGTATTTCTACAATTATTACATCATCAAATACAACAATTTATGTGTTGTACGAGCACTTCTGTCCTGCCCGTAACTATAACTTTTAAGTCAATTTATCTCAGAATGGATTTTATCATAATTTTTCATGTTTAAAAGGATATATTTCAATTTATTTGTAAGATATATGTGGCCAGTTACATGGGATTTTGCAGTGTAAGTGACATAGCTGATAATTGCTATGCTTGTTGGCCACCGTTATTTTCGAAAAGTTTGCTTGGCCTAATTCAATTAATGAGATATATCCCATAAAATAATTCACATTTTTCCGTTCTAAAGTACTGGCACCCAAAAATCATAGCACGTGATTTACACTAACAGTACTCATGGAAAAAATTTGTATAAAATTTTGGACAGAGTTAAATTTTGTGTGAAAATTGTTAAAATATGATTTTCAAAGTAAGAATCATTCTTAAAAATCCTCTTATTTTAAATCTTTTAAATGTATTATGAATTTTGTAAATATTTCTTTTATAAATCCCGAAGACAAAATAACAAGAAACTTTTTTGCATACAGTAGACTTAAGTATTAACACTTAAGACAAGAATGTCTGAAGTCAGAGTCTGTAATTGATGAGAGATGAAGGCACAGATAGATGAAGGCACCTTTGAAGGCACAGAATGTACATTTCTCAACATGAGAAGGTAAAGTTTTGAGAAGGTAAAACTTTTCAAAAAAATAATTCTTTCTGCTCTTTTTCTGCTTTTTAATTTGCTCTTTAGTCACTTTCCCAAGATTCTGAACATCTCCTAAAAAAGTTGGAAAAATAACATTCTTTAGACTTTGCATATTTCAAGATAAACCTAATACTGCAACCTAAAGCAGAACTAACACCTCTTTTTTGGTCACACGAATACTTGTTTTTACTTTTACTTTCATATAAAAACACAATATTCACTCAAGAAATTTAGATAAATTGCTTACAGTTTTCTTAACCCTCCGACTGTCTTGGAAAAGGGCAAAATTGTAATGTTGTTTTCTCTGCATTTTGTTTTAAATGCTAAAAAAAGTGATTCTTTGAACATTTTATAAAAAAACTTAATAACGAATAATGAATGCAATCATTGGAAGTATTAATCATTGTTCATTGTATTAAAAATACATTAAATGAATAGAAATTACTTTAAATATTGCTTGTATTGCAGTGAAACCTGGAGCTTAGTGGACGTATTAACACGGGCTTATCAGTGAGGGGGTTTTAATATGCACTTTGTGACACTGTTGAGAAAATTTTTATTTGTACTCTGGAAGAAAAACCTTAGGAGCAACTGGTAGTTTAAAGTTTAAAGAGGTAGTTTTGTTAGAGGTTCCTCTTTAGTTTAAATAGGTAGTTAGAGGTTCTGGTAGTTTAATGAGCATTCATTTAAATTCGGAGGTAAGGATCTTTTTTTTTTTTTTTTTCGTATCCCCCCTCATTTAATACACAAAACTTCAACTGTTCTGTTTTTTCAACTAGAAGCAATTTTATATATAATTAAAGAATTTTCCGTGGGATCTTCCGTAATCAGGGCTGCAATCTTTGATTAAAGGGGCTGCGAGTCCTTGCTCTAACGGCGGTCAGCCCACCCGCACTACCTTGACTGCCGCCGTGACCAATGTATAGGCTTGAAGCCGTTGCGGTCGTCCGATGTATTAAACGCACGAGTCCTAACCGACCCGCTGGACGATGTCTTTAACTTAACCCTTAAATGCGCGATTTTTTATTTTGCTTCGAAAAAATTATATATGATCCTCTGAAAGGTTTATTATACAGGAAAAATAATGAAAAAAATCAGAGATACATTTTTCATAAAATACGTCAATCTTTTCTTATGTTGCACATCTGCAATACAAGTAAAAACTACTGTCGTGTGGCTGTTCTATGCTAAAATAATTCAAATTAGTAAATATTTTAATAAGTATGTCTCCAAATACCTTTATTTTATATTATTATTTATTTTATAAACCCTTTAACCCTTTAATTCCCATGATAGTACGTTCTAGAAATTACGTATTACAGAGAATCTGACTTTACACCAGAAAGTTTCAATGGTTAATTTCGCTTTATTTAAAAACGGAATGTCTGTTATTAATTAAAGCACATATTGCTATTTTAATTTTCTGGTGTGAATTACGTATATATGAATTTAAAAAATCTATTAAATTCAAAACTCTGTTGTTTGCATATATTCAAAGCTGCGCACTAAAGGGTTAAGGCTGTTCTCAAATCGAAAGAGGCAACTTTATGACATAAGTTTTAATTCATTTTTGTTTGAAAACTCATAAAACTGACAGGTTTTGTTATTCAGAAATTAAATAATAGGAAGACGTTTCACGTTTTTTTTTTTTGTTTTTTGTTTTTTTTTTTTGTAAACACAATAGATCTTTCAGAAAATACTGTCAAAGTTAGCATTTTGAACCGAATTTCCCGAGTAAATGAGATATACCAGTCAACTAAGGGAGAAAAATGTCTTGTCACGTGATCAAAAAAGCTTATAGCTCGATAGGTAATTTATTTATCAAAAAATGAAAAAATAACTTCAATTCTAGGTTGCTTTCATAGTCAGGTCTGCCAATTTTATACCTTTATGTTTAAAAACGTGTACGTCATTGTGTCAGAATTTTTCACGCTTGTTGAGCAGTGAACTTGAGAACACAGCCTTAAGGAAAATAGCTTTTTAATTTTTCATGTGCGATCGTCCATAATCAGGGTTGCACTCCTTGCCACCAGTCTTTCAAGAAAGGGACTGCGATTCCTCGCTGTAGCGGCAGTAAAATAAAAAAAAAAAAACTTTAAGTTAAAGGCACGACGGGCAGGTCGGGTAGGTCTGGGCATTTTATATCGGATAACCGTGGTGACTTTAAGCTTAGGAAAAAATTTCGGGGTAGGTTTTTACAGCATTTGCAAGAGAAACAATCTTCGATATAGATTTCTATCAAACTTGAATGAAAAATCTAAAATCCTTTTGTATGAAAAAATGCTTAAAACGGACCAGTGCCGTGAGACCTCCGCAATACAGGAAAAGTTTTCAAAAAGACTTGTTCAAGTTCGGCGTTTTTTCGCTAGCAATAATTTCGTTATATTAACATTATCAATCCCACATAAATATATGAAATATATTTTATACCTACTTAAGGGGGGGGGGGGGGGGGTGTCCGGGACACAAAAATCTTCAAATTTTCTATAGAAAAAAATTATTGCATTAAAAAAGTCTCTGTCTTCTTCCGCTTAAAATAACTTTTAAATCATGTTTCTATCTTCACTGGAGCAGGAAATATTAATTTTTCGTTTTGGTTTGTTTTCAAAATCTAGCTTTCAAGCAATGGTTGTCTTGGAAACGACTTCTTGTGAAAATGCATTTACTTCATGATGGGTTTTTTTACCATTTCTCGTATTTAAATTGTTATAAGTCAAGAACCTTTAAAGGTAAATTGTTCTTGGAAAGTGAAAAGAAAAAAACTTGAAAAGTGTCTTTTTCTATTCTTGTACTTTAATTTTGATTCAGCAAATTTGAAAAAATATTTACTTTTGAAAATATGATTTTCTTTTTTAAAGTTACATCTTTAAAAAAATTTTTTTTTGCTTTAAATATTTTTAATTTTTATGTAAATTAATATTTTTAAAAATACTGAATCAAAATTAAAACTTATCAGAGTTGCCATGTCTCCGGCTTTTTGCACACCACTATCATCTTAAAGAAAATGTTGTTCTCTTAAATCGTCCAAATGTTACAATTATATATAACTGCATTTTCTGTATTAAAATACTGGTATCCAAAAAACAGGGGACTTGGCAGCTCTGAACTTATACATTTTTGTTTATTTGTATAAAAATAATTGAAATTCTAGAAATAATATTTCGAGTTATAACGATTTTAAATTACAACACTTTTTTAACAAATTTTATCATTATTATTTTTTTTTAATTAGGAGAAGTTTTATCATGTTTACAAATGATATGGTTAACCATCACAAAAAATTTCAAAATTTTAACACAATAAATAAAAATTATTTTAAAATGTGTCCCGGATCCCTTTAACGAGATTTTTTTTATAACATTTGTTATTTGCATTTAGTAAAACTGGGAAAAAATAGTGAGCATGATAAGCTTATATAAATAACATTATATAAATAAATAGGCTTATATAAATAAAACCACAGTATAAGCTAATTACATCAAAGTCGTTTGCCACCCCAATTTCTAAAATGTAACCATTGTATTTTTTAATAGGAAAGTTTCTGTCATGAAAAGGGTGAACCTTTTCTTTTCTAAAATAGTACTATTCTGTTGGTTTTCAGGCCAACGATTATGCACCCCTAGTGCAAGTCGACCCTTACAAGCTTTAACCCTTAAAGGTATGATTTTTTATTTTGTTTTGAAAAAATTATATATGATTCTCAGATAGGTATATTACACAGGAAAAACAATGCAAAAATCAGAGATACATTTTTCATGGGCGATTCTCAAAAGGTGGGCACAGGACACAAGTCATAACTTTAATTATCATTGACTTTATTTATTTATTTATTTATTTTTTTTACACTGAGTTTTTACTTCTATTCAGAGACAGAAAATGACATAATTTATTGTAAAAGCTTTGTATAAATATCTTAAAATTTTATTATTTTATGCTAAAGAGGCCAATTTCGGACATTCATAACGTTAACTGCTCCAATGTACCACCAAGAAAAAGAGTTTTAACTTTTTTCCAGGTGGTTCTAATGGTAAACAACGAATGCATAAAGGAAACGGATGATTTTTTGATAATTTCGTTAAGAGATGGCAGGTTGATTTATTGCTTTTTTGGAGATAGAAGGACTTTTCTTTAAAGAATTTTTCTGTATTTTGTTATGTCCGAAAGTAACGTACGTAACAAGGTATTTGATTTTATTATTATTATTACTGTATAACAAATAGTTAATTATGCATATATATATGTATACAGACACATTTACTACATTCCTAGTCTTAAGAATATTTTAAATACTAAGAGCAACGTGCAAAATCTGTAACTTACGTGCGAAAGAGTGTGCAAAATTTGTAACGTACGTAACTGCTAATTAAGTGCTTTAATCATTAATTTTCCAGAATAGTTGCTGTTTGTGTATAATTTTCTAGACATACTATTATAAAATATTTATATATTATATTTATAGACAAAATACTATACTATTAAAAAAATTGGCCTTAAATTTGAAAAATTTAAAAATTACATATAGTTAACGTTTAATGATCCCACCTTTTGAGAATCTCCCTCGTATAATTACGTCAACATTTTCTTATATTGCATATCTGCAATAGAAGTAAAAACTACTGTCATAACTAAAATATTGCAAATTAGTAAGTATTTTAATAAGTATGAATCTAAATACCTTATTTTATATAATTTTTTATTTTGTAAAACATAACCCTTAAATGCATGAATTATTCCTTTAGAATTGGGCTTTTTATTCTTATATTAAGGATCAGACACCAGAAATTTTTAAGATGGATGCCAGTAACAATGTAACCAGTAGTAGCAACGTGACTCGCGATGATGAAACTCCACCTACTCTAAGAAAATCCTACGCTGGTATATTCCACGCGCCTTTGTGAGTTTTCTATTCTATTCTATTTTTTTTCCAAAGGAATGTGAGTATATTTTTATAGCTCAAAATTTATGTAAAATTTTGTTTGTGATTAAATTTTCAGTGACTTATACTATAGAAAATATCCTATACTTATTTACCAGACTTATGATTAAATGATGACCATCATTAATGAAACATTATCTCATTAATAAAAGAATCAATAGAAATTTTAACCAAACGGAAGAAAGCAAATAATGATAACCTGTCATATAAAATACCAGAAGTCTGTTTTAAGTCTTTAAACATTAATGCATATTATTTCAAAGCTTTTAATCAGTGCTTTTCGTTTGAAATCTTCATTTTGTCTTAGTGATTGATTTTATAGGATTTAGTGGCCTAAAATCCCATTTTGGGACATGCTGCGAGAAAATGTGATAGTTTTAATGATAAAATGTAAATTTAGAAAAAGTCTAATTGCAGTTCAAAATGATATAGAGAGTAATGGACATATCAGATTTGAGGAACCCTACCACATGACTTCGCATGACTAGCACCATGATTTTATATAAACGCTGTATCCAATATTCATATTATATGATACATGTATACAAAAATATTAATGTAAGTAAACTAATTTTTTATCTTAAAAATGAATACGATTTTATCGAATAAGTTTCAATAAAAGCATAATACTGTTATAAATGTTGAAATAAACTTTTCTTTAGTAAGTTTTACAAATGTAGAAACACAAAGAAGTTTTTAAAGTAAGATATTGTTCATTGAATTTATAATATTGATAGTGGAAATCACGAATGCGTATTTTTTGAAATTTATTCATTTATAAATTCTTAATTTTAATTAATGTATTCTATTAGACCGCTGGATAATCCAATTAGATCCCTGAGTTAGTGTCTAATGAACAAAATTTAATTTTGAAACTTAAGGCTTTTTCTCTTTCAACAATTGAGCTATGACTGACATCTTTTATCTATTAATATAAACTTGTTTAACGTAAATGTCTGTCAAATAACACCAGAGAATTCAATAAATTACACTTTTTACAGTACGAAATGAAAAAGAATTAGCCCCTACTCTGCCCTACAACCAGTTTAAATATCTCTTTGGCGATTTTTCATCTTACAAGTATTTCTATAATTTAACATAAGAAAATATATGAAAAATCACCAAATTTGAATATCTTTGGATATATATTCCATGAAATTCTCAGATACTAAAATGAATTGTTCACCCCATTCGCAATATCATATGAGCAGATTCCATTGGTTCCAAATACTGCCCAAAGCTTTTATGTCATAATAATTTTTAGGGTTCCGTACGTAAAAAGTAAAAACGGAACCATTATAAGATCACTTCTGTGTGTCTGTCTGTCACAGTCATTTTACTCGTAAACTATGGAACGTGAGAAGTTCGGATTGGGGGAAGTAATTAAGACTATTGACCCACATATATACAAATTATTAAACAGTCACAAATATATTTAGGAAAAATGTAGAGGAGTTAATTATGTTACTTGAAAAAAAAAAAATCTTTTCTTTGTCTATCGTGTGAAAGCTTTCGTAATGCTGAACTCAAAAATACATTTCTTTTAATTTTAGGTATTATACTTTAATATATATCGTTGAAATTGTAGTGCAAATATATTTCCCCCGCCCTCTATTTCCGAATCTAATGAAACTAAAATTATGAAAAAATTACAGGCAGTGGACGTTAATTTAAACCTTGCAGGAAAACTATAGTGATTACCCTAGGTCACATAGTTTTTGAGAAAAGCGTATTTTCCCGTTACACATAAATTTCGATTTGTGAGCGCTCAGAAAGAGTGTTGAGGAGCGCTGGAGGTACAATCCTAGAAAAAAAAGTAGACCACCCCCTACTAACTCCTCAACAAATTATCGTAGAAGAAAGTTACTGGTACCAAACGATTGGAAATAAAGTCTACTTTTAAATGATGTATATAAAATCTGCTTAGGGGGCCATCTACATATTAAAACGAATCCAAACTTAATTTTTTTTCAATGACAATACCCAATTTTAACGAGATATTTCAAATCTTTGGTTCAAACTATGCCTAGACACCGAATTTCAAGTCATTGGAATGATAAGTTTTTGAATTATAAACATTCAAAATTTAGTGCTGCTAATGTTAAATTACATTTTCATATTTTTATTTATATCTCCTGAAATTATGCTCCTAATGTGCTAATTTTTTGTGTAGCAATAATAAGAATATATCCAAACATACATACGCTGAATTTGCAATTTTTATAACTTTATGATATGAATTATGATTTATGAAATTAATACTCGAAAAAATTATGAATGAAATCAATTTATGAAAAATTATGTTTACTTTTTTTCCACGACTGTATCTATCATAGCAGAAGTATAAAGGCATTGTTGATAATGATTTTCGTAAAGAATCGTCGGTAATTAGCCGAAATATTAACCTTTAAAGACATGAACGGTTTGCGGATATATAATGACAGGGGTGGTGTACTGTATGTACAGTCGTGGGGAAAAAAAGTAAACACCCCCTACTAACTCCTCAACAAATTATTGTAGAAGAAATTTACTGGTACCGAACGATTGGAAATAAAGTCTACTTTTAAATGATGTATACAAAATTAGCTTAGGGGGCCCTCTGCATATTAAAACGAACCATAACTTTGTTTTTTCAAGCAGTACACAATTCTGACAGCATAAATAAACTCTACACCCTTCAATTAGCCTAAAAAGAAATTTTTACGCAATCCGTACGATAACTTTCCAAGAAATTAATTATTTTAAAACGAGAGTATTTTAGGGGCTGTGTCCAAATTGAAGTTCGGTAGTCGATTGTTCACCGAGAGAGCCTCCTTCTTGATCAAGGCATCTTAAGTGCTACTCAAGCAGCTGAAAACCGCTAGATTAAAGAATAGCAGAAGAAATTTCAAAATAACTAGTCACTTCTATCATAGTTACCCCCTTAAACCATTATTTTCTCGTTTTTTTAAGCATAATTTGAAAACTACTTTGAAGAAAAATGTGAAATTTTGGATTTCCATAAAGTAGGACTTAATAAATCTAAATCCATCAAAAAAATTGTAGGTTGCAATTCATAATTTTTTCGCATATTAATTTCATAATTCATGAATCATATCATAATATTACAAAAATTTCAAATTCAACGTATTTATGTTTGGGTATATTAGTATTATTGCTACACAAAAAATTAGCACATTAGGAGTATAATTTCTGGAGATATAAATAAAAATATGAAAATGTAATGTAACATTAGAAGAACTAAATTTTGAATGTTTATAATTCAAAAACTTAGTATTCAAATGACTTGAAATTTGGTGTCTAGGCATAGTTTGAACCGAAGATTTGAAATATCTTGTTAAAATTGGGTATTGTTATTGAAAGAAATGAAGTTTGGGTTCGTTTTAATATGTCGATGGCTCCCTAAGCAAATTTTATATACATCATTTAAAAGCAGACTTTTTTTCCAATCGTTCTGTACCAGTAAAATTCTTCTCCGATAATTTGTTGAGGAGTTAGTAGGGGATGTTTACTTTTTTTTCCACGACTCTACCATCGGCTTTTAAAGCGTAGATAACAACTTTTAATGCTATATTTGTGTAATGCAATGTCCAGTAGCAGTATAAAAGCAATAAACGTCAAATTCTTAAAAACAGACTAATTTAATTAGAATTAATCAAGTAAATACTATGGGATTCGCGACTAATTTGCATTGATTGGATCTCAAAATACGCCTTCCTTGTCTTTAAAAGTTAATTAAAAACCTATTTGGAAAAATTCGGCACGGTGTAAGGCGGCGTACCAAATTTACAATCTCCATTCAAAGCGTGCTTTGCAGAATGCCAAGTTTAAACTTTAAACAAGGGTTTTGTTTTAGCTACACTGCAAAAAGAAAAGATTATTACTACGCTGAATTTAGTTTTATGAAATGCTAAATGAAGTTTAAATATCCACTACTTTTATTGTCCGTACCGAATTAGGTTCGTCATAAATAGATTAGGATTAGATTAAAAAAAAAAGATTACAGAATAGCAATATTTGATATTATTTAGGCTTCATATCTCTTTCAAATTTATGGTATAGCCATTCATACTTTTCTAGTGTATACAGCTATAACCAATCCTAGTTGCGCGTTGTACAGTTTTTTACAAAGTCATGTTATTCTTTTAGCAACGATTTTTTTAATAATACAGTTAATAATTCATATACTTATTGAACGGAACCCTCTGAGCTCGAGTAATTTCGCACTTGACCGTTTATTAGAGATAAAATGCTGTTCGTAACTGATGTTCATAGAAGTAATAATTTTTCAGAAAACTCATTTTAAGATTACAAGGGTTAAGATTACAAGGGGTTGAACTTTTGCTCTGTCCTAAAACAGAAATTAGTTGTTTTTTATGCGGTTTTTTGTGCTGATTCCGAATCTAGTTTTACATTTACTCCAGCACGTCAAGTTTGAGAGATATTTGCATATTTCAATTTATGCAAATTTAGTAAATTTTATACAATTATTTGCAAATTTAAGGTATAAAGCAATATCAGACAGGGTTTTTTGTTTTAGGTTATGATTACTACCTAATTTACTTCACAAAAAAGATGTTTCTGAGATTATACTGACATGTGACTGTGAAATATTGTACCTAATTTGCATATTTTTCATGTTTTTCTAATAATGTTTTTGACGTTCAAATATTTCTGCCGCACGAGTACGCTAATATGTTTCTAAACCAGTTTTTTGAGCTGATTTCAAATCTTGTATCTGTTTTCTTCTATCACGTCTAGTTTTTGAAAAAAAGTGAAATTTTAGTTTTTGGTCAAAAAAGCCAGAAAAAGCTTTTTATGATACTTTGTATGATAAATTTCAACTGGTTAGGATAGATTCTACTACTTTTTTTTTTTTGATTATATAAATTTTTGTTTATGTCTATGATATGAATCTGACCCTGTTCACCTTCTTTTCAATGAATTACACACTCCTAAAATGCATCTTATATCAAACCTGTGTTAATGCCGTGCAAAAGTAGAAATTGATCTTACTCAACAACTAGACATGACTTAAGAAAACAGACTTCAGATTTGAAATTAGCATAAAAATCTTATCTTGAAAAACATTATGTCAATTCTGTGCAACTATTTTAAAGTTGATAGTGATGTAAACATTACGCTATTGAAAAATATGCAAATTAGGCTTAATAACTGATAAATAAATGTTAAGAATATGCAAATAGTGACATTTATCTGAAGCAAATATTCAAGTAGTCATTATCTAGAAAACGTAATTAGATGTGACATATATTGTATCTAAAATTTGCATAAAATAGCACAAAAAGCTTAAATTTGCATAAATTTAAATATGCAAATTTCTCAAAACCTGGACCACCTAGAGGTAAACGGAAAGCAAATACGGAATCAGCGCCAAAAACTGATCTAGAATCAACTAATTTTAGTTCTAGGACAAAACCACTGTTGTACAGTGTTATATTTCGGAAAAAATTCTCAAGGTGTTAAATATTTTCAGATTTGTATGTTGTACCTTCCATAATTTTAATATTAGAATTTGAATATTATACTATTTATTTGGTTTTTTTTTAAATACTCATTTCTAATTTCTTAAATACTCACTTCCGGTTTGAGAGCGAAAAACAAAAAAATCTGTAACTGCACTTCCAATGGTTGTACGAAGAAGACAACAACATTATTGGATAGAAAATTGTACAGTCATTCAGGGTTTAATTTCTAACAAAAAAAAAAAGTACCGGAGCTCTAATATTCTGCAGTACTAACCCCCCCCCCCCCCCCCCCATCCGCCATCACTCCAATCCACATATTTATATTTCATACATTATTTTCAAAATTTAAAGCATCTTTTTTCTTTAGCAAATATTAAATAAGGTATAGATTATGATTCGTAAATAGTGTTAACACAAAAAAGGAATTGTTCGCAGCTATGCATATATATATATATATATATATACTATATAATAAGTGAACAACTCGCAAAAACGTTTTCAGAAAATCTTATGCGCCGTTTCATCTTCATCTCCTAAATGTATGCGACACACTGCCTCACATATAAGAGTTCGAGACTAACGAAAAAGACAGGTTACCGCGTGCATCCCACGTGTCTTTTTTTACAGACCGCTAGAGTTACGTGATACGTGATACTCTTTTCATAAACCTTCATTGCTGCATTCGAGCATCAACGTGACTCCAGCGGCCTGTAAAAAAAGATATGTGAAATGCACCGCGGGAGCCTGCCTTTTTCGTTAGCCTCGTAAGAGTTTTGATAGAAAAGAGTGCAGAAATTTGGAGATGGGGGGAGGGGGGAGAAACGCGTAATTTAGGTTTTGGTTTTTTCAAATTGCTATTGTACTGGGCTCCAGAGCCCTGTATTTATGAGCTCCGGTGAATTCCTATCAATATTTAAATATTTACTAGAAACCGAGAAGTCGGCTCCTGCTTAAATTAAGCCCTTCAGTCATTCAAGTGAAAGAAATAAACACTGTGTAATATTTGCCGAAAATTGGTTCGTTCAATGAATTTGGATATTTAAAGTTAGTGGTCTGTTATCAAACAAAAGAGGGTTTTTTTTCTCCATTTCATAATGATTTTAAACGAATGACTGGGCACATTATTTTATTTGGAAGTAATTTTTAAAAAGATTTAGTTATTATACCTTATAAAAATAAAGAAATATGTAAATTTTTAGATTAAAACTAACGAGTTCCTTTGTCGCCGCTTAGGTCTAGTGGAAATTAGACACAGCCTTTGTACCTAATCCAGAATAAAGTTTTGTGTAAAAGCCACAATTACTAATATTCATGCAATCAATAAACTAAACTCTTTCAAAAAGAAATTAAATTTAAAAAATAAAAAAACCCGACTGCGTAAAAAGCGAACTAATTAATTATTTCTCATCAATGTTAAAATATTTTTTATATTAGCTATTTTTTTTATTTACTTGTATTGATGACTTTTAAGTTGTGTTTAATTGTTAGTTCCTATCTATAAACACTGTTTTGATGAGGCCTATAGATGTCTGTGATGGTTGGAGTTGTAGTAAAGCTAGAGATCCTACCTACACAACTTCCAGGCTGTGTAATATTTAAACGGAGCTTCTGACTGTAAAATAATCAAAGAAACATTGTCTTCATTTTGAAAGACCTATCCAATGATATTTCACTCAATAGGGTACGTAAATTTTTTTTTTCGCCTCTACCGCCATTTTGTATTTTAAGGCCTCCATTTTTAATTCATAAAAACAAAACCTAGCCTATAACCATCGGACGCTGAAGACGAATCGATAGAGACCTCATCCATTGAAATCCACACAGCCGTTGGGATGTTTCCAGGGTCTAAAGAAATCCACATACTCAGATACGCGTGAAACACACAACCCTTCTTGGCAGTCGGGTGATAAACCCTGTGTAATATTTGCCGAATATTGGTTCTTTAAATGAATTTGGATATTTTAAGTTAGTGCTCTGTTATCAAACAAAAGAGGGTTTTTTTCTCCATTTCATAATGATTTTAAACGAACGACTGGACACATTATTTTATTTGGAAATAATTTTTAGAAAGTTTTAGTTATTATACCTTATAAAAATAAAGAAAAATGCAATTTTTTAGATTAAAAATATTGAGTTTCTTTGGGTCCCCATAAGTCTAGTGAAAATTTGACACAGACTTGCCTTTGTACCTAATCCAAAATTAGGTTCTGTGTAATAGCCATAATGACTAATATTCATGCAATCAATAAACTAAACTTTTTCTCCATACACATGACGTTATTTTTTTTTTTATTCAGTTTTTTCCTATGTCATACACAAGAAAAATTTAAAACAACCTACCTAAAAAAAAAAAAAAAAAAAAAAAAAAAAAAAAAAAAAAAAGTTTATGTAAATAGTAGTATGGTTAGAGATTGAAAAAAATTCGTCAGTGGCTGCGCTCCACACACAAAATTGAATATGCACTTATCATTTTATAGCTATAAAAATATAAATTCTGATAATAAACGGAATGTTAAAGAATAACATCTATAAAAGATATTTCATATTAAGCATGAAATATAAAATTCAACATACATTAAATGCTCCTTGTACGTAAATGCTTCTCTGATTGGGCGCCACAAATCTTGCTCCCATATTTGCATTGAATCCAATTCAGATACTGGAAGGCCCAAGAATTGAACTTCTACAAGCGTCAGAAGTTCAATTGTCGTAATTTCAATGTCAGCTCTACAAAAAAAGGCATCTGGCCATCTCTGTAGTTTCCACAGCAATTCAATTCTGTGGTTGGGTACCTAAAACGAAGTTTGCAAAAATATTAATATTTTTAAGACACTATTTTTCAATATAAAATCTAACCAAGCGGAACTAGCACATTTTTCAGATCACAAGAGCTCCCTTTTTTTCTTTCTTTTAAAATTTCATAAAAAAAATACGAAAAAAATACTTTTAGTTTAAACATATACATTTATTACGTATCAACACTTTCAGGGGTAAAATAATTCTGACTCTTAATATTGAAATGATTTATAGACATCAAAATTTACGAACAAATTGAGTTGAAAATAAATAAATACCTTTCATCATGTACATCATAAAAGCAAAATTTCATTAAAAATTCGGTATAATTCTTGCAATTGGTTGTTAATATTATATGGTATAAATAATATACCAACGTTTTTCAAAGGATTAATATGTTCTGTGAAGCTGTGTTTCCCACTTTTAGTTCAAATTGTAAATTATATCTCTGGGTTCAAAAGAAATGAAAAGAAAAGTGACCATTTAAACTGATGGCATTCAGCTCATAGGCTATTCACACTAATTGTACTCGTATTTCAGAGAATAATGCCCCTCGAAAAATAAAGAAATCGACGAAAAACCCATTTAGCTAAATTAAGGGGGAGATAAGCCCCCGTTCCACCCTTTATACTTAACAAATAAATCTTTAAATCTAATCAGGGAAGCGCCTTATCAGAATAAACCGGTATACCAAATTTGAAGCAAATCGGATAATGTTGCATGAAAAACCCATTTATCTAAATTAAGGGCTTAGCCCGCCGTTCTCTCCTTTATACCCAACCAATGAACCATCAAACTAATCAGGGAAGCAAATTATCAGAATGAACCTGTATCTAAAATTTAAAGGAAATCGGATATTTCTATCAAGAGTTATCGCGTTACGTACATACGTACAGTCGTGAAAAAAAAGTAAATATCCCTACTAACTCAGCAACTAATTATAATAGAAAAAAAATTACAGTTACCAAACAATTGGAAATAAAGTCTACTTTTAAATGATGTATACAAAATTTGCTTAGGGGGCCTTCTACAAAACAAAACCAGACCAAACTTTGTTTTTTTCAATGGCAACACCCAATTTTGACAATATATTTCAGATCTTCGGTACAAACTATTCCTAGAAATGAAATTTCAAGTCATTTGGATGCTAAGTTTTGGAATTGAAAACGTTCAAAATTTAGAGCTTCTAATGTTAAATTATATTTTCATATTTTTATTAATATCTCTTAAAATTATAATCATAATACTAAAAAACCTAAACATAAATGCATTGAATTTGTAATTTAAAAAAATTTATAATATGAAATTAATATTCGAAAAAAATATGAAAACAAATCTATAATTTTTTTTTGATAGAATTTATATTTATAATCTCATGCTTTATGCAAATTTTCAATTTCGAATTTTTCTTCCATTTAGTTTTCGAATTATAAGTAAAAAACGTCAAAATGACGTTTTAAGAGGCCGTCTATGATGCCCAAAAAAAGCATAATTTGAAAAAAATTATTTTACTCATCTTAATGAAACATTTGGGCTGGCAATAGTCGAAACAAATTAAGCGAGTGAGATGCAGTGTTGCCAGATTGGGGACTTTTTTGTCTAAAACTATTTTAAAAAAGTGGTGACAGTCAAATAATTTGAATTAAAAAAGTCTCCAATCTGGCAACACTGGTGAGTTTTTCATGTTGGCAAGGAATAATAAATTAATGGAAGTGACATAGTCATTCTGTATTTCAACATTCAGCATTTCAACAATCGAGTGCCGAACTTCAATTTGGATACAGCCCCTAAATTATGTTCATTTTAAAATAATTAATTTCTCGGAAACTAATCGTACGAATTTCATGACAATTTGGATTTAGGCTAATTGAATGGTGTAGAATCTATTTATGGTGTCAAACGTGGGTATTGCTACTGAAAAAAGAAACAAAGTTTAAGTTCGTTTTGATATGTAGATAGTCCCCTAAGCAAATTTTATATACATCATTTAAAAATAGACTTTATTTCCAATCGGTTGGCACTAGTAACTTTCTTCTACAATGATTTGTTACAGAGTTAGCAGTTAGTAGGGGTGTTTACTTTTTTTCCATGACCGTATATACGTACATGCGTGGATCACATTCTGTTCACATGCTCCAAGTATCACTCTCATCGCAGGCGGTGCTGGGATAACAGTGTTTTGAATAGTGGGTATTTTGGTTCTTTTGGATGGTTCGTGAGCAAGTTTGCTTCGTCCAATAAGTTTCGCATGGCTACGATGATGTACCTGTTTAGTATCGAACGTTTTTAGTTGGTCTGCATCCTCCCCAAGTGGGGTTTTCTTGTTTTGGTTTGGTTGTTCTTTTGTGGATCATTCGAGGCTACAGCCGTGAAGCTTTAGGCCTCAACTCCCACCCCCCTTCAAGTTCAAGTTCAAGTACGTACATGCGTACATACAGAACCTGCGGGTGCATTAACTGTCAGCCTGTGACCCTGTGAGCTTAAAACCCCTTGAAATAACGGTATTCTTGTGACAGGCCAATGAATTCGTGAAATGTAACTTTATTAACCTCTTCAGACCAGAGGTACCCAAATGGGTACTTCTATTCTTTTCCTCATAAAAACTAAACTGATTTTTTTACATTTTTACTTTTTACTTTTTTATAGCTGAAAGTTTTTTTGCTTCAAATCAAAACCAATAAATGTCAGCACTGATGAATACTATTCTCTCATAAAATGTTATTTTCATCCGAGTTTCCAAAATGCTTTCAAGACAGTGTGACCCAGAAAACAAGAAATTTTCATGATTATTTAAATTAAACGCTTTAGAATAAAAAAATTGAGGATGGGCGGACCATTTTTTAAAAAATTAAAGAATGTTTTAATTGCGCTATGCGATGTAAGCTGTAAACAAATCACCGCCCCCTGAATGCTAGGCCTGAGCGCTGACACAAAAATGGCGGTTGTTAAAGGCGGATTTTTTTTCAGCTTCTGTACGGTCCCTTAAATACTCGTACCAAAAATATTGTAAATTTTTTTTCAGCTTTATTTTTCTTAGATTAAACAAGTCAAAGAAATCTTTTATAAAATAGTGGTGTCAAAATTTTAGGGACCGTACATACGTTAAAAAAAATCCGCCTTCGACAACCGCCATTTTTGTGTCAGCGCTTAGGCCTAGTATTCAGGGGCGGTGAACAAATGCTGAGCTACGTTTCTAATCTAAGTAATCATCTTTACGCGATAGAGATAGATTAAAAAAATATGCTTGAATATTATTTTAAAAGCAATGAAAATTGAGTAAATACTTAGATAAATTGAGTAAATATTTTTTATTAGAAAAAACGTTTAAAATCATCAGAGGTTGTCTTAAAAGTAAAGTAACATCATTTATCAAAGGAAACACGTTTAGCTTATTAACGATGTATGGGCGTGAAGAACACAGAGTCCCGATATATAATAAATACAAAAACTGATAATTTACAAAGCTTATGCAAAGCTAAAAAAAAAAAACAAACAAACAAAAAAAAAAACTAAGCTAAATAAAAGAATAAATAAAGTATATTTTGCTTTCAGATACTTCAAGGCTTCTTAAGAAAACTTTCTTTAGTAGAAAAAAAGGAAAGTGAAATGCAGCAAGGCAACGCGCATGATCTTAAATTTAATGTTAATGTACTTTTCCTTATATTTGCATTGCATATTCATCAGAAAACCAATTATACCCATCACGAAAAACACTGGATGTATTTGTTTGTCAATATAAATGCCCACATTACAAAATTCAAGAACTAGAAAGCTATCCAATCAGATTTAACTGCAATACATTTTTTTCTTCTTTTAAGTGGAAAATAGAAACATGAAATAAATTAAACTATTTTTTTTTAAATCAGAATCTCATGTGAAAAGCATTTTTTAAGTATATCAGTATAAAAAACAATACAGGAGTATAACAACATATATTAAAAATTCAACAACATCTATTAAAAATGACAATTTGAAACAGTTAAATATTTTTTTTTCGTTTGTTTGGGGGAGAAAATTCATCGCTAAGCATGGAATATCCCCTTATAAGATGTGCGTGTGAATAGTACCTACTGGGACAGTCTTGGATCACCACATCGGGAATTGGCCAGGTATATCCGGTCACTTCGGAAATTGACAGGCCAAACCTGAAATACGTTATTCGTCGGGCTTTCGCCAGGAATTTTGGACACTTCGCGAACTGACCAGACTTCGGGCTTTGGCCACAAGATATATACATATACAGTGAAACCCGCTTAAGACGTTTCCCAAGGGAATGGAAAGGAAAAACTTCTTAAACGGGAAAATTAGCATTTTTTGAAAAAAATAATAGTTTAAATATTGATATTTAGAAGAGGGTTTATTTTATCTTAGTACAATAATACAAAGTGTATTTTCTATAAAATTGAGTTTTCTTAAGAAATTTAAATTAGTTTGCACACTTAAAAAATTAGCTAATAAAGTAAAAATACATAATTACTTTAGAAACTCTTTATTTAATCAGACAAGAAATTTCTCTTTAAGAGTCATTTGATATGTTTTTGCAGAAAAAAATCGGTTATAGTTTTTTGTTTCTGTTTTTTTTTCGGCAACTTTTAATTGATAACAGTCTAATTGTCTTAAGCTTTTGAAAACTTCTTCAGGCACATTTTCGACACTTTCGATAAAACGCCAAAAGGTTTCTAGTCCTTTTACAGCTTCCGAAAAAATAGGAATTTCCACATCTTCTTCCTCAATTTCACTCATTTCTTCATCTACTGTCATTTCACAAATATTATCCACTGTAAAAATTTCACATGGTACTACTTCATCATCTACCGACACATACTCCTTAAACAATGCAGTGAAATCCATCTTTCTTTGAAGAGTCTTCCAATCATCCTCAATATCAAATTCATATTCTTCTGTCGATTCTCCATCCAAGAATCCCGCTTTTTGAAAACAATTGGCAATGACAGATGGGGTTAACTCCCATGCAGATAAAATAAAATGAATTGATTCCAAAACGTTCACTTTTTTAACTCTCCAGTATTGTCAAGTTTTTCAATCATCCATTTCACTAGCCATTTTCTATAATGCTGCTTAAACACTTTAATTACTCCCTGTTCCATAGGTTGTAAAACGGAAGTTGAGTTCGGTGGTAGAAAATGGACTTTTATGTTGCTCAAGTTTTTCGTGTCTTTGGAATGGGCGGCACAGTTGTCTACGAAAATGATGATGTTCCTCTTAGCTTTCCTCATTTTGTCATCTTTTAAAGTAATCTTCATAAATTGA
The DNA here is from genome assembly GCA_963932465.1 of Maratus speciosus. NCBI lineage: Eukaryota > Metazoa > Arthropoda > Arachnida > Araneae > Salticidae > Maratus > Maratus speciosus. The sequence goes on along the minus strand of OZ010796.1, from coordinate 127,333,661 downwards.
AATTGTCATCCACGCAGTCTTGTTGCTTTCATAATTACAAGGCAGCGATTTCACATTCTGAAAACATCTCGGTTTCTTCGATTTTCCAACAACTAAAATTGGCAACTTCTCAGAACCATCCATATTGGCACCCAATAAAATTGTAAGTCGTTCCTTATTTCTTTTACCTCCGTGACATTTTTCGCCTTTATATGCATATGTTTTATCCGGTAAAAGATTGTAGAAAAGTCCACACTCATCCATATTGAAAATGTCTTTAGGATGATAGCCGGTTATCAAATCTGGTAAGATTTTCTTCCACTCTTCGATTTCTTGTGGATCGACACTTTTACTCTCGCCTTGTATAGAATTATAAGCCAATCCAGCTCTTTTCTCCATCCTATCAATCCATCCATTTGAAGGAGTAAATTCAATCTCCATTTTTTTGGCAATTTCCTCAGCCTTCTCTCTAAGAATAGGTTCGCTTATAGGAATATTGGCGGATCTGGCTTGTTTGAATCAAATCAACAACTGTTCTTCCATAACTTCATATTTTCCTCTTTTCACCTTTTTAATTTTACGAGATTTTTTAGAACAGTTTAAAATGAGATCTCGTTTTGCTACAGTTCAATTCAGAGTAGTCACTGGTATGTTCAACTGCTTTGCAATTTCAACTCTTGTTGTTTTCGCGTTACTATCAACTTCTTTCAAAATTTTGATTTTGTCTTCAATTGACAAGGCTTTCCTTGTTTCCAAGGCCTTGCCCAGCATTTTTTGGGGGAAAAAACAGAATTTTTTGTTCGTGTATTTTCTAACGAGAAAGCTTTGATGTTATGCATTTTACACTGACTTAAAAACTGTGAAATGAATAAACCAAACGCAGCTATGGTACATTACACTTATGGAAGAGGGTGGTGGGAAAGAATCTGTTGTAACTATTGAACTGAAAGAACCACCCATCGGTATGGTGGAGCAATTCCCTTTTCTCTTTATCAGTCACTATTGTTACAGTGACGAGGGACCGATCCTCTACCCACATTCCATTTCCATCAAACACGTTAAACAGATTTTAAGGTGAAATAGAGGTGACCACAACTTCTATCAGTCCTAAACATTGACTTTTTTGAATAGCGAAGAATAATAAAGAAAGAGATTTACAGCACAGAAAATAAAATAATAATCAAAAAGACAAAATAAACGCGCTTTGAAAGTAAAAATGGAAGGAAAAATAAAACTTTTTAAGCGGGAAAGAGTTTCGAACTAAACTTCTTAAACGAGTTGTTTTAGTGTTGTAAGAATAAGAGAAAAATGGGAATCGAAAATATAAACTTTTTAAATGGGAAAACTTCTTAAGCGGGAACTTCTTAAACGGGTTTTACTGTATATGGATACACATCGTTATCCACATTACGATTTTGTATACGTATAATCAAAAAGTCCCCATGTTATTGGTATAAACACTAATCTAACACTATTCACATTATTATGTAACACTAATCTAACATCGCAATAAATGTTTTCAATCAATAAGCTTGTCAATAATAAGTAAATTTTCATATTAAAAATAAGAAATTACAAGTATTTCAGTGATTTGAGATTACCGAATTATGAATATTTGAAGAAAAAAATTAACACTTTTTTTTGGTTTATGTATGATGGACTAACTGAAGAATTTTTTTACATTTTCAGAGAGGGAGAAAAAAAAAATGTTTTAGTGCATCAATTTTATTTTATATTTCTTCAAAAGATATTTTGAATGTTTTAAACACAGTGAATTCAAGAAAATAATGATTAAATAAATGTATATAGTCTTAGACATAATTAAAAAAAAGGAAAAAATATCAATTTCTGAAATAATAAAAAAAAAACCTTTTCTTTTAACACTAAATAGAATAACAGTTATTTTTATGAATTCAAAATAAATATTTTTTTATTTATCTGATGTTAAAATGGTCACAATCCTCTTTAAGTCTTTTATCGCCCATTCCTTATTTATGTTTGTGTTATAGAGGTTGTCCCGGCTCACGGTGGGTGATTTACCGATTCTAGCTGGTCAAAAGTCGATTTTTAAAAGTTTATCCTAGCGTAATTTACTTTTTGCCTGTTATAGCACAATAGTTAGGGCGTTGTACCCTGCTATTGGTTTTGATATAAATATAATTGTATGATCCATAGACTAGAGCAAAGTTGCTGCTTCTTAGTTGGGAATGAATCAGTGAATTTGAGTATAGTTCTTTAATCTGTTAGTTGAAGCGGAATAAAATATACTGCTCGATTATGGACGCTTTCAAACAAAATATGGACTTTATTTTATCGTATTTATGTGCATAAATTTTGCACATATCAGCTGTTACTTCATATTTAATGTCTCAAAAAACTCTGTATTTTTTTTACAATTTCTTAATTTTAATATAGAAAAAGTTATATGATAAAGCACGACTAAGCTCAATTTTTGATATGATTAAATACTTTAGATTACTACCTTTCCACTCCAATTTAATTTGTCTGCTCTTAGGTGCCTCCCCAGTTTTTAGAATTGTTTTTAGCTTATTAAGTCTAAATAAAAAAATTTGAAATTTTAGTTCAAGTACCATTTTCTTTTTTATCAAAGACAGCAGAATTTAAGTTAGTCATATAAATAAACTTTTGCAACATCATGCTACGGCAACAAGATTTAAAATTTAACGAAAATGTGAATTTGGTAGAAAATGTTTTGTTTATAGAGGAAAATCACAATGAAGAGCACATGAAGCTTTGCAAGCGCGATATGTTTAAATTTATGACCAAATTTGGTAAAAGGTTGCCAGTTGTATGTAGATATCTCAGGACAAAATTACGTAAAATATATTACTTGGCTGCAAATTTCGAGTTGTTGCAAAATTGAACCATATAAATTCCCCAAATTTGATACAGTGCAAAACGTAATGCAGACATTTTCCCATGATATCTTATGATTCCCATTCTTTACAAAGGGTTCCTCTGTGCACAGATAAATATAAATATACAACAGAATATACAACACAGCAATTTTCATTAAAGCTGTCGAATATTTGACCCGTATCTTAAATTTTAGAATAAAAAATTTTAGGATTTGTTGTAATAATACGAAAATAGTTTTATCACATAATGAAGGGAACGAATATTTTTTTCCAACTGGATTAAATCATATTCAAAGCCGGAGTAGCACAGTTGAAGCTTATTCCAACAGAGCGAAAAATGTCCAGACCAGGAATCGAACCTGGATACTTGGCGTGCTGTGCCAATGACTTACCTGTTAGGCTATTCGGACGATACCTAGCTGACATAATTCACTCTTATTTGTTGGACTTGCCTGCGAACTGCAGCGCTAGTTTCATTCATCCGAGCTATAACTATAGTATTTACATAATGAAATGCTTTAACACGGAAACTCCTGTATCCCATCTAAACCTAATTACATGCATTTAATTAGTCCCTGATATAAATTGATGCTGATTAGTTTTTGGTGCAAATCGCTCAACAGGTGGCGCTGCTATGCTGCATTTTTCACGATTTCCGCAATGGCTGTATCTCAAGAACTAATGCACAGATTTTTATGAAACTTCAGATTCAGTTAGTCTTTGATATGAGTTGGTGTTTGCTATGTTTTGGTGTAAATCGCAAAACAGGTGAAGCTGATATACAGCATTTTTCACGATTTCAGCAATGGCGCTATCGCAAGAACTAATGCGTGGATTTTCATGAAACTTCAGATTCAGGTATACCTTGGTATAAATTAGCGCTGTGTATGTTTTGGTGCAAATCGCTCAACAGGTGGCGCCGCTATTCTGCATTTTTCAGAATTTCCACTATAGCTCTATCTCAATAATTAATGCACGAATTTTCATCAAACTTCAGATTCAGGTATACCTTGATATCAATTAGTGCTGTTTATGTTTTGGTGTAAACCGCTCAACGGGTGGTGCTGCTATGCTACATTTTTCAGGATTTCCGCTGTAGCTCTATCTCAAAAAATAATGCACGAATTTCCCTTCAAACTTCAAATTCAGGTACATTTTGACATAAATTGGAGCTAAATCGATGTGATTTCTTGTACTATTTAAATGATTTAATTAACGTGATTTATATAGAAGAAAGTTTTGTGGTGGCCACAACATACTAGTTTTAGTCCTGCTTTATGGAAATGCAAAATTTCACATTTTTCTTCCAAGCAGTATTCAAATTATGCTTAAAAAACTGTAAAATGATGGTTTAAGGGGCCGTCTATGATAGAAGTGACTAGATATTTTGGAATTTCTTAGGCTATCCTGTAATCTAGCAGTCTTCAATGACTGCTTGAGTGACGCTTAAGATGCCTTGATCAAGAAGGGGGCTCTCTCGGTCTACAATCGAGTACCGAACTTCAATTTGGATATAGCCCATAACATACTCTCGTTTTAAAATAATTAATTTCTCCGAAACTTACCATACGAATTGCATAAAAATTTGTTTTTAGGTTAATTGAAGGGCGTATAGTTCATTTATGCTGTCAGAATTATCTAATCCTATTGGAAAAACATAGTTTTGGATTGTTTTAATATGTAGATGACCCCCTAAGCAAAATAGCTAATATTGCGTTTTAATATACGAATCAAGATTTAACTAATCCTAGAATTTCATACGTGAACTCGATGAGGTGATTGTCTTTGCTGCCGGCTCCCTGTCTAAGATGAAAGAGCACATATCGTCGGTACCATGTCAAACTATCCAAACAGTGTTGCCAGTGGGCTACTTTTTTTAAAAATTCAGATTTCTTGATTGGCACCACTTTTTTGAAATAGTAAAATTCGCCTTATTTAACATTATTTAATGACATATTAACTAAGGCAAAAATAAGGGTAGTTTTAGCATTTCAGAAAAGTGGTGCCAACCAAGAAAATTGAATGTTGAAAAAGTAGCCCACTGGCACACTGTTTTCATATTGGAAAGTTTGACATGGTACCGACGATATAAGGGAATTTGTATTCATGCGTATTTGGAAAGCAAAGAAATCTGTAATCTAATGAGAGAAAGCTGTGCGAGATTTTGTGAAAGCAAGTTCAATTTTAGTGCTCAATATTACTCATAACTTAATGATTGGTCTACCTGCAAGGTTACTTCACCTCCAATATTGCATAGAATCAGCTCAGAGAGTATTTTGTCTCATACAGATTCAAAAGCTCTCTCAGAATTGGAAGTAAAAATAATACGGGATTTTCCGTGCCACACACAAGCTGTGGAACAATGAATTTGAGGATGGCTATTATTTACCCCATCACGGAATTTTACGACCATCTAGCGCGACAACTAAATTGCGCGTCGTATATGACGCAAGCGCAAAAAGTAGTAATGGATATTCATTGAATGATTTATTGTGCAAGGGTGGTGTGCTACAGGATGATCTCTTTTCGATATTGGTGCGATTTAGAAAGCACATTTATGCATTTACCGCCGACATCAAACAAATGTTTTGAATGATAGAGATAAATCCGTCCCAATACAAATTCCTAAAAATTCTGTGGAAAGACAATGCATCATCCCCGGTTAAGGTCTTTCAATTATCAACGGTCAGATATGGTACGGCTTGTGCCCCATTTTTGGCCACCAAGATCTTGCAACAACTCGCCTTAGATGAGCAAAGGGCTTTTCCGTTAACTTCCAATATTGTACTGAAAGATTTCTATATGGATGATTGCTTGTAGGGGTCATCCAATTTAGAGGAATTTAATTTAATGCAAGCAGAATTAACACAACTTCTTCAGAGAGGGGAATGATTTTGCATAAATGGTGTACAAATAAAGTCCAATCTACTGACGCCCCACCAGTGGCCGAGAGGTTCTGCTCTCGAAGCTGGTAGACGGGAGGTGCTGGGTTCGATCCCAATCGCGCCCGTCGGCCTAATCGTTCGGAATTTTCGTGGTTTCTTCGAGCCATGGATTTCCATGCGTAAATACGGGTTAGGTTCCCTTAGAAAGACCCCCACGAAGGGCACCCCCGCCAGGCCTATATCCCTCGAGCAGATAATTGGCCGTCAAAAATCAACCAACCAACCAACCAATCTACTGACAATCAGATATTTCCCTTGGATAGAAATTCAGAAGAAATAACGATTAAAACATTAGGTATGCTATGAAACAGTTCTAGCGATGCATTTACATACAAAGTCAACGTTAAAGTAACAAGTACTTTCACCAAACGAGAGGTTCTATCGCAAATTGCCTGGCTTTATGACCCTCTTGGTCTCTTAGGGCCAGTGATTGCAAAGGAAAAGATATTCATGCAACAAATGTGGTTGCTTAAATTACAATGGAATGATACTTTACCTTTGCAAATTTCCATACAATAGGAAACCTTTATCGAAACATTACCAGAGCTCGAGTCCATCAACGTACCGAGATGCCTCTTAAATGTGCACGTCCAATCAGTGGTACTTAATGGCTTCGCCGATACTTCTTCAAAGGCATACGGTGCAGTTATTTATTGCAAACTATATCTAGCTCCAACGAAACGGTTACTCACCTTCTTTGTAGCAAGTCACGAGTGGCCCCCTACAAAGGTGATAACCGTACCCCGCTTGGAATTATCAGCGTGTATTCTTCTTGCAAAATTAACCTGTAAGGTCTTAGATGCTTTAAACCAACAGGTGAATGCTGTGCGACTATTTTCAGTTTCGACCATTGCCTTAGCTTGGATGGCCACTGCTCCTCACTTATTGAAAACCTTTGTCGGAAACCGTGTAGTGCAAATAAAGGACATTTCAAGGAACATTCCATGTCACTACATACCATCGAAGCATAACCCAGCAGACCTGATATCCAGAGGAATGGGTGTGAAAAACCTTGATTCCAGTGAACTATGGTGGTATGGGCCTCCACTTCAAATTCTTAAGGAAGCAATAGAGAAATCTACTTCTAGTCTTACTGACTGCTCGAACAGTTATTATTCTAAATAACTTAAAGCCAGTAGACAATTGATTTTGATAAACAATATAGACATTAATTTCTTTGATAATTTGTTGACTTTAACAAATAATTTTCTTAAATTAATTAGAATTGTAGCATATATTTTTAGGTTTTCTTAAGGTGTAAAAAGGTAGCAACTGCAACAGGTCCTCTGTTACTGGAGGAATTAATGGGGGCAGAAGTGTGCTTGATTAAGCATGTACAGGTAATATATTTTGCCAAGGAAATCTCTGCCCTGAAAGGGGGATCTTCGGTGCATGGTTCAAGTAAGTTAAAATTTTTGAATCCCTTTATTGATTCGAATGGCTTGATAAGGGTGGGGGTAGATTGGCTAAATCTAACTTACCCTTTGATCACAAATTTCCTATAGTGCTACCAGCGAGCTGTCGCTTAACGAGATTAATATTCCAGTATTATCATGTACGAGATTTTCATGTCGGGCCCCAGGCTCATTTGAACACTGTGCGCCAAAAATATTGGCCTCTTAGCGGCAGAAGCACAGCTCGCAATGTAGTGCATGATTGTGTACAATGTTTTAAAATTAAGCCTGTACTGGCTAATCATTTAATAGGAGATCTCCCTCCTGAGAGAATAACGCCCAGTTAACCATTTTCCAGAGTAGGATTAGATCTGTGTGGCCCTTTTGAAATAAAATATAAGGGTCAGAGAAAGGGTACCTTCCAAAAAATCTACGTTGCTATTTTCGTGTGTATGGCCTCTAAAGCTGTATACTTGGATTTTGTCTCCGACTTGACATACGAGGCGATAATAGCAACGTTAAAGAGATTCTTCGCTCGTCGTGGGAGGAGCTCGGTAATTTTTAGCGATAAGGCTGCAAATTTTGTTGGGGCTTCAGCAGAACTGAAGCGTTTGCGTAAACTTGTAGCCAGTGATGAAGTTTGTAACTTTTTAGCTGCAGAAGGCATCAACTGGACATTCTCCAATCCAAGAGCACCCAACTTTGGTGGCCTTTGGGAGGCAGGAGTTAAGGCCTTCAAATACCATTTAAAAAGAGCAGTAGGTTCAGCTCATCTCACGATCGAGGAACTTCTAACTGTAATAACACAAATTGAAGCGTTTTAAATTCGCGACCGTTTTGTCCCTTGTCCACAGATGCTGTCGACCTTCAGGTGTTAACTCCAGGCCACTTTCTCATAGGCAGGCCCTTAATTTAATTCCTGAAGCTAATTTGATGGAGGTAAAGGATAACTTGCTTAACAAGTGGCAAAGAACACAAAATTTAACCCAAACGATTTGGAAACGCTGGCAAAATAATTATCTCAGTAATTTACAGGAGAGAAGCAAATGGATGTTCAAAAAACCAAATATTCTGCCAGGCATGTTGGTCTTAATAAAGAACACTCAACTCCCACTTTGTACCTGGTCTCTAGGTCGCATTACTAAGGTAATCCCAGGTGCTGACGGAATGGTCAGAGTAGCAGAACTACGCACCTCTAAGGGCATTTTTAAACGTTCTATTAACCAATTAAGTATATTACCTATAAATGACAATAATTGACAATAATCTTAACTGTAATTGTGTTTCATTGTGTTTATTTTTTTTGCCTATAACTTGTACTATGCTGTGTGTTCTTTTTTATCTGTATTGCATTTTATACATATTGAAATATAATATTTCAACGCCGGGCGGGATGTTCCGTACCTGTAACTAACATTGTAATTCGCCTTTGGCGACGGAACACCACCCCCGCATCTATGCCAATTGGCAATCCTTTTAATGTAACCCTTTCGTTGAACCCGGATCACGGGTTGAGTACGCAGCAGTGTAAGTGTAACTCTGCGGCAACAAGTCGCTATTAGCCTTCATTAAACTTTTATGTATACAGTCCGTTAATTTCTCTTTTAATTTAGAACACCTCCGTTCAATAAATTTGAAAATATTTTGAAATCCTCTGTTATATGACAAGACACTGGACAGAAAGCGTATGCTAATTTTATCGAAATCAATTAGTAAAAAAAATCTGTAAAAAACAATTCAAACGATGATTAAACAGTGAAAAATACTTAAATGTAAAACTGATAAGTAGAAGAATTAAAAAAATTACCGATAAAATTGAACAAAGTTTGAAAAAAAAAAAGTATTAACTTGCGAGTCTTAAAAACTGAATTTCTATGTTCTCTAAAAGCAGGTAATGGCCCGGTTCCGCTGCTATGTTGAGGTTTTCAAGGTTTGCGATACATAACTATAGAGAAAATTATATTATTAGTATTATGTAAATTAACAAGATATGTTATCTAAATTTACTTTAATAAAATTCAATATTAATTTAAAACAGGAAAATTTCTATTATATTAATTACCGTATATTTCCGTGTATAATCCAATAATTTTTGGGCATTATTTTGGCTCAAAAAGAGGGGTGGGGGATCGGCTTATACACGAGTCTATGAAAATTTCCAAAACTCATATTCTATAATAAAATATATGTAAATATAAAAAACATAAAAAAATATTTACAAATTTGTAAAAATATTTAAATATTCCACTCTTTTACAATGCAGAAATCAATCACCATTCATCAGTGAAATTATTATCACAATTTTCAATCAACTCCTTAATTCTTTTTCATTAGTGCATCAGGATGAATATAGATAATGAATAATACATCATTATCGTCATCAACCCCATCTTCTTCAAAAGATGAAATCTTTGAGCCCACGTGCAGCTTTCATTACTTTTGGAAATTTTTAATTTCGTCTTTTTTCTTTCTTCATTCTCGCATTTGTTTTTCATTGAGTGTGAAATGAGTAGAAGCCACTATGCTATTCGGCTGCTGAATAAAATTAATGACTTTTAATTTAAAACACGCATTATAAGCCGTGAGCTTTTGCCCAGCCATTTTTCTTTAAGCCAAAGTAACCGTTAGTAGTCACGTGAAGTTGAGAAAGATTTTCAAATTTACAAAAATAGAAAGCTTGTTTTGTATGAACGACACAATTAAACAGATTTCTCAGTGCGCCAAGACAGAATAGAACATGTCAATAATTTCAAAGAGCACATTTTTTTCTATTAGCTATGCACACACACACACACACACAAAAAAAAAAAGTTAAAAATTTGTTTTGCGAATTTTTCATCACCTTTATTTAACATCGGCTTATATACAGGTTTCCGATTTCGGACGATTTTTCACTGAACAGCCGTATACTCGGCTTATAAACGGATTGGCTTATAAATGAAAATATACGATATATTTCGTTGATTAAAAATTAAATGCTTGAAAATAAAGACAAGTATCCAACAAAAAAATTTGCTAAAATTATACTAAAGGAGAAAGAAAGGAAGAAAATCGATATGTTTAAGTTCGTTGTGATAAATTTTCGTTGTAATCGATAAAATATGTTAATTTTTTTGGTAAAAGTAGTAAAACATTATCAATTAGCGATAATTTCGGCTATCGAAAATGTTTTTTTCTTAAACTTGCAAAAACTTATAGACATACATCTTATGTATGTATATAATAAGACTTTTTACTAATAATAGCTATTAAATTGCAAAAAAAAAAAAAAAAAAAAAAAAAAAAATCGACAATACAAAAATGAGCTAATAATTTTAATACAATATAAAACTGTATATCCAATAATATAAAATGCACTTTTAAAAAAAAGGGAAAGTAAATAAAAGTATGAGAAGAAAAAGCCCATATGCAAGGAGGGCGTGAGTTTCAAAACTCCCCTTATCCTAAATTTAAAAAATCGAGTTTTTTCTCTCAACTATTCTATTCGTTAACCTGCATCGACAATAAACTACAAACTACTGAAAAAAAAACTAGTTTAAGCGTGTATTTCTGGCATTGTAAAATCTTGGTTTACAATAAAAACCAATTAACGCAGTCACAGGTTTTTCATGATTTCCTAAAATTTGATTTTCTGGATAAGGCAAGTTTTGAAGCTCATGTCCTTATATATAGAGTGTCCATAATTAAACGATCCTACTTTAAAATTGTCTACAGACAAAACTATTGTTCATAAAATTGTGAAATTTTGTGAAATACATAATAAAGGGACGGGAATTTGTTTAAACTAGAAAAATATATAAACAAAAATAGTTAAAAATTTCGCAACCAGAGGGCGAGTTTTAATAGATTACACATTTAGCATTACGATAGTTTAGAAATTTTATTTATTAACTTAACCTTATTCTAAATACAACATTCCACGACATGTTCCTAGAATTTTCCAGAACACACTGCGATCAACTATGGAATATGCTATCTTACAATTCCAGATGGTATCTGAAAATGATGAAAGTCATGCAGAACATGTTTACTTTTAACAAAATTTGTTAAACCAAATTTTAACAAAATTTGTAAATGAATGCTAAATGTGTAATTCGTTAAAAAACAGCCTCTAAATTTTCTTTTCGCTCAAACAATTTCCTATACTTTTATTATGTCCTCCAAAAAATTTCACAACATTCTGAACAATAGTTTCTTCTGTAAGACAACTTTAAAATAGGGTCGATTAATTATGGACATCCTGTAAATAAAATTTCCAAACTATCGTAATGCTAAATGTGCAATTTATTAAAAATCACCCTCTGGTGGCGAAATTTTGAAATATTTTTATGTATATATTTTTTAGCTTAAACAAACTCCTATGCTTTTATTATTTCTTTCACAAAATTTCACAATTTTATGAACAATAGATTTCTCTGTACACAACTTTAACGTAGGGTCGTTTAATTATGGACACCCTGTATATATATATATATATATATATAGAGAGAGAGAGAGAGAGAGAGAGATTCCCCACACAAGGAGTTTAAACCTTAGAAATAAAAAAAAAAATTTTTTGTAAGAGAAAATTTTAGAAAGAAATAACACTTGTGTTACTTAATAATACCAAAAATTCTTTTTTTGAAGTATGTTACTTTTCGTTTAGATATATATTTTTTAAATGCTTTACGTGGACTTATATGGAAAAACATTTTTGTCAGGTTTAAACTGGTTTCTTGTTGCCTATTCATATGTGGCATCTTAGGATTCTCCAAGAACCTTAAACGTATGCAATATTAACGTTTGTATATAGATATTTCGTGTTTTAATTAATATGCCAGAAATAATTTTCTCCTTCAAATTTATTCTCTCTAATATTTTGAAGAAAATACATGTTGAGAGAAAAAAAAATCTAAATACAAGAATATTTTTGCTGCTTGAATACTCCCCCATGAACGCTAATATGTAGTTATTATTTTTGTGGTTATTATTATTGTTTTTACTATTATTATTATCAACTTGTTTAGAACTCTAGTGGTATTAAAATATCAATTTGTTATTTTTTCCGAAACTTAATATTTTCCCCAAAATCTAAAGTAAATTTTAAAATTCTAAATTGGATGCGCTACGTTTTATATCTGAAACTCAAATATGTGTTTCTTGATAAATTTTATAATTTTTATCGAACATAAAATTCTTATAATTAAGCGCGATTCACGTATGCACATGTTTAGAAAATAATATTAAGAAGAACATTAAATTCTTAGAAATTATAACCTAAGAATTGCGTTGTCGTTTGAAAAACATGCATCCAAAATTGGAGTAAAGAAATTTAATTTCTTAACCTGTACTTAAAGTGGTTCTCAAACTCTCTGCTTAACAACACGAAACTTTCGGACAGATTTTCTGATTCATTTTTAAACGTAAAGGCATAAAATTGACTGGCCTACTGAATCGATTTTGAATCAAATAGCGTTTACCAATTTCTAATAAATAAATTATTTATAGTTATAAGTGACTCTTGTCACGTGACGACAAATTTTTCCGCTTTCTTGCGCAGCCGTGTTTGAAATTCGGTTCAAAACGCCAACTTTAACAGTATTTTCTGAGATACATATATACTTAGAGAAGCCTTAAGGCAGTTTTAAAATCTAAATTGGCTACTTTCTGACGTTTTCCTGAATTCATATTTGTTTGTTCACGCATGAAATTGGTAGGTGCTCTTATTAGAAACTGTGAAGTCGATTGGATTTACCAGTTTTCGTTAAAGGCAATTTTCAGAAAATGCTGTCAAAGTACTTAGCATTCGAACTGAATTTCCACACGTGATAGTTCGATAAAGTCTTCATAAAGCCATAAACGCTTATAAATCCACACGAAATTCATTTGTCGAAAAATGAAAAAGATCATTAGATTCCAAATCAATGTCTGCAAGTGACATACTTTGACGTTTAAAAATGAGTACGTAAATGTGTTAAGAACATTTCGCGGGAAACTCTTAGATCCTATGAGCCGCAATAAAGAAATTCATCCACATAAGATAAATATTTTTTAATACCATATTAAATTAACGTATTACAATACAACACAATGTCTGCAAGTAACATACTTTTACTACATTTACGTTTAAAAATGAGTACGTAAATGTGTTAAAAACATTTTACGGGAAATCCTTAGAACATCCTTAAATCTTATATGAGCCGCAACAAAGAAAGTACTTTCACCCACATAAGATTAAGATTTTTTAATACCATATTAAATTCATGCACCTGCTTCAAATATTGTTATAAGTTTTCATTTATTTATAAAAAGAAAAAATATTTTTAATAATAGAGGACATCTTATAACAGAAAAGTATACTTTAAATAATAGATTATAATGGACTTTATGATTTTGATACTCAAAATATTTTTTATTTGAATTTTTGATGACTTTTAATAGCCAGATTTCCAAGTAAACATAATGGATTAGTTGAATATCAGATACATGAAAGGATGAAAATTGTTTTGTGATACAAAAATTCAACATATTAATGATTAAAAAAATATTCTAAATTGAACCATTTTCCAATCTGCTTCATTTAAATACTACTTGCTATTTCTATGAGTACTAGTGTGTAAGTCACATGTTACGATTTTTGGCTATCAGTGAACGGAAAAGAACGGAAAATGTGACTTGTTTTATGGGAGATATCTCAATAATTGAATAAGGCCAAGCAAATTTTTCTAAATTAACGGTGGTCAACAAGCATAGCAATTATTAGCTATGTGACTGACACTACAAAAGCCCATGGAACTAGCCTACTACTACTACTACTAATAATAATAATACAACTAATAATAATACTATTGTTAAATTAAACATGCTAGTGACAGGTTTATTTTCATATATGTAATGTTACATGAAATACGCTGACCACGTGATTATAAGTATTATGATTATTGTCGCCAGGATTTGCCATAGCTCCATAACTTACTCATGTATCCAAAAGGCTTTTTCGGGGAAAAAATCTTTTAAAGCCAATCCTTATTACAATGATGGTTTGCTTACCCCAACTCCTTGAGTGCAGTTCGTACAGGTGGGGTTCGGAGATGTAAGTGCAGTTGAGGATCTGCTATCATCCAGTGCAGTTGAAATACACTGGCCTCCAAAAGTTAAGGTACAGGGACTGGATGCTTACGATTGCACACGTTTTGTCGAATATCTACAAAAAATATTGGTGAATTGTTCTTGAACTTCTGGGATGAAAAGAACATGTTTGATTTCATATTTCTTCGTGAAGATTTAGTCGGGCCGACAATTAGGTGGCTAACAATAAATTTAATAATAAAATAATATTTGCGACCAGCTGTGCAACAGAAAATGCTGGAAATGGTTTGTCACTGCGTTAAGTGACTATTTGGGTACTGTTCAATGTTTGTGTGCATTTGTGTAAGCATAGAAGTCATATTCGTGAAGATGTTGTTGTGTCTGTGAAAAATTCAAAAGTTCTTTGCTTATAGCATACAGAGTTTTCAACCAAATTTAACACAACTTTCCGAAAACTTGCCAAAGAATAGTAGCAACAGTATACTGCAATTAAAACATGAATATATTGAATATTTGATGAGATATGGGTATTTTTATGAGATAATTTTTAACTGCGCATGCGCGGAAGATTTCAAAATTTTTATTTCATAATTTGGTAGTCAGTATTTTGGGGTAACTTCTATAAAAGTCCAGTCAAATGTTGTAAAAACTTAGAAAGATATAGTGAGCTGATTGAAAAGTTGTGGAAAATCCCTTATAATAAAGCTATTTTTAGGAAATAACTCACTATATCGACCCTATCTTTGTTAATTTTCGCGCTATTTGACTGGAATTTTTATAGAAGTTGCCCCAAAATACTGACTATCAAATTATGAGATAAAAATTTCGAAATCTTCCGCGCATGCGCAATTAAAATATTTCTCATAAAAATGTCCATATCTCATCAATTATTCAATATATTCATGTTTTAATTGCAATATACAATTGCTACTATTCTTTGGCAAGTTTTCGGAAAGTTGTGTTAAATTTGGTTGAAAACTCTGTATACTATAAGCAAAAAACTTTTGAATTTTTCACAGACACAATAAGACCTTCACGGAATATGAGTGCTATGCTTACACAAATGCACACAAACGTTGAACAGGACCCAAATAGTCATTTAACACAGTGACAAACCATTTCCAGCATTTTCTGTTGCATAGCTGATCGTAAATATTATTTTATTATTAAATTTATTATTAGCTCCCTAATTCTCGGCCAGACTAAATCTTCACCAAGAAATATGAAATCAAACATGTTCTTTTCATCCCAGAAGTTTAAGAACAATTCGCCACTAATTTTTGTAGATATTCGACAAAACGTGTGCAATCGAAAGCATCCAGTCACCTTAACTTTTGGAGGCCAGTGTATATCAGAATTTTGCACAAACTCGTGTGCGATTACCAACTAGAGTGCTTTTGCGTATGATAAAGGACTAGTTCCTGGTGTAATGTTAGTGTAAATCACATAGGTATAAATGGCTGCGAAATTTGACTGCCAGTATTTTAGAACAGAAAAATGCGACTTATTTTATCGGAGATACCTGATTAATTGAATAAGGCGCTGAAATGTTTTCGAAACTAACAATGGGCATGGCATAGCAGCTATCAGCTATGCAGGGGTCGAAACATATAGTACAAATTTTGTGTTCTTACCAGTATCTTTTATCAATAATCTTCATGATATATTTCTATTGCATATCTTATAAAAATGTCTCTTGAAGATTATTTATAAAAGATACTGGTAAGAACAATAAAATTTGTCCTATATCCTCCGTCATCTGGCTATGTGACATACACTACAAAAACCCATGGAATTAGCAAGAGGTGACATTTTATTTAAAATTTTATTCTTCGAGCGAATTTGGACAAAAACTTGGCTTACTGCCAAGCTCATGTTCGTTGACTTATTTCATTTGTTTAATAGAATTTATCTAGTCGATTTTTGCCAAGTTCTGGAAATTTGTAGTTGTAACAAAAACTCTTGTGTATACGAATATAAGTTTTTTGCAGTATTGCAAACAAATCGTATATTCAGAAAGAACCACTTGAATTAACGTTGATTTTTTTTTTGTTTCAAAAATTTTTTCTTGAAAAAAGTGTTGATAATGTATTTCTGTAAAGTATTTATTTCATTTAATTTTTTAATAAAAATTTCTGCTGCAAAGCGTGTTTATTTGATTAATAGCAACCTAAAATTTGACACATACACTGTACGTCCAAAAGTCACGTAAAAATCATAGACAAACGTCTATGTGGAGAGAAATAACTTCACATGTTTTTGTGGAAATTCAGGAAAATAACGAACAAAATCAAGTCTAAATTATAATTTTTGAGTAAAAGTTTGATCACGATGACAGTCAGGGGTCCAATAACAAATTCAATAAAAATAAAATATTTTGGAACACATTGTACAATAAAATTCCTTAAGGATAGTTCCACGAGTACTTGTAGTGTAAGTCACCCGCTACGATTTTTGGCTACCAATATTTTAGAACGGAAAAATGTGACTTATTTTATCGGAGATATCTCATTAATTGAATAAGGCGAAGCAAACATTTTGAAAATAACGGTGGCCAACCAGGCCCGTAGCTAGACCATATTTCCAGGTAGGGCAAACGTTTTTCCAGGGAGGGCAGATTATTTCTTCATTTTTTTCCAGTCTCTTATTTGTAGTTCTTCAAAAATATGTACTGAAATTTTAAGGGTAAATGTTTCTCATTTAAAACATAAGATTTTCCTGAACTCAGTATGAATTTTTTTTTTTTAATTTCTTCCAAGGGCACAACACAAATGTGTCAAAGATTAAAAAAATATATTTTTTTAACAGTTTTCCCACGATTTTGAATCCATGTTCCAAATTTTTAAATCTTTATTGCTTTTCACTCCTTATTACATTCATTCTCCATTTTACATTAAGCAATATATATATATATATATAAAAGTTATAATAAAAATATCTATAAAATGTTTGTTTGTTTTAAAGGTATAGATTGTCTAGAACTTAAAAATAATCATGCAATCAGTTAATTTATTCAAAAGTAAAACCTCTAAAAATAGTGTTTCCAAATAACTGAATTTAAAATTTTGGACATTATTATTCATAGGTTAATATTCTACTTTAAATACTTACCAAACATTTACCAAGCACCCTGAAAAGAACGTTGATTTTTTTTTTCTTATGAATTTCTTTGGAATAATTTGTTTATTTGCCTTGTTACTTTTAGACAAATCGAGATTGAGAATTTCTGGTATACTTTTAGTAGTTAATGATAATGAATTTTTATCATTACTATTTACACATGATTTAGGAGCGGGACTCACTTTTTCCTGTTCTAGTTCACGATAAATGAACGGATATCCAAATTTTCAAATATGTCTTGTAGTCACAGATAAGGTAATCAGTTCACACACACTTTTCCAAAATATATAACTTTTAAATCGAGAACCCTTTTTTCACTCTGTCACCAAAGGCTGATTATCATTTAAAATGCGCAACAGCTGAGCTAAAACTAGCGCATAGTGCATTATTTTCACAAACGGATGTTCAGGATAGAGGTCTGCACGAGCCGAAATCCCCGGGCCCGGCCCGACTCATTGAAAAAAAAAATTCGGCGCGGCCCGGAAAAAAGTTAAAATCTCGGCCCGACCCGAGTGGATTTTTACAAAAAATTGATTTTTACGCCGATTTGGTTAAAAATGTGTCTCGTCCTAGGAGTTCTGAGCAAAAATTATTTATCTTTTTTTTTCATGTTTATAATCTTCATTTTTATAGAAGTGCCGCAAGCTGCGATATTTATTTTTTTAATGAATCTCTATTTCTTGTATGTAAATGTTTCAGTTATCATTATTGTTAATCCATATTCCATCTACTGAAGTATTAAAAATCTGAAAAATGCTATACAGTAAAATCTTCTAAGACGGAATTGCATAGAAAAGGGGAAAAATACGTTGTAGACAAGTTTCCTTTTTAGCAAGAGTAAACGTATTATGTATTCTTTTCTTACATAGTAGTATATTAATTTTGCATGGATTTTCTGCTTAAAACGGGGTACCGTCATAAGCGGGTTCTTTTTCACATGTTTTACTAGATTTTAATTTAGCTATATTTTAATAAGCGCACAAATCTGTTATTCTTTAAAAATAATAAATTTTAAAGTTTAAGTGTAGAATAATGGCGATTTAAAAATGCATGCATTTTTTGCAAAAAAGTTTGGGCGAGGTCTAATTTTACCTTTGAATGGACCAGGCTACGCTGAGACAATGATTTTCATACGGGTTGGATCAAAAGTAGGACTGAAAATTTTAGGCTGTGAAGACTAAGAATGAAACCAGTCCTGGCTATGTACAGAAAAAATAAGTTAGGCCCGGCCCGAGCCTTCAGAAAAAAGTATGGCCCGGCCCGAGACGGCCAGTGCAAATCTCTAGTTCAGCAGTCGCTAAGTAAATTCCTCGAAATTGCTGACCGGGACTCGAAAACTTTTTGGCGGCCCTGCACAAACAAACACATGACCGTAGGCAGCACAATCACAGGGACGAAAAATTGCATCGATATTGTCCCATTGTAAATTCTTCAAAAACTGAAAATATTTCATACTATCTCTTTATTTAGAAAAACAATCCCTTAAGTGGTCAGAGGATGAATAACACGATTTCACACCATAGGTGGCCCAGTGATATGAAAGAAAATAACTGAATAGGAAGTACTAAAGGGTGCTAGACAGTTCGGCTGCTTAATGATTCTTGTGAGAGGCGATCTCTTTGCAGTCTTGAAGCTAGGCAACCTTAACAATAAGCATTACAAATGTGACAAACTAAAGGGGCAAAAAAAGAAGCTTGCGAGTGGCAGCAAATTCAAAATTGCACACGGGCGTTCTATTTTTTTTTTTTTTTTTTTTTTTTTTTAATAGATGAAGTTTTCTAAATTCTCATGATTGTGTTCTTTTACTCAAGACTTAATTAATACAAACCAGTGCCCTCCCAGTTTCAGAATAAACAATAGCACTTTTTGCTTGTACCGTGCTAAATTTGATCAAAAATAAACAATATTTATACATTATTAAAGGTACACATATATTAAGACAGACTTTAAATACAATTAAGTACAATAAACCCAACTGGAGTGAAAAATTAGCCGGGGCCAGGAATCGAACCTGGGTCGACTCATCGTTGTCACGTCATCCTGTGCTATCTGATAGATGGACGGTGACGTTCCCCAACTTGGTTTATTAGTGAGAAATTGCCAGGCTAGGACATCGGCCAGGGTAGCTTAACGGTAGAGCAACAGCACGTTATGCTGTCGACCCAGGTTCGATTCCTGGCCCCGGCTAATTTTTCACTCCAGTTGGGTTTATTGTATTTAATTGTATTTAAAGTCTGTCTTAATATATGTGTACCTTTAATAATTAAAAATGGAATTCAGACGTTAATTTATGTGCTTTAAAAAATATTTATACAATTTAGTGTTTAGAACAGAAGTGCCTGTGCAAATATAAAATATTTTTTGATTTATATTTTCACTTGTCCATTTCCCATAAAGGATCAATATTTCTTTAATTTAATTTTAAAAAATAGATATACGTATTGTTTATGCTTAAGACTGATGCCTGTTAGGTCACATTCATCCATAATTATTTCATATACCCTCCATAAGGTCCCAAGAAATCGAATAGCGTTTTTTCTTTTATTATCAAAAGAATGCATTTTTGAGAAAATCCTGGTAAAGTGTCAATGTTTAAACTGATTTTTGTTGCCTAAATCAGGGCTCCCACTTGCGCATATTTTCATGTTATTGGCATCACTAATTTTAAAAAGTAAATTTTGTAGTGTATTTCTCCTGCCCATGTTATTGAGTTGTGTGTAAATTAATTTTGTTTTGAGAAAGTGGTGCCAATAAAATATAAAAATTGGCACAAGTGAGAGCCCTGATAAATATTACAAGAAGGTATCATCATAAAGAAATCGATTTCTATCAAGAAATCATCACATAATAAATAAAACGCTATTCGATTGTTTATAATATTAATGAGGAGTTATCAAAATTCATGTATGGAGTGGAGGGAGGCTATTTTATGCGTATGTATATCTCTATACAGTGAAATATGTCTAAGGCGGAATCGCTTGGGACAGAAATAAAATTCCGCCAGTGACAGATTTCCGGCTTCAACAGAAAACTTTACATCCCGTTCACAGAGTATTAAACATTTCTCTGGCTAAAAATTAAAAGTAACATATCTTTCAAATTTTTTAAAAATTAAATAAACATGAAAATTTTCACTACAAATTGATAGAACACAAAGACACTGTTATAAATCAAAATTACAGGTTTTAGTGAAAAAAAAAAATATTTACATTATATTAGATGTAAATATAACTTTTTAAAATAGCAATTTATATAAATAATCCTGGTCCGGACATTTTTCGCCCAGTTAGAATTTTACATCTAATATGATTTATTTACCAATTAGAATAATTGTGTTAAAATTAATCTAATTTTGACATTAATAAATGCCTTAAAATCCTATTATCTTAAACTTATTTAGAAAGAAAAAATCGAATATTGTTGTTCGTCATTGTCATCAGTCAGTGAGGCACCATTCTGACCTCTGGGAGTTGGACTGGACTATACATGTCACTAAAAGATAAGGTTTCTTTCCATTTATATTTCCAAGCGGAATTTTCTTCCGTCTAAAACAGTAACTTTGCTACATGGGACCTCAAAATGAATGTCCGGTTCCGCGTTACACAGATTGTTTCCGTGTAAAACAGATTTCGTGAAAATCTCTATGTTTAAAAACGTGGGTCTCTGAAATTTCTTCGCCTTAGACATATTTCACTGTATATATGTATATATATACTATGTTAAAAAATATTTTATATTTGCACATACTTTTCGGCACTAAAAATAACAAATATTTAGGTTTACAGATGGTTATAGCATGGAAGAAATATAGTATAGATGCTATTTCGCCTCTGACCGCGAGCTGTGAGGTGCGCCTCCCTAGCTCTCACTTTTCTATGTTTTAAACTTTAATTTTTAAATGTTGCATTGACAGAGTTTTTTGCAAATTTTTACGTTTGTGAGATTTAATGTTATCCATATTTCATTTATATCGGTACAAAGTTCAATCCTCCTATATTTGTAAATATATACATATTACGCATATAAAAAAATTTCAGACTCAACAATACGATTTTTTTTTTTTTTTTACAGATTCGCCATTACCATATTTATAAGAGAAACATAAAACTTACAAGCATTATTACTGAAGTGATTTGAAATCGAATACCGTCTTTCACTTTTCGGTAAATGTATTACACTTTGAGTTGCAATGTATTTCTATCTTATGATAGCCTTTATCAGGTTATCGCTTCAAATAATTTGCTTATAATAGCACCTTTGGCGACATTTTCTGGAAAGAGATTTGCTTTTACGAAAATGTGGAATCGTCTATTCAATCTCTTTGTTTCTTAATAAGAGCACACATAAAATTTTTGAATTTAAAAATAAAAAGGATCTTATGAATCCGCTAGTAAGTAACCAATGTAGCCCGACATATTATATTACTTAAATATGAAATAAAGATTGGTTTATTTTAGAAGTGTCGACTTTTTAAAATTTCAGAGGAATAGGAGGCAATCACAGAGACAAAGGGACAGACCTTCCATTGTCTATTTCTTATTTTCACGAGGGGGGGGGGGGGGGGGGGGCGTCTCTTCTAAAATTTTCTAGGATGATTTCCATATGATTTATTTTCCCATGTACCCCCAAACATTTTTTATTCAGCGCTTACGATGGATTTAATTTGTCACGTTGTTCGTTAGTAAAAAGTCTTTTTAAAGTGTAAGCAAATGTGTGAAATTTTTTTAATCTACTTGAATCATATTGTTATCGGCACACAGCTGCCTTTAAAGAATATGAAAAAGTAATATTTTTTGCGAGGAAAAACTTTGTATTATAAAATCGAAGTGTAGTTATTTAAATCTTATCGTAACTTTTTCCTTTTTATCCCTTGAATTATTATTGATTGATATTATTTCGTTCCTTTCAGATGTTTTTTAGTTTGAGATGGAAAGGTATTTATGTTATGTTACATAAAATTTATTTAAATTGAAATTCATGCAAAAGTGTAACACGGTAATAATTTCTTCTGCTAAAAGTCACGTAAATCCGTAAAAATAATGAAAAGTTTAAAACAATTATTAAAAACAATATTAAAAACAATTAAAAAAATTCTGTAAATTTCTTGGTTGAAACTTAAAGTTATATCAGTTAATTAATGCAAAATTTGATATTCTATTGATTAAAGATGATATTTTCAATATAATTACATTTCTCCTACAAAAAAATTTTGAGAGATTTGTTTGACATATTTTTATTATTCCTTAATATGCAATAAAAAGTGCGAAAAATGAAACAAAGAGCGTATTGGGTTTAGTTGACCCCTCTTCCCTTAGCTAAAAGTAAACATTAGGGTGGAGCGAAAAAAATTATTTTTTGAAAATCAAAAACGGGTAGGTGCCAAAAGTTACCTTTATACTAGTACATCATCTGCGTGCAATATTACCGCTGAAAAAAAAATGGCTTGAGTCTGCGCTTTTGGTTCAAAAGTCGAAATTTGGGGTAAAATTTGACATTTTTTCAAAAATTAAAAAAAAATTCTATAGAGATGGTTATTATTTAAACGTGTTATTTAAACCTTTATTATTAATGTCTTAACATATTTAAACGATAAAACTATATCTTTGTTCTGTATAACAGGAACAAAACTGACAACTTTTGGTGAAAAAAAGGCGTTTCCACTCTGTTGTGTCATACAACTAATTGTTATTTTGAATACAGCTCTTACATAGTTCCTTTCAAATCTACCAAGGGGGTATCACGTGGGAGTGGCTGCATTTCATGACACAACAGTGCATAGCTTGACCACCCTTTCATCTGAGCACAATGTTTTATTTATATATTGAATTATGATTTTTTATCAAAGACTGCCATAAGATTTTTATGTATCAACCTAATCCATCTCTTCTTTGTATCCACAGATGTTGGGTGCTGCTGTGACACTTCTTCACGTATATTTCTACTGCTTGTGTGTGATAAGGCAAGCAGAGTAATGCAGTGGAACTAATGGAATCTATTCATCCCTCTAGTATCTTCACCAAAATTACATGCAATTACTGTACAGTGATTGGGAGTTCCGTTCCTACAACATTTTACAACATTTAGGTATTTCATGTTTGAGTATGCCATCATTTACGCTACCTCTTGAATTTTTTATATGATGATAAGCTTGTTGTTTAATGTGATGGCGATCGTCATCAAAATTGCAATAAGAATTTGCTCTCATGTGAAAAGTTACCATTGTCCTAAATAAATTTTTTTAGTATTTGTTTTTTGCCGTTTTCCGTGATGTTTTGTAGCCGAGTAATTTCCCATAAGTTTTTAGATCAATTTTTTAGATGTGAATTTTATTTGGTGTAAGCCATCATGTGGCATAAACTTGGATTACATACTTTGTGAATGAACCAGACTCTGATGGTCAATCAGCTCAGTGCTTATATAAAGGCGAATAATTTTATGCGCCTTTGTGGGCATCATGCGTAGGGCAAGTTTCTTGGGTTCCTATTTGCTAGTTCTTCTGAGCAATATCTTGATGAAATAACTTTGCAGATATTATCAGGTATTTCTGGTATGTGCTGAGTACCCTTTTCTTGATTTCCGGAAATAATGTTTAAAAATTACTCTCTATGGCTTCAAAAATTGAAATAAGAAGGGAATAAGCTCGTGGACAAAAATTTTCCTATTGGTCCGGCGCATCCCTGTGGCGCATCCAATTTTTGCCAACGATTTTATCTAATAAAAGATGCAAAGGAAATTAACTAAACTTGGAGGAGACATATGATCAATTGTAATGGTTCATTCTAAGCATGCCCCTCGCAGAATGGATGACAACGACTAGCAGAATTATCCGCCTTCAAATGAGCACTCACTGCCCATCAGAGTCTCTACGTTCACTCAAAAAGTACTATGTTATCCAAGTTTGGCTCCAAAATAGTTTACAATCAAATGTAATCCACAGCTAAAGAAGGGATCTAAAAACTCATGGGAAATTGGCTACACAAATACAACTTGGATACTAAACAACACACAAAAAGGAATAAAAAAATACTAAAAAAAAGGTTATTTAGGACAATGGTTGCTTTGCATACACAGAGGAAATTCTTATTTCAATGCTCTCTGACGATTGCCATCACATTAAACAACTAGCTGCTCAGCACATAATAGACGAAAGATGAGAGTAAATAATGGCATACGCAAATCGGAAATTTCGACAATCAACTTTGAAGCGGATAATTATATAAATCTAACTCATTGGAAAAGTGTTGTGGTAACAGAACCTCTAATCAATATGCATTTATCGTGTGCAATTTCGGTGAAGATAATAGAAAGCTGAATAGATTACATTAATATCATCCGCACTGCATTACACTGTTTGTATTCTCTTACACAAACAGTAGAAAATACTTAAATGAGATCACAGCAGCAGCATTCAAAGTCTGTGGATCCAAAGAAGAGATGTACCAGGTTGATACATAGAAAACTTATGCCAGTCTTTGATAAAAAATCACAATTCAATGTATAAATAAAAAATTGAGTTCAGATGGTAGGGTGGTCGAGCTATGCACTGTTGTGACATGAAATGCAGCCACCTCTACGTGGTACATCCTGGGTAGTTTTGAAAGCAACTATGTAAGAGCTGTATTCCAAACAACAATTAGTTGTATGACACAACAGAATGGAAACGCCTTTTTTTCACCAAAAGTTGTCAGTTTTGTTCCAGTTATATAGAACAAAGATATAGTTTTTTCGTTTAAATATGTTAAGTCATTAATAATAAAGGTTTAAATAGCACTTTTAAATAATAACCATCTCTATAGAATTTTTTTTTAATTTTTGAAAAAATGTCAAATTTTACCCAAAATTTCAACTTTTCGCCCAAAAGCGCAGACTCAAGCCATTTTTTTTTCAGCGGTAATATTGCACACAGATGATGTTCTAGTATAAAGGCAACTTCTGGCACCTACCCGTTTTTGATTTAAAAAAATTAATTTTTTTCGCTCCACCCTAGTAAACATACATGACAAAAGAAAAAGAAAAAGTCCATATGCTTGAAAGTTGGATTAGGAAGTTTCAGGGAATCCAATCAATTTTCGGTGAAACAAGCAGAAGCACATAGAACACATGTATTCTAAGTACACTGAGAAGAACTGTCAGGTACAGCTTATTGAAGTTAACGAAATAATACTGTAGGCTGTTTCATTGTAATTTCAGAAGCCTTTGGTTTCAACCCCACCTTCCTTACGATCAATTTTGTATGATGGTGACAATTGTACAAAGAAAGCAAGTTTTACGGATATAAGCTAATCCAGATTTCTTTGTGAGGCGGTGAGGACTGTGGAATAATTTCTACAAAGCGAAAAAAGGCAGGAATGACCCCAGAGTAAAGATACTTCTATAAGAAGTCTGTGGAAATGACCAATGCCACAGTTTCCGACAGACCTGTTAAAAGAGAAAGAGAGAGAGAGAAAAAGGTGTAGTTGAAATTTTTACTATTTTTAATTGCCGGTCTAAAAACGAAATAGAGGGGTACAGGGTGAGGGGGTTCTCTTTGATTAGGTCTGGCATAAGGTGAAAAAAAAAGGGAAATTTAATATTGTATTACATAAAAGTTACTTAAAATGGAATAGTGGGTGATAATGCGATCGAAATGTCTAGCTAGTTCCATGGTAGGTTGGACAAAAATTTGAAAAAAAAAAAAAATAGAAATTTATATTGGTTGTTTATTTTGGAATGTAGAGTCTCGCGCTAGGTCGGGCAAAAATTTTTCCAGGTCGGGCTTTGCCCGACCTTGCCCCCACCTAGCTACGGGCCTGTGGCCAACAAGCATAGCAGTTATCAGCTGTGTGACTTACACTACAAAAGACCATGGAAATAACCTTAAATGATATGTAGATATATCTAATTTTGAATTATATGCGATATTTGTGTTCATTTGTAGAAAAATAGTATGTGTATTTATAAAATATAACGGTTCATTTAAAAAATTCAAGAAATTTTCGCATGTTTTACTTCATAGCATGCTGGATTTTCAATCAATTGTTAAATGAGAAAGATTATACATAAAGCAAATTTACTTACTGTATCGGTAGTTATAGCATTATAGACTTGTTCAGGCGTTTGTGAAAAAAATAGTGAGTAATTAAATGGACAGTCCTCCATTAAATAATAGATCTAGCATGAGAGGAAATATGCAGTAAATTAGAAAAAAAGTAAAACTGATATTTAAGTTATATTTCATGTTTATTAACCTAAAATAGATTTCGATACATAAAGTTATATATATATATATATATAAATCTTTCTGAACTTAGAGAAAATTCATCAAGTCGATTTACAGTTTAAAAAAAAATAAGTGAAGTTCATTCATTTTTAAAATAATGATAATAACATTCCAGTGTAAAATATAAGTTCATATTAAGCTATCAAACAACAGAAATGATTTTGTATAAACTAAGTTTTGTCAATAAATCAATATTAAGTTGTATTAATCACAATAATTATAACTACAAATGAAATGAGAGCTAATACATAAAATATTTTCTGAAATATTTATGAGTTACTGGGAATCTTTAGAGATCCACGCTTCCAGTAAAAATTTTGAAAACGTAGAAAAGGCGCCTAAAGATAGTATTATTTCTTCTTCATATGTATATGTTATACGGCTAAAGCAGGAATCAAGGGTAAACCTAGGTTTAGCCGGTTAAAGTGCCGGATTACCCAGGCCTTTCGGATAAAGCCCGAAGAGTTCCCAACGCTTCCATCTTTAACCGGTTAAAGCTAGGTCTAACCAATTTTGGTCGGTTAAAGCCCAAAATTATTAAATTCCGATATCAAATACACTTATAAAATCAATTATATCTATTATTTTTTGTGGGGTGTCCATTACTGGAACAGAGAGTGTCCATCAGTGTAATTTTGGGCGTTTTGATATATGCTGGCCTTACGAATTTTGTACATTTTGAGATTGCTACACAGCGAGAACTGCTGAATTTTGAGTTTGCTACAGCGAAAACTGCTGAATCCAGTGATGTTTTTATCCGGTTAATGAACGCTGAAGCGTTCATACGACGTTTACTGATTGTCAATTTAACGAGTTTCTGGCGTTTTTCAGATTGCTGCAGAACTAGGTTGCTGTATTCAGTGATATATATTATTTTTTTATGAACGCGAATCTTTCATACTTCCGTAAATTAGAAATGAATAATATAGGCACGTACTTTAAAATATTAAATGACGATATGATTTTTTCTGAAAGTTGTTGAGAAATGAAAATTTTAATCACTGTCAGAAAGAGCATCTTTTACAGAATTTTTAATCTTTTATCATCGGTTTTTCAAAACAGAAATTTTTGAATAATTTAATCGGGAAAATGCCAGGCAAAATTTACAATAAAAAATAACTGGGGCAATAATGAAGGGGTCATTCCATACAAAATGAACAAATCAGCTCTGGCAGACATGGCACAGATTTTAAGGAAAATCATTATATAAGTAGATAATATTTATTAATGAGTAAATGTAAAAAAATAGATTTCATGATTGTTTATTTAAGTATTAAAATTTACATCAAAAGTGGATGCGAAATCGAGATTTTGTTAACATGCTAAAAATTTCAATTTTGATTATTAGCCTTAGGAATGGAAAAATTATATTAAAAATTATTTATAATTAGGAATGAATAACAAGTAGCAGATAGGCGTAAGTTAGTAATTGTATTTTTATTCCGTAATTTGAAAAAAAATTATTTTTGAAATTTTTTAATTGAAAAATGCAATATTTTTACTGTTCTTTTAACATGAAAGACAGCTCTGACTAGTTTAAAACTGCTTGACGTTATAGCTAAAAGTATATATTTTAAATACTGAAACTTTCATTATTGCATTTTTATTCCTTAATGAGAAAATAAATAAATAGTAAAAAATGTTGAGGGTAAAATGCAATATTTCTATCACTTCTTTGAAAGTGAACAGAAGCTTTTTAAAGCTTTTAAAATATTTGATATTATGGATAAATGCGTATATTTTAAATATAGAATCTTGTATTCTTGCTTTTAGTTTATTTTTACCTCAAGAATATGTTTAATTAAAGTTCTGCCAAATCAATTATTAAACAGAAAAAATGCTGCAAAGAACTTACAGTGTATACGAATAGAATTTTAGAACATTTTTGGTAAAGATCACCACACCATGTGTACTAACTATATCCATTGAATAGTATTGGAAGGTGTCCATTTACATGGGGTGTCCCGATTTTCAAGGCTCCCGAAACTCGTTCCGCGGAACACTAAATGTCCCGCTTTTACACCATGCCCAAATTACAACAAATTTTTACGAGTTTGAACTAAATTAAAATTGTATTCCATAGTCTAAGAATAGAGAATTCAACCACATTTCTGTCACAACTACCGACTGTTACCGAGTACTTTTTATTCTGCTTGGTACTTTCTATTCAAAGTTCATTCGAGTGACCACACATAATAGTTTACTATAAGAAATGAAATTAAAAAACAGTGCATGTGAAAAATTATACCCCCATTTCGATTTTTTTATTAAAAATGTTTAGTATTTTTTTTTCTGTGCGAAGGAGAAAATAATGAAACTTTTATCATCATCATTATTATTATTGCTGTTTATCAAATTTTCTTGGTATCACATTTATTTGTTCTCTACTTTCAACATACAGTAGAGCCTCATTTTATTATACACTGGCCTCCAAAAGTTAAGGTACAGGGACTGGATGCTTACGATTGCACACGTTTTGTCGAATATCTACAAAAAATATTGGTGAATTGTTCTTGAACTTCTGGGATGAAAAGAACATGTTTGATTTCATATTTCTTCATGAAGATTTAGTCGGGCCGACAATTAGGGGGCTAACAATAAATTTAATAATAAAATAATATTTGCGATCAGCTATGCAACAGAAAATGCTGGAAATGGTTTGTCACTGCGTTAAATGACTATTTTATTATAACATGAATATATTGAATATTTGATGAGATATGCGCATTTTTATGAGATAATTTTTAACTGCGCATGCGCGGAAGATTTCAAAATTTTTATTTCATAGTTTGGTAGTCAGTATTTTGGGGCAACTTCTGTAAAAAGTCCAGTCAAATGTTATGAAAAATTAGAAAGTTATAGTGAGGTGATTGAAAAGCTGTGGAAAATCCCTTATAATAAAGCTATTTTTAGAAAGCAACTCACTATATCGACCCTATCGTTGTGAATTTTCGCCATTAACTTTTGGAGGCCAGTGCATTTAATACATTTAATATATAAATTTGTTATACATTTAATACATTTACAACATAAAAACAATGAAATCATGAGTGTATGCATTGGATGCGAGCTTCCCTACTTTCCTGAATTTTTGAAAATATTAAGGCAGCATTTCGATCGCATTTTCAAATAGCTGCTTCAAAAAGTCAGAAAATATTTCTCTAATATTTCTCTTCCAAAGGTTCTTTGATCATCAACAAAATAACTGGGAGGTGATAAACATGTCACGAAACTGCTTGGAAATATCTTTTCTTACAATCCTTAAGAAGACTGACCAAATTAAACAAGTAAAAAAGTAAAAAAAAAAAAAACATAAATGAGAAATGGAAAATATAAATGAGAAAATAATTATGTACATGCATAGTTGGAATATTTATATTTCGGATTGTTGCATGCATAGTAAGTAACAACTAGAATCCTGCATCGGATCAGATAACGGGATTCTACCCAGTCATATTGGCCATTCACTCTAAATTGTTTAATAATAGGTCTGACTCTGTTTTCATTTTTGTGTCATCTTGGTATTTTGCTATTTATGAGTCAGATTCAGGGATACCCAGTTTTTCTAAAGAAAATTTCCTAATATTGTTTCAAGTAAAAAACAAAATTTAGATATATTTGAGTATATATCAATATATTCATTTCTTTCATAACGATTTCATTGATATTATAGATATAATTGTAGAGTATAATTTCTTATGAGTATTTTAAATTACGGATTGAATTATTTTTCATGTAATGATTAGAGTCGGGTTTCGGTCGACAGAAATATTTTATCGACCTGGATTTTTATAATCCGCGATGAGTACAAGTC
This sequence comes from Maratus speciosus, assembly GCA_963932465.1. Lineage (NCBI taxonomy): Eukaryota > Metazoa > Arthropoda > Arachnida > Araneae > Salticidae > Maratus > Maratus speciosus. The sequence goes on along the minus strand of OZ010796.1, from coordinate 127,303,203 downwards.
TGCCTGTGCAAGACTGTATTAACAACTAGTTGTTTCGTGCGAAATATGGGAACATCGGAGAGTACTCCCTTCCTTCAAATTTTAAATTCGACTGTATTATTATATTAAATACTGTTATTAAATATGTTGCATTTTTCAAAATAAGCATTAATTTGTAGGTTATATGCTTTTTCAAAATAAACATAAATTTAGAGGTTAAATGCTTTTTTTAATCATAAATTCTTAATGTTCTATGATTTATCTGATAACGCACTATAAGTTTCTAAGTTATTTCACAAGTTTTCATTCCACTAACATTTTTCTTGAGAAATATATAATTCAATTTCAAATTTATAATTTTGTACCATATCAGAAGTCGGAGAATCATGTTTTTTGGATTTGATCTATAAAACTAATAATGATAATGGTGCTTTCCTACACATAGTTACCAACCTCCCAATTTTTTTAATGCCAGTAAATTCTTACAAAAATGTTCGCTTTATTTAATTGCCGAAATTGTGCGATTGTATAAAATAAATATTTCTACATAAAAATGACAACTATGCTTAAAAATGCCTGAAATACAACATAATGAAAAATATAAACTCATTATTTATAAAGCGAACATTATTGTCATTAAAATACTATTAATTATTTTTAAAAATCCATTTCAACTAGAACATTTTACGATCCATTCTGTTATGAATTAAATACAATTCACATAATATTAAATACAATGAGCAAAAACTGCTTTCTACAACAGCTTGTTTAGTGAACCCTACAAGAAGCCAGTAAATTTTTCCATTTTTAATCAGATTTCAATCTTCTATGTCATATAATTGTATTAATTCAGCTGAGATGAAAATATTTTTCTTTAAAAGCATATTTCTGCTACATAGGTTCCGTTTTAACAGGATTTACTGCAGCGCTTATGTTGTTTCGATTTTGAATCGTTTGACTCACTTTATTTCTTCCTACTGTCCTACATTTTTGACTTGGCAACTGGACAATGCTAGACAATTTTTGACCATAAATAGATCTTGCAAAACAGTTTCAGAAAAAAATTATCGTTGCAATAGCGGAAATTTTTCAGAGTTTGCATAGTTCTTTAAATTTTAATACACGTATTTTTTAAAAGTATTTTTCACCTTGTTTAATCGCAGTAAAATGCGGAAAATATTTTTATAGAATACAGAATATTAAAATTAAAAAAACCGTACAAACGTTTATAAATATATGTAAGCGAAGATCTTGGAAGAGGGATAAGACAAGGAGACACAATTTCGCATAAGCTTTTTACTACTATAGAAAATATTAGTCTTGGAAAACATTTTCAAGAAGCTGGATTATGAAAACAAAGGGATTAGAATAAATGAGGAATATTTGAGTCGTCTCCGGCTCGCTAACAACAATTAAATTTTCAGTAATAGCCCTGAAGAATTGGAAAATATGCTAAAAGATTTGGCAGAAGCTAGCATTAATGTGGGATTAAAAATAAATTTGGAAAAGACTAAGGTGGTGTTCAATTCATTTGCATCAAAAAAGAAAATCGTCTACAGCGACACTGAAGAAGTAAACCACAGTAACATATATCAATTTCGTGGCAATCGGACTATATTTACGTAAGTCAGAGCATGGACAGACAGACAAGACAGACGGACAGACAATAATGATGCTTTCCAATTATGTTGGAAAGTGTTTAAAAAATTATTCAAATCAAAGGGTCCATTCTAAAGCTATTATTTGAAATTGCTAAACTCCGTTGTCAGATACTAGTTAATAAAATATGAAAACTTGTGACAAATTCTTCATCACCCAGCTATTTTTCGAAAGTAACTGAAATTGAACTTACCTTATCGTCGATTTTCTTTATGAATTTTCAAGATTGTCGATTTGCCTTTTCTTAAGATGTTCTGTATATAGCTTGGAATTTAAGAAAAATAAAACGCTATTTTTGACGCATGCGTGGTTAAAAATTATTTCGTGCAAAAGGCTCATATATCATCAAATATTTAATGTATTTATATTATAATTGTACTATGTTGATTCGACTTTATTTTGTCAAGTTTCTCGAAAGTGATATTAATTGTGTTGCAAAACATAAAACTAATATAAACAAAACAAAACTAATATAAACAAAAAACTTACGAAAATTCTTTAAAATTTATAAAGAAACATTAATATTTCCATGAATGTACGTATTATTTTTGAACAAATGAAAAAAAAAAATGTTGCACAAGATCCAAATAGTCATGTGCTACAGCGACAGATCATTTAAAGGTAAACCTGAAGCCCATCAGGCGAAGACATTCGCGAGCTAATGCTATTCCTATGGGAAGATTCTTTTCCAATATTTCGTTCATTTCGATATTTTATTTTTGAATAATTATTTTTTGCACTGGATAGTTCAGCTCTATCCTTATATCTGCCTTATTTTACTTTTTTTTTTTTTTTTTTTTTTTTTTTTTTTTTTTTTTTTTTAAGATGACACTTTTATTTTTGGAGCTGATTCCGAAAGTGAAAGTAACTTTATATGTATATATATATATATATATATATATAAAACAAACATCTGTAACAAAATAGAAAAGTAAGAAAGGGCAGACATAGCGATCGAGCTCAGCTATCCAATGTAAAAAATAAAAAAATAATAAATAAATAATTTCGAAATGCACACGAAATATTGGAAAAGAACCTTTCCATAGGAACAGCATTAGTTCGCGAGTGTATTTGCCTGATTGACAAGGGCTACTTCACTCACGCGAAAACACCCGTTCGCTAATGTTAATCCTATGAAAGAATTTTTTTCAATAGCTCGCTTACATTTCAATATTTTAAAATGATTTTGTTTGCATTGAGTAGCTGAGATCGATCTGTACAAAGGCCTTTTTTAACTGTTTTGATTTTCTTTGCACATTTTTTTTTCTCACGTGCAGATTTTTTTGACGTTCACTTTCGAAACCGGTTCCGAAAATAAAAGTATCCTAATAGAAAAAAACCTGTAAACGAAATCTAAAATGTAAAAAACGGCCTTTTTACAAATCGATCTCCGCTACACTCTAAAATTGGGAGGAGTGAAAAACTCACTCTTTGAAAGAGTGACAGGCATTTTTACCCTTTTTGGAGGGAATTTTATGAAAATACACTCCTTAAAGAGTGGAATTTTCCATTCTCTAGAAAGAAGTGAAATGTCTCACTCCTGAAAGAGTGACTTACGTGTGCATTGCTTATTAACCAATCAGAGTAGCAAGGCGACGACACCCTTAAAAGATAAGAAAAATGATCACTTTTTTGCCCGCCATCTAAGGATTAACAGATTTGGATATCATTACAATTATTCTTTATGGAATACATAAAATAAAGGTAAGTCTTATTTAATTTTAAGCATTTATCCGTGTAGATATGTGGAATGTTAAGATTATTAGCTGAATAGTGTATGTTGTATAGAAAAAGATTGATCGTTAGAGTGTTCAAAAGTGATTGTCTATTATATTTCTTCATGTAGCGGTTTGCAATATAATTCTTTTAACAATTGAGTACGCACTAGAGATCTGCACGGGCCGGCTCGGGCTCGGGCCGATTTTCACTCACGGAACTCGGTCTGGGCCCGGACCACACTTTTTTCTGAGGCCTCGGGCCGGGCCGGGCCTAACTTATTTTTTCTGTACAAAGCCGGGACTAATTCATTGCGAGTCTTCACTGCCCAAAATTTTCAGTCCTAATTTTGACCCAGCCCATATGAAAATCATTGTCTCAGCGTGGCCTGGTCCATTCAAAGGTCAGTACAATTAGGCCTGGCCCAAACATTTTTGCAAAAAATGCATACATTTTCAAATGGCCATTATTCTACACTTAAAGATTAAAATTTATTCTTTAAAGAACACTAGATTTCTGCGCTTATTAAAATATAGCTAAATTAAAACATAATAAAACGTGTGAAAAAGAACCTCCCTATGACGGAACCCAGTTTTAAGCTCACTAACGTGTTGATCCATGCATAATTAATATATAAATACATAAGAATAGAATATATAATACATTTACACTCGCTAAGAAGGGAACTTGTCTATAACGAATTTTTTTTTCTTTTCTATGCAATTTCCTCTTACTGTATAGCATTTTTCAGATTTTAATTACTTCAAAAAAAAAAAAAAAAAAAAAATCAGTTTTTTGTTGAAATTCACTCGGGCCGTGCCGGGCTCGAGCCGAGATTTTAACTTTTTTTCCGTGCCGGTCCGGCTCGGGCCAAACTTTTAAGTTTTTTACTGGGCTGGGTCGGGCCAATTTTTTTTTTCTACGGGCCGGGCCGAGCCGAATTTTTTTTCTATGAGTCGGCCGGACCCGGGCTTGGAAATTTCAGCCCGTGCAGACCTCTAATACGCAGAATGTTTAGCAAATCATTAGTTCGGAAAATGTGAATAAAAATAAATGAGTGTAAATATTCCCTTTCAATGCTGTGTTGCAAATTTTTTTTGCCAACGATCAAAGTAATAAGTTTTATCTCTTTCGTTTGAAAGGGTGGCTGACTCATAAGAAGAAGAAGACATCTGGAGGTTTTAATTTCGTAGGAGACACATTTGAAACATTAATTTGCCGTTACATGAGATTTTTTTTTATTTTTGCTTCATACTGATTTCGGATTATAAACAGTTAAGAGTATTTATTATTGTTTCGGAGTTAAATATGATATTACGAAAACGTTGGTACAGTGAAACCTCACTGTGCGACCAACTCCATTAGGCGACCACCTCCCTGAACGACCATTTTTTCATGGAACGAAATTTATTCCCATAGGCTCAATACTAATTTTACCTCCATTCAGAGACCATCCCAGTTTAACTCCCTCCGTGAGAGATCGATTTCTTTGAAGAAAATGAAATAAATTCCGTTTTTTCCTAGTCGCTTGAAGAAGGTTTCATTAAAAAAATAATTCTGGAGAGTGCATTATTCATCAAAATTCTAAACTAAGTTTAGAATTTTTTTTTTTTTTAATCCCGGTAACTTTTAAGTGTTTTTAAGAGTTTTTAAGTCCCTTTGTGCCTTTTTAGGGAATGAATTTAACTCTGATTACAAATTAAGAACGACGGTCAATAAACTCATCTGCCCTATTCTGTCGGAAAACTCTCAAAGAAATAGATAAAGTAATGAAATCGTCATTATTTGTTCCCGTCCACAAAAAGAAAAAAATGTATTTATTTACTGAACTTCGAAAGTACTTGGAGATAAAAATTATAAAATACAAAACTGTAAAATTAAAGCAAAACTCAATGTATTCATTTTTAAAACTCTGCAGTAATTAACTTATGTAATTAACTTTTATTTTGATACTTAAATTTTTATATTTTTTCCAAATGGGAAAAATAAATTTTAGTAACATTGTTACCATTTTTAAACAATTAAAATCTAGATTTAAACATGACCTCCATTAAAAGACCAGCTCTCGGAATGACCCAATTTTATTGGAACGGTACGTGGTCGTCTTAGGGGCGTCTTACTGTATATTAATTTTTTTTAATTGTGTGTAAACATTTTTCTGCGGGTTATAATTTTAAAATTTCGAGACTGAGCAATAAAAAAAAAATAATAATTATAGATTTTCTGTATCGGTTATTAAATTTCCTTCTATTATGAAAACATTTTCTACGTTTTTGGATACACGTAATTTTTGGCGCTAAACAATAAAGCATGATATTTAAGCATTGGAATAAAATATTTTTTTATGCCTGTTTTGAAGTTTATGGATAAGACTGCTTTAGTATATTTTTTAAAATGGTCATATTGACTTACATAACACTGGACTGAATATTTTTTTAAAGACATTAATAACCACTTTTTTACACTAAAATATTTTAAAAACAATAAGAATATTTCTAATGCAGTCATTTACTTTATTTTTAAGTTTCCTTTTTTTCTATTTCCGAGGTCAATCTTTTCCTATAAAACGTATGAAATCTATTTTGCTCATAGTCACAAAATACAATATCTACAAGAATAAAAAATTAAATTAAATATGGCTTATCGTGGCTTATGGCAATAATGGACGAAAATTAAAAATCATGATTAAGTTAAGGAATATGTTTAAAAGAAAAAATATATACATATTCCAGAGAACTCAAAATTTAGACGCTATCTTCATATTAAATAAAACAAAACCGAATCACAGCGGATAAAAAAAATTACACATTCTTAAAATTTAAATTATGCTTAGAACTTATTTGAAAAAGAAGTGAGTTTATAAGCATTGCGTTTAAATGGAAAGATTAAAAATATTTTAGAACAATAGCACTTTGCAAAAATAGCAATAATTTAAGGAAAAACTACGGTTTTATATTTAAAACAAAAATTAAAATGAGATCAAACAATGTTAAACATATAACATCCACCTATTAAAATGTTATTAATAAAACTTTAAAAGTAATATCTTTATAGGACATGCAATAAAAGCAAACACAAAGGATAAGATTGGAATAAAATATTTTAGTTTATTTCTGTCAGTAATCTAAATTAAATTCGTATGTAACTTTAACTGAATTTTTCCTTAAAAGTTCAATTAGTGTTACAAACTATGAATTAAATAAATATTGCTAATAAAGTAATTTATTCCAATCTTTACCACGCTTGTATCTATTTCCATTGCATGCCGTAAAAGATGCGATTCTTTTAAAATGAACATAAAAGCAAAATAAAAAAACAACCCACTACAAAAAAATGAACATTCACTCATATGAAAAAGTGACTATTAACTCCTACCAGGGGTGAAAACTGCACTCCTTTAGCAAGAGTAAATAGTCACTCCTCCGAAAGAGTGATTATCCACCCCTGTTTAGAGTGGATATTCACTTTCAAGGAGTGACTATTCACTCTTTCAGAGAGTCAAAAATTTCACTTTGGCTCAGAGTGAATAGTCACTCTAAAGAGGTTGGGCATATTTTGACTCTGCGATAGAGTGACTACTCACTCCTCCGGAGTGAATAGTCACTCTTTTTTATTTAGAGTGTAGCCAATGCAAATAAATCATTTAAAACTATTAAAACTCAAACGAGATATCTTAAAAAAATTCTTTCATAAGATTAACATTATCGAACAGGTGTTTTTGCGCTAGTGAAGTAGCCCCTTAAGGGGGCTGGTCACTCAGCTTCGGAATTCTCCTCCGTAATGTTAAGCCTATGGACTTTTGATGCATTCGTATATTTAAAATATATTCTCGAGAAATTCATATTTTTAACATCTTTTTTTCTGTGTACTCTTCTTCAAGGATGTCTCTTTTTTTCTTAGTTTTCAAAATTTTTCTAAAATCTATGCTGAATTTAATATTTTATGTGTTAAAAGAGGGCGAACTATGAGTAAGATTTTAACACTGCATATAAAATTAAATGTATACTTGGTTATCAATAGTTTATGGTAACCCGTGCTCAAGGCAACAGTTGCATATCCCAAAACTTCAAATGTTGTGATTACTAATCTATAAGCATCATCACAGAGGAGTCCTGCATAAAATACTACAGGCATGATGTCATCTCATTATGCTAGATTTAAAAGAAGTTACTGCTCCTAAACTTATTTCTATTTGTTAATACAGTAGAGGCAGGGGCGCGCCGACCCAGTGTGCAAAGTGTGCATTGCACACAGGCGCCAGAATAGTAAGGGCGCCAAATATTTTAGGCGAAGCTGACAAACTTGAAAAACTCATATCCAATTTAAATTTATTGAATCGGAATTTAAATCTAAAGTGCGTCATTTCTGACACATTTATGAGTTCATTTTTAATAAGATAGTATATGAAATTTGCAGATGCTCGTAAGCGGTGTAGCTTTAGGGGTGAGGCCGAGAAGGGTCTCAAACCCAAGCCACGACTAGCAACTTGCTGTGCCCAGGGCACTTTCAATTTTTCGTGCCCTCTTAGATTGGGTGATTTACTGATACTAGTTTTTTTTTCTTTTTAACATATCACACACGTAATCGAAATGTGACAACTCAAATAATTAAGTATTCCGTAAAATTGGAAAACGGTTCCAGGAATAAAAATAAAATATTTTTTTTATTATTTATTGAAATGCGTTTTTAACCATATATTGAGATATATTTTTGTCATTTCATCGTATTAATATCTCATATATAACATTTTTTTTCAAACTTATGATTTTTTAATGGAAATGTAGATGAAATTATGAAAAATTCTGTGCCTCTCAGAAATTTCGTGCCCAGAGCACGGGCCCCAGGTGCCCGTGCGACAGTCAGGGCCTGCTCAAACCGAAAGGCGCCACGGTGTCGAAAGATAACGATCGAAAGGCGCCTCGTCGTCGAAAGGTCACAGTCGTAAGGCACCATGGAAGGATTAAGGGCGCCGTCAAGCGCCTAAAATAAATTCAAACAACCTAGAAACATAAAAAATTTGGAAGGGCGACCGCGAATGCCCCTTTTGACATCCCTGCTCTAGATCAGGCCTGTCCAGTTTTTCAGAAAGCAAGGGTGCACTACAGCTGGTGGCAAACATGGAAGGTTCCATTATTCAAATGTAATTGAAAATATATAACACTTCTATCTTACAGTAGTATTGGTACTGATACATATACTGATGATATAAAAACGAGTAGTATATTATATTCACAATAGTAAAGCAACATAAGCCTCCAGGTTATGCACGGTACCCATGTAAAAGTAAATTGCCGAAAAAAGCACGAATCAATCATAGCAATCGGTTACATTATAACAAAAACAATAAATAAATAAAACATGATGTAGCTCAAAATGCAATGCATTTAAAAAAAGAAATGAAAAACGCCATTCGATTCCAAACAAATTTAATAGTCACGCCTATCATTGTATGCAACGCATAAAAACAAGCCCATGAGCATATAAGAAAGTTTCATGTCGGGAAACATGTTTTTGAGAACAATCTCAAAATGAATTATGTTTTATTGAAATTTTAATTACATATTTTATAGATTTTCTTTGAACAAAGAATAATCGGTCAAGAGTGAGTTTCACTCGCGTACAGAGAGTTCATACAATAAGTTTATTAATTACTAACTACAGTCTTACAAAATATAGTTGTTAACCGAATAATAAGACTTTGCAAATAACTTGGAATTATTTTATTAGTATTTTTCAATAATTGCCTTCAATAATTGAATTCAATTGAAATGAAAAACGCTGACTATTTATCATGGTGATTCGCATTACCTAAAACAAAGACCTTGTGCAAAATTTAACCTTGCCATTGTGCCAAGTGCGCTTCGAAAGGAGGGCGCAAAGTTGCATGGGCACTTTGGTCTGTGCAACGTTTTTTTAGATATGTTTTTAATTAATATCTCGGCTAATTATCGACAATTCTTTTGGAAAATCATTATCGACAGTTCTTGGATGATTTCGCGTCGAACAGGTACCTCGAGCACCTCCGCTGAGTGCCCGTCAAATAGAGTTTATGTATAACGGAAAACTGCGATTTTCTAAAAAACTGTACGACCTAGGATAATCGCTATAGTTTTCCTGCAAGGTTTAAATAAATTTCAACTACTACTAATATTTTCGTAATTTTATTTTCAGTAGATTCAGAAATACGCCATACATTTTCGACGAATTTCTGAAAATATAATAGTATCTAAGAGTAAAACAAATATATTTTTGAGTTCTGTGTTAAGAGCTTTTTTGAACGATAGCACTCCCTCCCCACTTTGATGTTTTGTAAATGAACCTTAAATTTGTATAATGTTGTATCTTTAATTCGATTTTGTTTGAAATAAGCACCCACTTACTTTGTGAAAATGTGGGAGAAGCTCTTAATTGTTCAGATTTGTTATGTAAATATTTTTCATGGTTTTTGGAAAATTGCATGGGGTAGTAATGAACAAATTAAAGCTTTAAAATGACTTGTACTTACTGATGAAAAAAATGAGTTAAGAGGATAGGAGTGAGTGCTTAGTAAAGTACAGACCAAAGGCTTTAAAACGGTGTGTCACATGAAGAATTCATTTTCTCCTCCCCTTCTACGGGAGGAATGTCTCCTAATAATCTGAGGTCAAACATAGACCTAACGAATCGAAGGCCCTTGAAGAGTTTCGCCTTCGGTCAAGCCTTCAAACGAAGTCGAATCTTGCTGCAGCTTAATTAGGAACTCGGTTAGAAAATTGACCCCCAGGGGAAGAATCTGTGTGAGGGGGGTAGAAAGGTTCATAACATGAAAGAGTGGTTCGAGGGTGTTCCGATGATATATCACATAATGGTTTAGTGAGGGTCACATGAGGGTGCTGCGTCATCCCTCTCCCCCCCTGCCCCCCAGCTGAAATTTGATGCCCCCTACTTTTTAAAATTATTATTATGTGTTATAAACTATCTGAAAGTTCCAAATCGATTGGTTCGTCAGTTTTCTTAATTTTAACAAATTCGCGTTTCAACAAAGCATTTCTTTCTTTTTTAAAAATCGAATTTTTTATAAAACAAAAACTTGCGGATCGATTTTTATAAAATTTCGATATTATTAAACAGCGTTTAAAGATAGGGCTAGATGCATAACTTTAAAATCTCTAAATGGTGTATTTTAAAAAATTTGACGGCGTTCCGAAGAATCCTAGTATAAAAATCCTTTGTGGTTTCGAAAGACTGGCTTTTAAATTGAGAGTTTGAAAGGTATCATCCAATTAATGAAATAATAATTGATATCTAAAGTTTTAATTGAGCGACCGTGAAGTAATTTAACATATCTGAAATCAGCGAAAAATTCTACATCTGAATTCATAAAAATTAAATCTATAAATTTATATTTTGAAAATTTTATATTCGTTCGAAAATATCCACTATTGGAAGACGTCGGTTGTCTGCAATGAACACCTGGCGTCCATATGAGAGATTTCAAACCTTTCTTTGAAGGAAATAAGAAGATTTTTTATAAATCGATTTTTCGTTTTTTTTTTACTTCCTAAAATCGTACCGGAATAATTTTTAGAATTTCTGAAAAGGGGATTTTTTTTGCTTCTGTCTGTGCAATTTTCGAGTTGTTAAGCCCAGTAGAATTTAAGATACAGTCATTTTTTAAAAGGCCCAGTACATTTATCGCCCTAGCAGCTCTGTAATTCTGTTAAACCCATCCCCCTCTCTTCGAGTTTTTGAAGAAGTTGTCTACGGTTTGAAAAAAAATCTATACTCTTGTTGAGTTATGAATATTTTTCCATTCTTTTAATTTGGGCTTTTTAATTAATTTCTAAACTAATTATTAGAGATTTAAAATTCTGAAACTTAGGTGCACGGTGCACCAGGAGGAGCGGATTTCGACTAATCTCACAAAAATTTTGAGTAGTGATGGCCGATAACGAGATGTTTTTCTCGATTTTCTCGATTGTATGGACATCTCGATATTTTTCGATTGTGTAAATTTTTTCTCGATGACTGCAGTTTGCAAATTTCTTTTATAAATCATATATTATCAGTGGCGTGGCGTCCGGTCATCGCTGGATGCGGCGATGGCCAAGCAATATTTTAAAACTCTTAATAAACTTTTAAAACTCTACGATCCAGTTTTAGCAGAACATTTGGAGTTCATGTATAAGTGAAGGTAAGATTTAAAGTTTCTTTTTTGAACATTCAACCATTGAATTTTAGAGTTAATAATTTTGCATCACAAACTTAAATAATTGCGATGACCACCGAAATTTTTCACGCCACGCCACTGTATATTATGTATTATATACGTCATACATTTATCAAGAATCGTCTGCGGGTGAACTGGAATGAGTCGATGTTAATAAAGACTAGGTGACTTCGACCGCTAACGGGCCCCTCCTTTAATCGGGGCCCCTAATTTATACGTAATCTTGTAATATGAAATCACGAACAGGTTACCCGCAATATACGGCACTGATATATGATAGCAGGCGGGTGTGGTGTGCACGGACTACAAAATCTTGTAAAAAATATAATATCGAAACGAATGAACCTCGGACCAGATCTCTTGGAAGAGGGGTCAAAGCGAGCAGAGGGGCACAGCAGCTGCATAATATGATTAAGTCGTCACAGGTCTTTAGGTCTTTCCAACCATATGTCACATGAGAAGTCTGGATCTGAATTTATAAAAATGCCCTCCCCGTGGGGGCAAAGGGGGGGGGGGGGTTCGGGAGGTGGATAACATGAGTAAGTGGTCATAAGACTTTCCAACAATATGTCACATGAGGGGTCTCGGCTAAATTTAGAAAAACACCCCCGTGGGGGAAAAGTGTGGGGGGGGGGCGGTCACCGGAGGTGCATTACATCAATAAGTAGTCACAGACCTTTCCAACGATATCTCACATGTGGGGTTTTGGCTAAATTTGGAAAAGTGTCCCCCGGGGGGTGCAAAATGGGGGGATGGACACCGGAGGAGCATAACATCAATAAGTAGTCACAGACCTTTCCAACGATATCTCACATGAGGGGTCTTGGCTAAATTTGAAAAAGTGCCCCCCCGGGGGGGGAAGTGGTGGTGGGGACACCGTAGGTACATAACATCAATAAGTAGTCACAGACCTTTCCAACGATATCTCACACGGGGGGTCTTGACTAAATTAGAAAAAGTGTCCCCCCGGGGGGGAAAGAGTGGGGGGACTGTCACCGGAAGTGTATAACATCAATAAGTAGTCACAGACCTTTTCAACGATATCTCAGAAGAGGGGTATTGACTAAATTTGGAAAAGTGTCCTCCGGGGGGGGGGCAAAGTGGGGGGGCGGCCACCGGAAGTGCATAGCATCAATAAGTAGTCACAAACCTTTCCAACGATATGTCACATGAGGGGTCTTGGCTAAATTTGGAAAAGTGTCCTGAAATTTCATATATTATAAATAATATTTAGCGGAGGGCTCCATAAAAAAATCCGATCAAAATGATAAAAACGGAAAAAAGTACCCTCGCAGTGGGGGCTAAATTGGGGAGGGGAGGAAGAAAGTCTCATAATATGAAAGGGTCATCCGAGAGCTTGCCGATGACATATCACATGACTGGTCCAAAAAAAGTTTGAAAATTACTCCCTCTCCCTCCCCCCGTGGGCCCACTCTTTCGCCCCGGAATTCACACAGCCGCCACTTTAAAATTTTTATGTTCAATAAATAATATTTACTGGAAGACTGCATAACAAACCCACATCTAAAGTGATATTTAAATTTATTATAGAAATCGGCTACGGTTTTAAAAATTTGTTCGCCCCTTCCCCATCCCCCTTTGGGCAAAGAAAGGTTCATGGTATGAAAGAGTGGTCAAAGGGCTTTTCGATTATATGCCACAGGAAGGGCTCGGTAAAAATTTTAAAATTGCACCCCGCATGAGTCCACTCTCACGTCCTCCTCCCTCGAAATCACCTGACCCACCTTCCTCTTTGAAATTTTTATATTTAATAAATAATTTTTATCGGAGGGCTCCAGGTATGTGACATCTTGGTAAGGCTAAAATAAGAGAAACATTGAAAATTAGGGCTTCATTTCACAGCTCATTGTCATGCCTCTTTCTCTATCTCGTTCCTTGGTACTCTCGATAAATTTTCTTACTTTTCTTCTCTGCCGAGGACGAGAGAAATCCTCGAAAAGCTTCTCATAGCGAAATGTTGAAAAGCGCGAGAGAAATCCTCGAAAAGCTTCTCATAGCGAAATGTTGAAAAGCGCGAGAGAAATCCTCGAAAGGCTTTTCATATGGAGATTTCGAAAAGGACGAGAGAAACCAGCGAGAGGCTTCCCATCGGGAAAGGTTGAAAACGGCGAGAGAAACTCTCGAGAGACTTCCCATTCCGAAAGGTTTAAAACCGCGAGAGAACCAACCATCGAGCAGCTTCCCATCTGGAAGCGTCGAAATGCTGGAAAAATCATCGAGATGAGATTTGCCGAAATGAGAGATGGAAATGAAGCTTTCAGAGTCAAACTTACCGCATTTCTGGTTTAAGTCATAATTTCTCAAAGGAGTCCATCTGCTTATCCAATCTCTTTTTAGCTCACAGACTATCTAAACCTGAGAGCTAATGTATCCGTATGTTCTGTGTGTATGCATGTACGTACGTACGTACGTATGTATGTACGTAACGCGATAACTCTTGATTAAAATGTACGATTTGCTTCAATTTTTTTTATGTTCATTTTGATAAGGCGTTCCGCTGATTAGTTTTGACGGTTCATTGGTTAAGAATAAAGGGAGAGAAGGGGGGCTGGTCCCCCCTCTTTAATTTAGATAAATAGGTTTTTCATGCAGAATTATTCGATTTGCTCCAAATTTCGCATACCGGTTTATTATGTTAAGGAGCTTCCCTGTTTAAACTTGGAAGTTCATTAGTTAAGTATGATGGGGGAAAGGGGGGTGGACCCCCTCCTTAATATAGATAAATGGGTTTTTCATGCAGAATTATTCGATTTGTTCCAAATTTGGTATACCGGTACATTATGTTAAGAAGTTGCCTTGATTAGATTTGGAGGTTTACGGGTTAAGTATAAAGGGGGAGAAGGGGACTGGACCCCCCCCCCCCCTTAATTTAGATAAATGGGCTTTTCATGCAGAATTATTCGATTTGCTCCAAATTTGGTATACCGGTTTATTATGTTAAGGAGCTTCCCTGATTAAACTTGGAAGTTCATTGGTTAAGGATAAAGGGGGAGAAGGAGGGCTGGTCCCCCCCCCCTTCATTTAGATAAATGGGTTTTCATGCAGAATTATTCGATTTGTTCCAAATTTGGTATACTGGTTTATTATGTTAAGGAGCTTCCCTGATTAAACTTGGAAGTTAATTAGTTAAGTATAAAGGGGGGGAAAGGGGGGTAGACCCCCTCCTTAATTTAAATAAATGGGTTTTTCATGCAGAATTATTCGATTTGCTCCAAATTTGGGATACCGGTTTATTATGTTAGAAGCTGCCTTGATTAGATTTGGAGGTTTATGGGTTAAGTATAAAGGGGAGGGGCTAGTCTCCCCCTTAATTTAGATAAAAGGGTTTTTCATGCAGAATTATTCGATTTGCTTCAAATTTAATATACCGATTTATTCCGACATGGCGCTTCCTTCATTAGATTTGGAGGTTCATTGGTTAAGTATACAAGGGCGAAAAGGGGGCAAGTCCCCTCCCCTTAATTTAGATAAATGGATTTTCATGGAGAATTATTCAATTTACTTTATTTTTTTTTCTATGTTCGTTCTGATAAGGAGCTTTCCTGATTAGATTTGGAGGTTCATTAGTTAAGTATAAAAGGGTTAAATCGGTTAGACCACCCTTAATTTAGCGATATGTTTCTTTTTTTCATGCAGAATTACCTGATTTGCTTCAAATTTGATATACTGATTTATTATAGTTAAGGAGTTTCCCTGATTAGATTTGGAGGTTCATTGGTTAAGTATAAAAGTGGCAAATGGGGGATATTTCCCTTCATTTATTTTTTGAGGGACATTATTCTTTGAAATAAGAGTATAATATACAATTAGTAGGAATAACCTGTGAGATCAATGCCATCAGTTTAACTGGCACTTATCTTTTTATTGCTATTAACCGATGTGGGTTATGAAGCATAGTGGTTTATGTATTCAGTTGTGTATAGTCCTAGTTTCAAACTTTACTGTTAAATTTAGTGTCATTTTGCCCCGAATTTTCAATGTTTCTCTTATTTTAGCTCTGCCAAGCTGTCCCATACCTGGAGACTCAGATAAATACTATTTATTAAATATAAAAAGTTCAAAGAGGAAGGTGAGTGAATTCTGGGGGGCGCGAGAGTGGACAAAGGGGGGGGGGGTAATTTTCAAACTTTTACCAAACCTGTCCTTGACATATCATCGGAAAGTCCTTTCACCACTCTTTCATGTTATGAACCTTTCTCCTCCTAGAGTTGAATTGCGGAAGGGGCGGGGGGGGGGGAAGGGGAGCGTGGTGCGGAGGTGAATTTTTTTTATTGTAGAGATTTCTACAATAAATACCATTAAATGAGGTTTTTTAATGGAGCTCTCCGATAAATATTATTTATTAAATATAAAATTTTAAAAGTGGGGCTGCGTGATTTCCGGGTATATTCTGGGATAAAAGAGGGAACCCACGTGGGAGGGGTACATTTCAAACTTTTTTTGGACCAGTCATTTGATATATCATCGGAAAGTTACTCTTTCATATTATGAACCTTTCTTCTTCCCTGCCTAGTTTGGCTCCTCGAGAGATGCACTTTTCGAACTTTTTTGAAATCGTAGCGTTTTTAAACATTTTAGATGGGATTTTTTTACGGAGCCCTCCGATAAATAATTTTTAATATATGAAAATTTCAAAGAGAAGGATGGGCAGGGTATATTTCGGGGGGGGGGGGGGGGCACGATAATTGGAATCCTGGGAGTTGGGACTCTTTTCTATCTTTTGCTGACATCCCTCATGTGATATATCATTGGAAAGCTCTGTGACTACTATTTCATTTTATATATCGCCCGCGCCCCTCCCCTCCCCTTACTTTGCCTCCGTGCGGGGGCACTTTTCTAAATTTAGCCGACACCCCTCATGTGACATATCGTTGGAAAGTCCTGTGACCACTTATTCATATTATGCACTTTCCTTGCCCCTCCCCCCCTACTTTGCTCCCCGCGGGGGTTCGTTTAATGTATTCCAGTCGAAGACTTTCTAAAAAATTGGGAAATTAAAGATCCAATCTCAAATGACGTAGAAAAATCAATAAAAAATTTTGATCCCTTTTATCATCCTTTAGTTCATGTTTTTGCACTAGGGGGTGCTTTTGATTCTTATTTCTTTGGCCATTTCGGTGCTAATTGCCAAACAATTCTAATTTTTGATACTTAAACTCCCCTTACCGCTTCATAGCTACTCGCGTTTTTTCAGCTTTTTTCAACCAGGGGACAACCTTACAAGACTTTTCCAGTCTTATGGCTCCTTTATAGCCTCCCTTTGGTTTGTTGTTTTTTTATTCCATCTGTTTTCAGTTACCCTATATTTAATAAAATCTGCCTTATATATATATGTAAAAACAATGATTTCAATAATCGATTCTAGAAAATCTCTTTTGTAGATTCTCGAAAGTAATCGATGACTGTATCGATTGTGTATTTTACGATAACGATTTTTTTCGATTGGTAAATTTTCGAGAATCGCCCATCACTAAGCCCTATCACTACTATGAAATTGTCGGCCAGAATAATAGCTAAATTTTCCAATAACTGTTTTTAGCTTTTCTCGTTATAATCGATTGTAAAACATCTCGATTGTAGATTCTAGGAATTAATCGATGGCTGTATCGATTGTGATTTTTTACGATGACGATTTTTCTCGATTGTCGAATTCTCGAGAATCGCCCATCACTAATTTTGAGCCTCATATGTGCCTTAGATTCTGCTAGCCATCGCACACAGACAGAGTGATACTTTGTTTTATTAGTATAGATATTTGTAATTTAGAGCGTCGATTCATTGCACGAAAATTAGAAATTCGAAAAATAAAAAATCTGACAGAGAAGGGTTAACAATGCGACAAGGTAAAGATACGCTTAGCTTCTTAACAATGTAACCTTCGAAATGTATGTGCATTTTTCACAACAATTGTTATATAGCATAGGGGTTCTATATTTGCTAATATAAAATCAAATATTCCGGGACTGTAACATTTTCGAATGCACCCCTAATTATGATCTACGTGTGGCAATTGTTTAAGGCGCATCTTAATTGATGTAATATTATTTTAAAAGAAATAAAAATACTATAACGTGCTCCAGTGTATTATAAACATCATAATGTGAGAAAATATTTTTCTACTTTTATGTGTATTTACCGTATTACGAGCACCCCTTTCTTTGTGGCATAGTCCTACCATTGATTAAATCAGCACAGCTATATTTCAAAATTAAAGTTTAATTGAACTGTTTTAAGTATAAATATAAATAAAGATCAGATCTTAAAAATTCCTGGAGTGGTGGAGGTAAAAGAAGCTGATTTACTTAGGAGGTATGCCATTGTGGGGAGAGGGAGCAAACAGCTGAAGCACCCATCTTTTATTGATGCCTGTTATTTGCATAGCTGCCAACATTCGTTTTTAATTCAAACAACAATATTTTTAACCAGAAATTTAATTTAATAAATGAAATAAAAAAGAGCCCTGTAGAAACAAAACGCATTTCATTAAATAAATTTTCTGGTTCCAAATTCGTGTATTTGATTTGAAGAAAACTCCCGGAAGGTTGGCTTGGCAGCTATGCATTTATACTCATTGAAAAAAAAAGTATAAAGTTTATTTTTTCTTTCTTTTTATTTGGGGGGGGGGGGTAGGAATATGGGGCGCCAATTGAAGTTCTGCACACAGGCGCCGAATACTGCTGGCGCGCCCCTGAGTAGAGGGTCTGTTATCCAGAATACTTGGGACCCGAGATATTCTGGATAAGGGGTTTTCCCGTATTTCGGAACACTTTACTATAAGTATTAAGAATAGTACAAAAAATTGTAAAAAACGTATAAAATATGAATAATATATAAATACATAATTACTAATTTGTTAATTTATTAACATATTTTAAAAATCAAATACAGTTACGGCATCGTTAGCCATTTGACGGTAGAGCTCTTCTGATGTGACTGTAGGTGGATCCATAATATGCACTAAATAAAAAAAGAAATAAAACTGATATTTAAGTTTTCTTTCATGTATGTTTAGTAACATAAATAAATTTCGATGCATAAAACTATATACACTGCTCAAAAAAATTAGGGGAACAACCAAAAAAGTAAAGAGAACAGTGCGAGTCAGCCATGCATGGGCATAAAATTGAGAGTAACATGTGTATCAATGAGCAATACAGAAAAAAAGACGCAAAAAAATTTGCAATCGAGCTTTAATTCTTTGAAGAACGTGATAGAATAGAATAGAACGTGAAAACAAGGTTTAGGGTAACAATTTGGTTACATGTAAATGACAAAAAAAAGTACTGTTTAGAAAGGATGTAAGGTATTTAATACAGCATGTGTCCTTATTAATACAGCATGTGTTTACATTAAGATATACATTGTGTTTACATTAAGATATGCATGTATACATATCTTATTTAATACAGCATGTGTCCATTATCTGTCCTTCGAATAGATAAAACTGCCGCATAGATATTTTCCACGGATTTGATGACATTATCGATACGTTTTCGGGGAGTACTGTTCCACTCCTCAAGAATTGCAATCTCGAAGTCCAGGACAATAAAAGTAAACCTCAGTCTCGCTGCAATGCATCGTACGAGTGTGTCTCAAACATGCTCGATCGGATTCAGGTCAGGAGAACATGTTGGCTATTCCATATGTCGTATTGTTTCAACTTTAAGCATGTTCTCAACAAGACGGTCTGAATACAGCCTGGCATTATCATGCGTGGAAAAGAGGAATCACCAAGTGCTAAGACTTTAAATACGAAATGACGTTTCGGTATCTCTTCTGTTTAACTTCCGGCCGTTAAAGTGACATTCCGAATGATATGCAGGACCGTACGTCCACCTATGCTGATTCTAGCCCATAGCATTAACCCACCTCGTCTGTAATGTGATCTTACACGAACGAATGTGGGATTATTTTGAGTGCCCCTTTCTCTCCATGCCAAAACACATCGGATGTCACATCCAGAATAAATGGGACTCGTGTGCAAACAGAATTTGACTCCGACAACTTTGTCTCCAAACTCGATGTTCAGTTGGCTACCTTCTTTTTGCCACACAGTTGCTTGAGGTCAACGAAATACAGACCATTGGCTTACGTGCATAGACACCACCCTGATGAAGCCTATTTCGGACTGTTTGGCTGGACACCCTTCGTCCTGTGGTCAATAACAACTGTGTTTTCAGCTGAGTAGCATAGCCCGTTCTATTTCGACGAGCTGTTAACAGGTCATCAGTTTCTGTGTTAGCACATGGCCGACCTTACCCTTGTCGATGTCTGTCATTCCATGTGTCTTGGAATCTATTCCACAGCCTTGCATTGACAATTCTTGCGACTTCAACACTGTCCGCTACACATCGTTGTGTTTCCCTCGTTTCAACTGTCCCGATAGTACGCCAAGCCATGGATTCCAGTAAATTACATTGTTGTGACATTTACGAGTCACACTTTTCCCAAAACAAAAGCTGAACAATTGAATTTTACAACCGAGACAGTGAAACAGACGTTTCTGCAAAATCCCGATTTCTGCACTTATCTCCCTTTTCTAGTTTTTGACGTCATAAACTTTGATTTGCGTGTGAAGTTTTTCATCTGTTTTATACTAAGCTTTAAATTATGGATGTTTTATTTTATGTTACTTATCGGTGTAAATATTTGCGTAATTTTGTTAAAACCATGTGCTCCCCTAATTGTTTTGAGCAGTGTATATATATATATTAATCTTTCTGAACCTAGAGAAATTTAACGAGGTCGATTTACAGTTTTAAAGAAATTAAGTGAAGGTTAATAATTTATTAATTAAGAATTATAATATTCCAGTGTAAATTATTAGTTCATATTAATCTATCTGAAACGACAGAAATAGTTTTGCATATTCTAATTAAATTTGGCCTAAATATTAAATCAATATTATTCCGTATTACTCACAGTAATTTCCCACATTATCTGGTCTTTATACCTCAGCTACCACCTTTTTGAGCATTAATCGCCTTTTTCAGCATCAACTTACGTCTACTCACTACAGCCGTAAATTAAAAATCGCGTTACTTTCAAGGTAACTTTAGATAAGGGATTTAATTCGTTTATTAAATATCGTGTTAATGTTAAAAGTAATTCATGAAATTTACAAGGGATGGGGGCATCTTCCACCGCTTGGGGACGCTTTCTTTCCTTGGGTTCTAAGGGCCCAATTTCAACGGGATTTGGTTCATTCAACTTAGATTACAATTCAGCTACTCTCTGTATTATGAAATTTTATCCTTAGACTTCATATGCCATTCAACATTTTCTAACATTAATAGTGCATTCTTTTTTTGGAATCTATCGGCTTGATTACTACGAGGTTTGGCTCAAAAAACTTGGATTTCGATTGTCTCCGGCACGTGCGGGGCAGTTTTCGTAAATGCTGCTATACATAGTGGGGACCCAGGTTACAAGTTCGTTCGGAAAAAAGTTTGTTGTGAACACACTAGATGTTGCGGAAGGCAATGGAGACTCCGAAATTAGGTTCATTTAAAATAATTTCGAAAGATATAAAATCATACAAACTTGAGTTTTGTTGAAAGTTATTATTTACAAACCCCGGGCAACGCCGGGCGGGTCTGCTAGTTTTGTAATATTTGATTATTATTTTTCAATAACAGATATTTCTTGTACGTAAACATTTTATTTTTTCAGATTGACAGTAGCCTCTCGTTATCTGTCCGCGTCAACAGTTGGACAAACAATGTTCTAAATATTTAATTGTAATTACTTGCTACTGTGCTTCCCATCCTGGTGGTATTCTTACCGTCCCTACAGTTACATTTCTGTTTGAAACCATGAAATTCTTAGTAAAAGATTTTAAATAACAAAATTTATCTGTTTTTGGAACCCTGGTAGGTATATATAATAAATTAGCATGTCTGGAACATATGTGTTATAGGTAAATAATAATAAAATAAAATAATTCAGCATAAAATAATGTAACTGCAAGACAATGAACTTTAAAACAATGTTATACCAAAATTTTGTACTAAAAATTCTACATTGTTATTATTTCTTATTTAAATGTTCTATGGGTACTATGCAAATTCATTATAAGTAAAATTTAGAAGAAAATTAAAAGTTAGAGAGATAAAATATCCAGGGGACGGTATGGAAAATTAAACACGCAAGTTTGACTTTGTTCCACAGTAAAATAAAATATTATAAAAAGTCATCGCTGCTGACCATTTTTTCTTTATTTTCAGTCATTAATGCATTCGTCTATGAGTTTAAAATATTATTTCATTAAGTTTAATTTCACCAGATTTTTATTCCTGAAAGTTAAAATTGTGTGAGGATGCCTCATATATAATAAAATTAATAAAACTTTATATAAATCACCATAAAACCAAAGCAATACATAGGACGCGTTTCGAACTGGAAAATGTAATAGCCCGTCATCAGCTACTCCAAACATGTGTCCAAGGGAAAATATCATAAATGCAAATCACAAACTTAAAAATCAAATCATCGCAAGGTCACAAACTTAAAAATGAAGGTCATAAATTTGTGACCTTGTCCCCTTGTGGATACGTGTTTACAGCAACTGATGACGGGATGTTATATTTTCCAGCTTGGAGTGCGTCCTGTGAATTGCTTTGACTTTATGGTGGTTTATATAAAGATTCATTATTTTAATTTTGATTTATCGCCAGTTTTTATGTGCTGTTTAAATTGCTCTATATATAGCTCGCCAGGTTCTACCAAAGCAATTATTTTACCTGTCAATGAGATGCAACTTAAAAGGCCCCTTTGGTAGATGGGCTAAGTGAAACACAAATTATTGGTTATTTCAATTCTCCATAATGTGGAAAATTTGTGTAAATACTGTAAAAATAAATTGATTCTACCTTTTCAGCAAATGTACGGCCTAAAGTACGTATTAAACTAAGGGTTGTGCTTTCCATTGGTGATTTCTGACTTTTCCATTATTGTTTTAATTTATAGAATTAAGATGATTATATGCAATTTCTACTTTTGTATTTTCTTCGAAAATTTATTTGAATGCTTACATCTATGCTCATTTTTTCTTTAAGGTATCTAATGTTGCTTAACCCTATGTGTGGAACAAACTACAGCAAACAAACTTGCAGAGTTGATGCTGCACATGGCCAGACTCACATAAATTTGATTTTTACATAAAGTGAAATGATTTAATGTGTAGGGTAATTCCGGGATTTATGCCGCACATTTTTTTTTGAATTTGTGTATAAAGTCCCATGGTGGACATAAAAAAAAAATCATGCTGTGCTATTTAATGTTAAATATGCAACTCGTGTACTGCGACAAAAAATTTCAAAACAAATTATTAATTTTTTTAACAATTTTTTTCTAAAACATTACACTGTGGCACGTCACCCATACATTCAGTCTGAGACACCGCACTTGTCCGGTAGTTATGCCGCACTTGTAATACGAACAGAATGAAATTATAAATAAAAATATTTAAAAAAAAATTCATATCTGGACTATAATTAACGATGTAATAACAAAATGAAACTAAATGAGTACAATGAAACGTATTAGTAGATTCAAATAAATAATTGTTGCCTACTTTCACTATTAAAATTATTGACTTATTTTTTTTACATTAAATTTTAATTGTCATTTCAGCAACAATGTAACAACAATGTATTAGAAAGGGAAAAGAAAAAAAAAGTAAAATTGTGTTTACATAATTTATTTGTTAACCCTTTCGGGACCGGTGGCTTTTACGCAAGTTTTATTCGGTTGGTACCACTTTTTAAAAAAGAGTTACCTTTTCTTAAATAATCATGAAAATGCTCTAATTAAACAGAGCAAATATTACTTTTCTTTTTTTACTGGTGCCAGAAACAAATTTTGTAAGCTCTTTATGAAGGTGCTTAGATGCACCTATGGTCCCGAATGGGTTAAGAGACCTGTTTTTTCGAGTACAATCTACAGAAAATTTGTCGAAAAAGTACAGTCTCTACGTTACTTTATTTGACACATCATGCAACGAAGCCAATTACACTTCCTCTTTTTTGGAGTAGTTTTCTAAACATTCCTGGCACAGAACGTATTCGTTACGCGTAATCCAATTTTTCATTATTATCATCTTGACTTGCAACTTTTTTGCCCTTCTTACTTTTTATTTTCCGTTTTTTCTCCTTTGGTTTTAGTAAACTTGATAGCACGCCTAACATGGTTAGTCTGTGCAAAAAGAAAATGAAAAGTTAATAACACTTAATCATCCCGTTCAAAAGAAACTGCGGCATGTATACCGGAATAGCAATGCAGCATGTATCCCATTTTGCATGGTGCAGACGTCGGCGAACACAGTTACCTGTAATCGCTAAGGGTAATGGCGTAACCATACACACAGTACTCCATACAAACGCTACACTTAGTTTTGACTTTGAAATCATGCATACGTTTAGTAATTAGTGTATGAAAAGTATTTAAACATAACGTGTTTAAATTTTTGGACAGTGAAATCATGCACTTACGTCAAATTAAGGATTGTACTTCTACTAGTAAACATCAAAATGGGACTCACGCTATAAACTTGTTAAAATAATCTCATTGCACACCTATACTATGCGTTTGACGACCATCCATCGATAATTACAAGAAATACAAGGGGTGCGGCATCTATCCCGTATGCGGCGACTCTCCCGGAGTTACCCTAAGAAAGAAACTTTTATATACAGTATGTCCACGTATAACCTGACCGACCTTTATTTTCGCAACCGTTGGTCCTAGATGCATACTTCCAGTTACAAAAATGGTTTAAATAAGATAAAGAATTATTTTTAAAGCGATTTGGGTCAAGAAAAACATTTATTAAAAAAATTACGAAATTTAAATTTTTATACGGTCTCCCGGTCCTATAAGTTTATATTTACTAAAAATTTACTGTGACACTAACAAGTAAGACAAAAAAAGTCCCATTCATCTAACATTAAAATTAACCGAGTTATGAAACTTTGAAATGCGTGATTTATACCACTTTTTTACGTATCAAAACACATGATTTCGACCATGCTTTCAGCGGTCGTGTATAAAGTACTTAAACTTATTTCAAGGTACCTGCGCTTTGAAAGAAATCGTACAAATATTACGATTAACTTTTATTAGTTAAGTTTCAGATTAGTTAAAATAATTGTATTTTAATATATAGTCCAGGCAATAGAGACCGTATAGCTCTACCTAGCAAAGTTCATGGTAGATCAGGGAAAAGGCTTACCATATGTTTTTTGGGTCGCTGAATCCGAATTTTTAGCTTCCCACCAAAATTTCCCACGGCAACCCCCCAAATTTTGGTAAAATGTCCCCAAAAAGGGTTTTTATTAAAAGAATCAATTTTTTTATTGTTTTAGAGAAAAAGTATCTAGAAATTCAGAAAGTAGACAAAATTTGCAACAAATTAGATATATGACATTATGACTTAGGATGAAGGGGAAGAAGAGATCTGACTCGGAACATGCGCGCGGTGCTGCATGAACTAAGTTGCGCAATTCCACTTAACCACTCACACGTTTGCATTCGCCCTCCCATCTCCCCTCTGAACTTTCTCTATAAGTTTTACTTTAATTTTTTTGGGTCGCTGAATCCGAATTTTTAACTCCCCCCCCCAAAATTCCCCCCGAACCCCCCCCCCCCCAAAAAAAAAGTTGTTTTTAACTTAAATTTCTTATTCTTTTAGGGGAAAAGCATTACGAAATTCAGAAACTAGACAAAATTTGCAACAAAAAAGGATGTATGACATTATGACGTAGGATGAACGGGGAGGGGGAGGGGCTGCCTCTGAACATGCACTGCAGTGCTACGTACACTTTGTTCCAGGCAATAGTGGGAAGTTACAAATTCGGATTCAGCGATCCAAAAAACATAAAGTAAGCCGATTTTCAGAACTACCATTAATTTTGCTAGGTAAAATTCCCTATTGCCTGGACTAATATGTTTTATTTTGAAGAGATTTGAGGGTATGATTTCTTTTAACTAAAATTATGTTATTTTCATAAGGTTTTATTTAACTTGCAATGATCGTCTTTTCAGTTTAAAATTTGCACTCGAACTTTACCTTACTTTCAAATGTCCGATCGAAGTTAAATTTTACATACTGACTTATATCCGATGACAATGCAATATTATTATGATTTTCGACTCTTACCATCTTACACATACTTTTATTAGAGGATAACACAAAAAAAATTGGACAGATTACCGTCAAGAAGTTTAAGAAAGAGTTTTAGATTAGATAGCATAAATCTGCGATGGTTTGTTTTATAACTTTTATACTTACATTTTATGTATTTTTTAACGCCGAATCAAAAAATTACCTTCACTTTTAACCATCATGTCAAGATTTTTCGCAAATCGTAAATTTCAAGGTTAAAAAATAGCTAACAATCTGATACTATAAAATAGATGTAAGACTTTTTTATTCAGTTTAATTTTATTTAATTCAATAATTTATTCGATTTTTTGGCTTATACTGGGTTTTTTACAGCTAAACAGCTCGGGGGTCCGATGAAGTTGGGAGGGGAGGGTGGATCAGTTTTAAGTTTTAGATTTTTAACTTTGAAATTTGCTATTTGAGAAAATTCCTGACGTCATGGTTTAAAACGAAGGTCATTTTCGGATTCAGTGCTAAAAAATACATAAGAATCAATTTTCAAAAGCTAAAAAAATGCTACAACCCAAAATTTGAAAGACAGTGTAATCTAACAGCATTTTAAAATATGTACCATTTTGTAAAGAATTGAGGCTGTTGTTTTTCATCCTTTTATTTAACAAAAAATCTGTTATTTTTATCCTCTTATAATGTTCAGTACAAATTGTACATTTTGCAGAAATATGTCAGAATGATTAAAGATTTCAAATTTATATTGCAATGCTAATTTTACTCTCAACCATTTCTTCAATATATCTGACGGAATAATATTTCTAGTAAATTTGTGAATGACCCCTAATATGCAGCAAAAAATATACTCCAACTTTAAACAGCTATTACTCGGTCAATTTTAATCGTAGAATAACGGGACTTTTTTTGCCTTACATGCCAGTGTAACAGGGAAATTTTACTAAATATAACTTATAGGACTAGGGGACCGTATAAAAATTTAGATTATGTAATTCTTCACTAAATTGTTTTTTCGCTTCAAACTTTTTTTTTATCTTAACCCTGCACCTAATTTTGACTATTTTTGTAATTGGAAGTATGCGTCTAGGACCAACGGTTGAGAAAATATATGTCGGTCAGATTATACGTGGACACACTGTATAGACTTTATAACTATGTGCATATTTTAATGTATTGTATTATTATAATTTATACAGTGTGATTCATAAATATCGAAACAATAGGCTATTTCCTTAAATATTGCTGCTAGGCACATACTTCCAATTGCAACATTTCACCAAAAAAGTGCAAAATTTAATTATTATTTGAGAAAATACAAAAATTTAATTTCTATACGGTCCCCGTAGAATAAAATTTCCAATTAGGAAATTTTTCCTTACCCATTCCTGAATTAAACAAAAAAAAAATTCCATCTTGATATCTGTAAAATTCACAGAGATATTGAAATCCAAAATTCGTGATCTCCGAGCGACGCGATATCATGTCATTTGAAATGTAGATAGGGATCGACCATAAATTCACACATTATTAAAAGTTATTTCAAAGACAATGCCTTAACTTTTAGTTATAAAATAACAGCGTATAGATTTTTGCGTTAAACTGGCTTGATTAATATGCTAGAGGTCTGCATGAGTGCGAGCTTGGCTCCAGGCCCGTAACTGGCACGGCCCGCTGCCGGGTCGTGCCAGCGGGTTTTAAACCTATTTTTCATTTATTCCAAACGACATTGTTTTTAAAAAATAAATCTTTATTCGAATGTAACATTCTTTTAGTATAAACAATCACTAACTTTGCTATTGCGTATTTTTTGAATAAATGCCAAGCTCCCACTAATCTTCAGTTATACGTGGGTCATTCCATGCAAAATGAGCAAATCAGCTGTGGCAGACATGTCATAGATTTTAATGAAAATCAGTCTATATGTAGATCATATCTATTTATGAGTAAATGTAAAATAATAGATTTCAGGATTGTTTATTTAAGTATTAAAATATACATTAAAAGTTAATGCAAAATCGAAGTATTGTCTACATGTTTAAAATTTCAAATTTGATTATTAGCCTTAGGAATGGAAAGACTATATTAAAAATTATTTATAATTAGGAATGAATAATAATTAACAGATTGGCGTAAGTTGTTATTGTATTTTTATTCCGTAATGAGAAAAAAATTATTTTTGAAAATTTTTGAGGTAAAAATGTTACTCCTTTACACATGAAGGATAGCTCTGACAGGTTCAAAATTGCTTGACCTTTTAGCTAAAAGTATATATTTTAAATATCGAAAGTTTCATTCTTAACTTTTTATTCCTTAATGAGAAAACAAATAAATAGTAAAAAATGTTGAGGGTAAAATGCAATATTTCTTCTTTTTAAGGGAAGGAAAGCTTTATTAAACTTTTAAATTGTTTGATATTATAGATAAAAGTGTATATTTAAAATACAGAAACTTTTATTCTTGCTTTCAGTTTATTTTTGGCTATTAATATATTTATTTTAATCTACAGTAAAAAAAAAGTATTACGTTGAACAAAAAAATATATATCGTCTAAATCCATAGATGGCAGCACTACATTTTTTCCCTTTGAAATCGTGCAATATTGTAAAAAAACACGCGCGGTTTCATAGAGGAAACCTCTTGGAGTGCAACAAATATTACTTTTTTAACCCAATTTTGTGACGTTAGGAATCAAAAGGCAACCTTGATTTTCTTTTAGCATATCATGGACTTATTGATCTTTATGTCTGTGCAATAACTGTAATGTCTGACCTTTCCTTCATTTTTTTTTTTTTTTTTTTTTTTTGCCTATCAATAAGAGGAAAAATTACGATTTTGTCATTTTTTTTAAAGTTTCTAAATTTTTTTTAAAGGTGAAGGAAATGCATGGCAACTTAAAAACTTTAACAATTCGATCTTAATATGTAACACTACATCAGGCATGAGTTTCACAGATGATTTTTAATTCCTTTAATTTTTATAACGTTTTTAGTTTTCTCAAAATTGACAAATTTTCAATTTTTACAACAAATTTAAGATTAATCATGCCGTTACCAAATTATTGTTACTAAATAAATATGAAGATAATTTTCCAGAGATTACACTATTATAAAAAGATTTAATTTATGTTAAATAGTTTTCAAGATACAGAACTTCAAACTTGTCTCTTTGAATGATTGTACACATGCCATTCTATGTCATAAGTTTTTAAATGTCCAGAACTTCCAAAATATTTTATTTTTTTGTCGAAATATTTTGCAATACTCTATTTGAATATGAATTGAATCTGTGTATCAAATTTTATTAAAATCGGTTACTATGCAGCCACGACTTTTTTTTAATTATTGCTCATTTTGTGTGGAATGAACCACGTATGTTTATTTGACCCACGTTGATACGTTCGAACCAAAAACTCTTTTAAGAAATTAAATTGAATAAATTCGACTTACTCACCTGGAAGCTTTTAAAAAACGTTTAAACGTTCTATTAGGAACCAATCTTTGTTAAAAACTTTAAATGCATTTTTCTGCATCATAGGTTTTCCTTCAGCATTTCTCATAGTTAAATTGATATAAGTCTATAGCCGTTAAAGATAAATGGTTCAAACTTGGAATACATATTTTTCAAATAATTTACTTTAATTTTAATTCGGCAAATTTGAAAAAAATATTCACTTTTGAAAATATGACTTGTTTAAAATAAGTTGCATGTTGTTGTTTTTTTAAATTGCTATTTTAAATATTTTTTTTATTTTTTTAAATTAAATTTTTAAATGCTGAATCAAAATTAAATGTTATATATTTCTGTTTAATTAAAAGAAAAAAAATCGATTCGACACATAATATTTCCAGTTATAACAATTTTAAATTACTCTGAATTAGAGTCCTGCATCGGGTCGGATTACCCGCTTTTACCCGAACCCGACCCGACCCGCGGTTCGGGTCGTTTCGGGTTGGCGCTTTATTTTCCCGTTGCGGGTCGGGTCGACTTTAAATTTTTTTGGTGTGGGTCGGGTTGGCTTTCATTGCTTCGGGTTCGGGTCGGATTCGGGTTAGCCTTTATTACTATTGCGGGTCGGGTTCGGGTTGACCCGCTTTTTTAAAAGAATGTGGAAAATATTTTTTTCCGTTAAAAGCCTATATAAACCGCAGATCAAAGTTTCACAAAAGCAAAATGGGTGCCTGCTTGTTTTGTCATTAGTCCTCCTTTCACCAGTGTTCGAAATAACAAACTGCATTATATATTTATCGTATTTAAGAATACAATACGCAGCAAAACGTTAAATGGTCCTTCCTGTCTAATGTATCAAGTGAATAATTTAATTGTCGTGATACGCGATTCACTATGTTAGACAGGAAATTTTTCAAAATAATAACTGCTGATAAACTAAAGGCTGATTGGCCACTTGTGTAAAACAAGGTATATCGTTAAAAGTGGAACTTTTGAAAACCGCAACTAATTTTAAAGCATATTTAAAGATTAGATTTTTTGTTTTATACCATTTAGAGTCCTGCATCGGGTCGGGTCAGAGGTTTTACTATACAGTAAACTCTGTCTAAGGCGGAATCGGTTGGGACTGAGAAAAATTTCCGTGGTAGACAATATTCCGGCTTATGCAAAAAAGCTCCCCCCTCCTCCAAAAAAAAAAAAAAAAAAAAAAAAAAACTCGACCTTTGACTATCTTTCATTGATTTTCCTGAGCCGAAAATCGATTGAAAACTGAAATTTTGAAAGATTCTTTCTCTTTATAGATAACTGAGAAATGCTACTCAATTTCTTAGTACTGCTGTAATACATGCAAATTGGAAGTTTATACACACACACACACAATAATAATAATAGTAATAATAATAATAATAATAATAATAATAATAATAATAATAAACTTCGAGAATGAGACAGAATGTTTTTATTTTGAATTTGAGTACAACCATAAAGTATAATATATTATACTTTAGAAAACATACATTTTCATACATTTGCTTTCTACTAGAAATAACTTTTAAATGCAATTTTGTATAGGAAAAAATGAGATATGTAAGGATTATTTAAAGTTTATACAGTTTCTGTTCTTTTGAATTAACTTTTTCAAAGGGTTACGGAAACATCCTCGACATTGAGTATTTGACTTAACAATTTTAAAGTTTGATAAAGGAAATGCCTTTTTTTGAAATATCCTTTTTTCCGCCTTATTCAAAATTTTCGTTTCGGAGGGACCTTAAAATCTTTTCCGTTTCCGCGTTAGACAGATTCCGCCTTATGCAGCATGAATTAATGTAATTTTCTATGGGTTCACCGGGACTTGAAGAATTTTCCGTGGTAGACAGATTTCCGGCTTACACAGAGTCCGCCTTAGGCAGAATTTACTGTAGTTGAATTAAAGAATATAGATTTGTTCATTCTTCTATGTAAAACATAAAAATGGTATTAGAGAATTTGAGGTCTGCACAGGCTGGAATTTCCAGGCCCGGAAACGGCCGCCTCGTATAAAACTTAAAAGTTCGGTCCTAGCCCGGCACGGCCTGTTTATAATTTTATCGGCTTCGTCTAAATATTTATATCGGGCCGGTAGACCGGCTTAATTGTAGTTATAGGCCCGGCCAGGCAGAGCCGTTCAATTTTTTTGCCGGCCCGGCCCGTTGAAAAGACTATCCTAATAAAGCAACCTAGCCAGTTTGAAATTTTGCCGCCCCGCCGCGGCCCGCGGGCCGGACCGGTGAAGACCTCTATTAGAGATACAATTGTAGATTATTTTTCGTAATGGTATTAAAACATGATTTGCTTTCCTTACATTGCGGGTTCGGGTCGGGTTGCGAGTCGAAATATTGCGGGTTCGGGTCGGGTGCGGTTTGATATACTTCGGTTTCGGGCCGGGTTGCGGGTTGCCTGAAATTATTTTTGAGGATTCGGTTCGGGTTGCTGGTTGCCGAAAATTATTTTTACGGGTTCGGGTGGGGTTGCGGATTGACTTAAAATGGAATTTGCGGGTTCGGGTCTGGTGACCCCGCGCAGGACTCTACTCCGAATCTTTTGAAATTTTTTAAATTAATTATTACGATTATTAATTATTACGATTATAATTAATTACGATTAATTTTTTTAAAGTTTTTTTAGAAGTCTTTTGATGTGATTCTGTTCACGAATTATATGGTTAACTAACGCAAAAAAAAAAAAAAAAAAAAAAAAAAAAAACTAACTCTATATATAAATAAATAAATAAACAATATTTCCAGGACAACTTACACTGTTAAAAGTTTTGCAGCATTCTGGCAGGTCATTCGACCGTTTTTTGAAAAAACGGTTTCATAACCATAATTTAACTATATTCTGACCATAAAAAGGCCAATAAAATGGTCAGAATAGTGTTAAATTACGGTTGTTTTAACCGTTTTCGGAAAAAAAATGTCAAATGACCTGCCAGAATGCTGCAAATTTTTAACAGTGTACAGTAACATTGTTTCTTGAATTACACGCATTTCAATTTGTGTCTGATCCATTAAAACCTCACGAATTATTAAAACGGACATATCTCTCTGAGTTTTCAAGAAATCAAGATGGAATTTTTTTTTTGTTTAATTCAGTAATGTGTAAGGAAAAATTTCCTAAATAGAAAAATAACAAAAAATGGTATAGTAAGCTTTCGAACATGCATTCAGAAATATTTTTTATCTAATTCTTTATATGTTACATTTTCTTTAAAAAATCAAATAACAAAAAATATAGATATTAGAATTTATGTATTATTTTTACGTCACGCAAAAATCTAAATATTCATAATATCTTCTTCCAAAAAATTATTCTAAAATCTGTATATTTTTTACTGATTTCTCTAAAATTCCACCAAATATTATTAGTGATAAATAATTGATTTATTGTAAAAACTTTTTATATCAAGTTTTGAAAGAATAATGAAACACAAATGTTTAATATTAAAGAAAGTATAAAAGTTTATTTACTGCACAATGGTAGTATTAAACATGTAATTAAAACTAAAAAAAAAAAAAAAAAAGATAAATTTCTATGTTGAAAAAAAATAATTTCCATGTAATGGAAACATCAGTGTCAAGTAATTTAAAAAGTTTGGCCGATTTTTTATTAATTTTATTTTAATCGTTGAAATGTATGTAATCATTAAGTAAATGGGAGTTTTTGTATAACCCTTTATGTACTGAATTATGAATTCATGAAAATTTTATCTTCTAAAGCATTTTTCGCGAACTGTTTAAACTGCATTAGAAGATTTACATAATCATTTAATAAATTTTAGAAGAATTTTAGAAGGATTGAAGGATTCAGAAGGATTAATTAAATTTGAATTTATAGGATTTTTGTGCAATATTTATAACCCTACTCAAATCATTTATTTTAAATATTTTTCTTAGTATTTTGTAGAATTAGGAAATATAAAAATATACACGTGTAAAAATATACATGTTCTTACAATAGAAATATAGAAATATTTCGAATTGAAAAATCCCCCCCTCTCCCCCAAC
The DNA here is from genome assembly GCA_963932465.1 of Maratus speciosus. Taxonomy (NCBI): domain Eukaryota; kingdom Metazoa; phylum Arthropoda; class Arachnida; order Araneae; family Salticidae; genus Maratus; species Maratus speciosus. Next base: position 127,269,998 of record OZ010796.1, on the reverse strand, counting down.
ACCAAGAAAGCTGAAAAGATGAAAAGACAAAAGAAATCATCTTTTTAAAAATATTTTTGTTTTGTGTAAACAATAGTGCTTTTAGAACAAGATAAAGCAATGTATCTATAACACATTCTAAAATGTATTACAACTAATCAATGTATTAAATGAATTTTATAACAAGTTATTTTAATGGTACTTATAAGTACCATCAGTAGATAAAGGGTTAATAAATATCGATAAAATATGAAAAAATGTCTATATTAAATGGTTAAGGAACTCTAATTATATGCAGTAATGAATTTATTGTTACATGAAGAAAGAAAAACAGACATCTGGTCAGGTATAATTAACATTATGAATTATTATTCAATTTATAATTTTGCATATTACCCGTAAGGCATGGTGACGTCACGGCGACGTCGTTGTGAAGTCACACTGTGATTTTGTGACCGTCGATGTGACGTCACGTGACGTCGATGTGACGTCACAGTGACTACAATGCGAGGTCGTTATGGCCGTTTTAGAGGTCGTTTGTGACGTCACATTGTGACCACTCTGTGAAGTCACGGTGTGACTAATTTGTGAAAAGTGTGTCATTTGTGACTATTTTGGCATTAGCTTCGTGACGAACCTGTGACGAAAGTGACAATGCTTTGAGGTCACATTGTGACCAATTTGTGAAATATGTGTCATTTGTTACGAACTTGTCATAAAAAATGTGATGATTTTAAATGAAAAACAGATTTCAAATTAATTGCTTAAAAGGCGCTAAGGCCAACATAGTGAAAAAGATTCCGTGCCGGGACTCGAACCCGGGCCATTAATATAGCACACTGACATTCTACCGACTAAGCCACATGGAACGATATCCAGCCGGGAAAATTTCTCACTATTACATGTTGGCAAGGTTACAAAGGCAGCACAAGATGGAATATTTATCGTGAGCCACCGACAATGAGCAAATACGAAACTTAATTAAATCCAGCATCGATTGAAACTATATTAATACTTGGAAATTTTTCCAAAGAGAACCATTCGCCTTGCATACAATATTTCGAATGAAAATCAAATTTCAAATTACATGCTTAAAAGGCAATTTTAATTTTAAATTTGATTTTTATTTGAAATATTGTATGCAAGGCGAATGTTTCTCTCTGGAAAAATTTCTAAGTATTAATATAGTTTCAACCGATGCTAGATTTAATTAAGTTTCGTGTTTGCCCCATGTCGGTGGCTCAAGATAAATATCCCATCTTGTGCTGCTTTTGTAGCCTTGCCAACAAGTAATAGCAAGAAAATTTCCAGGCTGGGTATCGTTCCACGTAGTTTAGTCGGTAGAATATCCGTGCGCTATACTGATGGCAGGGGTTCGAATCCCGGCATTGAATCTTTTTTACTAATTTAGCTTTTGCGCCTTTTAAGCAAATAATTTGAAATTTGATTTTCATTTGAAATATTGTATGCAAGCCGAATGTTTCTCTCTGGAAAAAATTCGGAGTATTAATACTGTGATGGTTCTTGCCATAAACACTGTGATGAATTTTAAAATGAACAATTTTAAAATAAAGTTTTGTTTGAAATATAAATTCTTATCTTTTTACCGTACTTTTTAGCAAAATATCGCTATTTTGGAGTCCTATTCTTCTAAAACATTTAAAATGTTTCCACTTAAAAAACAATGCTTATCAACTGACATCTTTTTTTATTAAGTTTTAAGCTTTATCTTGAGTTCAAGCTTGATATTAAGAATGTGTAAAATTTTAATGTGTTTTGATTAGTCATTGCTTTATTAAACATGACATGATAAGCCATATTTATTTAAATTTTTTTATTCCCGTGTATATTGCATTTCGTGAATATGAGCTAAATAGATTTGGTATGTTTTATAGGAAAAGACTGATCTGCGAAATAGAAAAAAACAATTAAGAAAAATCATGCGTTAAGCATAGATTTTAAAACACTTTCCAACGCTTCCTGAATGCTTTAACAAGACATCGTAATTTAGGGAAATAACGTAAATAAGGTAACTAAGTAAATATTTTAGAAAACACATAAAGCATTTGAAAAACTGATTTCAGCATTTACCGTCCATAGCCAAATATGTTTTCTAATTCTTTTGAACAGCCCTGCATTTGATCTGTAAGTTGATATACATATTATATAATGGGAAAATTTATTTTTGCAAGAAAACGCATAACAGGTTGAAATTCTCTTTCAGCAATTTATACTAATATATGGAAACATACTTGAATACTTTTGTATAATTTGTAGTTTACCTAGAACGTTTATTACGCGCTACTGCTTAGTTAAAATTTAATTCAAACACTCTTAAAACTGCTGAAATCACATTTCCAGAAATTATAATTTATAGATGGCCATGTATTCAATTCTTTACGTGATCCTGTATATCATTTTATCTATATTCTACAAACATTTCTTAGTAAATTAAATGCAGTTCAACGTAAAAATCCATAACTCATTTAAAAACTACCTTTAATCAATTTGCGCATATACCCAGTAACCCTTACGAATACTTTTATGTAGTCCTGTACATGAATTATAGCATTTATATATACCATACTCTATGCATAAATATAGTGAATCATAAAAGCGCATATCATAATTAAAAATGCATTTCCAGCAATCATCCCTAATGAACTTCGGATACAATATAGTATCGGAAATAATTTGTGTGTCCTGTAAATGCTATATACATTTCGTATTATCATGAAATAATGTATAGTGTGTAAACCTCAGCGACTTATATCAATTTCATTATATATGAAATAGATTAACATAATTAAAGTACGCCGCAAATAATTCCCTCCATCCCTGTATAATAATGTATTGGAATCCCTTTTTTAGCCCTGTAAATGAACAATAACTATTCGTTGCACCACATACTCTTCAGAATGCATATTTTAGTGCGTTTCATAAATTCATATCAATTTTATTCTGTTTGAAAGCGTGTAAAATCGTTAAAAATCATTTGGAACGATTTTTTCCCGTAGGCCGTAGTGTAACGAAATACTCTTGACTGTTCCTGTAGATGAATTAAACACGCTACAAACTTCATTACAAATAGGGGCCGTGCTATGGTAAACGTCAATAACATCCAAAAATTTCAAGGCAATCCGAGTATATTTGCGAGAGTTAGACCGCGGACAAACGGCCAGACAAACCGAAGTCATAAACACTTTTCAACTTTGTTGAAAAGTATTAAAAAGAACATATAAACGTAAAATAAATGATTGCATATTAACTATTTTTATTGTTTAAATGTAGAAAGTAGTTATTAATCGCTTTAAAAAATATTCAGTCCTATATTACGAAAGTACATACCAACTTTTTAAAAAATATACTAAAGCAGTTTAAGCTATAAACTTGTTATCACAGGCATGAAAAACACTTTATTTCAATGTTTAAATATATTTAATTTTTTTATTCCAGTGATTACATATATCGAAAACGTAGAATATGAATTTACAATCGAAGAAAATTTAATAACTGATTCTGAGTGTCTACAATTAAATGTTTGATTAAAATCACAAACAGAAAAAAAAAATGCTTACATAATGTTAATTTCTAATCTGAAACAATTTCTAATTTCATATTTAACTCCAAAATAATAATGATGCTATAAGTGTTAGTAACTAGAAAACATTAAAAAGCCGAAAAAATTCCACACCGCTGTTTCAACACATTTTCAATCTCAAGAGACTAAAAATTAATATTTACATTCATTCTACTATGAATGTAAGCACGAATCAGTCTCTGCGCCAGCTTTTTCTTTTTTCTTTTTTTTTCTTTTTTTTTTTTTTTTCGAGCGATGACAGATTAAGATACAACAGAATCGAATAAAAATATCCTTCTGAAAACAATACAGACCAGTCTCTTTCTATATGTGTAACATAAAACTACTTAACTCATCATTATAATATATACAAAACAGGAACAAAATATTTAAATTAAATAAGACTTACATATAAGCTTCATCAATAATATCCGTATATTTGTAATATCCTAAAATGGCAGATGCCTTTCTTTTATATTAAAAGAAGTGCTGAAGGCGTGCTGGTGTTCTAAACAGTGGAGTGAAGTGGCTTCCCGCGTATTCTCTTGTTTATTCTATGGTAATATCGCGAAGCAGACGATTTGAGCAGGTGTATTTTTATTATTTATTTGTTTTTGTAAACAACTGATTTGAATCTGAAATGCGCAATAATTATATGAGAGTGTAACAATCAGTGGAGGATTATTATATTAAATTGCAATGCTAGATAAAATTGAAATCATGAAAAAAGAATACTTTTACTGTCTTAGATATCAAATTGATAAAATATAGCATGAAAATTTAGTTTATTAATGCTTGTATCGTGCAATTTATTTATTATGTCCCCCCCTCCCGCCTTTCGTGATAGAATTTACTATTTGCTATCCACTAGTATATTTTCATTCTTTATGCCGCTGTAACTCAGCTGTTTAAAATATTGTTTAACCCTTAACTGATGTGACAAAAATTGCCGCATAACTACTGTGAGCGGTCTGTGAGACCGCTTAATCTATCAGATGGATAAAATATAGCATGAAAATTTAGTTTATTAATGCTTGTATCGTGCACTTTATTTATTATGTCCCCTCCCCCCCCCCACCTTCCGTGACAAAATTTACTATTTGCTATTCACTAATATATTTTCATTCCTTATGCCTCTGTAACTCGGGACTGTTTAAAATACTGTTTAACCCTTAACTGATGTGACAAAAATTGCCGCATAACTATTGTGAGCGGTCTGTGAGACCGCTTAATCCATCAAATTGATAAAATATAACATGAAAATGTAGTTTATTAATGCTTGTATCGTGCATTTTATTTATTATGCCCCTTCCCCCTTTCGTGACAGAATTTACTAGTTGCTATGCACTAATATATTTTCATTCCTTATGTCGCTGTAACTCGGAACTGCTTAAATTATTTCTCTTCATTTTCAAAGATTTTTGAAGTTCATATTTTTGTCACACTGTGACTTACAATATGGTGGTTTTTTTATCATATATGTGACGTGACATACGTTACATGCAATGACATAATAGTGTCGTCACAATTTTCTTTTAATTGCCAGAAAAATATAATTTTACAGTAAATAACATGTTTTAAAGAATTTTTGCAATTTTTTAAAGTTTTCTAAGAAGTTCACATCTCAGTCACAATGTGACATCACTGAGTGGTGGCATTTTGGTCACAGATGTGACGTGACCACAGTGACTTACAGTGACGTCACAACGACGTCACCGTGACCATGCATGCTATGAGGGTACAGCATCTATTTATTACAAAAAAAATCGGATTTTATTGAAAGTTTCTGTACATTTGTACAGAAAAAAATTAATTAAATAAGTGATTGATCGCATTTTTATGTTTATTCTTGATATTTTGGTTACATAGAAATAATGAGTTTTTTCATTTCTCCCAATTTTTCCATACATTTATAAATCTATTGTTTTATGACTCTATAGTATGTACGTATGACCTTTTGACAGTTATCTTAAAATATGGTCAAATGATCTAACATATATATTTGAAGGTCATATAATAATAAACACAAAATATGGCTAAGTAAGTATTATCAAAATTTATTGACAAATGACCATTCATGTATGTTTTACAGTCATATGAAAAGAAACCCATAACAGGGTTAAATGTCCGTATATGTATTTTTTAGAGTCCTATCGCAATAAACCAGTAATTTAACCAGTGTATAGCGTGAATCCTATTTATATGTTTACTTGAAGCTGTACAATCCTTATTTTGACTTAATCTCATAATTTCACTATCCAAACTTTTAAACACGTTATGCTTAAATACTTTTCATACGCTAATTACTAAATGTATGCATGATTTAAAAGTCAAAACTAAGTGTAGTGTCTGTATAGAGTACTTTAAGTATGGTTACGCCACATTCCTTTGCAAGGGCAGGTAACTCTGATGTGATATATCTCTACGTAAAAATGGGATACATGCCGCACTGCCATTCAGGTATACCTACCACAGTTTCTTTTGTACAGGACGGTTAAGTGTTAGTAATTTTTTTCTTTTCTTTTTGCACAGAATAATCAAGTTAGACATGTTATTAGTAGTTAATCGTAAGTGTAATGATTCTGCATTTTAACGTTCTGGGTTTAAATGAAATATGGGTTTTCAAATCCAGATAAATTTTAAACTTGTTTACAGATTGTATTAGAAATGGCCACATTTCATAACTGAAAAAAGGTGTAAGCCTACGAAGACAATGGAATCCGGAAAGGTTAATGCGGGATGTTGAGCGTAGATTGAGTCGGTACCATATAGGCGGCTTGCATTGACGTCACGTTGCTATTAGCAACGACTAATACTATTGCATCTGGAGCACACACGGAATATCAGAACGCCCCGTTTGCCGTCAAAAGCTGTCTTTCTGTTTAATTTAGATCTTTCCTATTTTTATTATTATTGTGCAAATAAGTCTAATAAGTCAAATGGAGAGCACCACATTTGCCTTATATTTGGGCGCCATATGAAGCAATGCCAGACATCTGACGTCATATGCAAGCCGTCTATAGGGTCTTTAATCTGCGATGATTGGAACAAATCGGCAATTGTTGGCAACGCTACTTCCATTTCAACAACAACGTTCTCCCAGATAATTTCGTTTCTGCATTAGCGGATAGTGATATGCTCGTATTAGAAAACACGACATAAAAGAAGGCAAATCCATCAAGTAAAGTGCTAATCAACACATCTCAATAAATTTACAGTCTCCACAACATGGAGCTAGCAATCTAAAACCAACATCGCCTACCAAACATCTACATAAAATCTTACCTATTCCAAGATTCAGCCAGATAACAGTAAAACACGGAATTAAGGAAACGGCCGTAAACTTAAACTCTAGTGGCAATTGGAATGCGCTTAATGAAAATTTAGAAAGAAATTTCCAAAAAGTCAGAAAATTAACAAAAAGGATGACAAAACTATCAAAAGAAAAAATAATTTTGATTCAGGTGGAGAATCCTATGACAGTCCATCAAACATTGATGAATGTTCAAATAGTATCAACTTTACTGCAACAAAGGAGAAAATAAAAAGTAAGAAAGCGAAGAAAGATTTACGTAAAGATCAAAGATGATAATAACGAAAAGTTGGATCATACGTGGCGCAGACGTTCTTTGCAAGGAAAAATTATTAAACTACTCCAAAAAGGAGGAATTGTAATTGGCTTCGTTGCTTCATGTGTGAAATGTGGCTACTTGAAGATTGTACTGTATTCGACACTTTTTGTGTAGATTGCGGCCAAAAAAACAGATCTATTAACAAATACAACAATGTAAACACTTTTTACTTTTTTCTTTTCTCTCTCTAATACATTGATGTTACGTTGTTGCTGAAGTTGATGAAATAACAATTAAAATCCAATGTTAAAAAAAAGTAGATAATTTTAATAGTGAACTCAGTAGGCAGATTAATATCAATTTGAATCTTTTATTACGTTCCATTGTACTCATTTAGTTTACTTTTGTTATTACATAGTTATTTATAGTCTAGATATGAATATTTGCTTGAATATTTTTTATTTATAATTTCCTTCTGTTCTTATGACAAGTGCGGAAGAACTCCCAAACAAGTGCTGCGTCTCATCTTGAATGTACGCGTGACGCACCACAATGTAGTGTTTTATAAAAAAATTGTTAAAAAATATTAATAATTTTTTTATATTTTTTTGCCGCGGTCACATGTTTTATATTTAACATTAAATAGTACACCATGATTTTTTAGGGTTCCGTGCTTAAAAAGTGAAAGTGGAACCATTATAAGATCACTCCTGTGTCTGTCTGTCTGTCTGTCACAACCGTTTTACTCGTAAACTATGGAACGTGTCAATTTCAAACTGGAAGAACATATAATAACATATCCTGTAAATATTGACCCACATATTTACAGATTATTAAACATTCAGGAAAAAGGCAGAGGGGCTTATTAAATGACTTGAAGAAAAAAATCTTTTCTTTGTATATCGTATGAGGCATCGGGTGAAAGATTTCGTAATGCTGAACACAAAAATATATTTCTTTTAATTTTAGGTATCATATTTTCAGAGATATCGTCGAACATGTAGTGCAAAAATATGTTCCTCCCCATCTATTTCCGAATCTACTGAAACTAAAATTATGAAAAAATTAGAGGGAGCAGGCGGTAAATTAAACCTTGCAGGAAAATTACAGCGATTACCCTAGGTCACATAGTTTTTGAGAAAAGCGCATTTTTCCGTTAGGCGAAAATTTGAATATGCGGTCATTCAGAAAACGTGTTGAGGAGCGCTGGAGGTACCTATCATAGCAGAAGTATAAAAGCATTGATAATAATGATTTTTGAAAAAAATTGTCGGAAATTAGCCGAGATATTAACCCTTAAAGTTACGGATGGTTTGGACATACATAATCACAGGGGCGGCGTACTCAATGTACCATCAGCTTTTAAAGCCTAGATAACAAATTTTAATGATATATTTGTGTAATGCAATGCCTAGTAGCAGTATAAAAGCAATAAACGTCAAATTTTTTAAAACAGACTAATTTAATTAGTATTAATCATATAAGTACTATGGGATTCGGAACTACTTTCCATTGAGTTGATCTCGTAATATGCCTCCTGTGTCTTTAAAATTTAATTAAAAACCTATCCGAAAAAACATGGCATGGACAAAGGCGGCGTTACAACTTTGCGATCTCCTTTCGAAGTGTGCTTAGCATAATGCCAAGTTTAAACTTTGAACAAGGGTTTTGTTTTAGCTACACTGTAAAAAGAAAAGATTATTACCACGCTAAATTTAATTTTATGAAATGCCAAATGAAGTTTAAATATATGCACTATTTTTATTGTCAGTACCGAATTAAGTTCGTAAAAAAAGAAAAAAGACTAGAATAAGATAAAAAAAAAAAGGAGTTATACAGAATAGCAATATTTGATATTATTTAGGCTTCATATCTCTTTGAGCTTTTATGGTATACCCTTTTATACTTTTGGGGTATTATATATGTAACATTATTAACATTTTGCTAATTTTGGACCCCCCTCCACCCCTTTAAGATATCATACTTTATCATTCTTGTTAAAATTCTTTCTTAATAGGACTAGTTTTACGTGAAGAACCTGTGTAATTAGTATTTATTTATTCCAGAAAACGTTTATAAACATGACGTATGCAATTACATACACAATACTCAATAATTAATGTTTGTGATTAAAATATGCTACACTATACACTATACTCCGAAAAAGCTTGTGAATAAATGGTATGCTACATAATACACGCCTGTAAACAAGTGACAGATACCGTGTGTAAGTGAACTGTTAACACGAACTCCCGGCAGATGGAAGCACCACAAGTTTTCATCAATCCGGAACTTATTTCATCTCGACGCTCACAGATGGCCACACCATGCAGTGACCTTATGCAATTGAACTTTGAAGCTTCATTTAACAATGAAAACCGCTGACTTATGTACTATGTTCTGTCTCAACCCTTTGAACAGTTTTCGGGACCCCAGATTTTGTCAGTCTGCTTTAAAATCTCAATGCAATAACAACACGCTTGTGGTGTTCGACGTCGTCTATTGTTCTTCGAAGGAAGCGACAGCTCCTTCTCAAAAATGTCACATAACAACGTCTTATAGACAGTTTGAACTGTCTAAATTTATCTGTGTCACTCATATATTAATTAACCGTGTTTCTTCTCCTATTTCCTCATAGTAGTCCAGAATAAAATTGTGATTCTTCAAGATCCCGTGTTTTCTGAAGAGTACACGCACACGACGGAATTGCAGGATTTCCGTTCATATACTTCAATAAAGCTTATTTCTTTCAGATAAAAAGCACGGAATAGATCCAGCTACTTACAGAGAATACAGGTAGGACCTTTCCATTTTACATTTAAATATATTTTTGTCTGCCTGGGTAAGTTGTTTTGGCTGACGCCATCGATAAAATCACTCACTGCTCCCTTATTTTTTTTATCAGATTATGAGAGACTGAGGCATAAATTAAGGGACGTGAGATGTGAAATATAAATATAAAACCCAGAAAATGAAAAATGAATATATATATTATTTAATGATATAAAAAGAGCATTCTATATAATTTTATGATATACAGAAGAAAAAGAAAAAATAGTTTTTTATGAATGTTGATAAAACAAAAACATATAGTTTTTTCATGAATATTGATAAATGATATATTAATATGCACATATATGAAAGTGAAACATTTATATAGTATCATAACAAATTGAATATCAGAAATAATTTTTAACTGTATATTGATATCATATATAAATAACATTATGGCAGTCCATAAAGATTTAGCGTGCATAGAAAAACTTAATGATACCAATTATTTTAATTGGTCGTTCAGATTAGAGAACATGCTCATTAAAGACGACCTCTTTAAATATTGTTTAGAGGCCCCACCCGCTACACCAGACGCGGCATACACGAAAAATAGCACTACGGCCAAAGCCATTATAAACCTTTGTATTGAAGACAGTCAAATAGTTAATGTTAGGAATCTTCAAACCCCCAAAGAGATTTGGGATAAGCTCAAGTCCATACACCAGCGGGCAAACTTATCGTCGAAACTTTTTTTACTTAGGAAACTTTATTTCCAGAAATTGCATGAAGGGGGAAATATTATAGAGCATATAAATAACATTTTAACCTTCAGACTACCAAAAAAAAGTATATGCAAGAACTACCATTCGGGTCCATTGGACCCATATGAAAAATATATAGGATTTCAAAATATACAAAACACCCATTTATCTACAATGAATATATTTGTTATTAATGCACCTTATACAATATATAAAAGTGATATATATAGTAATAGAGTAAGAAAGTAACACATACAGTAAGAAAGTAATATATATAGTATATTATAATGACTACAAAACGTTTTTCATCATAATAAAATTATTCTGTACATGAAGTACAAATAACGACGGAATGTTCTCCGCAAACATTTTTCGTACACTTCTTGCATAATGTTCGTGTTTTTCGATCTTTTTTAGAGGGACAAATATGACATCTTGATTTTTTTCGTGGCGGTTCAAAACTATTTGCGTAAAGTTTTTCTGAAGTAGATGTTGAGACGGCGATACCTCCTTCACCTACTAATTCTTCTGCAAGTTGAATAATGAAATTCCGCCTTTTTTTCATTTTCGGATCACATTCAGCATTCAGTGACAACCATATTATGTATGCATTCATCGCACTTATATCGATCATATTATAAAATACAATCAAAGGCCACCGACGTGTCATGCGTTTCACACTATATGCTCTTACCATTTTGTCCATCGTATCTACTCCGCCTTTGGTTTTATTATAATCTAGGATTATTTGTGGCTTTTTTTCTAAGCTGTTGTCAATATCATAAGTTTTATGCATTGTGCTTAGCAAAGTAACAATTCTACCTTTTCTGGGACAGTAAGAGATGATGGTCGCCTTCTCTTGAAACCCAAATAAAGTAGAATATACAGAACGATGTTTTGGATTTGTGAACACAGCGGGTAATTCAGGTTTATTTTTTCGAATTGTTCCAATAAGAGATAATTTTTTTGAAGTAAGATGTGTTGCTAATGCATATGACGTAAAAAAGTTATCACATGTAATATTACGACCAGAATTTTCAATTTCCTTCGTCAATCTTTTAACTACATTTTCTCCCTGATGAGATTCTCTTACTTCATTTTTGCCTGTATATAGTTCCAGTTTCCAAGCATACGATGTTACGCTGTCACAAATAACCCAGAACTTCAATCCATACTTTCCAGGTTTAGATGGCATATACTGACGGAAAGGACATTTTCCACGAAAAGAAACTAATTGCTCATCGACAGTCATAGACCAATTAGGAATATAAGGGTCTTGTAAATAGCTATTCCACAATTCAAAGCATTCTCTTATTGGCTCTAATTTATCAGTTGATCTTCTTTTACGCCTCTCAGCAGCATCATCAAATCTTATGACACGTAATATACTTGTGAATCTATTGCGACTCATAATGTCCCGAAATATTTGTCTTCCATTTTTTATGCTCCAAAGTTCGCTTACTGTTTCATTTTTCGATTTATATAGTCCAATAAGTAATAAAAGTCCGATGAATTTTTTAAGTTCTATAATATCTATAGGTTTCCACTCTTTATCGAATACTCTATTGCCTTCCGCGTTTGTCCATTTTACTATAATTTCCAAAAGTCTTTTTCGGAAATAGATAAGAAATGAGGATGATATGGAATCCACTTCACGATTTGCAAATCTTGAAGGTCCAGATTTTTCACGTAAAATATTGATTTCAGTACGTCTTCCTTGTGGTCTGGCAACTTCATTCTTATACCAGATCTGTGAATTATTTTTGGAAACAAAAGTAGAATTTGAAGTACTTGTGGTTGCTACATTTACTTCATTGGAATCATTATCAGATTCTGAGTAGGAATCAGAAATTTCATTATGTATTTCAACATAATCTACTTCACCTTCATCAGACGACAGATTTTCATCATCGGTGTCGAATTCTATATCGTCCGGATTTTCCATAATTTTTTGAATTTCCTCTTGAGTCAATACTTTTTTTCTGTTCATCTTCAATTCAGTTTTTAACAAAAAATAAGTTAGGAAATAAGAAAATGATGAATATTTGTAAAATAACAAAGCACGTACAAACTACACTTATTACTTGTCTTCAAATATCAAGTCCTATTTTCAATGAAAAGACTCAAAAACATCAATAGACACCATTCGCTCACTAACTGTGTCTGTTGATAAATGACTCTCTGAACCAGAAGTAACCTTTTATATATAGAGCACGAAGTTTACTAGATCCGTCTAGAATGTTCTCAAAACTTCATTATAAAGTCGCCAAATTTGGCGAGATTGGCGCTAAAAATCCATCGCCAAATGGGCGATAAACAGCCAATTATGGTAACCCTGTTCCTCCTCATGATTTATGGCAACCCTAGAAAAGGAAAGCAACAGTATATTACGTTTGTTTTAATGTTGGGTCCAATGGACCCGCGTGGTAAACAATGAAACAAATTAAAAATAGGTAAAAAATTTCGAACAAAATTTTAATCGCAATTGCATATACATAGAGGAGACAATTGCAGGAAAAGTCATGTAATCGCGAAACTTTGAATGCTATTTTTCATGAGAAAAATTTACATTAAATATTGCTGTCGGGTCCAATGGACCCGTCTGGTAGACGGAAGGTTAATTATTAGACAAAAACTGTCAGGAATCGGCGAAGAGATAAGCGAGTCACATATTGTTGCTATCTTACTGTGCTCGCTGCCTCCATCATATGCAACATTAATTACTGCCCTTGAATCCCGAGATGAAGACGATCTCAAATTGGAATTCGTTAAAAATAAGTTAATTGATGAGTTTTCTCATCGCTTAGAAAACAAAATCAACGGTTCTCATACGAAACAAATGGCGTACAACATTGAGAGTAGAAACGCCAGCTCACACCCCGTCGATACGGCATATAAAGCAATAAACAAAAACTATAAAAACAAAAAAATTTTGAAGTTTCTGTTCCCGGTCCGGTCATTATAGAAATGAGTGTTTTTAATTAAAAAACAAAGAAAAATATAATTCGCAAAAGAGTAATTATAGAAACGAATACAACAGAAACACCAACTACAACAACAGCGGTAGTTACAGATCCAACACCGCCAACTACAAAGATCAACCCAAAAATAAAGACCACTCATCTAATTTTTGCTTTAACAGCAAAATAAATACATCTAGTGACAAAAACGACTCAAATGTTCCTCTTCCCCCAGTTGAACATAAAATTGAAAATGAATCCACACTAGTTAACGAAGCACATACAAGAAACCCTAACACATATATCATTGATTCGGGCTGTTCAAGACATGTAACATCCACAAAAGAGCACTTCACAACGTTTACACCAGGGAATTTTGGTAACATCACAATAGCTAACGGGAAAAGATTAAATTCTCTAGGTTTGGGTGAAGTAACGCTAAACACAGATCTGAAAAATAGTATAGCACTTAAGGACGTGCTGTATTGTCCGGAATTAAAGAGTAACCTTTTATCAGTAAAAAAGGCAACAGATAATGATATAAAAGTAATTTTCGAGAAAGAAACATGTTTTTTTGTTAAAGATAACACCACTATCTTAACTGCTAAACTGAACAACAACCTCTACGAAATAAATCCCAGAGATGAGTACGGTTACACCTTAAGTACACAAACCTCATGTAATAGTGATAACTGTATATACAAATGGCACCGGAGACTGGGCCACAAAAATTTCGATGCGATTAAATATCTCGTAAATCATAAATTAGCTGCGGGAATAGTCATAAACAACTGCAAGCATGAGACATATTGTACTAAGTGTATTGAGGGGAAACTTTCGGTTTTGCCCTACCCTAAATCAGCTAAAAATAGAAGCAAAGAAATATGTTCGCTTGCACATTCCGATTTATGTGGACCTATGGAGACTCAAACACCAGGAGGAAAGCGTTATTTCATAACGTTTACGGACGACTACAGTCGGTTCACTATGACGTATCTATTAGCACATAAATCTGAAGCGGTAGAGAAATTAAAGCAGTACGTAGCCCTGACAAAAAATAAATTCGGGAAGGTAATAAAAGCTATAAGGTCAGATAACGCCAAAGAATATCTTGGGGAGAGTTTCGAAAACTACTTAGCCGAAAACGGCATAGAAAGACAGTTGAGTGTCCCGTACAGTAGCCCCCAAAACGGGGTTTCTGAGAGAAAGAACAGAACAATCGTTGAAATGGCACGTACTATGCTGTCAGATGCAAAATTGCCTAAGCATTTCTGGGGGGAAGCGGTGATGACAGCCACATATTTAACCAACCGACTGCCGACGAACGCAAATGAAAATCACGCCTCACCATACGAATTGTGGAATAATAGGAAGCCCGACCTATCAAACATTAAGACTTTTGGGTGTAAGGCATTTGCCTACGTAGATAAATCAAAAAGAACTAAATTTGACGAAAAGGCAATTGAGGGGGTCATGATGGGATATGATTTTCGAAGCAAAGGATACAGAATTCATACGGGGAATAACAACATAATAATTTCAAGAACCGTAAAATTTATTGAAGAGGGTACTAAATGGGAGGAAGTTAATGATATTGAAGAAAACAAAAATGACGCTCCAACACCGGCGGAAAACATCAAAATTGACTTAACGAATGATAAGGAAGATCAAATTGAAACCACGGTGGAAAATAATCCCGAACCGAGAAGGTCACATAGGCAAAACAGGGGCGTACCTCCGAATCGTTTTGGAATAACTGTAAATTTGTGTAAAATTGAGGAACCTAAATCGTGGACCGAATTACAAAACATTGAGGACACGAAAATAAAAAATAAGTGGTTGGAAGCGACAAATGAAGAAATGAATTCGCTACATCAAAACAAAACGTGGAAATTAATCAAAGCTATACCGGGAAAGCGCGTCATAGGGTCAAGGTGGACCTTTAAGGCTAAAAGAGGGGCCGATGGAACTGTAGAAAGGTATAAGGCCAGGTTAGTGGCCAAGGGGTACTCACAAAAATATGGATGTGATTACGACGAAACTTATGCACCCGTCGTATCACATACCACATTGAGAGCATTTTTAAATGCAGCCGTTTACAAAAATTTAGACGTGACGCACCTTGACGTCAAAACCGCCTTCCTACACGGCACGCTTGAGGAGGAAGTCTATATGTATCAATCGGAAGGGTATTTAAAGAAAGGGGAGGAAGAAAAGGTGTGTAAATTGAATAAAGCCATTTATGGCCTCAAACAATCCGCCAGGGCGTGGAATTTAAAGATTAACCAATCCCTACGGAACTTAAATTTCACAGAATGCAAATCGGACCAATGTCTGTTTAAGAGAATCAAAAACGGGGAAATCGCATATGTTATCGTCTACGTGGACGATATTCTCGTAGCAGGTAATAAAGAAGATACGCACGAGATTTATACTCAATTGTCCAGGGACTATGAAATTAAAAACTTGGGACATGTAACACAGTATTTAGGGATTAATATAACAAAAACAGAAAACGGTAATTTACAACTCGATCAGGAGCACAAAATAATAGAAATAGCGGAAAAGTTCAACTTAACCCTTAGCAAACCCACCTACACGCCGATGTGCACTAATTATTTTAATTTGGATCCAGAGGGAAAACTAATGGAAAATAACACAAGGTACAGACAAGCAATAGGCGGATTATTATACATCGCAACACTAACAAGACCCGACATCGCGGCGATAGTTAACCTCTTGGGGAGGAGGAATGAGTCGCCAAGACAAGTTGATTGGGAAGCCATAGAAAAACTGATCAGATACCTGATGACTACTAGAAAAATGAAATTCGTTATTGGCAAGTCGAAGCCACCGATCCTCAAAGTATACAGTGACGCCGATTGGGCGAATGACAGGGTAGACAGGAGGTCTACCACAGGCAACCTATTTAAATTAGGGAATAACCCACTAACGTGGCTTTCTAGGAGACAATCCAGCGTAGCATTGTCATCAACTGAAGCCGAATACATATCAACGTCAACCGCTACACAAGAGATCAAGTGGTTATTAAACCTACTTAGCGATCTCGAATTACCTCAACAATTACCAATAGAAATCTACGAGGACAACTTGTCCGCCATAAAACTCACTAAGAATGAAAAAGCACAGACCAAGACTAAACACATTGAGGTGAAATATCATCATATAAGACACCAATACGAAAGTGGCATAATTAAAATTGTTTATTGCCCAACCAAGCAAATGCTTGCAGATATCCTCACCAAGCCACTTCCAAAAACTCAATTTGAGTTTCTAAGAAAAGAAATGCAACTAACTATGGGATAGATTCTTCACTTAAAATGAGGAATGTTAAAATTCTTTCTTAATAGGACTAGTTTTACGTGAAGAATCTGTGTAATTAGTATTTATTTATTCCAGAAAACGTTTATAAACATGACGTATGCAACTACATACACAATACTCAATAATTAATGTTTCTGATTAAAATATGCTACACTATACACTATACTCCGAAAAAGCTTGTGAATAAATGGTATGCTACATAATACACGCCTGTAAACAAGTGACAGATACCGTGTGTAAGTGAACTGTTAACACGAACTCCCGGCAGATGGAAGCACCACAAGTTTTCATCAATCCGGAACTTATTTCATCTCGACGCTCACAGATGGCCACACCATGCAGTGACCTTATGCAATTGAACTTTGAAGCTTCATTTAACAATGAAAACCGCTGACTTATGTACTATGTTCTGTCTCAACCCTTTGAACAGTTTTCGGGACCCCAGATTTTGTCACTCTGCTTTAAAATCTCAATGCAATAACAACACGCTTGTGGTGTTCGACGTCGTCTATTGTTCTTCGAAGGAAGCGACAGCTCCTTCTCAAAAATGTCACATAACAACATCTTATAGACAGTTTGAACTGTCTAAATTTATCTATGTCACTCATATATTAATTAACCGTGTTTCTTCTCCTATTTTCTCATAGTAGTCCAGAATAAAATTGTGATTCTTCAAGATCCCGTGTTTTCTGAAGAGTACACGCACACGACGGAATTGCAGGATTTCCGTTCATATACTTCAATAAAGCTTATTTCTTTCAGATAAAAAGCACGGAATAGATCCAGCTACTTACAGAGAATACAGGTAGGACCTTTCCATTTTACATTTAAATATATTTTTGTCTGCCTGGGTAAGTTGTTTTGGCTGACGCCATCGATAAAATCACGCACTGCTCCCTTATTTTTTTTATCAATTCTTTACCCCCCCCCCACCCCAATCTGATGATATCGTTATCAATGTCTAAAAAATATTTTAATTTTAGATTATTTTTCTTTCTTTTTATACGCTTACAGTGATATACACATATGATTATACACTTATTAATTGCTGATATCGTTATCAATGTCTAAAAATTATTTTAATTTTAGATTCTTTTTCTTTCTTTTTATACGCTTACAGTGATATACACATATGATTATACATTTATTAGTTTCATACTTTACGGATTCAAGAAGTCAATAAAATATCAATAAATGAAATAAATTTATATCAAATACCATCTAAAAGAGATAGTTACTACTTAAAAGTATTTAGTAATGGCACATTGTTACATAATGTATTCAAAAGTAATAGTGTCTTCTTGCATTAGCCCCCTGCCCGGGGAGGTTAAAAGCAGAACTTTTCAATACAAGGCTACCACAGGCGACTAATTCTACCTCACGCCACTTTCTCAAAACAAAATTTATTGACATAATGTTCGAGAACATTTGCAAGGGAAATACACTATACAAAATCTGTTTTTTTTTTAATAGGTGAACAATATAGAAAAATAGTCCCCAGTAGCAGCCCTGTCAATAAAACACTGGACAACTTTATTTGTCTTTCTTTACTGGTAAACGGAAGTATCATTTCTCCTACATATTATGTTATTGATTTCTTTAACAACGAATTATATGCGCATATGGCAGAAGAACAGAAATGCCAAACGTGGGCGTATTCCAAATTTTGGAATGAAGTGATTTTATAAACATTTAATGACTTTAATAATAGCTTTGTATTTTCATAAAAACACACTGCAAAGAGAGGCGGCTTAAATTTAGACACGTGTGTGACTGGAAAAGAATTTCAAGCACTTAAGTGTCTTAACACTAGAAAGACGGGGAATTTTAATCAAGTTTTATAAAAATATTAACAGAAATGCCTAACGTTGGCGTATTCTAAATTTTGGAATGAAGTGATTTTATAAACATTTAATGACTTTAATAATAGCTTTGTATTTTCATAAAAACACACTGCAAAGAGAGGCGCCTTAAATTTAGACACGTGTGTGACTGGGAAAGAATTTCAAGCACTTAAGTGTCTTAACACTAGAAAGACGGGGAATTTTAATCAAGTTTTATAAAAATATTTTATACCAGAATTTTTATTTAAAACTGTTTAATTATTCATTTAGCTATTTTTATCCTTTGTAACGTTTAAATTTATTTTATAAAGAAATTTCTGGCTCGAACCGAAATATATTCATTTGGTACGGGCCAAAATGTCCCCTCGCCGTCTTTCTAGTGTTAATCTGATAATAAGGACATTATAGATGTCTTAATTTAGACACATAAATGTCTTACTATGATCATGCAGTAAATAAACTTAGAATAGTGTCTAAAATATCCGCAACGTCTTATTTTAAGACACTTCGTTGCTTCAAACGTGTCTTAATTTAAGACATTTTGTTTCTTCCTACGTAATAACCACCAGGGGCAATCTCAGTTGCGCATGCGTTTTAGATGGGTTTCGTTCGAACTTGGTATACATTGTAATTCAAACTGAAAGTTTGTTTATATTTACGAGTATATTTTTATTCGTTTTTGCGAAATGTGAAGTTCTGTGATTTTAATTCGTATTCACTTAGTTTATTTATTTATTGAATACATACATCTGACTTGTGTGCTTGACACCAAATGCCTCTCATAAGCTGTCATATATGTACGGGATAGACATAGAAGTGAACAAGACTTAAAGATTACATCCGGGAACTCTACAAAGTGTGTGCAATGGATTTAGTGTTAATTTGCATTAATTTATATCAATAATATTGTGTTATTCGTCTTCGTCTTCTCAAAGCTGGCAAAAAAAATAAAATAAAATAAAATAAAATAAAAATAAAAACCTTCTGTCTGGCGGATTATGTTTTGAGGATGAAAGATTTCATTCTTTAAATATGGCTATCTATATTAATAGATTTCCTTCTAAAATGATGCAAGTCGTTCTCCCTCACTGCGATATTTTTTTTAACTTCAAATTTTTCTTACCTCTTGCAACAGCGATTGAAGTAAATGTTATGATCAGTTATGTAGCTGTAAAAAACCCAGATGGTATACGCTATAGGCGCAGGGTATACCCTAAAACCATGAACTTCATGCCTAGGGTATACGCTATAGCTTTATTTGAGAAACAGAGGGTATACGGAGTTTCTTAAAAAAATCCAGAAGGTATACGGCGTATACCCGCATATACACTCTACTACACCCCTGGTCATGATTTTCTTTATAGGGTGACCGCGCCAGTAGTTGATCAAATTTTTGAAATATTGCGCCATTTCAGGCGGAAATGAGTTTTACACGTGGCACTAGACATAATATATATATATATATATTTTTTTTTTTTTGAAAGTTGGAGCACCTATTGTCACATTGTTGTCAGATAACTGCTGTAACAGAAGCAATTTTATGACTTTTTTTTATTAAGAAATGTAAAAATTTAGGTTTTGATTAGTTGGACACAATTACGGTAAGTTAAAATAAACCACTTCCATCTTGCTTATTTCAAACAATAGTTTTATATAAATTATTGTTAATCACAGCTTAATCATGATATTTTAAAGATTAATTTTTGAATTTTCGACTGATTTCTTCGATTGATCAACTACTGGGAAAATGGCAGTTAAAGAAACTATTTACTTATAATTTTGTTGCTATTTAATTTCAGCAGATTTCATTTTTGCCCATTATGGGACATTCATTAAGGGTTGTAGCATTCTAAAACTTAAAAGAAAGGAAATATAATAAAAACCCCGTAGTACAGACCTTATTTGATGAACTACTGGCTCGGTCACCCTAGTACTAAAACTAGTGTCTTTTTTTATTTTCTTTATAGTACTAAATAAAATATTACATGAAATAGAATTTAGTTCTGAATGTGTTTGCGAAAAGATCACTAATTCTAGAAGTACATATTTTTAGACTTATCACGGTGTCCTGTGTTACAAATTATATATTCTAAATTCTCATCTTTTTACTCAAATTTAAAGTAATAATATCTCTAAAAGAAAGTCATTTTAAGTTAAATCCTTTCTCTTGTATTCAATGGCAGCTGCTATAATCTTTATCTACTAGTGGCCGACCACGTCAAAAAAAAAAAAAAAAATGTTTTAAAAGATCGTCTGCCTGAATTCTTTTAAAAATGTCTTTCTTAGTTTTTCATCCGTCAGCTAGTTTCTGTTCTCAACTGTAGAATGTATTACGTGCTGTTAACCTACGAGGAACTGTCAGTAAAAATATACATATACATTTGATTTGAAATCAATTCTAACATTAATTTTTTGGTTATTTTCAGTAAAAAAGTAATTTGAAATTTAAAATGGGTATTAATAAAACGCTATAACTAGATTTTGCATTTGAAATTGTGGTTTTAAAAACTTTATTTATATGCACTTATATGAAAAATACAAAAATGACAATTAGATGTTAAGATATATATTTCAGTTCAGACAAAAGAAGTTTGCAAACTGCCGTAATTTCCGGCGTATAATCCGCGGATCAAACAATTCTGTTTGGACCCATAAATTTTATTTAGTAATTGAAGCCAAATATTTACCTCGATCTAAAAAGTTACATTTTATTTTAAAAACTTTCTGGGTCGAAAGATGATTGTTTGATCCCCGGATTATACATCGGAAATTACGGTATAAGTAATTTTTTCTTCATGTTATTAATATAGAATATTTTTTTAATTTTGTTGATAGTTAAATAGCTTTTGTGATTGTGATTATCCTCTGATCTATATAAATACATTGTCCATGTGGCGGTATATAATTTAACATTATCTAATTTTTAAATGATATGAATTTCCCTTTTCTTTTTTTCGGGAAGGGAGGGATTTTGTATGCAATATTCGTAAGTCTTTGTCGATATTGGACGGATTATAATGAATGTTTTGAACTTTTAGAGTAAGACAAGATTAAAAATAAAAAATATATTTAACCAAATACCGGAAAAGCTCTCAATAGCGGACATTTCGGGATTGCGGAATTTGTTCAATAATCAGAGGTGTCTTTTTTTCTGAGGTAAAAATAAGCAAATAAGTATGCGTTTTGTATTAAAAAGGATTTTTCTAAGTTGTGCGGAAGTAGACAATGTCTATTAACCTCTATAACGGACACTCCCGAATACCAGACACCTATTTAGCGAAGATAATGCAGGGTTGGGATTTTTGCAGAAAAAGGATCTGATTGAAGTGATTGAACTTGTCAGTTGCCCCCTCTCTCCCTATCATTTTAGGAGCCCCAAATTAGATATGCAATTTTTGTAAAGCTAATATTTTAAATTTGTTTCGACATTGTTCTGATTATAATCAATATTTTGAACTTCTAAAGTAGAATAAGGTTTTAAACTAACTAAATAAAAAATCTGAATACAGTAAAACCTCTCAATCACGAGCACTTCGGGCACGCTGCATTTGTCTGCTATTTGCAGGTATTCACTTTTCTGTGGCAAAAATATATGTTTATGTTGAGAAAGGTGAGTGTTCGCTAAATAAAGTTGTCCGTATAAAGGTTTTGCAGTAAAACCTCCATTGGACACTCCTAAATAGAGGACACCACTATTTAGAAAACATACTTTTTATTCACAACATGCACATTTTTATATACTTTTAGCTCAGAAAAGCAGACACCTCCGAACTGAGGACAAATTCCCTAGGTGCCTCCTATTGAGAGGTTTTATTGTATTTAGATAAATATATATATATATATATTGCTTTAATCTCGTTCTACTCTAGAAGTTTAAAATATTGATTATAATCAATACGATGTCGAGAAAGATATAAATTATCAGCTTTACGAAAATTGCATACCAACTTTGGGAGCCCTTAAATCAGGTGGAGGAGGAAAGACCATAGCCAAATATTTTTCCAGGATTCTACGTGGTCAAACATGGCTACGTACAATGCTTACAAAAAAATGGCTGTGATTTAGACTCTTGAAGTGTCTGAAATTCAGACGCAAAAGTGTCTGAAAAATTAAGACATTTTAAAACGTCTGAAAATTGAACACTCCGTTTCAGACACTTAAGTGTCTAAATTTCAGACATTTCAATTTACAGTGCATATTAAAAAATAATAACAAAGGTAACAGACTATTTGGATGTAAAGAAAAAGTTTCTGAAAAAAGAAAAGTTTGGTTGGATCAAAAATGATAACGATATCAAAAAGCAACCCCCCTTCTCCCCCAGAGGTATCTTACGAAAACAAGTGTCACCCCCCCTCCCCCCTAAAGTGATAAGGTTATATATGCACAGCCCCTTTTTCAGTATATACAGCTATAGTCTATACCCAATCCTACATGGTATAGTTTTTTACGAAATTTTATTATTCTTTTAGAAACGATTTTTTTAATAATTCATATATTTATTGTACGGAATCCTCTGAGCGCAAGTAATACTCGCACTTGACCGTTTATTTCATTTTATGTACACCATAAGATTTTATATACAAATTCAAACAAATGTGCGGCATCTCACCCGGAATTACTCTATCTGACAATGTGATTGAGAATATTATAGTCAGAATAAAGTTAAATTACGGTTATGTAACCGCTTTCTTCAAAAACGTTCGAAAGACTCCACAGTATATTGCAAATTTTTAAAATGTGCGCTAAAGATGTCAATTAAGAAAAGCTGCATTGATGTGGATCACCAGCTTAAACTGTTCCACTTTCAGTATTTAAAGTTTTTTTGTAAAACGACCTCGAAATTTTAAATAATGAAACGAGAGAAAAATGGATCATAACAATTTTATTTAAAGTTTGCTCAAAACAGTTCAATAGAAGAGTTAATGTTCATGTGTAGGTGGAATATGCAAAGGCTGATCGATATTTAAAATGTATGTAGTATACAGTGTGTCCACGTATAACCTGACCGACCTTTATTTTCGCAACCGTTGGTCCTAGATGCATACTTTCAATTACAAAAATGATTTAAATAAGGTAAAGAATTATTTTTAAAGCGATTTGGGGCAAGAAAATCAATTATTAAAAAAATACGAAATTTAAATTTTTATATGGTCCCCCAGTCCTATAAGTGATATTTAGTAAAAATTTACTCTGACACTAACAAGTCAGACAAAAAAAGTCCCATTCTTCTAACATTAAAATTGACCGAGTTATGAAACTTTGAAATGCATGACTTATACCAGTTTTTTGCATCTCAAAACAGACGATTTTGGCCATGCTTTCAGGGGTTGTATATAAAGTACTTAAACTTATTTCAATGCATCTGTGCTTTGAAAGAAATCGTACAACTATTAAGATTGAGTTAACTTTTATTAGTTAAGTTTCATATTAGTTAAAATAATTGTAATAACATTGTAAATTAGATTATTTACATTACATTAAATTGCAATAACATATGTTTTATTTTGTAAGGATTTGAGGCTATGATTTCTTTTAACAAAAGTTATGTTATTTTCATAAGTTTTTATTTAACTTGCAACGATCGTTTTTCCAGTTTAAAATTTGTACTCGAACTTTAACTCACTTTCAAACGTCCGATCGAAGTTAAATTTTACATACTGACTTAAATCCGATGACAATGTAATATTAGTATGATTTTCGACGCTTACCATCTTATACATACTTATATTAGAGGATAACACAAGAAAATTCCGATAGATTACCGTCAACAAGTTTCAGAAAGGGTATTAGATTAGATAACATAAACCTGCGATGGTTGTATTTTTTAACTTTAATAATTAGGTTTTTTTGTTTTTTTTTTTTTAACGCTGAATAAAAAAAATTCCTTCATTTTTAACCATCATGTCAGGATTTTTCGCAAATCGTAAATTTCAAGGTTAAAAAATAGAGAAAAATCTGATACTATAAAATAGATGTAAGACTTTTTTATTCAGTTTAATTTTATATCAATAATTTATTCAATTTTTTGGCTTATACTGGGTTTCTTACAGCTAAACAGCTCAGGGGTTCGATGAGGTTGGGTGGGGAGGAGAGGGGGATCAATTTTAACTTTGAAATTTTCGATTTGAGGAAAATCCTGACTTGATGTTTTAAAATAAAGGTCATTTTCGAATTCAGCTCTAAAAAATACATTAGAATCAATTTTCAGAAACTAAAAACACAAACATCACATCTATTTTATAGTATAAAATTTTCGCTATTTTTTTTTTTTTTTTTTTTTTTTTTTTAATTTACGATTCGAAAAAAATCTTTACGTGATGGTAAAAAATAAAGGTCAATTTCGGATTCGGTGGTACAGAATACATAAGAATAAATTTTCAAAAGCTAAAAAGCATGATATAGCCCAACTTTTGCAGGCTAGTGTAATCTAATAACATTTTCAAATATGTATCATTTTGCAAAGAATTGTGGCTGTTAATTTTCATCATTTTATTTAACAAATATTCTGTTTTTCTTTTTTTTTTATATGTTTATTATAAATTGTATATTTTGCATTAATGTTTCAGAATGATTAAAGATTTCAAATTTATATTGCAATGTTAATTTTACTGTCAATCATTTTTTAAAATATACCTGACGAAATTGTATTTTTACTAAATTTGTGAATGACCCCTAATATGCAGCAAAATATAGGCTCCAACTTTAAACAGCTATTACTAGGTCAATTTTAATCGTACAATAACCGTATTTATTTTGTCTTAGTTGTCAGTGTAACACAAAAATTTTACTAAATATAACTTATAGGACCGGAGGACCGTGTAAAAATTTAAATTTTGTAATTTTTTAAGAAATGTTTTTCTTGACCCAAATTGCTTTAAAAATAATTCTTTACCTTATTTAAACCATTTTTGTAATTGGAAGTATACATCTAGGACCAACGGTTGCGAAAATAAAGGTCTGTC
The DNA here is from genome assembly GCA_963932465.1 of Maratus speciosus. Lineage (NCBI taxonomy): Eukaryota > Metazoa > Arthropoda > Arachnida > Araneae > Salticidae > Maratus > Maratus speciosus. The sequence continues at coordinate 127,244,220 of OZ010796.1, read as the reverse complement.
AGTTTATACGTGGACACCCTATATATTAAAAGTAAATAAAGAGAATTAAATCTATTTATAAAATTAATCGAAATGTGCATAAAAGGTTTTTAAACTTTCACTGTTTTCTTATATATTTTCACTGGAACACAAAATACATCATGTTATTTAAATTTACGAATTTAAATTTATATTGAAACATTTGGTTCTATTCTGTTAGCCGGGCGCCCGTGATAACTCCTCAAGTATTGTTTCGTTTGGCGTTATTTAAATTGAAACCTTTCCCGAGAATATCTTCCAATTGATTTACCAGCAACCAATTCGCGCGGAGTGTTTGCACTGTTGTTGTGTCATTTAAATATGTTGTGTCACGTTTTTCGATTTATAATTAAGGAAGTTTGCGATTTGCCTAAAACAGATCGAGAAGCTTTATTTTGTGTACTACAAAACTTGAAAAGAAGAGATTGAATTATTTCAATGTTAGCCAAAAATATATCTTTGTTGATTCTGACATTTGAATAAAAAAAATTGAAAAGGTTCCGTGTAAACCGAAGATGACATTTTTAAGAAAGAGATACCACCCGGGACCTTCAGTATCGTGACTCGTGAGTTGCTTTTTCAGAGTTTCATTATGAATTAAATTCTTTACAATTTATGATATGATTTATTTTAATATTTCTGTTAATTTATTTTAGGTACTTTTAAGTAAGTTTTATAATATATTATAAAACAGTATTGGAATATTGGGTATATAAACTTAGGGTATTTTTACGTTACTGTGGCGGATATTGAAATGTATTTAGATATATTATAGTGATTCTGGTTTTAGTGAATTTCATGCATCAAGTGAATTTTTTTTGTTGTTGTTGTTTAATGGGAGAGTAACTCTCATATATCGGTTTGTGACTGGAGTTTCAACGAATTTCATAAATTTTAAAGACTGCTGCTCTGCCTCCAGTGGTGTTTCTTTCGATTTAACACTAGAATAGCCGGCAAAAACGTATAGGGGAGCTAGGGGATGAATGGGACAAGGCACGGATGGGACATTCTCAATATTTCAGGCAATAAAAATTTATTTTAAATTGCTTCCTATCCCCATATAAAACTCTACCATACTTCAGAATTAAAAGTAGAACCACATTGCTGTTTTCATTTTCCTTCAAAGTTGCATTATCTGAAATCTCTGCTTAAAAGTAAGTTTTTTTTACATTTGAAGATGTGAAATATCTTATACAATATAAAAAAGTTAAGCTATGTTGTAGTTATTTATTTTAGGGTTCAATATCGATAATTAAAATGAATGAATAATAACCATTGTAACAAAATAATTTTTGAGGCAAAATGGCTGAGAAGGGAACATATGCATCATGGGGATGATTGGGACATTTCAAATGGGGATGAATGGGACAATCTCATTCATCCTTAGAGATGTTGAAAATTTTATTTATTGACTAAATAGTATTATATAGGTTGATAAATTAATAATTTGCGTTAATTAATAGTATTAAATAGTATTATATGTGTTTTTATTGTTTAAAATTTCTGAGTGTTGTTCATTGTATTGTAATAATTATTAATGGATTATCAAAAATTGGTACTAAAACTTAATCAAAATAGATAAAATTGTTAAAAATAGTATATGTTTATCGATCAAAAGGGGGGAAATTATATTGAATTTTGAAATGTTCCACAAATAAATCAACCCTAACATATTGGGCCGATAGGAAAGTCGTGTCGTCTTGGAAAATCAATTCGTACAGGAAAATTCTATCATTTAATTATTAGACATTGATTTCGACATCTAATGTCTAATAATTACTGTGACGTGAATATTAGAATATTCACAAATTGTTGTGATCGTATTTTGGAATTAGTTTGTTGTAAAAAATTCTTCTTTTAGAAATGGAGACAATAACCCTACACTTAGTTCTTTTAGGTCATTTTAAAAGGAGAAAATTGAAAAGATCTTACTTGAAACAAGCAGTGTTGAGGAAGAGACAGGAACTACACTTTCTTGAGATTAAATCAATCTTTATTTAAGTATATTTTTAGATGAAGATGAATAATTTTCAATTTTGATCACCCGTAAATTGTTCTTGAAAATACCAGCACTTAGATTAAAAAAATTCCCGAGAGAATATCGCATATGAACTGAACATATGAACACTGAAGAACAAAAACTTCGTTGATAAAAAATGGCACAACCAAATATCGGCATCGTTGTTTCGACAGTCCCGTCAGAACTTTAACTGCCTAAAAAAATTAAGGGAGACAGTATATAAACATCGCTACGGGGCACGCAAAAGTAATTAAGCGAGAAGTTTAAAACAATTGACCAAATTCAAAAGCCACCGGTATTCGGAAAACAAATGAGAAAGCGAAACCAAAAGTAACGCAATCTAATTTGTTCGTGAAACGAAACGTCACTCGTTTGAAATCATAGCAAGCGCCCGTTTTCTACTGAGCATGCGCACACTTACAGCCTCGGATGAAACACGGAGAGAAAAAGGAAGGGAAGAATAATGAATGAATGGCGTGCGTATGCAAGCACTGGGGGAAAGCCAACTTACAGGTCTACGCTAAGGTTGTCAGCGAGAGAGACGGGAGAAAAAAGAAAAGAAACAAAAAAAAAAAGCACGGCCGCGACACCGTCACAGATGCAGACCGGTGAATAGGTGGAAAAAAAATGTGAGATTTCATCTCACAATACCCCCCAACGTCGAATAAAATTTTGATGTGCCAGACAGATGTAAAAAGGTGACCTTTTGCATCAGGATGGGAAAATCAAAATTTTGAAAGCCAATTAACAAGCCCTAAAAATAAAATGTGGTGATCAAAAAGGAAAAAGAGAAGGAAAAGGAATACATAAATGTTACATCAATGTAGTATATACAATATAAATATGTACATTTATAATGAGTATTCCAATTATTTACATGTGGCATGCCATAAAAATAATTGTGCACGTAGTATATCTTTAAAAAGATCTCATATCAAAAAAATATTAAACATTAATATTTCACCAAAAAAAGCAAACAACTTTGCTGTCAAGAGATATCATGAAACATGTATTATTCGAATAATATAAAATAACAGTTGCAACTATAATAAGTAAAATTGGTCGACCAAGAGTATTATAGAATAACTTACATCTTCAGCTATTCAAGTTTTCATCAATCAAAGTATCTCATAAATCAAGAGTACTAGTATAATTTGTTTACTCATTGAAGATATTTATATAGCTACTCACTACCATTAACATATTAGATAAAATGTATATCAAAATAATATCAACAACAGTAAACAACACGTATAATCTCTAAAATAAAAAAAAGTCAACATCAATATATTACTCTTCAACAAAAATATTTAACATAATTACTCAAAATTCATCAACCTAGGTATGGTACATATATATATATATATTGCTGTATAAAAAAAAAAAAGTGGAGATCTCCAAAAAAGAAAAAAAAACTAAAAATATACTATCAAAATCATTATACATTTCTATGTAATAAGCTTGATCATGTCAATTTATAAATGAGAAACATGGTACCAAAAAAATAAAAAGGAATAGACAGATAACCTGGAACAGATATTGCCATCATGTTTTGCTAAAATTACATGAAATTTACTAGAACTTAGAATACTAGGTGAACAAACTATTGCCATAAAATCATCACATTGTCAGGTGCAACTACTCATAAACCTAAAAATAAATACAAAAAAAAAATTAACTATTAATATTTATGAAAATACATATTTAAATGCAAATATTAATGTCTTTTTCGTAAATTATAGCTGTGGGGTAGAGGTGTAATTGGATGAGGACTTTGCAATACTAAGTGTTGTTGGCGTTTCTGTACAGGTATTACTCTATTAATGTTTATTGTAAAAGGCTTGTCCAGTTCATCTTCTAAAACCCTAACAGAAAGAAGCACATCTGAAATTACATTTATCACAACATAAGGACCAATGTTTCTTGGCTTAAATGCATCATTGGTTCTAATGTAAACGATATCACCACACTGGAACTTTCGTAGATGAGCACGTTTATGTTGACGTTGATTACGTAACTGTTGAGCCTCTTTCATGTTTCCATAAACTTTCTGGTACACATGTTTCATTGTTGACATATGCTGATAGTAATCGTACGGATATGATAATGCTTCCAGATCAGGATAATCGAAAAGATCAAAAATATTGGATATAGATCTGTCAAAATGCAGAAAAGATGGTGAGTATCCAGTTGAAGAATGTATTGTGTCGTTATATAGGCTTTTATGTATCATTAGGGACTGTTGAAAATTATATCCCTCCTGAGCTAATGTAGCAATTGATGACTTAATGCTGGTATTTATTCTCTCTGATGATCCTTGTGTTTGAGGATGCCCAGAGGATGAATGAACTATACTGATCTTGAGACTCTCCGTAAAATTATCAAATACTTGTGAATTAAATTGAGGGCCCAGATCAGACATTAAAGAAGCCGGACGACCATAGGTGGTGATGTAGTTGGTCAGGGATTTAACAACAGACTGAGCAGTAGCAATCTTGATCGGGTATAACTCTATATGTTTTGAGAAATGATCCAGGAATGTCAGCACATAAAATTTATTCGAAAAAGGGCCTAGGAAATCCATTGAGACGAGCTCACCAGGTTTAGAAGGGATGAACATCTCTTGTAATGGTGCTGCAGGTATTCTTCGTGGTTTATGTCTAACGCATAACTCACAGGACAGAACAAAATTTTTTGTATCTTTATAAATTCCTGATCAGTAAAATTTTTTGAGTAGTCTTCTATAAGTATTTCCAATACCGAAGTGAGGCATATGGCAAATATGCAAGATTTTTGACTTTAAAATATGAGGCACAATAATTTTAATATGTGGCGAATTTTCAGGTTGTAAGAATTTACGTTTTATCATAAGTAAACCTGTATCAGGATGAATAAAATAATTTTTGAACTTAGGATTAGGTTTATCTGAAGTTATGGAGTCAATTATTTTCATTATTTTAGGATCCTTACGCTGTTCACAGAGGAATGTGGACTCAGAAATTTCCATTTTTGGGTCTTGAGATTGTTGGTTTTGATCATCTATGTGATGCAACTCAATAGTTGGTGACTTTGTAGTGACTGGAAGAATATTTTTATCTCTTATTAAAGCAGGGTTAGTGTTAAGATCTTGAGAATTATTTGTAAAATCTTCACGAGAGAAATAATCTGCTAACACATTACTCTCGCCTTTAAGATATTGAAAGGTGAAATCATAATTGTAAAGGTCAACCAACCATCTCGTAGTCAGATCAACTGGTGAACTAGTAGACTTATAATGTTCAATAGGTTTGCTCTCACTTAAAATCGTAAAATGTTCTTGAAAATACCAGCACTTAGATTAAAAAAATTCCCGAGAGAATATCGCATATGAACTGAACATATGAACACTGAAGAACAAAAACTTCGTTGATAAAAAATGGCACAACCAAATATCGGCATCGTTGTTTCGACAGTCCCGTCAGAACTTTAACTGCCTAAAAAAATTAAGGGAGACAGTATATAAACATCGCTACGGGGCACGCAAAAGTAATTAAGCGAGAGGTTTAAAACAATTGACCAAATTCAAAAGCCACCGGTATTCGGAAAACAAATGAGAAAGCGAAACAAAAAGTAACGCAATCTAATTTGTTCGTGAAACGAAACGTCACTCGTTTGAAATCATAGCAAGCGCCCGTTTTCTACTGAGCATGCGCACACTTACAGCCTCGGATGAAACACGGAGAGAAAAAGGAAGGGAAGAATAATGAATGAATGCGTGCGTATGCAAGCACTGGGGGAAAGCCAACTTACAGGTCTACGCTAAGGTTGTCAGCGAGAGAGACGGGAGAAAAAAGAAAAGAAACAAACAAAAAAAAAAAAAAAAAAAGCACGGCCGCGACACCGTCACAGATGCAGACCGGTGAATAGGTGGAAAAAAAATGTGAGATTTCATCTCACAACCGCCGCGGCGAGCGGCCCATCTTCGTCCGCAACCCTTTACTCTTCTACTCTACTCCGACTCTTTTGCGGAAGCAAGATTCCCAGGTGCCCAGCCACGTCCCGAATGAAAGACTCTCTAGCGAAAGCCAGATTGAAAAAAAAAATCAAAAATTGAAACCGGACAAATTTAAAAGGGAAATTACACAAATTAAAGACACCGAAAAGCGGGAAGGGTTGGGCTCGGGGCGATGAAGCTACACGACGACCCCTTGCTTTTTCTAGCTTATTATTAGCCCTGAAATGTTCCACAAATAAATCAACCCTAACATATTGGGCCGATAGGAAAGTCGTGTCGTCTTGGAAAATCAATTCGTACAGGAAAATTCTATCATTTAATTATTAGACATTGATTTCGACATCTAATGTCTAATAATTACCGGGCAGCATTTTCCGATACGAGTTGATTTTCCCAACACGACAAGACTTTACGATCGACCCAATAATTTCCGTTCTGCATGTTTCTAAGATACATTTAATTAATATTAATTAATAAGTTATGATTGAAAATTATTAGCTGTGCCATGTTTGAAAGACATTTTGCACTTTCATTTTAAATCTAAAATGCCTCATAAGTGGGAAAACAGAACAGATTGATAGCCGAAGTCTGCATTAAAAGTTAAAACTGCAATAAAAGAAGTTATTAAAAAAAAAACATATCGATTCGTGCTGTAAAATCATATATTACAAGTATAATTACATACAAGGTTATAATTGTAAACTTTAATTTGGCAAAATTTAATACAGGGAAGAAAATTTTTGTGTCCCATCCATCCCTATTAGTGTCCCATTCATCCCTCCTGTGGGGATGATTGGGACAGGGAGGAACGTTTTTTTGATTTCATAATATTTTTCTGAATAAATCATAATCTAGAATAAATATTGTTCATATATGCTGTCAAATACCTAATGTATGAAATGTGATATATAGTATTAATAATAACTTAAATAAAAAAATAAAAAAAATATTTTTGTGAAAATGTCCCATTCATCCCCCATCTCCCCTACCTATATCCGTCAAAGCGGCCATTTTGACCGATGTGGATTACCATGCTCAACTATTGTTTACTTACCATTTTTTACTCTTAGTATCGTTTATTACTATTACTACCATCATTGCCCATATAATAATATATATTTCACAATTTTTATTATATATATATATATATATATATATATATATATATATTATTTATATTTTTTATTTTAAGAATATTTTCATAGTAAAAAATATTTTTCATAAGAAATCGAAATTGCTAAAAACAAGAATAAACTTTATATAATTATTATAAGAACAAACATTTATATTTATCCCCTGAGCAATACAATATTCAGGGTGGCGAGTGTTCAGGGAAAAACACACAAAAAAAGAGAAGAAACTACCAGTATTTTCTTCTAGAAAATACTACCAATAATATAAAGGGATTAAAGAAAGCGGATTTCTCCTTAACAAAATACTGATATTTAACACCTTTTTTGACTGTGTTTTTCGGAATTGATGCCCGCTAGATCAAGAAAATTGTAAAACACTTGTAGAGGTCATCGTCTAGAACTAGCTTTTGTAGAATACTTCCGTGCCCAGTGTTGCCAGATTGGGGACATTTTTGTCCCCAGATTGTTGATTGTTACCAATTTTTTGAAATAGAAATATTCGGTCAATTTGAAACAGATTAAAAATTCTGAAAAATAAGGAGAACTATACAATTTTAAGAAAGCGGTGACAGTCAAATAATCTGAATTAAAAAAGTCCCCAATCTGACAACACTGTTTAAAGGACCCTTCACAAATGACCCTTTTCACCTTAAAAAAGGACACTTCACAAAATTTTGTGTTTTAAAGAGCCAAAAAAACAAAGAGTTTAAAAAAATCAAAAATTGAAACCGGACAAATTTAAAAGTGAAATTACACAAATTAAAGACACCGAAAAGCGGGAAGGGTTGGGCTCGGGGCGATGAAGCTACCGAATGACTCCTATCTACTTCGAGCACATTATTAGTCTCGGTCGGCGGTTGGGGCAGGGCGGGTGGGTCAACCGCCGCGACGAGCGGCCCATTTTCGTCCGCAGTCCTTTATTCTTCTACTCTAGTCCGACTCTTTTGCGGAAGCAAGATACGTAGGTCCCCAGCCACGTCCCGAATGAAAGACTCTCTAGCGAAAGCGAGATTGATAAAAAAAAATTTTGTGTTTGTAGCTACCGAATGACTCCTATCTACTTCGAGCACATTATTAGTCTCGGTCGGCGGTTGGGGGAGGGCGGGTGGGTCAACCGCCGCGACGAGCGGCCCATTTTCGTCCGCAGTCCTTTATTCTTCTACTCTAGTCCGACTCTTTTGCGGAAGCAAGATACGTAGGTCCCCAGCCACGTCCCGAATGAAAGACTCTCTAGCGAAAGCGAGATTGATAAAAAAAAAATTTGTGTTTGTAGAATACTTCCGTGCCATTTGGTCGAGCACGTCGACGCCAAACTTTGTAGAATTATATAACTTTACAGTTTCTGGTAAGTGCTTATCACCAGTTTCAAATGTAACTGATGGATGTCGGGAACTTAGAATTAAAACATATTTATTTTTCTTTTCTTGATAAACTTAACGTAATATCATCTTTGGCAAGAAAATGGCTACTGTACAAAGACTTTTTTCAGATTTTATGGCCTGTGGAATTTTTTTTTCGCCCGCGATTAACTGTGCCAACAATGCTTGCTTTTAGTGGCTTCAGCTTTTCTGCAAGGGACAGTGAAGTAAAGAAGTTATCTGTGGTAATGTTATAACCTTTGCTGAAGTATGGTTGTATGAAGTATGGACTGTTGCGACATCTACTAGATAAAATGTGCATTAAAATTGATGGCGGTCATTTTGACCGTTTCATTGGTTCTAGGTATACTACTGCAATACTTCATAAATTTTGACTGAATGGAAAATTTATCACCGGCATATCATAGCCTTTCGAATTATAGGAATAGCCACGAAAAATTAAAGTTATACTTTAAATAGAAAAAAAATTGGTACGGCATGAAAGTTTCGGAACGGTCAAAATGACCGATTCTAGTGCTAAAGGGCGAACAGCGCTCATATGTCAGTTTTTGATTAGGATTTTAACAAATTTCATAAATTTTAGAGACTGCTGCACAACGAAATTCATCGAATTTCATTGTTTATTTTTTCGGTTTAATGTGCGCGTAGTACTCATACGTCGGTTTGTGATTGGGGTTTTAATGAATTTCGTACATTTTGCGCGAAAAATTGGTTGACGAGAGTTTGGCGATCAGTGGCGTCCGGCTGGTAGAAAAGTACCAAACATTTAAGAGCCGTTTCTTTAGCCAAAATTTCTTAGAGTTATTACTTGTGCCACAGTGTATTATTTGTGTTACGGCTGCATTGGTATATACAATTCTTCAACACTAATCAAACATTGTTTCAAATGAATTAAATTTTCACTATGTATGCTTAAAAGAAAAAAAACAGATTTGCATTGAGAAAAACACGGATTTATTAATGAAAATCACATGAAACAACTAAAAAGAAAAATACTAGCATTTTATACAGCGAAAATAGTAAGAAAGTAACTGGACGAAGAAACATTTTCAGAATTACTTGAAGAGTTTGTGGGTACGCATTTCAATGATGAAGTTACCATTTGCTTTGAAAAATAATTTTGCAACAAGACCAGAAAAATGGGCCAGTTGATTTATGAAAGATTTAAGAACAAATGAGATTATATACTTATAATCACTTCATAAAACAAAACATATTTAGATGGTAAGCAAATTAGAAGATTACATATAGCAATCGACTATCTTTAGAAACAAGTACGAGTTTTTCAATGCCTTGTTAAAATTATAAAGAAAAGGATTTCAGCTGATAAGATGAGTCCAGTTATGAGCAGCCACAATGTCAGCAAGGAAATTAAGCCAGAATTGATTCATTTTGTCTCAGCATTTCATATTAAGATTGAAACTGTTCTAACAAGGAGAGTGTCCGAAGTCGGGGACACAGAATGGGGTGAACGTTTGTTTATTGATAGAGTATAGTTAGTATAAAAATATAGAAAGCCATAAAGTGCAATACCCAGGGGATCATGAGAAAATGAGTCTTAAAGTTTACGTTGCAGTTTATAATCAGATAAATTTCCTCACTTTGCTGACAGCTCTATAGTATAATTCGCAACGTTCTGGATTTAAGAATTTGAGTGGATGAACCTTTTTAACCCTTAAATGCCGGGTGTTGCTTTTCGGTAACATACCCAATTTAGGGTCTAAAATACTATTAGAATAATATTGAAGGTATAATGCCTAATGTTGCCAATAAAATATATTCTCAAAATATTATTAAATCGATTTTCAACATGCATATGGAAGCACTTGTGCTGTTTAAGAATAAAGATAGATGTATTTTTTCAGTTGTTGCTACTTGTTCTTTTTGTTTTGTTTGGAAGCTTGCGAAATACCCTATTTTGTTCTGCAGTGAGCAAGTAAAATTTATTTCTTATTATAGTTCCTAAAATTCTTGTGTGTTTAATATTATAGAATTTTATCAAGGAAAATTATTTTTTCAATTAAAGACCAGTATTACCGATTAGTAGCAAACTGTTTTTTAGCCGTAAACCATACTTAAAACAAAATATGATTTTTTTAAAGTATTTTTCCCATGATTTATTTAAAAAATGAAAGCCGAAAAAAATTATTACAATGATTTTTGAAAAATCAGGCATTTAAGGGTTAAGTTAGAATGCCAGTCAGACTTACTTTTCGCAACGAAAATTTTTATGAATTAATTTTGAACCGTGATTGAAAATATATGTATAATAATTCAAATTTACGAGAAATATAAATGAAAAATATGTTTTGTTGTACATAAGTACAATTTTAACTATGACATTTTACAGGTTTAAATATTTAATGAAAAGAAAACGAAAAAAAAAATAGGCCTATTAATATAGACAAAAAATATTTGCTGTTATTTAAAATTATTTACAGATAATTAAAAGATTAATCTAATATTTTTAATGAGAAATAAATTAAAAAACGTGAGTAAATGTATTTTTTATTATTTTTTATGCGAATATTTCGAATGTTTGACGACTTTTTAAAAATATTGTAAAAATGTGATTTTTGTTTTCATATTTTTAGTTTTGTAGTTATTGCCTACTTAGTAACTCTTTTTGCAATTTAATAGGCAATTGGTACATTTATAGATCACACAATTTTTCTGGTTTTAAAATTTATATAACATTATTTACATAAATGATATACTGCTTTTAAAAATAAAATTAATTAAAATACGTTATGTAACATTATAGTATGCTGCTTTAATTATTTTTTAAATTGTAAGTTTTCTATTATTATGATAATATTTCAAAATGTATCTTTTTAATTTCTTATATTTTTATGTTTATATTTAGAACAACCATCTATACACTTAAACATAAGTCGTATTAAATTGCCATATATTATAATATATTTTAGGAATATATTAGAGATTTATTTTCTCAAGACCCCCTGGGTATTGTGCTTTATAGATTTCATGTAATTATATACTAAGTATAATCTATCGATACACAAACGTTCACTGCATTCTGTGTACCCGACCTTGGAACCAACCCTTGTAAGGAACTGTTCTACAAAGTAAAAACGTTAGAAGAGGAATGCAGAGGTATGCGGGTTATTTGTGACGGATATTTATCTACAAGAGGGATATAGACCCAAGGGGTCGTGCCCTTCAACCTATTCTTTCTAAGGAAATTTAACCTGTACTTACGCAAGGTTATGAGAAACACTGAAAACTCCGAATGGTTAGGCCGACGGGAGAAATTTTTGTTCGAACTACTGTCCGTCTACTTGCTCTGAAGGCAGAACTTCTCAGCTACTGGTGGGTAATTACAATAGGCAGTTGCTACGAAACCAAATGAAATTCTATCCTGAAAAGAAAAATCGTATTAAGAATTTAAAAGAATATCTTTAAAAAATCATCAAATATTCGAAATATTTTCATAATGAAACAAAATTAAAATAATATGTTTATTCACATATTTATATTCTGCATTTTGACTTATTTCTCTGTGAAAAATAGTAGATTATTCATTGAAATTACCGTAAATAATTTTAAAAAACAGTAAAATTTTCTGGTCCACGAAAATATAAATTGCCTAGTTATTTATTTATTTATTTATTTATTTATTTATTTTTTATTTATTTATTTATTTATTTATTTTTTACTTTTGTTAAATATTTAAGCATGCAAAAGTTCATTAAAAATAAAATTATATGGTACAAAATATATATTTAATTTATATTTTTCGTAAATGTCAATTATTATACATATTTGTCAACTGCATTTCGAAAATAATTCATAAAAGTTTTTGTTTCGAAAGATAAGTCTGACTGAGATTCGAACTCAAGAAGGTTCTCTTACTCGTACTCAAAAGGGTTCACTCACTCAAAATCTCGAATCTAGCACGCTGCCAATCACATTATTGAGTTACTTGCCAAGTGCGGAAATTTATCCAATTATAAACTGTAACATAAAATTTGAGACTTATTTTCTCAAGACCCCCTGAGTATTGTGCTTTATGGATTTCATATATTTATATACTAAGTATACTCTATCGATACACAAACGTCCATCACTTTCTGTGTCCCCGACCTTGGAACCACCCCTTGTAAGAAAATGTCCTACAAAGTAAAAAAAGTTAGAAGAGAAACGAAGAGGTTTGCGTCTTGTTTATGACGGATAATTGTCTACAAGAGAGATATAGACCGAAGGCGTCGTGCCTTTCAGCCTATTCTTTCAAAGGAAACTTATCCCGCACTCACACAAGGTTATGAGAAAACCACGGAAAACTCAGAACGGTTTGACCAGCGGACGCGATTGGGTTCGAAATCTTCACTGTCCGTCTACCTACTTTGAGATCAGAACCTCTCAGCCCCTGGTAGGGCAGAAATGTAGAGGACGCTGCTATGAAAAATGTTCCTTTTGGTACATATGTATTCATTCATTCGAATATACACTCGCGGAAAAAAGGAAACACACACCTGCGAACTCTGTAACAAATTATTGTAGAAGAAAGTTACAAGTACCAAACGATTGGAAATAAAGTCTACTTTTAAATTATGGATATAAAATTTGCTTAGGGGGTCATCTACATTCTACATATCAAAACGAACCCTAACTTTGTTTTTTTCAATAGCAATACCAATTTTGACGACATAAATAAATTCTACAATTAATCCAAATTTACATGCTCTTCCTACGATTAGTTTCCGAGAAATTAATTATTTTAAAATGAGCATATTTAACGGGTTGTATCCACATTGAAATTTGATTCTCGATTGTTGAAATGCTACAGAATGACTATGTCGCTTCTATTAATGTGTTATTTCTTGCCAATATCCCTTTAAACCCTGGCCCGCACAACTGTGCGAGTGATACGAAAGTAAAAGAGATTGACTATTTCCTGTTTTTGTGAGATTTAAAACCAAATCTGCACATTTATATGAGTTAATTGGCTTCAGATGTTTTGATAAGACACAACTAGGGGGCACCAACTACAATACAGGGTTAGTTTTTCTGCTTTTAAAAAGACTATATCATCTGACAGCTATAGACAAAAAGTATGTACTGTCGTAATTTCTTTTAAATATGATTTTTAGTGTTTGTTGAAATTTAATTTTTCTTTTCATATACTTTATTCATGATTTTAATTGATTTTTTCTTTGATAAATTAAATTAGGCTTTACAAACGTTGAAAAACAAATGACCCGCACAATTGTGCGGGTCCAGCATTTACCACTTCCAAAATGGGCACGATTCCAAATACATAAAATTTTTATTTTTAAGTGATTTTTTTTAAACTTATGTTTTTAGCAATTTATTTTTTATTAATTAAATTTTTAAATCGGATTAATTTTAAATTAATAGGATTGTATTATTCATGATTTCTATTTAAAATTGATAGTATTAGATATATAATATGCACATGTAACGAACTGTATGTTTCTGCTCTGAGTTATAGATGTCATATATGATTTATAAATTTTATATGCGTTACATGCATATCACGAGATAGATTTTTAAGCTTGATAAATTCATTCCATTTTGTCGACACAGCAAGTAAACCACCAGGAATAAGTTATAAATTATGGAAAGTTCAGCAAATGCTCGACAGATTCTGTAGTGTCTGCTTGAATTTACCAGGAGATCAGGGAAAATTTTCCGTAGATGAGCAGACGATTCCTTTTTTCAGGACGTGCTTCAGTAAAGCAGTATATAGAAAACAAACCACACTCTGTTGTAACAGTATCACCTGGGATAGTTTTAAATTTTGTAGGAAAGTACAGACCTGGTCCATAGGGATCTGGGCTTAGGACATGCTGTAATCCTTACTCTGGTTCAGACCTAGGTTTTTGTACTTCGATCGGTATTTCAACTAAATACCGCTGCTGGAAAATCTAAAAAAATGAAATTCAAAGTATCAGGCACAATCCAAACGGAGTGAAGGGCATACCATTTGTCAACGGTTCTTAAGAGGGGTGCGAGCATTGAGCACGTCTCAGAAAATGAAATTGTAGTGGTCTGTCCAAAAACAAAAATTATTTCCTACATTTTCAGTGTGGCTGATAAAATTATCTCAATAAACAACAACTTTTTTGCTTAAACTTTTATCTTTGGATATTTGCACAAATAATCCCAAACTACACAATTGTGTAAATTTAGCCCAAAAACGGCTGCATTAAGACCGACCCCGCACAATTGTGCGGTGGCATAATCTGACATCGGGTATTTTTTTAAATATTATTTTTCAGTCAAATATGGTCCTATCGATGGGGGGAAACTGCCCAAACTTTGAATTTCTACCAAAAAAACTCCCAGTCTTAAAGGGTTATGACCATTTCCCTCGCTTAATATGTTTCGATTTTTGTCAGCTCAAATATTTCAGTAAAATACATTTTTTCAAATTATGCTTTTCTGCACATCATAAACGGCCCCTTAATCCATCATTTTGAAGCATTTTAATCTTAATTAACTACTTGAAAGAAAAAATACAAATTGAGAATTCGCATAAAGCGGGACATAATAAATAAAGACTGGGAGCCGGCGGCAAAGACCAACCTACAATCACCTCATCCAGTTCACGGATAAAATTCTAGGATTAGTTAAATCTTGATTCGCGTATTAAAACGCAATCGGTCTGACAAGTCAAATCTTGGTGGAAAATAACTGAAAACCGGATTTTAGCGGCTGACTCGTAGGTTTACCACTGCGTTTTCCTGCTCTCAGCCTTCCATGTTTTCATACCTTTGGGTGCAGTAAAACACAATAATAAACCTACGAGTCAGCCGCTAAAAGCGGGTTTTTCGGTGTTTTCCACCAAGATATGACTTGGCAGACCGATTGCGCTTTAATATGCGGATCAAGATTTAACTTATCCTAGAATTTTATCCGTGAACTCGATGAGGTGATTGTCTGTGCTGCCGGCTTCCGGTCCAATATAAATCTATAAAAAAAATTGTAGGTTGCTATTCATATTTTTTTCGAATATTAATTTCATAATTCATAATTTATATTATAAAATTTATAAAACTACAAATTCAATGTATTTATGTTTGGGATTTTTAGTGTTATAACTACACACAAAATTACCCCATTAGGTGTGTTGGTGATGTTTTATGACGGCCAATTATCTACACGAGGGATAAGGGCCCGAAGGGGGGAAGGGTCCTCCATTGGGGGCTTTCTAAGGGAACCTAACACCTATTGACGCAAGGAAATCCAAGGTTCAAAGAAAACCACGAAAATTCCGAACGATTAAGCCGACGGCCGCGATTGGGTTCGAATCAAGCACCGCCTGTCTTACCACCTTTGAGAGCAGAGACTCTCGGCCACTGGTGGGGCATACTCAATTGGGATTATAATTTCAGGAGATATTAATAAAAATATGAAAATGTAATTTAACATTAGAAGCTCTAAATTTTGAATGGTTATAATTCAAAAATTTGTCATTTAAAGGATGAGAAATTTCGTTTCTAGGCAAAGTTTGAACCGAATATCTAAAATATATTGTCAAAATTGGGTGTTGCCATTGAAAAATCAAAGTTTGGCCTTGTAATTTTTTGTAGATCCCCCCCCCCCCCTAAGCAAATTTTATATACATCATTTAAAAGTAGACTTTATTGCAATCGTTTTGTTCCAGTAACTTTCTTCTACTATAATTACTTGCAGAGTTAGTAAGGGGCGTTTACTTTTTTTTCCACGGCTGTACATGCATAAACAACAGAATTAGCGATAACATATGCAAACATATACATAGAATTGCTCAATTTTATATTAAAATGACAAAAGAGAGTTATGATACTGAAATGGAAGTATCTGAAGAACTTGATAATGATGACTTACTGAAGAAAACACTAGAAGCTCTTCCTAAATTTTCTTAATCCAATAATCACATGAATTTTTCAGTTAGAAAAAAAATTAGAAAGTATCCTGACCTATCTCGATGAATGTAAATTTTCATCACAGAAGAATGAAAGCATTCATATATGTTCAAATAAAGTGTTGGACATTTGTAGAAGTAGTATTGAAAAGGAGAAAAATGAAATCCAGTTAAGTGAAAATGCAAAGATGAATATAAGGTAGAAAATTCCGAAAAAACATAGATATTTTTCGTCAAAAAGAAGCCATCTAGTAATACTAGATTTTCCAATCCTACTATTGTGGAATAACAAAATATTAAAGACAGTTTACTGTCCAAAATAGATTGGTTTTCGTCAGCACAGATTTTGACAAGTCTTGGGGTAAAATAAAAGCTAGTAAAATTTATTTTTCAATTGTAAGTAATCTGCAAGTGTATGTTTAGTTAATAAAACAGTTTTAAATCTTCCTCTGATATTTAGTTATTCTTGCCATGTAAATAAGTCAAATCATGCATGTCAAAGTTGTGCTGTTCAATTTAGAATTTCAGATAAGAAACAGTTTGTACATCAAAAGTCATTTTTATCTTTCTAAGATAAAAGTGAAAGAAAGATATATACTTCAATTTTCGAGAAATTTAAATTCAAATATTATGTTTAAAAAAAATAAATATCTGGATTTATATATGAGTAAATGGTTTTATATATTCTTTATAATTAAAAAAAAATACTCATATTATTTATAGTTCCAGCAGTGGCGTAGCTAGAGCATTTCGTTTGGGGGGGTGTGGACATCGAATTTACCGAATGTTCATAGTAAATTTTGTATTTTTTTAAATTTTGTATTTATTTGTATTTTGTATTTTTTCGCATTATTTTCTTTTGAGCGAGGGGGGGGGGGGGGATTAGACATTTATTTACTATTTCAGCAATATATAAATAAACAGACCAAAAAATTTTAACAAAAAACTAAATAATTTCAACCATTTAAAATTTTACCAACTGGGGGGAGCAAGGGTAGTAGAAATTATGAATGGAGGGAGTGAAGTAGATAACTGCTGATTTATTTATCGTATTGCAGAATTACGAATAAAGCAGAGGAAAAAAGTAATTTTAAAGACTTTAACCCTTAACTGATCAAGTGAGGGTTTTTCCACCCAAGAGAAATTTCAATTATGAAGAATTTTTTTTGTGGTATTTAGATACGTGTATTTATATGTATATGTATGTACACTTACAGTACTTTTTCAGTTATTTTTATTCAAGTAAATAATGCAAAATTCACAGCAGATTTTCTTATTTTAATTCGCTACATTTTGTGGAGTGCACAAGACAAGAAATAGAATTTTGGGGTTGCATACACACCACCTCACCACGTTATAAAAAAAAAATCACCTCATCACTTAAGGTTTAAGCTTTTCGTGCCCGATACTTTAGTGGGGAGGGGGGGGGGCAAAGATAAAAGCAGTAATTTGGGGTGAGGTGTAAAAAGACAGATTTAGATTGATTATTTTTTATTACAATAAAAATAAATTCAATAGAAAATATTTAAAAAATAATTCTTTTTTCTTTTATTTGTAACTCAAAGTTTGAAATTTGCAATACTTTTTAAATTTTAAGTTAGAAGTCTGTACGAGTAGAAATTTTCAGGCCAGGATCCCGACCCATAGAAAAAAATTCGACTCGGCCCATTATAAAAATTAGGCCTGAACTCGGCCAGGACTGTCGAAAAAAATTATTGGCCTGGGCCGGCGTTATAGCAGCTAAAAGTTCAGCCTGAGACCATCCTGGCCCAGAAAAAAATGAAAATCTCGACCCAAGCCTGGGACGGCCCGAGTGAATTTTTACAAAGCATTGATTTTTACGTCGATTTGGTTAAAAATGTGTCTGTACGAGGAATTCTGATCAAAAATACTTAATCTTAGCTTTCTTTCTTTCTTTCTTTCTTTCTTTCTTTTTTTTTCTTTGTAATCTTTACTTTTATAGAAATGCCGTAGGCTGCGATACATATATATTTTTTTTAAATAAATCTCTATTTGTTATATGCAAATGTTTTGATTATCATTAATTTTGTTAACCCATATTCCATGTATTGGAGAATTAAAAGTCTAAAAAATGCTATACAGTAAAATCTTCTAAGACGGAATTGCACAGTAAAGTAAATAAAAAGAAAATTTCCCAGTTAAACTGATGGCGTTGAGCTCACAGGCTATTCAGACAAATTGTATATTATACTCTTATTTCAAAGAATGCCCCTCGAAAAATAAATGAAGGGATTAGACCGTTCTTCCCCCTTTATACTTAACCAAAGAACCTCCAAATCTAATCAGGGAAGCTCCTTAACATAATAAACTGGTATACCAAATTTGAAGCAAATCAGATAATTCTGCATGAAAAAACCATTTCACTAAATTTAGGGGGTATTAGCTCCCTTATCTCTCGCTTTATGCTGAACCAAGGAACCTTCAAATCTAATCAAAAAAGCTCCTTATCAGAATAAACCTAGAAAAAAAGAAAAAAAAAAAAAAAAAAAAAAACTAAATTAGATAATTCTGCATGAAAACGCATTTATCTAAATTAAGGGGAGGGGCAGTTGCACCCCTTTCCCCCTTTTATACTTAACCAATGAACCTCCAAATCAAATCAACGAAGCCATATCGGAATAAAATGGTATATCAAATTTGAAGCAAATCGAATAATTCTGCATGAAAAACCCATTTATCTAAATTAAGGGGGGGTGGACTATCCCCTGTTTCCCCTTTATACTTAACCAATAAACCTCCAAATCTAATCAAGGCAGCTCCTTTATATAATAAACCGGTATACGAAATTTGAGCAAATAGAATAACCCTGCATGGAAAAACCCAACTATCTAAATTAAGGGGGAGGCAGTCTAGCCCCCTTTCCTCCCTTTATACTTAACTAATATGCCTCCAAATCTAATCAGGGAAGCTCCTTAGCATAATAAACCGGTATACCAAATTTGGAGCAAATCGAATAATTCTGCATGAAAAACCCATTTATCTAAATTAAGGGAGGGGGGTGGTTAGCTTCCTCTCCCCTTTATACTTAACTAATGAACCTCCGAATCTAATCAAAGCAGCTCCTTAACATAATATACCGGTATACCAAATTTGGAGCAAGTCGAATAATTCTACATAAAAAACCCATTTCTCTAAATTAAGGGGTGGGGGTTCCTCCCTTCATATGTAACTAATGAACCTCCAAATCTAATCAAGGCAGCTCCTTAACATAATAAACCGGTATACCAAATTTGGAGCAATTGAATAATTCTACATGAAAAATCCATTTATCTAAATTAAGTGGGGACTAGCCCCCTTTTCCCCTTTATCCTTAACCAATGAACCCCAAAAACTAATCAGGGAAGCGCCTCATCAGAAGGAACCTAGAAAAAAAAATTGAAGCAAATCTGATATTTCTATCAAGAGTTATCGCGTTACGTACATACAGAACCGGCCAGCACATAAGCTCTCAGGCTTTGATAGCCTGTGAGCTAAAAAATGCATTGTAGACACGTTCCCTTTTTGGTGCATTCGTAATTATATAAATACGTAGCACCTATAGTCATCGTTCAGTCCGTCCGCATATAACAGAGCAAAAACTACCCAACCAAATGGTCTGAAATTTCTTATATATGATTGCTGCAAAATTTTGTCGAACCATTTCGAATTTTATGAAAATCGGATGTATAGTTTATTTACAGGGACAGTCAAAAGTTTTTCTTTACATTACAGCCAATGGGAAAAAAATATATCAAGAGCATTTTAATGCTGTTACAGTCTTCAAACTGGTCTCAAATTTTAAATATATAATTACTGCAAAATTTTGTCGAGCCATTTCAAATTTTATGAAAATCGGAAGTATAGTTTAATTACAGGAAAAGTCAAAAGTTTTCCGTTACATTACAGGGAATGGGGAAAAAAATATTGAAGAGCATTTTAATGATGTTACAGACTATGCACTTATGAAGTGCAAAAAAATATGCATTCAGTACAATATGGGGTGCAAAAATAATTATAAAACTAGTTATAGTACGAACGCACCTCATTTGCCCCGTTTGACGAGCAATTTCCAACTTGTTAATAGGTGTAAATGTGTTATATATTCTTTTCTCACATATTATTATATTAATTTTGCATGGATCAACACATTTTTCAGTTTAAAACAGGATTCCGTCATAGGCAGGTTCTTTTTCACACGTATTACTACATTTTAATTTAACTGTATTTCGCTACCAGGCCACGCTGAGACAAAGATTTTCATACGGTTTGGTTCAAAACCGGGACTGAAAATTTTGGCCCATGAAGATTTGCAAGAATGAAACCAGTCCCGGCTCGGTACAGAAACATTAATTCGGCCTGGTCAGGCCTAATTTATGTTTTGCCAAAATTATTTATTACTGACTCATTTAAGTAGACATTTTTTTTAAATCCAGAAGCATGTAATCAGCAGGCATGAGGCATAAAGTGCTTTGAAATCAAATAGCACTTTTAAATTTTCTGATAAATGTATTACATATTAAGTTATAATCAATTGCTACCTTATAATGATCTTTTGCCGATTGTCACGTTTAAAAAAAATCTGTTACAGACGTCAACTTTGGCACCATTTTCTGAAAGACCGCAGTTACCTTTATAGGAAAAAAGAGAAACACTATTCAAGAAAGAATATCTGCAAATTTTGTGCATTTAAAAATGAAAATTTCTTCACGAAAGTGTAAAAAAAGATGCAAGTTACGATTTCAGAACAGCTTTAAATAATTTTTAAAAACCACAAAATGTGGCTAATCAAAGCAGCACTTTATTTGTACGAAATTTTTCTGTTGAATTTTTAAGCTGGAACTTGTAACATAGAAAGTTATCAGAATTGAAATAGTCAAATATCATGTTGAGCAATTTAGCATAAGTATAAAAAAATTAAACATTGTTATTTTAATTTGCAATAATAAAAACACAAAGATTTTTTTTCGATGGAATGGGAGAGGGTGGAAAGTGTGGAAAATTATTTTATTTTCTGCAAAATTACTTTGCTTGCATTTTTTTGTGAGCTGTAGCGTTGATTCTGTTACATGAATTAGCCTGATTCAAGTCAAAGGATTTTTTTTTTTAATTTACTTAAATTAAATTTGAGATCCTTTCATTTCAGAAAACAAAGAAAAAAATTGCTTTCAGTTTTTGCAGCAGAAAGTAAATGTATGTCTCAAAACGCCAATTAGAAGAAAGATTAATGCACTTGTCTTTAGATATCAATACAACCGATGATTTTAAAATAAGTTCAAAAATATAAATAAAAAATATCTTTTCGAACTGAATGACAAGAACCAGTGTTGCAGTCGTAAAAAAGAAAGGGTATACGCTAAAGTCATGAACATTCATGGATGCAGTATACGCTAATGCTTTATTTGAGAAGCAGAGTGTATACGGTGTATATCTTCGTATACCCTCCACTACCCCGTGACAAAAACAGATCCAGATCTTAAAATATATCGTCGGTTTATATTAGGTTACAAAGGAAAAATTTCAATATTTTATAGTTCTCTATCTTATTTTTCTTTTAAAGCAGTTCTCGAGCTTCTTACTGAACAACGCAAAATTTTCTGACACATTTTCTGTCTCATTTTTAGGGTTCCGCACTTAAAAAGTAAAAACGGAACCATTATAAGATCACTCCTGTGTCTGTCCGTCTGTCTGTCTGTCACAGCCATTTTAATCGCAAACTATGGAACATGGAAAGTTCAAATTCGGGGAAGTAATAAAGACCATTAACCCACATATTTTCAGATTAATAAACATTCATAAATATATTTAGTAAAAAAGTAGAGGGGCTAATTATGCTACTTGAAAAAAAAAATCTTTTCTTTGTATATCATGTGGGGTATCCTGTGAAAGCTTTTGTAACGCTGAACTCAAAAATACATTCCTTTTAATTTTAGGTATTATATTTTCAAATATATTGTTGAAAATCTAGCGCAAAAATATGTTCCCCCCCCCATCTAATTCCGAATCTACTGAAACTAAAATTATGAAAAAATTAGAGGTAGTAGACGTTAATATAAACCTTGCCAGAAAATTATAGCGATTACCCTAGGTCACATAGTTTTTGAGTAATTAGCATTTTTCTGTTATACACAAATTTCGATTTACGGGCATTCAGAAAAATTGTTGAGCATCGCTGAATATACCTATCGTTGCAGAAGAATAAAAGCATTGTTGATAATGATTTTCGAAAAAAATCATCGGTAATTAGCTGAGATATTAACCCTTAAAGGTACGGTCAGTTTGGACATACACAAGGACAGGGCGGCGTACTCTATGCCCAGGGGTGCAGAATATGTCCGGTCCGGCGATCTAGGATCGGGGGAAATTTTTTAGAAACATACACAATTGATTTCGATTTTAACAACGAATTCCATAATTCCCTGAGATAGAACAATTTCAGTACAAATAAAAATATCCGTATGGCGACCTTCACAAAATCGATCTCAGAATAATATGTACCGTATATCAGGGGTGATTATGTTCCGAATTTTCCGAAAGTTTAAGACATTCGGTTAAAAAAAAAAAAAAAAAAAAAAAAATCGGTCATTTGAAAGTACGGACATAAAAATACCGCGAATTTTCGCGAAGAATTACGAAAAAAACGCGAATTTCGTCACAAGATCGCAAAATAACCGCACATTTCGTCAGAAGATCGCTAAAGAACCGCAAATTTCGTCAAAAGATCGCGAAAGAACCGCAAATTTCGTGAAAAGATCGCGAAAGAACCGCAGGTTTCGTCAAAAGATCGTGAAATGAACGCAAATTTTGTCAAAAGATCGCAAAATAAATGCACATTTCGCCAAAAGTTCGCGAAAAATCGCAAATTTCGTCAAAAGATCGCGAAACAATCGCAAATTTCGTCAAAAGATCGCGAAACAATCGCAAATTTAGTCAAAAGATCACGAAACAACCTCGAATTTCGTCAAAAGATCGCAAAACAACCGCGATTTTCGTCCAGACATGGCGAAATAGCCGCGATTTTCGTCAAAACAGGGCGAATAACCTTCTATTTCGTCAAAGAAAAGCGAAAAAAACCGCAATTTCGTCATAAGATCGCAAAATGAACGTAAATTTACTCAAAAGATCGCGAAATAAACGCAAATTTTGTCAAAAGATTGCAAAACAACCGCGCATTTCGTCAAAAGGGGCAAAATAACCGCAAATTTCGTTAAAAGATCGCAAAAAATCTGCAAATTTCGTCAAAAGATCACGAAAGAATCGCAAATTTCGTCAAAAGATCACGAAAGAACCGCAAATTTTGCCAAACGATCGCAAAACAACAGCGAATTTCATCAAATGATGGCAAAACAACTGCGAATTTCGTCAAGAGGAAGGAGAAATAACCGCAAATTTCGTCAAAATATCGCGAAAAAACGCAAATTGCGTCAAAAGATCTATGAAAAATACA
Organism: Maratus speciosus; assembly: GCA_963932465.1. Classification (NCBI taxonomy): domain Eukaryota; kingdom Metazoa; phylum Arthropoda; class Arachnida; order Araneae; family Salticidae; genus Maratus; species Maratus speciosus. Next base: position 127,220,338 of record OZ010796.1, on the reverse strand, counting down.
TAATATTGGGAGTGGATTTCCCCCACTCTGCTGTAAACTTTCAGAAAATTTGCTGTGAATTTTAGAATTTTTTTTTTCACTCAGAATCACCCCTGCCATATATACATGCGCATAAGTTGAGAAATATTTGAAAAATAAATTTTCTATACCTACGGTAATACAGCACTTACCTATAACATACCGTAAAATTTTGGGGAAATTTTCGTGCGGATTGGGGGAAATGTTGGGAGTAGAAACATTTTCTGCACCCCTGTCTATGCCTAGTTAACGACTTTTAATGATATATATGTGTAATGTAATGTCCAGTAACAGTATAAAAGCAATAAACGTCAAATTGTTAAAAACATACTAATTTAAGGGGTCTCGGGACTTTAAAAAGTGGAAAAAATGAAAAAAAGACCATTTTCAACATTTAATGTCTTAAAATGTATATGATTTTAAAACACAATTTTAATTGGAATGAAAGATATAAGTATGTTCTTTCGTTTCATGTATTTAAAAAATTGCAAGATACAGAATTAGTATTTATAGGGGGCTCGAAACTGTTAGACATTTGTCGAACAAAAAATTGGCATAACAGTTTACGCGCAGGAATACAAAATAAATATTGCAATTAGAATGAAAATTTTGGTGCTTAGTTATACTTCCGATTGTAATAATTTCCCTGAACTTAAATAAATTTGTATTTAAAGCATTTTTATATTTTTAATGCAATGCTGCATTTAGCTAGTACAAAATTTTGAAAATTTCAACAGTAAAATCACCTAAAAAAATATTTTTTTTTAACAATAAAAAGGAAATTTTAGATTCAGTTTATACAGAATAACATGGAATAAATGTTTTGAAAATTTCATGAAAAAATATTCAGAAGTTTTTGAGGTATCCTGTGCGTTATACCCAAAAACGCCGTTTGGAAAATAATGACTTTAAAGTTTCGGAAACGCCGCTTCAGCTACTGAGCGGGTATAATTCTAAAAGCCAAAACTTCTGTTGTAATGGTAATTTCAAGGAAACAATTATATCAAAATATTCAGAAAAGATAGGCGTTTAACATCTAAAAAAATTAAAATTTCTTAAATTTTGGAGCTTTAAGAGTCCTGCGACCACTTAATCCTCTCCGGCACAGAGTAATTCTATTTACAAACTTATGAAATAATGAACTGACACCAGAATTTATAAAAGAATTTATTAGAAAATGCGAATTTGCTTATTTTCATAAAAGAAAATTTTTAATTAAATATTCTTGGTGCCATTTCTCTGCTTTGGAATTAAAATTAGGTGTCCGTTATTTCAGGGCATCGCCCTCTAAATATTTAATTAGAATGAATCGCATAAATACTGTGAGATTCGCGATAGTTTGCATTGATTGTATCTCTCAATACGCCTCGAGGGACTTTAAAAGTTAATTAAATACCTATCTGGAAAAACGCAGCACTGACCAAGGCGGCGTTGCAACTTTGAGACTTCAATTCGAAGCGCGCTTAGCACAATGCCCAATTTAAACTTTGAACAAAGGTTTTGTTTTAGATACACTGTAGAAATAAAGGTTATTACTATGCTGAATTTAGTTTCATGAAATGCCAAATGAAGTTTAACTATGCACTGCCTTTATTGTCAGTACCGAATTAAGTTCATCATAAACATATTAGGATAATATTAAAAAAAGAGTTATACGAATAGCTATATTTGATATTGTTCCATATATCTCTTTGAACTTTCATGGTATACCCGATTACATTTTTCTAATATATACAGTTATACCCAACCCTACGTTATATAGTTTCTTAAAAAGTCTTAATATTCTTTTAGCAACTTTTTTTTTTTTTTTTTTATAATACAATTACAAATTCATGTATTTATTCTACGGAACCCTCAGTGCGCGAGTAATGCTCGCACTTGACCGTTTATTTAGCATATTGGCAGGCCTGACTGTTGAAGCGGAATACAATTTTAACAAACTTGCTTTGATTTCTGTGAAATATAATATCATGATGAGAAGTGCTGGAAATTGCCACTTTTCATATTTAAACAACTATGAGGTAGACATTCCTTTATTCAGAATGCAATATAGAGTATTTATACTGCGTCACTGGCCAAAATTCAGTCATTCTCAATGATATCATCACATTTAATACAAACTAAATTAATATGAAACAAATCTTGCTAAAATATCTTCATTTACTGATAAAGTTGTAAATGAAAATTCAGTTTCGGCTTGTAGTTGCACACCCAGAATATTTGACTGAATGTATTGTAATTTTGATGGAATAAATGGAGTGAGGTGTTGTTTCTTGTTCAAAATTTTTTGTCTTAACCACATTATCTCTGTTGAAAGTTTGTTACAATTTTTTTAGGAACAATGTGTATGTTTACAATCTCTGAAAATAATCGCCAATTCGAAACACTGATCTAAGATGCATTAAAAAACTTCCTTGCTAAATCAAAGACAGTAGAAAAGTTATTTTTGCTGAGTTGTTTGTTTTAGAATTAAAAAAAAATATATTCACTTGGATAACAATTCATCAGAAGAAGCTATGAACTTTTTTAATTAATAAAATTTTAAAATTCTCTTCTTAAATACCCCAAACCAGATTTTTTTCATGTATAATATTTACTTGTGAAAAGCTTTAAATTCTGCTTTAAATATTATGTAAATTATTTTAAAATTTAACATTTTAATGCCTCTAATCTTTGAAATATAAAAGTATTCGACCAGCCGAGTACTTGATATTTGGCCGAATAGTTACTACTCGGCTGGCCGAATATTCGGCATTCGGCCAAACAGTTAATTCGGCTAGTCGAATATTCGGTATACGGTTCGCCTGTAGGCCGAATATTCGGTAGAAAAGTTATTTTTGCTAAGTTGTTTGTTTTAGAAATAAAAGAAATATATTCACTTGGTTTAATTCCCCAGAAGAAGACATGAAATATGAAACTTTTTTAATGAATAAAATTTTAATATATTCGACCAGCTAAATATTTGGTATTTGGCCGAATAGTTACTGCTCGGCTAGCCGAATATTCGGTATTCGGTCAAAATCACTGTTCGGTACATCCTTAGTAGCTGATGTAATTTTATTACACCGTTTTAATTTTCTTTGATAAGAAAAAATTCCCGGTTTTCTCTTATTTTTGGCTTTGAAAAATAGACAATACAACAGTAAAGATCTGGCGACATCCTGTCCCCTAAAAAAACCGCGAAATATCCACCCGCCCCCCATAGTTTTCAGAGTCCAGCAAAACGAATTTTAACGAACAAGAAGTTTGGCCTTCTAATTTCATTTGCATTGGTCAAGGACTGTACGCATTTACCCTCAGGGCATTTTTCTCCAGATTCCTTTCTTGAATAAAGCGAAGATATTCTCTACAGGTATACTGCATAAAAATAGGAAGAAGGTATATTTAATCTTCTAAGGTAGGGATGCACAACCTGTGGCCCGCGGGCCAAAAGTGGCCCGCGATGGGTTAACGTGTGGCCCGCGAATTTCGTGAATTTATAACTGGAAAAAATTGCAATTTTTGTCCATAGGTCGCAGGAAAAAATCGTGAATTTCGCAATTTGTCGGGGGAAAATTGAAAATTTCATCAGTCAGTTAAGAATCGCGAATTTCGTTGAGCGGGTGAGGAAAAACGGCGAATTTTGGCAATGAGGCTAGGAACAATCGTGAATTTGGTTAATCGGACACAAAAAAAGCGCGAATTTGTCTATCAGGTGCGGAAAAATCGCAAATTTCTTTGATCAAGCACGGAAAAATCGCGAATTTTGTAAGATGAGGCGCGGGAAAAATTGCTAACTGCACCGATCGGGCACGGAAAAATCGCGAGTTTTGTCTATCAGGCGCGAAAGATTGCAAATGTCGTTGATCGGACACGAAAAAATCGTCAATTTTGTTCATAATGCGCAAAAAAATTGCAAATTTTGTTGATCGGCTGCGGTAAATCGTGAGTTTCGTCAGTCGCGAGAAAAAAATCGCGAATTTCGTTAATTTGCAGCGGTAAAAAATTGCAAATTCCGTCAGTCAATTAAAAATCACGAATTTCATCTTTCGGGTACGGAGAAATCGCAAATTTTGTCGATTAAGAGGGGGGAAATCTCAAATTTTGTTGATTGGCTGCAGAAAAATCGCGTATTTCGTCTGTTTATCGCGAACTTCGTAACTTTTCCGCGGGAAAAATTGCACATTTCGTGAGAGTCAGTTAAGAATTGCGAATTTCGTTGATCGGGCGCTGAAAAATCACGAATTTCGTTGGTCCAGCTCGAAAAAATCGCGAGTTTTGTCGATCAGGCGCGGAAATATCTCAAATTTCGTTGATCAGGGGACAAATGGGAATTTTCTCGATGTTGCGCGGAAAAATTGAAAATTTCGTTGATCGGCTGCGGAAAAATCGCGAGTTTCATCAGTTTATCGCGAATTTCATCAATTTGCCGCGGGAAAAAAAGGCAAATTTCGTCAGTTAGTTAAGAATTGCGAATTTCGTTGATTAGACGCAGAAAAATCGCGAATTTCAACGATTAGGGGCGAAAAAATCGCAAATTTCGTCGATCGCGAATTTTGTCGACCAGGCTCCGAAAAATAGCAAATTTCTTTAGTCGATCACGGAAAAAATGCGAATGTTGTCAATCAGGCGCGGAAAATTGGGAATTTCGTCGATCGAGCACGGGAAAATCACGAATTTCGTCGATCGGGCGCGGGAAAATAGCAAATTTCGGCGATCATGTGCTGAAAAATCGCAAATTTTGTCGATCAGGTGGGGGGAAATCGCAAATTTCGTTAATCAAGCTCAGAAAAATCGCGAATTTCGTTGAGCAAGCGCAGAAAAATCGCAAATTTCGTTGGTCGGCTCCTCCCCCCCCCCCTTCGTTCATAAAGTTCACATTTTTTTCGGCACTAGCCACTTTCATGCCTATGTTTGTTTTTTAGCACTTTTAATAACGCAAAATGTACTCCCCCGAATAAAGTCAAGGAATATTAGCACTTCTTCTAAATAATCCTTGCTATATCGCTGCTATATATATATATATATATATATACAAAAGTAAACTTTTGATATATCCTTGCCAACTGAATTGGATATTTTGACTGGGTAGGTGAACCTGGAGGGGTAAAACTTCGAACTCCTCTAAAAACCTTATTTTTTATCTGATTATAGGCCACTGATCACCTCCCCGAAATGGAATTCTCTTCGTGTTACTGATGTGGCCCTCGACAACGCAGAAAATTTTGAAAATGGCCCTTCTCTGCAAAAGGTTGTGCACCCCTATTCTAAGGGATACTGTATCATGGATACCCCCCCTCCTCCCTCCCCTTCTTACATACATGGAATAGCTAAAAAGTGAAATTGCAATCGACTCCGAGCGAAAAAAAAAATTACATGATGCAAAGAGAAAGGTTAGTTTCTAATCAGAAAATATTTAATAATTTTAAATATTTTTTGACATTGTTTTCTGTTTTGTAATATGTTTTTAAAAATTCTTAAAAAAAAAAAAGAGCCAAATGATACAGTTTTTGAACGAAAGTGAAATTACCGAATGTATATGAGTTTACCGAAGTGGGGGTGTGTCGCACCCCCCCACCCCCCCCTGTAGCTACGTCCCTGAGTTCCAGCACTTTTTTTTAAAGAATAAATGCTAATTTCGTAAAAAATAATTAAAAAAAAATCTTCAAAATTTGAATTTTCCGTCTTTAATAAATAAAATTAGATATAATAATAATAATAATAATAATAATATTTTTCATTCTATTTATATTTTTATAAATTAATATAACTTAAACTTTAAAAAATTTAAATAATGTCATTTATTATGCAAGCAAAATTTCAAAATTCCTAATACACAGAAGAAACTACAACTTCAACAAAAAGATTTGTTTTATATTCATTGCCAATAGATGGCGCTAAGATAAAAATTGTATAACTCAATAATGATTATCTCACATTAAATCGGGATTTTTTTTTTTATAACATGCCTAAAGAAAACTGTAATACTTTTTGATAATAAGAAATCCTATTTTATTTTATTCAATAAAGAAATTATACAACTATTAATTGTATAAATGAGGCTAAATATTCTTTCCAATGTCTGCAACAGGAACAGGTAGCTTTTTACTTTTTGCATTGAAAGCTACACAAAAAAAACTTTCAAGTATTGCACTTACATATTAGGAGTAACTTCCTTACTAATTTAAAGTTTCTATCTTAAGTATTTCTAAAGAAATGTTGAGGAAACGCGATTTAGCAAAATGTTATATTAAACATTAAAGGGTGTTTAGCAGTTTAGCTATTTCGCCCCTAAAAAATTTGAGTTTTTAATTCCGTTTTTAAAATCCGAGCAATTTGTATACAAAAAACTTTTCAGGGCAATAAAATGCATTAATTATCGGTTTTCCTCCTCCTCGGTAACATTTCTTTTGTGAATTTTAAGAAGGAAATTGTACTTTTTGATTACTCCTGGTGACATAATTGTTTAAAAATTGTCTAAATACGAAACCCAATAACCAAGCCGAGTTTGATCCCAATTGACAATTTTATCGAGCGCTATCATGCTCACACACATACACGCATATTGATTCATTTTAAAATCACGAAAAACGGCTTTTGGGAATCTAAAAAGAAATACCAACATACATACAAGCATACGTACATACATACAGAATAGTTGTAAAAACAGGAAAAGTGAATTGAGGAAGCCTCATATAACGTAACGAAAAGTCTCATAGACTTGATTTTGTTAAATCTTCACAATCAGGGCCCGATCAATGAAGGGGCATGCGGGGCAGTTGCCCCGGGCCTCCTTCTTAGGGGTCCCCCATGGGAGTAATCAGAATTTTCATTAAAATATGTCAAATGATTAAAATTAGCCAAAAGTGATCAAAATTTAAATATTTTCAAATATTTAGGAAGGGAGTGCTGTCCCCCTTCACTTCTCTGTTTCCAGTATTCCCTTCACTCAGGGCCGTAGCTTGAAAATTTTATTGGGGGGGGGGGGGAGGACCTGATATTGGCGCCCTTTTATAATTTTCATTTTTCACCCCCCCCCCCCCTCCCCCGCCGCGTCGTCCCTATCCGTGCTGAGGTTCCTACAATTCATATTATTGTAGCCTTAATCCGTACTATCATGATGTTTTTTATGTATAATTCATCTTCTGTGATGCTTCACACAATCATTATCTTGATTAATCTTTTCACCTTTTCAAAACACAGTTTGCACTGTTGATTGATATTATCTAGATATATCAATATCAATGTATCAGTGTACCACAATATATATCCACCTAATGTAGATATATATTGTGTGGGAATGTAAAGACTCCAAGTGGTAAGCTTGTTCATAATTGATTATATTTTGTATTTGTATTATTAGTTAAATATTCGAAAATCCGGAAAAAAAAGATCTTAGAAGATAGGTTCACCTGCGATTTTTTGATAGTATATTTAGACATTCATCATTAACTCAAAGCAGTATTGTAAATAATTTATTATAAGGGTATAGTTGCTACGATGTACCGTACATTCTGGAAAATTTACCGTCCGCCACATTAGGCAAACATTAATCTATTTGAATGCATTTATGGAGAAAAGACAAACACTTTTCAACTAAGTTAAAAAGTGTTAGATAAAAAAGTTTTCCTCTAAGAAAGATTTTTTAGATTTTTTTCCCCCTTTTGAAAATGCAAAAATGTTTGATGCAACACAGTTGGAATGTTAATTTCATCTCTACATGCATCAAACTTTCAGATTTTCATATTCAAATACAAACAAACTGAGAAAGCTTTCTTTTCTTTTTAAATATGTGAAACGCGCACTGAATTGTAGCTTGATTGCTACCTGATGATCACTTCTTTCACTATCATGTCTCGAAAGCCTGTTTAAAATATCAGTTTTGATTTTTACAGAAAAATTCCAGTGCTGTTTGATTCTTAGAGAACTGGTTAAAAATACGTGAAATTTTATATGTGAACAGATGATGATGATTTTACGAATGTGTCAAAAATAATATTTTGGAAGGAATTTGAGCTTTAACTAAAGTAAACAACTGTAAATGCTCTTACATTCTGCTCAATCATCAACAATTTAAAACAAATCTTTCATAAATTAAGTTATATAATCTGCTTCCTTCATAACTTTTTTTATTGTTTTGATTTTTGTAAAAAGGTACCTAGTTTATTTTTTCCGTTTATTTATTGTCGAAGCATTTGTGCCTGGAACATCAGTTTTAAAAAATATATATACATTCACTTCAAGAAACACATGTCTCTAATCATCCAAATGACTGGAATGAAGCCCCTGGTTGTCTCATTTTGAACAAGCGGAAAATTCGAAGATTTCAAACTTCAGGGTGCAAGAAATTTTTATTCAGAGGATTCTTTCAGGAGAATTGCCATATGACCACCTTAAAGGTGTCTGCACAGCCGGAGTTCGGTACTATGCGAAATAAAATCAAACTTTCAAACGGTCGGACAGATAAAAAAAAAAAAAAAAATTAAGAAGACCTCGATGAACCAACTTTTAAAGAAATGACCCTATGCATATCTCTGTAGATTTTCACGTCCAGAAGTTCTTGGTAAAGCAATAGAATACCTTGGAAACGTCGGGTTATGGCAGAGGACCGGCGCTCCTATAAGTGTCCGGTATACTCAAAGCTTTCGGGGGATTCGGGGGTGTCATCCTCAAACTATGACGCTTAATCCTCAAGTACTTAGGTTTTGTTGTCGTTGCGACCATGTCGTCCAATGGTGTTTGGGGAGCAGGGAAAGTGACGCGCGTTGGGCGATACTCTTCTTTGGCCGGTAGAATGTGTCATGGCGGCATCACTGGCTTATGCTATTCCCGCTTGAAGTGATGCACATAAGGGATCCTCAGAGCTTAGACTGACGAAGTGACTTGCGTAAGGCATGTTCATTTTACAACAAATTTAAAAGGATCGAACTAAGACGACGAAATATGAACAATTTTCAATGGACTTGGTTGGACCAAGGATAGGTTGTAAATGTGTTGTACGATCCGATGTTAGTTTGACAACACAATGCAGAAATTTAATATGCCAAACGTAGAGATCTGCATTGGGCACTTGCATTGTGTCTTAGCCTGGGCCTGTTTTTTACCTGTCGACTCGGACCAGGCTCATGTATACATTTTTTCTACATACTTGGGCCGGGCTGGATTTTGACTTCACTGTTACTAGAACGTGTCGGGCAGGCAATTTATTTATTTATTTTGTAAAAAGAATAGTGATAATAGAATCTTTGTAAATATACTTTAATGAATTACGAAGAAATATTTTCAAAAATCTATATTTTTACATTACAGCTTCAAAATTTACGTTTATGTTTTGAATCATTTGTTATAAATGAGTCTTTATTTGTATGGAAAAGTCTAAGAGTTTAAGTGTTCTTTAAGGCTGTTCTCAAATTCAAAAGGGCAACTTCCTGACATAAGTTTTAATTTATTTTTGTTCGAAAATGCATGAAACTAGCTGGTGTTGTTGTTCAGAAACTATGTCATTGAGCTGTTCTTTTCCATTTTTTTGCAAACGCAATAGATCTTTCAGAAAATAATGTCAAAGTGAACCGTTTGAACCGAATTTCCGCGCGAAAGTAGAAAAATCACTCAAGAGCGGTCGAAAAACGGATGTCACGTGATCGATATCGCTTATAACTCAGTGGGTAATTGATTGATCAAAAAATGGTAAAAACAGGTGAATTCCAAATCGCTTCCATGGCCAGGCTTTCCAATTTTATATCTTTCTGCTAAAAAATGAATTTGTAAATGTGTCAGAACGTTTTGCGCTTGTTCAGCGGAGCAGTTAAGAACAGCCTTAATGTTGCTATTCTGTATTCTATGTATTGCGTACTTATAGTCTGAAATATAGGGCAAGGGGGTGCAAGAGTGTGCGGTGTACAAAAGTACACAGAGCAGTTATCTAATGCTAATCCCAAAACAGAGTTTTGCATTTAGCTACAGTTGTAAACGATGTAATGACAGTCATTACTGTAGTTAAATGCAACACTCTGTTTTGGGATTAATTGTAGCTAATTCAAAACTCTGTTTTGGGATTTGATAATCGCTTTGCGTACTTTTGTACTCAGCACACTCTTGCACCACCTTACCTTAGTATAAAAATTTCGCATAAATATGTATGTAGCATTCTTTAAAAGAATCTTAATTAGTATATGTTAAGAAAAATCGGATTTTTTTGTAGAAATTGAGCCGTTCTGGGTTTTTAAGTTTTTAAAAGCTCCAGGTTTAGGCTTTTAGTTTTTAAACTGACCAAGATAGCTTTGTTTTGTATTGGGGCGTGTCTGGCTCCGGCCCTAGAAATTTCGTCCCGTGCAGACCTCTAGACCTCTCTCAGTCATTCTAAACCCAGCTAGTCATTTCAACTTCTTTCCACTTTCTTTCTACTACAAGAGTGGCCAACAACTACTGAGATAAGGATAAAAATGAACTGCTAAGGATCGAATTACGCTTACTGTCTTGCAATTGATTACAATTCCTGTTTTCAGAATGATCTTTTCCACATATATAAATTGCTTTTGTTAGGGAATAGAGGTAGTAAATATACTAAAATTAAATGTCTTATACAAATATGGTATGTTAAAAGTAATTTACTTTGTAATTTAACGTTTAAAGTAAAGTGCTTGTACAAATATTTGTAACTACTAATTAAATCATTTCTTTATGGGTGTATGACGGGCGCCTTTAAACCTTGTGTAGCGTCCTTCTACTTGAACATATTTGCGAACCATTCTAATCCCCTCCGGTCACTTCCACATTTTTTCACTTTCTTTCTACTACCAACGGTGGCAAACAACTACTGAGATAAGAAGGAAATAATTGTACTTCTAAGAATCGAATTACACTTTATGTCCCACAATTGATTACAATTACTGTGTTTTCATAATTTTCTCTTTTGCATGTATAAACAGTCTTTGTTCGGGAATAGAGGTAGTAATTTAAACCCCTTCTTTTGTGGGTGCCTGACAGAGCCTTTAAACCTTCTATGGCGCTCTACCACTTGAATGTTTTGGGGAACTGTTCTCACCCCCTCCAGTCACTTTCAGTTGTTTCCACTTTCTTCCTACATCTAAGGATGATCAACTTAGATGAGAAAGAAATAATTGTACTTCTAAGGATCAAATTGCACTTACTGTCCAGCAATTGATTACAATTCTCGTTTTCGGAATATTTTTCTTCCACATATATAAAGTGTTTTTGTTAGAAAATAAATGTAGTAATTTAAATCCTTTATTTGTGGGTACCTGACGGCGCCCTCACACCTTCTGTGGTGCCCCACTAAGTTAAACTACTAAACTAAACTCTGTGGTAGAGGTCTGCACGGGCCCGGGCCGGCGGAATGAAGGAGGATTTTCAAACGGGCCGGGCCGGCAGAATTAGGACAATTTTTTCAACGGGCCGGGCCGGGCCGGCAAAAAAATTAATCGGGACTGTCGGCCCGATATAAGAAATTAAGCGAAGCAGATTAAATACGAGCCGATTTCAATGAATATGATTTTCTCGAGAAGTATATATGTGTGTCACGATCCAATGCGAGTTTAACAATATCAATACAGAAATGTAACATGTCCATCGTAGAGATCGGCATCGTACAGTTACAAAATGTCTGATTCCGAGTTTAATTTTTTTTTCAGCAGACTCGTGCCGGGACGGAACTGGTCTTAATCGATCTCAGGATGTGTAGGAGAGGCATTGTGTTTTGTAGTATTAATAGTGATATAAAACTTCTCTTAACAGTATCTTTGGAAATATACCTTAAGGTGGTTCTCATATTCACTGCTCAACAATGCGAAGCTTTCAGACACATTTTCTGACAAAATTTTTAACTATAAAGTTATAAAATTGACAGGCCTGCCTATTGAAGGCATTTGGAAACAAATAGCTTTTTCCATATTTGATAAATTACTTACAGAGATAACAGAGATTCCTGTCACGTGACTGTACGTTTTTCTCCTTTCCTGTGCTATCGCTTCCGGAAATTCGATTCAAAACGCTAACTTTGACAGTATTTTCAGAAAGATATATTGCTTTTATCTATGAAAAAAACGACATTTACATAGCTTCTGAATAAGAATACCTGCCAATGTTACGCGTTTCCGAAAAGAAAATAATTCATGAATGTGTCGAAATGTAGCTCCTTTAGATTTGAGAAAAGCCTTAAAAATGAGAGAAATATTTTCACAAATCTACTTTTTATTATACAGCTTCAAAAGTTATCACGTTTTTAATCCTTTATTCTGAACTACATTAATCTTTTAATGAATCCTTATTTCCATTTTGAAATGTCTGCAGACACGATGACTAAAACACTGTAAGTAATCGTTAATGTTTACTATTGTGTGTTTTCTGTTTTGCGAACATCATAGTAATGTAAAATATACTGTAAAATGTTCCCATAAATATGTATGTAGTATTCATTAAAAGAATCTTAATTGTATGTTGAGAAAAAACGGATTTTTTTTTTTTTTGTAGAAATTGTGTCAGGCCGGGCTCGGGCCGAACTTCCAATTTTTACGCCGGGCCGGGCCCGGGGCTGGAAATTACGGCCCGTGCAGACCTCTACTCTGTGGCTATACAATCTATGAAGAATCCAACCGACGGCCGTCAGTATCCATTCCTGTTTTCTTGACCCTGGGTGCCAAGGTGCTGTGCAGCATACGTCCCGGCCAGGTGGTCAGCTAAACGCGGAACCCTCGGTGTTTAGTTCCCAAGCAAGCTTGGTACTCATTTTATCGATCCTGAAGGGATGAAAGGCTGAATGGACATGCCCAGTCGGGAATCGAACTCTCGATCTGCAACGCAGCAGACAGATGCTCTGACCACTACGCCACTGGCCTTCGTGGCGCCCTACTACTTGAACATATTTGAGAACCTTTCTACCCCCCCACCCCCACCCCAGGTACTTCTCTCCATTTTCTTTCTTCTGCCATGGGTGACCAACAACTACTGAGATGAGAAGGAAATAATTGTACATCTATCCAGCAATAGATTACAATTCTTGCTTTCAAATTTTTTCATTCCGGATGTATAAATTTTCTTCGGGATAGAGGGGGGGGGGGGATAGTGGAAGTTACCGGTCTAAAGTTAAATGCCTTATACAAGTTCCGTATGTAAAAAGTAACTTACTTTGTAATTTCACATTAAAAATAAAATAATTTTATAATTACTTTTACTACTAATAAACCTTTTTTTACGGGCGCCTGACGGCGCCCATAAACCATCTATGGCGCCCTACTATTTGAACATATTGGGGGGGAGGCTCCCCCCCCCCCCGTAAAGCTACGTCCCTTCCTCCACTCATGCAAAAAAAAAAAAAAAAAAACTATATCCTTAGAAAACTAATAATAAAATTTTATTATAACAACTTAGTATTCTATTGTTTTCAAAAGAAATTCTTTGTTAACGTTTTCGTCGTAACGTGGCAAGTTAAGGGTGTATTCGAAAAAATATTTTTTCACCCTCATCAGCTCGAAATTGTCTGAGACATTTTCAGACTCATTTTTTAAAGTAAAAACATGAAACTTGCTGACATGATTTTTGAAGAGGTGTATAAGAGGCCGTGCGATTTCATTTTTCGCTCAATTCATTAGAATTTGAGTTTTAAACAATTATTTTCTCAGTATGAGCCTTTTTTTCATTCCCAGATCTCCTGTTTCGGAAAATTCGGTTCAAAAGGCCAACTTTGACAATCTTTTTTGAAATATTTTCTGCATTTATTAAAAAATTGAGAAGCACGGCACATTATGTAGTTTCTAAATAAGAGAATTTCCCAGTTTGATGCGTTTGAGACCAAAAATGAATTTAAAAATGAATCAGGAAATAAGCAGTTTGGATTGGAATACACACATAAAACCATTATTTATGGCCAATTCGGAATATTTTCTTTTAGCCATCTTATAACGTACGTAGATAAGCAAATTAAAATTTTGCAAAGAAATACTCGTGACAACCAATCTATCATTTTTTCTACTATTACCGCCCTAGTATTTTTGTTTAAAGTTGTGACCATCTTTTTGTGATACCCTGTATACAGATGTGAGCAATACCGGGTACAAAATTTATGCAAGCACAATGTGTATGAAGTTTCGTACTAGCCACTTCGACATTATTCACAAATAAAATTCTATGAATAGATAGAACGTAGCTTCCCACAGTGATGCCCGGGGTCCTCGATAGCATAAGTCGGGCACTGTTCACAATAGTTTCTTTAAAATACACGTGAATAGCATGAAAAAAATACAATAATCTTCAATTTTCTCAGTGAACGGCTGTTGTTCTATGACTATTCCCAAAATAAATATTGCAAAACAAATTCTAACAAAAAACTTGTTGGGTGAGTTATTTTTATTCAATTTTAAATTCTATTCGAAAAATTTTCAGACAAGAAATAAGGTTTATAATTATTTAATTCTATGCCGAGCTATTTAATGACCATTAGGCAAAAAAACTTACATTAAATTAAATTAAATTAAATTAAATTCAATTGTGTTTATTTTTTGGTAGATTTCGTATGAAATAGTACTACCTATTACATTCTCCCCTATGTTGGAATTTCTGAAAAATGTTTGCAGATCTACACCGATCATGACCTCAAGAACCCAAAACCACCCTCAGTAAAAAACTTTATATATATATATATATATATATGTATGTATGTATCTATCTATATATATATATCACACTTTCTTCTGGACACGATAACTTCCACAATTCTGCACAAATCTCTTCCAAACTGATACATAAAATCAAGAGGAATAAAATCTCGGCCAAGTTCGTTAATGGGCAAAATCGGACCAAGGGGATGGAAATAGGGAGGGGTTTTGTGAAAACCGAAAAACCCCATAACTTCTTAATTTTTGTACATATCAAATAAGTTTAAAGTTTTTATTACTTCTAAAAATAGGGCCAAAAATTTATGTATCATAGATTTTTGATCAACTTAAAAATGGGGGCAAGGGGCGCAAAAAATTGGGTTTTTGGGAGAAAAAAAATAATAACTTCGTCAATTCTCAAGATATCAAATCCAATTAATTTTATTATAAATCTACTTAATATTATCTACAACTTGTATATTGACAAGTTTTTGATAGGACCAATTCGTAACGCAAAAAAAAAAAAAAAAAAAAAAATTAAAAACGAAAACAAAAAGAGGGGGTTGAAGAAGAAAAAAATCCATAACTCCGTCAATTCACAAGATATAAAATCCCCATGAATTTATCATATATCTTCTTAATATTGTCTACAACATTTATATGGACAAGTTTTTGATAGGACCAATTCTTACAGCAAAAACAAATTAAAAATACATAGCGGTTGAAGAAAAAAATCATCGTATTAAGGGTGTAGTCAAATCCAAACTACTTATTTTCTTACTCATTTTTAAATTCATTTTTGCTCTCAAACGCATCCAATTGGTAGATTCTCTTATTCAGAAACTATATAATGTACCGTAATGATCGATTTTTTGATAGAGGCAGAATATGTTTCAAAAAATGATGTCAAAGTGGGTATTTTGAACAGAATTTCCCGAAGCGATTTGTTAGAAACGAAAAATATTGTCCTACTGAGAAAATAATTGTTCATAAATCAAGTTTTAATTAATTGAACGAAAAATAAAAACACAGTCGCTTATAAATCTCTTCAAAAATCACGTCAGCAAGTTTCATATTTTTTCTATTAAAAATTAATCTGAAAATGTGCCAGAAAATTTCGAGTTGTTGAGCATGGAAATGTACTTTTTGAATACCTCCTTAACATGTTTCTGATAAAACCAGCTATTATATAAAAATGAAATAAATATTAGTCAAAAGCGACCAGAAAAAATTGTTAAAGTGGATAAATCTCTAATCATGATTTAGTTTTTGTTGGTGAAATTAGTATACTTAACTTCGAAATCTACCTCCGCCTGTAGACCGGGCCGGCAGGGAGTTTTTTTCTATTTTTTTTTTATCTGCAATTCTAAATGAAAAGCAACATTCAAAATCTAGTTGGTGAAGTTTGATACAGACCCTAATAATCGAGGCTATAAGCGTTCCCCTACTAGTTCTAAGGGTTTTTCCAAGACTATACAAAAAATAAATTCTTACTTCCAATGATATCTCCAGCCCTCTGTTTTATCTATAAATTGGTATTTATTCTATACAGTGTGCGAAAATTTAGTTTAGTAATTAAACACATAATAGGTTCAAAATTCAACTTCACTTATAATTACCAATAGATGGAAACATACTTGAATACCTTTGTACAGCTCTGTATTTTGCATATTATCTTTGTATACAATTGAAATTTTTATCTAAAATTTAATTCAGACTAAAACACGTTTAAAAGTGCTGAATTCACACTTCAGGAAATTATCATCCATAGACGGCCATGTATCTGATTATTTGCGTGGTCCTGTATATCATTTTTATCTATAATCTACAAACATCTCTTAATACAGTGTGACTTCAAAAATCCGGCATCAAAACCATGTTTTTCCTTAATTTTTCTTTTACACTTTTAAGTTATGGTAGAAGAAAAAAAGTCCTTCCGGCCAGTGCCGGGAGGAAGAGGTAGCTTTCATATTCCTTATTAAAAAAAAACCCAACTTATATTATTCAAACACACGAAGCTCAATTAAGTGGAAACTGAATGTAGGAGATTCAATACTAATTTTTATCAATACTAAATCATTATGAATGAGAATTTCGCGAAATTAGTCAGCTGTATCCAAGCTGCTTTTATTTAAAGTAACTTATATTTGGCTGCCAAATTCGGCGATTTCTTAAAGTGCCTGCCATTTTAAGACAACATGGTGGATGAGGCTAACCAGTGAACTTGGTCGAGACCTTAGTAATTGCTGTGCACATGCTCAGTCACATCGGAATCGGTTGATATATACGAGTGCTGTCGCAGGCAAAAAATCAGATTTTTCAAAATGTCACGCACGTTAGAAATTGAAACTGCTATATCTGAGCCATTTTTTAAGATAAAGACAAACAAAAAATGCCCCTGAATCCTTATATCAAGGTCAAATACTTAAGAAAGAAACCTTTTTCAATTTCTAATTTTTTTGCATCTTAAATATATTTTTTTTATTTAATGGCCGCCATTTTGTAACAAGATGGCTGATGAAGCTGGCCAGCGAACTTGGTCGAGATATTGATGTATACTATCCACATGCCTTCTTCCATCGAAATAGGCGAATACGTGTGGTATCGCGTGACAAATACAAGATCGTTTCAAAGTGTTAGCCATGATAGAAATTCAAAGTGCTATAATTCAACCACTTTTTAAGATATAAACAAAAGAACAAATTTTCAGAAACAAAAACTGCTCCAGAATCTTTGTATCACGGCCAAACACATAAAAAAATCTTTTTCATTTTCCAATTTTTTAATACCTCATTTTAAATTTTAAATTACATTTTTTTTTTAAATGGCAACCCTTTTGAAACAAGATGGCGAATGAAGCTGGCCAACGAAATCGGTCGAGACATTGGTATGTACTATGTACAGACCAAGTTACATTCAAATCGGTTCATAAATAAGCCTGTTATCGCGTGACAAAAATCAGGTCGTTTTAAAATGTCAGCCACAATAAAAATTCAAAATGTTATAACTCAGCCATTTTTTTAGATATAGACGAAACAAAACCTGTTCCGGAATCTTTGTATTAAGGTCAAACACATACGAAAAAAATCTTTTTCATTTTCCAATTTTTTAGTATCTCATTTTAAATTTAAATTTTTTGAAATTTTTTTAAATGGCCTCCATTTTGAAACAAGATGGCGGATGAAGCTGGCCAACGAATTCGGTTGAGTTATTTGTATGTACTATGTACAGACCAAGGTACATCCAAATCGGTTCATAAATATGTCTGTTATCATGTGGCAAAAATCAGGACGTTTCAAAAATCAGCCACGCTAGAAATTCAAAATGCTATAACTCAGCCATTTTTAAAGATATAGACGAAACAAAAACTGCTCCCGAATCTTTTTATCAAGGTCAAACACATAAGAAAAAAATAATTTTTCAATTTTCAATTTTTTGGTACCACATTTCAAATTAAAATTTTTCTTAAAATTTTAAATGGCCGCCATTTTTAAACAATATGGCGGATGAAGCTGGCCAACGAACTCGGTCGAGACATTGGTCTGTACTATGTATAAACGAAGTTACATCCAAATCGGTTCATAAATACGCCTTTTATCGCGTGACAAAATTCAGGACGTTTCAAAATGTCAGCTTCGCTAGAAATTCAAAATGCTATAACTCAGCCATTTTTTAAGATATAGACGAAACAAAAACTGCTACGGAGTCTTTGTATAATGGTCAAATACATAAGAAAAAAATATTTTTCCATTTTCAATTTTTTGGTACCACATTTCAAATTTTAAATTTTTTAAATTTTTTTAAATGGCCGCCATTTTGAAACAAAATGGCGGATGAAGCTAGCCAACGAACTCGGTCGAGACATTGGTATGTACTATGTACACACCGAATTACATCCAAATCGGTTCATAAATACGAGAGTTACAGTGTGACATAGGTCAGATATATATATATATATATATATATATTGATATATATATATATATATATATATATATATATATATATATATATATATATATATATATATATATATATATATATATATATATATATATATATATATATATCAATTTTGAACGGAGGGTGGTTTCGGGGTCTGGGGGTCATGATCGATGAAAATATACCAAAATTTTTTGAAATCGCTTTCCTCCGAACGGCTGCAATAGGTAGCTTTTTGTAAAGAAAGCTACCTAATAGCAATTGTTTATGAATTAAAAACTTCGAGTTCGAAAGTAAACATGCAAAAAAAAAAAAAAAAAAAAAAAGAAAAAAAGAAAGAAAGAAAGAAAAATAGTAATATTTGACATTTTTTTCATTTGTCAGAGGTGATTATTTCCTGAAGAAATTTTCTAGGAGCTGCACCGTTTCTCAGCAACGGCGTAGTGATTAGTACAGAAGTTCTTTGGTCTCTCTTGTGACGATTTGCTAAATAGAACCGCCGATAACGCTAATAACAGCTCCGAAAACGAATATGAATAACAGACAGAAAAAAAGATGTCACTAGAAAAATGCATAAATTTGGCTAGAGAATTAATATTTGTTTTATAGAACAAGACTGTATTTCCGAAATAGAGATTCTTTATTTGTATAAAATAAAAGAAAAACTTATTAAAGAACTGCCAAAAACATTGAAGAAAACAAAATTGACATCGATAATTCCGAAATTACATAAGAAGAAATAATTTCACTCTTTATTAGATTTTTTTTTTTCTGTAACGTAGAAAATATTAATTAATGTAAGTTTTTTTATATTTAATTTTCTCTGTTTCGTACATAATTATCACTTAATAATGAGTTAAAGTACGGCTAAAGGCACCATTAAGGATACAGTATAACTTTTGATATTCCTAGTTACTACTTTTGACATTCCTTCAAAAATCCGGCATAGTTTCTGTCCCGATGATGCCGGATTTTTGAAGTTATACTGTGTACTAAATATAATTCAGAGTGAAAATGCATAACTCAATTAAAATGCACATTTAAACAATTTTCGCTCATACTCGAAAGAATTCGTAGTCCTTAAGAATTATTTTGTAAAGCCCTGTATATCATCCAGCATTTATATACGCACCAAATAGTATGCAACTTTAGTTAAACTTAAAAACACATAACATAATTAAAAATGCTTCCGGCATATATCGCTAATATAGTGTACTGTATCCGAAATCTAGTGTGTTCCTGTAAATTCTATGCTCTTCATATTCAACAGGAGGTAACTTGTAGTGAACTTCAGTAACGTATATCAGTTTGATTACATTTGAAACAGTTTAACATGGTTAATGTGCAAACAGTTTTTACCCCCTATACCATTAGGTAACGAAATTCTTTTGTGTGGCCCTATAAATGAGTCATGCACCCCATATTGTACAGAATGCATATTTTAGTGCACTTGATAAATTTATAGCAATTTCATTATGTTTGAAATGGTGTAAAATCATTAAAATGCACTTGAAACGATTTTTTACCATTGACCGTAATGTAACAGAATACTTTTGGTTGTCCCTGTATATGAACTATAAATGCTACACACACTATTTGCACTAGTAATTGTGCTATAATAAACGTTAACCCTTTGCACTCCAACGGTGAGCCTCACTCACCACGCTATTCTTTGCATCAACTCCAACGGTGAGTCTCACTCACCATCTTAATTTACATGAACAATTTACATTAATTCCAACCTTGGTTCTCACTTACTGTTCTATTATTTACATTAATGAAGTGATCTAATTAAAATCTGTACAGATGTGATAAAAGGAAATATCCAAAATGTATTTTATAACAATTTTTTTATGGAGATAAAACTGACTGATATGTATCATAACCGAAATTTAGCATTATAAAAAAACGGCACTGCTATTCGATGTGCTCTCTTTTGACAAAGTAATGTTATAACAATATAATAATAATGAAACTAGTATTAAAGGTGTAGTTTTTGACAGCCATAAGATTGCCTTAAACTATTTCCTCAGCACCGGCGCATTCCAAATAAACACGCCCCACTAGTTGCCGAGAGGTTCTGCTCTCGAAGCTGGTAGACGGGGTGTGCTGGGTTCGATCCCAATCGCGCCCGTCGGCCTAATCGTTCGGAGTTTTCGTGGTTTTCTTCGAACCTTGGATTTCCATGCGTAAATGCGGGTTAGGTTCCCTTCGAAAGACCGCACGAAGGGCTCTCCCCTGCTCGGTCCTATATCCCTCGAGTAGATAATCGGCCGTCAAAAATCAACCCAACCCAACCAAACCAAGTAAACATGTCATATTTAGACACTTGTCCCGAAAAGTCTGCAATGCACCTTGGTGAGTGCTTTATAAATTACCACACCGAACAGAACTATAGAGCATAAGATTTAGATATTATATTTCTAACATGTAAAAATATGTAAAACATTCAAATAGAAAAATTATTTTCAATTTGACTATGTAAGACCATCTTTTATTTTCTTTTAAAATGTCGCGGAGTTGCTAATTCCGCCATGGAAAAAAAGCTTGGAGTGCAAAGGGTTAATAACATACACACAAATTTCACGGCAATGCGAATATATTTACGAGAAACTGAGCACGCACAGACGGCCAGACAAACGGAAGTCATAAACAGTTCACTGTAAAATGTTAGAAAGTAACGGAACTACTTAATTTTTCTCAAATTTTGGTCATTGAATATTTATTTTCTGCTTGTATTTAATTTATTTTAATGACTAGACTTATATTACTCATACTTTTGTAAATTATAGTGGAATAGCGCACTAATGTAGAAAAATTGAATTCTTGGACCCAGATATATTCTAGATTGGCAAAATAAAGAAAACCAGTAGACAGGTGCGAAAATTCCACATTGCAATGTTTTAGATTATTATCTCGTAGTTTCATTAATTTTTGATTAAGTAAATTTTTTTTTTTTATTAAACAGCGTGTTTTAGCTAAATATGAGTGTTCTATGGGAATAAACGTTTCAAAACACTTTCGCTTGATACCTCATTCATCGTTATGCGTTTTGTGCTCGCATAGAAAAAGGGGTGTTGATCATAGGTATACAGTCAAATCTCGTTATCCTGAAACTCGGTTTTCACGCCACTCCGGTTATCACGTCAGTTTTTCAAAGTCCCGATTTTCTGCATATGATTTTAATGTAAATAAACTCCGGATTTTACGCCGTTGAATAATTTTTAACTCCAGATTTCCCGCCGGTTTAGGAAAATTGTCCATTTTTCACAATCTATCGTATAAGCACGGAAATTATACGGTAAGAAATGTCTTAGGCAAACTTTTCACAAAAGTGTCTAAAATACGAGATAAATGAGAAAGTTTACTTCAATCCTTTATCTGAATAAATAACTAAACACACTAAGAATGACCCACTTAACTCTTTAACGGGCGGTGTCCACAAAAAATGACACCTAATTTTAATTCCCCAAAACTGACAAACGGCACCAAGAAAATTTATTTAAAATTTCCCTTTTATAAAGTACGGGAAAATAAGCAAGTTTTTATTTTCTAATAAATTCCTTTGATAATTCTGGTGTCAGTCGACCATTTCATCATATTACAAACAGAATTACTCCGCGCCAGAAAGAGTTAACCCCCAGATAGATGTATCAGTCTACTCGCACTCTGGTCAGGCGGCAATTTCTTGTGGTTGCACGACGTTTTTCATCCGACTAAAACCAAAGCATTGAAACGATCAGAAATTATCTAACATCCATTTTTGAAACAACGAATATTCATTACAATTCATTGTATTATATTGAAGAAAGTAAAAATTAAACTTAAAAAATCAAAAAACCCGACTGCGTAAAAAGCGAACTAATTAATTATTTCTCATCAAGGTGAAACAATTTTTTATATTACTTACCTATTTTTTTTATTTACTTGTATGGATGACTTTTAAGTTGTGTTTAATTGTTAGTTCCTATCTATAAACACTGTTTTGATGAGGTCTATAGATGTCTATGATGGTTAGTGTTGCAGTAAAGCTAGAGATCCTACCTACATAACTTCCAGGATTTGTACTATTTAAACGGAGATTCTGGCTGTAAAATTAACAATGGATCATCGTCTTCATTTTGAAAGACCTACCCAATGATATGACATTCAATAGGGTGCGTAATTTTTTTATTCGTGTGTACCGCCATTTTGGATTTATAAAAACAAAACTTAGCCTATAACCATCGGATGGTTAAGACGAATCGATAGAGCCCTCATTCATTAAAATCCATCCAGCCGTTGGGATATTTCGAGGGTATAAAGAAATCCACATACCCAGATACGCTTGAAACACATAACCCTTCTTGGCAGTCGGGTAAAAATAATTGCAGGAAGAACATCTTGGGATAAGCAAACTTTAATTCATCAATATTTCATGTAACAATAAAAAACACGTCACCATATATCTGATTTTTATTCTTTTTAATTTTGTTTTTGTGTATATTTTTTTTAATAATAATGTTTTATTGCTTAAAACTGCAAGAGCAGTTATGAATTTAAAAATGTATTAAATTAATTAAAAATACATCTTTTTATATACATGTTTTTCTCCAACTCCGGTTACCGCGACACTCCCCTTATGACGACACTTTTTTCTGGTCATTAGAGAGTCGGGATAACGAGGTTCGACTGTAATATATATGATTATATTCATATACATTTTAAAAGGCAAGAATGTGCCAGAAAGTAGCGAGCTTCAGTTTGAGAAGAGACTTAACCCTCGCGCTGCGTAATTGTTTTATCAAAATAGCTTCAAAAAATGCGTACTTAAATATTTTTTTATTCTTTTGTCACCGGTTTTTCAAAACAAAATTTTTTGTCTAATTTAATCCGGGAAATGCTCCGATTAAATAAGGCAATAAACGGTCAAGTGCGAGCATTGCTCGCATACAGAGGGTTCCGTAGAATAAATATATGAATTTGTAATTGTATTATTAAAAAGAAAAAAAAAAGAAAAAAGAAAAAAAGAAAAAAAAAACGTTGCTAAAAGAATACTAAGACTTTGTAAAAAAACTATACAACGTAGGGTCCCTCATAGCATGCATGGTCACGGTGACGTCACTGTGACGTCACTGCAAGTCACTGTGGTCACGTCACATCTGTGACCGAAATGCCACCACTCAGTGATGTCACATTGTGACTGAAATGTGAACTTCTTAGAAAACTTTAAAAACTTACGAAAATTCTTCAAAACATGTTACTTTTTGTAAAATTATATTTTTCTGGCAATCAAAAAAAATTGTGACGTCTCTGTTATGTCACTGCTATGTAACGTACGCCACGTCACATATGTGACAAAAAAACCAGCATATTGTAAGTCACAGTGTGACAAAAAATATGAACTTCAAAAATCTTTGAAAATGAAGAGAAATATTTTAAACAGCCACGAGTTACAGCGGCATAAGGAATGAAAATATATTAGTGGATAGCAAATGGTAAATTCCGTCACTAAAGGGGAGGGGCGGGTGGCATAATAAATAAAGTGCACGATACAAGCATTAATAAACTAAATTTTTAGGCTATATTTTATCAATTTGATATCTAAGACAGTGAATGTGTACTTTTTCATGATTTCAATTTTATCTAGCATTTGGATAATATATTTACAATTACGAATATTAAATTTATACACTTTACATATTTAGTTTGCTGGGAGGAAATTTCACTCTTTCTTTCTTTTTTTACCTACCAGAATTATTCGAAACACTTCTGTGGTTTCAAACTAAAAATTTTCTATTACAGTTAAATCTGCACCTTTTAATGAGCATGTAGAAAGAGTCTTCAGAGTTTAGTCATCTATGCATTTCTTGCTTTAGAATATTTTTATAATTTGTATTCAAGTCATAAATTCTACTTCTTTCAGACTTTTAAAATAAAATTAGCATTTTCCGAAAATAAAGGAAAACAAACTTTACTTTAAAAAAAAAAGGGGGGGGGGGGTCGTCAATACATTAAATTTATTTTTACACCTTTTAAAAATTTAAACAATGTTTTATCTAATAAACTCTATTATAATTATTTAGAAAAAAGGAACTTTACAATACATTTTAACTTGAATTATTTGGTACGGATAAAAAGAAAAGATTAAATACATTGGACATTTCTTCAAATACAAAATTTTAATGAATGATACTTTCAGAAAATTTCTGCGCGTTCAAATTCCATATTTCTTGTATACAAAAACAAACAATCTGTAACAAACCATCTGCTCGAAAATCGTCTGCCCACAGAAAAATAAATATCAGAATACGCGGGAAATAGTTCCCTTGTTTTAGAACAACACGTCTACAACACTTTAAGATAAGGAAATGACCATTTTAGGATACACGGATATTAATGGAACGTGCATGTAAGTTTTATTTAATTTAAATATTTTATTCCTGGTTGTATATTATGAGTTAAATAGTTATATTTGTAAGAGACTGATCTTTAACTGTCAGAAGCGTTATTTTCCAATTTGATAACTGTGAAGAAAAATATTTTAATCTGCCATCGCTTGAAAAAAAAAAAAAAAAAAAAACTGCGCAGAGACATTCATGCCTACATTCATACTGGAATTAATATAAACATTAATTTACTCTTACTTGAGATTAAAAATGTATGGAACGACAATGATTTGGAATTATTTTATCGGCTTCTTACTATTTTTTGATTACTAACACTTATAGTTATTATTATTTTGGGGTTAAATATGATGTTCGATTATCATGAGATTACGAAACTGTTTCAGATTAGAAATTAACATTATACTGGGAAAATGTATTTTTAACATATTACAGTAGTGAAACATTTGAAAGAATTTTCTTTTAGTGCTAATAATATTTTAAATTATCTTTTAAAATCCCAAATCTTCAAACCAATGTTTTCAGATTTAACATTTGCCAAAATTATAAAATAATAGGAATTCCTTATACCATATGGAAATATTTTTGAGATATTGTTAAATCTAATAATGCATTTAATTTATCTATTGTAGTTTGCTGTTGTTTAACAGTACAATTATAAATACTAATTATTATTTTTAGTGTTTTTCAAATTGGTATATTTATTTTTTTTAATTGTATGTAAGCATTTTTTCTGTTTGTGATTTTAATCAAACATTTAATTATAGACATTCTGAATGGGTTATTAAATTTTCTTCTATTGTAAATTAATTTTCTACGTGTATGATTCGGGTAATTATTGGCACTAAAAAGTAAAATATGATATTTAAGCATTGAAATAAAGTACTTTTCATGCCTGATAGGAAGTTATAGATTAAACTGCTTTAGTATATATTTTTTTAAAGTTCATATAATACCGGATACATAATGTAGGACACAAGTTGAAAAGTGCTTATGACTTCGGTTTGTCTCTCCGTCTGTCCGTCTAGCAGTCTGTGCGCACTCTAACTCTCTTAAATAAACTCGGATTGCCCTGAAATTTTTGGATGGTATTGACGTTTACCATCGCACGGTACCTATTTGTAATGAAGTTTGTAGCATGCTTTGTTCATTTACAGGGACAGCCAAAAGTTTTCCGTTACATTACGGCCTATGGGAAAAAGTCGTTTCAAATGATTTTTTATGATTTTACGCACGCTTTCAAACAGAATAAAATTTATATGCATTTATGAAGTGCACTAAAATATGCATTCTGTTGACTATGCGATGCAAAGAATAGTTATTGTTCATTTACAGGACTAAAAAAGGAATTCAAATACATAATGATATAGAGGTGGAGGGAATTGTTTGCGGCATACTTTAATTATGTTAATCTATTTCATATATAATGAAATTGATGTATGTCGCTGAGGTTTACATACTATAAATTATTTCATGTATAATAAGAATAATACGTATATAGCATTTACAGGGACACACAAAATCTTTCAGATACCATATTGTATCCGAAGTACTGTTCATTAGCGATGATTGCTGGAAATATATTTTTAATTATGATATGCACTTTTATGATTCACTATATTTATGCATAGTGTATGGTGTATATAAATGCTATAATTCCTATACAAGGCTACACAAAAGTATTCGTAAGGATTACTGGGTATGGGCGCAAATTGCTTAAAGGTGGTTTTTAAATGAGTTATGCTTTTTTTCGCTGAACTGCATTTAATTTACCAAGAAATATTTGTAGAATATAGATAAAATGATATACAGGGTCACGTAAAGAATTGGATACATGGCCGTCTATATATTATAATTTCTGGAAATGTGATTTCTGCAGTTTTAAGAGTGTCTTAGTTTGAATTAAATTTTAACTAAATAGTGGCGTGTAATAAAGATTTTAGGTAAACTACAGGGTTGTACAAAGGTATTCAAGTATGTTTCCATACATTAGTATAAATTGCTGAAAATGAATTTCAACCTGTTAGGCGTTTTCTTGCTAAACTAAATTTTCCCATTATATAGTATATATACACTTAAAAAAATGGGTACTCAAAATTGAGTAAAAAGTACTCAATTTTAAATGCGTCACATGCACAAAATAGCTCCGATCCAAATGTACTCAAAGTTGAGAAACACATGTACTCATTTTTTATTCCATGGCTGTGATCAAATATGAATCGTTATGTACTGCCCCCCCCCCCCAAAAAAAAAAAAAAAAAAAAAAAAAAACCCCTAAAATGTAAAGTAAAAATGTACTGACATTTATTTCCGTCCAAAGTTCTTAACAAGAAATGTTTAATTGATTATTTATCAAGAAAAATAGCAAAATTCTTAACAAGATACTCAAATCGAATATTTTTATGACAAGAACATTATTTCCAAGCAATTATTTTTAAAATGCTGTGCATAATTTAATATTTACATTAATAAACATCATTTATGCCGCATAAATGAAATGAACCATTACAGGGTACAAAACTATTTGTTTGTCTGGGTTTGATAACATGTGATGCTTCAAAATAGAGAAAGCATAGGTTCATTTTTGATCCAAAAATATTCAATTCAATATGAGTACGTCGGTTTGCTCATTTTTGAGTACTTCATTTTTTTCAGTGTATCAACCTACAGATCAAATAAGGGCTGTTTAAAAGAATTGGAAAACATATTTGGCTATGGACGGTAACTGCTGAAATCAGTTTTTCAAATGTTTTATGCGTTTTCTAAAATGTTTACTTAGTTATCTTATTTACGTCATTTCCCTAAATTACGATGTCTTGTTAAAGCATTCAGAAAGTGTTGGAAAGTATATTTTAATCTATGCTTAACGCATGATTTTTCTTACTCGTTTTTTTTTTCTCTATTTCCCAGATCAGTCTTTTCTTATAAAACATACCAAATCTATTTAGCTCATATTCACAAAGTACAATATACACGGGAATAAAAAATTTAAATAAATATCGCTTATCATGCCGCTCTATAAATAATAGTTGTATTAATATCCGTTAGTTTCCATGTTCGTATTTAATAAAGCAATGACAAATCAAAACAAATTAAAAAACTTACACATTCTAAATATCAAGCATAGAACTTAATAAAAAAATATGTCAGTTGATAAGCATTGTTTTTTAAGTGGAAAAATGTAAAATGTTTTAGAAGAATAGGACTCCAAAGTAGCGATATTTTGCTAAAAAGTACGGTAAAAAGATAAGATTTTATATTTACAGCAAAATTTTATTTTAAAATTCATCGCTGTATTAATACTTAGAAATTTTTCCAGAGAGAATCATTCGCCTTATATACAATATTTCAAATGAAAATCAAATGTCAAATTAATTGCTTAAAAGGCGCAAAGGCCAACATTGTGAAAAAGATTCCATGCCTCGGCTCGAACCCGGGCCATCAGTGTAGCACACTGACATTCTACCGACTAAACCACATGGAACATGGAACGACGCCCAGCCCGTACAATTTTTCACTATTACATGTTCGCAAGACTACAAACGCAGCATAAGATGGAATATTTATCGTGAGCCACCGACATGGGGTAAACACGAAACTTAATTAAATCCAGCATCGATTGAAACTATATTAATAATTGGAAATTTTTCCAGGGAGAAACATTCGCCCTGCATACAACATTTCAAATTAAAATTGCCTTTTAAGCAATTAATTTGAAATTTGACTTTCATTTGAAATATTGTATGCAAGGCGAATGGTTCTCTCTGGAAAAATTTCCAAGTATTAATATAATTTCAATCAATGCTGGATTTAATTAAGTTTCGTGTTTGCATCATGTGGGTGGTTCACGCTAAATATTCCATCTTTTGCTGCGTTTGTAGCCTTGCCAACATGTAATAGTGAGAAATTTTCCAGCCTGGGTATCGTTCCAAGTGATTTAGTCGGTAGAATGTCAGTGTGCTGTACTGATGGCCCGGGTTCGAGTCCCAGCATGGAATCTTTTTCACTATTTGCGTCTTTTAAGCAATTAATTTGAAATTTGATTTTCATTTGAAATCACAGTGTTTATGACAAGTTCGTCACAAATGACACATATTTCACAAATTGGTCACAATGTGACTTCAAAGCATTGTCGCTTTCGTCACAAGTTCGTCACAAAGTTAATGCCAAAATAGTCACAAATGACACACTTTTCACAAATTTGTCACACCGTGACTTCACAGAGTGGTCACAATGTGACGTCACAAACGTCCTCTAAAACGGCCATAACGACCTCGCATTCTAGTCACTGTGACGTCACATCGACGGTCACAAAATCACAGTGTGACTTCACAACGACGTCGCCGTGACGTCACAATGCCTTACGGGGTTGGGTATAACTGTATATATTAGAAACGTGTAAATGGGTATACCATGAAAGTTCAAAGAGATATGGAACCTAAATAATATCAAATATAGCTATTCGTATAACTCTTTTTTTAATATTATCCTAATCTGTTTATGATGAACTTAATTCGGTACTGACAATAAAAGCAGTGCATAGTTAAATTTCATTTGGCATTTCATGAAACTAAATTCAGCGTAGTAATAACCTTTAATTCTACAGTGTAGCTAAAACAAAACCTTTGTTCAAAGTTTAAATTTGGCATTGTGCTAAGCGCGCTTCAAATTGAGGTTTCAAAGTTGCAACGCCGCCTTGGTCAGTGCCGCGTTTTTCCAGACAGGTGTTTAATTAACTTTTAAAGTCACTCGAGGTGTATTGAGAGATACAATCAATGCAAACTATCGCGAATCCCACAGTATTTATGCGATTCATTCTAATTAAATCTTTCGAGGGCGATGCCCTTAAAAAACGGAGACCTAACTTTAATTCCAAAACAGACGAACGGCACCAAGAAATTAATTAAAATTTTCCTTTTATCATGTACGTGAAAATAAGCAAGTTCGCATTTTCTAATAAATTCGTTTATAAATTCTGGTGTCAGGTCATTATTTCATAAGTTTAAAAATAGAATTACTCAGTGTCGGTAAGGATTAAGTGGTCACAGGATTCTTAAAGCTTCAAAATTTAAGAAATTTAAATTTATTTAGATGTTAAACGCCTATATTTTCTGAATATTTTGATATAATTGTTTCGTTGAAATTCCCATTAGAACAGAAGTTTTGGCTTTTAGAATTATACCAGCTCTATAGCTGAAGCGGCGTTTCCGAAACTTTAAAGTCATTATTTTCCAAATGGCGTTTTTTGATCATAACGCGAAGGATACCTCAAGAACTTCTGAATATTTTTTCATGAAATTTTCAAAGCATATATTTCATGTTAGTCTTTATAAACTGAACCTAAAATTTCCTTTTTATTGTTCAAAAAAAAATTTTTTTTTAGGTGATTTTACTGCTGAAATTTTCAAAATTTTGTGTTAGCTAAATGTAACATTGCATTAAAAATATAAAAATGCTTTTAAAACAAATTTATTTAAGTTCAGGGAAATTATTACAATCTGAAGTAAAAGTAAGCACCAAAATTTTCATTCTAGTTGCAATATTTATTTTGTAATGCTGCGCGTAAACTGTTATGTCAATTATTTGTTCGACAAATGTCTAACAGTTTCGAGCCCCCTATAATTACTAATTCTGTATATTGCAATTTTCTTATCCCAATTAAAATTGTGTTTTAAAATCATATACATTTTAAGACATTAAATGGTCTTTTTTCCATTTTTTCCACTTTTTAGAGTCCCGAGACCCCTTAAATTAGCATGTTTTTAACAATTTGACGTTTATTGCTTTTATACTGTTACTGGACATTACATTACACATACATATCATTAAAAGTTGTTAACTAGGCATAGAGTACGCCGCCCCTGTCCTTGTGTATGTCCAAACTGACCGTACCTTTAAGGGTTAATATCTCGGCTAATTACCAATGATTTTTTTCGAAAATCATTATCAACAATGCTTTTATTCTTCTGCAACGATAGGTATTCAGCGATGCTCAACAATTTTTCTGAATGCCCGTAAATCGAAATTTGTGTATAACAGAAAAATGCTAATTACTCAAAAACTATGTGACCTAGTGTAATCACTATAATTTTCCGGCAAGGTTTACATTAACGTCTACTACCTCTAATTTTTTCATAATTTTAGTTTTAGTAGATTCGGAATTAGATGGGGGGAAACATATTTTTGCGCTACATTTTCTGAAAATATAATACCTAAAATTAAAAGGAATGTATTTTTGAGTTCAGCGTTATAAATGCTTTCACAGGATACCCCACATGATATGCAAAGAAAAGATTTTTTTTTCAAGTAGCATAATTTAGCCCCTCTACTTTTTTACTAAATATATTTATGAATGTTTATTAATCTGAAAATATGTGGGTTAATGGTCTTTATTACTTCCCCGAATTTGAACTTTCCACGTTCCATAGTTTACGAGTAAAATAGCTGTGACAGACAGACAGATAGACACAGGAGTGATCTTATAATGGTTCCGTTTTTACTTTTTAAGTACGGAACCCTAAAAATTACAATAAAAAAATAATTGGTGGGAATAATCTGAGGATGAATTAGACGGAAAAAATGCATCCCCGAGAAAATCTCGGGTTCCGCAGCGAGAGGGTTAACGCTATTCTCGAATCGAAACTGACTAATTTCTGATACATTCCTGACTCCAAATTTTGTTTGTAAATGCACTAGTTTGGCAGGTGTGCTCTTATTCAGAAACTATGAAATCCAATAGTTTTCGCATTTTCGGAAGAGACAGAAGATCTCTCAGAAAAGAATTCCAATTTCAATGTTTTGAAACGCATTTCAAGGCGCGACATCTGTAAAGGCCGTTATAAGACAAAAATCGGTTATAAAGGAAGTTTTAATTCAGTTCTTGAAAAAATAAAATTATTCGATTCCAAACAACTTTGGTACCTTTGCCTACCAGTGTTTTTAAGCTGTGTTTACCAGTGTTTATGTTTTTAAGCTCTTAGAGTTGGTATCAAATCTAAACTGGCTGGTTTTCGGCGCATTTTAGGTAGATTTCGTAAGAAATACTAACTATTACATTCTCCCCTATGTTGGAATTTCTGAAATTTTTTCAAATCTACACCGATCATGACCCCTAGAACCCAAAGCCACCCCCAGTTCAAAACTTTATCTATCTATCTATCTATCTATCTATATATATATATATATATATATATACATATCACTTTTTTATGGACACGATAACTTTCATATTTCTGCACAAACCTCTTCCAAACTGATACATAAAATCAAGGCGCAGAAAATCTCAGTCAAGTTCGCGAATGGTCAAAATCGGACTAAGGTGGTGGAAATAGGATGGGATTTTGTGAAAACCGAAAAAAACCTCATAACTTCTGAATTATAATACATATGAAATCAGTTTAAAGTTATTATTACTTCTAGAAAAAGGGCCAAAAATTTATGTATGGCAGATTTTTGTAAAATTAAAAATTGGCTCAAAGGGCGAAAACAAATGGGGTTTTAGGGAGAAATAAATTCATAACTTCAGTTCACAAGATATCAAATCCAATTAAATTTATTATAAATATTCTTAATATTATCTACAACTTTTATATTGACAAGCTTTTGATAGTACCAACTCTTATAGCAATGAATAAATAAATAAAAACGAAAAAAAAAAGAGGGGGTTGAAGAAGAAAAAAATTCATAACTTCGTCAATTCACAAGTTTAAGTTTTTGATAGGGCCAATTCTTACAGAAAAAGAATAAAAATAAATAATAATAATAATAATAATAATAATAAAATAAAAATACATAGCAGTTGAAGAAAAAATTATCGTATGATTCTGATAAAACCAGCTCTTACAGAAAAATGAAATTAAAAACTCGTCTAAAGCGGCCAGATAAAGTTGATAAACTGGATTTATCTCTAATCTTGATTTAGTTTTTGTTGGTGAAAGTAGTACCTAAATTCGAAATCTACTTGCGCCTTTAGGCCGAGGCGGCAGGGATGTCTTTTAATTTATTATTTTTCGCAAACGTATCAAATTTGCAGGTGCATTTATTCAGAAATTGTGTAATCGAACTGGTTATTTTTGTTTTGTTTTTCGGTTGGCAGAATTTTTTTCAGAAAATGCTGTCAGTATTGGCGTTTCGAACCGAATTTTTGGACGCGACAGCTCAGGAAAAGAAGAAACCGCCATCTTGAGATCTTGATAATCCCTTGTATCTCCAGATGTGTTTCATATATTGGAAAAAGAAAATAACCCTTCGATTACAAATCACTTTAATAATTATGCCTGCAAACATCATGCTTTTATGCTTTTTCTTTTCTTGAGAACCGCCTTAATGCTCCTTGACTCACTACTTTATAGAATAAGCGCTTGGGAATACAGTTCTAATATTAAACCTATTTAAGAATATTTCGCTAATCTCTCATTCGTATTTGGATATTTTTATATTTTTATTTATATCGTATAATATTTAATATCAGAATAAATCCTATGCCTTGATTAAGGAGGTCCGGGACACAAAAATCTCCACATTTTCTAAAAAAAAAAAAAAAGTTTATTGCATTAAAACTTTTTATGTTTCTTTTTCAGCTTAAAATGACGTTTAAATCATGTTTCTATCTTAAATAGAGCAGGAAATATTATTTTTTTTCGTTTTGGTTTGTTTTCAAAAGCTAGTTTTCAAGCAATGGTTGTCATGAAAACGACTTCTTGCGGAAACGCGTTTTTCTTCATGATGGGTTTTTTTTCACTATTTCGCGCGTTTAAATTGTTATAAGTTAAAAACCGTTAAAGATAAATGGCTCAAACTTGGAATATGTCTTCTTTTTGAATAATTTTACGTTAATTTTGATTCGGAAAATTTGAAAAAAATATTTACTTTTCAAAATATGATTTTTTTTTTAAGTTACATATATATATATATATTTTTTACTTTAAGTATTTAATTTTTTTTATTAATTTTTTTACAAATTCTGAACCAAAATTAAAACTTGTATATTTCGGTTTATTTAAATGAAAAAGAATTGAAATTCTAAATAATATATCGCGTTATACCGAGTTTAAATTAGTTCACTTTTTTTATAAATTTTTAATTTGTAATTAAAAATAATATGAGAAATTTTATTATGGGATTTTGTTTACAAATAATATGGTTAACCATCACAAAAAAAATTCAAAATTTTAACTCACTAAATAAAACTTATATTAAAATGTGTCCCGGACCCCCTTTAAATGTTTGATTTTTCTTATTGATTGATTATGATATTACTTGCAAATTTGGAACG
Source organism: Maratus speciosus (assembly GCA_963932465.1). NCBI lineage: Eukaryota > Metazoa > Arthropoda > Arachnida > Araneae > Salticidae > Maratus > Maratus speciosus. The sequence continues at coordinate 127,186,130 of OZ010796.1, read as the reverse complement.
TGAAAAACGGAGGTATTGCTTCATTCATAACTTTGTAAAAATTTCGCCTATTAAAGATTCTGAAAAATTAAGTCGCACCGAAGCTTAAAGATAGAACTTTTCACATAATATTTTTTTTTCATAATTGTATACCAATGACCAAATGTAAAATAAGTGAAAATGATGACGAATTTTAATGAAAATCTAAGTGAAATCGCTGAAATACCCACATTAATAACATCTATCTCTTCCATTATAGAGTTGATGACCCCACTACCATCGGCAGCGTAAACCCTCGAAATTGCATGATTTTTTAAATTTTTAAATGAAAATCTATCCAATCGAACCTTGAGTTATGGTTCGGGGAACCTACTACGTTCGGAAACGTACACCGGGTTTGCTACGCACGCCCAATGATGTGGGATTGATAATTACATAAAAAAAACATTCTTCTTTGAAAATTTCCGGCATGAAATGGAGATTTTTTAATTCAACAATTTCGATTTAACCCCTTGAAGTACGGTGATGCCCTGACGGCATCATAAAATTTTAATCCCTAATTGCCACATTGGCACCGGAATTTTATAATGAAAATTTCACTTTTTTAAAGTATGCTAAAATATACTTTTACTTGTTTACAAACAAATTCTCTTGTAAATACTGGTGTCAAAAAATTATTTCAACATTTTACGAATACAAGTACCTTGCCCGTGAAAGGGTTAATACACGAAAATTTCAAAGAAGAATTTTTTCTTTGTGTAATCATGAAATGTCTATCTTAAATAAAGAAAAGAATAGTATAGAAATTTTCTGGTATGAATGAGAAATTTTTAATTAAAAAAATTGGGCTAATTGGCCTCCTGGTGTTTGTACCTCAATGCGTCACTTGCGCCCATACACTCCTATACAATAAATGATTGTTACAGTGTCCTGTACCACCCCTTAAAGTTTGTACCATGAATTTAGAATCACCCTCCATATATATTTAAAAAGGTCTAAATGCAAACGAATTATTTGAAAAGAACCTTCCCATACGTTTAACATTACCTCGCGAGTGTTTTCGCCTGACGGTACGGGAGCTATAAGAAGCGTAACTTATTGAAAATTATTTAACCCGCTAAGTAAGCGATTCGCTTAGTTTTATGGTGTGTTTGTCTGTTCAATTTTCCGCAAAATTTCATCCTCATAGGAAACATAGGAATAGCGAATAGTTGGTTTTTATTCTTTCTCATTATAATTAAACAATAAAATCCCAAAGATGTCAGAACATAACTACCTTTTTATTTTATATGTAGTTAAAAATTATTATTAAAATGACTAAAATCACACCTATGGATGCATACTGCAAAAAAGGAATCTCTGTAAAATCATATAATCATTTCTAATTCTCATTTTGATGACCTATAAAGATGCTTGCTCAATGTCACACAATTTCGTTACACAAAAATATTTCAAAGTTTATGTCAGAGTCTTTTCATCTCTAAATTTTGAAAAACACAATGACCGGTGATAGTAACTTCGTACATGTGCACATATTTTGTAGAAAATAATTTAAATTTCGAAGCTATTAAAGTTAATTTGAAAGTTTTTTCTCTAAGTTATGAAAACAACGGAATAACAGACTATTCCGCGAGGGGAAAAAATGTCATACTGCCTGCTCGCTTCCCATGTGTAGGTTTCAAACTTTGCTTAAAAAAAAGATAAAAACCGCCGTCCTTTGATAATAATCGCTCCTATCTTCAGCTCGTCTTCTAGGATTCAAACCGGAACATACTATTTCAAATGGAAATTTTGTTTTGAATATTGCCTGTTCACTTCATGTCTGTAGGTTTAAATTTTTGCTAAAAGAGGATAAACATAGGAGGAAAAATCTATTGTCAAAAGGAAACAAATATATTGTCGTATCATACTTTTAAATCAACGAATCTGTAGTTTATGTAAAAGTTCATCTACCTGTTAAAACTGACAAATGTTTCAAAGACAGTATATGAAATTGTAGCATAGAAAATCTGAGGTGCCGGGAGGGAGGGAGGGGGGGGGGGCATACCCAGGCCCCTCGCTTGCGAGCGAGACGGCCACCGTTCGATAACATTTAGTGTATTCGCAGAATTTTCTTTCTCGAAAACCTTATTTAAAATGCGCTCGAATTACTTTTTACAACTCTGTATATCATAAACAGACTTCTATATGCACCACAAATTAAGCTACAATTTAATTGAGGTAAAAAACTCATTACACTTTCAGTAATGTGCAGTTCTTGCGTAGCCCTGTATATGAATTTGTTTATATTCCAAAACCTTCTTTTAGTATACTAAATATAGTTCAGAAGAAAAAAGAATCATGCAAATAAAAACCACTTTTAATGAATTCACGTGCATACGCAGCAATAATTACGAATTCTTATGCACAGCCCTTTAGAACATGTGTAACTCAGTAGAACTTACATACGAAAAGGTAATATGCAAAAATGTAGTTAAATTTAATTATGGATGTCACAGCTGCAAACGCGCTTCCAACAATTATCGAGTGTATAGTGTACTCTAACAGAATTCTTTTCTGTCTTGATAAATGAACGATAAATTCTATGCATGCATATTTTACAGTAATCATCATATAGTACACCTGTGTAATGTGTATCAGTTACATTATGCAAATTGTGTAACATCATTAAATTGTGCTACATAATTTTTATCCATAGACCATTGTGTAACTGTTTTTTATATGACCATATAGATGAATGATTAATGCTTTTCAGTCCTTTATTACAAAAAAATATGTTTTAGTGCATCTCAGAAATGCATAACAATTTCATTATTTTTTAAGCAGTGTAACATCGTTAAAATGCACTGCAAAGTATTTTTCCCCTTGACCGCAATGTGACGAAATAATTTTGTTTACATGTAAACGGGTAATAAATACTGCACGCTGCATTTTCAATAGTATAGTAATATCCTATATTAAACGTAAATTACATATATAAATTACATGAAAATCTGTGTATACTTACGGTAGTTAAAATACGACAGACAGTCAAACGTACATAGGGGCGGAAAGATTGCTAGACGACAGACAGACTGAACACATTAAGACTTTTCAAAAATATCGGAAACGGTTAAATAGGCAGATAATATAGGTAAACAAATATGCGTAAAACAAAATTCATTTTAAATTACTTGTCCAGGTAACTAGATATTTAACCCTAGGAAATCCATCGGGAGTCAATTCGACTCTAAGCAAATTATTAAATGTCGATGCGAAACAGAAATTCCTTTATAAATTAAGTTTAATATATATATATATATACACACCAAACAGAAATAAATAAATAAGTTAACAATTTTTAAATAAAAATTCTGGCGTAAAACATTTCTCTCCGTCGGCGTTCCATTGTTTACATAATACACAAACAGAGTTGCCACTGGCGACTATTTTTATATTCTATTCGCACTATTATTATTATAAGATAAATTTTGTTGTATTTTCTCTTCCATATGTTGTCAATGTGTATGGAAAATATTTTTGTTTTGAGAAAGGTATGTGAGAAAGTATTTAAAAATAGTCGCTAGTGGCAGCCCTACACCTAGCATTTTTGGACTCAGAGGAATACCTGACAATACAGTAAAATCCGCTTAAGGCTGTTCTCAAATCCAAAAGGGTAACTTTATGACATAAGTTTTAATTTAGTTTTGTTCAGAAATGCATGAAACTAGCAGGTGTTGTTGTTCAGAAACTATGTAATCGAGCTGTTTTTTCCGTTTTTTTGCAAACACAATAGATCTTTTAGAAAACAATGTCAAAGTGGACGTTTTGAACCAAATTTCTACGCGAAAGGAGAATAATCACTCAAAAAAGTTGAAAAACGTGTTTATCACGTGATCAAAATCGCTTATAACTCAAAAGGTAATTTATTGATCAAAAAATGGAAAACACAGCTCGATTCTAAATCGCTTCCATGGTCAGGTTTTCTAATTTCATATCTTTCCGTTAAAAAATGAAGTTGTAAATGTGTAAAAACGTTTTGCGCTTGTTGAGCAGAGCAGTTGAGTGCACATCGATCCGGCATCAATATTTTTGGCTCGGAAACTTTTTTTGTACTTATTGTACCCCCTTAGTCAAAACCTCTTAAGTAATCAATATTACACAAAATAATACGCATTTTTGCTACCACAATATTTCAATAGTAAAATTTGCATTATTTTACCCTTTTTATACTGAATTTTGTATAAAAAATTGCTTCACTTGAATAATTATTTACGTTAATGTCTAAGATATCCAGAACAGCATATGTAATAATAATTTCATGTTTAGGTTATTTTTTTAATTGAAACTGATTTAAGAAATCGGTAGTTAGAGCAATTTTTGCAAAATATTTACATGAATAATTAGATTAATTAACAAAAAATACTTTTATGGAAATCTCGCAATGCTTACGAAAACAGTGTAAATAAATGTATTGTGATCCTACCTGCAATTTTTTAGTTGCAAATTTTTTGTAAAACATTTTTTTATGGGAGAAAAGGTAAATCCATGTAATTGGTTTATAAAATAACCACATTAAAAAGTATTTAGCTTCGACTGTTTCACTGTGCTTTCTAAATATTATATATTTCTAAATATTATATTTTGTATGAAAAGTGCAATTTACTTTTATTAGTAGACAAATTAAATAAATTTTGCACTGAATGTTCTTTAATGGTACTTAAAAGTACCGTCAGGATATAAAGAGTTAATCTTAGTATTTCTGCGATTAAATAAGATGAATTTTACATTAGCAAAAAAGTGGTATCAAAAATCCGTAATATTTGGCAGCTGTGGGCGCACTAAATGTGCTAAAAATTCAGTTTACGCACATATATTTTGTACATTTAACCTCTTAACGGTCGCATTAAATTACGGTTTAAACATTCAAATTGCTCATTGGCATCACTTTTTTGAAAAAGAAATATTCACCTTATTTAATGCGAGGTAAAATGATACCACAATAAAGCCAATTACGTTATTTAATAAAACTGGTGGGAATCAAAAAATCTGGGTGAAAGACTCGAGACTATCACGGGAGCGAGAATTAAAGGGTTAAACGATTCCGACTGCATAACGCAGTCGACTGATATAAAAAATACACTTAATAAAATAAATTCTTACCTGCTACGAATATCAAATCTGGTAGCAAAAACAAATACACTCGAATGTAGAAAGCACTGTTGAATAACGTCTGGGATTCTCGTGTGAATTCTGTATTTATACTTTTCATCAAGACTATGAGTAAGCGTCTAGGTCTAAATTACTACCGGATATAAAATTAAATGAGGAATATTATGATTATTCCTATGGAATCATAAATACTTAAATTGTATCTTCAATAAATGCGTTCGATGTTTATATCATGCTTAAATATTATTTTTCCAAGAAATTCAAATTACATGACGGAACTATTCGTGTGCATATATTTCTGCTTTTCAGTGAGTATACCAGTGACTAATCGGATTTGAAAATTATTTCCGGTTATAGCATTAAACATATTTTGATTGATTTTGAGAATTCGGAAAAACTTTCAAATTATTTTTTAAATGCATACGTTCCATGTTAATAATATGTTTAAATATATTTACTTTTCCAAGAAGTTTAAATTACACGACGGATCTAATTAATTTTAAAGAAATTTCGACGAAAAAATATTTAATTTTTCTCTTACTTATTCACTTTGTTTTATATGATTTTATATCTTGTATATTGCTCATACGTAAGACAATTACACTGTAAAAAAAAAATCCGACTAACTTTCCTGTAGGAATCGGAAAAATAGTTACCCTTATCGTACCGGAAAATTTTCCTACCCAGCTCGGAATAAAATAAAAAAAATACCGTTTTAATGAATGTTTCCTTTTTTTACGGATTTTATTGCGAGCTAGGTCGGAAAATTTTCCGGTACGATAAGGGCAACTATTTTTACGATTCCTGCAGGAAAACTCCTCGGATTTTTTTACAGTGTACAGTAACGTAATTGCATTAAACTCACAAAACTTTGATCGGACCTTCAGAATTTTGACTTATTTGTAGAAAAGGGAAGCACTCTGCGGTAAATTTTACTACTGCCGAGATTAAATTTTATTTGGAAGAACCCAAAGTTGGATATTAAAATGACGTAAAAACGTTAGCCCTTTCAGGAGCAACTAATTGTGTTTCTGTAATGTTGAATTCACGCCGGAATTTTCGAAAAAATTTATCTCGAAATAAGGAAAAGCAATTTTTCTACTTTTTTTTCAACAAAGTTATAATGGTAAATTTTAATTAAAAGTGTCTGGTGCTCTCGATTAAAGGGTCTCGGGACTCTTAAAATTGGAAAAAATGAAAAAAAAGAGACTATTTTCAACATTTAATATCTTAAACTGTAGTATATAATTTTAAAACAAAATTTTTATTGGGATGAAAGATATAAGTCTGTTCTTTCATTTCATGTACTTAAAAAAATGCAAGATGCACAATTAGCATTTACAGGGGACTCCAAACTGTCAGACATTTGACGAGCAGAAAATTGGCATAATAGTTTACGCGCTCGATTAAAAAATAAATACTGCAACTAGAATGAAAATTTTGATGGCTACTTATAACTCAGATTATAATAATTACCCTGAACATAATTAAGTTTTTATTTAAAGTATTTTTATATTTTTAATGCAAAGTTGTATTTAGCTAAGGCAAAATTTTGAAAATTTCAACAGTATAATCACCTAAAAAAATATTTTTTTGAACAATAAAAAGGAAATTTTAGGTTCAGTTTATACAAACCAACATGAAACATATATTTTGAAAATTTCATGAAAACATATTCAGAAGTTTTTGAGATATCATGCGCTTTATGCCCCAAAACCTCATTTTGAGAAAAATGACTTCAATGCTTTCAAAAGGCCGCTTAAGCTATTGGGCGGGTATAATTCTAAAAGCCATAACTTCTGTTCTAATGGGAATTTCAAGGAAATAATTATATCAAAATGTTCAGAAAATATAGTAGTTTAACATCTAAAAGAAAAAAATCTCAAATTTCGAAATTTTTGAAGTTTTAAGAGTCCTGAGACCCCTTAAATTTAGGTACACTATAATATATCACTCTCCCTTCAAAGGGTTGACCCTTTATGTCCTAGATTATGAATTCATGAAAATGCCAACATCTAAAGCATTTTTTGTTAATTTTTTAAACTAGACTAGAAGATTTACACAATCATTTAATATATTTTAACAGGATTTTACCAATTAAAATTAATTAAACCCGAATTTATAGGGATTTTGTGCAATATTTATAAATGTACTCAATTCTTTTAATTAAAATATTTTTTTTAGTATTTCATAGAATTAGGAAATGTACAAATATAATACTCTTACAATAGAAATACAGAAATAATTCCGAATTGAAAATTTTAACCGACAATCTTTCAACGTCAAGAAAGCTGAACAGATGAAAATGAAAAAGAAATCATTCTTTTAAACGTATTCTTGTTCTGTGCATTCAATAATGCTTTTGGAACAAGATAAAGTAAAGTATCTATAACTCATTCTAAACTGCATTACTACTAATCGATGTATTAAATGAATTTCACAACAAGTTATTTTAATGGTACTTTAAAGTACCGTCATAAAGGGTTAACCTAAACGACGATGCTGGAAGTTTAAATTTAATCTCGACATAATTAAAAAAATCGCAATAAGGCTTAGGTTAGTTTTATTTCAGATTTTGTTAGTTGATAGTTCGTTTTATTTGAGCAGGTGTAGTCAACACGGGTTTATGCTGCCGATGCCGAATGCAAATGCGGTCCGCAATCTACAGCTCTGCACGGGCCCGGGCTGGACCGATCGACAAAATAAAGGGGTCGGGCCGGGACGAGCCGATAGAAAAAAATTAAATGGGTCAGCCAGCCCGATAAAGAATTAAGCGGGGGGTGATCGGCCCGATATAAATATTTAAGTAAAGCCGATAAAATATAAACCACTTTCAATGGATATGACTTTCGCTAGAATAAGTATAAATGTGCTGCCCGAGCCGATGCTAGTTTAACAACATCCCGAAGCTAGTTTAACAACATCCCGATGCTAGTTTAACAACATCCCGATGCTAGTTTAACAACATCAATACAGAAATATAATATGTCCAAAGTAGGATCGGGTCGGGCCAGAGTTACATTTTTTCTCTGCAGTCAAGATAACTCGATAAACTCGATTTATATTTCATGACTAAACAGAGGATGTTCCTAGGATGTACCGGGCTGGAAATGTGTTTCGTAAAAATAGTAATATCGATAATGATCTCCTATTAAAAGAATCATTGGTAATATACCTTAAAGTGGTTCTCCCATTCCCTGCTCAACAACGCAAAATTTTCTGATACATTTTCTAACTCACATGTAAATATAAAAGCATAAAATATATGGGCTTGGCTATTAAAGCAATTTGGAATCGAATAGTGTTTTCCCTTTTTTGATAAATGAATTACATAATGAGTAATTAGCGATTCTTGTCACATGAGGATCGGTTTTCTCCTTCGCCGTGCAAACGTGTCCGGTAATTCGATTCAAAACACTAACTTTGACAGCATTTTCTGAAAAACCCTTTGCTTTAGTCAAGAAATGGAAAACGCCATTTGAATACATAGTTTCTAAATAAGAACACCTGGCAATTTCATGCGTTTCTGAACAAAAGTGAATTCAGAAATATGTCATAAAGTAGCTCCTTTGGATTTTAGAACAGCCTTAATAAATTACAGAGAAATATTTTCGAAAATCTACTTTTCTTTATACAGCTTCAAAAGTTATGATGTTTTTAACCCTATTTTTTTTCTTTTATTATAAACTACATGAACTTTTTCATGAATCTTTATTTGAATGTTGAAAGTCTAAGCGTCTAAGTATTCATTAATGATGCTATTTAGACCGGTCGTTGGCGACATGAATGACTACGTCATCGAGTTACGGGATGAAATCATGATGCAGGACAAGATTTTTAGAAGTAGATTAAGGAATGACTGGTCTGCCTCGACATTTCTTGGTACGATAGGCGCAGCAGCGGGCGCCAACTCGTGTACAAATGCAAACCCTATAAACATAGTATTTTTCATTACATTGCCATATATACTATTTCGTATCGACTTTAAAGATGAATTAAGGGTTTAGGAAAAGCTTATTAAGAGTACGTGAGGAAAAGACTGATTCGGCATAACTTGGTACAAAGCGCGAAGAACGGGGGGCGCCAATTCGTTATTTTCACAGTGTTATTACGTCATCGAGTTACGGCTTGAAATTTTGGCAAATGAAACATACCGATTATTACAATACGAATATTTCAGTCTGCCTCGTCATATCTTGGTAGGAGATGAGCAGATCGGGGCGCCAATTCTTAATTTTGGCGGTATAATCACCTCATCGAGCTACGACTTTAAAATTTTGCACATTAAAGGAACTTATCAGTACAATAAGAATATTTCAGTCTGCCTCGTCATATCTTGGTACGAGACGAGCAGAGCGGGGCGCCAATTTTTAATTTTTGCGGTATAATCACGTCATTGAGTTACGGGATGAAATCATGATGAAGGACAAGATTTTTAGGCGTACATTAAGGAATGACTAGTCTGCCTCGACATTTCTTAGTACGTTAGGCGCCGCAGCGGACGCCAACTCGTTATTTTGGCGTCACTATCACGTCATCGAGTTACGGGATGAAACCGGTGCAAAATTAAAGGTGAAAAAAAGTCTTTTAAGAATATTTTGGTCTGCCTGCGCATATCCTGGTAGAAACCCCCGGCAGACTGAAATCTATAATAAAAAAAAATACGTCATAATGTACAAATGAAAACCCTATGAACATAGTATTTTACATTAAACATTAAACATTCCGATTAGTAAGATACGAATATTTCAGTCTGCCTCGTCATATCTTGGTAGGAGATGAGCAGAGCGAGGCGCCAATTTTTAATTTTGGCGGTATAATCACCTCATCGAACTACGACTATAAAATTTTGCACATTAAAGGAATATATCAGCACAATAAGAATATTTCAGTCTGCCTCGTCATATCTTGATAGGAGACGAGCAGAGCGGGGCACCAATTTTTAATTTTTGCGGTATAATCACGTCATCGAGTTACGGGATGAAATCATGATGCAGGACAAGATTTTTAGGCGTACATTAAGGAATGACTGGTCTGCCTCGACATTTCTTGGTACGTTAGGCGCAGCAGCGGGCGCCAACTCGTCATTTTGGCGTCACTATCACGTCATCGAGTTACGGGATGAAACCGGTGCCAAATTAAAGGTGAAAAACAGTGTTTTAAGAATATTTTGGTCTGCCTGCTCATATCCTGGTAGAAACACCCGGCAGACTAAAATCTATAACATAAAAATACACCATAATGTACAAATGAAAACCCTATAATCACAGTATTTTACATTAAACATTAAACATTCCGATTAGTACGATACGAATATTTCAGTCTGCCTCGTCATATCTTGGTAGGAGATGAGCAGAGCGGGGCGCCAATTTTTATTTTTGGCGGTATAATTACCTCATCGAGCTACGACTGTAAAATTTTGCACATTAAAGGAACATATCAGTACAATAAGAATATTTCAGCCGGCCTCGTCATATCTTGGTACGAGACGGATATTTTTAATATTTTTGAATGTGATTATTTATAATATTTATTTTTAGTATTATTAATATTTAGAATTAGATATTATATTCATATTTTAGAATTATTATATATAGATATATCGTATTTAAATAAAGATAGATTATAATATATAGAATTATTAATATATAGAATTATGATTATTTATAATATTTATGAATATTTTTTCAATATTTTTAATCTGATATACAAAAATTAAATTTAATCACGAAGTGAATTCACAATGAAAAAAAAAATATTTTCCTCTAAATAAACTTTTTTAAAGATAAGTGTCTAAATAGAATAAACTAATTCCTCGCTGATTCTTTATTCATATATATATCTTTATTTTATTTATTTATTTATTATTATTATTATTTGTTAAAAAGAAATTTTTTACATGAAACAATAGTTTTTGTCAAGGTCTAGGTTTTTGCCCTAATAAACTTTTCCTAAACCCTTCATTCATCTTAAAAGTCGATGCGAAGTAATATATATGGCAATGTAATGTAAAATACTGTGTTTATAGGGTTTTCATTTGTACATTATGACGTATTTTTTTGTTATAGATTTTAGTCTGCCGGGGGTTTCTACCAGGATATGCGCAGGCAGACCAAAATATTCTTAAAAGACATTTTTTCACCTTTAATTTGGCACCGGTTTCATCCCGTAACTCGATGACGTGATAGTGACGCCAAAATGACGAGTTGGCGCCCGCTGCTGCGCTTAAAGTACCAAGAAATGTCGAGGCAGACCAGTCATTCTTTAATGTACGCCTAAAAATCTTGTCCTGCATCATGGTTTCATCACGTAACTCGATGACGTAATTATACCGCAAAAATAAAAAAATTGGCGCCCCGCCCTGCTCGTCTGGTACCAAGATATGACGAGGCAGACTGAAATATTCTTATTGTACTGATATATTCCTTTAATGTGCAAAATTTTAATGTCGTTGCTCGATGAGGTGATTATACAGCCAAAATTAAGAATTGGCGCCCCGCTCTGCTCATCTGCTACCAAGATATGACGAGACAGACTGAAATATTCGTATTGTAATAATCGGTATGTTTCATTTGCCAAAATTTCAAGCCGTAACTCGATGACGTAATAACACTGTGAAAATAACGAATTGGCGCCCCCCGTTCTTCGCGCTTTGTACCAAAGTTATGCCGAATCAGTCTTTTCCTCACGTACTCTTAATAAGCTTTTCTTAAACCTTTAATTCATCTTGAAAGTCGATACGAAGTAGTATATATGGCAATGTAATCTAAAATACTATGTTTATAGGGTTTTCATTTGTACACGAGTTGGCGCCCGCTGCTGCGCCTATCGTACCAAGAAATGTCGAGGCAGACCAGTCATTCCTTAATGTACTCCTAAAAATCTTGTCCTGCATCATGATTTCATCCCGTAACTCGATGACGTAGTCATTCGTGTCGCCGCCGCTCGCTCTAATTGTGTATTTTTTGATTTGCGAACATATCTTCAACTAATAAAAGAAAGTTTCTCTCTGTGTGTGTGTCTGTCTGACTGTGCGCGATGGCTAGAAAAATCTACCGCACGTAGAAGTCTGAAAATTTAGGTGAGGATGTAGCCCCACCAGTGGCTGAGAGGTTCTGCTCTCGAAACTGGTAGACGGGAAGTGCTGGGTTCGAACCCAATCGCGCCCGTCGGCCTAATCGTTCGGAGTTTTCGTGGTTTTCTTCGAGCCATGGATTTCCATGCGTAAATACGGGTTAGGTTCCCTTAGAAAGACCCCCACGAAGGGCACTCACCCCTCGGACCTATATCCCTAAAGTAGATAATCGGCCGTCAAAAAATCAACCAACCAACCACTGGACCAGTAAGCTTCTGGGCCCAAATCTGGAAAGCTATTTTAAAAACAATGCGATTTAGCTTTATTTACAGAGTTTAATTTTGCACTGCAGCAAGATATTAAAGTGTTTATTACTATTGTGCATTTAATTTCTTTTTCTTCCTTTTTCCCACCAGTGGCCGAGAGGTTCTGCTCTCAAAAGCTGCTAGATAGGAAGTGCTGGGTTTGAACCCAGTCGCGCAGTCGACCTAATCATTCGAAGCTTTCCGTGGTTTTCTTCGAATCTTGGATATCCTTGTGTAAATACGAGCTAGGCTCCTTTAAAAAGACCCCCCCCCCCCACGGAGGGCACTCCCTCCAAGGGCCTATATCCTTCGTGTAGATAATCGGCAGCCATACATAACACCTAACACACACGTTTTCTTTATTTATTTTTTAAGCCTAGCTTTTTTCTTTTTTAAACTTAGATAAAGATTATATGAATCACATACTTTTAGGTTTTCGTTTTCTTTTGTTATTATAGGATTTTTACATGCAAGCCATTTTCCTTTTTTTTTTTTAAATTGAGGCATTTTTCTGCTAAAATTTAGTTAGCGCATTTAGAAATTGCAGTTGGGTATTAAAAAAAAATCAGTAGCTTTAAGGTAGCTGAAAGACGCTAGAACTATTGTAAAGAAAATCGTAATAGAATCTGATTGTTTTAAAAGACGCTGCAACAAAGGCTCAATAAAGAGCTAAATATTCACAATTGGTGGTATCTGAAGTCTGAGAATTTTTTGGTCGTTTATGTTACAGCTAGAGGACTTCAGAAGTTGTTAGAAAAAAAAGCTAGTGAATCGAACCATTTTTAAGGGAGCTATAACAAAGGGCCCAAAGGGGCCCAACTGATAATTAAGAATACGGTCTTAACTTGAAAACATGTTAAAAGATCTTATTTCGAAGCACTCTAGATCTTCAATTGGTCAAAATTAAGCATAGGGTATGAATTAATAATTAGAATAATGTTTTTAAGAAATGCGCAAAAAATTGAGGTAAAGTTTGAAACAGGGCTCTAGGGTCCCAGGAAAAATATGAAGGTGTTGGTCCGGGGAGAGGAGTCCAAAACTTAACTTTAAAATTTTGCATTGAGAATGCGAGAAAATTTGGGGGTGAAAAATACATGCCCCACTAAAAGTTCAAGGGGCCCCAGATAGGACCTTACAGGACCCCAAAGAGTCCCAGGATCTTAACTGGAATCTAGAAGCGGGAAAATAACTAAATGGAAAAAGGGTTCAAAAATTAACATCGGATTAAGAGGGGGCATTTTATTAACAATTTATGGTGCAAAAACTTTAAAGGACCCTGTCCCGGACCACAAGGTGCCAGGGACCTAACTGGCATTTAGTTAGGTATAAAGATATTTTTTAGTAGTTTTTAAAGTAATCGGAGGACGCCAGAGCTATGTTGAAGAAAATTGCAAGCAATTCGTATCTTTTGTAAAGAAGATGCACCAAGGACCCCAAGAAGGCGAGTTATATTGAAAATTGGTGGTAGCTAAAGGCTAAGAAATTTTTTTGTCGTTCGTGCAGTGGTGGAGGACCTACGATGTTGTTAGAAAAAAAAAAAAAACTTGAGAATCGGACCATTTTTAAGGGAGCTATGATAAGGGGCTCAAAAGGGGGCAACTGATAGTTAAAAGAAAGGCCCTAACATGAAAAAATTTTAAAATGTCTTTGTACTTCGATTTTAAGATCTTCAATTATTCAAAATTAAGCATAGGGTATGAATTACTCGTTAGAATAGTAATTTTTAAGAAATGCGCAAAAAATGTGTTAATGGTTAAAACAGGGCCCTAGGGCCCAAATAAAAAAATGTGGTTGTTAGTTCAGGAAGAAGTTTCTAAGGCTCAACTTATAAATTATGCACTGAGAATGTGAGAAAATTAGGGGCTGAAAAATGCATGACGCAATATAAATTCAAGAGACCCTGGACTGGACCTATGGGACCATGGTGGGCCCCAGGGTCTTAACTGGAATGTAGAAACGTGAGAATTTCTAAATGGAAAAAGGACCCCAAAAGTTAATATCGGATTAAAAGGAAGAAATTTATTAACAATTTAGTGTGCAAAAACTTCAAGAGGCCCTGTAACGGGCCCCAGGGAGCGTAGATCTTAACTGGAATGTAGAAATGGGGAGAATAACTAAATGAAGATATTTCCCCAATAATGACGAAAATCGGATGAAATGGGAGCAAGTTATTAACAATTTAGTGCATAAAAACTTAAAGGGGCCCCAGACCTTAAACAATTAAAAATCTAAGCCTCAGGTGCATCAGGACCTGCCTTGGACTCCAGTGTCCTAGCCAATGTCTTAATTTGACCCTTGGAACAAAAAAACAAAATGAAACATTAAAGCCATAGCTGCAAACTTCTCCGATTTTCTGTACCACAAAAATTTAATAGAAAATTTTGCCTTATTTAATCGGCAGAATACGGCGATTTAAAAAAGTACAATTTAGTATAAAGTTTTTGTGGTACAAAAAAAGCGTAAGATGTTTGCAGCTATGATTAAAACGATGAAACAAACATAAACACGTTCTGAAAAAACAGTTGAATTTCAACTTGGTAAATTCGTTCTCAAAACATTTAAAAAATATCATAAAAAAATCATTATTAGGATTAAAAGTTTTCCTTTCCCAGGATTTTAAATTCATGCATACCCTCTACGACATATATATTATGTACATTTCTCAAGTGAATATTTCACCAAACACGTCATGTAAGAAGAGTAGTGTAATCATGATGTGTATGTGAATAAATACGATAACTGCCAAACACTACGTTTACGGACTGAAAAATTCTGTACATTTTTTTGCTTATGTTGTATTTTTTTAAGGCTGATTTAAAATTTTGATTTCAATTATTTTTAATTTTCCCCTGCTCAACAATTTAAATCTTTTGTGCACATACACAATCTTAGTTTAATTCGCATTTGACCGAAAGTCATATATATTAGCATTAATAAGCTTAAGAATCTGATAGCGTTTTTTATTTTATTACAAATTTAATACATCTTGAATTACAGTTACTTGCTAATCAACAAAAATTTCAAAATAGAAGTTATTTAATAGTTAGAAATGTAAGTTTTGCCTATGGAAATTAAAAACACGAAATTGCCGAATCATTCAAGTTAACGTTAAATCTAAAGACTGATGAAAGTAAAAGTTATTAAATAAAAGTAAAACATGTTTCTAATATGTTTTACGAGAAACTGTTTTGAAAAAAACATTTCTTTCCAAATCGAGCAATAAAATATTTTATTCTAAATACTTTTATACAAATTAACGCCAAACAGGGTCGGACTGGGTCAGGCAAAAGGGCGCAGACCTTGGATTTTCAAAGGGCGCAAAAATTTTAACGAACACAAGTCAATTTTACTGGCTTGTGTTGTATCTGGTTTAACAAGGTTTAACACATTCGCACATTATGGCTTATTTTTTTTTCTAAAACGAATAATGTAATATCTAAAAATTCCAACAAGTTGAACATAGATTTGCCTGTAATAGGTGACTGATATCATATAACATATAGTTTTTTTATTCAAAAAATCTATCATATTTTTAAATATTGTCTTTATTTAATGATAGATTTTGTCGTGATTAGATTAAACAATCTTTTTAAATACATACAAGTTTTTCTAATAGTTATTTTACCATGAAAAGTATGTAATTAAATAAAGAGAAGATTAGTATTAGTTGTGGTGTAAATTCTGTGAATGGAAAAACGCTGGCCGCAAGATTTCACAGCCTGCAGGATTGTAATCTAGAAGTGTCATCAAATTTTTATTCCTCGAAAAGAAAGATCATAATTTTTGATCAGCAATAAAAACCCCACAAAAAGTCTTTTTGCTATCTGATACATCTTTCTTTCTTTTCTCAAGTTGTTTTCAAAAAGCACGGTTTCAAATATAGATGCATTCAGGGTCGGCTTTAAAGGGGATGGAGAAACAAGGTACTAAAAGCAGAAGGAATGAAAATATGCAAAATATTTCTTTAAAATTAAATTCTTTAATATATCATTCAAAGAACTGATAAAAAAAAATCTAGCCCAGAGCGCCATGGCTATTAAAGCTTTCCTTGGATGCATGTTTTCACTCTCAATCGCAGGCCGATTTTGATTTTCGATCCTATTTTTAATTTCTTTGTGATGATAAAAAATAGTGCTTTTTGTCTATGAACTGATTGTTACTCCCTAAACGAACTCTCGAAATTTAGTACATTAGTCAAAATGTACAATGAAGTAAAAATATTGGTGTGGTTTAAGGCGCGAATTTTTCCCTTGACGAGGGCGCACCGGCCCTCGGGCCGATCGGCCGGCGAGCCAGTCCGAGCCTGACGCCAAACTGAAAATTTAATGAAAAAAAAAATCAAAACGAATAAGAGTTCATTCTTTAATACTCAGGGTTGCCGTATTCTAAAGTCATCATAAAAAGAATAACAGCATAACTCCTCAATAAAAGTTGTATAAGTTTGAGAGAAAAAAATAAATCTAGCGAAATTCTACAGGGAAATGCGAATAGTTTGTTTACTTTATCTCAGCGCAAGGAAAACGGTGACGTAAGCGTAAAGCACATGACTAGAGTTAGGGAGCGAAAGCCATTTGCGGGCTCAATGCGCGATTCATATGAGCTAGAGATCTGCACGGCCAGCCCGGGGCGGGGGCCTATTTTCATTCACGGCACTCGGGCCGGGCCGGGCCGGGCCCGGGCCATACTCTTTTCGCCCGAGCCTAGTGACTACTGTTTACGGGCCGGGGCGGGTTCGGGCCTTACTTTTTTCCGGAAGAATCAGGCCGGGTAAAACCTAACTTATTTTTTCTGTACAGAGTCGGGACTGTTTTCTTTCATAGTCTTCACGGCACAAAATTTTCAGTTCTAGTCTTGAGCCAGCAAATCATTATCTCGGCGTGGCCTGTCCGTTCAAAGGTCAGTAATATTAATCCTGGCCCAAAGATTTTTGCAAAGAATCCATACATTTTTAAATCGCCATTATTCTACAATTAAACATTAACCTGGGAGAACTCGCTAGGGAGAATGCCCAATTGCTTTTCTTTTACTTTACATTCATTAATATCAACTTTTTTTAGTTGGCTTAGTACTTTTATTCACAAAATAGGTAAAATAATTGAAAAACATTTTGAAATTTTAATTAAAATGAAAAATGATTTAAATAAGAGTCTTAAAAAAGTACGACTTTGAGAGAAAATCTCATGCAGCGAGTTCTCCCGGGTTAACATTTATTCTTTTTAAAGAATATTAAATTTCTACGCTAATTAAAATATAGCTAAATTAAAACATGGTAAAACGTGTGAAAAATAGCCTGTCTATGACGGAATCCTGTTTTAAACTGAAAAACGGGTTGATTCATACAAAATTAATATATTAATACGTAAGAAAAAGATATATTATACATTTACACTTGCTAAGAAGGGAACTTGTCTATAACGAATTTTTTTTCTTTTCTATGTAATTCATTAAAAAAATAAATATCGCAGCCTGTCGGCACTTCTATAAAGATGAAGTTTAGAAACATGAAAAAAGAAAAAGTTAAGATAAGTATTTTTGATCAGAACTCCTCGTACAAGACTAATTTTTAACCAAATAGACGTAAAAATCAATGTTCTGTAGAAATTCACTCGGGCCGATATTTTAACTTTTATTTCGGGCCGGACCGGGTTTGGGCCGAGCTTTCAGCTGTTATATCGGACCGGGCCAATAATTTTTTTCTACGGGCCGAGCCGGGTTCGGGCCAAACTTTTAACTTTTTTATCGGGCCGGAACGAATTTTGTTTTTCTCTGAGTCGGGCCGGGCCCGGGCCTGAAAACCTCTGCCCGTGCAGACCTCTAATATGAGAACCGTCGTTTACTCTTTTATTTTACTCATTTTATTATTATATGTTTGATTATTTACCATTGAATTTTGTTAGAGAAAGTATATTGATTTTATATGATTGTTTAAAGTAATGAAATCTTTGTCCCTAATTTATTTAAATATTATCTAGTAGGAGCATTATAAATATTAATAAGAATAATGATACTTCATAACTGCTAGAATTTTTGAACATGTTTTTACATTTTAGGGTTTTGTACTTAAAAAGTAAAAGCAGAACCATTATAAGATCACTCCTGTGTTTGTGTGTTCGTCTGTCACAGACATTTTACTCGTAAACTATGGAAAGTTCAAATTAAGGGAAGTAATAAAGACTATTGACCCACATATTTATAGATTAATAAACATTCACAAATATATTTAGGAAAAATCTAGAGGGGCTATTTAAGCTACTTGAAAAAAAATCTTTTCTTTGTACATCGTGTGGGGTATCACGTGAAAGCTTTCGTAACGGTGAACTCAAAAATGCATTTCTTTTAATTTTAAGTATTACAGTTGCAGAGATATCGTCGACATTGTTGTGCAAAAATATGTTACTCCCTCCCCCCTCCCTCTATTTCCGAATCTACTCAAACTAAAATTATGAAAAAATTAGAGGTAATAGACGTTAACTTAAACCTTGCAGGAAAATTATAGCGATTACCCTAGGTCACATAGTTTTTGAGAAAAGCGCATTTTTCCGTTACACACAAATTTCGATTTGCGGGCATTCAGCAAAAGTGTTGAGGAGCACTGATGGTACCTTTCGTAGCAGAAGTGTAAAAGCATTGTTGATAACGATTTTCGAAAAAATCGTCGGTAATTAACCGAGATATTAACCCTTAAAGACAAGGGCGGTTTAAACATACATAATGACAGGGTTGGCAAACTCTATGTACCATTGGCTCTTAAAGCGTAGATAATAACTTTTAATGATACATTTGTGTAATGCAATGCCCAGTAGCAGTATAAAAGCAATTAACGTCAAATTGTTGAAAACAGAAAAATTTAATTAGAATTAATCACATAAGTTCTATGGGTTTCACGACTAATTTGCATTGGGTGGGTCTCTCATAACGCCTCCCTTGTCCTTAAATGTTAATTAAAAACATATCTGGAAAAATGTGGCACGGACCAAGGCGGCGTTTCAGCTTTGCGACCTCTTTTCGAAGCGCGCTTAGCACAATGCCAAGTTTAAACTTTGAGCAAGGGTTTTGTTTTAGATACACTGTAAAAAGAAAAGATTATTACTACGCTGAATTTAGTTTTATGAAATGCCAAATGAAGTTTCAATATGCACTACTTTTATCGTCAGTACCGAATTAATTTCATAGTAAACAGATTAGGATAGAATAAAAAAAAAAGAATAGCAATATTTGATATTATTTAGGCTTCATATCTTTGAACTTTTATGGTATACTCATTCATACTTTTCTAGTATATACAGCTATACCCAAGACTACGTTGTGTAGTTTTTTACAAAGCCTTATTATTCTTTTAGCAACGATTTTTTAATAATCACTACTACTATTAATGTCCGTAAACGTCTGTATATATGTTGGTAAAATTCGCCCTTGAAGCCGGAACTACTTTTTTCACAGGCCACGCAGAGGGTCTTATAATATGTCGATTCGGGCCGCCGTTTTCCGAGAAAAACGGAGTTTGTGGTTTCGAGAACATCAAGCGAGTAATCATCGAAGTTATTAGCTAATTAAAATTAGCAGTTCTCTTGAGTGCGCTCCCTGGTGGTGGAATATGGAACTAACATACCGCGATTTTTTAAAGTAGGAAATCTAACAAGGCGGTCTGTTTGAAACTTCATGACAGTTTATAACACATAAGAAAAAGTTTATAAAAATGGTGAGTGAAATTTCAGGCAGGTGGGGGGGAGGGAAAGGGACGAAATACTTCTTTGTTTTACCTTTGCGTTTCTGACCTTTTCAGGTTCGGTTTTCTGACGGAGTCTTCAGATAACTGCTACTTATTAAATATAAAAATGTCTAAAGTTAAGTTACCACTATTTCCGAATAGCAATTTCAGCAAATATACTAAATTCTTGCTTAAGACCGCAAATACCTCGAATAACATATCTACTGATAGGTTGTTTAACGGACTTTCAGTCAGATACAGTTTTCCTAAGAATACACTGCGCTCCCTGCTGGTGGAATATGGAACTAACAGACCGCGGTTGCATTTAAATTATGAAATCTAACAAGGCGATCTGTTTGAAAGTTTAAGACAGTTTATAAAACATAAGAAAAAGTATAAAAAAGAATGTATTGTGAAATTCCGGGAGGGTGGGAGGGGAGGGGCGCTAGATTTCTTTTTTAAATCTTTGCGTTTCTTACCGTTTTAGGCGCCGTTTTTTGAGGGAATCCTGAGATATATGCCAATTATTAAACATAAAAATGTCAAAAGTTTAGTTACCACTATTTCCGAACAGTAATTTCAGCATATATCTTAAATTCTTGCTTAAGACCGCCACCACCTCGAGTAACATATCTACTGATAGGTTGTTTAACGGAGTTTCGTTCAGATACACTTTTGTTAAGAATAGAGTGCGAACCCTGGTTGTGGAATATGGAACTAACGTAACTCGATTTCATTTACAGTAGGAAATCTAAATATGCGATCTGTTTGAAACCTCGAACGAACCTCGAGCAGGGTCCGCGCCTGCAAAATCTTGTAAAAAAGGCAATCTCGAACGAACCTCGAAACCGTGTCCCCGCTGTCTACGGCACCGTATAGTAGCCGTGCTGCGCTCGCCTGCAAAATCTTGTAAAAAGGCAATCTCGCTCGAACGAAAGTCGAAATCGTGTCACCGCTGCCTACGGTACCGTATAGCAGTCGTGCTGCGCACGCACTGCAAGATCTTGTAAATACGGCAATCGCGCTCGAACGAAAGTCGAACCGAGTTACAAAACAGCATCTAAAAAGGTCAGAAACGCTAATTTAAAGAAAAAAAATCCAGTACCCCCTCCCCTTCCTCACACGAAATTCTACGTACCATTCTTTTATAAACTTTTTATTATGTGTTATGAACTATCTCAAAGTTTCAAACAGATCGCATTGTTAGATTTCCTAATTGTAACAATATCGCGTTATGTTAGTTCCACATTCCACCACCAGGGAGCGCACTCTATTCTTAACGAAAACGTATCTGAACGAAACTCCTTCACGCAACCTTTCCATAGATACATGGATCGGGAGGGTGGCGACTTAACCAATAATTTAAGATAATTGCTAAAATTACTACGAAAAATATTTTAAAGGGGCACTACCCGGGCCCCTAATAAAGTTAGAGGAAATCGGAAGATGGAAAAATAATCGCGGGGAAAAGTTTGCTTGGGTGCTTAGGAGCTACTTTTGGCACGAGATCTAAGCTCTACGAGCAATAGGAGCCGAGATATTTAAGGAAATATGAAAAAAATATAGGATTTCTTTGCATTATCATCATCATCATCTCTACTACTATTAATGTCCGTAAACGTTTGTATGCAGAGGTGCGTTTTGGATCCTTTTTAGGCAGATTATTCAATTACAGCAACAGATAAGTATAACTTTCGAGGGGAGACAAAAGCGTGCTTCGCCCGCTATCGTACAGTTTTTATTTGTTAGGTTTGTGTCAATAGAAAGGGCAGGGGAGGGAAAAACTTTTGAATAAATATCCCAGTTAGCTCGCATTACAGATGTTATTTGCCGTGCTTCGCCCGCTATTGGATAATTTCAGGGCGTGATAGCTTAATTAGAAGCTGAGATATTAATTATTAATTAATCTGTATGTGTAGTGGATAATGAGGTGCGTTCTGGATCCTTTTTAGGCAGATTATTCCATTCCAGCAATGCCAACAACGTATTTCCTTAAGAGTTGAAGAAAATATTGTCTCTGGGTGTAATACATTATTATTTAATTAATATGTATGTGTAGTGGATAATGAGGTGCGTTTTGGATCCTTTTTAGGCAGATTATTCCATTCCAGCAATGCCAACTACGTATTTAATTAGGAGTTGAAGAAAATATTGTCTCAGGGAGTAATACATTATTATTTAATTAATCTGTATGTGTAGTGGACAATGAGGTGCGTTTTGGATCCTTTATAGGCAGATTATTCAATTCCAGCAATACCAACAACGTATTTTCTTAAGAGTTGAAGAAAATTGAACCCAGAGTTGGAGAATTGAACGAGTTGAAGAATGATAATAGATATGAAGAATACATAATATCTATTACCATCAAGTTGAACCCAAAAATTATAATTCTATCCTTATTACGGCAGCTACTCCTTCACTTTAAATTTTTCCAAAAAATCCCAACTTTGAGAACCTGCCCGGGAGGGGCGGGGGGGGCGTACACCCCCATTATACACCTTAAAATTTCGCTCATTCTTTTTACTATCGTACTATAACAACTTGTCTGCAGTTACGGTGCACCCCTGGGGCTGTGCCCCTTCCCTATTGGTTACTCACTCAAAAAGGGCTGATTCTTCAGTTCACTTCAATCTTTAACAGCTTATAACTTTGCTTCTATGGGAGCCACAGCGGGGAAATTTTTCGTAGCCTGGCACCCATGTTCCAACTTGTATTTTTGCATCTTCGGTTTTCGGTTTTCCACATAGGACCGAAGAAGGGGGGGGGGGGGGGGGGCGAAAGTCATTTTGGATGCAGCATGTCTTCTGAAAGCTTTCACCTCACATATCTCAGAAATAATGTTTAAAATTTTGTTCAGTCATTTTGGGCCACCTTACGCGTCCAAATAATGGTTTTCCTCCAAATTTACTTTCATCCTCCTGCACCGTACATTACAGATATTAAAAGATTAGCGTTTCTGACCTTTTTACATGTCGTTTTTTGAGGACTATGATATACTCAGATATATGCTACTTATTAAATATACAAAAGTCAAAATTTTAGTTACCACTATTTCGAATAGTACTACAGCAAATTTCTTAATTTCATGCTTAAGACCGCCACCAACTCGAGTAACATATCCAGTGATAGGTTGTTTAACAGAGTTTCGTTCAGATACGCTTTTGTTAAGAATAGAGTGCGCACCCTGGTGGTGGAATGCGGAACTAACATAACGCGATTTTGATAAAATTAGGAAATATAACAAGGCGATCTGTTTGAAACTTTAAGATAGTTCATAACACATAATAAAAAGCTTATAAAAGAATGGTGCGTGCAATTTCCTGTGAGGGGGGGAGGGGGGGGACTGGCACTAGATTTCTTTTTTTAATTAGCGTTTCTGATCTTTTGGATGACGTTTTTTGAGGGAGTCTTCAGATATATGCTACATAATATATATACAAATGTCAAAATTTTAGTTACCACTATTTCCGAATAGTAATTTCTGCAAATTTCTTAATTTCTCGCTTCAAAGCGCCATCAATTCGAGTAACATATCCACTGATAGGTTCTTTTACACAGTTTCGTTCAGATACACTTTTGTTAAGAACAGACTGCGCTCCCTGGTGGTGAAATGCGGAACTAACAGAATTCTTGGTTAAGACCGCCGCCATTACGACTCATGTATCTAAGGAAAGGATGCGTGAAGGAGTTTCCTTCAGATATGCTTTTGTTAAGAATAGAGTGTGCTCCCTGGTGATGAAATGCGGAACTAACATAACGCAATTTTGTTAAAATTAGGATATATAACAAGTCAATCTGTTTGAAACTTTAAGATATTTTATAACACATAAGATAAATTTTATAGAAAAAGGGCGCGTGAAATTTCGGGCATGTGGGGGTAGGGGGAGAGACGAAATAAAAAGCAAATTTCTGCAAAATTTTTCTTTCAAAAGACAATAACTCGGTAATTTTTGCCCCTATAAGTATTAAGTTCCGCCTTAAAAAAAGTTCTTTCTACGCAGATCTTTCCCGTACTATCTTTCTATGCTATCAGTAAATTCTATTTTTAAGGGGGAGAAGTTAGGGGGCCCGGGGGGGGCACCAAAAATATTTTTAGCATCGTTTTGATTGCATTTTTGGTTATAGCTCTTCAAAACAATTCTACTACACACATCATTTCACTTTTTGGGTGTAGATCCTTAAAGGGTTAACTTTTTCATCTTCTGTTGTTTCTTAAATATTACAGTCATGTTGCATATCAAACTGTTGGAGATCACGAGCCCAGTTTGTCCCCACCTTTCTCTACCCTTCCCCCTCCCCCCTCTCCAAAAATTCTTTTTTATTGTCTGACCACCGTAAAATTCAACAAAATAGAGTGCGCACCGCCACCAACTCGAGTAACATATTCAGTTATAGGTTGTTTAACAGAGATTTGTTCAGATTCGCTTTTGTTAAGAATAGAGTGCGCTCCCTGGTGGTGGAATGCGAAACTAACAGAATTCTTGGTTAAGAACGCCACCATTACGACTCATGTATCTACGGAAATGTTGCGTGAAGGAGTTTCCTTCAGATACGCTTTTGTTACGAATAGAGTGCGCTCCCTGATGGTGGAATGTGGTACTAACGTAACGCAATTTTGTTAAAATTAGGAAATATAACAAGTCGATCTGTTTGAATCTTTAAGATATTCTATAACACATAAGGAAAATTTATAAAAAATAGCGCGTGAAATTACAGGCATGTGTAGGTAGGGGGAGAGACGAAATGCCAGTTTTTGCAGTGCGTGCGTAGCATGCCTGCTATACAGTGCCGTAGACAGCGGGGACCCGGTTCGAGGTTCTTTCGAGCGAGATTGCCATTTCACAAGATTTTGCAGTGCGTGCGCAGCACGCCTGCTATACGGTGCCGTAGGCAGCGGGGACCCGGTTGCAGGTTCGTTCGAGCGAGATTGCCTTTTTCACAATATTTTGCACTGCGTACGCAGCACGCCTGCTATTCGGTGCCGTAGGCAGCGGGCACCCGGTTTAAGGTTCGCTCGAGTGAGATTGCCTTTTTTACAAGATTTTGCAGGCGTGCACAGCACGCCTACTTTTTGGTGCCGTAGGCAGTGAGGATCAGGTTCGACTTCCGTTATAGCGAAAGGCCTTTTTAGAAGAGTTTGCAGTGCGTGAGCATCACGTCTGCTATACGGTGCCGAAGGCAGCGGGGACCCGTTTCGACTTTCGTTCGGGCACTATAGGCTTTTTTCATAGAGTTTGCAGTGCGTGCGCAGTACGCCTGCTATACGGTGTCGAAGGCAGCGGGGACCCGGTTCGACTTTAGTTCGAGCGCGATAGGCTTTTTTTTATAGAGTTTTCAGTGCGTGCGCAGCACCCCTGCTATACGGTGCCGTAGGCAGCGGGGAGCCGGTTCGACTTTCGTTCGAGCACGATTGGCTTTTTTTTTACAATATTTTGAAGTTATTTTCGAAGTTCGTTCGCAGGCGAGTTACGTTCTTTCGAGATTTTATACAAAAAGGAGGGTCCCGCTAGCGGGCGAAGCCAGCTAGTACAGTTAATAATTCACATATTTATTGTACGGAAAACTCAGAACGCGAGTAGTGCTCGCACTTGATCGTTTATCTATAAGATTCTTTCTATTTATGCATGAGGAATAAATGTATTAAATCAAAAGTCAAGTCAGATTAGGAAGAAAAACTCGAAGCGTAAATGAAAATCACCTTCAATTGCATTAGTTTTTCGCCTGATATTCGATCCAAGCGAACACCATTTTATTTTTGGCCTCTATACATCACTTTTATTACATTACCCCGTGAACAGTTTCGTTGGCAAGCAGGGATTAACATTACGTCTACTGAGCCTTCTTTTTATTACGCTAGAAGTTCTTTGTTGAGACTGTCTTGAAAATGATTTGAATATTTTTGTAAAATGTCTTTATGTATATTGACACAAATGCTGTGGACGCTTTATCTTAAGAACTAATGCACTGTCTTTCAGCAAACTTCATATTTTACTAGACCAAAAATGCTGTTGATTAGGTTTGGATGTAACTCACTCAAATGTAGTAGAGGACTGTATGGTCACTGGCCGGACGATTTTTTAATGGGCTGGGCCGAGAAAAAAAAAAAAAAAAAAAAAAAAAAAAAAAAAAAAAAACGGGCCCGCAGGGTCGGGTTAAGAAAAAAAATTATCGGGCCCATCAGACCGATATCACAAAGTTAAGAGGACCAAACTCAGCTGATAAAATATGATTGATTTATAGCCAAGTTGGTTTCATTTATGGATGCTATAGCTTAATAACATCAATATAGAAATATAACATGAATATAGAATTATAACATGTCCTGCAGAGTGATCCGCATCGGGCGGTTACATTGTGCCTGAACCCGGGCTTAATTATTTTTCAGCAGACTCGGACAAGGCCGTGATCTAGCTTAAATTTCATTCTATCCCGGGCCTAAGTGGAACTGGTATTAATTGTTCCCAGGACGTGTCGGGCAAGCAAGCAATTTGTTTTGTAAAAATAGTAATAGCGGTAATAAACTTCTGTTATCGGAATCTCTTTGGAAATATATCCTAATATTGTTATAGAGAAATATTTTCAAAAATCAACTTTTTTTTAAAGTATAGAGCTTAAAAAATTATGATATATATATGTATTTTTTTTACACATTCAAACATAGTAGCTGAAAAGTGTGTATGACTTGGGATTTTCTGTCCGTCTATCCGCGCTCTAACTCTCGTAAGTATACTTGAATTACTCTGAAACTTTTGTATATTACTTACATTTATTATAGCACGATCCCTTTACTCAAAATGAAGTTTGTAGATTGGTTCATCTATAGGGACAGTCAAGAGTATTCCGTTACATTATGGTCGTTGGGAAAAAAGTCGTTTAAAGTGCATTTTAATGTTACTCTCTTTCAATCATAATGAAATTGATATGCATTTATGAAGTACACTAAAATATGCATTTTCTAGAATATACGGTGCAAAGAATATTTATTATTCAATTACAGGGCCACGCAAAATAATTCCGTTTCGTAATAGTATAGGGTAAAAGTTGTTTGCGGCTTATTTTAATTATGCTAAACAACTAGCTGACCTGTCCGGCGTTGCCTGAGCCCTTAATTTAACCTAAAATTTGTATTATTTTATATCTTAAGACATCATTTTATCTGAATTTCTATTTTTAAATGAAAAAAATACTGAAAATATATGCTGTTTGGTATTTTATTTTCTGTGTAATTTGATTTTTGGCGTTGCCCGGGCCCGTGATGAATGACCCTTAAATTAACCTCAAATTTGTAGTATTTTATATCTTAAGACTTCATTTTATCTGAATTTTCTTTTAGCATAGAAAATATCGTCTCCGTTACGCGCGTAGTGACCTGCGTTCACATGTGTATTTGAAAGGGTTAAAATTCATATATTTTAAAACTGATTACACCATCGATTAGAAGAAGGATTCTGATTTAAGATCATATTTTTGGTTTGTCGGAACTTCTAAATTTGCTGTTTGAAGGGCAAAAGCGCTTCGAAAAATTAAATTTTTTATGAATTTCGTCGAAATTTTCACACATTTTATTTGTAAAAAATATTTCTACCCCTCAGAACGTTTCAAAATTTTTGTAGGTGATATAAATCTGATCTATTAAGATGCCCTAAAAAGATTGTGTTAAAATATGGACGTTTTGTTACTTTTAGCGTAGAAAAATATCGTCTCAATGAGGCGCGAAGTGACCTAAGTTCGCCGGTATATTAGAAAGGGTTAAAATACATATTCTTTTAAATAGATTACACAATTGCATGCTAGAAACGCGTTGCAATAAGGAAAAAAAACTTTTTTTTTTTTTTTTTTTTTTTTTTTTTAAGAGGTTAACTGAGATATTTTTTAAATTTATTGCGGTATTTGAGGCGTAAGAGTACGATCTTTCAAAATATGTCTTCTGTTTTTAACTTTACTTAGCGGTTTGGACGATGTTAGTTAATATATAATGACAAAATACCCCCGAAAATATCTTTTTCATTCTTGATTATCAACCATTGCGTAAATAAGACTTCAGCGCATGCGCCACAGCTTTACCCTTCTCATAACGACAGAGATGAGTTTTTATTGAGAGTGAGTTGAGATTGTTAATTAATAACTCAACTAATTATAAGAATTTTAAAATTCTGAGTCACAGGTGCATCATAAGAAACTTTGGGCTAGCGTCACAAACTTTTTCAGCCTCGTGCGAGCCGTAGATTCTGCTAGCCATCGCACACAAACAGATATACACACAGACAAAGCGAAACTTTATTTTATTAGTACAGATGAAATTGATACGTTGCTGAGGCTTACTACAAGTTACTTTCTGTCTAATATGAAGTGCACAGCATTTGCAGATATTTTAATCAAATAAGATAAGTTTGAAATGTTATCTGCTATTTTTTAATTTTAATTATGTATCTTTTAAAACAGTTCATGGAAAAATTATAAATTTATAGATTTCGTGGTACATTTTTTTTTCGATATACAGATTTCAATTTATCGACTGCCATGGGTGTGAAATGCGGAGAGTGCATGATGTTACATGCGTTTCCGAATGTAAAGATTAATGGACGCGTGGGAGATTTTATACCTCCAATTTTTCATCTGCTAATTGCCTGTGCTTACCCCTTGAAAAAAATCTTCTTATGGAATTTCGAGACAATGGACATCTGACAAGAACACAGGTAAAGTACAATCACAAATTGTCTAAGAGAAGATTTGGGGCATTCTCACAATCTTTTGACTGTCGGGAATAAAAATCTGTTGAAATTAAACTTGCTAAAAGAACATTTTAATCAGGCAGACGAATACCTTAATGATTTAAAATAAAGAAAAAATCGTCAGCAGCGAATTTTTTTTTTTATTTAGCTGAGGTTTAAGTTAAACTTGCGAGTTTAATTTTCCGTACCATTTTACCACTATAACTTTCTATTTTCTTCTAAATTTTTACTTATAATGAATTTGCATAGTACCCACAGGACATTCAAATAAGAAATAATAACAATGTAGTATTTTTAGTACAAAATTTTGGTATAACATTGTCTTAAAGGGGTGTTAAAGAAAGGACGATAAGGTAAAAAAAAATGGGACGGTATAGGAAAAAAGGGACGAAATAGGAAAAAAAAGGGACGGTCTGGATGGAACGGTAAGGAAAATTTCCACCTATTTTAGGCAAATCATGTTAAGACTAAGTGGTAGCCACAATGTTCATTGATTTGTAGAAACAGTTATTTACATTGGATTAAATAAAAAAAAAATTACTTCGAAAAGTACAGGAATAAGCCTTGGGGACGGTAAGACTTCCAATAAAGCCACGATGCTTGAAATTGATATTTAAATGCTGATTTAAATTCTGCAGTAAGTTTACTGTCAAAGAATTTTAGACATTCTTTCTCTAGCATACTTCTGCATGAGAAAAAAGTTGAAAAAAATTCTGTGGCTGCATCTGAAGTGATTTTTCGTAATAATTTTAGACGAGGGACGGTAAGGAATCTAAAACCAGGGACAGAGTTTAAAAAATAATAACAACCCTAAAAATGTGTGCAGGTTAATTTTTTTTCTACATATTTATCTAAAACAATAGCTCCAGTTTCGGAAAAAAATTACATCGAATTACTTTTACTGAAACAATTTTATATAGACAGCTCCAAACTTAAAAATCAGCATCAGGGACATGGGACGATGAGGAATTTCTTAGTATATTTGGACCCCCAATATCGTCCAAAACTTATTTATCTCGTTAATATTGTTATACAGTCATGCAATGGGATGTTCCCCAGTATATGAAACAAAAAAAACAAAACAAGAATATGCACTAAAATAACAATTATTAATAAGGGACATAAAAGTCGAAATGTTGAGAATGCCCCATATACATTTGAAAGATAATTTGGATTATTGAAAGGAAGGTTCAGACGACTCAAAAATTTGGATAAGAAACGTACAGATGTAGTGCCAACACTTTTTTTAAGATGCTGCTCATGGTAGAAGTATGTCATTGATGATAAAGTTCCACCAAGGAACCAAGATGATGATGATGATGATGAGCCAAAGAATGTGAATGAAATAGATTAATCCTTAAATGCCTGATTTTTCAAAAATCATTGTAATGATGTTTTACGGTTTGCATTTTTAATAAAAATCATGGGAAAAATACTTAAAAAAAATCATATTTTGTTTTAAGTATGGTTTACGGCTAAAAAACAATTTGTTACTAATCAGCAGTACTGGTCTTTAATTGAAAAAATAATTTTCTTTGATAAAATTTTATATTATTAAACACACAAGAATTTTAGGAACTATAATAAGAAATAAATTTTACTTGCTCACTGCAGAACAAAATAGGTTATTTCGCAAGCTTCCAAACAAAACAAAAAGAGCAAGTAGCAGCAATTGAAAAAATAAATCTATCTTTATTCTTAAACAGCACAAGTGTTGCCATCTACATGTTGAAAATCGATTTAATAATATTTTCAGAATGTATTTTATTGGCAACATTAGGCATTATAACTTCAATATTATTCTAATAGTATTTTAGAGCATAAATTGGGTATGTTGCCGAAATCAACACTCGGTATTTAAGGATTAAAACCCAGTTTCTGCTGAAAAACAACAAACATAATTCATAGACTGATTTATATATACATATTTACATGCATATTTCATTTTACTAAAAAAAAAAATTATTTATTCATTGCAAGGATGATTTTACAATTCTTTTCCGAAATTTTGTGGAAGTGAGCTCAATTAAAATAATATATGGTATTAATATATAACAATTCGTATCATATTTAAAGTAGTAGCATTATGTTTATTGATATACCTTATGCGAAGATATAAAAAAAATATATTATAAGTTCAAAAATTGGAAATTTTAAATATTGTTGTATGAAATTAAGATGTGCTAAATAGTATTTATAAACTTTAAAGTAAGCTTTCAAATGAAATTTTGCGAAGTAGGAAAAAAAATATTCTTCAACAGTTAAGAATTTTTGTTGCTGAAAGGTTGGTAAAAAAATTTTCTTTAAACTTTTAATATTTAAAATGAGTTTTAAATCAACAACTTTTAATCAATGTATTTTATTCTAATTGTGTTGAAACCTAATTTGTTCCATAATAACATCTAGCGACATTCAAAAAGAATAGTATTCAATGCTAAAAAAATTATTTCATGTTAGTGCTTAAATATTTTTTCAACAAAGTGCGTGTTAGGTTTTAACGATTTTTATCATATGATTAAATATTTTAATGCTTAAAATTATGTTATAAAGTATTAAAATGTAAGACGAACATAAATTACAATGTTTCAATAATATTTTGCCTATTAAATAATTGCAGTTTGAAATATTTATTTATAAGTTTAATTTCTTAAAGGATCATTACCTATTAGACTTTTTTTCAGTGTTTTATAATACGCTTTGACATATTATTAAACAATTTTACGAAGAAAGGGTGGAAAATGTTTTACCAAATGATTTAGTCAAGGAAAAATACAATAGCTTTAGTAAATTTTGTGTAATTGTTGTAAAATTAAAAAAGTATACTAAATTTTAAAAACCACACATCTCTTACAATTTTGAACTTCTTTCAACATGTTTCCTATACTTTTCTTACAAGCACGGCCGATAAATGTAAGCACTAAAAGAAAAATTAAAATGACATGATATAAGCAATATATATCCTCCTGAGACCTGGCATCCATTTAAAGGGATGTTTTGCTTTCTCCTTCTATTGCGTTAAATTTCATTGTAGCAATATAAAACCAGTTTGACATGGTAATGTATGGGCCAAAATATACCAAAATATACATATAACAAAAGGCAAAAGCAGAAGGGAAACTGAAATATTTTCACTATAAAAATGTTATACCAGCACCAGTAATGGATTCCATAAAGAAAATTTTTAAGGATTTATCTGATCCTAAACTTTTGAATCGTTGCCTCGGGGGTCGAACACAGAATCGTAATGAATCTTTTAATTCATTAGTATGGAAATTCTGTCCCAAAATTAGTGGTTCAAGCAGAATAATTGCTGATATTGCTGCGAATGAAACACTTGTGGCATTTAATGAAGGAAGAAAAGGAAGACTCCAAATTATGGATTCTTTAGGTTTCCACGTTGGGCAGTTCGCTTTACAAGCGGCAAATAAAATTGACATGCAACGAATCGCAGAAGCTGAAAGAAATGCTACAGAATTTTGTTTGGAAGTGCGAAGAAATAGACACATGATCAATTGTTCAAAATTAGAAAAAATAAAAGAACAGGAAGGGATTATTTATGAAAGTGGTAGTTTTTGATATTTTTTTGCAAAATATGTAAACCATATTCGTTATAACGACATACTTCACTTTGCAATTAAAGAAAAATAAAATTTTAGCTGCTTTGTGGTTTATAAATAATTTTTTTAACGAGGAAAATGTTCTTTTTTTACTATAGGTGTCCCTCGATTAATAACACACTAATCAAGGAATGCCTGCATTCTACTACATTTTTTATTGCAATTTTTTATAATCTGCTGCATTTTACAAACTATTTTTTATTTCTCAATTTAAGCAAGCATCAAATTTTATTTTTAATATTGAATAAGTTATTTTATTAGTAGTTTTATTTCTTTTATTATGAGTTTTATAGTTTGAAAGAAATTATAAGGTTGAATGTGTGCAAAAAAGTATGTCGTTTTCTCAAAAAGAAATTTTGCGCGCATGATGTCTCCAACACCGTTTGAAGTATAGCTTCAAAATTTTTATCCTACATAAATGTTCGCATAAACATGGAAATAAACTAAAATTATGCAGCTGTGTATAGTTTGTAAGAAATTATAAGGTTGAATGTGTGCAAAAATGTACGACTTTTTCTCAAAATGAAATTTTGCACGCTTGCGCGCATGATATCTCCAAAACCGTTTGAAGTATAGCTTCAAAAATTTTATCCTACCTAAATGTTCATATAAACATGGAAATAAACTAAAATTATGCAGCTGTGTATAGTTTGTAAGAAATTATATGGTTGAATGTGTGCAAAAATGTACGACTTTTTCTCAAAATGAAATTTTGCACGCTTGCGCGTATGATATCTCCAAAACCGTTTGAAGTATAGCTTCAAAATTTCTATCCTACATAAATGTTCGCATAAACATGGAAATAAACTAAAATTATGCAACTGTGTATAGTTTGTAAGAAATAATAAGGTTGAATGTGTGCAGAAATGTAGTGCTTTTTCTCAAAATGAATTTTTTCACGCTTGCGCGCATGATATCTCCAAAACCGTTTGAATTATAGCTTCAAAATTTTTATCCTACCTAAATGCTCACACACACATGGAAATAAACTAAAATTATGCAACTGTGTATAGTTTGTAAGAAATAATAAGGTTGAATGTGTGCAGAAATGTAGTGCTTTTTCTCAAAATGAATTTTTTCACGCTTGCGCGCATGATATCTCCAAAACCGTTTGAATTATAGCTTCAAAATTTTTATCCTACCTAAATGTTCACACACACATGGAAATAAACTAAAATTATGCAGCTGTGTATAGTTTGTAAGAAATTATAAGGTTGAATGTGTGCAAAAATATACGACTTTTTCTCAAAATGAAATTTTGCACGCTTACGCGCCTGATCTCTCCAAAACCGTTTGAAGTATAGCTTCAAAATTTTTATCCTACTTAAATGTTCACATAAACATTAGGGTGGAGCGAAATTTTTTTTTTCTTCAAATCAAAATTGGCCGGGGTGGGAAAGGTGCTCTATCAGATCCTCATTCTAATATAAAATATTTTTGAAAAATATTAATATTATATACTGCCCCAAGGTCATTGAATATTGAGAAAAAACGTAAAAGCGCTCGCCTGTGAAAAAAAAAAATTCTTTTCCTAATCAAAATGGGGCGGTGTGTGAAAGTTGCTCTATCATATCCTCATTCTGAATAAAAAATATCTTTTAAAAATATTAATATTAAATACTGCCCCAAGGTCATTGAATATTGAGAAAAAACGTAAAAATTGTGCATTTTCCCATTTTTTTTCCCTCAAATATTCAAACTATTTTAAAACTTAATTTAAAAGGATGATCATCGAATTATTATTATAATTATTATATATTTATAGTAAAATTATGTAATATTTATATCAAATTCGCTATTATTATACTAACTCAACGACTATATATTTTTAAAATATATGAAATTTGGGTAAATGTAAATGTTTTACATATTTTACTTAACCTGTGTAAGAATATATAATTTGAAATTATTCTTAAAGAACTATAGTAATAAGATAAAAATAATTTACTGTTTCATTTATAAGCAGTGAAGTCACCATTTTATAGTAGTCCATACTGTTTTTTGGTTTCAAAAACTGGCATTTTTTTGCGAGACTCCAGACGTTTCAATGAATCCATGGCGTCTCAAAGGACCACAAACAGCAGAAGAAGCCTCCGTAACAAGTCTCACACATCTTTCAGTGGCTTGATTGTGTCAAGGGAATAGTTTAATCTTAGGTAAGATGTCTTCCTCTATTGCCTTTGGATTTAGGATACACTTTGTAAGAATGTTATGATCTAAGAACTTAGTTAATGGTGGTTATGTCACGGTCACTTCAGCCTAATTTATGAAATCGATATAGTCTTTGGTCTCTCAGGTAACTTGATCGTTTGTTTTCGTGAAACTTTTATTATTCTGCATAGCATTATTATTCTCATTCATACTATATAAGTGTGGTACTGCGCGGAATAATAAAATCTCGAAAGTCAAAAAATTCTTCACATACGTGATCTCAGGTAACTTGAACGTACGTAAAGATTGTCTTCACTTTCAAGATTTTATTATTATGCGTAGTGCCAACACATTTACATACTATGTAAGAGCTTTGGCACTACGCAGAACAATAAAATCTCAAAAGTCAAGAAATTCTTTACATACGGATAAATTTGGAAGCCAAAGTCTATATAGATTCTATAAATTGGGCTGAAGTGACCGTGATACAACCACCATTAACTAAGTTCTTAGATCAAAATATTCTTGCAAATTGTATCCTAAATCCAAAGGCAATAGATGAAGACATCTTACCTAAGATTAAACTATTCCCTTGTCACAATCAAGCCACTGAAAGATGTGTGAAACTTGTTACGGAGGCTTCTTCTGCTGTTTGTGGTCCTTTGAGACGCGTTGAGTTCATTAAAACTTGCCTGGAGTCTCGGAAAAAAAGGCAGTTTTTAAAACCAAAAAACAGTATGGACTACTATAAAATGGTAACTTCGTTGCTTGTAAATTGCAATAGTAAATTATTTTTATCTTATTACTATAGTTCATTAAGAATAATTTCAAATTATATTTTTTACACAGGTTAAGTAAAAAATATAAAACAATTACAATTACCCAAATTTCATATATTAAAAAAAGTATAGTCGTTGAGTAAGCATAATAAAAGCGAATTTGATATAAATATTACATAATTTTACTAAAAATTTATAATAACAACAATGATAATTCGATGATCATCCTTTTAAATTAAATTAATAAAATAGTTTGTATATTTGAGGAAAAAAAATAGGAAAATGCACAACTTTTACGTTTTTTCTCAATATTCAATGACCTTGGGGCAGTATTTATTATTAATATTTTTCAAAGATATTTTTTATTCAGAATTAGGATATGATAGAGCAACTTTCCCACACCGCCTCATTTTGATTTAAAAAAAGAAAAATATTTTCCATAGCCGAGCGCTTTTACGTTTTTTCTCAATATTCAATGACCTTGGGGCAGTATTTAATATTAATATTTTTCAAAGATATTTTATATTCAGAATGAGGATCTGATAGAGCAACTTTCCCACACCGGCCAATTTTGATTTGAAGAATTTTTTTTCCCCATAGGCGAGCGCTCCACCCTAATAAACATGGAAATAAACTAAAATTATGCAGCTGTGTATAGTTTGTAAGAAATTATAAGGTTGAATGTGTGCAAAAATGTACGACTTTTTCTCAAAATGAAATTTTGCACGCTTGCGCGCATGATATCTCCAAAACCGTTTGAAGTTTAGCTTCAAAATTTTTATCCTATTTAAATGTTCACATAAACAGGGAAATAAACTAAAATTAAGCAGCCGTGTATAGTTTGTAAGAAATTATAAGGTTTAATGTGGTAAAAAAGGTACGGCTTTTTCTCAAAATGAAATTTTGAACGCTTGCGCGCATGATATCTCCAAAACCGTTTGAAGTATAGCTTCAAAATTTTTATCCTACCTAAATGTTCGCATAAACATGGAAATAAACTAAAAATACACAGCTATGTATAGTTTGTAAGAAATTATAAGGTGGAATGTGTGCAAAAATGTACGGCTTTTTCTCAAAATGAAATTTTGCACGCTTGCCCGAATGATATCTCCAACACCGTTTGAAGTATAGCTTCAAAATTTTTATCCTACTTAAATGTTCGCATAAACATGGAAATAAACTAAAATTATGCAGCTGTTACACACAGACTCACAGAGCGAAACACTCCTTTATTAGTGTAGATTTAAATTAAAGGGAAAGTGAGCTTAAATCAAAGGATATTTATTCAATTCTGTCACAGTTTAATAATATGTATTAGAATTAGAATATTAAACAGATTTTTCATTAAGGTTAAATTACCGTTATTAATTAAAAGACCTACTGAAACCGTAGTTGATAATGTGTGCGTATTCTTTTGCGTGGTCTTGAATAAATGTTTCACGCACCGTTTTCCCCAGCAAACATGCAGCAATGTCCTTACTGAAGTACACGTGAATCTTTTTCAGTTTGAAAACATGTAAAGTCATTAAAATATATTTCAAACAATTACCATTAAAAGATCATGAATTTCCAAATATTTTTTAATGTTGTGGTAAACGAAAGATAAATGCACTTTTCGATAGGGAACATTTTGTAACGAATTTCAATACCATATGTCATTTTTGTTCTCTTTAATGTGTATTCCGAAAAAGTTACACTCATAAAACGTAATATAAAAGTACTCTTTTTTGTTCTCTTGTAAACGAAATATTGATGGGTTACAGATCATTTACAATATTGAAAATACTACAGTGAACTTCAAAAATACGTATAACATTTTGTCGCGATTTAAACAAATTTCCGGCGTTAAAATATGAACAGGTGGAGACAGACAAGCGATCGACACCATAAACACTTTTCATCTTTGTTGGAAATATTAAAAATAAATGCCTTATTTCTTAAGCTTGTCAAATTATTTGTGTGCTCATCCTTTAAAAAAATATATAACGACATTGGGAAGCCTGCGTTCTCTCATGTCTGGAGCGTCCCCCCCTGGAAATAAAAAGTAAGGGGGCGTTATAGATAAAATAAAAAAAAAATGAGGGGACGCCGTGCCCCCTCGACTACACCACTGAGTATTTTCTGAAATATCTATTAAGTTTACACAAAAGGAAAACATCTTTCGATTACATAGATTCTTAATAAAAACAGCTGCCAGTTTCTTGCGTTTCCGAACGAAAATGAATTAAAACTTATGTCATAAAGTTGCTCCTTTGGATTTGAAAAAACAAATGTAAAAAAAAAAATTGTTTATTTAAAATTTTAATAAATATTGCCTGGCCTCAATTTTTTTTTTCTTGACCCGATAGTATTTTTAAAGTACCATTAAAATACCTTGTTAAAAAATTAATTTAATATATCGATTAGTATTAAAACAGTTTAGAATGAGTTATAGGTACTTTACTTTAACTTGTTCCAAAAGCATTATTCATTGGTTGCACAAAACAAAATTACTTTTAAAAGGGTAATTTCTTTTTCATCTGCAACTTTTCAGCTTTCTTGATGTTGAAAGATTGGGGGGGGGGGGGGGAGTTTCAATTAGGAAATATTTCTATATTTCTATTGTAAGAGCATTATATTTGTATATTTCCTAATTCAATAAAATAATAAAAAATTATTTTAAATAAAAGATTTGAGTGGAGTTATAAATATCGTTCAAAATCTCTATAAATCCAAATTTAATTAATCCATTTTAATTGGCAAAATCCTTCTAAAATTTAAAAAAGGATTGTGCAAATATTCTAATGTAGTTTCAAAAATCCACGAAAAATGCTTTAGAAGATCAAAATTTCAAGAATTTATAATTTGATATATAAAGGGGTAAATTCATCTGATATTTTAAATTATGTATAATAACCATAACTTTAACGTCAAAAGGTCTATTACATCAGAAAAGAGAGGGAGAGAGAAAGATGAAATTTCGTAATTGCGAGAAAAAATGAAAAGAAATGTAAGTTTGCATAAAACAGGCATAAACGAAATCATTGACAATGATAAAAATGACACCTTAATTCCCCAAATTATAAGTGATAATATCAGTATGTTTTGGGGGTAAGAGGCTCGGCAAAAAATCCCGCTCGCTAATGTTAGTCCTGTGGAAGAGGTTATTTTAATTTGTCGTTTGCATTTCAATATTTTAAAATATTTTTCTTCCTTTAGATAGGTGAGGTCAATCTCTACGAAGGCCGATTTTGTTTACGGATTATTTTTTATTAGAATACTTTCACTTTCGGAATTGGATTAAATTGGATTTTCATTAGCAATCGAGTGTTTTCGCATGAGTGAAGTAGCCTCTTAACACCCAAGAAAAGAATTAAGAGAGGAAAATCGTTATATCCCATATGAAAATAAAGAATAAAGGATGACCTTATATTAGTGATGGGCGATTTCGATTTTTTTAATCGATTTAATCGATAATATGGCCAACTCGATTTAATCAATACCATAAATTTTTTAATCGATGTCTCTAAAGGTCATGTCATTTTCACTTTCCTTCAAAAATTTAAGGTCAAGTTGTTGGATGTCCTGTTCAATCCCAAAACTTTTCTGTCTCATAAATGTTAAAACTTCAAAATTCGCTATCACAGTGTCCGCAACGGAAAATCTCAATTCAAAGAGCATAAAAGCGACACCTGTTGGGTAGTATACACCCAAGCCTAATAAGGATCTGTTTATACGACAGTGTAACAGAATATGAAGTTTGATTAAATTCCGTGCATTAGTTTTGAGATATGGCTATCATGAATATCATGAAAAAAGCAGTATAGCAACGCAGCCTATTACATGATTAACAGGAAAGACTCAGAAACAACTTTTATTAATGACTAACAGAATATTAAATTTGATGAAATTCCGTTCATTACTTCTTGAGATGTTATCGCAAACATTGTGTAAACCCTGAAAAACAGTGATGAATTCAGGGGCTGGTACGGGTTAACCCCCTCTCCCCAGCCTCCCCGGAACATTGAAATGTCCCCCAGGAAGATTTGAGATTTTATGCTTAATGGACGAAAGTCCAATCCCCCCCCCCTCGTAACTCTAGAATGTTCCTCGCCAGAACCATAGAAATCCCCCCCCCGCCCCCCCGGAGAAAAATGTCTGAATTCAACACTGCTGATAAAAGCAGCATCGCAGCACAATTTGTTATATCACTTACACAAAAACCTAATCATGGATAACTTATGGCATTGTAACAGAACATTAAGTTTGATGAAATTTCGTTCATTAGTTCTTGTAATATTATCCCTAA
This sequence comes from Maratus speciosus, assembly GCA_963932465.1. Classification (NCBI taxonomy): domain Eukaryota; kingdom Metazoa; phylum Arthropoda; class Arachnida; order Araneae; family Salticidae; genus Maratus; species Maratus speciosus. The sequence goes on along the minus strand of OZ010796.1, from coordinate 127,146,345 downwards.
TATTGTTTAAATCCTGAAAAACGTGTTGAATTCAGGGGGTGGACCGGGGGGGGGACATTCCTCCTCCCCCCGCAACAAAGCATAAAATCTCAAACTTTCTGGGGGGCATTTGAGTGTTGCGGGGGGGATGTCACTCCCCGGGCCACCCCCTGAATTCCACACGTACTTGTACATTAAAAATTGATGAAATTTCGTTCATTAGTTCTTGAGATATTATCCCTAAAATTCTTTAAATCCTGAAAAACGTGTTGAATTCAGGGGGTGGCCCGGGGGGGGGGTGACATTCCTCCCCCCCGCAACATTCAAATGCCCCCCAGAAAGTTTGAAATTTTATGCTTTTTGTACATTAAAATGTACAAAAGTCCAATTCCCTCCCCCCTCTGAACTGTCCCTCCCGGAGAAAAATGTCTGAATTCAACTCTTCTGATAAAATCAGCATAGCAACGCCCCCTGTTGGGTGATTTACACCGAAACCTAATAAGCAACAATTTATGCCAACGTCTAACTGAATGTGGTTTTACGAAAATCCGTGCATTAGTTCTTGAGATAGAGCTATTGCGAAAATCGGGAAAAATGCAGCATAGCAGCGCCACCTGCCGGTAGATTTACATCAAAACCTAATCCTCAACAACTTATTTCAACGTCAAACTCAATCTGAAGTTTGGTGAAAATTCGTGCATTAGTTCTTGAGATAGCAATCTTGCGGAAATCATGAAAAATGCAGCATAGCAGCGCCATCTGTTGAACGATTTGCACCAAAAAGTAATCAGCACCAATTTATATGAAGGTCTAACTGAATCTAAAGTTTCAACAGATTCCATGCATTAGTTCTTGAAATAAACCGCTCACAATTTTTTTGTCAGAGACAAACAAATAGACAGATTGACAGACAAAAAATTTATAAAAATAGTGAAATCGTATTCCAGACAAGAAGTTCTAAAACTATAAATCCTTCGAAACCGGAAGTCAAAAATTTTCACGAAAACAATACTTTATTTTTCTAAAGACAAAAGAAAGCAAGAAAAGATGAACGCATCGATTCTGCCCTTGGATCAGAAACGGTGAATCGATTCAGTTCAGATTCGATGCCGATGTCGATCTTCAGATGCGATCTTCCGAATCGTTATTTTTTTATTTACTTCAATTCTTCCGATGCGGGCAGAATCGTTATATTTTGATTTACTTCAATTCTTTAGATGCAATGTCGAATAGTTATTTTTTGATTTACTTCAATTCAAATCGCATCGCGGTCGATCCACGATTCGGGTTGAATCAGTTCTTCCAATTTTGCTGTTTTAGTGCCAGAATTGCTGTAAAATTTTGTATAAGAGCCTTTTTTTTTCTTTCTAGGTTAAATCAGTGTTGAATGCAGGTATTTTTCTCAGGGAGGGATTTATGCGACTCCGGTCGGGATTGGGGGGGGGGGGGGGGTATTTCAGAGTTCCGTAATGGGGGGGGGTGCACATTTGTCCATTAAAAAGCATAAAATCTCAAAACGTACGGGAGAGACATTTCAATGTCCCGGGAGGGATGTCCTCCCGGGCTACCTCCTGAATCCAACACTAGGTTAAATCGTTATACTTTTGTTTAGAAGCCTAGTTATTCAGGTTACTAGTTTATTATATTGTATTTTTCAAGTTCGTCCCTTCTAATCTCTCCATCCCTCTCCCCCCTTTTCTTCGCTAATCTTAATTTTTAGGGCCGTTCAAAATTTGCATGCAATTTTTTAAATGTCCAATTTTTGTTCTATTTTATTATAAAGCCACATTTTGAAACCTTGACCAAAGATACTTTTGGGGTCGCCCCTCCGACCGTTTGGGGCTTACCTGCTCCCTCGGGGGAGAGGGAATACTTTTTGTTTCTTCCAAACCATATCGTATAACATATCGTTGGAAAGCTTTTAATGTGATCTTTTATTTTCTGTCTCTAGCCTTCCTTCTTTTTGGTAAGGGTCAATCGTGCTCCAACTTTTGTATCGATATTTTTGACAATAATTTCAAAGGAATATATATTTATTCTTTCGGTTTTACTGTTTTAAAAGCAGAACTGCTGTCAAATTTCGCATAAGAGCCCTTTTCTTTCCGGGTTAAATTGTTATATTTTTAGTTTAGGAGCCAAGTTATTTGGGTTACTAGTTTATTAAGCTGTACTTTTTCAGTTCGTCACCAATCACATTCCCACCTCACACCCTCCCTCCATCCCAATTTTCTTAATTATGGTCCAATTTCAATGGGACCTTTTTTGACATTCTTCCCGAGTCATTTGTTTACCAACTAAACACTGATATTATATCTGCAGCTCTTGGTGAGCACTATTTATGAACGATAATAACAAATTTCGGCTCTTTTCCATTTTAAACTTATCATTCTTGGTTTAAAGCCACGTGACTCAAGGTTCTCGTTAGTTAAGCGGTATTTCATAAGTTTGTCAAAGTGTTTCTGCAAGTTGTATTATAAAAATTCCAGTCGTTTACAACCAAACTTACTGATTTATGATACTTTGAATTTTATGAAATTTCGGAGCTTTCCGAAACTAAAGGATCCCCTGTATGTTATTAATTTTTTTCAAGGGTATAGGTATGAAAAAACGTGCTAAAATGCTTTAAAACTTATTTTTTCAAATAATATATTTAACAATTAAAACAAAGTGATTCCCGAGAATTTTGTACTGTTTTAAAAGGGGACCACATCTCAGAATGTAAGGGGCGTAAAAATTCGAAACTTGGACAGGGCGATGCAAAAAAAAAAAAAAAATTCTCCTTTCAGAAATTCAAAAAAATATTATCTTAATTACAAGCTGAGATATTAATTATTATTTCACTAATTGGTTTATTTCTATTAAATACTTTTTTTTAAGGCAGCCACGTGATTTTTTATAGCAGCAATGACGTTTTCTACCGTTTAGCGTGCGGTTTTTTGACGGCGGGCTGAGATAACTACTACCTTTTCAATATCAAAAATTTTATGTGTTCATACCACTATTTTCGAATAGTAATTTCACAAATATCTTGAATTCTTGCTTAAGATTACCACCCCCTAGACTAATGTATCTTCGGATAGGTTGTGTAAAGGAGTTTCGTTTAGATACACTTTTGTTTTTAATAGACTGCGCTCCAAAAAGAATGGTGCGAAATTTTCGGGTGGAGGGGGAGGGGGGGGGGGAAGGCCGCTAGAACTTTTTTTTTAAACCTTAGCGTTTCTTACCGTTTTAGGTGGGGGTTTTTGACGGAGTCCTGAGATAAATGCTACTTATTAAATATAAAAAAGTCAAAAGTTTAGTTACCACTATTTCCGAATAGTAATTTCGGCAAATAGCTTAAATTTTTGATGAAGATTGCCACACTCTTGAGTAATATATCTACTGATAGGTTGTTTAACGGAGTTTCGTTCACAGTTTTGTTAGGAATAGAGTACTCACCCTGGTGGTGGAATCTGGAACTAACATAACGCGTTTTTGTTAAAATTAGGAAATCTAACAATGCGATCTGTTTTAAACTTTAAGATTGTTTATAACACATGATAAAAAATTATAAAAAAGAATGGTGCGTCACATTTCGGAAGGGGAGGGTAGAGGGGAGGGGCAGAACAAAATTAGAAAATATAACAGGGCGATCTGTTTGAAATTTTAAGATAGTTTATAACACATAATAAAAAATTTTTAAATGATGAATGTAAAAAATTGGGGGGGGGGGGGTGAGCGCGTTTTTTCCACCCGGTGGGCAAAGTGGGGGGGGGGGGGAAGGAGTACACCTATACGGTGCTGTAGGCAGCGGGAACCCGGTTTGGGGTTCGTTCGCTTCGAGATTTCATATTAGGGGGGAGCCCGCTAGTTACTAGCTCTAATATTAAAGATTTCCAAGCAATATACATGTGCGTCCACTATCCTTTTAAGACAGTAAAATTAATTGATTTCTTTTTCCTCTGAGAAAACTAAATTTTCACGTCTTGCAGCGACAAGTTCTTTTTAAATAAAAGAACTTTAATAAACTTTGCTACTTACATTATTAAACTCAAATTGTAAGAATACTAAATCGGTTCTTATGGCAACGTGAATTATGTCCCTGAAAATTTTAATTTTATTTCAGGCCGGAAGAAAATCACAGTGATTTAATTACAGGCAGGGTCGTACTTGCATAACTGAGAGGGCGGTGGCAAAATAGATAAAAAGGGCGCCGATTGCCTTACAAAAAGGCGCAAATGCTCACGGAATTTCGAAAAAATAAATTAGTTCCAAAATGTACACCAGAGGGCGACTTTACCGGAAAGCCATTAAATTTAACACAATAAAGTGACAAAACAGCCGGTTTTACATTTTATTACTCATAATTCTTGTTCTGGATTGTTAATATTGTTTCTTTATTCTGTTTTGGTCGTTTATTGTGCTAAATCCTTTCAAATGAGGAAACTTACAAAGGCTGTGCCCAGTAATGGAGTTATTCCTGTTTTTCAAAGATCTTGTTCTTTTTACGCTGGACCGCGGGGGGGGGGGGGGATGGGGGCAGAAAGTCTTCGGAAATGTAATAATTCTTTAAAAGTATTACGTTGAATGTATTATTTTGAAAAGTAGTATTACTTGAATTTTATTGCATGATAAGTTTTGTTTTAAAGGTTTTCATTAAATTTCATTACAACTGCTGACTGCTTTACGTGGCCGAAAATACAGGCTATTTTTTATTGCCCATCAGAATTTTTGTAATCGAACTGTCTTTTATATTTTTTGAGAAAAGCAAAATGCTGTCAAAGGTGGCGTTTTGAATCGAATTCCCGAACGCGACAGTGCGGGAGGAGGAAGTGAACTGTTGTCACGAGACAACAATCAATTTTAACTCAAGATGTAATTAATTTAAAGAAAGGAATCTATTGTATTATAAATCACTCCAATAACCAAGCCTGCAAGTCTCATTCTTTTATGTAGAGTTTGGCCGAATATTCGGTTTCATTTTCGTTTTTCAGCCCAAAATCTTAGTTTCGGTAAAAATACTGCCGAATATTCGGAATTACTATAACTGCCCCTCCCTAGCCTCCCCAAAACGGCACTCCCATCCAAAGAAGCCGCACATAATATGTATTCACATACAAGGGGATAAATCTAGAAGGTATTAATTGATTAAATTTGTTATTTTGAAATTAAATTATTTAAAAAAAAAATTTATGTTTATAGCGCCTTATATTTAATTAATTTTATTTCAATCAAATTATTTTTTAATTTATAATTATGTCCTGCCGTTTCTACGCAAAACATAATTTAGATAACATGCATATATGGATGTTTATGTTAATTACTTTGAATTTATTTTTAAAACAGTTTCGCTTTCGTTTTCGGTCGAAACTAGGAAGGTAACCGGTTCGGTTTCTGTCGAACACTATTTTTATGTTTGTAAATGAGCACAAATTTCGCATTATTGAACGTTAAACAATATTTTTTTGAGAACCGCTTTAAGGATTTACACATAATCATAACTGATAGATTTTGGAAAATCGAATTTTTATTTTAGAGGCTTTGTCAACGGAATTAAGACTCCTTTATGTGGCCAAAATCTGGAATAGACGATTCTATGTAAGTAAAAAAAGGAAAAAGTATAATAAGCATTATATTATAATTATAACATAAAATTAAAGCTAGTTTTTTTTCAAATTGGCATTTTTAAATAGATGACCACGACACGATTAATTTAATAATACTGAATTGTTTCACTTCTAATTTTGTCAGCTTTTTTTCTTATATAATTATGCAGTGCATTAAGGATTTTTTTTTTAATCATCAAAAATCAGTATTTTTCTATGATATAAGTTGAATATCTCCACCCTTTGTCTCGTCTAGTCACTAAAATAAATCATACAGTATAACTTCAAAATTCCGGCATCATCGGGACCGAGACTATGCCGGATTTTTGAAGGAATATTAAAATAAAAAATAGTACTATATTCTTAATGTTGTCTTTAGCCATATAATTTAATTCATTATAAGTAATAAGTATGTAAGAAAAAGAAAATTAAATAAAAAAAAAAATACTTACTTTAATTTATATTTTCTGTGTTACAGAAAAAAAATCTAATAAAGAGTGAAATAATTTCTTCTCATGTAATTTTGGAAACATCTATGTCAACTTTGTTTGCTTCCGTTTTTTTGGCCGTTCTTTAACAAGTTTTTTTTTTTTTTTTTTGTATTTTATACAAATGAAAAATGTCTGTTTCTGAAATACAGTCTTATTTTTCTAAAGCATACAATAATTCGCCAGTCAAATTTATGCATTTTTCTAGTGACATCCTTTCTTCGGCATGCTGTTCATTCTCGTCTTCTTGGGTTGCTACTAGCACTATCGGCGGTTCTATTTAGCACAGCGTCAGAGATATATCCATTAAATTGTTCGTGATGAATTTTCTTCAATGCTTAGCCAATCATCTATATCGCTTTTTTCGTCACTTGATGCATTTAAAGATTTTTCGTGTTCAATCAGCTCATAAATTGCGGTCTTTTCACGAGAAATGTGAAAGTCTGAAATCTTTCCTCATCATTGATGTCGCCATTGCCGAAAATTCGTATAAGCATATACTATTGTGCTATACGTTCGCCAAAGTTATCCCCAAAGTTGTTCCCTTTGCTAAGCAACGGTGCAGCTCCCAGAAAATATGTTAAGAAAATAATCGCATCTGACAAATGAAAAAAAAAAAAGTCAAATATTCTTTTTTGCATTTTTACTTTCGTTCTTGAAGTTTTTAATTCATAAAGAACTGCTATTTTTCTTCTCCCATAACTTGAAAGTGTAAAAGAAAAAGGAAGGGAAAAATGGTTTTGTTGCTGGAATATTGAAGTTGCCGGATTTTTGAAGTTACACTGTATTTAATTAAAAATTGCTGTTTATTTTAATTTTAGATAAGACAAATTTAAACTACAATGGTTGTCGCAACTTACACGGACAAAAATAAATAAATAAAATAAACGGTCAAGTGCGAATATTACTCGCGCTCAGAGGGTTTCGTACGATAAATACATGAATTATTAACTGTATTATTAAAAAATCGTTGCTAAAAGAATAATAAGATTTCGTAAAAAACTATACAATGTAGGATTGGGTAGACTATAGCCGCATATACTAGAACAGTGGTTGTGCATATATAACGTTATCAATTTAGGGGGGAGGAGGGGGTCTGGCACTTGTTTTCGTATGATATCTCTTGGGGGGGGGGGGGGTTGCTTTTTGATATCGTTATCATTTTTGATCCAACCAAAATTTTCTTTTTTTCAGAAACTTTTTCTTTACATCAAAATAGTCTGTTACCTTTATATATATATATATATATGTTTTTATGAAAATACAAAGCTATTATTAAAGCCATTAAATGTTTATAAAATCATTTCATTCCAAAATTTGGAATACGCCAAAGTTTGACATTCCTGTTTTTCTGCCATATGCGCATATAATTCGTTGTTAGAGAAATCAGGAACATAATATGTAGGAAATGCTACTTGTACCAGTAAAGAAAGACAAAGAATATCCACTGTTTTATTGACAGGGCTGCCATGCACAGGCAACTATTTTTCTATTCTGTTCGTAAAAAAAAAAAAAATGATTTCGTACAGTATATTTCTCTTGCAAATGTTCTTGAACAGTATTCAGTAATTTTTGTTTTGAGAAAAGGTATGAGGTAGAATTAAAAGATTAATCGTCTGTGGCAGCCTTGGATTGATCAATTCTGCTTTTAACCTCCCCGGCAAGAAGACAGTATTACTTTTGAATACATTATGTAACAATATGCTATTATTAAATACTTTTAAATAGTAACTAACTCTTTTAGATATTATTTGATATAAATTTATTTCATTTATTGATATTTTATTGACTTCTTGAATCCGTAAAGTATGCAACTAATAAATGTATAATCATCTTTATGTAATAGCCCCAAAGTATGAATGGGTATCCCATAAAAGTTCAAAGAGATATGAAGCCTAAATAGTATCAAATATTGCTATTCTGTATAACTCTTTTTTAATCTTATCCTAATATACTTTTTTTTAATGAACTTACTGCGGTACTGACAATAAAAGTAGTCCATATTTAAACTTCATTTTGCATTTTAAAGAACAAAATTTAGCGTGGTAATAAACTTTACTTTTTACAGTGTAGTTAAAACAAAACCCTTGTTCAATGTTTAAACTTGGAATTGTGCTAAGCGCGCTTCGAAAGGAGGTCGCAAAGTTGCAATGGTGCCTAGGTCCGTGCAGCGTTTTCCCAGATAGGTTTTTAATTAATTTTTAAAGACACAGGTTGCGTATTGAGAGATCTACTCAATGGAAAGTAGTTGCAAATTCCATAGTATTTATGTGATTAATTCTAATTAAATTAGTCTGTTTTTAAAACTTTGACGTTTATTGCTTTTATACTTGTACTGGGCATTGCATTACACAAATATATCATTAAAAGTCGTTATCTAGGCTTTAAAAGCTGATGGTACATCGAGTACGGCGTCCCTGTTATTATGTATGTCCAAACTTTTCGTAACTTTAAGGGTTAGTATCTCGGCTAATTACCGACGATTTTTTTTCAAAAATCATTATCAACCATGCTTTTATACTTCTGCTACGATAGGTACCTCCGGCGCGCTCCTCAACACGTTTGTTAAATGCCCGCAAATCGAAATTTGTGTGTAACGGAAAAATGCGCTTTTCTCAAAAACTATGTGACCTATGTGACCAAAAACTATGTGACACGCTATAGTTTTCCTGCAAGGTTTAAATTAACTTCTACTTCCTTTAATTTTTTTCATAATTTTAGTTTAAGTAGATTCGGAAATAGATAGGGGGGGGGGGGACACATTTTTGCACTACATTTTCGACGATATCTCTGAAAATATAATACCTAAAATTAAAAGAAATGCATTTTTGTGTTCAGCATTGCGAAATCTTTCACGCGATACACTGCATGATATTCAAAGAAAAGATTTTTTTTTTCAAGTAACTTAATTAGCTCCTCTACATTTTCCCTAAATATATTTGTGAATGTTTAAGAATCTGTAAATATGTGGGTCAATAGTCTTCATTACTTCCCCGAATTTGTTCTTTCCTCGTTCCTTAGTTTACGAGTAAAATGGCTGTGACAGACGGACAGACAGACACAGGAGTGATCTTATAATGGTATATAATATAATGGTTCCGTTTTCATTTTTTAAGTACGGAACCCTAAAAATGCACCATAAGAGCGGCAATAGCTTCAAATATATTTGCAGTTTTTAAAAGTAATATGTATCAAAATTATATTTAAGCATTGTATTACAAAATAAAAAACAAAGTCAAAGAAATTAGAAATAGTTAATGCGGCTGGTCACTCAGCTTCGAAATTCTTCTCCGTAATGTTAAGTCTATGGACTTTTGATGCATTATTATATTTAAAATATCTTCTCGGGAAATTCACATTTTTAACATCTTTTTTCTGTGTACTCTTCTTAAGATTTTAATACTTCACACAGTACACTCGTAAGATTTTAACACTACATATAAAATTAAGTCTATACTTTAGAAATATTTTGTGAACTAAGAAAAAAAAGATACACCTTTTAGGAAGTGTACACAAAAAAATAGATGTTAAAAATATTAATTTCCCGAAAAGATATTTTAAATATACGAATGCATGCAATGCCCATAGACTTTACATTAGTGATGGGAAATCGGAAGCTGAGTGACCAGTCGCAGCCCTCTTAATTGCGTAAAGTGGAAAAAAATTGAAAATAAGAAGAATAACATGTTTTTTCCTACCGCAATTAAGCTTATACGTGTTCATTATTTTGCAGTTATTTTTTACTCGATATCTTGAAAAAAAGAAATGTATCTAAACAAGCAGGTAAGTGTGATTACAGATCGCTCAGAGGGTTTCATTTAAATTTTTTTTCAAAACACTTTATCCTTTCGCAAAATCTGTTAGTTCCACATTTCGCAACCAGGGGGTGCACTCTATTCTAAACAAACCTCTATCTGAACGAAACTCGGTTTTACAAACTATCCGTGGATATATTGGTTGAGAGGATCGGTTACATAGCACACGAGATAGGTAGGCGCCCCCTGGCGGTAAAAATTGGAACTAAAACATGTACGGCTATGGTGCATAATATGACAGAGTGATCAAAAGAGTGTCGCCAAAAGTTAGAAAAATGCACCTCGGGTGAAAAGGGGGGGGGGGATTAGAAAAAATTGCTAACAATATAGATGTTAGAGCCCGGAAGGGTAAATAATATAAGACTTTTTGAAAATTTTATGATTTTTCGAATGATCGCAAGAGTTCTGGTATAGGTATGCAAAATTTCACATCTCCAATTTAATTAGGGGCTCAGTTAGGAAAATTGCTTAAAATACAAAAGTTAGAGCCCAGAGGGGTAAATATAAGACTTTTTCAAAATTTTATTATTTGTCTTTTGATGTGAGGTGTTCAACTAAAATATTCTAAAATTACAAGTCTCCAACATATATAGTTTCTGTAAACGGGCTCTGTGACGGACAGACAGACTGGGTAGTGAGACGAATAGGGTTTCGTCAGATGAACGAAATCCTAAAACTTATAAGGTTTATTGGCAAAGTTATTTTTCGTTTTCACCTTAAGGCTGTTCTCAAATCGAAAAGGGCAACTTTCTAACATAAATTTTAATTTATTTTTTGTCGAAAAGGCATGAAACTAGCTGGTGGTGTTGTTCTGAAACTATGTCATTGGGCTGTTTTTTCCATTTTTCTGCAAACGCAATAGATCTTCCAGAAAAGAGTGTCAAATTGGGCGTTTTAAACCGAATTTCCAGGAGAAGGAAGAAAGAACACTCAAGAGCGGGCGAAAAACGTGTTTGTCACGTGATCAAAATGACTTATAACTCAATAGGTAATTGATGGATGAAAAAAAAAAAAGGAAAAAAAAACAGTTCAATTCCAAATCGCTTCCATGACCAGGATTTCCAATTTTATACCTTTCCGTTAAAAAATGAATTTGTAAATATGTCAAAACGTTTTGCGCTTGTTGAGCAGAGCAGTTAAGAACAGCCTTAAAGGGCATTTTTAAAAATCTGATGTATGTATCAATGAAAATTATTTAATAATTTCGTCAAAAGTTATGGGCAGCTAAAAAGATGTAAAACAATTAAGAATTCTCGACTGAAGAGGAATTTTGTGTAATACACCACTTGTGTTATTACACAAAATATTATAAAACTGCTATAACAGTTGCTTAATTCAATATTTTATTTTTTCATTTTTAACAATTTATTCTTCGCAGATGCCTGTACACCGAGCGTGTGTTGTGTGTTAATTACTATACTTGGGGAACGAGCAAATTGATAGTACAGTATATACTACGAACATTATGCATCCGCGAGAAGAAGTGCGCGGTCTATTTTAATAAAATCTCTCTCGGCATCTGATTTTTTTTTTCAAATTTTTGAATGAAAAATGATTGACTTATTAAATGACACTGATTTAAATTAAAACAAGCCACTGTTATGATATATTTATATTAATTTTATACAAAAATGTTAGATGTATCTATTCGCATTGGTGAAATTTTGGCGACAGTAAACAGGTGTCACACACAGAGCTGCAAACCTATTTACGATAACGTCCCCATTATTTCCGCTAAGTTTGAGATAATTACTTGAAGACTGGTTTTAAATCTGCTATATATATTTTTTTTATTTTTGAAACTATTTAAAATAGAGAAACAATCTTTGTGGATTCGAACTTTTCGAGAAATTTTACCTTAAATACATACTAAACATGACGATAAATTATTTCAAACAATAAATCTAAAGTAAAATAAGTGGTAAGGTGGTTATTTATATTGCTAAGGTTGTAAGGAAAAAAAAATAGGTAATTCTCAGTAACATGAATCTTTCTGACGGCAGCATCGAGTCATTTTTAACAGAAACATGGGTATGTGCAGGGGAGGGGGGGGGGGGGGCTCAACCTTTGAAAAAAGTAAGAATTTTTAAATTAAAAATTTTTAAAATACAAATGTTAAAAGTTTATTTGCGGATTGAATTGATATTGCATAGTTGCAATTTCGTTGCATGATAAGTTTATTTAAAGGTACTCTAAAGTTTCTCATTATTGCATTAAAAGTGTAAAACGTAGTTTTATTTTCGCATGAAACAACTTTTCACTCTCTAACATTGCTTACTGTAAAACCAGTGTAACAATCTTATTACGGCCGGGCGAGAACTCGTCCTCCCCCCCCCCCCCACCCACCGTTGTGCCTGTAGACTTCACAAAATTAATACTATTGGATATACATATACATATATTGAATTATAGTATTTTTGAATGTAATATATTAAATTATATATTACATTGCAAAATAAATCAGAGTCTGGGAATGATTTTTTTTAAGGTGTGTATGTGGGGGGGGGGGGGGGAGGAGAAGAAGAAAGCAATAATGGAAGGTAATGAATAGTTATGACAATATATTACATAAGTGCACACACACACACATTACTGCTGAAAATTTCTTCAAATGTTAATTTTCATGTACTATAATGTTTTCGAATTTGATTACAAAAATAATAGGTTGGTTTTGCTATTTTAGAATGAACCATAAAAAATACTTGTAAATTTCTTAAATTAGAATCAAATTCAGTTTGCAAATATATTAATTAGATAATAATAAAGATTTATAAATTTTTCCTTCGTAAATTATTTGTATTATTCTTTTGAAAATTTAGAATATTTTTGCAGTACATGCTATTTAAAATAATTTTTTATTGGCTGATTGTACATTTGAAAAACAGATCGATGCAACGCACTGTAAGCACTAGTAGGAGAACGAAAGTGTGTGTGTGTGAGTGGAGGAGGGAAGGGCACTACCCCCTGTAGGTCGCTTGAATTCCCCGCACGGTAGTCATTTTTTAGATCTATTTTACTTTTTACATTGATTTGTTTCAAATATATCTTAAACTATCGCGGTTCAAGGGGGGGGGGGGTCCCCCTTAACGAAAATAAGCATTACTGTTCAATTCTTTTTTTATTTTATTTACTTTCATCCTTTTTCCCCCTTCTCTCTTTTTAATCCTAGTAGAAATTTGTTGGTGAATATTTAATATTTTTTAATTGTTAAATTTTTAAGTTGTTTTTTTATTGATATGTTTTCAAAATTGCCCTGCACAGAAATTTTGATTATTATTATTATGTTCTAGTTTAGTTTATTTCATTTTTATAATCCTCATTAAAAAAGGCTGCGGACAACAGTCATATCCCTTCTAAAACCTACCTTCCTGGGTTTCGTACTGCTAATGCCCATATAACATCGTTAGTTATGTCTACTGGAAATATTGGAACAAATGGTAAAATTATGTTATATAGTACAGAAGTTTAACATGACTATGTGACTGAATTGCTAATTTAGAACAAACAAATAAAAATATTTTTTTTAATATTAGAAAGAGATTTGCATTACTTTAAAAGACCATTTCTGAATGAAAAAAATGACTGTGCTTAAGAAAATAGCAAAATGTTATAGGTAATGTTAAATTGAAACAATTTTTTTCCTTTCAATTCAAAATTTCTTAAATAGCCAATTACTTTCTAAGAACAAAATTTCCTAGAAAAGGACATGTTTATCAAATTTAAATAATGTGCATTCATGAAAGATTGTAAATAACCAGTTATATTTCATTTTTCTAAAGAAGAAGAAAAAAAAAATACTGCTTGAAAGAGACTTTATGATATGACGCAATCATACAATCATTTTATGCTGCCGAAATGAGTGTTATATCGCCAGATGTGGTAATTAAGTATCGCTAAGTAGTGCTCAGGCACTATCAAGCTTTCCTTTTACTATCTTCATAAACCTTCCCCTAGTAGTATTTCATGGGAAAATACCTCCACATCCGATTTCTATTTTCTCCAGAAAGATACAGAGCTCCAAAAATCTCAGAATGCGGTATAATCAATAAAAAGTGTCACATCTGGTATTATTACAGAAACCACTTGGTATCTATAGAACCCATATCTAGTTAACTTGAAACCCCGCCGAAATCGTAATTTGTCTTCTTAGGAACTCCCCCGTTATTGACTAAGAGCATTGAAAACTGAACACAAACACATTTGCACTTCTTTTACTTATATTCATCCATTTTTTGTAAAACGACTTTTACAATTTTAGTGGTATTTATTTTAATTACATGTGTATTTTTCAATTTATAAATCGGGGTGGTGTTTGAAATTTAAAGCGGTTAAGCAAATCCGGTTAAAAAAAAAAAAAAAAAAAAAAAAAAAAAAAAAAAAAAAAAAAAAAAAAAGACGTTTTTAGATATTGGCATTTTCGGGTGCTAAAAATACAATCAAATTTTTAAATAGATATGAAAAATTAACATTTTCTTCTTTCAAAAGCAAAATTTACATAAGTTTCTATTGCACAATATTGTGAACAATTAGTCTTGGCGGTCTAACTTATATTAGCTTTAAGAAATTATGGAATGCTCGCCTTTAGTAGAACTTAATGTGCCAAGTAGAACTAATTTATGTGTTTTTATGGGGAGTGTACGTGTGTGTGTGTGTGGGGGGGGGGGGTTGCTATCACAAAATCACGATAGTAGTTTTTTTAAAGTTGTTTTTAAAGAGCCGCTGAAAATATCTGATCAAGTGACCAAGGGCGCAACGATTACAAAAGCATGATATTAGTTTTTTTAAAGTTATTTTTACAGGGGCGCTGAGAAAAATCTCACCAAGGGCATCATGATTACGAAAACAAGACATTAGTTTTTTGAGAGTTATTTTTACACAGGCGCTGAAAACAATCTGACCAAGGGCGCCATGATTACAAAAACACGATAATAGTTTTTTGAAAGGCATTTTTACAGAGGCGCTAAAAAATATCTGACCAAGGGCGCCATGATTACAAAAACACCATAATAGTTTTTTGAAATTTACTTTTACAGAGGCGCTGAAGAAAATCTGACTAAGGCCGCCATGATTAGAAAAACACGATAATAGTTTTTTGAAAAGCATTTTTACAGAGGCGCTGAAAAATATCTGAACAAGTGACCAAGGGCTCCATGATTACAAAAACACGATATTAGTTTTTTTTCAAAGTTATATTTACAGAGGCGCTGAAAAAATGTTACCAAGGGCGCCATGATTAGAAAAACATGATAACAGTTTTGTAAAATTCCTTTTTTATAGAGGCGCTTAAAAAAATCTGACCAAGCGCGCCATGATTAGAAAAACACGATAATAGATTTTTAAAAGGCATTTTTACAGAGGCACTGAAAAATATCTGACCAAGGGCGCCATGATTAGAAAAACACGATAAGTTTTTTGAAAAGCATTTTTATAGAGGCGCTGAAAGAAAAATTTGACTAAGGGCGCCATGATTACAAAAACACGATATTAGTTTTTTGAAAGTTATTCTTACAGAGGCGCTGAAAGAAAATTTTGACCAAGGGCGGCCATGACTACAAAAACACGATATTAGTTATTGAAAGTTATTCTTACAGAGTCGCTGAAAAAATCTGACCAAGGGCGCCATGATTACAAAAGCACAATATAATTTTTTTAATTTATTTTTACAAAGGCGCTGAAAAAAATCTGACCAAGGGTTGAAAAAATCTGACCAAGGGCGCCATGATTAGAAAAAGACGATAATAGCTTTTTGTAAGACATTTTTACAGAGGCGCTGAAAAAATCTGACCAAGGGCGCCATGATTAGATAAGCACGATAATAATTTTGTGAAATTCATTTTTACAGAGGCGCTGAAAAAAATCTGACGAAGCGCGCCATGATCAGAAAAACACGATATTAGTTTCTGGAAATTTATTTTTACACAGGCGCTGAAAAAAATCTGACCAGTGCGCCATGATTAGAAAAAGACGATAATAACTTTTTGTAAGACTTTTTACAGAGGCGCTGAAAAAATCTGACCAAGGGCGCCATGATTAGAAAAACACGATAATAGTTTTTTGAAAGTTATTTTTACAGAGGCGCTGAAAAAATTTGAATAAGGGCGCCATGATTACAAACACACAATATTAGTTTTTTAAATTTATTTTTACAGAGGCGGTAAAAATAATCTGTCCAAGGGCGCCATGATTACAACAACACGATAATAGTTTTTTGAAATTTATTTTTACAGAGGTGCTAAAAAAAATCTGACTAAGGCCGCCATGATTTGAAAAACACGATAATAGTTTTTTGAAAAGCATTTTTACAGAGGCGCTGAAAAATATCTGAACAAGTGACCAAGGGCGCCAAGATTACAAAACACGATATTAGTTTTTTTCAAAGTTATTTTTACAGAGGCGCTGAAAAAGTGTTACCAAGGGCGCCATGATTTGAAAAACACGATAACAGTTTTGTGAAAGTCATTTTTATAGAGGCGCTGAAAAAAATCTGACCAAGCGCGCCATGATTACAAAAACACGATAATAGTTTTTTGAAATTTACTTTTACAGAGGCGCTGAAGAAAATCTGACTAAGGCCGCCATGATTAGAAAAACACGATAATAGTTTTTTGAAAAACATTTTTACAGAGGCGCTGAAAAATATCTGAACAAGTGACCAAGGGCGCCATGATTACAAAAACACGATATTAGTTTTTTTTCAAAGTTATATTTACAGAGGCGCTGAAAAAATGTTACCAAGGGCGCCATGATTAGAAAAACATGATAACAGTTTTGTAAAATTCCTTTTTATAGAGGCACTTAAAAAAATCTGACCAAGCGCGCCATGATTAGAAAAACACGATAATAGATTTTTAAAAGGCATTTTTACAGAGGCGCTGAAAAATATCTGACCAAGGGCGCCATGATTAGAAAAACACGATAAGTTTTTTGAAAAGCATTTTTATAGAGGCGCTGAAAGAAAAATTTGACTAAGGGCGCCATGATTACAAAAACACGATATTAGTTTTTTGAAAGTTATTCTTACAGAGGCGCTGAAAGAAAATTTTGACCAAGGGCGGCCATGACTACAAAAACACGATATTAGTTTTTTGAAAGTTATTCTTACAGAGTCGCTGAAAAAATCTGACCAAGGGCGCCATGATTACAAAAGCACAATATAATTTTTTTTTAATTTATTTTTACAAAGGCGCTGAAAAAAATCTGACCAAGGGTTGAAAAAAATCTGACCAAGGGCGCCATGATTATAAAAAGACGATCATAGCTTTTTGTAAGACATTTTTACAGAAACGCTGAAAAAATCTGACCAAGGGCGGCATGATTAGATAAGCACGATAATAATTTTGTGAAATTCATTTTTACAGAGGCGCTGAAAAAAATCTGACGAAGCGCGCCATGATCAGAAAAACACGATATTAGTTTCTGGAAATTTATTTTTACACAGGCGCTGAAAAAAATCTGACCAAGTGCGCCATGATTAGAAAAAGACGATAATAACTTTTTGTAAGACTTTTTACAGAGGCGCTGAAAAAATCTGACCAAGGGCGCCATGATTAGAAAAACACGATAATAGTTTTTTGAAAGTTATTTTTACAGAGGCGCTGAAAAAATTTGAATAAGGGCGCCATGATTACAAACACACAATATTAGTTTTTAAAATTTATTTTTACAGAGGCGGTAAAAATAATCTGTCCAAGGGCGCCATGATTACAAAAACACGATAATAGTTTTTTAAAATTTATTTTTACAGAGGCGCTGAAAAAAATCTGTCTAAGGCCGCCATGATTTGAAAAACACGATAATAGTTTTTTGAAAAGCATTTTTACAGAGGCGCTGAAATATATCTGAACAAGTGACCAAGGGCGCCATGATTACAAAACACGATATTAGTTTTTTTCAAAGTTATTTTTACAGAGGCGCTGAAAAAGTGTTACCAAGGGCGCCATGATTTGAAAAACACGATAACAGTTTTGTGAAAGTCATTTTTATAGAGGCGCTGAAAAAAATCTGACCAAGCGCGCCATGATTAGTAAAACACGATAGTAGTTTTTTTGAAAAGCATTTTTATAGAGGCGCTGAAAGAAAAATTTGACCAAGGGCGCCATGATTACAAAAACACGATACTAGTCTTTTGAAAGTTAATCTTACAGAGGCGCTGAAAGAAAATTTTGACCAAGGGCGCCATGATTACAAAAACACGATATTAGTTTTTTGAAAGTTATTCTTACAGAGGCGCTAAAAAAATCTGACTAAGGGCGCCATGATTACAAAAACACGATATTAGTTTTTTAAACTTATTTTTACAGAGGCGCTGAAAAAATCTGACCAAGGGCGCCATGATTACAAAAGCACAATATAATTTTTTTAAATTAATTTTTACAAAGACGCTGAAAAAATCTGCCCAAGGGTTGATGAAGAGATGACCGAGGGCGCCATGATTAGAAAAAGACGATAATAGCTTTTTGTAAGACATTTTTACAGAGGCGCTGAAAAAATCTGACCAAAGGCACCATGATTAGAAAAGCACGATAATATTTTGTTAAATTCTTTTTTACAGAGGCGCTGAAAAAAATCTGACGAAGCGCGCCATGATCAGAAAAACACGATATTAGTTTTTGGAAATTCATTTTTACACAGGCGCTGAAAAAAATTTGATCAAGAGCGCCATGAATAGAAAAACACATTAGTGTTTGGAAATTTATTTTTACACGGGCGCTGAAAAAAATCTGACCAAGGGCGCCATAATTAGAAAAAGACGATAATAACTTTTTGTAAGACATTTTTACAGAGGCGCTGAAAAAATCTGACCAAGGGCGCCATGATTACAAACACACAATATTAGTTTTTTAAATTTATTTTTACAGAGGCACTAAATAAATCTGTCCAAGGGCGCCATGATTAGAGAAACACGATAATAGTTTTTTGAAAGACATTTTTATAGAGGCGCTGAAAAAAGTCTGACTAAGGGCGCCGTGATTAAAAAATACGATATTAATTTTTTGAAAGTTATTTTTATAGAAGCGCTGAAAAAATCTGACCTAGAGTTCCATGATTACAAAATCCGATATTAGTTTTTGAAATTTTTTTTTACAGAAACGCTTGAAAGAATCTGACCAAGGTCTCCTTGATTACAAAAACACGATAT
Organism: Maratus speciosus; assembly: GCA_963932465.1. Taxonomy (NCBI): domain Eukaryota; kingdom Metazoa; phylum Arthropoda; class Arachnida; order Araneae; family Salticidae; genus Maratus; species Maratus speciosus. The sequence goes on along the minus strand of OZ010796.1, from coordinate 127,127,339 downwards.
TAGTTTTTTGAAATTATTTTTATAGAAACGCTTAAAAAAATCTGACCAAGGGCGCCATGATTACCAAAGCCGCCTCTGACAATGGGACCAAAAATGGGACCAAATGAAATTAAAATGAAAATCTCCTGTCTTAAATTGGAATTCCTTTTTCTTCTTTGTCTTTTGTACTTTCCCAAAAAGCAGAAATATCAAACTACCGGGCAGCCACCCATAGGGCGCTAAATATTTGACAAAAAGTATGCCAAATACGTCATTAATACTAATATCAATTTATGTGGAAGTTACTATTCTTCGGTGTACTGAATAAAATCTGGACCAGGGCGCCGTGACTATCAAAGTCTCTGGCAATGAATCCATTTAAAATTAGAATCTGTTTTTTATACAGTGTTTCGTCGTTTATACTTGCACAAAAGGTAGAAATACAAAACTACCTGGGAACACCAGGGGCGCTAAATACTTAGACGCAGAAAATATGCAAACTTATTAGACGCACACTTATTAGAAGCATTCTTAGAGCAGAACTTATTTAGGCGTATATCTAAATAAGTGAATAATTAATATTATATTTCTTAGCATTTATCCTTAGTACAGGCTTTGAAACAAAGTCTGGTCGGGTTAACGTGTAACAATGGCACATCTGATTGTCGATAACTTGTGTTATCTCGAAATTGGGTTATCTAATTATCTTTGATCACACATAGTTTGCTTATGCTATATTTAAAAAAATAAAAAGCATTACTTTTTAATTTTCCAAATGAAAATCTTTGAAAATTTTATGCCTTTCAGAATACACAACTATAAGCGTGCTTAAAAAAAAAAAAAAAAAAAAAAAAAAAAAAAAAAAAACTGTGATGATGGGCGCACCGGGCATTTGCCTCGTTGCCCGGTGGGCCAGTATGACCCTGATTACAGGGACAGTCAAAAGTTTTCCGTTACATTACGGCCAATGGAAAAAATTATTTCAAGTGCATTTTACGGATGTTACAGACTTTCGAACAGAATGAAAATGATATGCACTTATGAAGTGCACTAAAATATACATTCAGTACAATATGCGGTGCAAAAAATATTTATAGAACTAGTTATTGTACGAGTGCACCACATTTGCCACGTTTGACGCGCAATTCCCAACTTGTATTTAACCGAGATCTTTCTTAAAAAATAAATTTAAATAAAATCTAAATTACAATATTAGTAAAGTTACATCTTAAAACTAATAATTTTAAAAGTTAAAAACTTTATTATTTGACTCAAAGGTCTGTAATAGCTTACAACTGGGCACCTGACTTTGTCTACCCTCTAAATGGGAGGTATAGGAGGTGGTCGCTATGGCTCTGCTGATTCGCTAAGTTTTGAAATTAATATTTTTGAGCTTATCTGTGCGAATCTGTGAATATCGAAATATCGATTCAAGTATCGATTCTAGAATTTGGGAATCGATTCTTATTGTGATCGATTCAGTTTTATACGATGTCGATTTTAATCAATTCCTGAATTTTCCAGAATCGCCCATCACTACCTTATATGGATGAAATAAACGACACCGATTTTACACATAAATAAACTTTGTACTTAAAACTTATAACGGACGGAGATCTGATTAAAGTATTTATATAAATATAAATTTACAAAATAAAATTAAGCATAGTTATAATAAAGTAAATCGTCATATTTATTATATTAAGTAATAGTTAAACTATTATAATTAAGTAAATTTTTACAATATTTAAATATAATTATAATAATTAAGTATAATTATAAATTTATAAAATTAAGTATTAGTTATAAATTTAAGTATTTGATAAAGAGCTCAATCCTTGAGTTCGGTCTGGGCGTATCTGATACTTTTACATATATATTAACTTTGTATTTAAATGATTTTAAAACCAAATTTTAACTTAAATACTTTCATGTTTACCAATATTTTTCTTTCGTAATATATTAGCATCGATTTTCTGAAGCACCAGCTTCATATTTAAAAAGAAGATTTTTCTAGTTTTGCGAGTGTAGGATAAATGTTGGTTAAACATTAAAATATTTAAATTAAAAGTTTAAGCTTCAAACCAGACTTGTAATTACAGAGCTGATATATGTTTAAAAGTGTCAGACACGCTCAAAACCGTACGCATGGATTGAGCGCTTTATCAAATACTTAAATAATTTTTTCACCAGATTTCCGTCTTTGAGGGTGAATTAACGAAGATGCTGTCATATAGGGGAAACTAGGGAGGGTTGACCCACATTTTACAAAATGATTCTTTATTTTTTAGATACTGAAAGTAGAATAAAGTCTTATATATCATTTTATTCGTTATAAAATCAGTTATAAAAATTAAATTGCTACATAAGTGTAATACATAAGAAATTTGAAAAAATATTGATTCTAAACTTGAGAAAATAATGGGTCAAGGCTCCCCACATATGGGAGGGTTGACCCACTATCTGGAAGGCTTGACCTAATTTCTTTTATATATTGAAATATTTGTGAAGAGAAATAAAATCAGCTTAAAAAAGCTAAATAACTGTATACTGCATGCTTTAATTATTATAAAAAATATTTTTGAAAATACGATGCTTAAACAAACCTGTTTAGACGCAATCGCAAGTCAGAGGAGAAAATTTTTGTTTTAAACAGGATTTTGTCTGAGCAGGTGTAATTGTACAGCATCAAAAATGAAACTTTAACATTTAAGACAGTATTCCGCTAGAGACAGGTTCCGTTTTCATAGGGTTTCATGCATTATTATGCCCGTATGTAGTAGCCACTGCCCCTCTTTTTTTGTCTCCTTGTACTACTTTTTGTGACATTCGATCTGACAACTCTAGTTGTCACATAGTTTGGCTTCATCTCACTGTATTCATATCGGTGAAATTTGTCTACATAACTTTCTAAAGTTTTCCGGTCAGTGGTATGTTCTTTTCCAGCCGCATGAGTACTTAACTTTTCATTAACATCTTTAACCCTTTCAGTGGCAAAGTACTTTCAGTACTAAAATGTTGAAATAAATGACTGGCACCGGAATATTACAAACAAATTTATTTGGAAATAATGAAAAGGCTATATTTCACATACATATTAAGTGGAAAAGATTATAGCAAAATTCTGGTGCCACTGTGGCGTTTAGGAATTAAAATCAAGTGGTTTCATAAATATACCACTGCCCCTGAAACGGTTAGGACTGCAGCTTTCATACTTTCTCGCCTTTTCCACTGTTTCATTTTACCTATGTAAAAAAGTTCCTATCAACTTTCCCATTTATATTTCATTAATTTGTTTTGTGCGGTGGATACTATAGCAATTTTTCACATCTTTCTTTAATCAGTTTCAAACGTTTTCTTTTCCATCACCCCATTTTACCTTAGCTTTACAGAATAAATTTACATTCATTTTTTATGCAACAATTAATCTTTCATTATACAAAGATTTCCAAAACTCTTTAATTAACACATTGCCTACGGGCAATTTTTATCAAATCTGAATTTTAAAACAGTAGAAGCTCCTCCCTGTTCTAAAAGTCTTTTGTAAATTGGTGTTTTACATAGGTTTCCTAAGTTTATGCATCGGTAAATATCTTTCAATGTACGAATTTAATATAAAATGTCTTACAATCTAAAAAATTATGGACAACATGATATAAATGCATTTTCTGTAAGGTAGAAGCCACGCCCTTAGTCAAAGATGTTTTTTGAATGAAAACGAGAATTCTTGTTTCCCGTCGTGAATGTGTTACGGGAGTCTTGAACATCTCTCAAGCCTCCCTCATAGTGGGTGGGTCAAGCCTCCCCACATAGTCTTTTTCTAAAGAAAAGCACACTGTTATGTTAAGCCTAACTTACTGTATAATCTTTATGCCTGGAATGAAAGCTCGATATTTCTGCTTTACTTAAAACCTATTTACTTAAATTTCTATGATATATTTTATCTGAAAAAAGCTTACAAAATATTTCTAAAAAACATAATTTTTAGGTTGAAAACTCTTCACAATGGATTTTTTACACAGCGATTTCGATTATCAGTATGAAATAGCGACTGTTGTTTGAGCATTCCAGTAGCTTTGGTTGACACCTACTGATAAAACTCTGAAATTCTTTTAAATATGAAAACTGATGGGTGGGTCAAGCCCCCCCCGTATGGTCAACCATCCCTAGTCTCCCCTATCCGTAAAAGAAAAAAATGCATAATTCACTTTACTAGCAATTAATGGTCAATCATAAATTATCTCATAAATTTGCTTTGGTTTTTTATCCCTTCTTCCCCTTATGTCACACTCGAGTGGTATACCCTTCGCCCCCACTCTGAAGTGACAAATTTTCCAACTAAAAATTTAGGGCTATTTTTTTTTTTTTTGCAAAATAAATAAATAAAATAGTAGTGATCTATTTTCTACTGATATAAATACGATAAAGCCATTAAGATCGCATGTGCTTTTACTACACTCTGTAGCAATTCAAAATAAAGCTTAAATATACTTAATACTATTTGAATAAAGTAGCATTTTGAAAAAATGAACATTATTATATTTCTGACAAATAATGACGACATAATTTTTTGATTATTTTGGATGTGTTGTCACAATATATTAAGGAGATACTTCAGTCACACTCAGACACTCAAAATCTAATGTTAAAATTACTTGAGCGTTTTCTTTATATCTCGTTTACGTTTCAATATTTTTAAGTATTTCTTTTGCATTAGATAGCTTAGTTCGATCTATTCAAAGGCCCTTTTTGCTTTTTTTGATTTTGGTAGCAGTTTTTTATGAGGTTACTTTCACTTCCGGCCCGGTTTCAAAAGTGAAAATGCCCTCATACCCACCTCCCTTTTCACACATTGTAACTATTTAATTCCTAAACTCTTTTTTTTTTAAAGGTTTTGTCCCAATTGCAAAATTATTTCAAGTATTTTTGTTATTTATACTATTAAACAAAAACATAATTTGAAGAACAAATTAAAAAAACAAAATTTGTTTCCTACATTGTTTAAGCCCGAGAAGGCACAGATATTAAAATATTTCATTCAATTAGTTCTACATTTAATGTTAAATTTTTGTAAAAAATTAGTTAAGCCAATTGATGATTAAAAAATAAAAATAAAATTCATACAATATGATACTTAAAACACCCTAAAAAATTAGATTCTGTTCAAATGAAATCGAAATAAATCTTAGACTTGTTCCATTTTTAATTGAAAATATTTGTAATGCAGATTTTGTATTATGTTTATGACAATTGTGCATAAAATGATAAGATGCATGCAAAATACAAAACTAAAAAAAAAAGTGCAAGATTTATTTCGATTTCATTTGAACGGAATCTAATTTTTTAGGGTGTTTTAAGTATCATATTGTATGGATTTTATTTTTATTTTTTAATCTTTAATTGGCTTAACAAATTTGTTACAAAAATTTAACATTAAATGTAGAACTAATTGAATGAAATATCTTAATATCTGTCCCTTCTCGGGCTTAAACAATGTAGGAAATATTTTTTTTTTTTTTTTTAATTTGTTCTTCAAATTATGTTTTTGTTTAATATGTCAAGTTTTTTAATAACTACTGCACTCAGACGAACGTATTTCAAAATTAATAGAGAGTATCATTATCAGGCTTTGATGTATGCGGTATTGCATCACAATGTGGGATGCAGTTTACCAATGTGTAATTCAAAATGTTTCACCACTGTAGTAATGCAGGTTGCGGTAGTTTGGACAAAAACTTCTAATCTGAACGTAAAAAATCATAATCAAAACATAAAAAAATAACTTCAATAAAATTTATATACCCTATTTCCCACTCAGGAACGCTATGAATGTAAATGTAAATTGTGTTGAATCCTTACTTCTAATATTTAACAATACTATTGCTGTGATACAGTAAAAAATAAAAAATAAAAGTTTTACTTAAATTTTTAAACCTTATTCTCTCCCAAGGGGTGATGTAAACACATCAGAAAATTATTACCTAAGTTTAACTTGGGTTATAAATAGTTCTCATCTCGGAAACAAAAATATATTTTAAAATTTAAGTTATGTAATTCCCCACTAAGTTCGCTACCTGCGTAAAAATAGCTATCCATTAGAAACTTTTTACTAAAATATAAACTTGACCAAAGCAAAAACTTATTCTGAAAATATCCTTTTTATTTCCACTATGACGCCATATTCACCTTTTCAATTTTTGGAAAAAAAAAAAAAAAAAAAAAAAGAACTAGCTTAATTTAATATTTCACGTGAAAATCGTTCAACCAAAAATAAATAAATTACTATTACGGCTTTTGAAATTTTTGCAACAATGAAGTAAAAATGTTACATTTTCTATGAAAAATGTCCGTCGATTTTCAATGAAAAAAGCGAAAATTGGAATTATTCAGAAAAATATTTGAATAATGTAAAAAAAAAAAAAAAAATGGCCCATGTTTCTATCTGGGTTATATTTCCCGCATATGCAAAGGCATTTTACCATTCGTTTTGACCCAGACGTCAGGCAAACGTTTTTACCCTTTAAATTTATAATATCATTAGAATTAGTAAAGAATAAAAAATGCGTGGCATCAGGGACAAAAAGGTGGTAAGAAAAAATGAAAAAGTTATGATCTCCATAGGCTTTTCCATGTTAAATTAACATTGAAAAGTGACACAGGAAATAAATAAGTAATGCGCTGCCGCGCAATACTTAAATATGGCCATTCATCAAACCAAAAGCAATTTTCGTTAAAATATTATTACCTCAAATGTTACGAAATTAAATTTTGTATACGGTCTTTCAGCACTATATGATATATTTAGAAAAACTTTCTCTGTACTGCAACAAGTAAGACTGTAAAAATACTGTTTTTCTACTATCTAAGCATGCAGAGTACATGATATTTTGAATAGTGTGGATTTTTGTTGTTTTCTGGCATTTAAAACTGAGAATTGCTTAAAATGCAGAAAACACATTTTTTAATGCCTGAAAAAAATATGTGTTAAAAAATTCTTAGGTTTTAATGTTTCGAAAGCATTTTTGTAAACAAAGTGAAACATATTCTGTTTTAACACAACCCTTTGTTTTCAGATGAGAAAGCCCTGAAATCTCTGTAATAAGTACGAAAATAAAAACAATGCTAATCTAAAATAAATTACAATCAAACTTACGAAATAAAATGAATATACAAATGGAAATCTACACAAATACAAAGTTTTTACAGCAAATATTTTATTATAACAAATAAAAAATTAGCAATAGAAAATATATGGGTTACAAAATTCTTATGTTTCAATGTTACCTATAACAGAAGAATCTTTTACAAACTGATACAAATTCTTCTTTAACACAAACGATTGTTTGCATACATATAAGAAAGCGTTGAAATCCGTATGATTAGTAATAAAATAAAAACAATGCTAAACTGGATTAAACTACAACCATAACTTACAAAACCAAAATTAATATTGATTGGAAAACATACAAATGCAAAACATTGCTAGCAGTTAGTGTCCATTAACACAGGAAAAATGAACAAACAACTATACTCAACACATAAATTGGTATAACAGAAATAAATAAATAAATATCAATGAAATTGAAGAAACAAAACTTACAGTGAAAATTTGAAGAAATGTAAACATTTTTATGTAATTGTCGATTTTTTATTATGAGTAGGGACTGTGGACTTTAAAAATCACGAAATTCGATTAAAAAGTCGATTTAAATTATTTGATGGATTATGAAACTAAATGCTCAAACTCCGCCCCTGAATACTAGGCCTGTGTGCTGACACAAAAATGGCGGCTATTGAAGGCGGGTTTTTTTTTTTTTTTTTTTTTTTTTCGCGTTTGCATTTCCGCTAAATTTAGAAACCAACATTTTCTAAAAGTTTTGTTTCACTTATTAAATCTCAGAAAAATAGGGCTTAGAAAACTTTAAAAAATATTGGTATTCAATTTCAAAGATCGTGCAAAGGCAGGTAAGTATCAGCATACAACAGCGGCCATTTTATTTTCAGGCTTATTGTTTAGGGGGCGGTGGTTCATATTCATTCCATTAAGAGATAATTTTTAATTCTACTACTTCCTTTCAGAGATATAATGTTTTATATTTGTAATATATATATATATATATTTAAACAGTTAAAACACATCTAAAATGATGTTTTCTAAAAATTAAAAATTACGCGCATTTCTCAATTTGTGAACATTTTATTTTATGAGCATTCCTAATAAATAAAATTATTTTACAATTTTCATGAAAGCTTCTATTGTAATATTTGCATAATATCTGAAAAATAAATATTCTCATTATTTTTTGCAAAAGAAATGCGCATGGAACATTTTAAAATATGTAATTATTTTGTAGTATTTAAAATGCAACAACTAAAAATATTTTTAATATTTTAATTTAAACTTTTTTGCACAAATATTTTGCTTTTTTCTTAACAATTCTTCCAAATTCCAAGTGAAGTCATTTAAAATTTATATGTCAAACTCCTCTACCTGCTTAAACAATGTATGAAAAAAAGGCGTCATTGACACATTGTTCGTTAAAACAGAGCTACCCAACAAGACGCCATTTAAGGAGGCCCGGAAATCAAAATTCTCAGAAATGCATTTATTGTTATTTATTTTAATAATAAAATACTACAGTGTTAAATAAACTAAATAATGCAAACCGCGTATTTCTACAATTATTACATCAGCAAATACAACAATTTATGTGTTCCACGAACACTTCTATCCTGTCCGTAACTGTAACTTTTAAGTCACTTTGTCTCAGAATTGCTTTTATCATAATTTGTCATGTTTAAAAGGATATATCTAAATTTATTTGTAAGATATACGTGGCTAGTTATATGGGATTTTGTAGTTTAATTCACATAGCTGATAACTGTTATGCTTGTTGGCCATCGTTATTTTCGAAAAATTTGTTTGGCCTTATTCAATTAATGAGATATCTCTCACAAAGTAAGTCACATTTTTCCGTTCTAAAATACTGGTAGCCAAAAATCGTAGCGTGTGACTTACACGACCAGTACTCATGGAAATAGCCATGTATAAAATTTTGGACAGAGTTTTGTTATATTTGTAATAAATTGTCTTCGGGACTTAAAATATGATTTTCAAAATAAGAATCATTCTCAAAAATCCTCCTTTTTAAAAAATCTTTTATATGTATTATGAATTTTGTAAATATTTCTTTTATAAATCCTGAAAACAAAATAACAAGTAACTTTTTTCAATACGGTAGTGAAAAAGAAAACAAATCTGGCAAAGTGGTTCTTGATTTATATCAAAAAACTTTAAAATAATTTAAAAAAATTTATTTTTTTAATTTTTTTAAATAAAATTTGAAAGTTTTTCAAAACATTTTATCTTAAAAGTAATCGATGTAAAAATTTAAGTTGCAGATAAAAATATGCTTAAGAAAAGAAAATTTTGACTCCCGGACCACCCTAAAGGCTTTCTTAGTACCTTTAAGAACCTGTCCTGTTGGAAGTCTTTTAAAGATAATAAAACATTTAAAAGATAATTTTAAAAATAATAAAAATGTTTACATGTACTTTTATTACAATTATCATGCTTTATTAAGCATTTTTATACCCTCCCTTGCAAAATTTTTCACTACGACCTTCTGAGAAAGATCCTTTAAATATACTATTTAATTCGTTTATTCGGCAATTTCTGTTTTCATGAGGTCCCCTAAATCGTAGAGCAATTAGTGTTGGACAAGCTAAACGAACAACAAGAAAATTTGATAAAAAAGTAAGTTTTTTCTTATTATTATAAATGGGATTTTATTTCCGTTTGAAAAAAGTAAAATTATATTTATACATTTTTTATTGAAATTGTTTATTATATTCAAAATTCATAAGGTCATCTCTTTTATGCTTTTCGTTTCTTTCATTCTTTAGTTTTTCATGTTGAGGGTCACATATGAAAACATTAACTTCGAAAACACAATCTGTAGTGTATTTAGCTATCACTTATTTTCTTAACACTAGAACGCCCGGAAAATTTTCTCAAGTTTCACAAAAATATTTTACACCAGAATTTTTATTTAAAATTATTTGACAGATTTATTTAACGTAAATCTGCGTTTTTAAAGTTTAACTTATTTTGTGAAAGAATTTCTGGTTCAACTTGAAATTTAATCATATGGTCGGAGTCGAATTGACTCCTTCCGGGCGTTCTAGTGTTAAAAAGTAAAATTCCCAATCAAAGCTACATAAATTATACCAAATAAAGGAACATGTTAAGTTTAACACATAATACAGTAATACAGTTACACGCATAATACAATAACACGTAATACAGTTTTATTTGGAAGAAAAAAACAAAAAAACATAGTCATTTCACTTGATATATTCAACTATTATTGGAAAATGGTCTCTTTTTTTTACCATCATACAGAAGATATAACGTATACTGTTTAAAAAGACATTTTATTCAATTGTGTTTTTATTTTAGATATAGAACCTTAGACACGTTTATTAATAAAATATTAGCAATTTTCTAACAAAATTAAGTTAAAAAAATTTAAATAAATTAAAAATATAAAAATGCTGCAGTTTCATAATTTTTGTTTAAAATTTAATAGCCATTCAATAATATTTTTTAGATGAAGGCAGTGATGAGAGGAAGGCGCTGAGGAGATGAAGGCACAGATGAGATTAAGAAACTGGTGAGATGAAGGCACGGAATGTACAACAAAAAGTTCGTCTACAAAGTTTGCTTACAAACGTTCGTCTTTAGTCACGTCTTTAATCACTATAAAGAAATTCAGCCCATGCCCTAAAAAAGTTGGAAAAATAACATTTTTTAGAGTTTGTGCATTTCAAGATAAACCTAAGCAAGCAGAAATAAAACTTCTTTTTTGGTCACAGGAGTACTTGTTTTTACTTTTACTTTGATATAAAAACAGAATATTCACTCAAGAAATATAGATACCGTTTATACTCGTGTATAAGTCGAAGAATTTTAGACAAAATTTGGGAGTTGAAAAGGGGGGACGACTTATACACGAGGCAGTAAAAAAAAAAAAAAAAAAAAAAAAAAAAAAAAACGCAGATAATCGGCGAATGGGCAAGTCTCTTAAGTAATCACATGAGAGATAAAAGCGGATAATGGTCAATTCTCTTTGATTGAGAAAAAAATTTCAACAATAATGTCCCTGTAATTGTTCTGCACCCATTTTCTCTTGGGACAGAATTCCTTTCAATACAGGAGCATTCCATTCAACATTTTAATCCCCTTTTTAAAAAGAGTTCAACTTGAGAATGCTTCTAGATATCTCTCCTAAAACTCCTACAATACAAAGAAGTACTATGGTCTAGCAGTCTAAGAAGTTGTTTGCCTTTGTAAATAAGGCTTGAAAAGATTTTTGAAAGATTTTTTTATTTTTAAATATCATTGAATTGATGTGAATATGTTTCAAAATAGTTTAAACTTCTTCTGTTTTACATAATTATACAGTTTTAAAACGTTGAATTTAAAAAAAGTCTGATTAGAAACGTAAAAAAAGCTTACTAATTTAATGAAAATTTATTATTATTTTTTTTTATCCTCGATTAAAAATCATTTTTCAACCTACTACCAGAAATGTGGTTCGACTTATACACGAAAATTCAATTTTTTCAAAATTTTGCTTAAGAATTCGGGGGGGGGGGGGGAGGTCGACTTATACACGTGTATATACGGTAAATTGCTTTTTAATTTTCTTAATATGCACTTTGTGACACTGTTGAGAAATTTTTTATTTGTACTGTGAAAGAAAAGCCTTAGGAGCAACTGGTAGTTTAATGTTTAAAGAAGTAGTTTAGTAGTTTAGTAGTTTAGTAGCTCCTCTTTAGTTTAAAGAGGTAGTTAGAGGTTCTAGCAGTTTAAAGAGCATTCATTTAAATTCGGAGGTAATGATCTTTTTTGCGTATTTCCCCTCATTTAATACACAGGACTTCAACTGTTCTGTTTTTTCAACTAGCAGTAATTTTATATATAAAATATTTTTTCGGTGGGATCTTCCATAAAGAGGTCTGCAATTTTTGAATAAAAGGACTGCGATTCCTTGCTGTAACGGTGGTCATCCCACCCGCACTACCTTGACTGCCGCCGAGACCAATGTATGGCTTGAAGCCGTTGCGACCGATGTAGGTCGACCGATGTATTAAGCGCACAAGTCCTACCCGACCCGCTGGACGATGTTTTTAACTTAAGGCTGTTCTCAAATCGAAAGGAGCAACTTTATGACATATGTTTTAATTCATTTTTGTTCGAAAATGCATAAAACTGGCATGTGTTGTTATTCAGAAATTATGCAATCGAAATACGTTTTCCGTTGTTTTTTAAACACAGTGAATCTTTCAGAAAATACTGTCAAAGTTGGCTTTTTGAACCGAATTTCCCGAGCAAAGCAGAAAAACTAGCCGACGAAGGGAGAAAACGCCTTATCACGTCATCACAAACGCTTATAACTCGATAGGTAATTTATTTATCAAAAAATGGAAAATAACTTCGATTACAAATCGCTTCCGCCAATTTTATACATTTACGTTTAAAAATGTGAACGTCATTGTGTCAGAATTTTTCAAGCTTGTTGAGGCTTAAAGAAAATAGTTTTCAAATTTTTCATGTGGGATCGTCTATAATCAGGGTTGCACTCTTTGCCACCAGTCTTTCAAGAAAGGGACTGCGATTCCTCGCTGTAGCGGCACTAAAATAAAAATAAAAAATTCTTTAAGTTAAAGGCACGACCAGCAGGTCGGATAGGTCTGGAACATTTTATATCGGATAACCGTGGTGACATTAAGCTTAACAATAAATTTCGGGATAGGTTTTTACAGCATTTGCAACAGAAATAATCTTCGATATAGATTTCTATCAAACTTGAATGAAAAATCTAAAATCATTTTGTATGAAAAATCTAAAATCATTTTGTATGAAAAAATGCTTAAAACGGACCGGTGCCGTGAGCCCTCTTCAATACAGGAAAAATTTTCAAAAAGACTTGTTCAAGCTCGGCGTTTTTTTCGCAAGTAAGAATTTTGTTATATTATCATTATCAATCCCACATAAATATATGAAATATATTTTATATCTACTTAAGGGGAAAGGGGGGTCCGGGACAAAAAATCTTCAAATTTTCCGAAAAAAAAAAGATTGCATTAAAAAAGTCTGCATTTTTCTGCTTAAAATGACTTTTAAATCATGTTTCTATCTTCATTGGAACAGGAAATATTTTTTTTTAAATCTAGCTTTCTAGCAATGGTTATCATGGAAACGACTTCTTGTAAAAATGCATTTCCTTCATGATGGGTTTTTTAACCATTTCTCGTATTTAAATTGTTATAAGTCAAGAACCGTTAAAGGTAAATGTTTCAAACTTGGAACCTTTTTGATTGTTTTACTTTAATTTTAATTCGTCAAATTTGGAAAAAAAATATTTACTTTTGAAAATATGATTTTCTTTTTTAAAGTTTAAAAAAAAAATTGCTTTAAATATTTTTTATTTTTATGTAAATTAATATTTTTAAAAATACTGAATCAAAATTAAAAACTTATACATTTTTGTTTATTTAAATTAAAAAAAAAATTGCAATTCTAAAAATAACATTTCGATTTAAATTACCCCACTTTTTTAACAAATTTTAAATTTTATTTTTTTTTAAATTAGGAGAAGTTTTATCATGTTTACAAATGATATGGTTAACCATTATAAAAAATTTCGAAATTTTAACAAGATAAATAAAAATTATTTAAAATGTGTCCCGGACCCCTTTAACGAGATTTTTTTATAACATTTGTAGTAAAACTGGGAAAAAATAGTGGGCATAATAAGCTTATATAAATAACATTATATAAATAAATAGGCTTATATATATAAACAGTATAAACTAATTACATCAAAGGCGTTTGCCACCCCAATTTCTGAAATGTAATCATTGTCTAATTTAATAGGAAAGTTTCTGGTATGAAAAGGGTGAACCTTTTCTTTTCTAAAATAGTACAATCCTGTTGGTTTCCAGGCCAACGATTACGCACCGCTAGTACAAATGGACTCTTACATGATTTAACCCTTAAAGGCAGGATTTTTTATTTTATTTTGAAAATATTATATGTGATTCTCAGAAAGGTTTATTACACATGAAAAATAATGCAAAAATCTGAATCTAAATACCTTATTTTATATAAATTTTTATTTTGTAAAACATAACCCTTAAATGCATGAATTATTTCTTTAGAATTGTGTTTATATTCTTATATTAAGGATTAGACACCAGAAATTTTAAGATTGATGCCAGTAACAATGCAACCGGTAGTAGCAACATGGCTCGCGATGATGAAACTCCACGTACTCTATGAAAATTCTACATTGGTATAGTCCACGTGCCTTTGTGAGTTTTCTATTCTATTCTTTTTTTCTTTTTCAGAATAATGTGAGTGTATATTTACAGCTCAAAATTTATGTAAAATTAAGTTTGTGATTAAATTTTCAGTGAGTTATACTATAGAAAATATACTTATTTGCCGGACTTATGGTTACATGATGACCGTTATTAATGAAACATTATCTCATTAATAAAAGAATCAATAGAAATTTTAACCAAACAGAAGAAAGTAATTAAGGATAATCTGTCATATAACATACCAAAACTCTGTTTTAAGTCTTTAAACCTCTCGCTGCGCAACCCGAGATATTCTCGGGCATGCATTTCCCCGTCTAATTAATACTATTTGGCTATTCCACCAGTTATTTTTTAGCGAAAACTTTGTCTGATTTAATCAGGACATTTTCCCCGATTACGATAGTCAAAAATTTCTGCTTTAAAGAACTGGTGGTAAAAGATTAAAATTCTGTAAAAGACGCTCATCGCGAAGAATTACTTACGCAGCGAGAGGGTTAAACATTAATGCATATTATTTCAAAGCGTTTATTCAGTGCTTTTCATTTGCAATCTTCATTTTGTCTTAGTGAATGGTGTTATAGAAGTTAGTGGCGTAAAATCCCATTTGGGACATGCTGCGAGAAAATGTGATAGTTTTAATTATAAAATGTCAATTTACAAAAAGTCTAATTGCAGTTCAAAATGATATAGAAAGTAATGGATATATCAGATTTGAGGAACCCCACCACATGACTTCACATGACTAGCAACATGATTTTATATAAACGATGTATCTAATATTCATATTAAATGATACATGTTGTGTACAAAAATATTAAAATAAACTAATAGTAAACTAATTTTTAAAATGAATGCGATTTTATCAAATAAGTTTCAATAAAAGCATGATAATGTTATAAATATTGAAATAAAATTTTCTTTAGTAAGTTTTACAATGTAGAAACTCAAAGAAGTTTTTAAAGTAAGATATTGTTCATTGAATTTATAATATTGCTAATGGAAATCTCTAATGCGCCTTTTTTGAAATTTAATCATTTTTAAATTCATAAAGTCATTTATTTTTAATTAATGTATTCTGTTAGACCACTGGAAAATCCAATTAGATACCTCAATTGGTATCTAATGAACAAAATTTAATTTTAAAACTAAAGGCTTTTAAGGCTTTTTCTCTTTCAACAATTGAGCTACTACTGACATCTCTTATTTATCAATAGAAACTTGTTTAACGCAAATGTTTGTCAAATAACACCAGAGAATTCTATAAATTACACTTTTTACAGTACGAAATGAACAACCAGCCCCTGCTCTGCCCTACAATCATTCTAAATATCTTTTTGGCGATTTTTCATCTTACAAGTATTTCTATAATTTAACATAAGAAAATATATGAAAAAAACATCAAATTTGAATAAGTAAATTTTTACATATATATTTCATGAAATTCTCAGATACTAAAATGAATTGTTCACCCCATTTACAATAATATATGAGCAGATTCCATTGTTCCAAATACGGTCCAAAGCTTTTATGTCATAATAAATTTAGGGTTCCGTACTTAAAAAGTAAAAACGGAATCATTAAAAGATCACTCCTGTGATGTCTGTCTGTCACAGTCATTTTACTCCTAAACTATCGAACGCGGAAAGTTCAAATTGGGGAAAGTAATAAAGACTATTGACCCACATATATACAGTTTATTATACAGTCGCAAATATATTTAGGAAAAATGTAGAGGGGCTAATTATGTTACTTGAAAAATAAAAACTTTCTTTGTATATCGTGTGAAAGCTTTCGTAATGCTGAACTCAAAAATACATTTATTTTAATTTTAGGTATTATACTTTAATAGATATCGTCGAAATTGTAGTGCAAATATCTGTCCCCCGCCCTCTATTTCCAAATCTAATGAAACTAAAAGTATGAAAAAAATAGAGGTAGTAGATGTTAATTTAAACCTTGCAGGAACACTATAGTGATTACCCTTAGGTCATATAGTTTTGAGAAAAGCGCATTTTTCCGTTACACATAAATTTCGATTTGTGGGCGTTCAGCAAATGTGTTGAGGAGCGCTGGAGGTACCTATCCCGTAGCAGAAGTATAAAAGCATACTTGATAGTAATTTGCGTAAAATATCGCCAGTAATTAGCCGAAATATTTACCTTTAAAGACATGGACGGTTTGCGCGTATATGATAACAGGGGCGGTTTACTGTATGTACCATCGGCTTTTAAAGCGAAGATAACAACTTTTAAGGATATATTTGTGTAATGCAATGCCCAGTAGCAGTATAAAAGCAATAAACGTCAAATTCTTAAAAACAGACTAATTTAATTAGAATTAATCAAGTAAATACTATGGGATTCGCGACTAATTTGCATTGAATGGATCTCTCAATACGCCTCCCATATCTTTAAAAGTTAATTAAAAACCTATCAGGAAAAATGCGGCACGGTGTAAAACGGCGTACAAATTTTACAATCTCTATTCGAAGCGCGCTTAACAGAATGCCAAGTTTAAACTTTAAACAAGGGTTTTGTTTTAGCTACACTGTGAAAAGAAAAGATTATTACTACGCTGAATTTAGTTTTACGAAATGCCAAATTAAGTTCAAATATCCACTGCTTTTATTGTCAGTACCAAATTAAGTTCGTCATTAACAGATTAGGATTAGATTTAAAAAAATAGTTACAGAATAGCAATATTTCATATTATTTAGGCTTCATATCTCTTTGAACTTTTATGGTATAACCATTCATACTTTTCTAGTATATACAGCTATACCCAACCCTACGTTGCACGTTTTACAGTTTTTTCCAGTCTTATTATTCTTTTAGCAAAGATTTTTTTAATAATACAATTAATAATTCATATATTTTTTGTAGGAAACCTCTGAGCGCGAGTAATACTCGCACTTCACCGTTTATTGGAGATAGAATGCTTTTCGTAACTGATGTTCATAGAAGTAATAATTGTTCAGAAAACTAATTTTAAAATTATATTTCGGAAAAAATTCTCAAGTTCTTAAATATTTTCAGATTTCTATGTTGTGCCAATTTTAATATTATATTCTTTATTTAGGTTTTTTTTAAATACTCATTTCTGATTTTTTAAATACTCACTTCAGGTTTGTGAGCTAAAAACAAAAAATCTATAACTGCACTTCCAATGGTCGTACGAAGAAGACAACAAAATTATTGGATAGAAAAATGTACAGTCATTCATTCAAGGCTTAATTTCTAACAAAAAAAAGTACCGGAGCCCTATTATTCTGCAGTACTAAAACCCTACCCCCCCCCCCCCCCCCCCATCCACCACACTCCAATCCGCATATTTATAATTCATGCATTATTTTCAAAATTGAAAGCATCTTTAAAAGCACAATTAAAATTTAAATATATATCTACCTGCATATACTTAACAGTTAACTACTCCACCTTTTAGTTTATCACTACTTCCGAACAGAAATCTTTGCCAAATTTTTATGTTTATTAATCGCAGAAATCAGAAATTAAATAAGGTATGGATTATGATTCGTAAATAGTGTTAACTCAAGAAAGGAATTGTTCGCAGCTATGCATATATATATATAATGCATATATATATAATGCATATATATATATATATATGTATATAATAAGTGAAGAACTCGCAAAAACATTTTCAGAACATCTTATGCGCCGTTTCATCTTCATCTCTTACGTGTGTGACACACTACGTCACATATAAGAGTTTAGAGAATAACGAAAAGACAGGCTACCGCGGTGCATCCCACGTGTCTTTTTTTACAGACCGCTAGAGTGACGTGATGCTCTTTTCGCCCACCTTCATTGGCGTATTCGAGCATCACATGAGTCCAGCGGTCTGTAAAAAAAGATACGTGGAATTCACCGCAGTAGCCTGTCTTTCTCGTTAGCCTCGTAAGTGTTCGAGTCTAACAGAAAAGACAGGCTTCCGCGGTGCATCCCACGTGTCTTTTTTTACAGACCGCTAGAGTTACGCGATACTCTTTT
This sequence comes from Maratus speciosus, assembly GCA_963932465.1. Taxonomy (NCBI): domain Eukaryota; kingdom Metazoa; phylum Arthropoda; class Arachnida; order Araneae; family Salticidae; genus Maratus; species Maratus speciosus. Next base: position 127,108,956 of record OZ010796.1, on the reverse strand, counting down.
CCTACACCTGCATTGGTGCATTCGAGCATCAACGTGACTCCAACGGTCTGTAAAAAATATATGTGGAATGCACCGCGGTAGCCTGTCTTTTTCGTTAGCTTCGTAAAAGAAAAAGAGTGCAGATGTGAGTGCGTTGAAGAGTGCGTTGATAGAAAAGAGTGCAGAAACTTGGAGATTGGAGGGGGGGGGGGTGGAGGAACGCGTAATTTAGGTTTTTCTGTTTTTTGTTTTTTGTTTTTTTTTTTAAATTGCTATTGCACTGGGCTCCGGAGCCCTGTATTTATGAGCTCCAGTGAATTCCGATCAATATTTAAATATTTACTACAAACCGAGAAGTCGGCTCGTGCTTAAATTAAGCCCTTCAGTCATTCAAGTGAAAGAAATAAACACTGTGTAATATTTGCCGAAAATTGTTTCTTTAAATGAATTTGGATATTTTAAATTGGTGCTCTGTTATCAAACAAAAGAGGGTTTTTTTTTTCCTCCATTTCACAATGATTTTAAACGAATTTCATTATTTTATTTGAAAGTAATTTTTAAAAAGTTTTAGTTATTATACCTTATAAAAATAAAGAAAAATGTAAATTTTTAGATTAAAACTGACGAGTTTCTTTGAGGTCGCTTAAGTCTAGTGGAAATTAGACACAGCCTTTGTACCTAATCCAAAATGAACTTTTGTGTAAAAGCCATAATTACTAATATTCATGCAATCAAAAAAACTAATTTCTTTCAAAAAGAAATAAACACTGTGTAATATTTGCCGAAAATTGGGTCTTTAAATGGAGTTGGATATTTTAAGTTAGTGCTCTTTTATCAAACAAAAAGTGTTTTTACCCGGCTGCTAAGAAGGATCATGTGTTTCACGCGTATCTAGGTATGTGGATTTCTTTAGACCCTCGAAACATCCCAACAGCTGGATTGATTTTAATGAATGAGGTCCCAATCGACTCGTCTTAACCGTCCAATGGTTATAGGCTAGGTTTTGTTTTTATAAATTCAAAATGGCGGCCGTAAAATACAGAATGGCAGTAGAGACGAAAAGATTTTTTTACGCACCCTATTGAGTGGTATATCATTGGATAGGTCTTTCAAAATGAAGACGATGTTCAATTGACTATCTTAGAGTCAGAAGTTCCGTTTAAATATTACACAACCTGGAAGTTATGTAGGTAGGATCTCTAGCTCTACTGCAACTCTAAACTTCATAGACTTCTATAGGCCTCATCAAAATAGTGTTGATAGAGAGGAACTAACAATTAAACACAACTTAAAAGTCATCAATACAAGTAAATAAAAAAAAATAGGTAAGTAATATAAAAAATAGTTTCACATTGATTAAAAATAGTTAGTTCGCTTTTTACATAGTCGGGTTTTTTGATTTTTTAAATTTAATTGTTCTTCATTTCATAATGATTTTAAACGACTGGGCACATTATTTTATTTGGAAATAATTTTTTATATGTTTTGGTTATTATACCTTATAAAAATAAAGAAGAATGCAATTTTTTAGATTAAAAATATTGAGTTTCTTTGGGGCTCCTTAACGCTCTCGCTGCGTAATTGTTTGATCAAAATAGCTTCAAAAATTGTGTATTTAAGAATTTTTATTCTTTTGTCACCGGTTTTTCAAAACAAAAATTTTTGTCTAATTTAATCGGGAAAATGCAAATAAGGCAAAACTTACTATAAAAAATAACTGGTGGGAATTATCAAGGAGGGTTAATTAGACGGGAAAATGCATCCCCGAGAAAATATCGGGTTCCGCAGCGAGAGGGTTAAGTCTAGTGGAGATTTGACACAGACTTGCTTTGTACCTAATCCAAAATCAGGTTCTGTGTAATAGCCACTATGACTAATATTAATGCAATCAATAAACTAAACTTTTTCCCCATACACATGACGTTATTTTTTTTATTCAATTTTTCTCTTTGTCATTCACTAGAAAAATTTAAAACAACTTGCCTAAAAAAAAAGTTTATGTAAATAGTATTACGGTTAAAAATTTAAAAAAAAAATCGTCAGTGGGAGCGCTGCACACACAAAATTTAATATGCACTTATCACTTTATAGCTACTAAAATATAAATTTTGATTATAAACAGAATGTTAGAGAATAACAACTATGAAAGATATTTCATATTAAGCATGAAATATAAAACTCAACATACATTAAACGCTCCTTGTAGGCAAATGCGTCTATGATTGGGCGCCACACTTCTTCTTCCCAAATCATCTCAATATCCTCTACTGACATTGGAAATCCCGAAAATATAACTTCAACTCTGGTCAAATCTTCCATCTTCTCGATTTTCATATTGGCTCTGCTGAAGAAGCTGTCCGGCCAGCTTTGCAGTTTCCACAACAGCTGAACTGTGTGGTTGGGTACCTAAAACGAAGTTTGCAAAATTATTAACACATTATTTTTCAACATAAAATCTAACCAAGCGGAACTAGCACATTTTTCAGATCACAAGAGCTCCCTTTTTTTCCTTCTTTTAAAATTTCATAAAAAAATCACAAAAAAAAATACTTTTAATTTAAACATATTATTTATTACGTATCAACGCTTTCAGGGGTAAAATAATTCTGATACTTATTATTGAAATGATTTATTGACATCAAAATTTACGAATAAATTGAGTTGAAAATAAATAAATACCTTTCGTCATGTACATCATAAAAGCAAAATTTCATTAAAAATTTGGCACAATTCTTGCAATTGGTTGTTAATATTATACTGTATAAATAATATACCAACGTTTTTCAAAGGATTACAATGTTCTGTGAAGCTGTGTTTCCCACTTTTAGTTCAAATTGTAAATTATATCCCTGAGTACAAAATAAATAAAAAGAAAAGTGACCATTTAAACTGATGACATTGAGCTCATAGGCTAATCACACTAATTGTATATTATACTCGTATTTCAGAGAATAATGCCCCTCGAAAAATAAAGAAATCGACAAAAAACCCATTTAGCTAAATTAAGGGGCTGATAAGCCTCCGTTCCACCCTTTATACTTGACAAATAAATCTTTAAATCTAATCAGCGAAGCGCTTTATCAGAATAAAACGGTATACCAAATTTGAAGCAAATCGGATAATGTTGCATAAAAATCCCATTTATCTAAATTAAGGGGTTAGCCCACCGTTCTCTCCTTTATACTCAACCAATGAACCATCAAAACTAATCAGGGAAGCAACTTATCAGAATGAACCTGTATCCAAAATTTGAAGGAAATCGGATATTTGTATCAAGATTAACGCGTTACGTACATACATACAGTCGTGAAAAAAAAGTAAATACCCCCTACTAACTCAGCAACTAATTATAATAGAAAAAAAATTACAGTTACCAAACAATTGGAAATAATGCCTACTTTTAAATGATGTATATAAAATTTGCTTAGGGGGCCTACTACAAAACAAAACCAGACCAAACTTTGTTTCTTTCAATGACAACACCCAATTTTGACAATATATTTCAGATCTTCGGTACAAACTATGCCTAGAAATGAAATTTCAAGTCATTTGGATGCTAAGTTTTGGAATTGAAAACGTTCAAAACTTCGAGCTTCTAATGTTAAATTACATTTTGATATTTTTATTAAAATCTCTTAAAATTATAATCATAATGCAATTATTATTTTTTTTAAATTATAATACTAAAAAACCTAAACATAAATACATTGAATTTGTAATTTTAAAAATTTTATAATATGAATTATGAAATTAATATTCGAAAAAAATATGAAAACAAATGTATAATTTTTTGACAGATTTATATTTATAATCTCATGCATTTTGCAAATTTTCAATTTCGAATTTTTCTTCCATTTAGTTTTCGAATTATAAGTAAAAAACGTCAAAATGGCGGTTTAAGAGGTCGTCTATGATGTCCAAAAAACGTACATCTGAAAAAATATATTTTACACATTTTAATGAAAGATTTGGGTTGGCAATAGGCGAAGCAAATTAAGCGAGTGAGATGTTCATATTGGCAGGAAATAGTACATTAATAGAAGTGATGTAGTCATTCTGTATTTCAACATTCAGCATTTCAACAATCGAGTGCCGAACTTCAATTTGGATACAGCCCCTAAATTATGTTTATTTTAAAATAATTAATCTCTCGGAAACTGATCGTACGAATTTCATGGCAATTTGGATTTAGGTTAATTGAAGGGTGTAGAATCTATTTATGGTGTCAAACGTGGGTATTCATACTGAAAAAACAAAGTTTGAGTTCGTTTTGATATGTAGATAGCCCTCTAAGAAAATTTTATATACATCATTTAAAAATAGACTTTATTTCCAATCGGTTGGTACTAGTAATGATTTGTCACAGAGTTAGTAGGGGGTGTTTACTTTTTTTTTCCACGACCGTACATACGTATATGCGTACATACAGAATCTCTGGTCGCATTAACTCTCAGCCTGTGAGCTTAAAACCCCTTGAAATATTGATATTCTTGTGACAGGCCAATGAATTTGTGAAATGTAACTTTATTAACCTCTTCAGAACAGAGGTACCCAAATGGGTACTTCTATTATTTTCCTCATAAAAACTAAATTGAATTTTTACATTTTTACTTTTTACTTTTTACTTCTTTATAACTGAATGTTTTTTGCTTCAAATGAAAAACAATAAATGTCAGCACTGATGAATACCATTCCCTCATAAAATGTTATTTTCATCCGAATTTCCAAAATGCTTTCAAAACAGTGATACCCAGAAAACAAGAAATGTTCATGATTATTTAACTTAAACGCTTAAGAATAAAAGAAATTGAGAATGGGCTGACCATTTTTTTTTTATTTTTTTTTTTATTGAAGAATGTTTTAATTGCGTTATGCCATGTAAGCTGGAAACAAATGCTGACCTAAGTTTAAAATCTAAGTAATCATCTGTACGCGATAGATATAGATTAAAAGAAAATATGCTTGAAAATTATTTTAAAAGCAAATGAAAATTGAGTAAATAGTTTGAATAATTGAGTAAATACTTTTTATTAAAAAAAATGTTTAAAATCATCAGCGGTCATGTTGTCTTAAAAGTAAAGTTACATCATTTATCAAAGGAAACACGTTTAGCTTATTAACGATGCATGTATATTTTTATATCTGGACTCTGTATTCTTCACGAATACAGAGTCCACAAAAACTGATAATTTACAAAGCTTATGCGAAGCTAAAAAAAACTAAGGTAAATAACGGAATAAACAAAGTATTTATAGCTTTCAGATACTTCAATGCTTCATAAGAAAACTTTCTTTAGTAGAAGAAAGGAAAGTGAAATGCAGCAAGGACAACGCACATGATTTTAAATTTAATGTTAATGTATTTTTCTTTATGTTTGCATTGTATATTCATCATAAAACCAATTATACACACGCAAAATACTGGATATATAGAGTGAGTCTAAAATCATGGGACAAATTTTGAGGGGTGGTAGAGATCACTATAATAAGCAATTATTGTATAGGAACGTATGACCAGAAGTGAAGCGTTGAGGCACAAACACCAGGAGGGGGGGGGGGGGCAATTTGGCGCGCTTTTTTTATTTCAAAATGTCTCATTCTTACAAGAAAATTACTATACTATTCTTTTTTTTTATTTAAGACAGACATTCCATGATTACGCAAAGAAAAAATTCTTCTTTGAAAATTTCCGGTATGAAATTGAAATTTTTGAATTAAAATAAAATTTCATTTCTATTTCTTTTCATGTATTTCCTGTGTTTGACAGATTTGCCAGTTTTGTATTTTTTTTTTTTTTAATTAAGAAATTTCGATTTCATACCGGAAAATTTCAAAGAAGAATATTTTCTGTATGTAATCATGAAATGTATGTCTCAAATAAAGAAAAGAATAGCACAGGAATTTTCGGGTATGAATAAGAAATTTTGATGTAAAAAAGCGCCAAACTGGACCCCTGTTGTTTCTACATCAACGCGACACTTCCGGTCATATATTCCTATACAACAGTTGTTTGTTATAGCGAGTTCTACCACCCCTCAAAGTTTGTCCCATGATTTTAGACTCACCCTGTATTTGTTTGTCAATATAAATGCCCACAGAACAAAATTCAAGAAGGAGCAAGATATCCGAAAAGATTTAACTGCAATACATTTTTTTTCTTCTTTAAATGGGAAATAAATATATGAAATAAATTTAACTAAAATTTTTTTTAATCAGAATCTCACGTGAAAAGCTTTTTTTTATCAGTATAAAAAGCAATACAGGAGTATATAACAACATATATTAACTAGTCGGATGTACCAGTCCCAAAACTTTCTTCTATCTCATATACATGTCAATACTTCAAAATTCGTTATCACTTTATCAAATTAAATGGCAATCTATGATCATCATGAGGATAGTAAAAAGATTAAATTCCGTGCATCAGTTCTTGAGATACGATTATCGCTGATATCGTGTAAATCCAGCAAAATGCAGCATAGCAGCGCCACTTATAGGGTGATTTACACCAGAACCTAATCATCATCAACTTATGTCAACGTCTAACTGAATATGAAATTTGGGGAAAATTCGTGCATTAGTTCTTGAGATAGAGCTATTGCACAAATCATAACAAATGCAGCATAGCAGCGCTACCTGTTGAGCGATTTGCACAAACGCATAATCAGCAGCAATATTAATCAAGGTATACTTGAATCTAAAGTTTGATGAAAATTCGTGCATTAGTTCTTGAGATATAGCTATTGAGGAAATCGTTCTAAATGCATCACAGCAGCACCACCTATTGGGCGATTTGCACAAACAAGAAGTCAGCATAATTTCATATCAAGGACTAACTAAATCCGAAGTTTGATGAAAATGTGTGTACTAGTTCTTGAGATAGAGCTATTGCGAAAATAATGTAAATCCTGCATAATGTAGCATAGCAGCGCCACCTGTTGGGCGATTTACACCAAAATGTAAACAGCACCAACTCATATCAAGGAGTAACTGAATCAGAAGTTTTATAAAAATCCGTGCTGTAGTTCTCGAGATAGAGCTATTGCTAAAATCCTTCAAAATGCAGCATAGCAGCGTCACCTGCTGGGCGATTTACGCCAAAAACTAATAAACAACAATTTATATCATGGAGTGCCTGAATATAATTTTTTATTAAATTCCGTGCATTAGTTCTTCAGGTAGAGCGCTCACAAAATTTGTGTCACATACAGACAGGCAGACTCACAGACAGACATTTCGTAAAAACATGTTTTTTGGAATATCTGACCCCTAAAACGTGTAAATCCGTCAAAAACCGGAAGTCGAAAATTTTCATGAATCCAATACTTTCTCCTTGTAAAGATAGAAGAAAGTAAAAATTCAATAAGATGTATTAAAAATGAAGATTTGAAACAGTTAAATTTTTTGTTTGTTTGTTTGGGGGGGGGGGGGGGGAATTCATCGCTAAGCATGGAATATTCCCTTATAAGATGTGCGTGTAAGTACCACTTCGGGAATTGGCCATTGGTATATCCATTCACTTCGGAAATTGACAGGCAAAAACCCGAAATACGCTATTCGTAATACTTTTTCCAGAATTTTGGCCACTTCGCGAACTGACCAGACTTCGGGCTTTGCCCACAAGATATATACATTTATATGGATACACATCGTTATCCACATTACGATTTTGTACATGTATAATCAAAAAGTCCCCATGTTATTGGTATAAACACTAATCTAACACTAGTCACATCATTATGTAACACTAATCTAACATCGCAATAATATTTTCAATCAATAAGCTTTTCAATAATAAGTAAATTCATATATTAAAAAAATAAATTACAAGTATTTCAGTGATTAGAGATTACCCAATTATGAATGTTTAAAAAAATATAACACTTTTTTTTTTTTGGTTTATGCATGATGGACTAATCGAAGAATTTTTTTACATTTTCAGAGAGGAGGAAAAACAATGCTTTAATGCATAAATGTTATTTTATATTTCTTCAAAAGATATTTTGGATGTTTTAAACACAGTGAATTCAATAAAATAATGATTAAAGAAATTTATATAGTCTTACACATGATTTTAAAAAAGGAAAAAATATCAGTTTCTAAAATTTAAAAAAAAAAAAAAAAAAAAAAAAAAAAAAAAAACTTTTCTTTTAACACTAAATAGAATACAGTCAATCAGAGTAACTTTGAACCACGGGGTGTAACTTTGCACCACCTCCTATTTTTCAATATTTTTGACTCTAAAAGACTAAATAAACTCCAGAACTGTGCTCTGTTGGCAAGGTTCTAAACTGGGATTTCTACTCTTTATTTTAGAAAATAAATTAGCAACATTATGGGCAATTAAATGCATCATCTAACTATTTTTGTAAAGTACTGTTTTCAAGTTAATTTTGAATGCTGTTTTTAAGTTGTTGTAATCCAATTAAATTTTCATAGTAAGTAACAATATACTCATTTATAAGACATATTATTATCTAAATGTTGTAAATGTATTAATATTTTGTGATTATTCATTTATTAATAGTTAATAAAATGTAAAATAAGAAGGCACTAACATTTTACCCCATTTTCAGGGTAACTTTGAGCCGGCTCAAAGTTATACCGATGCTTATAATTTACTAATTATAGGTGCTACAGTCAAAAATTTCCCCTATTTGCACGTATATCTTATATAAATGCCGAAAATGAACATTAGATATAACATGTAAATATTTTCACAAATATGTGTCAAATACATAAAATCCATTTAAAGGCGTTTTTCGGGGCGGAGCTACTCAAATTTGACATTTCATACATTCGACATTTTTTATTCTTGTTTGAATAATACTACTAGTCGTATTACTGTAACTATGGATAAATTATTGAGATAAAACATTGAAAATTGTTTTCCACTGCATTTTTAAGTTTTATATGAACAATAAACCGTTTTTTTTTCATTTCTAAATGTTCATGGTTCTCTTCTTCCACTTTTCTTATGCCTGATATTTGTTGTAATATCATAAATTATACAAATCTTGTGATGCTGGGAAATGTAAATTCGCAGTCTTTACATATCTGAAAAATATTTTGGGGGTTTAAAGTTGTCCTGACTACAATACCTTTTTTATAATGAATTATTTTATATAAAATTTTTCATATGGTGCAAAGTTACCCTAAATGGCTGGGTAACTTTGAACCAGGCTAAAAGTCCATTTTTTATTGCTTTTATCCTTATTATTCCTTAATTTTTGATAGTCAAACAATAATTTAGGATCATTTTTTCTCTTTTATGCCCCTAGTTGCGACAATATTCTCAAATAAGAGTGTGGCATATGAAAATAGAGAAAATGCGGATCAAAGTTACCCTGAATGACTATAACATTTTTATCATTTCAAAATAATTAATTTTTTATTAATCTGATGTAAATATGGTAACAATCATCTTTAAATCTTTTATCGCCCATTTCTTATTTATGTTTGTGTTATAGAGATTGTCCCGCCTTATCAATTCCCAATTTCTATTCCCTAAAATTTTACTTTAGAGCTAGTCATTATGTACAATCGTGGAAAAAAAAAACACCCCTCTACTAACTCTGCAACAAATTATCATAGAAGAAGGTTACTGGTATCAAAAGTTCGGAAATAAACTCTACTTTTAAATGATGTATATAAAACTTGCTTAGGGGGCCATCTACATAACAAAATAAACCCAAAGATTGTTTCTTGCAATAGCAATACCCATGTTCGACACCATAAATACATTCTATACCCTTTAACTACAAAAAATACAAATTTCTAAATACAAATTTCCATGATATTCCTACTATTCGCTTCAGAGAATTTAATTATTTTAAAATGAGCATATTTTAGGGGCTGTATCGAAATTGAAGTTCGGTATTCAATTTTTGAAATGGTACAGAATGTCTAAGTCACTTCTATTAATGTATAATTTCTTACTAATACGACCATTTCTCTTAGTATGTTTCGATTACTGCCAACCCGAAAGTTTCAATGAAATGTGTAAAATATATTTTTTTCTGCACATCATAGACGGTCCTTTAAATCAACATCTTGACGTTTTGTAAGCATAACTTGAAAACTACTTGTAGGAAAATTTTCAAATTGAGAATTCGCATAAAGCAAAACATAATAAATATAAATCTATAACGAAAAATTGCAGTTTGCAATTAATATTTTTTTCGAATATCAATTTCATAATTCATGTTATAAAATTATAAATTATGCTTGAATTTTTTAGTATTGTAACCATACAAAAAATTAGCACATTAGGATTAAAACTTCAGGAGATATAATAAAAATATGAAAATGTAATTTAACATTAGAAGCTCTAAGTTGTGAATACTTATAATTCAAAAACTTATCATCCAAATGAAATTTCGTGTCCAGGTATAGTTTGAACCGAAAATTAAAAATATATCGTCAAAATTGGGTGTTGCTTTTGAAAAATAAAAGCAAAGTTTGGTCTGGATTTCATTTGGAGATGGCCCTCAAGGAAAATTTTATATACATCATTTAAAATTAGACTTTATTTCAAATCATTTGGTACCGGTAACTTTCTTCTATTATAATTTGTTGCTGTGTTAGTAGGGGATGTTTACTTTTTTCCCTTCCACGACTGTACAATAGTGTGTGTTGAAAAAAAGCGAAAGCAGATCAACATCTAGTAACACGGAAATGTTGCCTTTTGTGATTAGAAGAATAAAGATTTTTGAAATCGTTTAATATCTTTAGGCCATGCATTGAACTTGAATGTTGAAAAATATGATGAAAATTGACGATTTTTGAAATTAATGATGAAAATTAAAAAAACATTCAGATCTACGTCTAATAGTGCGTAAATGTCAGTTTTTATTATTAGAAGAATTACGCAAAAAATATTTAAAATCAGTTAATAGGTTTAGGTCGCGCATTGTACTTGTATTTTGAAAAATTTGATCAAAATTGGCAATTTTTTAAATTGAATTATTATAATTAAAAATCTTAAAGCCTACTTCTAATAGTGCGTAAAAGCCACCTTTTGTAATGAGAAGAACAACACAAAAGCTATTTAATATCGCTTAATATATTTAGGTCGCTTCATCGCACTTGAAATTTGGAAAATACTGTCAAAATAGCACATTTCTGTAATTCAGGAGCCAGAGGTCATACAAATATTACAGATGGAACCGGTAGAAATAGTTTCAGACGTGTTGTTTTATAACTGTCTGAGAAGAACATCTTCTTAGATGAGGTTGTTGTAGACGGCACTTCCATCAGTACAGGATTGATACAAAAAAGAAGGGATGATACAAAATTTAGGATTGTCGATAGGGAGGCTTTTGCAATGGTGTGCTTGATTTTTGCATTTCATTGGATTGCTTATCACTCTCTAGTTTCAAAATATTGATGAAAAAACACAGGACAGACATTATTTTTTAGTCCTAAAGGTACACTGCTAAAAATTGGAGCGAACTTTCCATTCCTTCGACCGTTTTTACTGATAATGGTTATTAACCGTTTTCTTATATGATACTACCATGATATGTTGTCAATCCATTTCAAGTGGTCCAGACTGGTTGCTTGACCATTTTTAAAAAATCTGAATTTTTTTGTACAGCAACCCTAACATGATGGAAGTTCAAAATGACTATTATTTTATTTTATTAATTTTTGTTTGTGCATGGCGGCAATCTTTGTTTCATCGTGTGGAGCATTTTTTCACATCCTAAGGCTTACGGAATTATAAATAACTTTTTTTATTTGTACAAAAAATTCCAGATTTTTTTTTTAAATGGTCAAGGGTCAAGCAACCTGTCTGGACTACTTAAAATGGATTGACCCGATCAATAATATGGTCATAATGCCTTCAAAATAGGGTCAAGTAACCGTTGTTTACAAAAACGCTCAAATGATTAAACTGTTTGATGCAGGTTTTCAACGGTATAAGAAATTATACCTCTTTGCGTAACATTGTTTGTTGTCAAATTTCAATTAGCCACTTGCAATGTTGATAGAAATAGAGCAGAGTTATGAAAACGCAGAGTTTAAGGTCATTGGTATGGCGTCAAGTATAAAGCACATTGATGAAGGAGTTCTATTTAAAATAACAGTTCCATTTATTAATTCAGCTTGAATAATAAACTTAAATAATAAGGACATATACATGTACTTCCAGCCTTTGCTGGCAACTTGGTTATATTATCACATGTTACTAACATAAATACTGCCAAGGAGTAAGCAGCTTAAGCTCGTCGGTTTATTCCTCCTTCTATCACAATCGATAGAGTTCCTTCACACTAGGTATACTTACTCAGTACATCAAACTGGAATAAAATTATGCATACTGTTACAGGTAAAAGAGAGTGCCTTTACAACCGAAATGGAGAAAAACCGGTTTGCAACGATATAACTTACGAACAAACCACATGACAAATTTTGGAGGGCAAAACTTTGTCCAGATTTCCAACAAATGTCACAATAATCACTCTTAAAACCCAAATGATTTTAGTTAAGATTTTTAAAGTACATTTTCTTAAAACATGCAATGTTGTGTGCAGTGTTGCCAGTGGGCTACTTTTTAATATTCAATTTTCTTGATTGGCACCACTTTTCTGAAATGGTAAAATTTCCCTTGTTTTTGCCTTAATTAATGTATCATTAAATAATGTTAAATAAGGCAAATTTTACTATTTCAAAAAAGTGGCACCAATAAAGAAATCTGAATTTAAAAAAAGTATCCCATTGGCAACACTGGTTGTGTTATCAGTTTCTGTCCTGATATTCTTGCTGTCCGTAATCAAGGACAGATTTCTCACTAATGACCGCAAAATGAATTCTTATGCATCCATTCTATTCTGTATGTATCCATTGAAAATCCTGCCACTGAACTGAAACAGTTAGTTTTATTCGTCATGAAGACATGCGAGTCCGTACTGTTTGAGATTAAGGGAAGTCATTGTTGAAGAAGAAAAGCATGCGTTCAAGAAAGCAACGATAATATCGTGTCATTTACCAAAAAAGAAATACCAGTCGTGGGAAAAAAAGTAAACACTCCTACTAACTCCGCAACAAATTAGCATAGACGAAAGTTACTGCTATCGAACGATTGGAAATAAAGTCTACTTTTAAATGATGCATATAAAATTTACTTAGGGGGCCATCTACATAATAAAACGAACCCAAACTTCATTTTTTTCTACGGCAATACCCAATTTTAACAAGATATTTCAATTTTTCGGTTCAAAATATGCCTAGTTACCAAATTTCAAGACATTTGAATGATAGGTTTTTGAATTATAAACATTCAAAATTTAGCGCTTCTAATGTTAAATTACATTTTCATATTTTCATTAATATCTCCCGAAATTATACTCCTAATATTCTAATTTTTTGTGTAGTAATAATACTAAAATACCCAAACATAAATAAGTTGAATTTGAAATTTTTATAATTTTATGATATGAATTATGAATTATCAAATTAAAATTGGAAAAAATTATGAATTGCAACCTACAATTTTTTTTTGATGGATTTAGATTTATTTAGTCCTTCTTTATGCAAATCCAAAATTTCACATTTTTCTTTCAAGTAGTTTTCATGTTATGCATAAAAAACGGCAAAATGATGGTTATGATAAAAGTGACTAGATATTTTGACATTTTTTAGGCTATCCTGTAATCTAGCAGTCTTCAATGACTGCTTGAGTGACGCTTAAGATGCCTTGATCTAGAAGGGGGCTCTCTCGGTCTACCATCGAGTACCGAGCTTCAATTTGGATACAGCTCATAATATACGCTCGTTTTAAAATAATTTCTCGGAAACGTACCATACGATTTGCATAAAAATTTGTTTTTCGGCTAATTGAAGGGTGTAGAGTTCATTTATGCTGTCAGAATTGTATACTGCTATTGGAAAAAACAATGTTATGGTTCGTTTTAATATGTAGATGGCCCCCTAAGCAAATTTTATACACATCATTTAAAAGTAGACTTTATTACCAATCGTGTGTTATCAGTAACATTCTTCTACGATAATTTTCTGCAGAGTTAGTAAGGGGTGTGCACTTTTTTTTTCCACGACTGTACGACATAATAGACTCTATTACTGAGAGTAACGGCTTCTTTGCACATCCGAAGAACCTGTTATTTTCAATGATCACAGATAGACCGGGAGCCGGCAGCACGGACAACCACCTCACCGAGTTCACGAATGAAATTTTAGGATTAGTTAAATCTTGATTCGCATATTAAAACGCAACCGGTCTGCCAAGTCATATCTTGGTGGAAAACTCCTGAAAACTCGATTTTATCGGCTGACTCGTAGATTTACCATTGCGTTTTCCTGCACCAAAAGGTATGAAAACATGTAGTACTGGGAGCAGAAAAACACAGTGGTAAAGTTACGAGTCAGCCGCTAAAATCGGATTTTCAAGTTTTTTCCCTCCAAGATATGATTTGGCAGACCAATGGAGGATATTCCATCTACGTTTTGATTACGTGGTCAAGGTAAAAACTTCTAGTGTAAAGAAGGAAAGGCTCCGTAGACGTAATGAAAAATGCCTCGCCAGTGAGTTAAACAGTTCGTGCGGAAAGTGGTAGTAGCCTTCCTTCTTATCAGTTAGAAGTTCTTTGGCAAAATTATCGGTATCACGTGACTTTTTTTAGCCTCGAACCCAGATTTGTAATAAAGTCCATTGTGTTTTAATATACGAATCAAGATTTAATTAATCCTAGAATTTCATATGTGAACTCGATGAGGTGATTGTCTGTGCTGCCGGCTCCTTGTCTAAAGATGAAAGAGCACATATCGTCGGTACTATGTCAAACTATCCAAACAGTGTTGCCAGTGGGCTACTTTTTTTTAAATTCAGATTTCTTGATTGGCACCACTTTTTTCAAATAGTAAAATTTGCCTTATTTAACCTTGTTTAATGACATATTATTTAAAGTAAAAACAAACGGAATTTCACCACTTCAGAAAAGTGGTGCCAATCCAGAAAATTAAATATTAAAAAAGTAGCTCACTGGCAACACTGTTTTCATATTGGAAAGTTTGACATGGTAATGATTGGTTTACCTGCAAGGTTACTTCAATTCCCATATTGCGTAGAATCAGCTCAGAGAGTATTTTGTCTCGTACAGATTCAGAAGCTCTCTGAGAATTGGAAATGAAAATCATACTGGCTTTTCCGTACCACACACAAGCTGTTGAACGATGTGTGAAAATTGTGACTAAAGCTTCTAAAAAATTATGTGGTCGTAGTAATAACAGAGAGAGCTATGTTAGATTAGCTTTGCTTTCGCAATCACTAATGCTAAAGTTTGATAATATATCTCAGTGCAATTTCTTACCTATAGTACAAAACGGTAAGTGAGAATTATAACAATTCTATAAAATCGCTTTAATGCACATTGTTTAAAATTGTTTCAACCAGAGTTGGGCAAATTTGTAATCTCAATTATCCGCAGTGTAATTACAGGTTAATTGCATGTAACTAATTACAGGTTAATTGCATGTAACTAATTACAGGTTAATTGCATGTAACTAATTATAGTTACACACATTCAAAGACAGAATTTTTTTGAAATAATGAGATAGGGGCGATTCCGGTTATAGTGCTGCAAGAATTTTTTACGCATGTAATTTTAACTATAATTAATTGCATACAATTAAACTCTAATTACATTGCAGATAATTGGAATTACAAATTTGCCAACTCTGGTTTCAACAAATACTGTTCAGAAGTGATTTAATAAGCAGTGATTTTTTCCCATTAAATTCTTGAAATTTCAATAAATAAAATTGTAGACAAATATCGTTTTATAAAAAAAAAAAAAAGTTATAATTTAAAAATAATGCACAACCAAACGATATTAATTTAAAATTAATTTTACGTTAAGTTTCTATGCACATAACGCAGTTTTTTTTACATTATTAGACATTGATGTGAAAAAAAAAATTTTTTTTTGGTCATTTATATAAAACTTCGTTAATTTTGATATTATTTTCCTAAATTCAATAGAGATGCGCCTCCTAAAGATTTTAACAGATTTCAAATTTTCTTTTTGTGTTTTTCTTCAATTTCCAAAACGCGAATTTTACGCACTATTAGAAGTACATATGAACTTTTTCAAATTTTTATCATTCATTTCAAAAATTGACATATTTGATAATAGTTTCCAAAATTCAAGTGCGATGCACGAACTAAAGACATTAAACGATTTCAGTTTTTCTTCTTCTTCTTTTTTTTTTTTTTTTTTTTTTTTTTTGCGTTATTCTTCCAGTTACAAAATGCAAGTTTTCCGCGCTATTAGAAGTTGAAATGAAAAATTTCGATTTTTTGACCAACCGTAATGTACATTTGAAAATATTTTGTAATCCTCTGTTATATGACAAAGCACTGGACAGAAATCTTATGCTAATTTTATCGAAATCAATTAGTAAAAAAAAATCTGAGAAGAATTCAAAAAATTACCGATAAAATTGAACAAAAGTTGAAATAAAAAAAAACAGTATTAACTTACGAGTCTCAAAAATTGAACTTCGAGATTACCCCAAAAAATGTAGGAGCCGGCTTCTGGAGCTATGCGATAACTGTCCGTAGATGCGATCCATAACTATGAAGAAAATTATATTATTAGTATTACATTAAAACTGGAAAATTTCTATTATGTTAATTACCGTATATTTCCGTGTATAAACCGATAATTTTTGGGCATTATTTTGGCACCAAAAGGGGGGGGGGGGGGTCGGCTTATACACGAGTCTAAGAAAATTTCCAAAACTGATATTCTAAAATGAAATATATGTAAATATAAAAAACATAAAAAGATATTTACAAATTTGTAAAAATGTTTAAATACTTTTTTACAATGCAAAAATCAATCATCATTCATCAGTGAAATTATTATCACAATTTTCAATCAACTCCTTAATTCTTTTTCATTGGTACATCAGGATTAATATTGATAGTGAATAATGCATCACTATCATAATCAACCCCATCTTCTTCAAAAGATGAAATCTTTGAGCCCACGTGCAGCTTTCATTACTTTTGGAATTTTTGAAATTTCGTCTTTTCTCTTTCTTCAATCTCGCATTTTTTTTTCCATTGAGTGTGAAATGAGTAGCAGCCACTGAGCTATTCGACTGCTGAATAAAATTTATGACTTTTAATTTAAAACCCGTATTATAAGCCGTGCGCTTTTGCCCAGCCATCTTTCTTTAAGCCAAAGTAACAGGTAGCAGTCACGTGAATTTGAGAAAGATTTTCAAATTTACAAAAATAGGAAGCTTGTTTTGTATGAACGACACAATTAAAGAGATTTGCCAAGTGCGCCAAGACAGAATAGAAATATATATATAATTTCAAAGAGCACATTTTTTTCTTATTAGCTATGCACACCAGTGTTGCCAGTGGGCTACTTTTTAATATTCAGTTTTCTTGATTGGCGCCACTTTTCTGAAATGGAAAAATTCCCATTGTTTTTGCCTTAATTAATGTGTCATTAAATAATGTTAAATAAGGCAAATTTTACTAATTCAAAAAAGTGGTGTCAATAAAGAAATCTGAATTTTAAAAAAAGTAGCCCACTGGCAACACTGGAGCACACACAAAAAAAAAATGTTAAAAATTTGTTTTGCGAATTTTTCATCACCTTTTTTTAACATTGGCTTATATACAGGTTTCCGATTTCGGACGATTTTTCACTGAACACCCGTATACTCGGCTTATAAACGGATTGGCTTATACATGGAAATATACGGTATATTTCGTTGATTAAAAATTAAATGCTTGAAAATAAAGACAAGTATCCAACTAAAAAAATTTGCTAAAATTATACTAAAGGAGAAAGAAAGGAAGAAATCGATAAGTTTAATGTTGTTGCGATAAATTTTCGTTGTAATCTTTAAAATACGTATGTTAATTTTTTGGTAAAAGTAGTAAAATATTATCGATTATAAATAATTTCGGCTGTCAAAAATGTGTTTTTCTTAAACTTGCAAAAACTTATACACATACATCTTATGTATGTATATAATAAGACTTTTTACTAATAATAGTTACTAAATATCAAAAACAAATCGACAATACAAAAATGAGCCAATAATTTTAATACAATATAAAACTGTATATCCAATAACATAAAATACACTTTTTTTAACAAGTACAAATTAAATTTAAAAAGTCAAAAAACCCGACCGCGTAAAAAGTGAACTAATTAATTATTTCTCATCAATGTTAAACTATTTTTTATATTACTTACCTAGGTCTTTTTGTTTACTAGTATTGATCACTTTTAAGTTGCGTTTAATGTTAATTCCTATCTATAAATACTGTTTTGATGAGGCCTATAGATGTCTATGATGGTTAGAGCTACAGTAAAGCTAGAGATCCTACCTACACAACTTGCAGGTTGTGTAATGTTTAAACGGAGCTTCTGGCTGTAAAATAGTCAATGAAGCATCGTCTTCATTTTGAAAGACCTATCCAATTATACGCCACTCAATAGGGTGCGTAATTTTTTTTTTCGTCTCTACCGCCATTTTGTATTTTACGGCCGCCTTTTTGAGTTTATAAAAAACAAAATCTAGCCTATAACCATCGGAGGGTTAAGACGAATCGATAGAGATCTCAGTCATTAAAATTCATCCAGCCGTTGGGATGTTTCGAGGGCATAAAGAAATCCACATACACAGATACGCGTGAAACACATAACCCTTCTTTTCACTCGGGTAAAAACAAAAAGTAGCGCCTATTCACACTAGTCCTCTACTGGGTCTAAATTATAATTAGGGTCGATGCAGAAAATCTAAATACAAGAATATTTTTGCTGCTTGAATACTCCGCCATAAACGCTAATAAGTACTTATGATTTTTGTGGTTATTACTATTGTTTTTACTACTATTATTATTATTATTATTATTATTAACTTACTTGGAACTCTAGTGGTATTAAAATATCAATTTATTATTTTTTCCGAAGCTTAATATTTCCCCCAAAATGTAAAGTAAATTTTAAAATTCTAAATCGGATGCGCTACGTTTTATATCTGAAACTCAAATATGTGTTTCTTGATAAATTTTATCGAACATAAAATTCTTATAATTAAGCGCGATTCACAAATGCACATGTTTAGAAAATAATAACAAGAAGAACATTAAATTCTTAGAAATTAAAACCTAAGATTTGCGTTGTCATTTGAAAAACATGCATCCAAAATTGGAGTAAAGAAATTTAATTTCTTAACCTGTACTTAAGGTGGTTCTCAAATTCTCTGCTTAACAACACGAAATTTTCGGACAGATTTTCTGATTCATTTTTAAACGTAAAGGCATAAAATTGACTGGCCTATTGAAGCGATTTTGAATCAAATAGCGTTTACCAATTTCTAATAAATAAATTATTTATAGTTATAAGTGACTCTTGTCACGTGACGACAAATTTTTCCCCTTTCTTGTGCAGCCGTGTTTGAAATTCGGTTCAAAACGCCAACTTTAACAGTATTTTTTGAGCTAAATATATACTTAGAGAAGCCTTAAGGCAGTTTTTAAATCTAAATTGGCTACTTTCTGACATTTTCCTTAATTCATATTTGTTTGTTCACGCATGAAATTGGCAGATGCTCTTATTAGAAAGTGTGAAGTCGATTGGATATTCCAATTTTCGTTAAAGGCAATTTTCAGAAAATGCTGTCAGAGTATTGGGTGAGTGCAAAAGTTCTACCCGTTTTTTAGTGAAAATATAGGAAGGCGGAGAACATAAAAAGTTAAGCACCTATGAATTCACGCAAGCACCATCATTATGTATGACCTCTTGCCATCTGTCTGGCAGTAAGTGAATCCCACGATGATAAAGATGCTCTGTTTTAGAATCAAAATACTATTGTAACGCCGTTTTTACTGCCTCCACATCATTGAAGGTTCGGCGATCAAAGGCGTTGTGTATCGATTAAAAAGGGAGATAAATCGAAGGTCTAAGGTCAGGCTATATGCTTCGTGAGGTAAAACTTTCCAACCAAGGTCCATGAACTTTTGCCGAGTCCTTAAACCAACACGAGGTCTGGATTTATCGTGATGAAAGAGAACCCCTCTGCGATTGATGAGTGCTGGCCGCTTAGACGTGAGTTTTGCTCACCGTCTGTCCAATTGTTGGCAGTAGAGGTCTGCATTGATCGTTTGGTTCGGCGCAATGACATCCTAGTTGATTATGCCCTTGGCATCACACCATACACCGAGTAAAACATTTTCGGGATATTTAGGCCTATGGAATACGCTCTACAACATCGGGCCACGGTCCTTCGATGTTTCACATTACGATACAGTATCCACTTCTCATCATCCGCTACAATTTGGTTCAAAAATGGTTCTTTACTGTTACAGGGAAGGAAATAAACAAAGGTGCTGATCCTCTCTCCACGTTGCTTTACTGTAAGCTGGTGTGGTACCCACTGACCGAGCTTGGTAATGAAGCCAAACGCATGCATCAGTCTTTAGACTGTTGTACTGTGTTCTGAGAACGTTTCTGCAAATTTTTCGGCTGTTGGATGTGGGGGTTGTGTTATGGCTGTGTCCAGATCCTCGTCAGAAACCATTTATCGGCGTCCTTAACGGGACTGATTTTTACATCTCCTGTCTCCGTCCCGGAATATTCTAAACCAACGGTAGCAGGTGCTACCGTCCTTGGCATCCTTTGCATACACTTGACAAATGCTGCTACAAGCTGCGGCTGCTGTAACGGCTTTAGCTTATTCGTGCAGTAAACAATGTCTGATGTGGTCTTTCTCGCTTGCCATGTTGTTTTTCGTTCGGCATGAGCTCTTCTGACCAACGTTGTGCTTATGCATACTCTACTGCTCCACGCGTTATTGGCCACTTTCCTGTCCTCGAAACGCCAGCTGTAACGTCCGTACTCCACTTGACATTTACATATCTCCAAAACGAGTAGAACTTTTGCACTCACCCAATACTTAGCATTCGAAATGAATTTCCACACGCGATAGTTCGATAATGTCTTCATAAAGCAACAAACGCTTATAAATCCACACGAAATTCATTTGTCGAAAAATGAAAAAGATTATTAGATTCCAAATCAATGTCTGCAAGTGACATACTTTGACATTTAAAATTGAGTACGTGAATGTGTTAAGAACATTTCGCGGAAAACTCTTAGATCTATGAGCCGCAATAAAGAAATTCATCCACATAAGTTTAATATTTTCTAATACCATATTAAATTAACGTATTTCAATACAATAGTCCTGTCTGCAAGTAACATACTTTTACTACTTTTACGTTTAAAAATGAGTACGTAAATGTGTTAAGAAAATTTCGCGGGAAACCCTTAGAACATCTTTAAATCTTATATGAGACGCAACAAAGAAAGTATTTTCGTCCACATAAGATTAAGATTTTCCAATACCGTATTAAATTCATGTACTTGCTTGAAATATTTTTATAAGGTTTCATTTATTTATAAAAATAAAAAAAAAATAATAATAGAGGACATCTTACAACAGAAAAATGTACTTTAAATAATAGATTATAATAGACTTCATGATTTTGAACTCAAAATATTTTTAATTTAAATTTTTGATGACTTTTAAAATCCAGATTTCCAAGTAAACATAATGGATCAGTTGAATATCAGATACATGAAAGGATGAAAATTATTTTGTGATACAAAAATTCAACATATTAATGATTTAAAAAATATTCTAAATTGAACCATTTTCCATTCTGCTTCATTTAATGATAAGTTTTTGAATTATAAACATTCAAAATTTATTGCTTCTAATGTTAAATTTCGTTTTCATATTTTTATCAATGTCTCCTGAAATTATACTCCTAATGTGCTAATTTTTTGTGTAGCAATAAAACTGATATACCCAAACATAAATATGTTGAATTCGCAATTTTTATAATTTTATGATATGAATTATGAATTATGAAATTAATATTCGAAAAAATTATGAATTGCAACCTACAATTTTGTTGATGGATTTAGATTTATTAAGTCCTGCTTTATGGAAATTCAAAATTTCACATTTTCCTTCCAAGTAGTTTTCAAATTATGCTTAAAAATGGCAAAAGGATAGTTTAAGGGGCCGTCTATGACAGAAGTGACTAGATATTTTGAAATTTCTTCTGCTATCCTGTAATCTAGCATTCTTCATTGACTGCTTGAGTGGAGCTTAACTTTCCTTGATCAAGAAGGGGGCTCTGTCAGTCAACAATGGTGTATCGAACTTCAATTTGGATACAGCCCCTAAAATACCCTCGTTTTAAAATAATTAATTTCTTGGAAACTTATCGTACGAATTGCATAAAAAATTGATTTTAGGCTAATTGAAGGGTGTAGAGTTCATTTATGCTATCAAATTTGTGTACTGCTATTGAAAAAAAACAAAGTTATGGTTCGTTTTATTATGTTGATGTCCCCCTAAGCAAATTTTATATACATCATTTAAAAGTAGATTTTATTGCCAATCGCGTGGTACCAGTAACTTTATTCTAAGACAATGTTTTGCAGAGTTAGTAAAGGGTTTACTTTTTTTCTTCCACGACTGTACAATTAAATTCCTTAAGGATAGTTCCATGAGTACTTGTAGTGTAAGTCCCATTCTACGATTTTTGGTTACTAATATTTTAGAACGGAAAAATGTGACTTATTTTATCGGAGATATCTCATTAATTGAATAAGGCGAAGCAAACATTTTGAAAATAACAGTGGCCAACAAGCATAGCAGTTATCAGCTATGTGACTTACACTACAAAAGACCGTGGAAATAACCTTAAATGATATGTAGATATATCTAATTTTGAATTATATGCGATATTTGTGTTCATTTGTAGAAAAATAGTATATGTCTTTATAAAATATAACGGTTCATTTAAAAAATTCAAGAAATTTTCGCATGTTTTACTTCATAGCATGCTGGATTTTCAATCAATTGTTAAATGAGAAAGATTATACATAAAGCAAATTTACTTACTGTATCGGTAGTAAAGGCGTTGTACAATTCTTCTGGACTTTGACGAAAAAAACGGAAGTATTTGAAGTCCCTGTTGCCCATCAAATAATAGATCTAGCATGAGAGGAAATATGCAGTAAATTAGAAAAAATGTAAAACTGATATTTAAGTTCTATTTCATGTTTAGTAACCTAAAATAGATTTTGATACATAAAATTATATATATATATAAACCTTTCTGAACGAAAGTCGATTTACTGTTAAAAAAATAATAAGTGAATTTCATTAATTTTGAAAATAATGATTATAACATTGCAGTGTAAAATATAAGTTCATATTAAGCTATTTGAAACAACAGAAATCATTTTGTATAAAATAAGTTTGGGCAATAAATCAATATTAATTTGTATTAGTCACAATAATTAAAACTACAAATAAAATGCAAGCTATTACATAAAATATTTTCTGAAATATTTATGAGTTACTGGGAATCTGTAGTTTTGTAAATGTAGAAAAGGCACCAAAAAATAGTCTTATTTATTTTTTATATGTATACATAGTTGCAAACCCTTGCACTTTTTTGTACCACAAAAATGTAATCGTAAAATTTACTTTCTTAAATCGTCATAATCTGACGATTAAATGTGACAAAAATTTCTATTGAATTTTTGTCGTACTAAAAAAGCGTAGAACATTGGCAGCTATGTGTAGATAGCTTGGCAGGTTCTACCAAATCAATTATTAAACAGAAGAAATGATGCAAAGAACTTACAGTGTATACGAATAGAATTTTAGAACATTTTTGGTAAAGAGGTATCGACAACATGAGAGATCGTTCAGTACGAATTATGGACCAAATTCAATTCCAGGGGTCACTGATAAGCCTGGAAGATCACCGTCCAAAATAAGTCCAAAACCCTAAGCATGTACGTTTCAACCATTTGCTAACTACTTGTCTGGAATAAGTCCATTGATATAAGGCGTCCTTTTCACAGTAATTATATGAAATAAAAATTATTACGCTACATGTGTTATGTCAGAAATGTTAATAACAACAATTCCTCAACAACTTGACTATATTAATGTTATACTTAAAATATTAGTTCATGGTTTACATTCTTTCATCTTTGTGTTTGACTTGATGCAATCATGTCCACAATTCTGGGCCTGACAGAAATTTTTTTGCACATAACTACACATTCTGTTTACTATACCCACTACTCATTTTGAGTGGATAATATGATTTTGAATATAAGGCACCAGTAAAGCTCAGTCCACATTTTCAGCTATCAAGAAAAATTTGGGTAATTTCATGAGCTTTACAGATAAACTGAATCCATTACTTTTCTACGCACTACTTACTTTTTTAAACTGAAATTATTTGACAATTTTTTACTGCAACGTTTTTAGATCGAGCTTTACTTTTCTCTCTGGTTCCACCAGTTTTTTGTATCATTTCACATCTTTTTCAGATACTTTCAGGAACTTAATCAACCAACTTCAACTAACCAAACAACCGCCCCAATTAACCAACCAATGATCCCAATTAACCGGCCCAACCAATTGTCCCAATCAAAAACTAACAGAAACATTGGTTCACCAGTGTATTTCAAGAGCTCTGATGACCCCATACTTATTGCTAAACCTCATATTGGGATATTGACCGTACTTTGCTCAGGACTGACCGCCAGACTTGTCCTTAGACTAAGTTTTATACATAGTGTGATGTCTTGAATTCTTCTGCTATGTACCTACGCTCCTCTGGTTTAAGGGACTATGCAGTATCCTAGGCCAACCCCTCAAATACACAAAAAGCTAGGGAAAGAAACAGTCATTAGAAATGAATTAAAACTGCGAAAAACCTATAAAAAGGGAAAATTTCTATCTTCGGAACTTAATGGGAATTTAAAATTAAAAAAAGTCTGAAAACGACTGAATGCAGAAAAATGATCAAAAGTGATTGAAAATATTATACAATACACCTGTAAATAATATCAGAAATGTTACTAATATTGGATATTTATAACAATATTTGGGAGGTCAAACTAAAATATCACGATAATGACTAACATATTTACATCTAACTGTAACCATTGATAAAAAAAAAATCAGGAAAATTGGAAAGTAGGTGTCCTTTGTAAAGTATGCATTAAGGAGATAAATTACGTAAACGAGTCTATTGACAACTGGTGTATTTGGTACGGATAAATTACATAATTGAGCCTACAAACAATTGGCGCATGTTACCGGACGTCGTTTAGGACATAATTAACTTAATCGTAAGCGTATGCAACTATTTTTTTAACGTTAACACACGTGTGGGGTAAATCTCACCTCATTTTGTCTCCCATTATATTTTTGGCTAAATGCGCGTAAAAAAAGTCTACTACTCTATATTGTAAAATGCATCAGTACTACTTCTTTTTAGAGAAAAATCAAGCATTTCATATTTATTTTCCGCTTTTATAACAGTTTCTGTAAAAAATAGCAGTTTTTTCCCTTAGAAAATATGCAATGATTTGTTTTACCTCTTAAAACATGAATTATTTTATAAAATTTACAGTAATTACATTTAATACACTTTCATCAATATATGAAGGCAGCTTTTATTTCACTCTTTCAGTAAAATTATTTTAATGTGTGTTATCCTGTAATGAATGAACATATCGAAATGTAACGTTTGTACACGCGCGAGATTATTTAATACCAAAAGCCATATTTCTACTTTTCTAGCCAACAAACTAAAGATATTCCTTCATACAACCTTTCTCAACCTTGGCCTTGAAAGGTACAAGGAAAGTCAGAAGTGTTTCATGACGTAATTTTGAAGTTTTTTCACCTGCATAACCCCTTCTCCTGCAAATAACCGCAACGTCTCCCGCCAGGCAGACCGTCCGCATACATACTACACCATAAAACGGAACAGCATATATAAAAATGAGCTTTGCTAAAATGACGAATTTTTGAAGTTTTTTCACCTGAATAACCCTTTCTCACGCAGGTAAACGCAACGTCTCCCGAAAGCCAGACCGTCCGCATACGTACTACACCATAAAACGAAATAGCATGTAGAAACAAGAGCCTTGTTAAAATGACGTAATTTTGAATTTTTTTCATCTGCATAACCCCTTCTACCGCAGGTAAACGTAACGGTCTGCCGCCAGCCAGACCTTTCGCATTCTTACTACACCATAAAATGGAAGAGCATATAGAAAAATGAGCCTTGCTAAAATCAAGTGACGAAAACGTTGCTAGCTCTTAGACCAGGGATGGCGAACGTTTTCACGTCCACGTGCCAAATTTTCCCAAACATATATTTTACGTGATCATGACGTGTCAACAATAAAGAAATTTAATGAATCAAATAATAATGAATGAAAACTACTTAAAAAAATTTTTAGCGTTAAAAAAATACAGGTGATATTTGATGTTATACTGTAGAAATTTATTTTAAAAAT
The DNA here is from genome assembly GCA_963932465.1 of Maratus speciosus. Lineage (NCBI taxonomy): Eukaryota > Metazoa > Arthropoda > Arachnida > Araneae > Salticidae > Maratus > Maratus speciosus. The sequence continues at coordinate 127,082,564 of OZ010796.1, read as the reverse complement.
ATTATTTCTGTTGTCTCATCTTAAATGCCATATAATTTATATCCGCTTTGTACTTAGTTATTTTCGATAGAATGCAAGTTTAATTGCACTCACTTGACAACACGTTTTTAATTGATTTTTTTTTTTTTTTTTTTTTTTTTTTTTTTACGAAAAGAATGTCTTGCAGAAAAATTTGTCAAAATAGCAAGCACCAGAAACTATAGCTTTTAGTGTCTGGAATTTAATTCCAAGTTGTTATAATTTTAAAACCAGCCTTTTTGCTTATTACACTTTTAATTTTTGTTTAGCGATAAGCTTCAAATTCTAAAATTTTCTGAGCCAATATTGAGCTAGATTCGGATAAATTAAGTTACATTTCAATTTCTTCAATCTCTGTGACAATTACAATCAACCGAACTAATCGGATTCAAGTGGCACAGACAACATCTATATTGATTAATGCATTTTGTGAAATCAAGCAGGACGGTCGTTCTGCTAAGCCAAGCTGAAAAAAAAATGATAACCCCGCCAAACAAACAAACGCCAAGAATAACAGCAAGACACCGTAACTGCTTATTATACTGATGACAACTTCTCCATGTTAAATGGACGAAATATGTCAGCGTAAAATTTCACATATCAAAAGAAGCAATCATTGCAGAAAAATAAAACCACCACCAGAAGGACCTAATAAAGAAGATCTTCAATTTGAGATCAAATGCATCCTCATAAATTAATTATAAACAGAGATATAGATTTTTTAAAATAACGTCGAGATACTGAAAATGAGAGATTTATTTTCTTCGTCACAACTTATGTTTCAATTGAGGTAGAGACTTAAATAATGGACAGAAAAAAGTAAGGATTGAATTTTTGGATAGATATTTACTCAATCTACGTGCTTTTATAAAATTCAGCTTTAAAAACATTAATTTTCTATTCATAATTAGCTAAAAACTGTTAATTAGTTCTAAAGTTTACAAATTATGCCAAATAGCGATAAACCCAACAACATATTTTAGAAATCTTATACTTTTCTTTTATATTATCCTTTTGCATTGATTTCATCGAAGATAACTATGGCTGAGATTCAGATAGAATTTTCGCTGTTAGCGAAATGAGTTTGACCAATCAGAAGCCTGCATGTTTGAGATTATTTGCTGTTTCTGGATCCCGGCCTATGTCATGAAAGTTTTGAGTCATTTTTTTAGTGCCGTGGATGAAGTGCAATGTTTGTAGAAATGTAGGCTAGGATCCAGATAGATTTTTCGCTGTTAGCGAAACGAGAATCACCAATCAATAGCCTGCATTTCTGCAAACAGCGAAAAGTTCACAAAAATGCAGGCTTCTGATTGATGAATCTCGTTTCTCTAACAGCCAAAAATCTATCTAGATTGCGCCCAATGGAGGATATTCCAAATATGGGTTCGAGGCTGAAAAAAGTCACGTGATACCGGTAATTTATCCAAAGAACTTCTAACTGATAAGAAGGGAAGATACTACTACTTTGCCTCATGAACCGTTTCATTGGCTAGCGGGGATTTACATTACACGTCTACGGAGCCTTCCCTTCTTTACGATAGAAGTTTTTACCTTGACCACGTGATCAAAATGTAGATGGAATATCCTCCATTATGTTGAACACAATTTTGCATTTCCACATCCAGGAAGGGTATTGATTGTCATAACGACAATACATATTCGAAACTATTTAAGGCACTGATTCTGAACTCCTTTGCTATACATTTCGATATTAAAGAAGTTGTTGTTTCCATAGTAACAGTACTTTTCTGTATTGCTTTCTCTAAAACACAAATATAGAAATTTAACAAAGAGCGCTCAGAATCAACACCATAACAGAGAGCCTTTATACATAAGAGTGGTGACATATGCACAGGAAGCATGCTCATTTCAAGTTTTTGCCGAAAGTATGGCTACAGCGTCTAGAATACCTTGTGTGGAAATATGCTATCCAAACAACGCTAAAAATTTGTATCCCTTAAATGTGCGACGATACTGCTAAAATCCAAAGTATCGATCACAGCGACATCTGCGGGATTTAGTATTACATTGTATAGACTAGCAATATCTTGCAGTTTGAGAAAACATCCTGCAGATGTCGCTGTGATCTGTATATTTCAGCAGCATCGTTGCACAGTTAAGGGATACAATATTTTAGCACTCTTTAAGTATTTCAGGGATAGCCAATTTCGACACTATATATTCTAGGTGCTATAGTACGGCAATCCGCTTTCTTGAATAGAGGCTATTCTATCTACGTTATGATCACGTAGTCATGGCAAAAACGTCTAACGTAAAGAAGGGAAGGCTCCGTCGACGTAATGTAAATCCCCGCTAGCCAATGAAACAGTTCACGGGAGAAAGCAGTAGTAGTTTCCTGTTTCCCTTCTCATCAGTTAGAAGTTCTTTAGGTAAATTGCCGGTACCACGTGACTTTTTCAGCCTTGAACCCATATTTGGAATATCCTCCATTAGACGATACGCGCATGGACGAGCTTTATTAGACTAGGGAAATAATTCAATATGCATTAGTCTGACGATAATGACACGCTCGCAAAGACCTTTAACGATTTGTTTTTATCACTTCTACCAATAAAACTTTATTGGCCATATGTCGCTACTTCGTTATAGCGACACACATGTTCCTAATTGGATCCCGGCATTTTGAAATTTGAAGTCCACCGAAGTGGAGAGTGCTTTGGGGCATATAGCTGCAACGGCTTTCGCCTCGAATGATCCTTATTATACATATAAACAACAACAAGTCACAGCAATTTTTTTTATTTTCCATTACATATATTATACAATTACAATGGGACATTCACAAGTACATCCATGTCTTACCCAGGGACTCGAACCCGGGCCCTCGGGGTGACAGCAGCCTCCGCTTACTGACCACGCCAGCGGGCGACGATCCCGGCCTTAATGTATCAAAATACGGAGTTTGCTTTCTGTACTATTCTTGACCTCAGTTATAACGTCTAGAAATATAGGCCGAGATCCAGGTACATTTTTGCAAACAGTGAAAAGTTAGCAATAATTCTAGCTTCTGATTGGTCAATCTCGTTGCGATAACAAAGAAAAATCTACCTAGATCATGGTCATGGTGTGGAAACCGGCTATTCCAGTAATACTTTAAAAATTGCTAAAAATTGAATCCCATAAATATTGAAAAATACTGAATGGCAAATGTCGATAGCAGCAACATTTTCTAGATCTTCTCTGAGCGAAACGTTTTCTCATTTGATGTCTTTTGAAATAGTTACGTTGGAATTACCATATGTCGCTGTGATCGACATTCATCGTTCAGCCTCGTTCAACATTTATGGGATACAATTTTTTAGAACCTTTTTAATAACCCGATTTATAAACTGTATCTTCTAGATACTATAGCTCCGTTATAGGCCTAGATTATATGTTGTAGAAATCGACTATCCCAGCAATACTTAAAAAAGCGCGGAAATAGTGAATCCCTTAAATGTACAACGATGTTGAATTCCAAACAGTCATTTGCAGCGACATCTGCAGGATATTTTTTAAAGAAGAAAGAGACACGTGTAAAAGACTAGAATACATAATGTGGAAATTTGCTATCCAAGCAGCCTTAAAAAGTTGTATCCCTTAAATGTGCACTGACGCTGAAATCCAGAGAGCTGATCGCAGCGACATCTGTGATATACTTTCAAAGTAAACATCGTATTATTACAGCGGGCTTGACGCCAAGCACACAGGTCAGATGTATGTAAAAAAAAAAAAATGCTAGGGCGTCTAGACCAAATTATAGCGCCTAGAATATATAGTATGGAAATTGGCTATCCCTGTAATACTTAAAAAAGTGCTAAAATATTGTATCCTTAAATGTGCAACGATGCTGCTGAAATATACAGATCGCAGCGACATCTGCAGGATATTTTCTATAACTGCAAGATATTGCTAGACTATACAAAATGTAATACGAAAATCCCGCAGATTTCGCTGCGATCGATACTTGGGATTTTAGCAGTATCGTCGATCATTTATGGGATACAAATTTTTAGCGTTGTTTGATAAAATATTTCCACACTAGGTATTCTAGACGCTGTTACCAAATCGTCGTAAAGTTTTAGGAAATATCCTGCAGATATCGCTGTGATCGACTCATTGGATTTCAGCATCATTTGACATTTAAGAGATCCAATATTTTAGCACTTTTTAAAGTATTACTGGGATAGCCGATTTCCACACTATATATTCTAGGCGCTATAGCACCGCGCTAGCTTGTCTTTTTCGTTTACCTGGGAGTAGATATAGATGAAGTCATTTGTAGCTGTTCCTAAACTGTGGCCAACAACATATAAGCCCAGTTCATAACGTCACACGGAGTTGATTATCTGTACACGGCAATGGACACACAAAAAAAAGAAAAAATCGGCGCGCAGCTTTCTACTAATCATCGTGTAAAGATGCTCCAACTCTGAGGCTAACGAAAAAGACAGGCTACCGCGGTGGGTCCGATTCTTCTTTTTTTACAGACCGCTGGAGTCACGTGATGCTCGAATGCACCAAAGAAGGTGCGTGAAAAGAGCATCACGTGACTCCAGTGGTTTGTAAAAAAAGAAGAATCGGACCCACCGCGGTAGCCTGTCTTTTTCGTTAGCCTCGATCCAACTCCGTATGACTTTTAAACATCATGAGCTGGCCTATTATGTCATTGGTCGCGCTAACACCCTCCCTCCTGCATCCACCGTATATAGCGGCATCTTGTACTGGAGACTGCTAAATGGGCTGCTATCGGTCAAAATCAAGAGAGAAAAGGGCAGAAGAGAGGGAAATAACTCTTTTTTTTTGGTAACTAGTTTTTCACACGGGAAGATTGACATGTCTGTTCCTTTCCTTTCATAACTTCATGGTGGTGAAATAAGCCAAAGCCTCCTAAATATTTGAGAAAGTCTTGACTCGCATCACGAAAACATCACACAAAGCAGGCAAAGCAAAGAAACAAAATCATTCATTGGCTCGTGAATATGAACGAGCCAATGAATGATTTTTCTTCTTTGTTTTGCCTGCTTTGTGTGACGTTTTCCTGACACGTGTCAAGGCTTTCTCCAATTTTTAAAGAGCGTTGAATAAGCCGGGATCAAGATAGATTTTTCGCTATTAGCGGGATGAGATTGATCAATCAGACGTCTGCATTTTCCCGAACTTTTTGATGTTTGCAGTAAACACCGAAAAGCCTGCAAGGATGGAGGCTACTGATTGGTCAATGTAATTTTACTAACAGAGAAAAATTTATCTGGATCCCGGACATTAACTTTGGTTGGTTAAAACAATTTTGAATAAAATCAAATCAGGAAGCCAATGTTTGTTAACTTTTATGGTTAGTTTAATTGAAATCTTCCTCGTCTATTACTGAAAACTAAGTTACCGTACTTTGGACAAAAAATTGAAAATGAGTACACGAATTGTACATATGTCACCACTCTAACACAGTGTTGCCAGATGGGCTACATTTTTAATTCATATACTTGATTGGCACCACTTTTTTGAAATTGTAAAATGCGCCTTATTTAATGACATATTAATTAAGGCGAAAACAAAGGGAATTTTACCGTTTATAATAAGTGCTGGCAATCAAGAAATCTGAATTAAAAAAAAGTAGCCCACTGGCAACAGTGCTCTAACATATAAATGTTCTCTGTTATGACCATGATTCTAAGTGCAGTTGGTTAAATTTGAGTATCTGGGCATTAGAGAAAGCAATAGTGGCCCACCGTGGCTGAGTGGATAAGACACCATGCCGCTAATCGCTTGAGAGCGTAGGTGGAAGCAGATTCGAATCCCGCCGTGATCCGCATGTGATATGATGTATGCGTTCAATAAATCAAACAAACAAATAAGCAAGCAATAGTGAAAGGTACAGTTGGCATGGAAACAACGACTTCTTTAATTCGTATAGAAAATTAATGAATAGTAGTAAATGACTCAAGTTTAAAATGTAGGCAAACGGTCTGGAAATATCAATGGCTCCCATCTAGTATTTCACAAAATTAATTTAATAGATTCTCATGATGTATAACTTGATGCAACTCTTAGCTAATGAAAATTCTGCAACAAGACTTATGTAGGTAGATCTTTTGAATGAATAATTCAGAATTCTGAGAACAAAACGAAGTTCTTAAGGGCTCTTCCTCACCCCCCCCCCTCAAAAAAGGAAATACGATAGAAAGATATAAGAATTTGGATAGCTTCAATATGTCTGTGATCTTTTGTCAGAGTTCAGAAAAAGAGTCTGGGCATATAAAAAAAAAAAACAAATTTGACGAACGATAAGACTATAGATTTCAGGCAAAATTTAACCGAAAAATATTTAATTCTAATGTATATGCGGCTTTAATAATAGACTATTAAAGATAATCAATTTAGGGGAAATTTTATAGTAAATTAATATCCTCACATTCATGCAAATAGGTATGGATAAACAGACTTGAGTAAAATTACATATTTATTCTTTCTTCTCTATAACACGATCTAAATGAAGATGAAGTTATATGTACAGTTTATATCTTTAAATTTTTAGATTTTTTTTATCAAAAATGTTCCTTTATTATGTCTAGAATTGCTAGATTTACAGATCTTCGATTCTTTAGATGCCTGCGGGGTTTCATTCTTGGATTAACCGTAGGTATTTGTAAAGGTAAATTTATTTTGCAAAACCGTCAGCAAAAAAAGTTAGAAAAACAATTAACTGACAGACTACCTGTAAATATACATTTTATTTCGACTCTGTTTTTTACTAAATTTTCATCTTTCGTAGAAAATTTTAAGGAGATATAAATTGAGAAAGACTGATACTTTGAAAGAAGAAATTGACTTTCCTTACTTTTAAATTATTAATCACTATAAAAAATGAATGATAGGTAAACAAAATGTATAATATTGTGTTTGCTCCCTGCTTATAAAGTCTATACAAGGACTAATTTGAATTTGAGCTAGTACAATTATTTCAATTATATATCATTTGTTTTAAAAAAAGAACTGATATCTACTAAAAAACAACTTTTCAAAAGTAAAAAAAAGCCAAGCAAAAAAAAAAAAAAAAAAAAAAAAAAAAAAAAAAAGGTGAAAGTTGTGGCTAAAAAATAGTGTGATATCAAATTTCCAAGCTTATATTACGGTACTTATTTAACATTTTTTGATAAAAATTTACCATATGTAAGTCGAGTACCTAAGTATGCGTTGATAGAAAGCCTTTTCTCCTTTACTAAATACATCATAACGTGTTTCTGAAAATTAATTTTTTTTTAATTATGCATGATGGGCTTGGCGGCCATCTTTCCATATTTTACACAAATTTCTAAGCACTCAAGCTCGTAACATATTTGCATTATTAAGAATTTCGAACTTCTAGTTTTAGCTACAGACAGATAAATTAAGAAAGTTTTTTATTTTGAAAAAACAAATTGATTTTTACTGCTTTAACTAATTAATTAACACCCCCCCACCCTCCGAAAAAAGAGAATCATAAGATGAAACCTGAAGTTACTTCAGCTTTATTTTTAGACACAAATTTTTAGGCACTCATTTCCATAAATTAAAAGAATAAAATGTTTGCTTTAGTAACAATTTCGAACTTCCAATCTTAACAATGAACTTGTGTGCTTAGAAATTTGTGTAAAATATGGAAAGATGGCCGCCAAGCACAACATGCATAATTTAAAAAAAAAATTAATTTTCAGAAACACGTAATGATGTATTTAGTAAAGGAGAAAAGGCTTTCTATCAACGCATACTTAGGTACTCGACTTACATATGGTAAATTTTTATCAAAAAATGTTAAATAAGTACCGTAAGATAAGCTTGGAAATTTGATATCACACTATTTTTTAGCCACAACTTTCACCTTTTTTTTTTTTTTTTTTTGCTTGGCTTTTTTTTACTTTTGAAAAGTTGTTTTTTAGTAGATTCTACTATGTTTTGATGTAAAACTTAAATCTATGCCGTGCCAAAAATAATCTGCAACGTGCCACTTATGGCACACGTGCCATAGGTTCGCCGTCCCTGTCTTAGATTATTACTTTCGGTCCAACAATATTATTTTTTTTTAACTCGCGAAATTGAATTTCATTTGGCGTTATAATGACGTAATTATACTAAAGTGTTTCAGCTTTTAAAATTAAAATGCATGTTTTCTTTGGCGCGTGCGATAGGAGTATACGATTTCATTGACAATACGCAGGAAAATGCAATAAATACAACTAAATGAACAAGCATTTACCGAAAATTTCTTTCATATGACTTAAGAATAAATCTTTCGTTTTATGGATTAATTTCAGAATATCAGAAGTCTCTTTTCAGAGTAAAACATCATTACAAAGTTATGTCAGTTAAACAGAAATAGACGTCATATCTAGCAAACGATTTTTTTTTTAATTATTACCTTTTCCTAATTTTTTTAAAAATTAAAATAGATTTTTAAGCATTAAAAACATTCCAATGAAGATACTGCGTCATTTTAACACGTGTTTAGTTAAATTTTTTACATATATATAGGAAATATTTTCATTTTCTGATTAGTTGATGTCGATTTCAAAAATGCAAAAATATAGCGAGGAAACTGATTTTTATTTAAAACAAAATACGCGTGTTATCACTTTTTTAAAATTATTGTGCCACTTTTTAGGATGTGGCAACAGGAAAGAAGATTGAAGGAGATATTTCTATATTGTTAAATTATGGAACGCTATGTAAAGTTTTAATGGGTGCCATTCCCTTAATATTGGATATTTTTTGACCCGACCTTCGAAAGGCACATCGCTAAATTAAGACCTTTCCAAAAAATCCCTGCCGGCCCGGCCTACAGGCAGAGGTAGATTTCGAAGTTAAGTATACTAATTTCACCAACAAAAACTAAATAATTATTAGATATAAATCCACTTTAACAGTTTTATCTGTCTGCTTTTGACGAGTTTATATTTCCTGAGCCGAAAATCGATCGAAAACTGAAATTTTGAAAGATTTTTTGTCTTTATAGATAAATGAGAAATGCTATTCAATTTCTTAGTACTGCTGTAATACATGCAAATTGGAAGTTTATAACTTCGAGAATGAGACAGAATGTTTTTATTTTGAATTTGAGTACAACCATAAAGTATAATATATTATACTTTAGAAAATATAGATTTTCATACATTTGCATTCTACTAGAAATAACTTTTAAATGCAATTTTGTATAGGAAAAAATGAGATATGTAAGAATTATTTAAAATTTATACAGTTTCTGTTCTTTTGAATTAACTTTTTCAAAGGGCTATGGAAACATCCTCGACATTGATTATTTGACTTAACAATTTTAAAGTTTGATAAACGAAATGCCTTTTTTAAAAATATCCTTTTTTCCGCCTTATGAAAAATTTTGGTTTCGGAGGGGCCTTAAAATCTTTTCCGTTTCCGCGTTAGACAGATTCCGCCTTATGCAGCATGAATTAATGTAATTTTCTATGGGTTCGCCGGGACTTGAAGAATTTTCCGCGGTAGACAGATTTACGGCTTACACAGAGTCCGCCTTAGGCAGAATTTACTGTAATTTAGCTGAGATTACAATATTTTTCTTTAAAAGCATATTTCTGCTACATAGGTTCCGTTTTAACAGGATTTACTGCAGCGCTTATGTTGTTTCGATTTTAAATCGTTTGACTCGCTTTATTCATTCCTCCTGTCCTACATTTTTGACTTGGCAAATGGACCATGCTAGACATTTTTTGACCATTAATAGATCTTGCAAAACAATTGCAAAAAAAAAAGATCGCTGTCATAGCGGAAATTTTTCGGAATTTGCACAGTTCTTTAAATTTTAATACACGTATTTTTTCAAAGTATTTTTCACCTTGTTAATCGCAGTAAAATGCGGAAAATATTTTAATAGAATACATAGGTATTAAAATGTAAAAAAAAAAAAAAACCGTACAAACGTTTATATATATATGTAAGCGAAGATTTTGGAAGAGGGATAAGACACGGAAACACCATTTCGCATAAGCTTTTTACTAGTACAGAAAATATTTTCAAGAAGCTGGATTGGGAAAACAAAGGGATTAGAATAAATGGGGAATGTTTGAGTCGTCTCCGGCTCGCTAACGACAATTACATTTTCAGTAATAGCCCTGAAAAATTGGAAAATATGCTAAAAGATTTGGCAGAAGCTAGAATTAATGTGGGATTAAAAATAAATTTGGAAAGACTAAGGTGGTGTTCAGTTCATTTGCATCAAAAAAGAAAATCGTCTACAACGACACTGAGATTAAAGAAGTACAAAGTTATGTATACCTTGGACTGGAAATATCATCGGATAACAGTATCTTGAATGAAATCAATAGAAGGAGTGCTTTTGGGAAGAACAATATTATTCTGAATAGTAACATGCCTCTTTGTTTGAAAAGAAAGGTGTTTAATCAATGTGTTTTGCCTGCACTAACTTATGGAGCAGAAACATAGACGATGAAAAAGCGGATGGTACAAAGGTTACAAACAACACAGCCACGTATGAAAAGATGTATGCTAGGCATAACTAGAAGAGACAGAAAGAAAATAAACTGGATCACGCCCAGTCAAACGAAATTTTTGACATCATTGAAAGAATTAAGCGGCTAAAATGGAAATGGGCTTGTCACATTGCAAGAAAACAAGACAAAAGATGGAGTATAAACACCCATTAGTGGTATCCCAGAGATGTAAACGACCAAGAATATGACCTCAAGTAAAATAGTGACGAAATCAGAAAAGTGGCTGGTGTTAATTGGATGACTACAGGACTAGACAAGAAACATTGGAAAAACCTGAGGGAGACCAGTGTTGCCAGATTGGGGACTTTTCTGTCCCCAGATTGTTGATTATCACCGCTTTTATTAAATAGAAATATTCGACCTATTTAAAAATAGATTAAAAGTTCTGAAAAATAAGGCTAATTATATTATTTTAAAAAGTGGTGACAGTCAAATAATCTGAATTAAAAGAGTCCCCAATCTGGCAACACTGAGGGAGACCTACATCCAGTAGTGACTTCAAAACGGTTGTTGTTTTTGTTGATGATGATGATATATCTATATCTATCTATCTATATATATATATACCGCCTTCGACAGCGGATATTGTTTGAATCAGCGTGTATATTTAGTATTCAGGGCGCTGTGTGTATCTTAAAAAAGGGTAACCATTGGCCTCTGGCGCCAACTTTAGTAGATGACGTTTACCTGCATTGAGGAGGAAGGAAATGTACGTGATATGCCTAGTCATTACAAAAGTCCCTATCTTTTATGTATTGTAGAAGAATTAGGCGACATCTTCAACTTAGCATGCTCGTGCATTCAAAACGAAAAGAAAATTACCGTACTTTTTTATCATTTGAACAATACTTTGAGTGACTACACTAACATATCTACATAAAAACAATGAAATCATAAGTGTATGCAATTGATGCGAGTTTCTCTACTTTCCTGAATTTTTGAAAATATTAAGGCAGCGTTTCGATTGCATTTTCAAATATCCGCTTCAAAAAGTCAAAAAATATTTCTCTAGTATTTCTCTTCCAAAGGTTCTTTGATCATCAACAAAAGAAACGGGAGGTGATAAACTTGTCACGAAACTCCTTGGGAATATCTTTTCTTGCAATGCTTAAGAAAACTGACCAAATAAAACAAGTAGATAAGTTTGATCGAAAATCACACAAAGGGTTTCTTTACCTATTCCTTTCGAAACATTTTGTTGTTTAATTAATAAATCCAAATCATTAATTTATAATTATCGTATCCCTTACACTGAGGGCAACATCATTAAATTTAATTTTAAAATAATTACAAAAGAAAGCTATTTTTAATCAAATTTAAAATATTTAATTCAAATTATTTAAATAAACTTCCAAATTCCAAATTAAAAAAAAAAAAATTAGCCGAGGTTTAAATAAAATTTAAAATGGCTATAAACAAACAAAAAAGATGTTTAAACGAAATTTGAAATGCTGAAATTTATTAAGAGTGGCTCAGAATTACTCAGATTTGCTTAGAATAAGAATTACTTAGCGGATGTTCAAACAAAATTTAAATTTACAATTTTTTTCAAAACAAAACAGTTTGTTAAAAGGAATCCTTAAACTTCGAAATTTTAAAAAAATAGCAGAAGTTTAAACAAAATTTAAAACTTTGCAATGACTCCAAAGAAGAATATTTGAATTAAAAAAATAATTGTTAAAATATTTTTTAAACAACTTTTTTCCTTAAAATTGTAATAAAACAAACAAACATATAAAATTGAAACTATGAGATAATGAAATCTATCCTGGGGAAACAAATTCGAACTCTGGCGGTCAGCTTCGAACCAGGGTCCTTTTGAACAGCATACTAAGACGTTACCGCTGTGATACCCAGCTAACGCAAAATGGCATGAAATTAAGTTTCTGTTTCAAAATTTCAATCACAGATGTGATTAAATTAATTCCTTTTATTAAAATAATATAACCCTCTTTCAAACTTTTATGATTTGTCGTGTGATCGGAGGTATTCAGCTATAAATATGCAAAATTTCAAGTCTCTAACATATACAGATTCATATGACGAACTCTGTGACAGACAGACAGAGGAATGAGACAAACAGTGTTGGGCATGAGCGCGCTCATTGAGCGAAAACTCACGAGTTTAGCTCACTTTATGTGAACATTGAGTTGAACTTGACTCACTTTTTGATAAACGAACTTGAGCTGAGCGAAAGCTCAAAAAATCCGTGAGTTTTTACAACTCAAACTCAATTTTTTTCATAATTTATTTAAAATTTTCCAGGCCTTAAGAACACGTTTTTTCCATTCAAATTCCAATTAGAGGTCTACACGGACTCGGGACGGATCGAGTCTGATCATCAGTTTTTCTGGGTCGTGCCCGGGTCTTGCTTTCTCTGGAGGCTCGTGTCGGGTCGAACAGGACTTAATTCTGGACCTGTGCGTTGTTATTCCTAGAAGTCTGCACCTACCGAAATTTTCTTGCCCGGTTACAACCCTGTTTGTATGAAAATCATCGACCCGACCCTGTCCGACTCGTGCAAGGGCCCGTGAAGACCCTTATATCGAATAACCAGAAAATTAGTTCACGAGATTTTGTAAATTTGAACGATAAAGTTCTAATGTATTATATAAAAAAAGAGTTTTTAGTGAATTTTGCTCACTTTCATAGATGAGTTTGAGTTGAACGAGTTCGTTTGTAAAATTTTGAATTTGAGCGTGAACTTGACTCATTTTTGAGAAATTTAGTTTGAGTTTGAATTAGTTCGTTTTTTTTTTTTTTTTTTTTTTTTTTTTTTTTTTTTTTTTTCGTGAGCGTGCCCAACACTGGAGACAAATAGGGTTTCGTCAGATGAAAGAAACCTTAAAAATCCGACTCACCATATTAAAAAAACCGCTGTGGTAGAATGTAGTCTGATTGCGCCTCAAAGCTCCGAATTGGCTGCGCTAAGCTACAGCAGCCTATTTCACATGGTCAGTTTTCTGTAGCTCAGAGACAAGTCAGAAGCTATCGGAGATGATCCCTTTATGTTTATCACCGCTATTTCCTTTTTTGAGTTTTTTTTTCTTTTGTTGATGACCCCATAGACATTATAAAAGAAATCCCAATGAATTAATTCAGAGTTTTTGAAAAAAGTGTTGTATGAACGCAGCCTAAGACATAACTTGAAATGTCTTCTTGTGTATGCTTCGCATAAAATTTCTTCGAAAAAGCAGAAGGGTCTGCTGGAACAATAGGACAATAGAAAGATTCTTATCTACACTGTTAAAAAATCGCAAACAACTGCCCAGTTATTCCGTTAAAGATATCAGTTAAGAAAAGCTATATTCGTTTGAGTCACCTGCTTGAATTGGTAAACTGTCCGTATTTAAAGTTTCTTTGTAAAACGACCTGGAAATTTTTAGTACTAAAACAAGAGAAAAAGCTTATGGCTCATAACAGTTATATAATAATGGGGATAGCGAATCTCACAATTAACAATAATAGGAGATTAGTATAGGTAATGCAACCAAAAGTGTGAAAAATGCTTGTAGTAAAATATGCTGGGGGAATAGTGAATTCACAATTAACAATAAATTATGACAATATTGTTAATTGTGAATTCGCTGTTCCCTCCTTATCAGATTGTTGGAAATATCACATAAAATCCCCTTTTTCTTATTTACTACCAGCATTTTTCACACTTATGGTTGCGTTACCTATGCTGTACTAATCTCCTATTGGCTGGTATCCGTATTTTCCTGTTTTGTTATTGGTTAATGAACTTTTCTCTTGAACCCGCTTCTCTCCTATATAATTGAGCAAGTTTCCGTTATTCTTTGCACTGTACACTAAAGGCTACCGAAACTGCTCAAAGTTTGCATATTCTGGCGTTTTTAACGTTGTTTGTAAATTTATATATTTTTTATAACTTTTTCTTTCAAGTATATTTTTCCATAATCAAAATTTCAAGCGTATACATATTATAATTAAACTGAATTTAAATATTAATTTGTAATTAATAATAAAACTACAAAAAATATCATGAATAGAAACGTACATGCGCTCTCTAGAAGGTTTAAGCTTAATGTGTTTATGAAAAACAAATTGTAAAGGTGTTTAACTTACAGTATCCATGGGGAAAATAATAAAGATATATGTTTAAAAATTATGAATTTAAATATTTTATTTTGTACCATTTTTTAGTACTCGTTAACAATCAGAGCATCATATAAAAAAATGAAAACATAACATCACAAATTGAATGAAGGCATAAAATATCGGGTTTGAATCGAGAAATTGAATATGTGAACGAAAAAATATTTGTGTAGACTGTCCTTTAGAACAACAAAGCACGGTAGTCTATAAAAATACACAAATAATAAAAAAATAATATCGATTTAAAATTTTATTCTGTGACTTTTAAACTAGAGTCATAACTTGAATTTGTATTTATCGCAAATATTCAGTGAATTATAACGTTTTTAACTAGTAACAGGAATACGTGATCACTCCGTATCTCACTACCGCACCGCAAAATAAAAACATTTGATTTTTTTTTGTTTGTTTTGGTAAAAAGAAATACATCTTACAAAAGTATTTTAGATCATAAGTATCATCTTGAATCCTTCGAACACACTCCAGTGAGAAAAAAAAAATTATTATATATCTGTTGTGACAAAAATTAATGGAAATTAAAAATGCTTACATAAGTTAATGAAATTCTGTAAATTTTTCTCCAGAAATGAAATTACGTTTACTAATAGTACCAATCTGCGTATAAAAATGTAGAATTTCATATTATTATATATGTAGTTTGCAATAAAACTTGAAATTTCACTGAATTGATTATAATATTTTATCAAGAACTTATCATTAATTTTGAAGTGAAACTATGAATTTTAATAAACATATTTAACTTATTTTTCCTAAAAACATATCAGTTTACACTTTAGTTACAGAGAATTTGTTCAGGTTTTCTGGATAAATTAAAATTTTTTAATCAGATGTCCAATTTTTCCTAGATTTGGGATACAAGAAAAGACTTTGTCTTTTTATATTATTATTTAAGCCAACAGAATTTAAATATAAAATAAATATAAAACACCAAATAAAATAAATTAATACAGACTTGAGCACAGTTAAAAAATAAAATTTATAAAAAATACACTTAAAAACAATTAAAAATGCAATTAGTAAACATTTTGCCAAGCGACACGCGAGGCATCATCAGTACAAAATATCCATTGCATAGCAAACAACGAAACAAATCAAGAACAGTTATAGTTATTTTAAAAACACAAAATATTCACTAGGGATAGAACGAGTTTCATTCAAAGTCTGTGATCGCAATTGAGTGAACCAACCCTCAAGGAGTAATCTACCGTAATAGCTGTTACAACCCGATTTCAAAATACTGGCTTTCACAATAATTTATTTTATTTGGTGTTTTAATGGTTTTTAAATTCTAACGTTAAATGTATATGTACTGCAAAATAAATATAAAGCCTGATACAGCCAAGCGACTATAAATATAAGCCTAAATGATGTAGCACCATCATTTTTATACAAGTACTTATAATGTATTTCTTTCCTTTAAAGTATATATTTCATTTAATTTGTTAATAAAAATTTCTGGTCCAAAGCGTGTTCATTTGATTTGTATCAACCTGAAAGTTGATCGATGCACTATTTGTCCATAAATCACGGAAGACATTCGATTTTAGACGTTTTGTCAACAGAACATGTACAGTCGTGGGAAAAAAAAAAAAGTAAACACCCCTACTAACTCCTCAACAAATTATCGTAGACGAAAGTTACTGGTACCGAACGATTGGAAATAAAGTCTACTTTTAAATGATGTACATAAAATTTGCTTAGGGGGTCATCTACATATTAAAACGAATCCAAACTTCATTTTGTTCTATGGCAATACACAATTTTAACCAGATATTTCAAATCTTCGGTTAAAACTATGCCTAGACACCAAATTTCAAGTCATTTGAATGATAAGTTTTTGAATTATAAACATTCGAAATTTAGTGCTCCTAATGTTAAATTACATTTTCATATTTTTATTTATATCTCCTGAAATTATGCTCCTAATGTGCTAATTTTTTGTGTAGCAATAATACTAATATACCCAAACATAAATACGTTGGATTTGCAATTTTTATAATTTTATGATGTGAATTATGAATCATTAAATTAATATTCGAAAAAATTATGAATTGCAACCTACAGTTTTTTTGATGGATTTAGTTTTATTAAGTCCTGCTTTATGGAAATCAAAAATTTCACAATTTTCTTCCAAGTAGTTTTCAAATTATGCTTAAAAAACGGTAAAAAGATGTTTTAAGGGGCCGTCTGTGATAGAAGTGACTAGATATTTTGAAATTTCTTCTGCTGTCCTGTAATCTAGCAGGCTTCATTGATTGCTTGAGTGGTGCTTTAGGTGCCTTGATCAAGAAGGGGGCTCTCTCGGTTAACAATCGAGTGCTGAACTTCAATTTGGATACAGCCCTTAAAATACGCTCATTTTAAAATCATTAATTTCTCGGAAACTTATAGTACGAATTGCATAAAAATTTGTTTTTAGGCTAATTGAAGGGTGTAGAGTTCATTTATGCTGTCAAAATTGTGTACTGCTATTGAAAATAAAACAAAGTTATGGTTCGTTTTAATAAGTAGATGGCCCCCTAAGCAAAATTTATGTACATCATTTAAAAGTAGACTTTATTTCCAATCGTTGGGTACCAGTAACTTTCTTCTACGATAATTTGTTGAGGAGTTAGTAGGGGGTGTTTACTTTTTTTTTTCCAGGACTGTACAAATTCATGTTTTTGAGGAAAGGTTTGATCACGATGGCAGTCTGTTGTCCAATAAAAAGTTTAATAAAAAATAAAATATTTTGAAACACATTGTATAGTAAAATTCTGCAAATGATATGCAGTTGTAGCTCATTTTGAATCTTGTGCAGCATTTGTATTCATGTGTATATAAATAGAATGCAGTGAAACCTCTCTGTGCGGCCACCTCTCTTAACGACCATTTTTTCATGGAACGAAATTTATTCCCATAGGCTCAATACTAATTTTACCTCCATTCAGAGACCATCCCAGTTGAACTCCCTTCATGAGCGACGAATTTCTTTGAAGAAAATGAAAGAAATTCCGTTTTTTCCCGGTCGCTTGAAGAAGGTTTTATTAGAAAAATAACGTTGGAAAGCGCATTATTCATCAAACTTTTAAACTAAGTTTAGAATTTTGTTTTTATTCTGGTAACTTTTAAGTGTTTAAACCCCTTTGTGCCTTTTTAGGCAATGAATTTAACTCTGATGACAATTAGAATGCCGGTCAATAAATTCGCTTGCTCTATTCTGTCAGGAAACTCTCAAAGATATACATAAATTAATGAAATCGTCATTACTTGTTCCCGTCCAAAAAAAAAAAATGCATTTATTTGTCGAACTTTGAAAGGACTTGGAAATAAAAGTTATAAAAGGTAAAACCGTAAAATCAAGGAAAAGTCATTGCATTCATTTTTTAATCTCTGCAGTAATTAATTTATGTAATTTACTTTTGTTTTTATACTTAAATTTCCATATTTTTTCCTAATGTGAAAAATAAATTTTAGTAACATTAATTATTACCTTTTTTCAGCAATTAAAATCTAGATTTAAACATGACCTCGATTAAGAGACCACCTCTCAGAGCGACCATTTTTTATTGGAACGGAACGTGGTTGCTTTAGGGAGGTTTTACTGTATATATGAGAACGTAAATTTCAAAATTCACCATATCCAAAATTTTAAAAATCGAGTTTTCTTAATCTATTGTATTGGTGAACCTACATCAAAAAAAAAAAAAAAAAAAAAAAACACTACAATCTGCAAAAAACTAGTTCTTTCGTGTATGTCTGGCACAGTAAAATCCTGGTTTACAATGAAAATCAATGGACGCAGTCAGAGGTTTTTCGGGATTTCCCAAAATTTGATTTTCTGGATAAGGCAAGTTTTGAAACTCACGTCCTCATATATTCGTAGAAATACAATGTTCATTTAAAAAATTTAAAGAAATTTCAACATGTTTTTCTCTACAGTATGCAGGATTTTTAACCAAATGGAACGTCACTTTCACGAAATTTGGTTATATACAACAAAAAAATATGTATATACTGCAATTATAATAACAATATATTAATTATCTGTTGAATTATGAGCAATATGAAATTTAATAAGTACAGAACTTGTGTGAAAATATAAATTATTTAAAACAACGTTTAAACACACAATAAAACAACATATTTGACCATACGTATACGTTTCGTGAGTACTAGGACTCACATCCTCAGTGTAAAAATTTTTTAAAAGCTCTAAAAACAATATCCCCCCAACTGCATGTACGGTGAAAAAAACCCAAATGTCAAAACATAATACCAAAAGACCATCAAGTTCTAACAGCCAATGAAATTAATGCGGAAGTGAAGAGTCGTGACACAACAAATCCATCCAGAAAGTTGAGATGTATGGTGTACTAGATAAATCATTAACCAAGGAGTCTTTAAATTTATGGATATGAATAGCCTCATAAAAGTCTAAATCCAGAGGAGTAATACATTTCTTGATAATGGTAGCTGAGTCAAAATTAAAATTATGTCCCTCCCCCCAGCAATGAGAGGCGATAGAGGATTTCTGTAATTCTTTTTTCTTTACATAGTTTCTGTGTTCATTGATTCTGTAACGGAGTTTTCGCTTAGTTTGTCCAATGTAGGACAAACCACATTGGCATTGAATGTTGTAAATGCCCCAATAATTATGTGGAGGAATTTGGTCCTTAAGTTGCGAAAAAGATAATTTATTAACCGGTTTAAAAACCACATTAAAATCATAATGTCTTAAGATATTAGCCATCTTAAAGCTAATGCTATTATAAAATGGTAAAATGATAAGATTGGAAATGGAAACCGTAGTAACAGGAGAATCAAGATTATTAACATATTTATTAAGACTATGAGAAATTAAATTATTGATATAAGACAAACTAAAACCTCGATCAATAGCCACAGATCTAATGTAATTTAATTCTGTAATAAGTGAATTATTATCTGAACAAATTAAGCGAGCTCTATTAATCAAAAAATGAAAAGCCGAAGCTTTTTGGGAAGGGGGGTGACATGAATTGAAATGGGGGGGGAGTGTGACAGCAAAAGGTTTACGGTAAACGCAAGTGTCAAAGGTATTAGGCTGACGTGTAACCAACACATCCAGAAATGGCAATCTATTATCTATTTCAACTTCATAAGTGAATTGAATGACTGAATCTATTGAGTTTAAAATCGTTAATATATTGTCAACAGAAAATAGAGAAAGGTCCAAGAGTGCAAAAGAATCGTCTACATATCTACAATAAAATGGGAAGTTGATAAGTTTAAACATTTTAACCTCAAAGTAATGCATATATAAATCTGCTAAAAAAGGGCTAAGGGGATTACCCATTGCTAAACCATCTGTCATAGAATAATATTGGTTAGAAATTTGAAATGAATTTTGTTTTAAACAAGTACTGAATAACTCAATAATGTGATTGATTTCATAATCTGTGTAATGAAATTCTTTTAATCTAATAGTGAGACTTTGTAGTGCACCTTGAACTGGAACATGGGTAAACAGAGAAGTAACATCAAATGAAACCATGCGTAAAGAGGGGGAGGGGGGGAAGTTTTTAATCCGATTAACAAAAGAACTAGAATTCTTAATCGTGTACATATTAGAATTTGAAAGGAATGAAAAGCGTTTCACTAAATATTTAGCAAGAGGGTATGAAGCAGTACCGATATTGGATACGATAGGCCGGAGGGGAACACCAATTTTATGAACTTTAGGTAGAGCGTAAAAGCGACTGCAGTTAGCAATTGACGGAATTAATGACATTTTAATACTGTCATCAATACAGGGAGAGGTTTTTATAAGTTTTCTGGTGCTTGTTAAATCACTGTCAGAAGGATCCCGATTTAATTTAATGTATGGGCCGGATTGTAAAAGATTTTGCACTTTATCCAAATAAGCTGTTTTATCCTGTACCACTATTTGACCTCCCTTATCAGCTTTAGAGATAACAATGTCATCATTAGATTTTATAGAGGATAAAGCTTCTTTAAGATCCTTTGTTATGTTTGGTTTGAAATTCTTAGAATTGTGATCAACTGTGTTTTTAATGAGAACTCTAATGGAATCCTTTTGAGAAGTAGATAGTTTGCTAAATTTGAAACTTCTTTCAACTGGAGCAATAAGATTAGGTAAATCTGGACGTTTGCTAAAAGAAAAATTATAATTAAGTTTGAGAGCTTTCTCCTGTGTAGGTGACAGTTGTGTAGTTGAAAGGTTTACAATAGCATTATTGTTCACCTCTGGAAGCCAAGGAGGGGGTGTAGCAGTAAGAGGGAGTAAATTTGAAAGTTTCTTTACTAACGAAAGTTTATGAAAAGCAGAGAACTTGACAGACCGGTACCATGATAACCGATCAAGTGTGTCAAAATTTGACACTGAGTTTCCAAGAGAAAGATGTAAATGAAAAAGTTCTTTTTCAATAAAAGCGAGCTTACTACGAGTATCCTGAATAATGGCGCGAAGTAACACCAACTTGCAAGTGTGTAAAGATTTCGAAAGACGTTTAGTTAAATGAAGTTTAAAACCCAAGCGAATAAAACCAGGAACAACACCACGACGTTTACAACTACATAAAAAGTTCAAATGATTTAAAACTTTTTCACGTCTTAATCTAAGTTTGTAAAAACGATTAAGATCAGACATGATAAAAACCCCCAAATAGGTCCGTTGCAACCAAATATAATAAGTACAGAACTTGTGTGAAAATATAAATTATTTAAAACAACGTTTAAACACACAATAAAACAACATATTTGACCATACGTATACGTTTCGTGAGTACTAGGACTCACATCCTCAGTGTAAAAATTTTTTAAAAGCTCTAAAAACAATATCCCCCCAACTGCATGTACGGTGAAAAAAACCCAAATGTCAAAACATAATACCAAAAGACCATCAAGTTCTAACAGCCAATGAAATTAATGCGGAAGTGAAGAGTCGTGACACAACAAATCCATCCAGAAAGTTGAGATGTATGGTGTACTAGATAAATCATTAACCAAGGAGTCTTTAAATTTATGGATATGAATAGCCTCATAAAAGTCTAAATCCAGAGGAGTAATACATTTCTTGATAATGGTAGCTGAGTCAAAATTAAAATTATGTCCCTCCCCCCAGCAATGAGAGGCGATAGAGGATTTCTGTAATTCTTTTTTCTTTACATAGTTTCTGTGTTCATTGATTTTGTAACGGAGTTTTCGCTTAGTTTGTCCAATGTAGGACAAACCACATTGGCATTGAATGTTGTAAATGCCCCAATAATTATGTGGAGGAATTTGGTCCTTAAGTTGCGAAAAAGATAATTTATTAACCGGTTTAAAAACCACATTAAAATCATAATGTCTTAAGATATTAGCCATCTTAAAGCTAATGCTATTATAAAATGGTAAAATGATAAGATTGGAAATGGAAACCGTAGTAACAGGAGAATCAAGATTATTAACATATTTATTAAGACTATGAGAAATTAAATTATTGATATAAGACAAACTAAAACCTCGATCAATAGCCACAGATCTAATGTAATTTAATTCTGTAATAAGTGAATTATTATCTGAACAAATTAAGCGAGCTCTATTAATCAAAAAATGAAAAGCCGAAGCTTTTTGGGAAGGGGGGTGACATGAATTGAAATGGGGGGGGAGTGTGACAGCAAAAGGATAAGACAAACTAAAACCTCGATCAATAGCCACAGATCTAATGTAATTTAATTCTGTAATAAGTGAATTATTATCTGAACAAATTAAGCGAGCTCTATTAATCAAAAAATGAAAAGCCGAAGCTTTTTGGGAAGGGGGGTGACATGAATTGAAATGGGGGGGGAGTGTGACAGCAAAAGGCCGTACATGCAGTTGGGGGGATATTGTTTTTAGAGCTTTTAAAAAATTTTTACACTGAGGATGTGAGTCCTAGTACTCACGAAACGTATACGTATGGTCAAATATGTTGTTTTATTGTGTGTTTAAACGTTGTTTTAAATAATTTAATATGAAATTTGTATGAAATATTTTATCTGCGCATTTGCGAATAATAGCAAAAATGATTTTACACACTTTAGCAGTCAAATGTGTAGGGAATTCAGTATAAAAAAAGCAATCAAATATCGTGCGAATTCTGAATTTCAGAATTCAGAAATATTGTAGCTGAATTTCAGTTGTTTTCTGAAAGTATAAGGAATTTTCTTCAAATTGCCACTTCATTTTTTCCCTTTTTCATTGATGATTTATCTCTTGAAAAAAAAATCCTCAGAACGAACCCATTTCAAAAATAAACAAAAACGAAAAATTATGCGTACGGCATAAATTAGGAAACGCTTTCCAACACATTCAGAATACTTTAAAAAATCTTCACTATTTACTATGGTGAACGATGATGTCTAAATGAACAATTTGGAAAAAGCATTTAAAAACCCAATTTCTGCTCTTACCATGAACAGTCATTAAAACATACGATTTTTTTGTAGCCCTCTATATGATCTACAGATACACATTGTAACGCCAATAAAAATATAACTTAAGGAATTAATCTTAACTAAAATAAAAAGAAATTTGAGTTCATTTTCTACAGTTTTTTTATTGACGACACACGGACACACACATCAGCAAACACACACACCGTCTTAACACATAAAAAAATTGATCCTTTTAGGAGCGAATCGCTCCTCCAGCAGAACCAATAGCTGACCGCCTTCGGTCGTGTCACAGCAGCATCTCATCCACGGGGCCTTTTTTACGAGCGTTCAGTCTCTCTCCTAGCCAACCCACGTGGTATATTGAGTCATCTTAGTCAAAAAGTTTCAGTTCTTACAAATTCTACGCAGCACTTCTCAAGATATTTACATCATTAAATCTGTTTATACGTTACATCTGGATTTTGTGAAGCATTGACATGGGAATTTATAGTTAGGCACCTGGAGGTCACAATTAAAAATGTTTATTACGTTACGGTCATCTGGTCTCTGCGTGAGCTGAGATAAAACGTCACAGCATGCATACTACGTAGTATGCTAAAATTTAGTTCAGTTAAACGCATAGCACAGTTGATAATTTCCACTTAGCAATTTCCGCCAATAAACGGATGTTGTTCAGAACTTTTGTGCGACCCTGTATATGATCTATAGAATTTATACATAAGAAATAATAATTAAAAATAGTTAAATTTAAAAACGCATATCATAACTGAAAACGCACTTTCAGCATTTATTGCCCATAGGCTTCAATAGTTCCTTTATTTCTCATTTTCTCTTCAACAGGCATCCCTCGACTTACGTAATACTCGACTGACGTAAGAAATCTCGAAAATTACATTTGAGGACCCCAGAAGACAAGGGATACAAACGACAAAATTTAGATTTTGAGTGAATTGAGTTCAAAGTTGAACGTGAAGATTAATTAACTGAATTGAAATATGAAAATGTTGCTGCTTTCTTAGTTGTCTATAAACTCTTATTTCAATAACTGCGAAAAAAAAAAAGTGGAGTACATTTTTTTTTTTATTTATAACTAAGCAATATTTATAATCATTCGGCACTTGTACCCTTTGGCTTCCAAGCGGTACACAATAAATGAAAAATTATGGAATAAAAAAACGAATTTATAAAAATTTTAAGAACAATGTTGATACAAATGAATGATAGGACAAAAATTTGTTTTAATATAAGTGTTAAAAATGAAAAGTTATGAAATAAAAAAAAAGAATTGATGAAAAATTTAAGGAAAATGTTAATACAAATGAATGAAAGGACTAAATTTTGTTCTAATATAAGTTTTAAAATTTTATTATAAGTCTAAAAACATTAAGTTTTTTTCATTTTTAAACATTAAAATGCAGTTATTTAACGTATAAGAAAGTAAATTCTAAAAAAAAAAAAAAAAAAAAAAAAAAAAAAAAGACGCAAAACAATTTAAAAATAAGGAACAGTATTCTTCTAGTGATAACATAGGAACAGCACATCTACATTAACTCATCCTCATCAGTTTCATAATCACGATTAGTCTCATCCGTCTGATCTTCAGAAGCCATGCAGTGTTTCACTCTGTCCTGATGCCACTTGGTGAGGAAAATCTTGGTCGAAAAAATGGTACACTCGAGGTACAAATTGCAATAATCCAATGAGATTTTTAAACTTAAGGTACTTGAGTTTCGGTTTTTCTTGTGCTATGGGAAGCTCAGACAGAACTGTAGGGCATCTTCCGGCACGGCTGGATTTTACGTAATTCACCACCAGCATTTTTTTGTAGAAAAATGAGAAGTTTTTCTTTTCGAAATGCAGCCACTGCATATTTCAGATACCTTTTACTGATTTTATAAAGAATGGTGAAGTGACATGATTAATAAAATCTTCATCTTTCAGCACTTTTACAGTGAAGTTTTTGCTGGAATCATTTGCAAGTTGAGCCCAGTGCTCTGGAACATGCAGATCCCTTTTATTCCTCTTCTTTTTGATTTCTAAAAGCCCAAAGTCTTTGTCACATTCATTGTAGGAGTGTTCTGAAATCAAAAAGTGATGATCAACTGTTTCTATGTGTGTATTTTATATGATGTACCGCCAGAAATTCACAATCAAGTGGCTTTTATTCTGTCCTCTACAATTGTCACTAAAAGCTGTAATATGCCTGACTTGAGAGGGAAGATTCTTTATGAACTTCAAAAGACAGAATGCGATCTCTTTGCAACCACGAAAAACCTGGCCTTCATGCTACATGCACGTGTAGGCAGTTCCGCTTTCAAGGTTATGAATGTTCAAGCTGTACGTCCAAAGTTGACGTAGGTAATAAGCCTTAGAATTGGTTACATGTGGAGTTGACATGATTTTTTTGCACGTCAAAGCATATCGCGACCTTTGGATCATCCTTTAATTTTGGAACGCGTCTTTGGCTAATCTGGCAGCTTCTGCTTTGCCGAGATGTAGTTCCTTTTGAGTTTCTGCTTGTTGCTTCTCATCTGCATTTCCATGATCTATTTTCAATTGTAGCTTGTCACACATAACACATGTATCAGTACCCGGTCGGTGAAAACTGAGATCAAAATGGGTGTTAAAAATGTGTCTATAGAAACGTCGCTTGACCGGCTGCACGCGGTTTACTTCTATGCAAAATTAAGCATAGAGTTTCTACATCTCCTTTAAATTGAAATCTGGATTCAGGTATTTACGGTTGGGGATCCTTCTCTAGTATAATGGCTTGCGTATCGTAAAACCTTATTTATGTGTTCTTTAAATGACATCAATACGGTCTTGTGGAATTTTATCCGACGGTTCTTTTCTTCCTCTTTCATCGCGAGAAGGTGCGGCATAAACTGCTTCTCCCTTTTTTTTTTACTGTGTTCTGCAACCGTTTGTTAGAAGAATCTTCGTCTTTTTGTGCCAATCGCCGTTTAAAGAAGATTAAATTCGTGTGGCGTTTTAAAAGTCATGAAATGGCCTTGTATGTCGTTGGTCACGGTTCAGCTATGTGGATGTCAACGGATACAAGTGCACTTATGCCCCTTGGTCTCCAAGCGTTTCACAGTTTCGGGAAAGAGGTTAAGTAAATGACCCCTAGAACGCAGCGTATAATTAAAAAATCACTTATATCTCTTTAGCTATAAACAAATAGACTTATTTCCAGATAGCCTGTGCACTTAACTCAATTTTTTTAATTTTGTCACTTATACCCCTTGGCTTCTGGGGTCCTCATTTATGAACATACTAGCGCGTTTGATACGCATTTGCATACACTGCAAATAGAGGCGTCTTAAATTGAGACACATATGTGACTGAAAAAGAATTTCAGACACTTAAGTGTCTGAATGTGAAAATTCAGTCATAATAGATGTCTTAATTTAAAACACATAAGTGTCTGACTATGATCATGGTGCAAACGAACTGAGAAAATGTCTAAAAAATCCGCAAGCATCTAATTTTAAGACACTTTGTAACTCCGTTCCGCATTAACCACCAGGGGGCGCTCTCAGTTGCGCATGCGTTTTAGATTTCTTTCGTTCGAAATGGATGTTCGTTTGTAATTCAAACTGAATGTTTGTTTTTATGTACCCATACATTTTAACTAATAATTTATTTTGACTTGATTGCTTTTTGCGGAGTGTGAAGTTCCGGGATTTAATACGTATCGACATGGTGGTATTTCGTATTCATTTATACAACATATATATCATCATATATATCAACAAAGTGGGTTCTTTGTCGCGTCAAAGCAGGTAAAGAGAACTGTTGTCTGGCGGGCTATGTTTTAAGGATGAAAATTTTCCATTCTTTTAACAGAGCTAGCCGGATGTGCAAAGGGATTTTCTTTTTAAAATATCAAAGTCTGTCTAACTCATGGATATACTAACGTAGCCTCCAATCCGGACGTGCTCTGGGTGGTTTTGGAATAATCCGACCTTTTACCTGGTAAGTGGGGTCATCAATATGCTTAAGGCTGCGTACACACCATCTAGTTTCTTGCGGTCACCCTTCGGTGTGTTTGTTCCCAGCAGTCGGGGCATTTGATGTATAATGGGTTTTGCAGGACAAGGATAGGGAGTTGCATGACGAAACTAGACGCTCAACTGCGTTGACAGTTTTATGACTAGTGTTTGGGGGAGATAACTGACCAGAAAACTTACACTCCTTTTGCCAATTCGATATACTTTGGAAGTTGTCTCCTTTCCAGTCCACTTAAAAAGGTTGCAATTTATTTGGCGATGTGAAATAAGCAGAAAATAAATTTACATTTTCACCAAGTGCGAAATGGTGGTGTCTTTTTCATCTTTCAATGAAAAAAAAAAGTGATACATAAAAAAAGAAAAGAAAAAAGAGAAAAGCGCTATAACAATTAGCCAGATTGTTTGATTTTTTTCAAAACAGTGCATTATTTATTTTTCATCGCATTAATTAGTTTCTTATTTTCAAAGGAAGCAATATAAACATTTATTTTAATTATCAACGATTATTAATATTTCGTAAAATTTACACCATAAATTTATTAGTATATTCTATCATGGATATAGTTTCATATGTAATTTTACTGTTTATAATTGCTAAGCGATTAAAATTGACAATTTTTGTTATAGGTTTAATATTTAACTTTGTAGAAAAGTGCCCCCCCCCCCCAGAACTTTCCATTATTTTTAAATATATGCTTTCATAAATTTCTTAAGGGGGATCTCAAATTCCCTTGTCAGCAATGCGAAATTTTCTGAAACATTTTCCGATTCTTTTTTTAAACGTAAATGTAGAAAACTAGCAGTTGAAGCGATTTGAAATCGAATAGCGTTTTCCTTTTTTAAAATGAATAAATTACGTGTAGAATTTAAAACGATTCTGGTCACGTGATGACAAGTTTTTTTTCTTCCTGTCACACCTGGAAATTCGGTCCAATTCGAACAGTATTTTCAAAAAGATCTCCTGTCTTTACCAAAAAATGGAAAACGTCTTTTGATTATATTATTTCATAATCACAACACCTGGACATTTCAGGCGTTTCCGAACAAAAATGAATTTAAAAATCTGTCAAAAAAAATCAGTATTTTTAATAAAGGATTTTTTAAGTAGTACGTTTTCATGAGCATAAATTTTAGAAAACTGTTTTTTAAGAGAAAATTTGATTAAAATTTTGTTATGAAATTTGTGTATTTAATAATTATAAATTTTTACACGTTTTTTAGGTTTTCTTGTTTTGTGTGTGTGTGCGAGTTCTATATTTAAATTATATTGTTGTAATGAAAATGTCCTATTCCTATAATGGCAAAAGTAAATTCTTTTCTCTTTTTTGTAAAAAAAAAAAAAAAAAAAAAAAAAAGAGTAATTACCCCCCCCCCACACACACACACACACACAACCATTACCTTTTTTTTTTTTTTTCTTCCAATATAAGTGACATAAACAACAACAACAAAAAAACAGCATTGTCGAACATTCCATGACATTTTTTCATAATTTTATTTGTTCTTTGCATCGAACAGCCAGACAAAATCTTCATCATGATTTTTGAAAAACGAATAATAATACCACAAGATGTTATATTCAGCTATATTTTGTTTGGGTCCGGATGGCACAGGAGAAAAAAAAAAGATTTAAAAACTGATGGAATAAAAAAAAAAAAATAATAATAATATTGACCACTCTCATATGAGCAAAGCTTTAGAAGCAAAAATCTTTGAATTTTATAATGAATACATATGAATAACTGGACTTTCTATACCAGTATTTTACAATCTTTTTTGGATAAAGTGTTTTACAAGCCTTTAGAAATCAATTTGAAAGGGATACCAGAGTTATTAATGGGATTCAGAAAGAAATATTTCATCTGAATCTGAAGCTTTTTCACGGTCAGTGATAGTAAAATAAAGAAGCCGTGGGATATCCTTTGTCCATCCCCGCTTTCTGTTTAAAGTCAATTTCCAGAATTACTAGAAAATAGAACTTGCGTCTTTCTGTCATAGTTTTACAAAGGATAAAAATTGCGGCTTTTGTAGATTTCTGCCAGTGGTTGGATATAAATATGTATATATATATATATATATATATTAAAACAGGGTTTTTTTTATACAACAATCACAAAACGTCGTCACAAAAGAATATTTAAGATTAATATTTACTTCTATCTAAGAATATATTTTTAAACGACAAGATTTATCCTGAAACAATTTTAAAATGTTATTAACAATTTTTTACTGTATATACCTTTTATATCGGCTCTATAAAAAGAGTTTGAAATGGGGGTCAAACTCGATTCTTTACTAGCCTTTGGTAGACGGCCTCAAAGTGGAAATTTTATATTTATTCACAAAATGAAATAGGGAATAAATCCTATTTGAGAATAACACGGCTAATTAACGGCAATTTTTTATCGAAATTCATTATCAATAATCATTTTATACTTCTACGAAAATAGGTACCTCCAGCCATAGGTACCATTGCTGAATCGAAATTTGTGTGTAACGGAAAAATGCGATTTTCTCAAAAACTATGTGACTTAGGGTAATCGCTAAAGTTTTCCTGCAAAGTTTAAATTAATGTCTACTAACCCCTAATTTTAACAGAATTTTAGTTTCACTAGATTCAGAAATAGGTGGTGGGGGACATATTTTTGCATTATATTTTCGACAATACCTTTGAAAATATAATATCTAAAATTAAAAGACATATATTTTTGAGTTTTGCGTTACCAAAGCTTTCACACGATATACAAAGGAAATATTTTTTTTTTCGAGTAACTTAATTAGCCCCTATACATTTTTCCTAAATGTATTTGTGAATGGTTAATAATCTATAAATATGTGGGTCAATAGTCTTTATTACTTCACCCAATTTGAACTTTCCACGTTCCATAGTTTCCGAGTAACATGGGTGTAACAGACAGATAGATAGACACGGGAGTGATCTTATAATGGTTCCGTTTCACCGGGGGCACAGGAGATTTGAATTTTCACAAAATCAGTTTTCGGTTTTTGTTTTATTTTGAATGTTTTAATATTTCTCAACAATATGCAAAAAAGCTCCATTAAAAAATATGCATTATTTCTTGAGTTACAATCATTTATAGACGGTGAGTATAATTGAATGTCCATAGATATTGAAACTTTAAAAAGCGTTTTCTCAAATTAGTAAATTTTGAGTTTGCGCGCTGTTACTTTTAAACTATGTAAGCTACAGCTTAAAAAATGTTAGCCAAATATGCCTTTCTTTATAGCCTACATGCTAAAACCAAAATAATTACATATTTTGGTTATTTATTTTTTTACACTTGAAAATCTCGATTTTTTTTTTTTTTTTCAATTTTGAAACTTTTTGTTTATTTTTGTGCTAAAATTGAATTTCAAACAAAACATTCTGTGTACATTTTGGTTTTAATTTAGAAGTAGGTGCGTTATGATTCTATTTTGTTCAAAAATTGTTAATTTATTGTATATATTAAATATATATATTAAATATATATATTATATATATTAAATAATTGCATAATTTAGAGCTTTATCATGCATCCAACACTTAATCACGCATTAGTGAGATGAATTTTTAAATTTAAAATTTAAATATTAATTAGGTACATAGTACATTTACTTTTCTGGATAATGTAGTTAAATACGGCAGAAACGGAAAAAAAAGATCATAATCGCATATTGTTTGTGTTTTGGTACTTTAAAAAAGAGGATATTCATCACATTGGCGATTAAATGCCAAACTAGCAACCTGTTATTCCGCTCAGTTACAGGGTCGGAGCTGCCGCTTTCTTCAAAGATAAAATTTATGGCTTTTTCTAGACAAGTTGAAACAGCATGGTCCAAACGCAGCTTAACCCGTTGGGGACGAGCGACCGGTATACGTGCCGGCGTTGTTGGCACTTACATCCCGCGCGACCGGTATACGTGCCGGCGTTGTTGGCACTTACATCCCGCGCGACCGGTATTCGTGCCGGCGCTGTTGGCATTTACATCCCGAGCGACTGGTATTCGTGCCGTGAGTTTGGAACGTTTTTCGTTACTCGTATTTCAAAAAGTATAACGCACAAAAAATTTTTGTTGACCATATTTGAATTTATGTTAGTGAAGAACACATTTCCTTTTAAGTAGGAAAGCAAATGGAATGCCATTAATATTTTTTTATCCATGTGAATTTAGTTTTTCAAAAAAATACTTCAATGAAAAAAAATGTGTTTATTTCATCATCAATTTATGTTTGACTGGTGTTTCTGAAACATGATCTCTTTTCAATCATAAATCTTTTACGTGTCTAATAAAGCTTTATTTTTTATTTATCGCAAAGATTTTTCTGCAGCACTTGGAAGGGAGAATGTGTGGGTCAGCTGATAAACTGAAAACGTATGACGTATGAGTTTGCTTGATTTGCGCGTCTGACTAAGAGTCGCAATTAATGCATGTTTTCTATTACTCTTTTTTTTTCTTTACTTTTATCTGGATTAGAAATGGCTTATTTGTAGATCTACGGGTGCGCATTTTCTATTAGCTTTTTTTTTTTTTTTTTTTTTTTTTTTTTAATCTCGATTGGAAATTGCTTATTTGTCTATTGTTGTGATTACTGAGCTCTGGGATTTGTTCCTTGAGAATAAAAGGGTGACTCCACTTTATACTTTTTCTTGTTGCGACAAATTCAGTTGAGCAGTAAAAAAAAAAAAGAGAGAGAGAAAGCGAGAAAGAAAGGAAAAGTTACTGATTGTGGGTTACTTTTGTTAATTTTTTTAATCTTACCTTCAATAATTTTATATATCGCTTCAAATTAATTCATTTTAAATTAAATTAACTATATTTAAATATCGTGTTTCCCAAATTCATTAAAGTGTCAAAAAACGCAGTCTGCAGAAAGTAAAATTCCTGAGAGTTAGGATTCTAACACAATCGTTGAACTCTGACTATTTTGATAAATAAGCGCATACATTTCCGTGCATATTTCGAATAAATGGTCAGTTTTATCCATTATAATTTAATATATTTATTCGATATATTGAATTATATATATATATATATATATATAGGGGCTATGGAAAAGGGGGGGGGGGGAGATGTAAACATAATTTCTTATTAACAAAACAGGTGGACAACATTATTTCTTTTTCATTTACTAGCAAACAGAAATATCATTTCAAACATATTTCGCATATGTTATATCGAACAGCGGATTATATATGCATACACATATGGCAGAAGAATAGGAATGCCAAACGTTGGGTTTTTCCATATTTTGGAATTAAATAATTTTATAATCATTTAAAGATTTAAAGATTTTAATAATAACTTTGTATTCTCATAAAAATAGATAACAGACCAAAAAAAGATAACATACTATTTTGATGTAAAGACCAAGTTACAAAAAAAAAAAAAATGTTTGGTTGGATAAAAAACGATAACGTTATCAAAAGACAAATCCCCCTCCCCTTAGCGATATCATGTGCCAACCCCCCCCCTCCCCCCTAAAATGATAACGTTATATATGCACAGCCCCATATATATATGTATATATCCAATTTTAAAAATACTTTTAACATTAATGACATTTTTGATAAGTATATTTTAAATTATTACTCAGTTCCATTTATTATTTTTAATTATTATTCAATACTTTTAATTTCATAAATCTATTTATATTTTTAAATAATTCTAATACACAAGATATAAATAAATATATTTTGACAACAACTAATTTTTTGATGAATGTATTTTAAGTTATCATTCAAGTTTACTCATTATTATCAAATACTCTTTATTTGATATTTCGTTTTATTATACGTAACTATATATTTTTTCTTTTATTTTTAAAAATATTTTTAACAATGAACAACTGATGTTTAGAAATGCATATTTTAAAGTGTAGCTCTAGTGTATTTATTATTACTTATTATTATTCAATACTTTTTATTTGATAGATATATTATGATTGATTATATATTTACATGTAATTTTTTAATTTTCAAAAATATTTTAAATAAAATTAAGCATTTTCAAACTACTTTCATGTATGTCTGTATATTAAGTATTAAAATGTAGCATGCACAAGTTGCTTGCAAGTTTTATTTAATTATTTTATTTGTGAATAAATCAGCTTTATTAAAATACGTATTTTGCAGGAATGTGTTAGAAATAGAAAAAAAACTATTATGTTTTTTAACGAAATTATTTTTTATTTGAGCAAAATGTTTCATATGTTGCTATATGAAAGGCACGTAAGTATTTTGTGACCATATTATGTCATTTTTTAACCTAAAAAAGAGCTTAAAATATGCATTTATAAGTCATTTTTATACTAAAATAGTTGAGAAAATAGCTCAATTTTTTGCGTGAATATATATAATAACAATTTATTCCATGTATGTGTATCTCAAAAGATTATATGGAAAAATGAATCTTTTATAATTTTTTAAAGAACACTTTACAAGAGTTAGGCTTAGCTTCGCAAAATCGTTCGGCCCAGAAGAAGAAATCAAATTTTCCCGCTCCGTCCTCAGATGCGCGCGCCGTCGGGAATAGGTTAAAAACTCTCTGTGAATTTTTTATTTTCTTTCTTCTCCTCACACGAGTCTATAGCTGTATGAGAAAACAGCTGCTCTCGATAGACGAAGGGGCAGAAAAGTTTTGTTGATGTCATCAACAAATCTTATTTAAAGGATTTAGAAAGTGATTTCGTCTTATCGCTAAACTTAGTCACTGTATTAGGCTTTAATGATTATTTGTAGATTCTTTAATCCATGTAATTATGTGCTGTTAACCTATTTGTAAAAATATACAGATTTATTTGATTTGAAATTAATTATAATGGGCGATTCCGTGGAGAGTGTCACACACGTAACGCAGGCTTTAATTTGGATTTATTCAATTATTTATTAAATTTTAATGTTACTTCTGATTTTAAGTGGTATGGTAAATAAGTTATTACCATACTTTTAAATTTAAATGTGTGGCAATAAAACTTACAGAAGTATATAATTTAATTTCATTACTCAAAATGTGCTTTTTTTCTACATCAGAAAAAAAGCACATTTTGAGTATGAAATTAAATGATATATTTCTGCGAGTTTTATTTCCACACATTTAAACTAAAAAATATGGTAATAACGTATTTACCATGCCACCTAAAATCACAATTAAAATTAAAATTTCATAAATAATTGAATAAATGAAAATTAAAGCCTGCGATACGTGTGTGATTTTCTGCACGGAATCGCCCTAATATTGATTTTTTGATTATTTTTATTAAAAAAGTAATTTGAAATTTAAAATGAATATCAGCAAAAAGGTAGAATTTTATACTATAATTTACTTGCATAACTAGATTTTCCATTTAAAGCTGACACCTATATTAAGCGAACCATAATGCAGGGTTAGGGTTGGACTTTTCCCAGAAGGACTTAATTAAAGCATGGGCAAACTGGGCAGTGTCCTTCTCCCCCCTACAAATTTAAATGCTCCGAATTCGATATGCAATTTTTTTAAAGCTTATATTTTAAATGTGTTTTGACATTCTTTTGATTATAATCAGTATTTTGTTCTTTAAAAGTAGAATAAATTTAAAAATTAAATACAAAAAAATTTAAATACAGTAAAAATTTTCAACTACGGGCACCTCGTAAATGCTGAATTTTTCTGCTATTCGATTATGTTTGCTTTTACAGGGCTCCCAAATGGTCCGCCAACTGAATACCAATATTATTTTTAAAAAAATTTCTTTTTAGATTTTTCTTACAAACCGTTTCGGAACCACCTTTGAAAGTTAATTCTAGCGCAAACCTACCATAAAATTTTCTGTTAAAATTTATTGGTATTCAGTTGGTGGACGATTTGGGAGCCCTGCTTTTATGAGGTAATATATTTTCTTCTTTGTGAAACTGCAATGTCCAAATCGCGTAGCTATGGCGCATTTGATAAATCAAATAACCTTTCCACTTTTTCGATAAATCCATTAAGTTTGATACAGTTTAAAGTTCCCCTAAATGTTAATTGCTGTGGAATTTCCCCATTGATCGAAAACAAAAGTTTCTTTCGAAAGACGTAATGATAGTAAGATAAAGATACCTGCTAAGAGGGAACCTGTCTAACACGGACACTGTTTTCCAGTGCCTATCGATTCCAACATGACTCTTTAAGTCTGTATCGAAATCCAAAGTAGCTACTTTCTGACACATTTATAAACTCATTTTTTATTTTAGACGCATTAGCTAGAATCGATTAGCATTCCCTCTTTTCGATAAAGACAAAAGGTTTTATAGAACTTAAAGTTACCTAAATATCTAAAGGGTGTCAAATGCTGTGAAAGTACTCCGTTTGTCGAAAACAAGGCAGTTTTATCAAAAAACGTAAGGACAACCAGACAAATATACCTGCTAAGAGGAAACCTGTCTAACACGGAAATTGTTTTCTAGTGCCTAGCGATTCCAACATGACCCTTTAAGTCTGTATCGAAATCCAAAGGCGCTACTTTCTGGCACACTTACAAACTTATTTTTTTTATTTTAGGCGCATTAGCTAGAATCGATTAGCATTTCTCTCTTTTCGATAAAGGCAAAAGGTTTGATACAAGTTAAAGTTCCCTAAATATCTAAATTGTATCAAATGCTGTGGAATTTCTCCGTTTATCGAAAACAAGGCAGCTTTATCGAAAAACATAAGGATAACCAGACATATATAACTGCTGAGAGGGAACCTGCCTAAGACGGAAATTGTTTTCCAGTGCCTTGCGATTCCAACATGACTCTTCAAGTCTGTATCGAAATCCAAAGTAGCTAGTTTCTGACACGTTTACTAACTCATTTTTTATTTTAGGCGCATTAGCTTTAATCGATTAGCATTTTCTTCTTTTCGGTAAAAGCAGAAGGTTAGATGCAAGTTAAAGTTCCCTAAATGTCTAAAGTGCGTCTAATGCCTTTGGATTTCTCCGTTTATAGAAAACAAAGGAGTGTTACCTAAAAATAGAAAGGTAAACAGAAAAATATATCCGCTAATAGGGAATTCTATATCTAAAATAAATCTTCAATGGACTTCATTTTTGGTATTTCGGATAATTTTAATCTTCCAATCCTTACCAATGTGGTATTAGATGATGGGTCTGGAAAAGATTGAAGAAACGCCCCAAGATTAGGCCCCAAATTGACAGTAGGGCAGAAAAAGGATGAAAGTTAACTTGATGTAAGAGAGGACTAGGGGAAGTTGAGAATGGTAAGAAAACCAAACCATTGAATAAGAAAAAAATTGAAGAAAAAGAAGAATTGGTAAAAGAACAAGTGAAGCGTGTGATTAGAGCCAGACAAATGAAGAGGGGCCTGATGAGCCACAGCTGTTCCAGAATTAGTGCCCAAATGGTCTGAATGGGACAAGAACTTAGGGAATAGTATCTACAATGAAGAAAAACAAAGAGATAAAATATTATGAAAAACAGATGAAAAATACCAATAGCCTAAGGCTAAAAGTAAAATGTTTCACTGGGCGGCGCTCTCTCGTGGTAGTAAAAATAAAATTGATACGAGAAGATAGGGGAGAGTGAAAAGAGTTTGTTTTGTGAATTTTATAATTTTTGGACAAAGAGTATATTAAAGGTTTGAAGAAACAAAACTTTAAAGCGCCCTCTTGAGGCGAAGATGGAAATTAAAATTCAGAAACATATGCCCATATTTTTTATTCGATTTTAGACACAATTTGATGTTAGTCTTATAATTTTCCTATAAGTGGAAGATGCCGTACCAGAGTACGAAAAAAACCGCCGCTAAGCATATTCCTTTAGAGCATTTTAAGCTTAGGGGTCTAAAATTAACAGTGGATTGACAAAACAAAGATAGATTTAGAAAGGTTATGAGTTTACCCTTATTTTAATATATTACATGAGTAGGGTAAAATAATTTTGAAAAATCCTCTTTTCTGAGGCGACACTTAAAATCTTGAAAACACATAATCTTCAGTGCAGTTTTGTTATTAACAATAGCATTCTAATATTAAGAGATATGGGATAGCTTAAGAGGGCTAAAATAAGAGAAACATTGAAAATCAAGGACAAACAGGCGCCAAATTCAATAGAAAACTTCTATATCTACAATTGAAACCAGAACTGATAACTTAAACCACTATGCCTCCTAACCCATATCGGTTAATAACAAAAGCGAATGGAAAAGAACATGTCCTCCTTTGGGAAATTATGACTTACACCAGAAGCGCGGTAAGTTTGACTTTTCTGAAAGCTTCCTTTCTCTCTCTCGCACTTTTCGCTTACCTCGAGATACCTCATCGATTGTAACCAGTGGCGTAGCCAAAGGGAGAGGGTCCAGGGGGTCCGGACCCCCCCCCCCCCCCCGAACCCGAACGAGGAACTAGTTAACTGATTTATGGATACAACAGTAAAAACGGTTAAAATGGAATCACAAAGAATCTATGAAAAATTCCGCTTTAAACAGGTGTCCGTCTTAGAAGGTATAATTCAAAGGTATGTCATCCGCCGGGACTACGGACATTTCCGTTTTAGACAGGTTTCTGTTATAAACACTTTCCGTTTTCACATTATCCATTTAACCTGCTAAAACGTACTCATTCTATAGTACACCTCTGAAGAGCATAAATATATTACAGTAAAATCTGTGAAGATGACCTTTCTCAAAGGAAAACAATTCAAGATTTGACGAAAACAACACTATATATATATATGCTTGCTGACGTTTGAAACCCATCTGAAATTAAACTTGTTCCAATGGTGATTCCTTCTTGGCAGGTTTTCTGTGAACACGGAATTCTCTCGTAAACGAAAAAATTATAATGTCCCGAGATGGAAGGATAACTATGCTAGTATACCTGCTATTCCGTTTACAAAAATTTTGTGTAACTAGATTAAACGCAAAACTTCTTTATCTTGGAATTCGATGGGACCAACTGCTGCCGGTACTTATGCGAAAGACGAGTTTACACGAATGCAATAATGGTTCACTGGTTGAGTTTCGCGACCTTTATCTTTGTTTACTTTATAACGGTCAATATTATCAATTATTTTAAATCTGCTGCAAGCACTTAATAAAAGTAACTTTATTTTTGGACTGGTTATTTGTTACCACTTTCAAAATACACTGGCGAGAAAAATTAAAGGAATAACCATAAAAAAGTGCTTTGTGTTAATTCTATTAAAGGAACTTCAATGAAAGGTGATTAATTGATAACTCAATGTCAACGTTATCACGTAGTGCAATGGGATTAACCTTCGCTACAGAAAAATATGCAATTTTTTCAGCCCGTTCCTTTGGTTCATGTGTGAAAAGGATTGCACGTGAATGATTTGAAGTCTAATTTCAAAGATTGCACGTGGGTGATTTGAAGTCTAATTTCAAGGATTGCATGTGGGTGATTTGAAGTCTAATTTCAAGGATTGTACGTGTAGTTGGGTAAAATTTTCGCTTGTAGTAGGTGGATTGTAGTAGGTGGAATATGCCATCCAGAAGACATCTGACTGATTGCGAGAAATGGCGTGCGATAGGTAGAATGGAAGCAGGATAAACACTCTCAGGGGTCTGTAAATACTTAAAAATAGACAAAAGCTTCATATCAAGAATATGGAAACGGTTAACAGGCAGTGGTAATGTGCACAGACAACCAGGCCAAGGTAAAAAACGTACCACAATAGATTCTCAGCACCGTTATTTGGCAACGATTGCTAAAACAAACAGGCAGCTGACGTCAGTTCAGATTGTAAGGGAGTTCGCTGCAGCAACAGGAACTCGACTATCCAGATTTACTGTGAGTAACAGGCTGTATAAAAAAGGGCTGCATATAAGGAAACTCATTATTTGTATACCAGTAACTCCGGCAGCGAAATGCGCCCTGTAAAGTGGTGCAGAGATCATCGTCATTGGAGTACCACGGGATTGAGTCGAGTTCTTTTTACCGATGAATCCTGATTTTGTTTGGAGAATTATTGCAGACGTGTTATCATATGGAGAGAAAAACACATACATTAAAGCTGCAAACATCCGTGAAAAGCATCGATACAAAGGTCGTGGAATCATGGTATGGGTGGGCACCATTTTGAATGGCCACACTGACCTACACATTTTTACCAGCGCAACTGTGAATGCTGAAATATATAGAGATGAGGTTTTTGATCCTCATGTCAAGTTGTTTAACCCCTCCGGGACCATGGGTGTATAGATGCATCTTCAAAAGGTGCTTACAGAGCTTGTTTTAATACCACTAAAAATTAAAATTAAAATTTTCCTTTGATAAACTAAATTTAATTATTTGACAAAAAGTGGTGTCAAAGGAATAAAATTCATGTAAAAGATGCTGGTCCCGAACGGGTTAAGGGCGCAAACGAAAGATTTGGGATTTTATGCTTATTAATGATCTAGAAGTGCTACCCCCTTCACGGAACTCAGAAGTGTCCCTTCCAGAGCTGCAGAAATCCCACACAAAAAAATGTCTGGATTCAACATTTCCTTTGACCCCAGTTACTATAATTGTGAACGCCCAGTTTAACATTGCTTCAAGAAATTTCATGGTGGCAATAACAATTTTGTGTATGGAGAAGGTCTTGGGTGACACTTTGTCTTTAACAATAAGAAATCGAATTGAAGCTAATCCACGTACCAAATTCCGTAGCTTACTGCTGAGCTTGGAGAACGCTCTAAAATTTTTTCGAAATATCTAAAATAAATTGGCTATGAAGTACAATAACAGAAACCACCATTATTTTTTACACATGCTAATACTCCCAAAAGCGTGCTAATCCATCATAAATAAATTTGTTAAAAAAATTAACTTCCAAAGACGACCCAGATATCAGAAGCAACTATTAGATCGAATATTGGTATCAAAAAGGGCGAAACATAGAAACCAAAAAGAGTTATGGCTGTTTTTTCAGCATGAACCAGGGTTGCCAGTTTGACCTCCATTTTTATTAAGAAAATCCAAATTCACACCAGAAAATAAAAGTAGCATTTTTTGCTTTGTGGCAAAAATTTTGTGATTACAAAAAGTAAAGATTCTTCTTTCAAAATTTCCGGTTTGAATTTGAAATTTTGAATTAAAAGTGGTGGCCAAACTGGTAACCCTGGTATTAACTATACTTTATGTGTGTGCTTCTTACATTACTAGTTTGTGTAGCTCAAATTGCAAGATCTTTTCTTAAAGATTAAAACCTTATTTCAAAAACTCACAACTAACGATTCACTGACACTTATGTGAAATCATTATCCAATGTTTATTACAGCGCTAGTTCTTAATTCAATGGCAAGAAACATGAAAATTGCTGTTTTAAACTTAACCACTTGATCCTTACATTATTGTAGGCAAATGTTATGTATTATGACTCTTGATTTAAATAAATTACTAATAATTGCTAAATAAATTAATACTCTTCAAATG
The DNA here is from genome assembly GCA_963932465.1 of Maratus speciosus. Lineage (NCBI taxonomy): Eukaryota > Metazoa > Arthropoda > Arachnida > Araneae > Salticidae > Maratus > Maratus speciosus. The sequence continues at coordinate 127,042,079 of OZ010796.1, read as the reverse complement.
CGCTCAGTTTTTTACATCATAATGTTTGTAAAATCTTTTTCACTGATAAATATTAATGTAACTCAAATGTATTATTAGCTGCAGTTACAGAGATTGATCTTACTTTTATATATCCATGATTTTTTAAAATTAAGAAATTTCAATAAGGATATAACTGAATTCTAAAAGTTACTTGAAATACTTCTATTATACATACACAGTCAATCCTGTCAAGATGAGATCGGAAGGGACTGGAAAAAAGTTCCATTTTAGACAGGCTTCCGTTTAAAGAAGTGTAAGTAATTATACTTCTAAGATACACTACCGTAATAAGATCTATTGCTCGTTTCGTCGGGAGCCTGAAACTCTTACGGTTAAGACAGGATTCCATTATAGAAAGATTCCGCTTTCAGAGATTTTACTGTGTTTCACTAAAGAGCTGTGAAAACCTCCTTTCAGACAGGTTTTTAGCAAATTTAATTGCATAACAATACATATTAAGACCATGTAACGCTTCCGTTTAAGGCAGGATTCTGTAAGAGATAATTACTATTTTGACACAGGTTTTACTATTCATATAATATAAATAAGTATATTTATATAAATATATAAATATACAAAACTCGTAAAAATGGAACCTGCTTAAAACGGAATTCTGTCTTAAACGGAAATGTTCCACAGTGCTATCGAAAATAATACTATGCAATTACACCTGCAAACACGAAAACCTATGTAAAACGAAAATTTTCCCCAATATTTGCGATTTCATCTTGACAAATTTTACTATGTATAATCTGAAGGAAAAATTTTGGACCCCTCCGCCCCCGAAACGAAATCTACGCCACTATTGTAACTCATCGCTTCCCATTGTCACTTCTCGTTTCTCGCTCTCGGTCTTTTTTCAATATTTCATATGACGTTGTTGAGAATGAGAAATCAATTTTCGTCCTTTCTCGAAATGTTACTCTCGATGATTGTCATTTCACGCTCGGCCAAGAAGGGCCGAGAAGAGGTATCGAGGGACAAGATGGAGAGCGAAATAAGCATGACAATGAACTGTGAAATGAAGCTCTGATTTTCAAAGTTTCTGTTATTTTAGCCCTACCAAACTGTCACATACCTGGAGCCCTCCGATAAATATTATTTATTAAATATAAAAATTTCAAAGAGGAAGGTGGGTCGGGTGAATTCCGAGGACGTGAGAGTGGACCCATGCGGGGCGCAATTAAAAAAAAATTACCGAACTCTTCCTGTGACATATCATCGAAAAGTCCTTTGACAACTCTTTCATATTATGAACCTTTCTTCCCCCGAAGGTGAAATTCGGGGGGCGAACAAATTTTTAAAACCGTAGCCGATTTCTATAATAGATTTAAATATCATTTTAGATGTGGGTTTTTTATGCAGTCTTCCGGTAAATATTATTTATTGAACATAAAAATTTTAAAGTGGAGGCTGCGTGAATTCCGGGGCAAAAGAGTGGGGCCCATGGGGGGGGGGGAGGGAGGGGGAGCAATTTTCAAACTTTTTTTGGACCCGTCATGTGATATGCCATCCGAATGCTCTCGGATGACTCTTTCATATTATGAGCCTTTCTTCCTCCCCTCCCCAATTTGGCCCCCACTGCTGGGGGGGGGGTAGTTTTTTTCCGTTTTTATCATTTTAGATCGGATTTTTTCTATGGAGCCCTCCGATGAATATTATTTATAATGTATGAAATTTCAGGACACTTTTCTAAATTTAGCCAAGACCCCTCATGTGACATATCTTTGGAAAGGTCTGTGACTACTTATTGATGTTATGCACCTCCGGCGACAGTCCGCCACCCCCCCTCTTTGCCCCCCCCCTCGGGGGACATTTATCCAAATTTAGCCAAGACCCTTCATGTGAGATATCGATGGAAAGGTCTGTGACTACTTATTGATGTCATGCATCTACGGTGTGCCCCCCCCACTTTGCCCCCCCGGGAGACACTTTTTGAAACTTAGCCAAGACCCCTCATGTGAGATATCGTTGGAAAGGTCTGTGACTACTCATTGATTTTGTGCACCTACGGTGTCCGTCCCCCTCCGCTTTCCCCCCAGGGGGCATTTTTCCAAATTTAGCCAAGACCCCACATGTGGGATATCGTTGGAAAGGTCTGTGACTACTTATTGATGTTATGCACCTCCGGTGACCGCCCACCCCCACATCCCCCCCGAGGGCACTTTTCTAAATTTAGCCGAGACCCCTCATGTGACATATAGTTGGAAAAGCCTATGAGAACTTACTCATGTTATTCACCTGCCGCACCCCTCCCCCCACTTTGCCCCCACGGGGAGGACATTTTTATAAATTCAGATCCAGGCCCCTCGTGTGACATACGGTTGGAAAGGCCTAAAGACCTGTGATGACTTATTCATATTATGCAGCTGCTGTACCCCTCCGCTCACTTTGACCCCTCGCCCAAGAGACCTGGTCCGAGGTTCGTTCGTTTCCAGATTATATTTTTTTTACAAGATTTTTTAGTGCGTGCACACCATGCCTGCTATACGGTGCCGTATATTACGGGTAACCTGTTCGTGATTTCATATTATAAGATTACGTATAAATTAGAGGCCCGGATTAAAGGAAGAGCCCACTAGCGGGCGAAGTCACCTAGTCTTTATTAACACCGACTCATTCCAGTTCACCAGCAGACGATTCTTGATAAATATATGACGTATATAATATATAATATATGATGTATAAAAGCAATTGGCAAATTGGAGTCATCGAGAAAAAATTTACAGAATCGAAAAATATCGAGACGTCCATACAATCGACAAAATCGAGAAAAACATCTCGTTATCGCCCTTCACTATATTTACACAAGTTAGAGCACGGACAGACAGACAAGACAGACGACCAGACAATTGAGATGTTTTTCAATTATGTTGGAAAGTGTTAAAAAAATATTCAAATCAAAGCGTCCATTCTAAAGTTATTATTTAAAATTGCTAAATGTAATCTCCGTTGTTAGATACTAGTTAATAAAATATGACAACTTGCGACAAATTCTTCATCACCCAGCTAATTTTCGAAAGTAACTGAAATTCGACTTAACTTATCGCCGATTTTCTTTCTAAATTTTCAAGATTATCGATTTGCCTTTTATTAAGATGTTCTATATATAGTTTAGAATTTAAGAAAAATAAAACGCTATCGTTGACGCATGCGTGCTTAAAAATTATTTTGTACAAAATGATCATATATCATCAAATATTTAATGTATTTATATTATAATTGTACTATGTTGATTCTACTTTATTTTGTCAAGTTTCTTGAAAGTGACGTAAATTGTGTTTCAAAACCCTGCATAATAAAAACAAAAAACTTACGAAGATTCTTTAAAATTTTTAAAGAAACATTAATATTTCCATGAATGTGCGTGTTATTTTTGAACAAACGAATAAAAATGTTGCAAAAGATCCACATAGTCATGTGTTACAGCGACAGATCATTACACCAAAAGATGATTTTAATACTTGTAGAGTTCAAATAGCATATATAATTTTTAAACTTCAAAGATTATACACATAAAGATACTTACGATATCATTTGCCGTTTGACGGTAGAGTTCTTCTGACGAAACAGGATTACGCTCCATGACTAAATAATAAAAGAAATAAAACTGATATTTAAGTTTTCTTTCATGTATGTTTAGTAACATAAAATAAATTTCGATTCATAAAACTATATACACGGCTCAAAATAATTAGGGGAACAAGCAAAAAAGTGAAGAGAACAGTGCGAGACAGTCATACATGGGCATAAAATTGAGAGTAACATGTGTATCAATGAGCAATACAGAAAAAAAGCGCAAAACAAAATTGCAAGAGAGCTTTAATTCTTTGAAAAATGTGATAGAATAGAATAGAACATGAAAACATGGTTTAGGACAACAATTTCGTTACATTTAAAAGACAAAAAAAAAAAAAAAAAAGTAATGTTTAGAAATGATGCAAGGTATTTAATATGGCGTGCGGTCCCTTCGAATAGATAAAACTGTCGCATAGCTGTTTTCCATGGATTCGACGACATTATCGATAAGTTTTCGGGGAGTACTGTTCCACTCCTCAAGAATTACAATCTCCAAGTCCAGGATAATAAAAGGAAGCCTCAGCCTTGCTGCAATGTATCATACGAGTGTGTCTCAAACGTGCTCGATCGGATTCAAGTCAGGAGAGCATGTTGGCTATTCCACATCCCGTATTGTTTCAACTTTAAACATGTTCCCAACAACACGGGCTGAATACATTCTGGCATTATCATGCATGGAAAAAGAAGAATCACCAATTGCTACGACTTTAAATACGAAATGACGTCTCGGTATCTCGTCTGTTTAACTGTCGGCCGTCAAACTGTCCTTCCGAATTATATGCAGGACCGTACGTTCACCTATGCTGATTCTAGCCCATAGCATCAAACCACCTCGTCTGTAATGTGATCTTTCACGAACGAATGTGAGATTATTTTGAATCTCCCTTTGTCTCCATGCCAAAAGACATCGGATGTCACATCCAGAATAAATCGGGACTCGTGTGTAAACAGAATTTGACTCCGACAACGTTGCCTCTAAACTCGATGTTCAGTTGGCCACCTTCTTTTTGCCGCACAGTTGCTTGACGTCAAAGGAATACAAGCCATTGGCTTACGGCATAGAGACTACCCTGATGAAGCCTATATTGGACTGTTTTGCCGGGCACCCTTCGTCCTGTGGCCAAGAACAACTGTGTTTTCAACTGAGTAGTATAGCCAGTTCCGTCTCAACAAGCTGTTAATAGGATATATCGGTCATCAGTATTTGTGTTAGCACATGGCCGACCTTGCCTTTGTGACTTGACCCTACCATCATTCCTTGTGTCTTGGAATCGATTCCACAGCCTTGCATTGATACTTCTTGTGACTCCAATACCGTCCGATACACTTCGTTGTGTTTCCACAGTTCCAACTGTCCCGATAATATGCCAAGCCACGTTGTCCATTGTTGTGGCATTTACAAGTGATCTTTTCTCAAAACACAAGATGAACAATTGAATTTTACAACTGAGACAGTGAAACAGACGTTTCTACAAAATCCCGATATCTGCACTTATCTCCCTTTTCTAGTTTTTGACGTCATAAACTTTGATTTGCATGGGAAATTGTTTCATCTGTTTTCTACTACGTTTTAAATTATGGATGTTTTATTTTACGTTAGTTATCGGTGTAAATATTTGCGTAATTTTGTTAAAATCATGTGCTCCCCTAATTGCTTTGAGCAGTGTATATATATAAATCTTTCTGAACCTTGACAAATTTAACCAAGTCGATTTACAGTTTTAAAGAAATTAAATCAATATTAATAATTTATTAATTAAAAATTATAATATTCCACAGTAAATTATTAGTTCATATTAATCTATCTGAAATGACAGAAATTATTTTGTATATTCTAATTAAATTTGGTCTAAATATTAAATTAATATTATACTGTATTACTCACAGTAATTAACACTACAAATGAAATGCAAGCGATTACATGCAGTATTTTCTGAATTAGTCAAGAGTTACTGGGAAAATGTTGAAATCCACGCTTCGAGTTAAAGCGAACGAAAGGCGCCTAAGGATATTCTTCTTATTTCCCCTTCCTATATATTAGACATTGTCACATAATTTTGACTTTTAAGTCTCTGGATAATAATTTTTATCATAGTACATATTCTTGTTTTTTTTTCCTTATATTGGAAAATATCCCTTTGCATGATTGTATAACAATATTAATGAGAAAAAAAAGTTTTGGACGATGTTGGGGGCCCAACTGTACCATGAAATTCCATACCGTTCCGTGTCCCTGATGCTGATTTTTAAGTTTGGAGCTGTCTGTGTAAAAATTGTTTCAATAAAAGTAATTCGACGTATTTTTGTTTTCAAAATTGATACTATTGTTTTATATAAATATGTAGCAAAAAATTAATCTGCACATATTTTTACGGTTCTTATTATTTTTTTTTTACTTTGTCCCTGGGTTTTAGATTCCTTACCGTCCCTCTTCCTAATATTATGCAGAAAATAACTCCAGATGCAGCCACAGATTTTTTTTCAAGTTTTTTCTCATCCAGAAGTATGCTCAAGAATAAAAGGCTGTAATTCTTTGACGAAAAATTTACTGCAGAACTTAAATCAGCATTTAAATATCAATTACATCCATTGTGGCTTCATTGGTAATTTCACCATGCCAAAGATTTATTCCTGCGCTTTTAGAGGTAAATCAAAATATTTTTGTTTTTTTAGTTCAATGTAAATAACTGTTGGTTAAAATCAATGAACATTGTGGCTATCACTTAGGCTTAATATGATTTGTCTAAAAATAGGTGGTAATTTTCCTTACCGTCCGTTCTTTTTTTAACATCCCTTTTCTATTTGACTATTAAATGGATGGTAAGGGTACTGGGATAGTACAGTATTAAACATTAATGCTGAATAAGAACATTTCCTAATTATAGTGAAAAAATATGAAAGTTTAAATCTGGAACTTTAAAAATGCTGTTTGTTTGGAGTTGAATTTCACATATTCCTTATTCATGAAAATTAAAATTAGCAGAGAATGGCTCACATGTATTTCGTTTTAAATCATCTTTTTAAAAACTTTTAAGTATTGAGAGACACTCTAAACATTCATAAAAAAGTAAAAGCTTGTTTTGGTATACTGACTTAATGAAATCTTAGTAACTGATTCTCTGAAAACAATGATCCTATATATTTTTTATTTATTACCTGTATGAGAAGCATTTTTTTTCATTAGTAGAATCAAAAACTAAACTAGTTGAAAATAATTTACTTCTGTGTATTTCAAATGGAAATCCACATGTAACAAAACTTTCAAGCGATAAATAAATGCAGCCGTGTATAATACATGGTTACGTTTAGTTATGAGACTACATTGGCATCAATACCAATTATGTAATATTTGATTATTATTATTCAATAAGAGATATTTCTTGTACATAAACATTTTATTTTTTCAGATTGACTGCAGCCTCTCGTTATCTGTTCGCGACCAACAGTTGGAGAAACAACGTTATAAATATTTAATTGTAATTAATACTTGCTAGAGTCTTTCCCATACCGGTGATATTTTTACCGTCCCTGTACTTACATTTCTGTTTGAAACCATGAAATTCTCTGTAAAAGATTTTAAGTAACAAAATTAATTTTTTTTGTAACCCTGGTTGGTATATTAATAAATTAGCATGTCTGGAACATGTATGTTATAAGTAAATAATAATAAAAATAAAATAACTCAGCATAAAATAATATAAACGACAAGACAATGAGCTTTAAAACAATGTTATACCAAAATTTTGTACTAAAAATACTACATTGTTATTATTTCTTATTTAAATGTTCCATGGGTACTATGCAAATTCATTATAAGTAAAATTTAGAAGAAAATTAAAAGTTGAGAGATAAAATGTCCAGGGGGCGGTATGGAAAATTAAACACGCAAGTTTAAAGTTGTTCCTCAGCTAAATAAAATATTATTAAAAATCATCGCTGCTGACTATTTTTTCTTTATTTTCAATCATTAATGCATTCGTCTATGAGTTTAAAATATTATTTTATTAAGTTTAATTTCACCAGATTTTTATTCCTGAAAGTTAAAATCTTAAAGGATAAGTAGTAAAGGATGTCTTATATATAATAAAATTAATAAAGCTTTATATAAACCACCATAAAACCAAAGCAATACACACGACGCGTTTCGAGCTGGAAAATATAACAACCTATCATCAGTTAGTGTAAACACGTGTCCGTAAGGGGACAAAGTCAAAAATGCAAACTACAATCTTAAAAATTAAATCAACACAAGGTCAAAAACTTAAAAGTCAAGGTCACAAATTTGTGACCTTGTCCCCATGGACAGGTGTTTACAGTAACTGATGACGGGCTGTTATATTTTCCAGCTCGGAGCGCGTCCTGTGTATTGCTTTGATTTTATGGTGATTTATATAAAGTTTTATTATTTTAATTATGATTTATCGCCAGTTTTTGGTGCTGTTTAAATTGCTTCCTATATAGCTCGCCAGGTGCTACAAAAGCAATTATTATACCTGACAATGAGATGCAACTTAAAAAGGCCCCTTTGGTAGATGGGGTGATTAACACAAATTATTGGTTATTTCAATTCTCTATATTGTGGAAAATTTGTGTAAATAATGTTAAAAGAAAATTCTTTCTATCTTTTCAGTAAATTAACTGCCTAAAGCATGTATTAAACTAAGTGTTGTGCTTTCCATTGGTGATTTCTGAATTTTTCATTATTGTTTTAATTTATAGACTTAAGATGATTTTATGCAGTTTTTTTGTATTTCTTCGAAAATTTATTTGAATGCTAACATCTATGTTCGATTTTTCTTCAAGGTAGCTAAGGTTGATCAACACTGTGTGTGGAACAAACTACAGTAAACCAATTTGCAGAGATGATGCAACACATGGCCAGACCCGCATAAATTTGATTTGTACATAAAGTTAAAGGATTTAAAGTACAAGAAAGAAGCTTTTATAGATAGACATTATAACTATGTACATATTTCAATGCATTGTATTATTATGATTTTATATCGTAACAAATATCTTTCTGTATTTTAATTTATTGTTTTGACTTTTTGTTAGCCATGTTATTCTTTTATTTTTTTAATGCACTAAAAACGATTATCTAGTTCATTTTAACACTAGAATGACGGCGAGGGGCTATTTTTGTCCCAACCATACGGATATATTTCGGTTCGAACCGGAAATTTCTTTATGAAATAAGTTTAAAAAACGTAAACGAAAAAAAGAGCTAATTAAATAAGCTAAAATGTTTTAAATAAAAATTCTGGTATCAAATATTTTTTATAAAACTTGAGTAAAAATTCCCGTCTTTCTAGTGTTAAACATTATTTTTTTAATATATGTGCACCAATATTTTTGCTGTCATTTAACAGATTTAATTGAGTTTTAAAACAATAATTAAAAGCAATCTTGTTTAATTATTTTAAGAAATATGTAGAGGTTTGATTAAATTTACTGTATAATTTAACACATTGCCGGCGGGCAATTTTATCAAATTTGAATTTTAAAACAGTAGAAGCTCCTTCCTGTTCTGAAAGTCTTTTGTAAATTGGTGTTCTAGATAGGTTTCCCTAATGTATGCGTTGTTAAATATCTTTCAATGTACGAATTTAATATCAAATGTGTTACAATCTAAAAAAAAAATCATGGAACTATTAATAAAGAGGAACTGACATATCCTTAAAATAGTGAAGCTTCAACTGTAACCACTGTCGCAGAGGTTATTTCCCGCCGGTGGAAACTTCCATCAGTAAATTTATACAGAACATTGCTGTTTATTTAAACGCCTTGATATTGCAAAATTTCAGTCATAAATAATGGTAGAAACAGATTTTCATTTTTACTGGTAGAAATTTAATTTGGCGGTAGTCACGCCTGCGTTTTCGCCATATTGTGACAACCAGGGTAACAAACTGACAGTTTTACAAGGCAAATCTTGACACAAGGCAAGTCTTGACAAGGCAAGATTTTACAAGGCAAGTCTTGACACCAGTAAGAACAAATAGAAATTTTTGCCACATGAATGAGAAATAAATTCCATTAAGATGCTTAAATAAGACGAAATTTTCTTTTCAATTTTACTGGTGGGATGTTTGACCCAGTTGTAATCAGAAACAGAAGATATGATTTCAATAACACGCAGCCGCTATCTTGCGACAACCTCCTCAATTACTTCACTCGCAACTGGTAGACAGACAGTACACTATATGTCTCCTCCTCTTTATTGAAAACTCCATTAAAAAAATATGGACAACATGATGCATATGCATTTTCTGTAAGGTAGAAGCCATGCCCTTAATCAATGATGATTTTTGAATGAAAACGAGTTGAAAACCGAGTCTTATTTCTCGTCGTGAATGTGTTAATAAATTCTTATTTTATAGTCTGAAATTCTTCTGCATACCTCTTTTGTTAACACCTCTTACATAAATATGCATTTTACTTATAAAATGGTTATATTACCTAAATATTTTTTTAACATTGATAATAGTAATAAAACAAATTTTTAGAAATTATAGATAATTTCAGACATCAATATTTAATTTTTAACAAAATGAATTGATGCCTCTTTTCTGAGAAGGAAGATCAAACTTGTGCAGTGTTCTAAATTTCTAAGGAAATAACCATATAGGGCTCTTGAATATTTAAAGTTTGAAAAGAAATTATTTCTTATTCTATAACAATGAATAATAATAAAAAAAGATTTATTCGATTTTAGTTGAACAATAATAAACATCAAAACTACTTACCTATATCCTTATTGTTCTAATTAGATATTAAATCTTCTTATTAAATTCTTTTCTTTTTTTTTTGGACTTGGATGTTGCCTATTAAAGCATAAGAAAAGATATTTATTTTTAATGGGAAAAAATTTACAGTACATTTCCTAAATTTCTAAAAATATTAACTTATCTAAAATGTTTGTTTAGAATTTAACTGTGCTTACGGAAATTCAAAATATTTATGATATACTCATTACATATTTAATTTTTCTATGGGCTAGTTCCATGGGATTTTGTAGTGTAAGTCACAGAACTGATAAATTCTATTCTTTTTGGCCGCCATTATTTTCGAAAAGTTTGCTTTTCCGCATTAAGGGGACACAGTACCTTTTAAACTACTTATTCAATTTTGAATAATACTGTAATATCTGCAGTGACATTATATTTAACCTTTAACTGATGTCACGCGTTCTCCCAGACCCCGCGACTCCCAGCTGTAAACACTTTTACTGCTTTTTACTTTTCTGTACTGAAGTTAAATAATATGAATAAAATACTTTTTTCATGCAATTTAATTCACATGCTCCTAAGAGAAGTACAACGATATTGTTAGGACAAAATTTAAGTAAATTCAACCATTTGAGTTATTTTTTTTATTCATTTTATTCGAGGGGTCTGAGAGACCGGATCACATCAGTTGTGTGACAAATTTTAGTCACATCAGTTAAAGGTTAATACTATAAAGCAAATATAATTTCATATAATTAAAAAAAAATATTGTAGAACAGCCTATTTAACTAAAATTTAAATTAAAAAAATTAAACCCTTAATTGCATGAATTATTCTTTTAGAATTGTGTTTTTTTATTTTTATATTAAGAATTAGACACCAGAAATCTTCAGATATATTTTTAACTTTATTTAGTAGCATATTTTTATAATTTTTAGAGGATTAATATTTCTATATAAATATAGTGGTTGTAAGAACTTAATTTATGTATTAAAAATTAAATGAAAAGGTGATGGAAATTTACCTCACTATGCAATTAAGGGTTAAATCCCTACTACTTTTTTAAATATGAATATTTTTGCTTCAAAAATTTTTTCAATAATCCGAAATCCATACTGCATAAAATTGTGCATGGATTTAACATTCAAGGTTATAGTTATTTTTTTTAAGAATTTCAATTATTTTTCCTTGATTTTTTACTATACAAAAAATAAAAAGATTGATATTAAATGTAATATCCCATACATCTAAAAATCCATGCACAGTTTTATGTAGTATAATCTAAAGAATATGGGAAAAAAATTATAAGCAAAAATATTCATATTTTAAAAAGTAGTAGAGATTTTTTTAAAAATTAATTTTTTTTAAAGTTTAAATTTTAGTTAAATAGGCTGTTTTGAAATTATATGAAATTATATTTGCTTTATAGTGCCTAATATCCGTAGTGACATTATATTTAAATATATTACAGTATTATTCAAAATCTAAAAAGTAGTTTAAAAGGTACTGTGTCCCCTTAGATTAATGAGGTATCTCCGATCAAATAACTCATATATGTATTTCTGTTCTAAAATACCGGTAGCCAAAAAATCGTAGCTATTTGCACGTATGTGACTTACACTACAAGTACCCATGGAACTAGCCTATAGATTCAATTATAACAAATGCATTTTTAACGTATTTTTTTCATTACTATTTTTTCTAAATATGAATGTAACGTTACTGTTATAATTTTCAGAAGATTGATTTGCATAATTTTAAAATAGTCAATAATCCCGCTAAATCTAAATTTGAGTGATTTCTCGAATAAGTTGCAAATACTTAGAAATTATCTAATATTTTACAGATATATCCAGCTTTAAAAGGAAAAAAAATAACAGAAAATGGTATAGTACGTTTTTGAACATCCATTCAGAAATATTTTTTATCTAATTATTTATATGCTACATTTGCTTAAAAAAAAAAAAAAAAAAACAAAAAAAAAAACGAACATAGGTACGGCAATTTGTGTATTATATTTACATCACGAAAAAATCTAAATATTCATAACTTATTCTGCCAAAAAATTCTTCTGAAATCTGTATATTCTTTACTCATTTCTAATTCCACCATGTATTATTAGTGATAAATAAATGATTTATTGTAAAATCTTTTTATATCAAGTTTTGAAAGAATAACGAAACATAAATGCTTAATATTAAAGAAAGTATAAAAGTTTATTTGCTGCACAGTGGTAGCTTTAAACACGTAATTAAAACATGAAACAATAAAAAAAAGGATAAATTTCTATGTTGAAAAAACAAAATAATTTCCATGCAATGAAAATATCAATGTCAAGAAATTTTTAAGTTTGAGGGATTATTTATTAATTTTATTTTAATCGTTGAAATGCATGTAGTATTTAAATAAATGGAAGTTTTCGTTTAATAAGTATCCATAAAATATGAAAAAATGTCTTTAAGGCATCACAATAGAGCAGATTTACATCATCTACAAGAATTTTGAAACATCCAGAAGGGTAGAAATCTTCTTACAAGAAAAAGAAAAAAAAAAAGGGTTGGAAATTGCTCGTCAAACGTGGCAAATGAGGTGCGTTCATATTATAACTAGTTTTATAATAATTTTTTTTGCACCACATATTGTACTGAATGTATATTTTAGCGCACTTCATAAGTGCATATCAATTTCAATCTGTTCGAAAGGCTGTAACATCATTAAAATGCACTTGAACTATTTCTTTCCTGTTGGCCTTAATGTAATGGAAAAATTCGACTGTCCCTGTCATTAAACTATACATCCGATTTTCATGCATTTCGAAATGAGTCGACAAAATGTTGCAACAATTATATATTTAAAATTTCAGACCATTTGGAAGGCTGTAACATCATTAAAATTCACTTTCGATATTTTTTTCCCATTAGCCATAATGTAACGGAAAACTTTTGACTGTCCCTGTAATTAAACTATTCATCCAATTTTCATGAAATTTGAAATGAGTTGATAAAATTTTGCAACAATTATATATTTAAAATTTCAGACCATTCGGTTGGGTAGTAATTGCGCTGTTATACGCGAACAGACGGACAAACAGACAGACAGACAAACGGACTGAACGACGGCTATAGGTGCTACGTATTTATATAATTACGAACGCACCTAAAAAGTGTCTGAAAATTTCGACGAAATCAGTAAAAACCTGAGTGTTTCGTCAAAGTTTCGCCCGCTTTTGGTGCGCATAGACTCCAGAATTCAAATTATGAAAAAAAAAAAAAAAAAAAAAAGATACCAAATAACATATACTTTCAATTCAATATTTTTTCATTCAAAAATATAAATTCGTATAAAATGGAGTTAAAGATATAAAATCATACAAATTTGAGGTTAATTTAAGGGTCATTCACTACGGGCCCTAGCAACGTCAAGCGGGTCAACTAGTTTTCAAGAAAAGCACAAAAATTTTATTCAATATATAAAAATAAATCAATAACAGATCAGCCAATTATTATTAAAGATAAATTTAGCTTATATAGACGTAAACATTAGCATGAGTTATGCGATTTAAAACTTTTCCTTTTATTGTATATTTTCAGGGTTTCGTACTTTAAAAGTGAAAACGGAACAATTATAAGATCGCTAATGCGTCTGTCTGTCCGTCTGTCACAGGCATCTTACTCGTAAACTATGAAATGTGGAATAGTTCAAATTGACTGAAGTAATAAAGGCTACTGAACCACATATTTATAAATTATTAACCATTCACAAATATATTTAGGAAAAGTGTGGAGCGGCTAATTAAATTAAGTGAAAAAAAAAATCTTTCTATGCATCTCCTGTTGGGCATCATGTGAAATCTTTCGTAACTCTGAACTCAAAAATACATTTCTTTTAATTTTAGGTATAATATTTCCAGAGATATCATTGAAAATGTAATGTAAATATATGTTCCCAACTTCTTTTTTCAATTCTACTTGCATTAAAATTATTAAATAATTAGGCGTAGTAGAAGTTAATTTAAATCTTGTAGGAAAACTGTAGCGATTACTCTAGCTCACATAGTTTTTGAGAAAATCGCATTAATCCGTTTCACACACATTTCGATTTTCGGACGTCCAACAAAGGAGCTGAGGAGGACGAGAGATACTATTTCAGAAGTATAAAAAGATTGTTGATAATTATTTTCGAAACCAATTGTTTGTAATTCGCCGAGATGAGATAACTTAACCCTAAAAGACGCGGACGGTTTGGACATGCATGAAGACACGGTCGGAGTACTCTATGCGACAGCTTGTTTTAAAGCCTAGGTAACATATTTCAATGATATATTTATGTAATGCGATACTCAATAGTAGTATAAAAGCAATAAAGTGTTTTTAACAGTTTGACAAATTCAAACTGTTAAAAACAGACTAATTTGATTAGAATTAATCACATAATTAATATCGGATTCGCAAATACTTTGCATTGAGTGCCTCTCTGAATACATCATTCGTGTCTTTAAAGATTAATTAAAAAACTATCTGGAAAAACGCATCACGGATCAAGGCAGCGTTGCAACTTTGCGACCTCCTTTCGAAGCACGATTAGCACAATGCTAAGTTTAAACTTTTAAACAAGAGTTTTATTTTACACTGCAAATAAAGGCGTCTTAAATTCAAACACATATGTGACTGAAAAAGTAATTCAGACACTTAAGTGTCTGAATATGAAATTTCAGACGTCACAGGCGTCTGAAATTAAGACACTTAAGTGTCTTACTATGATCATAGTATAAATACTGTAAACGAAACGTCTGAAATTTAGACACATAAGTGACTTAAAATGGAGTGTTCGATTTTCAGGCATTTTAAAGTGTCTAAATTTTTAAGACACGTGTATGTGTCTGAATTTAAGACATTTCAAATGCCTGAATCGCATCGATCTTTGATCAACCTGCATGTTCGGCAATAGGCATAGGCAGCCGTTTTTTCACTTTTTTGTAAGCTTTATACACTGTCAGGACTGAAACTGGCCTTTTTTGCACCCGGGGCAAACATGGATTTCGCCCCCCCCCCCCTCTCATCCGCAAAGTATACTTACAAAGAGAATTTTACTAATTTTCTAATAGCCTACTTATTTTAAAATTTAGAATATGTAATCATAAAATATGTAATTCTGAACTACGTAATCTGCTTTGTCAAATATTGATTCATTAAAATCTTGTGAAAACGGAATTGAATAAAATTCCGCTCTATACAGGATTCTTATGCCATATCATATCATCTTTATATTCGTCTATGCTTTGGCATACCCCAGACAGGATGATTTTAACAATACTGTGCTACATAAATGTGCGAAAAATCGACAAACAAAATCTTCATTTGGCGCCCCTCGTTCTGCCGCCCGGGGCACATGCTCCCACTGCCCCCCCCCCCCTAATTTCAACCTTATAACACAGTGAAAAAATATCCGTTTAAAATATAGAAATTGTACTGCCAGTCGAGACGCAAATTTACGTATTTTAATGTATTTTTTTCTTTTTGTAAATTCCAGGAAAATTTCCATTTTTTTGCATATTTCTGTATTTAGAAGGTTCCGTTTAAAAGTAAAATATAATCTTTCAAAGACAAACACATATAGACATGATATTAGACATGATTTATTTATTTGTATTCAAACTTCAAATTTTTGTTAATCGCTTATAATTCGATATGTAATTTATTCATCAAAAATTGGAAATTAATTTCGATCACATAGTTTTTGAATAGCATCACCTACAATTTTAGGCGTTTAAGAACAAAAATGACTTAAAATTTCTATATTTCTCAAACGTCAAACTTGTTTCATAAGAATCTCTTTGGATTTGAAAGTAATCATATATCTTTAAGATATAGATGTGGCGCCATCTTGTATTAAAGTATTTATTTAATTATCTATTTATCGTATATATTTAAGTAGTTATTTAATTATTTATTTAATTAAAGAAATCAAAGTACTTACTTAATTTTTTTTAAATTATTTACAATAGCTCTGAAATTTTATACACTAACCTTTTAGCTAAAGATTGAGTTCAGGAGTGATTGGATTTCACCGTGAAAAAATTACTCTGAAAATCAAAAAATTTTACTCTGGATTTCTAATGATGTATGTTATATGCGTAAAATAAGGATTTTTATAACTCAATATCAATATTTTTGCTGAAAAATTATACACAGTATTTAAAACTGAGAAATTTGGTTCAGAATATGCAGCACAGAAAGGAATTAATCAGTCCAATTTCAAAAATTTTGCCATATATTCAATCATCAGAAGAAAAAAAAAAAGAAAGAAAGAAAACAGAGCTCTATATCAAACCTTCCCGTTAAAACTATACGCTGTCTTTGGGCCATAAGAGATGTATTTTTTTAATGAAAAATTGTTTTTTTTCACCCCTGAACGGCACAGGTCCCGAATCCGAATTAAATGTTTTAGCAGTGTATATACAATATATACACTTTTAAAACATTTTAAATATTTTAAGGGTGTATTCGAAAAAATGTTTTTCCACCCTCAACAGCTTGAAATTTTCAGACTCATTTTTAAAAGTAAAAACATGAAACTTGCTGAGGTTATTTTTGAAGAGATGTATAAGAGGCCATGTGATTTCATTTTTCGCTGAATTATTTAGAATTTAATTTTTAAACAATTGTTTTCTCAGAATAACCATTTTTTTTATTCCCTGATCTCCCGCCTCGGAAAATTCGATTAAAAACGCCAACTTTGACAGTATTTTTTACAATATTTTGTGCATTTATCAAAAAATCGAGAAGCACTGCACATTGTGTAGTTTCTAAATAAGATAATCTCTCAGTTTGATGCGATCGAGAGCAAAAATGAATTTAAAAATGAATCAGAAAATAAATAGTTTAGATTAGAATTCATCCTTAAAATTTGAAAAATAAAGTTTCCTCTGTATAAAACAATAATATTTGTGTTTCTAAAAATTTTTTTTCTCTAGAAGAAAAAACCCTTTTTCTGGTCTTTAACGCATGAAATTAAACAAATATTCAAAATTCTAGGAGGGAAAATGTGTAAAACGTTAACTGGATCGGAAAAATATCCACCACTACCGTTTCATTGTGAAGCATAAGGAAGTAACAATATTTGAGTTCCCAACTAAGGCAATCGTGGACGATTGGATAAAGCGACAGTCTGGAAGCCAGCAGGTCCCGGGTTCGAATCCCGTCGAGGGTAAGTTTAATGTTCTGATGAAATGTAAGTCAATTAATCCTGTAAAATGTAGTGGACTTTGGCAATTCCCAGTCTGTTAAATATCTCGGTTTGCCCTTCCTTAAAAGCTTGATTTCTTTTTTTTAATACAGAAATTTCCAAAAAAATTTTAATTTTTCAACGGAAGAAAATTCCTATTAAAATACGTAAATTGATGTAAATTGTACTGGCGTTTTGATTGGCGGTATAATTTCCATATTGTAATAGATTTTTTTAAAGTGTATAATGCTTATAAAAAAAAAGAAAAAAAGAAAAAGGCTGCTTTTGTATAGAAATGAAAGGTGGTCAAAGATGGATACGATTCAGACGCTTGAAATGTCTTAAACTCAGATGCATACATGCGTCTTAAAAATTAAGATACTTTAAAATGTCTGAAAATTGAACACTCCGTTTAAGACGCTTATGTATCTGAATTTCGGACATTTCAGTTTATAGTGTAGGTACACTGTAAAAAAGAGAAGATTATTACTACGCTGAATTTCAGTTTATGAAATGCTAAATAAAGTTTAAATATGCACTACTTTTATTGTTAGCACCGAATTTAGCTCTTCCTACACAGATTAGGATAAATTTGAAAAAAATGTTATACATGACATTATTTAGACTTCATATTAGACTTCTCTGAACATTCATGGTATATCCATTTATGCTTTTCTAGTAGGTACAGCTGTACCCAAACATACGCCGTATATTTTTTACTGTGTTTTATTATTATTTTAGCAACGATTTTTTTTTTTTTTTTTTATATATATATATATATATAATACAGTTTTTTACTTAATACATTTATTGTACGGATTCATCTGTGCTCGAGTGATACTCGCACTTGACCGTTTATTCAATAATGAAAATTTCAAACTTACGCATATTTTAATTAACCTGCATTTAAATATTAATTAGTAATTAATAATGAAACTATAAAACATTCATGAACAGAAACGTGCATGCGCTCTCTAGCAGTTTTAAGCTTAATGGGTTTATGGGGAATAATACTAAAGATATATGTTTAAAATCTATGAATTTAAATATTTTATTTCGTATCATTTTTTAGTATTTGTTAATATTCAGAGCATAACAGAAAAAAAAAGCAGAACATAACGAATTGAATGAAGGCATAAAATATGGTGCTTGAATTGAGAAATTGAACATTTGGACGAAAACATATACAGGCTGTGTTCACAAAGTTTAAAGACTGGTCTGAGAATACAAAATTTATTAAACATTTTTGTACCGCGAACTAAAATTCTTCGAAATATGATCCTTGGGCATCAACGCACCGCTACTAGCATTTTTTACCATTATTCATAGGCTCCCTGGAAGTATTTGCGCTTTTTTCGTTCTCCGTGTAAACCTATGGGAATATTTTTTCTCACTTTTCTAAGGATATCTCATGAAAAAATTAAGATTTTTTAATTTTGTTTTTTGTATGCAATTCTTAAAACTTGCCACTTTTCATCCTAGTTTTCATTTTATATTAAATATAATTTTAAATATGTGATTTTACGTGAAATACTCGGAGCATGACCAAAATAATTTCTACCTGTCATTAAACTGTAAATTCTGGCAGTTCTATTAGGTCGTTTGGAAATTTAAAAAAAAAAAAAAAAAAAAAAAAAAAAAAAACGAAAAAATGTACAGTTTCTAATTTATCCATTGATATAAAAATATTTCATTTCAATTAATTAGGGAAGGAGCTATAATTAAAACAAAATGTATATATGTATATTCTGATCAGTCCATTTCCTCCCCCCCGATACAATCCATCACTCCATGGGGAGGGACACCTCGTTGCCTTTGCTCGGACTCCGGAGTAATAGTTGGGTCGGGGGAATAGTTATTAGGGGTAGAAATAGGTAAGAGATATAGAAGTTTTCAAAGTCAATTTAGCAGGCACTTGATTACCGAACAGGCATGTTTAGGTTCTGCTTCCCTCAGAAAATTTTGAAGGACTCGAAACTGAGAAAACAGGGGCCCCCCAAATATTATATTAAATTAATTCCATTCAAAAATTGTGTATATATATATGTGTGTGTTTGTGCGTGTGTGTATTTATAAGTGTTTCATGAAAATATCTTTCATAACACATTAATGTTTAATGTACATAATACACCAGTAGTTTAAACCACATGATCACAATTCTTCAGTTTTTCCATTATTTTAGATGTATGTTTATTTTACATATTGAATTTGACTTGTATGCACAACATAAAATATTAGTAACTTAAACTACTGCTAAAATTGAAAGAAATATTTTAAAATATTGATATTTTATATTGAGCATACATGCTGAATTTATCATTTTTATGTCAATACTGTGCAAAATTATTTTTCTACATTTTTCTGGATTGCGTCCAATTTTCCTGTTCATAGTATATATAAGTGAATATAAAAAAATTGTTTTATTAGCTATATGTGTTTAATTTTAATTTAAACCTCTTATGGCTATATGTGAATTCGTATAAGCCACTCTTTTTTAGTAATATTTATAGCATTGGTGAGTTTCAATTTAGAAAACCCTTCTTGGATGAAAGGGGGCGCCGAAATGAAGCTGTGCTTCCCATAGCTTCAGAGGTCGGGCCCTGCTTAGAAGTGCATTTAATTTTCAGGAATCGTAATTTTATAACTAAAATTTCTTTCCATGCTTTTAAATTGATTATTTTAAATCTTTATGTAGTTCATTTCAATAATTTTCCAATAAGTTCTATTATAGTTTTTCATAATTGTTCACGTTTTAAGTTATTATATTCAATTTTAGATTATATGTATTAGCTATGTACACAGAAAAAAAATCAGAACCGTTACAGTCTATAGCGTAAACGTTTCCGAAAACGTTGTGTAAACTATTGATCTTCTTTAGTTACTTAATAAATCGGAATCATTAATCTCATTTCTGTATAAAGTATTTGAAGCGAATAGATTGTAAAAACAATCATAAACGTTACAGTCCATAGCGGAAATGTTTCTGAAAACGTAGTGTAAACTACGAATTCTCTTTGGGTAACTTATGAAATTGGAAATATTACTCTCATTTTCGTGTAAAGTATTTGAATGCGAATATTCGGATTTTCTGCACATGTCCAATACGTTCTACAAACGTCATGATCACATGGCTTTTATTGTTCTGTGGTTGAAAGTAATGAAGAGACGTAACGGATATTTTGAAGAAAGTAAGCATTTATATTTTATATTTTTTTATTTAAGAAAGTAATACGCTTTTTTAAAAGAATTAATATTATTCGATTGAATTTTATTGAATAATAATATTAGAGTTACTATTTGTAGTTTGTTGCAGATACAAAGTTAAATAACTCGTTCGAAATACATAGTCTTGTCCCTGAATCTGTGATAGATATAAGATTAGATATTTGATTAAGGCTGTTCTTAACTGCTTTGCTCAACAAGCGCAAAAAGTTTCGACACATTTACAAATTTATTTTTTAACGGAAAGGTATAAAATTGGAAAGCTGGGCCATGGAATCGATTTGGAATTGAACTGTTTTTTCCATTTTTTGATTCATCCATTACCTATTGAGCTAGAAGTGTTTTCGATCACGTGACTAACACCTTTTTCGCCCGCTCTTGAATGCTCTTTCTTCCTTCGCGCAGAAATTCGGTTCAAAACGCCCACTTTGACACACTTTTCTGCAAGATCTATTGCGTTTGCAAAAAATGAAAAAAACAGCTCAGTTAGATAGTCTGAAAAACAACTTCAGCTAGTTTCATGTATTTTCGAACAAAAATAAATTAAAACTTATGCCAGAAAATTGACCTTTTGGATTTGAGAACACCCATAACGAATAATAGCAGGATTCGTACGCATCAAGGTATCTTAGGTGTTTTCGTACCAGAAATTACGTAAAGTGCTGTTTGGTATATCATCTGAATATATTTTTTTTTTCTTTAAATATAGCGAATATTACTTTACGAAAACTCTTGTAAAAGGTCATTAAAGCGTACGAACCCTGAATACTAGTGTTAGTGAAGTACAGATAGCACTGTTTATATGTTTTTATCATCTTTTCGTTTTGAACTTATGTTCCATTTCACGATGAAATATATCGTTTATATGGCTGAAGAAATGCATGATTTCACTTATACTATACGTTTTATCCTATTTGTTTATGAATCATATATTTATAAAAAAAGATCTTATTGAAATTTGATTTATAGATCTATAAAAATTCTTTTTAAAAATTCGATCTCGTGAGTTCCATCCTGCAAATACTTTGAAAATTTTAATTTCCCTGCAAAAATAGATGGAGTTTTTTAATACTTTTTAATATTTGTTTTTTTAATCTCATAATTATAGAATATTATTTCAAAATATTTCATATCTGTTGAGTAATTAATTTATTTTCGAGATTTTAATACTTATAAATAGATATATTTTTGAAATAGCTTTGTCTATTTGTAAGTGCATTTTTAATATATTGTTTTACAATTATCATTGTTTTAAATATATTCCTTTAAAAGTATTTATTTTATTTGTATCACTTGAGAAGTGCTGAGATAACCTGAGAAGATGTATCTATTTATTAGTATACAATTCATGAAAATAATTAATCGCAGATATTAATCATTTTTAAATAGTGTATCTTTTTATACGAAAAAAAAAAATAATTATTTAAAGGTATAAAAGAATCCAACTATTTATATATAGTGAAATTAAACGTTTTCATAAAGTATTTATTTACAGGATACAGGTCACGAGTCCGCATTTAAAAAAAAGAATTATTTATAGATATACAAATCAAATTTTTAATATTATCTTTTTACAAATATGCAATTCATAAACGAGGATAAAACGCATTAGTAGAAGTGAAATTATCAATTTCTTCGGTGATATAAACGATGCATTTCATCATTTCAAAAGTTGTGAATTAGAACATAAGTTCAAAACGAAAAGCTGAAAAAATGTATAAACAGTGCTAGTTGTACTTTACTAATACTAAAACTACATTATTATTCATTAATCAAATATATAATATATAATATCTATTATAGATTCATGGACAAGAGTATATATTTCGAAAGAGTTATTTAACTTTGTATGTGCAACAAATGATTAACAGTAAATCTAAAATTATTATGCAATAAGATTCCATCGGATAATATTAATTCTTTTATAAAAAGCGTATTACTTTCTTAAATAAAAAATTTACGACATAATTCAGGGAAGTTTCCTAAATGCACAGAAACATTTAAGAAATATACACAAACATATCCAAAATATACACAAACATATTCGAAATATACACAATCATATCCGAAATACACACAAACATATACGAAATATACACTAACATTTCCGAAATATCCAGAAACATTTCAAAATCACGCAGAAACGTTTCTGAATATTCTACTGAAAACGCGAATACGTTTCCGAATATCTGACCGATATATGCGGAAACCTTTTGCGAATATCTGACCGAAATATGCGGAAACGTTACGAAAATCTGACCAAAATATGCGGAAACATAACAGAACCGTTGGGCCACATTGCTGCCCCACCAAGTGGAGAAACGTTTCTGAGTTTTTTTTACAGTGTAGCTTAGTTATTATAACGGAAAAATACATCAAATTGCATTTAACAATAAAAAAAAAAATCTTAATTCTCATTACTCTTGTTTTTAGAGTAATAATTTTAATTTAAACCGTTTATGTTTTTTTCACAAAATATTTTTTTAAAAGTTGAATTAAAGTTTTTCACCTATGTCAAAGTATTCATTTGGGGTTAGTATTCGTTTCTTTAAATATAAATCAAGGAGTTTCAAGGATCAAAACAAAAAAATATATACATTTAAAGACCTATAAACTATTGAATTATAATAGACCTTTTTTAAACCCTTTCGAGACGGCATCTCTTGCACAAATTTTATTTGGATGGCACCGCTTTTTTTAAATAGTTCCTTTTAATTGTAAAATACCAGAAATACTTAATTAAAAAAGACAAAAAAATAATTTATTAATGGTTCAAAAAACAGATTCCACATGAACCTTTTGACGATGCATATATGCATCACCCGTCTCGAAAGGGTTAGCATAGGATAGCAATTTCTTAAATACAGTATTTACACATTCAAATGGCGAGGGGTTTCGGCATGTGGCAGTAGATTTTTAGAAGACTATTTACAATTAGTTATTTCAAAATAATATAGTATTTTAAACTCACTGTGCAGGAAGATAAAAAAAGGAGGGGTGGGGGTAAAAATTTTGGAAGGGGTAGGGAGATAGTGGGTGAGTAGAAAAATAAATAAATAAATAAATAAAAATGAGGAGTGAAGAGTTTTAAGAGTGTTTTTGCCTGAATTAAATTTCAACTTTATATATTACGTGCATAAAAATGTATATGTAATATACAGGGCTGTACAAAAGAATTCGAGTACGTTTCTACGGTAGTGAATTTTTAACTGCGTTATGCATTTTCTTATTATTCTAAATTTTAGCAGACTGTGTAGATTATGTACAAATATATAGATCATATACAGAGCTGCACAGACGAATTAAAGTACCTTTCCGACTGTGGACAGTAATTACTGATATCCGATTTTGAAATGCGCTACTTCTAAAATGTTTCCTTGGGTATCTTATTTACATTATTAAACGGCGAAGTCATGATAAAGCATTTTGGAAGTGTTGGAAAGTGTTTTATAATCTATGCTTGGTGCATGATTTTTCTTTATTATTATATAATATACATATATATATATATTTTTCTTTTTTTACGTATTAAAATTATACTCTGATATTTATTTTTTAATTGAATATACATATATAAAGTGTGCGTGATTTACAGAAATAAATTATGATTAATTATTATGTATTCGCTGACCCGCCAGTTGTTGCCTTGTCCGTGATAATTATTTCAAACATGCCAAAATCAGTGTTGAAGGATTTTATATTTTAAAACGAAACTCTTTACAAACGATCATCATGGTGGAGGACCCAGTGCCTTCGGCTGCGTACACGGGAGGTGCTATGCAGCTCGTCGATAGTGAACACACTGTATATGCTGCGTCAGGCTATCACAGTCAACTTTTTTCTTTTTTGTTTCCTTTTGAGCATTTTAAAATGTTATGAAAGATGCAATATGTATGATTAAGGTATCTACAAGAAAAAAATTTAATTTTTATGTATAATCAAGATGTATATGATATATGTAGATTTTGTAAATGAGTTTATTTTTTCAATGAGTTTAGTGTTCAAAGAATACATTTTTCATCTGTTACGCTCCATATATTACCTTCTATATTTTGTTTGTTTTATTTTCTATCTGAAATTTTGCTATTATATCATCGAGAAGTAAAAAAATACGCAAATATCTTAGGGGCTGTACATATATAACGATATCACTTTAGAGGGAGGGGGACTCTGGCATTTGATATCGTAAGGTATCTGTAGGAGGTGTTGTCTTTTGATAATCTTTATCATTTTTTATCCAAGCTTTTTTTTTTTTTTTTTTTGCATCGAAATAGTCTTTTAACTTTTTGCTTAGTCTGCTATCTATTTTTATGAAAGTACAAAGTTGTTACTAAAACCATTAAATAATTATAAAATAATTTTATTCTAAAATATGGAATATCCCAACGTTTGGCATTCCTATTCTTCTGCCATATGAGCATATAATGCGTTGTTAGAGTAACCAGGTTCGAAATCATACTCGTTTTTTAACTCGTAAAAAAGTGGGGAAGAATATTGGCCACTTGGTTTGTAGACAAGAACTTACTTCTGCTTACTATTTTCCTATACAGGGGGCAAGTGCAGGAAAATGTATTACGTAACAAAAAGCTATTATTAAACACTTTTATATAATATTTCCTTAAAATGTTTTTTGGTATAAAGCTGTTTCATGTTTAATAGTATTTTATTGACTTTTCTTCATTAAAATCAGTAAAATATGTGAATAATAAATGTATAATATCGCTGCAAACGTATGAAAAGAAAAAAAAAATGTAAAACTAACAAGAAATTTTTTTGATAACGTTATGAAAGATACAGCCCTTTACAAACAAATTCTTTGTTGTAAAATTTGTTTATGAATTTGTCAAGTATTTTGAATAATACTTTTGCAGCTTGTAATATTATTATAAATTATTTAGTTTAAACTAAACTCGTAATATCTAATTATTATAATATAGTATTATAATATAGTAGATTATTTCTGGTATTTTAATTGTGTGAAGAGCATTATATATATATATATATATATATATATATATATATATATATATATATATATATATATATATATATATATATATATATATATATACATATATATATATACATATATATATATACATATATATATATATATATATGTACAGGTGGTTATCAAAATAATGGAAACACTTGTGAATGAAAGGGACATTTAAGAATTCCCTTCGTAAGCATTAAAATATAATCTTAGCTACCAGATTTTTTTTAATATAAAAAGTACATGTATTAGGTAGTATGAGAGAGCTCTAGAAGAGTTGTCTACGTTTTGATTTTTTTTTGTTAGAAGCGTAAAATGTCAGACCTCACAGATTTTCAAAGAGGCCAAACTGTAGGAGCCCGACTAGCTGGAGCAACGGTGACCGAAACATCCCAGCTTATAGGCGTTTCTAGAGGTACGGTGTCTAAAGTCATGACAGCATACACACAGCGCGGAAAGACAAGCTCAGCAAAGCAAAATAGTGGGCGAAAGGAGAAGCTGAGTGAAAGAGACCGACGGGTATTGAAGCGGATTGTAATGTCTAAAATGAAAACAACTGCAGCCAAAGTGACCGCAGAGCTCAATCAGCATCTGGATTCTCCAGTGTCAACAATTACAGTTCGGAGATACCTTCATAAAGAGAACATTTACGGCAGAACAGCAATTCCCAAGCCACTTGTCACAGATGCTAATGCCAAACGTCGTGTAGAGTGGTGCCACAACCACAAAACCTGGTCGATTGATAAGTGGAAGATTGTTATATGGTCAGACGAATCATCTTTCACATTGTTCCCCACATCAGGACGAGTACATGTCTGGAGAACACCTGCACAAGCATATGATCCTGATTGCCTCCGTCCAACTGTCAAGCATGGAGGTAGATCGGTCATGGTATGGGCAGCCGTGTCATGGTTTTCTGCTGGTCCAATCGTAACCCTGAAAGGAAGGATCACTGGGGAGAAGTATAGAGAAGTTTTAGCTGACCAGGTCCATCCCATGATGCAAATTTTGTTTCCTGCAGGAGATGGAATTTTCCAGGATGATAATGCCCCTATTCATGCAGCCAGAGTTGTCCAATCATGGTTTGATGAACATGAGGATGAGGTGGAACATCTACCTTGGCCCGCACAGTCCCCAGACCTCAACATAATATAACCGTTGTGGTTTATTTTAGAGCTTTCAATCCGGAATCGATATCCTCCACCGGCATCTCTCACGGAACTTTCACAATATCTCTATGAAGAATGGTACAATATTCCTCTAAACATTATTCAGAATTTGTATGATTCGATTCCCAGGCGAATCCAAGCTGTATTAAATGCCAAAGGCGGTCCTACGCCATATTAATAAAGAATTCCTTCAAAATCTAGGGTGTTTCCATTATTTTGATAACCACCTGTATGTATGCTATATTTAATATTTAATTTCTAATATACATAATCTATGATTTATTTATACATAATATTGCATTTTTCAGTGATATATATTATTATTATTTTTAAATCAAGATTTTGTTTTTCTTTCATGTTTTACAGAAAAAATTGCAATGATCAAAAATTGTATGGTAATTAAAAAAAATAAAAAAAATGAGCTTTATTTTATTAGAAAGTAGGTATAAATAAAAATTATGCAATCATTAAATGTATCCAAGTATATTTAAATTGTCATATTCTTGACAAATTTTGTTCCAAAGCATGGTTTTAACAATAAATGAAATTCTAAAAAAATAGAGAATAAATAAATAAAAAAAGATAAATAAATGGATTTCGTTATGTGTTGTTGTACCCCATACGAATAAATCAGTTTTGCTTTTCATGAAATCTTTCGGGAAAAACTTCTACGAGAAAATTATAAAAAAAATTGTTATGTGTAAATAAGGCCATGAAATTCTGAAATGATACCTTTTTTTTTAATCACCCATGTATTTTTCCTGAAATTCTGTATTTTGCGCTAAATTTTTGCAGGTATATATTATGCAGCATGTATATTGATCTATATTGAATATTGTATCTTTTAATTGAATAGATGACAATGCCAGAATGAACTGAAAATTAATTATATGTATTGACCTTAGCAATTTTGGATATTTGTTAATAGTGTAAATTTTATTGAAAGATGATTAAAATTAAAAAAAGAATAGAAAAGAATTTGATAAAATATGTGGAAAATATCTACGAATCTTCCTAATGGATGAGAAAACTCTACTATGGTATATCTTGAGTAATTAATGTTTTTAAAATAACTTTTAATGTTAAGTTTTAATCTACATAAAAAATGTACTTTATATACATGATCTTTATATGATCTGATTTAAATGATCTGTAAGAAAAAAGACAGTTCGGGTAATATTTACATTCGGATGTAATTATGTAAATACAGAATTAATACAGAAATTATAGTTTTTTGTTACTATAAAAAAAATTTTATATTATCAAGGAAAGGTGTAACAATAAGCTTCGGGGAAAAACATATAATAATAATAATAATTTTTTGACAAGCATTCTGCATCTTTTTAATTTGAATTTACATTCACATAATTTCAAAAAATGAATATTATTTGAAAATTTAAATAAGCAGCGCAAACCTATTATTATTTTTATTTCCCTTTGAGTTAATGTTGTTATGAATATTTTTGGTGGGAGCAACGTTGAGGGGGGAGGGGAGGGGTGTACTTAACATGCGAAATACTAATATTCATTTGATGATATTTTCCCCCTCATTTGTATACATGTATTTATAATATACTTTGATATTTTGTCTTTGTGAATCATATATATATCGTATGTATTGCTGCATGTATGTTGTATCTAGTATATTTAATATTATATCCTTTGATTGAATAGAGAAATAACTGAAGAATTACTTTATTCATACATTTCAACATTCATTCATACAAGATCTTGCCTCTAAAATGTACAGTCGGAAAAAAAAAAGAGGGAGTGAGTGAGTGAGTGAGATAAACATCTTATACATTTTAATCATCAAATTGTCCCCAAAATAAAGGAAAATAGCCATTATCTGGAAATTATATCTTAAAAATAAGTTTTGGGGTCGTCTTAGTGGTGGAATTGGACTAAACTCTGAAATTTTCAATTTGGACACATAATTTTGTCAGCATATTTTTTTTCGGTAATATTTACAATAGAAATCATCAAAAGAGAAGTAATTCAGCAAAGTAGTTTTGGAGTTAGGCAGGTTTCAAGTTTGGAATTCCTCATGTTAAATCCATCTGTAACGGTTGCTAACCAGATTGAAAGTGGTTAGTTTTTTTAAACATAACTCAAAACTACTTAGCGGATTGAACTGTAATTTTGGTTTCCTATATCTAAAACTTTTAAAATTCCATTTTTTACCTGCATTGTCATCAATTTCTTTACAATGAAGATATGGTCAGTAGTTATTACAATATATTTTCTAAGTTGCTAGGTTTATTATGCATTGAATGAATTGGGGGGGGGGGGGGGAATTTGATTTAAGGTATTCAATAACTTCTGCACTTGGTTTAAAATAGTTCAGAACACAATAGATTCATTTTATATGAATAAAATAATTTTGTGGTCAATGTCACCGCATGCCCTCGTAGATATATTGAACAAAATTTTGCATATTTATATTTAAATAAAAATTAATTAACATGTTTTAAATATGTGTAAATAAAATAATTTAAAGAACAATTAGCATATTAAAAATGTACACAATTAGGCTTAGCTATATATGTCTTAAGTTTTATAACTGATATATATGTATATCAGATATATATATATCATACATATATATATATATATGGTATATATGTATATATATATATATATATATATATATATATATATATATATATAAACTTTAAAATTTTCTCGGTGTAACATAAACTGGTAGTCATATTCTTAAAAATATTAAAATTGCGCAGAAATAATTCAACTATTTTACATTTTTAAATCTAAAAAAAAAATAACAAAATGTACTAAAACATATTCATAAATTTAAATTTTAAAAAAGGAAATGATGACCTGTTAATCTTTCTAGTGAAAATTTCACTATTAAATCAGTATAAAAGAGTTGTCTACTGTAATACATTTTGGGATGACAAACTGTGCACCATGTACACATGGAATAAGAAGATATTCTATAACATTTTATATTACTTAAAAAGCAGGGCTCGAAATGTACCGGAATAAACCGGAACGATGTTTCGGTTCGTGAAATTGTGACAAATATTGTTCCGGTTCGTGGAATTATTAAAAAATACTGTTACAATTTCATACATATAGCTTAGTGATGGGCGATTCTGGAAAATTTGAGAATCGATTAAAATCGGCATCGTATAAAACAGAATCGATCACAATAAGAATCGATTCCCAAATTCTAGAATCGATACTTTTGATTTTCACAGATAAGCTCAAAAATAGTAATTCCAAAACGTAGCGAATCAGCAGGGTCGTAACGACTACCTCTCACCCCTCACCCTCATTTATGGGGGGCCCTAGACAATGTCAGGGGCCCAGAAGTAAGCTAGCCACCTTTGAGTCGAATAATAAGGTTTTTTAACTTTTAAAATTATTATTTTTAAGGTGTAATTTTAATAATAATTCATATTATATCTAAATTTATTTTTTAAGAAAGATCTAGGTCAGATTAAAAAAAAAAAAAAAAAAAAAAAAAAAGAAGAAATGTTTTTTTTTTTTTTTTTTTTTTTTTTTTTTCCATCCGGAAAAGATGTACTTTCTACTCTTATTTCCGGCCCCACCAGTGGCCGAGAGGTTCTGCTCTCGAAGCTGGTAGACGGGAGGTGCTGGGTTCGATCCCAATCGCGCCCGTCGGCCTAATCTTTCGGAGTTTTCGTGGTTTTCTTCGAGCCGTGGATCTTCCATGCGTTAATACGGATTAGGTTCCCTTAGAAAGACCCCCACGGAGGGCACTCCCCCCGGGCCTATATCCCTCGTGTAGATAATTGGCCGTCAAAAATCAACCCAACCCAACCCTACTCTTATTTCCTTCAACCAGACAAATGGGGACTTACTTCCTATAAACGTCATTCTTCTTTAAAATGTGCAGATGAGCGAAATTTTGAAGGCTCTAAATTTATTTTAAAAGTTAAATGTTATTTTAGTCTTTTTAGGGCCTCCTATAAGCGTGGGGGAAATGCAATTATTGCAAATCTTCTTTCAAATTAGCTGTGATGATGTAATTAACCAATCATCACATGCCAAATACTAATTATCCCCCAATGAATAAGCAAAATTCTCTATTTAATAATACATTAAACTAAAATTTCTTTCCCTTTTTAAAATATACATTTCCTAATCTCCTTTACAGTTTATAAATATCTTTCTCTTTAATGTGCACCAAATTTTCAGCTTTTAACAACAACAAAAAAAAGTTCTCATTTTAGAAACATTAACGGTGAAATTTTGATTATATGGAGATTTTTTTTCCAGTAGTAATCTAAAAACTCTAAACAGTTATTGACTCATTCCCTGATAGTTTCGGACGTGCAACGTGAATCTGCAAACATCATGATTTTCTTTCTTTTTTTCTTTTCTTTTTATTTTTTTAATAGTGTTCTCGTTCTTATACTCGAACAGAAAAACAGGAGTTCTGTGATCATTTATTTATGAAAAAGAAATAGGTTAGAGTCATAACAGGCAGATGCCTCAGTTATTTATTGAAACCAAGAGAATTTGAAAGATTAATGATTATGAAAGTGGTAATTAAATTGCTTTTACTTAAATAAAAGTCTTTTTAGCAGAGATAAAGAGATAAATACTAAATTTATTTCAGAAATGTAAACAGATTTTAGATATTAACGCTAGAGGTCTGCACGGGCCGAAATTTCTAGGACCGAGTCCGGCCCGACTCATAGAGAAAAAAATTCGGCCCGGCCTGGTACAAAAATTAAAAGTTCGGCCCGTAGAAAATGTAATATTGGCCCGGCCCGGCTCGGCCCGATAAAAAAATTAAAAGTTCGGCCCAAGCCCGGCCCAGCCCGGAAAAAGTTAAAAACTCGGCCCGATCCCGGCCCGGCCGAGTGAATTTCTACAAAACATTGATTTTTATGTCGAATTGGTTAAAAATTTGTCTCGTACGAGGAGTTCTGACCAAAAATATTTATCTTAACTTTTTTTTTTCATGTTTATAATCTTTATTTTTTTAGAAGTGCTGCAGGCTGCGATGTTTATTTTTTTAGTGAATCTCTATTTCATGTATGTAAATGTTTCAGTTATCATTAATATTCTTAATCCACATTCCATGTATAGAAGTGTTAAAAATCTGAAAAATGCTATACAGTAAAATCTTCTAAGACGGAATTCCATAGGAAAGAAAAAAATGCTTTATAAACAAGTTCCCTTCTTAGCAAGTGTAAATGTATTATATATTCTTTTCTTACTTATTAGTATATTAATTTTTCATGTATCAACACGTTTTTCTGTTTAAAACAGGGTTCCGTCATAGGTAGGTTCCTTTTCACACATTTTACTATATTTTAATTTAGCTATATTTTAATATGCGTAGAAATCTACTATTCTTTAAAAATAATATTTTTTAATGTTTAAGTGTAGAATAATGTATTGATTGAAAAATGTATGCATTTTTTGCAAAAATTTTTGGGCCAGGCCTAATTTAACTGACCTTTAAATGGACCAGGCCACGCTGAGACAATGATTTTCATACGGGCTGGCTCTAAACTAGGACTGAAAATTTTGGGCCGTGAAGACTAGGAATGAAACCAGACCCGGCTCTGCACAGAAAAATTAAGTTAGGCCCGACCCGAGCCTTCAGAAAAAGTATGGCCCGAGCTGGGCCGGGATCGGGCTTCGGACCACGGACCGGCCCGTGCAGATCTCTAATTAACTCAGCTTAAAAAGAATTAACAACACAACATATTTTGATAAATTTTATTTGATATATTTTGATAAATTTGCTACTAATAAGTATGTGATCACTTCCTATCTTTAAAGAAATATCATTTTACTTTTTTTCATACGAGAGTAAATAAAATTTTACAGTTTAAAAAAGAATAAGCCCAAGACTGAAGGCTGGTATAAATTCAACCTAAAACAAAAGACTTCGGTCATCTGAATGTTAAATTTACTATGGTAGCTTATGCTGTTTATTGCGTTGGTTTTTAGATGCCACGAATTTACTAAAATCTAATTTATAATCATATAAAGCAATGATTTTTAATTCTAAGTTTATGAGTAGTAAAGGTTCAAAATCCTTCCCAGGTGAGGGTGATGGGGAAGATCCTGGTTGCGCCACTCTAGGGAGAAAAAAATAAAAATAAAAGTGTCCAGTTAAACTGATGGCATTGAGCTCACAGGCTATTCACACTAATTGTATATTATACTTATTTCAAAGAATAATCCTCCTCAAAAAATAAATAAAGGGGATTAGCCCCCATTTCCCCTCCACTTTATACTTAATCAATGAACCTCCAAATGTAATCAGGGAAGCTCCTTAACATAATAAACTGGTATACTAAATTTAAAGCAAATTAGATAATTCTGCATGAAAAAACATTTTGCTAAAATAAGGGGGGTCTAACCCCCCTTTATACTTAACTAATGTGCCACCAAATATAATCAGGAAAGGTCCTTATCAGAATGAACATAGAAAAAAAATTAAAGTAAATTGAACAATTCTGCATGAAGATCCATTTATCTAAGTTAAGAAGAGGGGTCTTGCCCTCCTTCCCCTATTTTATACTTAAACAATGAACCTCCAAATCTAATGAAGGAAGCGCCATATCGAAATAAACCGGTATATCAAAATTGAAGCAAATCGAATAATTCTGCATGAAAAACCCATTTATTTAAAATAAGGGTGGGGGATTAGCCCCCGCCCCCTTTACACTTAACCAATAAACCTCCAAATTTAATTAAGGCACCTCCTTAACATAAAAAACCGGTATACAAATTTGGAGCAAATCAAATAATTCTGCAGGAAAAACCCATTTATCTAAATTAAGGATGGTGATCTAGCCCCCACCCCCTTTACACCCTTTATACTTAACTAAGGAACTTCCTAATCTAAACAAGGCAGCTCTTTAACATAATAAACCGGTATACCAAATTTGGAGCAAATCGTATAATTCTGCATGAAAAACCCATTTATCTAAATTAATTAGGGAATAGCCGCCCCTTTTCCCCTTTATTCTTAACCAATGAATCCCCAAAACTAATCAGAGAAGCGCCTTATTAGAGTGAACATAGGAAAAAAATGAAGCAAATCGGATGTTTCTATCAAGAGTTATCGCGTTACGTACACACGTACATAGAGAACCTGCGGGCACATTAGCTCTCAGGCTTTGATAGCCTGTGAGTTAAAAAGAAAATTGCCCAGTTAAACTGATGGCATTGAGCTCGCAGGCTTTTCACACTAACTGTATATTATACTCTTATTTCAAAGAATAATGCCCTTCGATTCGAAAAATAAATTAAGAGGAGATTGCCCCCCGTTCCCCTCTTTATACTTTACCAATGACACGCCAAATGTTACCAGGGAAGCGCTTTATCGATATAAACCGGTATACCAAATTTTAAGCAAATCGGATAGGAAAACCCATTTATCTAAATTTAAGAGGGTATTAACCCCCGTACTCCCCTTTATATTTAACCAATGAACTTCCAAATATAATTAGGGAAGCGTCTTATCAGAATAAACCGTTATACCAAATTTGAAGCAAATGGGATAGAAAAACCCAGCTATCTAAATTAGGGGGTATTAGCCCCCCCCCCCCGTTCACCCCTTTAGACTATGACAATGAACCTTCTAATCTAATCAGAGAAGCTCGTTATCAAAATTAACCGGCATACCAAATTCTGATAATTCTGCATAAAAAAACCATTTATCTAAGTTAAGGGGGATTAGCCCCCTCCCCTCTTTATACTTAACCAATTAACCCCTGAAACTAATCAGGGAAGCGCCTTATCAGAATGAACCTAGAAAAAGAATTGAAGCAAATCTGATGTTTTTATCAAGAGTTATTGCGTTACGTGCATGCATACATACATACATACATACTGCACCGGCGGGCGCTTTAGCTCTCAGGCTTTGATAGCCTGTGAACTAAAAAGGGCCAAGAGCGTGTAACTAGGGGGGTGAGGAGGGACAGAAAATAAAATAGGACATTAAAAGCTTTCCAATGATATGTTATACGAGATGATTCGGAACAAGCAATAGCTATGCCCTAACCCCCATGGGCAGGTAAGTCCCAAACGGTCGGAGGGAGCGACCTCAAATTTATCTTTAGTCAAGGTTTTAAAATGTGGATTTATTATAAAATAGAACAAGAATTTGTCATTTTTAAAATTGCATGCATATTTTGAACGGCCCTGTAAATTAAGATTGGCGAAGAAGGGGGGAGGGGGTTGGAAGGGACGAACTTGAAAAAATATAACACAATAAACTAGCAACCCGAATAACTGTGCTTCTAAACAAAAGTATAACGATTTTACCTAGTGCAGACCTGCCAACTGCTACGAAAAAATCGTAGTTGCTACGATTTGGACCTATAAACTACGATGCTACGAAAATCGGTCTTAAACTACGATTTTTTGCAAAAAACAAAAAACGCATTTTTTGTCTCTAATTGCGATTTTTATCGCGCGCAGCATATTTTTCAGTAATGATTCTGTTCCAAAATTTCAAAGTATTCATTTCCGAAAGTTTAAAAAAAATTGTCATTAATCCGAAAATTCGGACATTAAAAAATGCTCATGGGAAAAAAAAATCTGGCCTGCAAAACAAACTTCTTAACATAAAACCCTCTTTATGAATATCAACCACAAGTGAATCGTGTTTCTGTAAATATTTATACAGTAATTCCCTTCCTAAAAAACAGGGATGCCATTTTAAGAATTTCTGGAGGGGGTTGGGGAATCTTTGAGGGGCAAGATTTGAAATAGTGTGCAAAATCGCACGATTTGTACTATTTATTATTAAACATTTCAATTTACGAATTATTATTAAACATTTCAATTTTGTGTGGTAAAAAACACAAAATTCGTCAAAAGTTCATGGCAAAAAAAGTGCAGATATCAACAAAGAATCGTGATAGAAAAATGTGAATTACGATTGTGGGGAAAAAATTGTGAATATCCTGATATGGTCGCGAGAAAAAAAAATCGAGAATTTCGTCAAAATTTACTGCACTGGGCTAAAAAATTTGGAACCAGGCTTCCTTTACAAATGTAAAAAAAATGCTGCAAAACGAGAAGAAACACTAAATATCGTATAAAAATTTTCAGAGGAAAAAAATTACTATATTGAGTTGAAAGACTGAAACCTTATTCCTTTTACGAATGTCAAAAGATGGCTCCGAAACACGAAAAAACAACCAACCAACTTCCAGATTAATTTGAATATTCTGTGCTACGATTTCTCATTTTCAAAAGTTGGCAGGTCTGCTAGTGTTAAATTCAGGGGACATGGGATGGTCCGGTGGCGACATTCCCCCCGGAACACTGAACCCCCTCGGAAATTTTAAGATTTTATGCTTTTTAATGACAAATGTGCAATACCCCCTCCCCTTACGGATCACTAAAATACGCTCTTCCCCGGAGTCGCAGAAATCTCTCCCGTAAAAAATTACCTGCATTCAACACTGATGTAAGAAAGAAAGAAAAAATCCTTCCATATACGAAATTTTATGTCAACTCTGCCACTAAAGACTCTGCCACTTTGAAGAATAAATATAACGATTCAACCCGATCCCGAATCGTGGATCGACCGCGATTCGATTTGAATTGAACTAAATTAAAGGATAACGATCTAACCGCATCTAAAGAATCGTCCGGAAAACGATCTACCCGCATCTAAAGAATAGTCTTGAAAACGATTCAACCCGATGAACATCGACATCGAATGTGTGTACTGAATCGATCCGCTACTTCTGATCCAGGAAGCTATAGATTTTAATACCATGTTCTGATCCTACGTTACCGGTGGAATCGATTCATTCATTTTTTCTTGCTTTCTTTTGTATTTAGAAAAAGAAAAGTGTTGAATTCGTGAAAAATTTCGACTGCCGGTTTTTGAAGGATTTATAGTTTTAGATGATCTTGTCTGGAATACGATTTGACTACTTTTATAAATTGTCTGTCTCTTAGTCTGTCTGTTTTTCTGTGACAAAAAGATTGTGGGGGTCTATTTAAAGAACTAATGCATGGAATCTGTTGAAACTTTAGATTCAGCTGGACCTTCATGTAAATTGGAGCTGATAACTTTTTGGTAAAAATCGCCCAGCAGGTGGCGCTGCTATGTTGCATTTTTCATGATTTCTGCATGATCGCTACCTCAAAAACTAATGCACGAATTTTTACCAAACTTCAGATTCGGTTAGATGTTGACTAAGTTCTTGATGATTAGGTTTTGATGTAAATTTACTATTAGGTAACGCTGCTATGCTGCATTTCCCCCGATTTTCGAAACAGCTCTATCTCAAGAACTAATGCACGGATTTTCATCAAACTTCACATTCAGTTAGACGTTAGTATAAGTTGTTGCTTTTCAGGTTTCGGTGTAAATCACCCAACAGGGGGCGTTGCTATGCTGAATTGAATTCAGCATTTTTCTCCGGGAGGGATTTCTGAGGCTTCAGCGAGGGGCATTCTAGACTTCAGAGGAGGGGAGGGGTGTTGGACTTTTGTACATTAAGCATAAAATCTCAAACCTTTTGGGGGGACACTTCAATTTTCGGGGTGGATGTCACCCCCACCCCCCCTCTGGGCCACCCCATGAATTTAACACGTTTGTAAGGATTTACACGATTTTAGGGATCATATCTCATGAACTAATGAACAAAATTTCATCAAATTTAATATTCCGTTAGACACTGTCATATGTTGTTCCTAATTAGGGTTTCATGTAAATTATATAACAGGTTGCACTGCTATGCTAGTGTTTTCAGCAAATTTAATTCACACATTTTTCTCCGGGAAGGATTTCTGCGGTTCTGGAGAGAGACATTCTAGAGTTCCGTGAGGGGGGGGGGGGGAGAGACTTTTATCTCAAATCTTTCTGGGGGACATTTCAATGTTCCGGGGGGGGGGGATATCCTCCGGTACCCCCCCCTGAATTCAACACTATTTTTCAGGGTTTACACGATGTTAGCGATATTATCTCAAGAAGTAATGAACGCAAATTCATCATCAGTTAGACATTGACATCAGTTGTTCCTGATTAAGTTTTCGTGTAAATCATATAGCAGGCTGCGCTGCTACACTGCATTTTACACTATATTCGTGATAGCTGTATCTAAAAACTAATGCATGGAATTAATTGAAACTTCATATACTGTTATACTATCACATAAATAGATCCTTATTAGGCTTGGATGTATAGTGCCCAACAGATTTCGCTTTTATGCTCTTTGAATTGGGAATTTTTGTTGCAGACTTCTAAGAGGGTGTGGCCCGAAATTCAATTATTTGTTTGGAAAATGCATTCTTTTAAAATGCACATATTTCAACGAACCTATACTTTTTTAATCCTCATGATGCCATAGGTTATCATTTAAATTTGACACTGTGATAGCGAATTTTGAAGTTTTAACATGTGAGATTGGAGAAAGTTTTGGTATTGGCACATCGGACTACTTTACCTACACTTTTTAAGGAAAATGAAAATGACATTACCTTTAAAGACATCGGTTAAAAAATTTATAGAATCGATTAAATCGAGTTGGCCATAGTATCGATTAAATCGATTAAAAAAATCGAAATCTCCCATCACTAATATAGTTTACTATGCTCTCTGTAAAGTTTTTTTTTTCTAATTATTTATAATCTTGAATGCATTTTTTTTAAATTGGCTTTTCTACGGTTAAATATAAATTTGCTATACAGTAAAGTCCCGATTATCCGAGTTAATATGGACCAAGCTCACCTCGGTTAAGCAAAAAATTCGTATAAACCGGACTGACACAAATCGCTACACACTAAGGAGATAAAATATAATTTTTTACTTAATTCATTCATTTTTATGGTACTACGAACATTTCTTTGATGTACATATCCGTTAGTTTTAAGAAATACGAGGAATGAAATTGTTTATTCGAAAAAGCCCTTGATAGTTTTTTGTTTGTCAATTTTGCTGCAGTATTAGGCTACTGCATAGGCACCAATTTCTACCTCTAAAACTTACCAGTAAATTTTGCCTAATTCAATTGCCGAAATCTAACAATTGCCAACGATTAAATACGGCAAAAATTTGTATTCAATTTTAAAGGTAACAAAATGTACAAATTGGCAGCTATATGATTCTATTATGTAGTGTCATGAAAATTGCAGGTGTAGCCGCTCCTTTCTGCTCAAAGTATTAAATAGTTTTTTTTTTCAATCGAACTTATACCTTTGGAATGGATCATTTTCTTCTGATGAACTCATAGCTTCCATTATTATGAAACAGCCATTATAAATGAAATGTTAGGTGAAAATGAAAGAGCAGCCGTAAAAAGTTAGAACTCCGATTTTCTGGTCAGAATGGGAAAAAAAATAGCCATAATTTTTTTGTAAAAAAAAAAAAAAAAAAAAAAAAAATGGTGCATACTGCAGGTAATACCTGCATATTTACCCATCCCACATCACTGTGTGTAACTCATAGACTAAAATCGCCACTCTCTGTCCATATTTTCTTTACATAATGACCTATAATAATATTTTTATCTATAAACAGTCTTTTATTTAAATAAATATTGTAGTAATTATTTATAATAGATTGTGTTTTGACTTTTCAGTAGTAAATTAATGTTGCTTTACATAAACAAATGCAAAAATTCACAAACTTTGAATATTACGTAATTAAATTTGCAAAACGAGTCATAAAAAATATGATTTATTATTTACTTGTTTAAAATTTACAATGGTTAAATTTGAAGGCAAAGATGATAATATAATAAACAAGATATAAATAAGTAATGTGAAACATATAAATCATTTTAGCCAGAAAACTACATTGAATCACTTTTTATTGTCATATTTCATTTTCATGAAACATTTGCGAAAATTTATGCATGTATAAAAGTGGTAATTATTCTACTGAAACTTATTTCTTGATGAAACTCCCGGTTGCGTCGCTGTAATAATAATAATAATAATAATAAGAGTAAAATTGTTCAGAGTGATCTCGACTATTTTAAAAATTGCCAAAGCATTCTGTAAATAGAAGTAATGTGTCCCTTCTAACGAAAATGACTGCTAGAATACGGACTGTTAGAACAGTCCCCCCACTGGGTCATAAATTTTGTTAACAGACAGTTAATAAGATGCTGGACTTCACGGCAATTAATAGGAAAAGCCTCTTGACAGCTTGTAGGGGGGTGGGGGTTAGGAACAAACTACTCTCTCAGCCGAACGCGATATTTTCTGCAAATAATCAACAGCCTCGTCGAAGCTGCTTGGATCGCTGGAATCGTGTCGAATCATTTCCCTTTCAGATCTTTGTTGATCCGGGGGAACAAAAAAGTCGCTGGGAGTAAGATCGGGGCTGCAGGGAGCTTGCGGCTTGCGATAATATTGCCACTTTAAACTTAGCCAAAACTTCGGCAGTGGCGAGTGGCGTGTGACAGGGCGCATTGTCCTTAAGAATAATCCAATCGTCTCTGATGTCTGGGCGGGCGCGCCGGAGTCTATCCTTCAAATCTTGGTGCATTCCAGCGTAAAACCGACTTGACCCGGTGCGTTCGTCCAGACATCATAAACTATTGAATTGTTCACCACGATAATGCGTCCTCTCACACGTCATTTGCAGACGCCGACTTTTTGGCTAAGTTTAAAGTGACAATACTGCCACAAGCCTCCCTACAGCCCCGATATCACTCCCAGCGACTTTTTTTTATTCCTCCGGATCAAGAAAGAGAAGCCATTCGACACGATTCTAGTAAACCACGATTCCAGCTTCGACGAGGGCACATAAAAGCCTTGCGCGCGAAGACTTCCAGGGAGCCTGTGAACAATGGAATAAAAGCTGGCAGGGGTGTGTTGATGCCCAAGGGTCATATTTCGAAGAATTTTAATTCTCCGTACAAAAATGTTTAATAACTTTTGTATTCTAGGACCAGTCTTGAATGTATGTAGACTGTCCCTTGATATAACAACGCACGATAGTCTATTTTTTAAAAAGTAATAATTAATAAGTGATCTTGATTTAACAATTTTAGCCTTCGATTTTTAAACTAGAATTATGACTTGAATTCGTATTTATCGCAAATATTTCGTAAGTTGTAATTTTTTTTACTGCTAGCAGGACTTCGTGGTCACACTGTATGTCAATCTCTCACCGCAAAATAATAACATATGAATTTTATTTTCTTTTTGTGCCAGGGAATACTTCTTATTAAACTATTTTAGTTCATAAGTATCATATTGAATCATTCGACCACACTCCTGTGAGAAAAAATTATCACATCTCTCTTGTGACAAAACTTAAGAGAAATTAAAAATGCTTACATAAATTAATGAAATGCTGTAATATTTTCTCCGTAAATGAAATTATGTTTACTAATAGGAATAGATTATATATGGAAACGTAGAATTTAATATCATTACATATCTAATTTCCTAAAACTTGAAATTTCATACAATTGATTTGAATATTATATCATGAACATATCAGAAATTTTGAAGTGAAACAATGAATTTTATTAACCCGGGAGAACTCGCTACATGAGATTTTCTCTTACCGTCGTACTTTTTTTAAGACACTTATTTAAAACATTTTTCATTTTAATTAAAATTTCAAAATGTTATTTCAATTATTTTACCTCTTTTGTGAATAAAAATTCTAAGACAAACAAAAAAATTGATATTAAGTAAATGTAAAGTAAAAGAAAGGCGATTGGACACCGTGAGAGAAATTCTCACTACCAAGTTCTCCCGGGTTAAACACATTTCAATTATTTTTTTTTTTTGAAAAATATTTCAATTTTCACTCTTACGAGTTAATGACAACTGATTCAGATTTTTGGGATAAATTTAAACTTTTCCATTAGACGCCCACTTTTCCCTAGATTTGGAGTATAAGAGGAGACTTTGACTCTTTTTTTTTATTTAAAACCTCCGAAATATATATAAAATATGTATAAAATAAATATGTATAAAATAAATATAAATCCTGATACGTCCAAGCGACTATAAATATAGTCCTAAGTGAGGCAGCACCATCATTTTTATACAAGTACAAATTCACCAAATATAAAGTATTTTTTCCTTCTCTTTTTTTGTCGAAGCTCGCAAAATTTAGAGTAATTATAAGTGGCAGACACACTGAAATAGCTATAATTAACGCAATCCACAAAGAATTTACATGAGTACGCATGACATTATAAGAGGGAACTTTGTTCGTTTATTATCAAACTCTTATTAATACAGCACACCCGAATTTCATTAACGGTAAGGTATATATGTCATTTTGTACGAAGCCCGCTTAAATTTGTGTATAAAATTAATATTTAATTAAATATTAACTTTAGTATAAAATAATTATTCCCACACATTCAATGGACACTAACTTGGCCCTAATTGGTGTAGCCCTGCCATTTTGCTTTGTAAGTATAAACATAAATGGAAGGATTTTTTTGACGAAAAGAGTCATACTCAACCTGCAGCTTGCGGGCCATGTGTAGCTCGGCGTCTTTTTATGAGCGGACCAAGACACATAACGAGTGACCTCTATTTATAAAATTAATCGAGATGTGTATAAAATGTTTCTTAAACTTTCACTGTTTTCTTATATATTTTCATTGGAACACAAAATATGCCATGTTGTTTAAAATTAAATTAAAACATTTGGTTCTATTCTGTTAGCCGGGCGCCAGTGTTAAATCGCCAAATATTGTTTCGTTTGGCGTTATTGAAATTGAAACCTTTCCCGAGAACCTTTTCCAATTGATTTACCAATAACCCGTTCGCGCGGAGTATTTGAATTGTTATTGTTTCATTTAAATATGTTGTGTCACGTTTTTCGATTTATAATTAAGAAAGTTTGAGATTTGCCTAAAACAGATCGGGAAGCTTTACTTTTGTGTACTTCAAAACTTGAAAAGGTGGTATTGAATTATTTCAATGTTAACCAAAACTATAACTCTGTTGAGCCTAACATTGAAATTAAAAAAATGAAAGGGTTCCGTGTAGCGCAAGATGATATTTTAAAGAAAGAACGTGGTACCACTCGAGATCTTCAATATCGTGTGTTGCTGTTTCATACTTTCATTATGAAATAAATTCTTTGTAGTTTATGGCATGTTTTATTTCAACATTTCTGTTAATTTATTTTAGGTACTTTTAAGTAGGTCTTATAATATATTATAATACAGTATTGAAATATTGGGTACATAAACTTAGGATACTTTTGTGTTACTGCGGCGGATATTGAAATGCATTTAGATATATCATAGTAGTCTCGGTTTTAGCGAATTTCATGCATTTTAGAGACTGCTGAACAACAAATGTCATGCATCAAGTGACGATTTTTTCGGTTTGATGGGAGAGTAAGCGCTCATACATTGGTTTGTGACTGGGGTTTTAACGAATTTCATAAATTTTAGTGGCTGCTGCACAGAGAATTTTATGCATCTAGTGATGTTTCTTTCGATAAAAAAGACGCATAGCGCTCATACGTCAGTTTGTGATTGGGATCTTAACAAATTTCATAAATTTTAGTGACTATATTTAGTTGTGCAACAGCTCAACGAATTTCATCCATTTAGTGATGTTTATTTTATTTTATTTTATTTTTATTTATTTATTTTATTTTATTTATTTTTTTTTTTTGTTTAAGATGCGCGTAGCACTCATATGTCGGTTTGTGATTGGTGTTTTAACGAATTTCATATATTTTAGAGACTGCTGTACGAAGATTTCGCGAGAAAATATCGTTGACGAGATTTCGGCCATCAGTGGCGCCCAGCTAATTGAAAAGAACCAAACATTTTAAGCGCCGTTTCCTTAGCCAAAATTTCTTACAGGTGTGGGTTTTCTTGTACTAAAGTGTATTATTTGTGTTACAGCTACATTGGTATATACGTTTCTTCAACACTAATCTTCAACACTAATCAAACATTATTCCAAATTAATTAAATTTTCAATATATATGCCAACTTAAAAGAAATATAAAATGATTTGCACTGAGAAAAAGACGGATTTATTAATGAAAATCTCCTTATTTATTTTCATTAGAACTTGGAGATGCTGCATTGTTATATTATTACGTTTTATAATTAGATAGTTTAACTTATATTCCATATTGGTTACAGATGAGTTTAAAAATGGTTGACCCCTGCGATTTTGATTTTTAAAATAGAAGCTATGAATAAGAAAATAGTAAAAACGATTATGTGTACACTTTTATGAGTTATAATTATCCAGAGTTTTATAAAGATTGATCGAGAGTGTGTTGTTCCTATAGTTTTAAAATAGAGGGTAATTCTAAATTGTGTTCACAAAATAAGAGGAGTGATAGTACCCATTCAGTCGAGCAATAATTACCATAGAACATGGAGTCGAAATCCACTTATATAGTATGTTCTACCCTAATCAAACATTGGTTGACGGTAATAATTTTTATCAAACTGAATTATAATGATACTTTTAAT
The DNA here is from genome assembly GCA_963932465.1 of Maratus speciosus. Classification (NCBI taxonomy): domain Eukaryota; kingdom Metazoa; phylum Arthropoda; class Arachnida; order Araneae; family Salticidae; genus Maratus; species Maratus speciosus. The sequence continues at coordinate 126,997,720 of OZ010796.1, read as the reverse complement.
TGACATGCTCACTTTTGTTGTAAATATGATAACACACACGGAAAAAAAAAAAAAAAAAAAAAAGTGGTAGATTTTCCATTATACGCGCCAGCAGTATGCATTTGACCCTACACATTTTGGACTGTGATTATCAGTTCATACGGTATCATCGATTGTGTGAGTACCCTGTTTTACCAGAACTTTTTTGTGATGTTATCACATTTCATACGAAATAAGGTACATATCGTTACATTTTTATTGCAATATTTTTATTTTTTGCAAAATTATTACCGACAAACTGACTTCAATTAGGGTGAAACACCCTGGATTTGTGACTCAATAAGTGGTTTGCGATCCCATGTTCTATGGTAATTATTAGTCGTCTGGATGGGTACTATCACCTCTCTTATTTTGTAAAAACAAGTTCGAATCACCCTGTATGCTTGGCGTGTAACTAGAAACTGGAAACAAAATAATTCCAAAATAAAACAACTGAAAATAAAAAAACTAGCATTTGATACAGAGAAAATAGTAAGAAAGTAACTGGACTACGAAGCATTTCAGCATTTCATACTAAAGTTCGAAACTGTTCTAACAAGGAGAGTGTCCGAGCTCGGGGATACAGAATGCGGTGAACGTTTTTTTTATAGATAGAGTATAGTTAGTATAAAAATATATGAAAATCATAAAGCTCATTACCCAGAGGATCATGAGAAAATGAGTCTCAAAGTTTACGTTACAGTATATTCAGATGAATTTCCTCACTTTGCTGTCGGCTCTGTAGCAGAATTAGCTGCGTTCTGGATTTAGGAATTTGAGTGGAAAACCTTTTTAAGTTAGAATGCTAGTCAAACTTACTTTTCGCAACGAAAATTTTTATCAATTATTTTGTAATCGTAATTAAAAATATAAATAAAATAATTGAAATTTACGAGAAATATAAATTAAAAATATGTTTTCTTGCATATACGTACAATTTTAACAAGGGCATTTTGCAGGTTTAAATATTTAATGAAAAGAAAAAAAAAATAGGCCTATTTCTATAGACCATAATTATTTGCTGTTATTTAAAATTATTTACAAATATTTAAAAGATTAATCTAATATTTTTAATGAGAAATAAATTAAAAAACATAAATAAATATATTGTTTATTATTTTTTATGCAAATATTTCGAATATGTGACGATTTTTTAAAAATATTGTTTTAAATTTTAACGTGATGTTTTTTCATTTCAGATTTTTGCTTAGCAGTTATTTCTTACTTAGTAACTGTTTTTTGCAATTTAATAGGCAATTGGTACTTTTATAGACCACGCAATTTTGCTGGTTTTAAAATTTATGTACCATTATTTACACAAATTTGATACTATTTTTCAAAATAAAATAATTTAAAATACGTGATATAACATTATAACATGCTGCTTTGATTATTTTTTAAATTGTAAATTTTATCTTATTATGATAATATTTCAAAATGTATCTTTTTTAACAAATAGCTTTTTAACTTTTGAATTTCTTATATTTTTATGTTTTTATTTAGAATAACTGTCTATGCACTTAAAAAGAAGTTCTAGAAAGATTCTAAAAATTAACCATAGTTTTAAATTTTATATTTTTGGATGCAAAAACAGTAAGAACTGCTAAGACAAAATTGCAAAGAACCAGTAAAGAATTCCGTTTTATGTCTTCATCTTAGTAGGTAAATTTTCAAGGTATTTCTTTCAGTGGAACTATAAAATGTTTGCGATTAAGACATGATTCCGTTATAGACAGGTTTTATTTACACTGGTGAACCAGATATAGTAAAAGCTGTGAAAAACCAATCGCAAGCTACCAAAAAAAAAAATTTAGGTAGATTCCTGCCTTAGTAGATATAATTGTATAGTAATCCTTCCATCTTCAGTGTGAAAATTTTCCATTTAAGACAGGATTCCGGTATAGTCAGGCTCTGTTTTGATGTTTTTTTGCACATGTAACATAAATAACTGTATATGTGTACATACAGCAAAACCTGTGAAAACGGAATCTCCCTTAAACTAAAAAATACTTTAGTCTCACTGAAAAGAATACCGTACAATTACACCTGACCAGCTAATACGAAAACAGCAAATTTATCTACCAAAAACATTATACGGTAATTTTTTTTTGTATTATTAGAAATTCCAGTTTTTTCCTCCACTACATCAGTTGACGCAAAGAAATATGATCAATCTTAAAAAAATATTGGGGGAGGGGGGGGGGCATACAACTCTACGCCTAAGGATATAATTATTTACTGTATTTCCAATTAACCTGCTGTCTTTAGTTATTATAATATGTTAAAGCGGTTCAATAATAATAATAATCCCCGTTCAATAATGCAAATTTTTCTGACTCATTTTTAAACATAAAAGCATAATACTTGCAGTCATTATTATTGAAAGGATTTGTAATCGAACAGTTATTTTGCATTTCCTAATAAATGAATTACATCTGGAGTTCTACGGGATGGTTATCTCAGGACGGCAATTTGTTTTCTTTTATGCGCTGTCGAGTCATACATTTGGTTCAAAATGCCCACTTTGACAGCATTTTCTGAAAAATCGTCTGTCTCTACCGAAAAATGAGAAAACAAGTCATCTGAATTCCATTACGTTGCTACACTGCAGTGAATACAGTACTATATACAAATAAAACGTATTACAGAAATAACGTATGCTTGATATAGTAAAATAATACATTTTGAAACATTTTTCAGTAATCTTAAAATACGGTATTTTGTTTGTAAAGGAAAGAAGAAAAAAATCTGTACAAACCTAACAAATTTTGTATCATTGGTTGATATTAGAAGTGCAGAGATGAAAGTACACTAAAGCCATTTTGGATCAGTAAAAACCATTTTTGGAGCAGATAAAAAATATGTTTTGGAGCAGTAAAATCCATTTTCGTAGCAGTAAAAATATGATTTTGTAGCAGTAGAAATCTCCTTTTGTAGCAGTAAAATCCATTTTCGTAGCAGTAAAAATCTAATTTTGTAGCAACAAAAGCTGTTTTTGGAGCAGATTGAAATTCTAATGCTAATAAACTCCTAAAATTTAAAATGCTATCTTGAAAATATTTTGACCTTTGAAACCGATGAAATTTCTCCACACTTTTTGCTAATTCTGAACATTCTAAACGACAACGGGGATACCGATTACAATAATAATGAAAAATTAGCAGCAGAAGGGGGAAAAATCTGTTTATTTGGAGGCATAAGATTTCAAAAAAAAAAAAAAAAAAGAGCAAAAGCACCTGAAATGGGAAAATGAAATGAGATATTATTTAAAATAGTGCATGCATAAGACAATTAAGGTTATCTTATTCGCAATAACATTATCACTATTTCTGTTTAAATCTTGCTTTATGTGGGGTGAGAGACAATCAAATAAACAATTCATGCAAATACTATAAGTAATTGTGAAATGAAAGTTTCTATTTTAACTTGATAATTCGGATGCAATGTTTTATGCAGAAATCGTAGCTAAGTTCTCGAATTCAAATTTTAACGTGCTTTCACTCAAAACATCAGCTAATAAACATGGGAAGCTAATCTTTAACCTGCCACTCAGCTGCAAAAAAATCCGGTGAAAACAATGTCGCAATAAATTTTCAGCGAATCTTTGACGAAATTCGAGTTTTTCGATATATTTTGACAAAATTCGCACTTTTGTGCGATCCTTAGACGAAATTCACATTTTATTCGCGATCTTTAGAAAGAATTCCCGTTTTGGGGATCTTTTGATGAAATTCGCATTTTTTCCGCTATCCTTTAACAAAATTCGCGTTCATTCCGCGATCTTTTGACAAAATTTGCGGTTTTTCCGAGACCCTTTCCCACGATTCTTTGACTAAATTCGCGTTTATTCAGCGATCATTCGACGAAATTCGCGTTTTTTCTGCGATTCTTTGACGAAATTTGTTTTTTATTCCGAGATACTTTGAGAAAATTCGCATTTTTTTCCCGAGATTTTCCGACAGAATTCGCATTTTTTTCTGTGTTCCTTTAACAGAATTCGCGTTTTTTCCCGATATTTTGACAAAATTCCCGTTTATTCTGCGACCATTTGACGAAATTCGCAATTTTTCTGAGATCTTTTTAAAAAATTCGCATTTTTTCCGCGATCTTTTCATAAAATTCGCATTTTATCCCCGCCCCCTTTAACGGAATTCGAATTTTTCAGCGATCCTTTGATGAAGTTGCTATTTTTTCGCAGTCCTTTGACGAAATCCTCGTTTTTTCTGCGATCCAAAGACAAATTTTGAGTTTTTTTAGCAGTACCATGTCGAAATTGTTTGCTTTTTTGCGATCGTTTGACGAAAATCGGGTTTTTTCCGCGATTCATTGTGAAATTAGCTACTTTTTTTGCGATCGATTGATAAAATTGTTTTTTCGGCAACCATTTGTCGAAATTCGTGATATTTTTTATGTACGAATTTTCGGATTGATGACCAGTTTTCTTTTATTTCGGAACAAATCACCTCTGCGAGAAATGGCAAAAAAGTGGAAAAACGCGGATCTGCGGAAGAATTTCATGCCTGTACTAAGTACGTTTTGGGGGCAGGCTTGGCGCAAATATAAGAAAAAGAAAAACACTATTTCTGGACAGATATGGGCAAAATTAGCAGCACTTGAAATCCTGGAAGTAGTTACAGTAAATTTCAGCGACTTTTGTAGTGCGCAAACTAGGCTGGTTGCTGATTGCCCGTCCAAAAGTTTCTACCCCCCCCCCCCCCCCCAAAAAAAAGCGAAATCCTGGGTGCGCCACTGATGCAAGCAAAATTTCAAAATTGATAAGATACAGAAGAAACTACAACGAAACAGCACCGAAAACTGGCGATATGAAGCAATTAAAATAATAAAACTTTGTAAAAAATCACCATAAAATAGAAATAAAACATAGGACGCGTTTCGAGCTAAAAATATAACAGCTCGTCATCAGCTACAGTAAACACGTGTCCGTAATCGGACAAGGTCAAAAATGAACTGAAAGGGAGAGAATGTTGCAAAGAATGTGACAGATGATGCTAGCTGAAAGGGACACATACAGAAGAGAAAAGTGTTACCAAAAAGATAGAAGAGAAATTGATAGGGAAAAAATGGAAATAAAAGAAATAAACAAAATTAACATAAAATAAAGATGTAAATTAAAAAAAAATAATAATAAATAAAGAAATATAAAGGAATAAAACAAGAAAAAACCAAAAGAACCTTTTTTCTCTCCCTTTCAGTTCATTTTTGACCTTGTCCGGTTACGGACACGTGTTTACTGTAGCTGATGAACAGCTGTTATATTTTTAGCTCGAAACGCGTCCTATGTATTGTTTTTATTTTATGGTGATTTTTTACAAAGTTTTATTATTTTAATGTAAGAAACTACAACTTCAACAAAAAGATTTGTTCTGCATTCATTGCCAATAGATGGCTCCAAGATAAAAATTGTATAACTATATAATGTTTATCTCAAATTAAATCGGGGATAATCAGAAATCATATTTTATTTTATTCAATAAAGAAATTATACAACTATTAATTGTATAAATGAGTATTTTTTCCTATGGCTGCAACAGGAACAGGTGGCTTTTTACTTTTTGCAATGAAAGCTACCCAAAAAAAACTTTCAAGTACAGTCATTCAGGGTAACTTTGATCCGCATTTTCTCTATTTTCATATGCCACACTCTTATTTTAAGAATATTGTTGCAACTAGGGGCATAAAAGAGAAGAAATGGTCCTAAATTATTGTATGACTATCAAAAATTAACGCATAATAATGGTAAAAGCAATAAAAAATGAATTTTTAACCTGGTTCAAAGTTACCCAGCCATTTAGAGTAACTTTGCTCCATATGATAAATATTACCTAAAATAATTCATTATAAAAATGTATTATAGCTAGGACAACTTTGAACCCCCAAAAATGTTTTCAGATATGTAAAGACTCCCAATTTACATTTCCCAACATCACAAGATTTGTATAATTTATGATACTACGACAAATATTAGGCATAAGAAAATTGAAGAAGAGAACCATGAATATTTAGAAATTTAAAAAAAAAAACTGTTTATTGTTCATATAAAACATAAAATATCAGTGAAAAACAATTTTCGATGTCTCAACTCAATAATAAATCCATAGTTACAGTAATACATACTAGTACTGGTGTTATTCAAACAAGAATAAAAAATTTCGAATGTATAAAATAGCAAATTTGATTAGCTCCGCCCGGAATAGCACCCAATCGCGCCCGTCGGCCTGACCGTTCGGAGTTTTTGTGGTTTTCTTCGAGCCATGGATTTTCATGCGTAAATACGGGTTAGGTTCCCTTAGGAAGACCCCCACTTAGGGTACTACCCCCTCGGGTCTAAATCCCTAGAGTAGATAATCGGCTATCAAAAATCAACCAACCAACCAACCACCCCGAATAACGCCTTTAAATGAATTTTATGTATTTTACACATATTTGTGAAAATATTTACATGTTATATCTAATGCACACTTTTGGCAATTATATAAAATACACGTGTAAATATGGGGAATTTTTGGCACTACGACCTATAATCAGTAAATTATAAACATCTGTATAACTTTGAACCGGTTCAATGTTACCCTGAAAATGTGGTAAAATGTTAGTGCCTTCTTATTTTACATTTTATTAACTATTAATAAATAAATAATCACAAAATATTAACACATATACAACATTTATATAATAATATGGTCTGATAAATGAGTATATTGTTACTTACTATGAAAATTTAATTGGATTACAACAATTTCAAGACAGCATTCAAATTTAATTTGAAAACAGTACTTTACAAAAATAGTTAGATGATGCAATTAATTGCGCATAATGTCAGGGAAGCGCAATAATCAGGGAAGTTCCTTAACATAATAAACCGGTATACCAAATTCGGAGCAAATCCAATAATTCTGCACGAAAAACCCACTTATCAAAATTAAGAGGGGTGTGCTAACTCCCCTTTCCCCCCCTTTATTCTTAACCAATGAACTCCCAAAACTAATCAGGGAAGTTCCTTAACATAATAAACCGGTATACCAAATTCGGAGCAAATCGAATCATTCTGCATGAAAAACACTTTTATTTGAATTAAGGGGGGTGGGCTAACCCCCCCTTTTCCCCCTTTATCCTTAACCAATGAACTCCCAAAACTAATCAGGGAAGCGCCTTATCACAATGAACCTAGAAAAAATTTTTGGAGCAAATCGGATGTTTCTATCAAGAGTTATCGCGTTACGTACATACGTACGTACGCACATACATACATACATACATACATACATACATACAGAACGGACGGGCACATTAGCTCTCAGGCTTTGATAGCCTGTGAGCTAAAAATTGTCTAAATACGAAACCCGATAACCAAGCCGAGTTTGATCTCATTTGACAATTCTCTTGAACGCTCTTGAAATTATGTTCACACACACACACACACACACGCATATTGATTCATTGTAAAATCACGAAAAATGGATTTTGGGAATCTGAAAAGAAATACCAACATACATACATGCATGCGTACATACAAACAGAATAGTTGTAAAAACAGGAAAAGTGAATGCCGGATTTTTGAAGTTATACTGTATACTAAATATAATTCAGAGTGAAAATGCATAACTCAATTAAAATGCACCTTTAAACAATTTTCGCTCATACTCGAAAGAATTCGTAGTCCTTAAGAATTATTTTGTAAAGCCCTGTATATCATCCATAGCATTTATATAAGTACCAAATAGTATGCAAATTTAGTTAAACTTAAAAACGCATAACATAATTAAAAATGCTTCCGGCATCTATCGTTAATTTAGTGACTGTTGCCGAAATCTTTAGTGTGTCCCTGTAAATGCTATGCACTTCATATTCAACAGGAGGTAACTTGTAGTGAACCTCAGTAACGTATATGAATTTGATTACATTTGAAATAGTTTAACATGATTAATGTGCAAACAGTTTTTAACCCAATTACCATTAGGTAACGAAATTCTTTTGTGTGGACCTGTAAATGAGTCGTGCACCCAATATTCTACAGAATGCATATTTTAGTGCACTTCATAAATTTATAGCAATTTCATTATGTTTGAAATGGTGTAAAATCATTAAAATATATTTGAAACGATTTTTCACCATTGACCGTAATGTAACCGAATACTTTTGGTTGTCCATGTATATGAACTATAAATGCTACACACACTATTTTCACTAGCGATCGTGGTATAATAAGCTTTAACCCTTTGCACTCCAACGGTGAGCCTCACTCACCACTCTATTCTTTGCATAAACTCCAACGGTGAGTCTCACTCACCATCTTAATTTACATGAACAATTTACATTAATTCCAACCTTAGTTCTTACTTATTGTTCTATTATTTACATTAATGAAGTGATCTAATTGGAATCTATACAGATGTGATAAAAGGAAGTATCCAAAATGTATTTTATAACAATTTTTTTATGAAGATAAAACTGACTGATATGTATCATAAGCAAATTTATCATTATAAAAAAGGCACTGCTTTTCGATATGCTCTCTTTTGACAAAGTAATGTTATAAGAATTAGAGATGGGAATGCTCGGAAAAAAACCGGAAAAGTTGGGGAAAAAACCGGTTTTTTTCAGTTTTTTTCCGAAGGGCTATTTTTCAATTTTTCCAAATTGGAAAAATTGAAATTTCATTTATAAAATAATGTAGTCAAAATTTTATAATTGCTACATTCTGATACTTTTATTTATATTTTTTTTTCATGTTTAGTGTTCCTCATGAAAACCTTAACATGGAAAATCTTATCTGTAAGCAGAGATCTCTTTATAAAGAATTTGAGTCTCTTAAAGGATCCTTCACAGTTTTTTCTCCTTAAAACATATGACCTTTAACAAAATTCTTTCACTTAAAAATAGTCATTTCAGAATTTTTTTACAATCTCCAAATTAAATCCTTCACAAACGTAATGATTTTAGAATTAGCTGCAATAACCAATGAATCTATTATCTAGCTGTTTATATGTACAAAGGACAATAATATCTAGATAAGAACTTAAATATGTAATTTCCAATTTACAAAATTCCGATTACATTTTTTACATTTCATTCACATTTTTTACAAGTTCATAAGTTTTTGTAAAAGTTCACAATTTCGCAAAAACATGATCGTGTGAAAAAAAAAAACTAAGCTAATCCTTGGTAAGATAATTAAATGGAACTTCTCTGGTTAAAAACGGAAATTCATGTGCAAAAATATTTCAATATTATGCCAATAAATGAAAATGGTAAGATGGAAAATTTAATGTAAAATTTCAAACAAGCATTTATTTTTATTTGCATGCCTGCAATTTTTCACTATTGTTAGAAAAATTTCTTTTGATAATAACATGCAGTTGAAATTGTGCATCTTTTTTTTTTCTTTTCTTGAAATATAGATTCTCAGAGTTGTCTAAATGTATTTTCAAAAAACATAAATCCATACAAACTTCGCAAAGAAAATGTAAGCAAATCTCTGTGAAAAATCTATTTGAAAACAATTTTTAAACATATGGAAAAATCCACCCATTTTAAAAATTTCATTAAAAAAAAAAATACTACTTTCAATATTAAGGATCTAAATCAGGGTTGGCAGGTTTTTGACACATGTCAGTTTTTGACAGTTTAAACTGCGGTTTAAACCGTCATGTCAAAAACCCCTTGTCAAAAACCTCGTCAAAAACCTCAAATACTTACAGTGATCTGTAAAATTTCACATTAAATGTCACACATTAGATGTAATATTTAAAATTCACTATTACTGTAATTGTATAATTAGTATATAGTATTAGTAATAATTACAGGGTTGGCAGGTTTTTTACATGTGTCAGTTTATGTCGGTTTAAGCCGTCATGTCAAAAATCTCAAATACTAAATTGATCTGTAAAAATCCAAATTAAATGTCACACATGACAACATTACATGTAATATTTTAACATGTAGTATTTTAGCTGTACATTTTTTCTCTTACTTAAAATCGTTTTAATTTCGCTTACTTTTGAGAGCTTAAAGCATTAGCTAGCTTTTTTTATGGGGGAAAAAACTTAGAAAAGTGTAGATTTTTTTGTATATATAACAAGATAATGTGCATCAATGTTATTCTAGCCTAGGCAATAACCATTCCATTCAAAATTGAAATAGGATTATTAATTTTAAACATTTACAAAATAAGAGAAGTAATTAAAAAAAAAAGCTTAAAGTCAAAATCTTTTTAAAACATGCTTTCTTTCAATATATAAAAATGTTTTCGATTTTAAAACTGAACAAAATTGGCTCGGTCATCTAAAAGAAAATTCCTGTAAGCCCATATTGAAAAAGTGCATAATAGAAGGGATCAAATCATGAAACCATACCGTTGTTTGGCTTACTTTGCTTCCCAACCATCAGGGGCAAGGGTTGACTGCTGTATCAGTTGATTCAGCTTCGAAGAGAGTTTATGTATGCTTACCCATACTGATTGTGTATGAAGCCAAAGAATCCACTTTCCAGTCTTCTTATTTCAGTGCTGTAGGGAGGACTTCATTGTTTGGTGGAAAGGTATCACTAAATGCAACAGCTTTTTTAGCCTGCTTCAAAACTTGCTCATCTAGCAATGCTTTTGCTATCAAGTCCTACTAGCTCAGCATCAATTAAGAGACAGACTATTTTCTTACGCTTCATATACTCTAAACTCAAAAATCTTTTGGGTGTAAATAAATGTGCTAAATGCATGGTGTGCTAAATGCATGGTGTGCTGCAGCATGCTGCGGGGTAAAATTGATCCGGATTATTTAATTGTACAAAATTATTTTCTTCTGGTTGAAAAATCCCCCCAAAAAAATATTTTATTGCAAATAATATATTTTTTAAATTATTAAATTCCAATAAAAGATCACATAAATCATTGACTTATTTAATGTTTATCTATTGTTAAAATGTTTTCGCGTGTTACATGTATTTGGCAGTTTTCGACGGTTTAAACCAGTTTTCGACAGTTTAAACCAGTTTATGACAGTTTAAACCAGTTTTTGACAGTTTAAACCAGTTTTTGACGCTTGTCATGTCAAAAACCAGTTTTTGACGTCAAAAACCAGTTTTTGACGTCAAAAACCCAACCCTGATCTAAATCTTACTAAAGCACAGTTTGGGTTCAGTCTGGAAAGTTGAACCAAAACTACATATACAGGAAATTAAAATTATAACTGCAAGGTGGGGAGGGAAGTAATATTGTAAAATAATACCAATTTTTAAACAATGGAAGATTTGAAAGGATAATAGTTTTAATTAATTTTTCAACTACTTTTCAGCAGTGAAATTACGCTTGAAATTATTGAATATTACTTAAAAGTATAGTTGAATTTATAGTTGAAAAATTAATTAATTGTATATTCACCGATTCTGGGTTCATTTGCGTCTCATGTTATGCCGCTAGATTGTGTGCTCATGAAGACATTTCCATCTAGTGCTGCAGTAGCAGCCTTACCGACTTATATAAGTGAGAGATACCAAGCTGGGCATCGTCCTTGTGGTTTAGTGGTAGAGCACTGGAGATTTATTCCAGGGGCCCGGGTTCGATTCCTGGCTAGGACATTTTTCACTAAGTTGGTTTACGCCTTGTTAGCAATTTGATAATTCACATCTTTAATATTCAAGGATAATAGTATTTATAATAATACCAGAACTACTATAATTTGGCATCCTTTATAAATACTATGTAGATGAGATGTACAATACAATTTAAAACTGCTTTAAAACTACAGTGATATTGGTTGAAACTAAAGATTTTTTTTTTTGTTTATTTTTTAAATTAGTTCTACTGATGTAATTAAACAAGTGCTACTGAAAAATCATTTCAACAGACACGTGATACATTATACAAACACTGGTGTTAAATTAAGCAAGAAAAGCTACTCTCAGAATTCTGAGACTGAAAGGATAGACTTTTAAAAGCTGGCTTTTTCTCCCTCTCTCTTTTTTTAATAACATATTCACATATAAAGGGAAAATAATTTTTTTTAGTGTGCAAAAATATTGAAAAAGTTTATTATTGAATACTTTTTAAGAAAATATAACTTATTTTTGAGAAACGTTTATAGGAAATCAATTTTTCCCATTTTTCCAATTTTTCCAGAAAAAAACTGGAAAAAAACCGGTTTTTTTCCGCCACTTCAACTTTTCCGGAAAATTTACATCTCTAATAAGAATGTAATAATAATAAAACTAGTATTAAAGATGTAATTTTGGACAGCCATAAGAGTGCCTTAGAGCATTTCCTCAGCACCGGCGCATTCCAAATGCACACATCATTTTGTGACAATACCACACCCAACAGAACTATAGAGCATAAGATTTAAGTATTCTATTTCTAACGTGTAATAATATATAAAACATTCAAATAAAAAAAAATATTTTCTATTTGACTATATAAGACCACATTTTATTTTCTTTAAAAATGTCGCGGAGTTGCTAATTCCGCCATGGAAAAAAAAGCTTGGAGTGCAAAGGGTTAATAACATGCACAAATTTCACACAATGCGAATATATTTACGAGAAAGAGAGCACGCACTGACAACCAGACAAACCGAAGTCATAACAGTTCACTGTAGAATGTCAGAAAGTATTAAAAAGTGAACCCAATTTTAGTTTTCGCATTGCAACCATCGGATTCTTACTTTATGCACATTTAAGTGATTTGCGCGCTTTCACCAGTATAACAAAGTCAGCTGAGACATGCTTAAAAAAATACTAAGTTCTTACCTTTTTTGATGTTGTCGTCGTAATCCACAAATTCTGTTCTATAATATGTGTAGACTTGTGTGAATTTATTTCGCATTTATACTTTCGGTAAGACTATCGGTGACTAAGTGTAATCATTAAATGAGACTTATTTTGAACGTTTCTCGGAACTCATAAATTTTCAAAATTACTTAGTAAATGCATACTTTCGATGTTATTGTTTAATATAAATATATTTACTTTTCCGAGAAATTTGAATTACAAGACGGAACTGCTTAATTTTGATAAAATTTTTGCCATCGAATATTTATTTTCTGCTTATATTTATTTATTTTCTATGATTACAGCTTTATGACTCACACTTTAGTAAATTACAGTGAAATAATTCTTGTCTCCAGACTGGCAAAATAAACAAACCAATAGACATGTGCGAAAATTGAAATGTTTGAGATGATTATCTCATAGTTTCCTTAACTTTTGCTTAAATGCTTTTTTTTTTCTTTTCTTTTTTTTTTTTATTATTATTTTTTTTTTATTATTATCAAACAGCGTGTTTTAACTAAATATGAGTGTTCTATGTCAATAACCGTTTCAAAAAACGTTCGCGTGATACCGCTTCATCGTTATGCGCTTTGTGTTCGCATAGAAAAAGGGGGTGCTTATCACAGATATCATCTATATGATTATATTCATATACATTTTAAAAGGCAGGAATGCATTAGAAAGTAGCAGTCTTCAATTTGAGAAAAGACTTAAGGCTCTTTTCAAATCGGATCTGACTAATTTCTGACACATTCCTGATTCAAATTTTTTTTGTAAATGCACTAGAGTGGCAGGTGTGGTCTTATTCAGACGTTGTGAAATCGAATAGTTTTTCGCATTTTCGGTAAAGACACAGAAGATTTTTCAGGAAAGAATGCCAATTTTAGTGTTTTGAAATATATTTCAGGGCGCGACATCTGATAAAGACCGTTATAAGACAAAAATCGGTTACAAGTAAGATTTAAATCAGTTTTTAACAAAACTATCCGTTTCCGAACAAATTTGATACCCTTGTCTGCCAGTGTTATGTTTTTACGTTCTTAGAGTTGGTATCAAATCTAAACTGGCTGGATTCCGGCACATTTTAGGTAGATTTCGTAAGAAATATTAACTGTTACATTCTCCCCTATGTTGGAATTTCTGAAAAATTTTGCAGATCTACGCCGATCATGACCCATATAACCCAAAATCACCTCAAGTTAAAAACTTTATCTATCTATCTACATATATGTGTGCGTGTGTCATTTTTTATGGACACGATAACTTCCATATTTCTGGAAAAAATCTCTTTCAAACTGATACAGAAAATCAAGGGACAGAAAATCTCGGTCAAGTTCGGGAACGGGGAAAATCGGAACAAGGGGTGAAAATAGGGGGGGGGGGATGAAAAACTAAAAAACCCCATAATTTCTTAATTAATACATATCAAATCAGTTTAATGTTAATATTACTTCCAGAAAAAGGGGCCAAAAATTTATGTATGACAGATTTTTGTAAAGTTAAAAAGGGGCTCAAGAGGCGAAAAAATAGGGTTTTAGGGAGAAAAAAATGTATAACTTCGTCAGTTCTCAAGATATTAAATCCCATTAAATTTATTAAAAATATTCTTAATATTATCTACAACTTTTATAAAGTTTTGATAGAACCAACTCTTACCGAAAAAAAAAAAATTAAAACGAAAACCAAAAGAAGTTGAAGAAGAAAAAAATTCATAACTTCGCCAATTCACAACATATCAAATCCGTTTACATTTATTATAATTTTTTTAAATATTATCTACAACTTTATATTCAGAAGTTTTTGACAGGGGCAATTCTTACGGGAAAAACAAATGAAAAATGCATAGCGGTTGAAGAAAAAATGATCCTATTAACATAATTCTGATAAAACCAGCTCTTACAGAAAAATGAAATTAAAAACTCGTCAAAAGCGGCCAGATAAAGTTGTTAAACTGGATTCATCTCTAATATTGATTCAGTTTTTGTTAGTGAAATTAGTACTTAACTTCGAAATCTATCTGCGCCTGTTGGCCGAGCCGGCGGGGATTTTTTTAATTCCTTTTTGTTCGCAGACGTATCAAATTCGCAGGTGCATATATTAAAAAATATGTAATCGAACTGGTTTTTTTCTTCTTTTTTTCAGGAAATGCAGAAGTTTTTTCAGAAGATGCTGGCAATATTGGCGTTTCGAGCCGAACTTTTGAACGCGGCAGCTCAGGGGAAAAAAACTGCCATCTTGAGATCATGATAATCGTTTATAACTCCAGATGTATTTCATTTATTGAAAAAAGAAAATAACTGTTTGATTACAAATCACTTTAATAATTATGCCTGCAAGCATCATCCTTTTATCCTTTCTTAGCTCACAGGCTATCAAAGCCTGAGAGCTAATGTGCCCGCCGGTTCTGTATGTAAGTATGTATGTACGTACGTACGATTATATGTACGTAACGCGATAACTCTTGATAGAAACATCCGATTTGCTTCAAATTTTTTTTCTAGGTTTTTTCTGATAAGGTGCTTCCCTGATTAGTTTGCGGGGGTTCGTTGGTTAAGTATAAAGGGGGGAAAGGGGGCTAGCCCCTTTTAATTTAGATAAATGGGTTTTTCATGCAGAATTGTTTGATTTGCTCCAAATTTGGTATACCGGTTTATTATGTTAAGGAGCTTTCCTGGTTAAATTTGAAAGTTCATTAGTAAAGTATAAAGGGGGGAAAGGGGGGCTAGCCGCCCCTTAATTTAGATAAATGTGTTTTCATGCGGAATTATTCAATTTGCTTCAAATTTCGTATACCGATTTATTATGTTAAGAAGCTGCCTTGATTAGATTTGGAGGTTCATTAGTTAAGTATAAAGGGAGGAAAGGGGGCTAGAACCCCCCCCCCCCATCGTAATTTAGATAAATAGGTTTTCATGCAGAGTTATTCCATTTGCTCCAAATACTGTATGACGGTTTATTATGTTGAGGAGCTCTCCTGATTAAATTTGGAAGTTCATTAGTTAAGTCTAATGGGGGGGGGGGTGAAGGAGAGAATACCCCCCCTTAATTTAGATAGATGGGTATCTCATGTAAAATTATTCGATTTTCTCCAAATTCTGTATACCGGTTTATTATGTTAAGGAAATGTCTTTTTAAATTTTGGACGTTTATTGGTTAAGTATAAAGGGGGACAGGGGGGTAGATCCCCCCCCCCTTAATTTAGATAAATGTGTTTTTCATGCAGAGTTATTCGATTTGGTTCAAATTTGATATACCGGTTTATTCCGATATGGCGCTTCCTTCATTAGATTTGGAAGTTCATTAGTTAAGTATAAACGCGGGAAAGGGGGCGAGTCCCCTCCCCTTAATTTAGATTAATGGATTTTCATGCAGAATTATCCAATTTACTTTTTTTTTTTTTTCTACGTTCATTCTGATAAGGAGCATTTCTCATTAGATTTGGAGGTTCGATATTTAAATATAAAGGGGGATTGAGGGCGATAAGACCCTCCTTAATTTAGCGATATGGTTTTTTTCATGCAGAATTATCCGATTTGCTTCATATTACGTATACCGGTGTATTATATTAAGGAGCTTCCATGATTAGATTTGGAGGTTCATTGGTTAATTAAAAAGGGGAAACTGGGGCTAATCCCCCGTCATTTATTTTTTGAGAGGCATTATCCTTTGAAATAATAGTATAATATACAATTTGTGTGAATAGCATGCGAGCTCAATGCCATCAGTTTAACTGGCCTCTTTTCTTTTTTTTTTGCTCACAGGCTGTCAAAGCCTGAGAGCTAATGTGCCCACCGGTTCTGTATGTATGTATGTATGTACTAATGTATGTACGTATGTATGTACGTAGCGCGATAACTCTTGATAGATACATCCGATTTGCTTCAAATTTTTTTCTAGGTTCATTCTGATAAGGCGCTTTCCTGATTACTTTATGGAATTCAATGGTTAAGTATAAAAGGGGGAAAGGGGGCTACCCCACTTAATTTAGATAAATGGGTTTTTCATACAGAATTGTTTGATTTGCTCCAAATTTGGTATACCGGTTTATTATGTTAAGGTGCTTTCCTGATTGATCTTGAAAGTGCATTAGCTAAGTATAAAGGGGAAAAGGAGGGGGCTCCCCCCCTTAATTTAGATAAATGTGTTTTTCATGCAGAATTATTCGGTTTGCTCCTAATTTTGTATACCGGTTTATTATGTTAAGAAGATGTCTTGATTAGATTTGGAAGTTCATTAGTTAAGTATAAAGGGGGAAAGGGGGCTAGAACCCCCCCCCCCCTATCGTAATTTAGATAAATGGGTTTTCATGCAGGGTTATTCGATTTGCTCTAAATACTGTATGCCTGTTTATTATATTGAGGAGCTCTCCTGATTAAATATGGAAGTTCATTAGTTAAGTATAAAAGGGGGAAAGGGGGCGAGTCCCCTCTCCTTAATTTAGATAAATGGATTTTCATGCAGAATTATCCAATTTACTTTATTTTTTTTTCTATGTTCTCTGATAAGAAGCTTGTCTGATTAGAATCGAAGGTTCAATATTTCAATATAAAGGGGGTGGGAGAGGGCGATTAGACTCCCTTAATTTAGCGATATGGTTTTTTCATGCAGAATTATCCGATTTGCTTCAAATTTGGTATACCGGTGTATTATGTTAAGGAGCTTGCATGATTAGATTTGGTGGTTCATTGGTTAAGTATAAAGGGGGAAACGGGGCTAATCCCCCTTCATTTATTTTTAGGGGCATTATCCTTCCAAATAAGAGTATAATATAAAATTTGTGTGAATAGCCTGTGAGCTCAATGCCATCAGTTTAACTGGGCACTTTTCTTTTTATTTTGTTGAGAACCGACTTAATCACTACCCCCTTAATACTAGGCTTGAACGCTGACATAAAAATGGCGGATTTTTTTTTTTTTTTTACGCATGTACGGTCCCCTAAATTTAGTCACTAGTATTTTATGAAAGATTTCTTTCTTTTGTTTAATCTCAGAAAATTAAAGCGGAAAAAAAATAAAGAAATTATTCGTGCCAAAATTCAAGGGACCATATACACGCTTAAAAAAAAAAAAAAAAAAAAAAAAAAAAAAAAAAAAAAAAATATCCGCCTTCAGCAGCAGCCATTTTGTTGTCAGCGCGAAGGCCTAGTATTCAGGGGGCGGTGACTTAATGCTCCCCGACTCAATACTTTATAGAATATGCGCTTGGGAATACAGTTCTATTGGTAAAGCTATTTAAGAATATTTCGCGAATCTCTCATTCATATTTGTATATTTTTATATTTTTCTTTTATCATATAATATTTAACATCAAAATAAATTTTATTCCTTGATTAAGTGTTTTATTAGGTGCGTTCGTAATTATATAAATACGTAGCACCTATAGTCGTCATTCAGTCCGTCCGTCTGTCTGTCTGTCCATGTCCGTCCGTCCGCATATAACAGAGCTAAAACTACCCAACCGAATGCTCTGAAATTTTTCATATATAATTGTTGCAAAATTTTGTCGCGACATTTCAAATTTTATGAAAATCGGATGTATAGTTTAATGACAGGAATAGTCAAAAGTTTTCCGTGACATTACGACGAATGGGAAAAAATTATTGCAAGTGCATTTTAATAATGTTACAGCCTTCCGAATGGTCTGAAATTTTAAATATATAATTTTTGCAAAATTTTGTCGAGTCATTTCAAATTTTATTAAAATCGGATATATAGTTTAATTACAGGGGTAGTCAGAAATTTTCCGTTACATTAAGGCCAATGGGAAAAAAATATTTCGAGTTCCTTTTAATGATGTTACAGCCTTTCGAAGAGAATGAAAGTGATATGCATTCATAAGGTGCACTAAATTATGCATTCAGAACAATATGCGTTGCAAAAAATATTTGTAAAACTAATTAGAGTATGAACGTAGCTCATTTGCCACGTTTGACGAGCAATTTCCAACTTGTTTTTCTTATTGATTGATTTAATATTACTTAGACTTTTAAAAATACATTCATAACGTTAAAAAAAATTCACCTATTAATGATTCTGAAAATTTAGGTGCACAGAAGCTAAAAGATTGAACTTTTCAGATAATATTTTTTTTTCATAATTGTATACCAATTACAGAATGTAAAATCAGTGAAAATCATTGCGAATTTTAATAAAAATCTAATTGAAATTGCTAAAATACCGACATTTACATCATCTGTCTCTTCCATTCTAGAGTTGATGATCTCACTACCATCGGCAGCGTAAACCCTCGAATTTGCACGATTCATATTCTTAAATGAAAATCTATCCAAATCAAACCTAGAGTTAAGATTTGGGGAGCCTACTGCGTTCGGCAGCGTACAACGGGTTTGCTACGCACTCCCAATGATGTGGGATGGATAAATACCCAGCGGGTAGGTATTTATTTTTTGGGTATATACCCGGGAATTTACACAAGGCTGGGGTTCAATAAGCGAAAATTGAGTATTTTTTATATTTCGCTGTAAAAATCACAATCCTGAAAAATATTTTGTTAATCGCAGAGGAACAAGGGTTTAAATTTGTATTCATGTACTTTGTAGTATAGTGAAGAATATTTTCATCTTTAAAGCATAAAATCAAATCAGAACTTAGTCATTTTACTGGTTTTAGCTACCAAAAGTAAATAATAATAATAATAATAAAAATTGGAATCTTATATATTTCGTTATTAAATATAAGAAGCAGAGAGGGAAAACATAGGTTAAAGATTAGGCACTCATTTATTGTTAATTTATTCAAATTGTGCCCTTTTATGTAAAATGTTATAGAATATTTTCTTATTTCTACATATCTAGATGGCATACAGCGAGTTTTCACTAAAAGGTTGTCTGTAGACCGCTCTTTTATACTCATTTAATAGTGAAAATTTCAATAGAAAAATTTATCCATAAGTACAATCGTCGGAGTAAATCTCACCCCAATCACAATTTTTCTTCGATTTTTTTTTTTTTTTTTTTTGAAGACGCTTCTGACGCCTTGTACCTTTCAAGGTCAAGATCGAGACGAGGTGGGTGTGAAGGAATGTCTTTTCATTGTTTGCTACAAGGGGAGAAGTATATCTCTCGGGATTATATAATCTCGTGCGTGTACAAACTTTTCATTTCTTACGGGATAAGGCACACTAAAATAAATTTAATGAAAGCGTAACATAAAAGCTATTTATATATATTGATTTAAGGCTATTAAATGTAATTAATATTAATTTTGGGAAATAATTCATGTTTTAAGGTGTAAAACAAATCGCTTCCAAATTTTTCAAAAAAAAAAAAATGAATTCGATAAAAATGAATTTTTTCAAAGTGTTAATTTTCGTATTTTTTTAAATAGCTTGTAATGTTGCAAAGAGATTTGAAAGTATATGATGTTTTGAATTTTCGTTTTTTTTTTTTTTTTTTTTTGCTTATTTAATTTTCGGTGTCAATGAGTAACTTTAAATATGCCGATAAAAGGGAGAGGTGGGCGGTAGTCTTCCAGTATTTTAAATGGTTTTTAAAAAATAGCCGTTATATTCAAAACTCTATGAAATTTTTAAGAGCTAAAAATATAATGTGTGAAACAATCCAGAAAAAATATTGATATTTATTGGTAAAATGGCTCGTAAAGGGATCTTCTTTTTTCATTTGGTCTATTTCACTTGTTAAAAATGATAGTTTTTATTGTCTGAAATTTTTGAGATTTTCAGCGATCATAATTATGATTGTTATGCATCCTGTGAGAAAAAAATCGTGAAAAATAGCAATATCTAGATGAAGAAGAAATCCGTTTTCTATCCGCTTTTGTTCTTGTTTTCGGTTCGGTTCCGTTAGTATAACAAATAAAAAATAGGTCTTATCGTCCGATTTCTCTAATATTTTAATATATTATAAATATAACTGTATCTAGGCCTTCTTTAAAATTTAGTAAAAAAAAAAACTATGCATATCTAGAAGTGAAAACTTGAGCTGAAGTCGAGCGAAGGCGCATCGAAACCACGCGGATTTATTGTTTTCTTCGAAAATTTTTACGCATTTTATTTTGTAAAAAATACTTCTACTATTCCGAAAGTTTCGAAATTTTAGTTGGTGATGTAAATCCGGTCTGCAGAGAGTCTCTGAAAAGACTGTGTCGGAATACGAATTTTCGGGTACTTTTACTGCAAAAAAAAAAAAAAATAAAAATAAAAATAAAAATAAAAAAAAAATCGTCTCTGTAAGGCGAAGAGTGATCCGGGGTCGCAAATTTTTTCGAAAGAGTTAAAATTCGTATTTTTTAACCCTTTAGTGCGAAGCTTTGCATATATGCAAAGAACAGTCCTTTGAATTTAATAGATTTTTTTATTCGTATATACCTAATTCACACCAGAAAATTAAAATAGCAATATTTGCTTTCAATAATAACAGACTTTCCGCTTTTCCATTGATGCTTATGAAAATGAACCTTTCAGAGAATCATATATAATTTTTTCGAAAAAAATTAAAAAATCGCGCATTTAAGGGTTAAAACTAATTACACTTTCAAAGAGAAGAAGGTCTAAGCTTTACATACGTGTTTTTTGTTAACGTAATTTTGTATCCCTAAAATTACGTTCTAGGGAAGCGATGCCATATGGAAGAAAAAGTGAAATACGAAAACGACCCATTTTGAAAAAAAACTTTTCGAAGGGTTAACATCAGTGTTTTTTTTTTTTTTTTTTTTTCAAACTGACGGGATTTAAGTCGTAAAGGTATATTCTTTCAGAATATGCCTTCTGTTTTAAACTATACTACATAATAAAGTTGGGCTGTTCGGCCCAACTATTTTCAAAATAACAACAATAAAAGCGCCAAATATTGTTCTTCATTTTCATACAGCTGTGTAAATCGGGTTTTTGCCCATGGGCGAGCGCTTTCGATGACCGCAGATGAAATAAATGATTTTTTGATGAGAGTGCGTTGCTTTTTTTAATTAATAACCCAGCTAATTATTAGAAATTTAGAATTTTAGATTTTCTTAAGTTTTAGCTTTTGAGAACAATGCCCCTTAATCTCTACTTCCTAAAACAACGTGTGTCAACTCAATCATAACTGTCTTTTTGCTGTGATAGGTTGTCGAAAATCTACGTTCCTTTTTTTAAAAACAACGGCAATTTGGTTGAACTTCCTCGGCTTTTTATTAAAATACGGTAAGTACTTTTATTAAACAAACTTAAAAAAAAAAAAGATTGGGCATATAACTACATTAATATTATTCGATATCTATACATATTTACTTCATGTTTCAAATGTCACAGTTGTCCGGTATCACAGTTACCCATAAAACTTTCAAGAATGAGGTAACTGGGACATGCATCAGGGGTAACTGGCCTATGTTCGATCCTGTTACCCTAATAGTTATAAATATTTTTTTGAGTTTCTCTTACTACGGGGAATAATTTCTCCATTGTTTTTTGCTCACAATAAAGAAAATTATAGAATGTCCTACTAAAATTAGGTAATAAAATTTAATAAAAGCAGATTGGGTGGTATCTAACCAAATTTCTTAACCCCTTGAATGGCGGTGATGTCGTTATGGCATCACATAATTTTAATCCCTAAGTGCCACATTGGCACCGGAATTTTATAATGAAAATTTCACCTTTATTAAGTACGCGAAAATATACTTTTACTTGTTTACAAATAAATTCTCTTGTAAATACTGGTGTCAGTAAATTATTTCAACATCTTACGAATACAAGTACCTTGTCCCTCAAACGGAGATAGCCAAACCTTGAAATTGTACGATACAGATGAAGTATTTACGTAGCCTTTTTTTCATAGATTTACCTCGTTATTTTTTCCCTTAATATACCCATGTAACCTTTATACTTATTACTTATACTGAAGTATATAAGTACTTACTTAATTTTTATGTTTTTATTATAAATAAATATAATATTTTCACTTTTAGTGCTTTTTTAGACACACTGACAGCAAAGGTTTCCCTTACAACGCCCTTTAATTGATATATAATTTACATGATCTGCCTGGTTTAAATTTTTTTAGTTGTTTACACTTTTTCAAACAAGATCAATATCCCATATAAAAAAAAAATTAACACGTGTGGAACATAGACCCTCCTTAATGCAGTAAGGTTACGTGGGGCAACTGGGCCATGATTTTACAATGTGACCCTGGAGATTCTGGCAATTCAGCTTCAAAATAAGCTAATGTTCATTCAGCTAATTCAGCTAATGTTCATTTGAATTAAAGTCTGAACTTTTGTAAATATGTTCAGTTAGGTTCCCTCTATCAGATATAAATGTTCAAAATTAAATTTTAATATCTAAATATATATATATATATATATATGTGTGTGTGTGTGTGTGTGTGTATTTCATCTTTCTTTCCTCATGGGTCCAGTTGCCCCATAAGAATGGGGTAAGTGGGCCAGGAGGGTCTATTTTCCACATGCGTTTATTTATTTATTTATTTATTTATTTATTTACATGGGATATCAGGTCTTGTTTGAAAAGTGTAAACAACTAAAAAAAAAAATTAAACCAGGCAGATCATGTAAATTATATATCAGTTAAAGGACGTTGTAAGGGAAACCTTTTCTGCCAATGTGTCTAATAAAAGCACTAAAAGTGAAAATATTAGATTTATTTATAACAAAAACATAAAAATTAAGTAAGTACTTATATACTTCAGTATAAGTAATAAGTATAAAAGTTACATGGGTATATTAAGGAAAAAATAACGAGGTAAATTTATGAAAAAAAAAAAAGGCTACGTAAGTACTTAAGTACTTCATCTGTAATTTCAAGGTTTGGCTATCTCGCTTTCAGGGACAGGGTACTCGTATTCGTAAAATGTTGAAATAATTTAATAATACCAGTATTTACAAGAGAATTTATTTGTAAACATGTAAAAGTATATTTTCGCGTACTTAATAAAGGTGAAATTTTCATTTTAAAATTCCGGTGCCAATGTGGCAATTAGGGATTAAAATTGTGTGATGCCATAACGGCATCATCGCCCTTCAAGGGGTTAAGAAATTTGGTTTGGTACCACCCAATATGCTTTTTTTAAATTTTATTACGTAATTTTAGTACGATATTCTATAATTTTCTTTATTGCGATCAAAAAACTATGGAGAAATTTATTTCCCGTAGTAAGAGAAACTCAAAAACGTTATTTATAACTATTGGGGTAACTGAATCCAGCATGGTCCTGTTACCCCGGATACATGTCCCAGTTACCCCATTCTTGAAAAATTTATGGGGTAACTGGGACACCGGCTTACATTTGAAAAATGAAATAAATATGTATAGATACCTAATAATATTAATGTAGTTATATGTCTATTCTTTAAAAAAAAAAAAAAAAATTAATAAAAGTACTTACAGTATTTTAATAAAAAGCCGAAGAAGTTCAACCATATTGACGTTGTTTTTAAAAAAAGAAACGTAAATTTTTGACTACCTATCACAGCAAAGTGAGAGTTATGACTGAATTGATACACGTTGTTTTAGGAAGTAGAGATTAATGGGCATTGTTCACAAAAGCTAAAACTTAAAAATTATCAACTTTTTTTTATAGAATAGCCTATGACCCAGTTACCTCGTGGGTCCAGTTACCCCAACTAACTCTACTTTATGCAAATACGTCTTATTACTGATTTTGCAAAATTATAGAAGAAAATAGAAATAACTTTGAATAGAGCAAATCAAAATAGTAGCAAACCGGCTTTGGAATTTTACAAAGTATAATCTTGCATTGAAAATTTCCAGAGGAAAGCGCTTAATATTTTTAGAAGCATTACATATTTTTTATGTACCATAATGAAAGATATATGGATTTAACAAGATTTCCACTAGTCCCTTTCTTGAGCAATTTTCATTCAATAATCTTCATTCAATAATCTTTCTAGTATATTTCTATTGTAATTATTTCAGAAATTTACCACGAATTTTTTTGGGAGAAATGTTGGTATTCAGAAAAGTAACAGTGGGGCGCCTGATCTAATGTTTTAGCTACTTTTGCATTATTCTTGGTTTAATAATTTGAACTTCTTATAAACAATAACTAGGATTTAACGTTTGTCTGGAAAAAAAATGGTGCCAAAAATTTAACACCATGCTTTTCAAACAATAATCTTCGTGGTCGGTTTCAAATCCAAATGTTAAAATATCTAACAAAAAAGTTTTTTTTTTTTTTTTTTTTTTTTTTTTCAAATCGTGGTGATAAATTTTTTTGGCACCATTTTCCTGTGAAAAACGTTCAAACCTCGATACAACGTTTTAACTGGAACCATTATTACAATTAAATGCAAATATGGATGAATTTTAACATCATTCGAAGCAAAGAGGTTAACACTTTCAGGTACAGATTAACTCTGTTGTTAAAATGTTGAAATGATTGAATGAAAGCAGAATTTAAGAACAAATTGATTTGAAATTTAAAAAATCCAGTTTTTATGTCCATCATAAAATTTCTTTTGTATTAAAGCTTTGAGTATGATAGTTCGTAACCTGGAATTAAAATTAAGCGTTATCAATAACTTACCGCTATACAGTCATGAATTCGAGGGTTGGGCAGGGAGGAAATTTTCACCCGAAGTATAAAAATGTCCTCTTCCCTCACAAAAGATTTAAGATTATAAATTTATAGAGGTTTTAAGATTATAAATTTATAGAGTAAAATCTCCCTACACTCCCCCCCCCCCTCCCAAGGAACCCCTTTACGTCCCCCTGGTGTGCTGAAAAATTCGCTGCCGCAGAAAAATGTCTACATTCAGCACTCAGAGGGGTTAAATTGCCTTATTTATGCATAAATGTTTATAAAATGATATTAAAGATTGATATTAAATGATAAATAAAGTTTCCTTTCTCTGTGTTCAAACTGATAACAACCAAAATGGCTTAAAGAGTCTCAAGACTCTTAAAGCGTCAAAATTTTTGAAATTTTAATTTTTTTTTTTAGATGTTAAACTCCTACTTTTTTTGTACACTTTGATATTATTGTTTCCCTGAAATTCTCATTTGAACAGAAGTTATGGCTTTGAGAATTATACTCACTCAATAGCCGAAGCGGCGTTTCCCAAAATTTATGAAGTAATTTTTCCCAAAATGACGTTTTTGGTCATAACGCACAGGATATCTCAAAAACTTCTGAATATTTTGTCATGAAATTTTCAAAATATGTTTCATGTTAATCTGTATAAACTGAACCTAAAATTTCCTTTTTATTGTTAAAATACATATATATATATATATATTAGGTGATTATACTGTTGAAGTTTTCAAAATTTTGTATTAGCTAAATAGAACTTTCTATTAAAAGTATAAAAATGCTTTAATACAAATTTATTTAGTTGAGGGTAATTATTACAATCAAAAGTATAATTAGGCCCAAAAAATTTCATTCTAGTTGCAAAATTTATTTTGTAATCCTGCGCGTAAGCTGTTATATCAATTTCCTACTCGACAAATGTCTGACAGATTGGGGCCCCTTATAGATACTAATCATGCATCTTGAAATTTTTTAAATACATGAAATAAAAGAACATACATCCCAATAGATCTTTCATCCCAATAAAAATTGTGTTTTAAAATCATATACATTTTAAGATGTTGAAAATGGTCTTTTTTTTCTTTTTTTTCCAACTTTAAGAGGCCCCACCAGTAGCCGAAAAGTTCTGCTCTCGAAGCTGGTAGACGGGAGGTGCTGGGTTCGATCCCAATCGCGCCTGTCGGCCCAATCGTTCGGAGTTTTCGTGGTTTTCTTCGAACCTTGGTTTTCCAAGCATTAATACGGGTTAGGTTCCCTTAGAAAGACCCCCACGGAGGGCACTTCCCCACTTTGGGCCTATATCCCTCGTGCTGATAATTGGCCGTCATAAACACAACCGACCAACCAACCAATTTTAAAAGTCCTGAAACCCCTTAAATAACCGATGTCATATTTTGAATCATGCGAAAGATTTTTTATGTGTACATGTACAAGCTCCTTTGAAAATATTCCTTTAAGTATTGCACACGCTAAAATATTTTTATTTCCAAGAACGGGATTAAAAAGCCTTATAATCAAGATAAAAAACATAAAAACTTCCAACTTCATCTTCTTTCATCTAAGTAACATGCTTAGGTGAAAAAAGCAATAACTGTCAAGCACTTCCTCATTCTCATAAATCTTTGAAGAACTGTTCCTAACGCAATCAGTCGGTCAGATTCTATAATTGAGAGTGAGTTATTGCTAATTTTTGCTTTTCAGCAGTTTATTTTTGATACTCTGTTTAACAGAAATGCTTCTTTGTATTACAAGAACTCATAAAAAATGATCTGTAGATGATTTTCGTATATGGATAAAAAAAACAAAAATCTGTATAAAACCGTTATGTGCTGAATAAGATAAACACTAGAAAGTATGGCGTAGTTGTAGTGTATTAGATACCAAATTCTTCTCGTTGTCCTTCGTGTTCTGAAATAATTTTTGGATGTTTTCCAAATGTTTGAAATAAATATTCAAACCCAACATATGAGAGAAAAAAAAAAGTGACAAATGGCTGTTATTGGTCCTGAGACAATAACCGTGTTTATCGTAGAGGTCTGCACAGGACGAAATTTCCAGGCCCAGGCCCGGCCCGACTCATAGAAAAAAAAATTCGGCCCGGCCCGACCCGACCCGATACAAAAATTCAAAGTTCGGCCCGGAAAAAGTTAAAATCTCGGCCCGAGCCCGGCCCGGCCCGAGTGAACTTCTACAAAACATTGATTTTTACATCGATTTGGTTAAAAATTTGTCTCGTACGAGGAGTTCGGACCAAAAATATTTATCTTAATTTTTTTTCATGTTTTTATAATCTTCATTTTTACAGAAGTGCCGCAGGCTGCGATATTTATTTTTTTAATGAATCTCTATTCTTTGCATTTAAATGTTTCAGTTATCATTAATATTGTTAATCCATATTCCATGTATTGAAGTGTTAAAAATCTGAAAAGTGCTGTACAGTAAAATCTTCTGAGACAAAATTGCATAGAAAAGAAAAAAAAAATGCGTAGTAGACAAGTTCCTGTCTTAGCAAGTGTAAATGTATTGTACATTCTTTTCTTACGTATTAGTATATTAATTTTTCATGGATCAACAATTTTTTTCAGTTTAAAACAGGGTTCCGTCATAGGCAGGTTTCTTTTTATACGTTTTACTATATTTTAATTTAACCATATTTTAATAAGCATAGAAATATACTATTCTTTAAAAAGAATACACTTTAATGTTTAAGTGTAGAATAACGGCGATTTAAAAATGTATCCATTTTTTTGCAAAATTTTTTGGACCAGGCCTAATTTAACTGACCTTTGAATGTACAAGACCACTCTGAGACAATGATTTTCACTCGGCCTGGGTGAAAACTAGGGCTGAAATTTTTGGGCCGTGAAGACTAGGAATGAAACCAGTCGCGGCTCTTTACAGAAAAATTAAGTTAGACCCGGCCCGGCCCAAGCCCACAGATAAAGTATGGCCCGGGCCCGGCCCGAAAAGAGTGGAGACCAGGCCCGGCCAGGGTGCCGTGAATAAAAATCGGCCCGAGCCGCTCTCAGGCTTCGGGCCACGGGCCGGCCCGTGCAGATCTCTAGTTTATCGCGAAATAAATGGGCGGAATTCACACCTAACAAATATATTGTGATTAAAATTTTTGATTTGCATCTTGCCTGCCCGTTTTACGTTTTTAGGTTTCAAACTTTGAATAAAAATGAAAACTGACGTCCTGCGATAGTTTCTTTTGATATCAGGCTAGTAAAAGAGAATTCATACCGGAAATGGATATTTAGCTTAGATATTTCCCTTTTTTACTTGCCTACACGTTTCATGTATGTAGGTTTCTAACTTGAATAAAAAATAAAACTGTCATCCTAAAAAATAATAATTTTTATCACAGATTATAAGGGTGGGATTCACACCGAACAAAGATATTTATAATGGAAATTTTATTTCGAACCTTATCTACTTGATTGTTTTTTTAGGTACCAGTCTTTCGTAAAAGTGCAAAACACTTCTCTTCCGGAGACATTAATCGTTTAAATTTCAGGCTAGGAGGGCGGGATTCACACCGGTAAAAAGGTATTTAAATTTAAAATTTATTTTGCCTCTTTCCTGTCCTTTTTACCCGACTGCCAAGAAGGGTTATGTGTTTCACGTGTATCTGGGTATGTGGATTTCTTTATACCCTCGAAACATCCCAACGGCTGGATGGATTTTAATGAATGAGGTCTCTATAACTTCTTAACCGTCCAATGATTATAGGCTAGATTTTGTTTTTTATAAATTGAAAATGGCGGCCGTAAAATACAAAATGGAGGTAGGGACGAAAAAAAAATTACGTACCCTATTGAGTGGCATATCATTGGACAGGTCTTTCAAAATGAAGACGATGTGTTTCTTTGACTATTTTACAGTCAGAAGCTCAGTTTAAATATTACACGACCTGGAAGCTGTGTAGGTAGGATCTTTTGCTTTACTGCAACTCTATCCTTCATAGACATTTATAGGGCTCATAAAAACAGTGTTTATAGATAGCAACTAACAATTAAACACAACTTAAAAGTCGTCAATACAAGTAAATAAAGAAAATAGGTAAGTAATCAATACAAGTAAATAATGTACACCACAAATTAACCCTATGAAGTCCACCGGGAGTCAGTCCGACTCCAACCAAATGATTAAATGTCGATTCAAAATTCCAATTCCTACATTAATTATGTTTAATGAATATATCAAACAGAAATAAATTAAATAAATAAGTTATTTTTTAAATAAAAATCATAGCACATAGCACTTTAGGATTCTGAGGAATGACCAGTGAAAATCGTTTAAATGCACATCGATCCGCAATCAATATTTTCCGTTCGGAAAGGATTTGTGCACTTATTGTACCCCCTTAATCAAAACCTCTTAAGGTACAGTCGTGGAAAAAAAAAAAGTAAACACCCCCTATTAACTCTTCAACAAATTATCGTAGAAGAAAGTTACTGGTATCGAAAGATTGGAAATAAAGTCTACTTTTAAATGACGTATATAAAATTTTCTTAGGTGGGCATCTACATATTAAAACGAATCCAAACTTAATTTTTTTCAATGGCAATACCCAATTTTAACGATATATTTCAAATCTTTGGTTCAAACTATGCCTAGACACCAAATTTCAAGTCATTTGAATGATAAGTTTTTGAATTATAAACATTCAAAATTTAGTGCTTCTAATGTTAAATTACTTTTCCATATTTTTATTTATAACTTCTGAAATTATGATCCTAATGTTTTAATTTTTTGTGTAGTAATAATACTAATATATCCAAACACAAATACGTTGAATTTGCAATTTTTATAATTTTATGATATGAATTATTAATTATTAAATTAATATAAAAAAAATTATGAATTGCACCCTGCAATTTTTTTGATGGATTCAGCTTTATTTAGTCCTGCTTTATGAAAATCCAAAATTTCACATTTTTCTTCCAGGTAGTTTTCAAATTATGCTTAAAAAACGGCAAAATGATGGTTTAAGGGGCCGTCTATGATAGAAGTGACTAGATATTTTGAAATTTCTTATGCTATCCTGCAATCTAACAGGCTTAATTGACTGCTTAGGGTGCCTTGATCAAGAAGGGGGCTCTCTCGGTTAACAATCGAGTGCCGAACTTCAATTTGGATACAGCCCTTAAAATACGCTCGTTTTAAAATAATTAATTTCTCAGAAACTTGTGATACGAATTGCATAAAAATATGTTTTTAGACTATTTGAAGGGTGTAGAGTTCATTTATGCTGTCAGAATTGTGTACTGCTATTGAAAAAACAAAGTTATGGTTCGTTTTAATATGTAGATGCCCCAATAAGCAAATTTTATATACATCATTTAAAAGTAGACTTTATTTCCAATCGTTCGGTGCCAGTAAGTTTCTTCTACGATAATATGTTGAAGAGTTAGTAGGGGGTGTTTACGTTTTTTTTTTTCCACGACTGTACGTACAGTCGTGAGAAACATCCTTTCTTAAAAAGTTTTTAAGATATTGAAATAAAATTTTGTCACATAAGGTTCTGCTCATATATTGGTATGTTATGAAGCAAAATATAGCTTGTAAGTTTGTATATATTAATTTAAGAGTTATTTTTATTGAAAAATACACATTTCTTTTTTTTTTTTTTAATCATGTTTTGCATACAAAACTTGGTATATATTAGTAATTTTAAGGGATATTGTAAATCTTTTGCTTCATAACACAGGTAAATGGTACGTTAATATAATGTTGAAAAAATAAAAAATGAAATATATTGAATAGATTTCGTTATAGAAGTTATGAAATAAACGCGATTCTTTATGTAAATTTGACGAAATATTGCCGAAATTTGAAAAGTTAATTAAAATTCAATTAAAAATGTATATGAATTCAGTTTTAAAAAACACATGTGTTTGATAAAAATTTCATATTTTTCAAAAAAAGTGCCACGAAGGTGGGCACCTACTTTAAGAGATAATCACCCAGCGAAATCTATTTCCAATGCAGAAATTTCTTTTACTTACTTACAGTGACAAAAACGCCGGTTTTGAACGACATTATTCTGGAGCAGTTTAACAAAGGAAGCACACGTTTTTTTTTTGTTTGTTTGTTTTTAAATTCTTTTGCACATATTATTTTTATATAAGGCTTCGAAATTTATCTGGCTCTGAAAAGGACCTGTTCCGTATCTTAGAAACAAGTGGTATACTTACGTACCTGAATACGTACGAAGTTACATTCTTGGCGTTTTAAATTGTACACAACATCCGCAATAGGTCCTAATATAAACATATACACATATTGAAAATAACTAAGATGCTGAAATTCTTTTATATATATACGCAAATATTCGTAATACTTTTCACAAATTCTTAAAATTTGAAAAATCCAAAAGAAACTAAATTTTAACAGGGAAACAATAATAGTGAGGGAGAGAGATATCTTATTCGATAACATGCTCTTGTTTTTAATAAAAAGTGTTTTGGGGATTTTTATAAGATTTATTTGGGAATATAGAAGAGCAAGGGTCACCAATAGTGTTGCCAGGTCCGGTGTCACAAAAAAGTGGGATAGGGAGACAAAAAAGTGGGACAGCAGCTTCTAAATAGAGACATAAAAACACTGTAAACTCTTTCAAAACGCAACGTGTCTATAATAGAGTCATGTTTTAAACGTAAAAATTGTATTATACCTACGGGAGGAATATTAAAATATTACCAGCACGGAAAGAAATTCTGCCGCTGACATCTAGAAAATAAGAAAATAAATTGTGCCTCAAGAAAAATAGTTCCATGTCATCCTTATGAATTCTATTTCCCTTTTCTAGAGAGTTGTAGTTATCCCTATTAATATTCAAAGGCGTTTTCCTATATTGTCATGTTAAAACTTATTTAAAAACTTCTGCAAATAAATGCGAACACAAGAAGTGAGTATTAGTAACTGTAATTCTAGTTTATAAATTAATTCTAGAAATCAAGTGATAATTTTTCGCAATTCAAACGATTCATAATATACTATATCGTGTCATCACCTAGTAAACTATAGATTAGAAATGCTCGATCATTTCGTCTATTCGGTTTATTTGTTTACCTTATTAGTTTATTTTGTTTATTCAGAAATCTATATTTCTAGTTTAGGCATTTAGAAAATGAAAATTATTCGTTCTAGATGAAGGCGGTATATATTTTTTTCAGTGTGCTACGGCGGAAAACTGATGAAAAAGCGATTTTTCTCCTGTCAATTGCGATGCCGTTTTAGTAGGTTT
Organism: Maratus speciosus; assembly: GCA_963932465.1. Taxonomy (NCBI): domain Eukaryota; kingdom Metazoa; phylum Arthropoda; class Arachnida; order Araneae; family Salticidae; genus Maratus; species Maratus speciosus. The sequence goes on along the minus strand of OZ010796.1, from coordinate 126,965,144 downwards.
TATTATACTAAATATAGACAACAAAATTATGCTGTAAAACCTGCGGAAGCGGAAGAAGAACCTCAAGGGACTGAAACAACATACCAATTTAGCAAGTATAATTGTATAGTTTTGTTTTTCTATCGTAGGAACATTTAAATTTTTAATTTTAAACCAGAATTCCGTTATAAAGAGGTTCCGTTTACAGAGAGTTTTATTAAATAAAGTACAGAAATATTTGTAAAAATAGAATTACTTGGAACCGCAAAAATTTCCGATTTCGGCAGGTTTCCGTCTAGGCAAGTAGATGTGTAAGGTATTCCTTTGGAAGGGACTATATATATATATATATATATATATATATATATAAAGGATAGGATATATATCAAGACATAATCCATTGTTATATATCGTCGAATCCTGTTTTGTACGTTACAAAAATGCATAAAATAAGGTTAGTTGGGGTAACTGAGCCATGATTTTACAATGTGACTCTGGAGCTTCTGACAATTCAGCATCAAAAAGCTAATGTTCATTTGAAATAAAGTCTGAACTTCTGTAAATGTGTTCAGTTAGGTTCCCTTTATCAGACAGAAATGCTCGAAATTACATTTTAATATTTAAAAATATAAAAATATGCATATTTCATCTTTCTTTCCTCATGGGTCCAGTTGCCCCCAAAAATGGGGTAACTGGACCAGGGGTCTATGTTCCACACGCGTTTATATTTTTTCATATCGGATATAGGGTCCTGTTTGAAAAAGTGTAAACAACTTAAAAAAAATTAAACCAGGCAGATAATGTAAATTATATGCCAATAAACAGCGTTGTAAGGGAAACCTTTGCTGTCAATATGTCGAAAAAAAGCACTAAAAGTGAAAATATTAGATGTATTTATGCCAAAAACATAAAACTTAAGTAAGTACCTATGTACATTAGTATAGATAATAAGTATAAAAGTCACATGGGTATTTTAAGGAAAAAAATAGCAAGGTAAATCTATGAACAAACGGCTACGTAAGTACTTTATCTTTATCCAGGGGTCGCATTATATAGGGAAAATTTTATTGTTCCTACCAGATCCCTTAAAGAAAGGTGCGATGAAGATATTGTTTTCAAAATAGTGGTAGGAACGATAAAAGTTTCCCTATAGAATGCGACCCCTGGTTATAGTACAATTTCAAGGTCTGGCTATCTCACTTTCAGGGGCAAGGTACTTGCATTCGTAAAATGTTGAAATAATTTACTGACACCAATATTTACAAGGGAATCTATCTGAAAACAAGTAAAAGTATATTTTCGCGTGCTTAATAAAGGTGAAATTTTCATTATAAAATTCAGGTGTCAATGTGGCAATTAGGGATTAATTAGGGATCACCGCCTCTCAAGGAGTCAAGAAATTTGGTTTGATACCACTCAATATGCTTTTTTTTTTAATTTCATTACGTAATTTTAATAAGGTATTGTATCATTTTCTTTATTGGGAGCAAAAAACAATGGAGAAAATTACTTCCCGTAGTAAGAGAAACACAAAAAATTTATTTATAACTATTGGGGTAACTGGATCCAGCATGGTCCAGATACCCCGGATACATGTCCCAGTTACCCCATTCTTGAAAAATTTATGGGGTAACTGGGACACCGGCTTACATTTGAAACATGAAATAAATATGTATAGATACCTAATAATATTAATGTAGTTATATGTCTAATCTTTAAAAAAAAAAAAAAAAAAATTAATAAAAGTACTTACAGTATTTTAATAAAAAGCCGAAGAAGTTCAACCATATTGACGTTGTTTTTAAAAAAAGAAACGTAAATTTTTGACTACCTATCACAGCAAAGTGAGAGTTATGACTGAATTGATACACGTTGTTTTAGGAAGTAGAGATTAAGGGGAATTGTTCACAAAAGCGAAAGCTTAAAAAACACCAACAGTTTATTATAAAATAGCCTATGGCCCAGTTACCTCGTGTGTTCAATTACCCCAACTAACCTTATAGGTTTGAACATATAATTTCACAATTAAAAGAAAAAAAAATACGTATTTCAAAGAGGTCTACAAGCTAAGATTATGATTTATTTATTTGGATCGTTGATAGAAAAAATACAAATAAACTTACTTTTTACATTTCGCCATCTAAAAAAAAAAAAAAAAAAATGAAAAATCTATAAACACCGAAAAAAGCCTTCATTTAAGCAAATAAATATCTATCTTATGCTGTCATTGCTCGGCAACAGATAAAGACATTTATAGATAATTATTTCATACAATTTTCATGTTAAAAAGAAGAAGAAAATTATACAAATTTATTAAAATTGGAGGCGTCCCAAAAATGGGACGCTAGGCATAAATGGGTTAAGTTTCACTTAATGCAAACTAACGAATAGAATAGCTACTCTGTAAAATAAATTTAAAAGAATTTGCGAATCGTGGAAATTTGTGACTTTGTATCGGAAGCAATGGCTACGAGGGACAGGTATCGGAACCATTTGGGACGTTCCGCGTATATCGGGACACCTGGCACCACTAATAACCAATCACACGCCTTCGATCGCATATGTCAATATCACCAATACTTTTCATTCCGCCAACGAAAACGAATAAAATTTACACACATAAATACATATTTCGCGATCGTAAATATTTAGGCTATTTTGAATGAAAGAAAGAAAATGTTTTGTATCTGTACAGGTTTTTTTTAGGTAGATTTCGTATGAAATACTACCTATTGGGATCGTTCCTATGTTGGAATTTCTGAAAAAATTTTGCAGATCTACACCGATCATGACTCCTAGAACCCAAAACCACCCTCAGTAAAAAACTTTATATATCTATCTATCTATCTATCTATCTAGTATATATATATATATATATGTATATATATATATATATATATATATATGTATCTATCTATCTATATATATATATCACTTTCTTCTGGACACGATAACTTTCATAATTCTGCACCAATCTCTTCAAAACTGATACATAAAATCAAAGGGCATAAAATCTCGGTCAAGTTCGTTAATGGGCAAAATCGGACCAAGGGGGTGGAAATAGGGAGGGGTTTTGTGAAAACCGATAACTTCTTAATTTTTGTACATATCAAATCAGTTTAAAGTTTTTATTACTTCTAAAAATAGGGCCAAAATTTTATGTATCACAGATTTTTGATAAAGTTAAAAATGGGCTCAAGGGGCGCAAGAAATAGGGTTTTGGGGAGAAAAAAATTCACAACTTCGTCAATTCTCAAGATATCAGTTCCAATTAATTTTATTATAAATCTCCTTAATATTATCTACAACTTTTATATTCACAAGTTTTTGATAGGACCAATTCGTACCGCAAAAAAATTAAAAACTAAAACAAAAAGGGGGTTTGAAGAAGTAAAAAATCCATAACTCCGTCAATTCAAAAGATATAAAATCCCCATGAATTTATCATATATCTTCTTAATATTGTCTACAACATCTATATAGACGAGTTTTGGATAGGACCAATTCTTACAGCAAAAACAAATTAAAAATACATAGCGGTTGAAGAAAAAAATCATCTAAGTAAGGGTGTATTCAAATCCAAACTGCGTATTTTCTGACTCATTTTACAATTCATTTTTGCTCTCAAAGGCTTCCAATTGGTACGCTTTCTTACTCAGAAACTATATAATGTACCGTAATGGTCGATGTTTTGATAGAGGCAGAATATATTTTTAAAAATGCTGTTAAAGTGGGCATTTTGAACCGAATTTCCCGAAGCGGATTGTGCTGGAAAAATCATTGCATTAAGGATGCACTCAAATCCAAACTGCTTATTTTCTGACTCATTTCTAAATTCATTTTTGCTCTCAAACGCATTTAATTGGTAGATTCACTTATTCAGAAACTATATAATGTACCTCAATTATCGATTTTTTGATAGAGACAGAATATATTTCAAAAAATTATGTCAATGTGGGCATTTTGAACGGAATTTCCCGAAGCAATTGTGTTATCACTTTCTTCTGGACACGATAACTTCCGCAATTTTGCACAAATCTCTTCCAAACTGATACATAAAATCAAGGGGCATAAAATCTCGGTCAAGTTCGTTAATGGGCAAAAGCGGACAAAGGGGATGGAAATAGGGAGGGGTTTTGTGAAAACCGAAAAAACCCCATAACTTCTTAATTTTTGTACATATCAAATCAGTTTAAAGTTTTTATTACTTCTAAAAATAGCGCCAAAAATTCATGCATCACAGATTTTTGATAAAATTTAAAATAGGCTCAAGGGGCGCAAAAAATAGGGTTTTTGGGAGAAAAAAACTCCTTACTTCGTCAATTCTCAAGATATCAAATCCAATAATTTTATTATACATCTCCTTAATATTATCTACAACTTTTATATTCACAAGTTTTTGGTAGGACCAATTCGTACCAAAAAAACAAACAAAAACAAAAACAAAAAAGGGGGGTTGAAGAAGAAAAATTTTCATAACTCCGTCATTTCACAAGATATAAAATCTCGATGAATTTATCATATATCTTCTTAATATTGTCTTCAACATTTATACAGACAAGTTTTTGATAGGGCCAATTCTTAAAGCAAAAACAAATTAAAAATACATAGCGGTTGAAGAAAAAAAAATCATCTTATTAAGGGTGCATTCAAATCCAAACTGTCTATTTTCTTACTCATTTTTAAATTCATTTTTGCTCTCAAACGCATCCAATTGCTAGATTCTCTTATTCAGAAACTATATAATGTACAGTAATGATCGATTTTTTGATAGAGGCAGAATATATTTCAAAAAATCATGTCAAAGTGGGCATTTTGAACAGAATTTCCCGAAGCGATTGTGTTAGAAACGAAAAATATTGTCCTACTGAGAAAATAATTGTTTATTAATCAAGTTTTAATTAATTGAAAGAAAAATAAAAACACGGGTCGCTTATAAATCTTTTCAAAAATCACGTCAGCATGTTTCATATTTTTTTTTTTTTTTTTAAATTAATATGAAAATGTGCCAGAAAAATTCGAGTTGTTGAGTATGGAAAAATATTTTTTTAATATCGCCTTAACATGATTCTGATAAAAGCTTTGTTAGCATTTTCACTTTTTCGTAAATATAAATCTGTTTCCACTCCAGATTTTTTTTATCTACGAGAGACTTGATGAACATCAATAAACACGTGTTTCAGAAAAGCAATAACTGTCAAACGCTTCTTTGAAAACAAACTCATAACTCTTCAAAGATCGCTGCCATTTGGTGATTATTGTTAATAATTGCTTTTTATACCAGTATCATCAGAGTTATTTTCCTATTTTGAATTACTTATTGCATCGCATGATCTGTCAAAGAAATCATTTATTGATATTGCCAAATACTGATATTAAGCTAATAAACCGTTATTTTGTAAACAGCATATAAACATAAACAGCTTTGTTTTATACAGCTGTGGAGGTGGTTATGAATAAAACGTATCTTTTCTGTTTGTTTGAATTCAGAAATGTATCTGTATAATTTTCGAACGAAGGTGGTTAGATCAGGCTAATCTTTGCCCCCCCCCCCCTTCCCCGGTAGGGTAAAAAGGATTCTTTTCCTAAAATGTTTTGACCGTTTAATATCTTTTAAGAAACGTATTTACCACTTCCAGGGTCGACACTAGAGGGGGACAAACCAGGCGCCAATGTAGCAGGAGGGGGGGGGGGCACTCATAATTTATCTTTCGGTACAAAAAACAAATAACAAACTTCGAGCAAAAATGCCATACAATCAGACAACCCAAAGTAAAAATGTATTCATTTATATTACACTCTGCTTTAAACAGGACAGGTTTTCCCATTTTGTGTTCACCTCGGGTGCCAAAAGAATACTTGATTAACGAATTCATCCAAGATACTTCTAAGAGAAATAAACCGTCCCGATTAGGTTTCAAATGGTTCAGTATTTAGGATGTTATCGTGATGACGTCTTACATCTTTTTTGCATTTGTGTGTCCCAGCAAATGAACTATAACAGCTGCATACTTGATTAACGAACTCATCCATGGTGCTGGTAGATCAAATAACTGTCCCAATAAGGTTCGAACTGTTTCAATATTTTGTACGTTATCGTAATGACCAGATTTAAATTATATATATACATACATTTCAAATATTTCAAATAATATATTTGAATTATTTCTAAATGTGACTTGAATAAGCTGCATTTTCGCGCCTCTGTCACATATATATTTACAGTTTCATTAGGGTTTTGAAAATTGGTGTGTATCTTGTTATATTTTTGTTTGTTTGTTGATTGGCATACTAAGTCTAAGTGCTTACAAAAATATATTTATAAAAAATATTGCGATATATATCTGGAAAAAATATGAGACATAATAAATGTAAAAATAAGAGATGAAAGACGTGAGTTGTTGGTCATGCCGACAATCCCTTTCAATGCAATTATTAGACTCCATTTTGTAAATTTAATAATGTAATATTTAGAATTGTTTATTTAACTTGATAAAAAAGCTATGTGGGGCTGACAGAAAGTGAATTACATATAAGAATTAATCAGCATCATTCAGATGTTTGTAATGATAATAAGGAATGCCCAACATTTGAGATTTTGCATTTGAGAATCCATAGTTTTAGTAATTTTAACATCAAAATTTTAGATCATGTAAAAGTAAAAAGTAATAGATTGGATAAAAAAATGATTTTATGTTTAAGTTTAAAGCTGTTTATCCTTATGGAATGATTTATTTTCTAATTTTAATGAGAAATTTTTATAAAAAGAGGAAAAGGGTGTCTCGTAAATTTGCTAAGAATATTAATTTTGTAATTCCTAATTAAGGATTAAGGATATGGAATGTAATTTTATTACAACTTATAGTATTAAAAATGTTAAAATAGAAGTTTTTAAACTGAAAATTAAAAAATGTTTTGCTGCTTTCAAATTAAAAAAAATTACAGTTTAAGGATTTGCTATATGATTTATTTAATTTTAAGTTATTGAGTAGAGATAACGTTAATAAAAAATATAATTTATTTTAAAATGAAATTTCAACAGAAATCTTTTGATAATTTGCATTTAAATAAAATAGCAAAGATATTTACGACCTTTTCCCTCAAAGATTGTCTTATTTCAGTTGCATATAATTATCCTAAACCATTAAATAATAAGATTTTTAATTATAGACAAACAGATTTTAAAGATTAAGATTTGAATGCATCTTTAATTTGTTCTTTCAATAATATAGAATAAAAGGATTTTCTTGATAATTATCATGGTCATATAATTACAGGTAATCTTGATATAATTAAAAATAAAAATGTCAAATATTTGATGAATTTTGGTACTAAATTTAGAATTAATAGCAGAATTAGTTACAATAAAGCACTAAAGATTTTTAAGATGATGTCAATAATTTTATATAAAAGGACGATTCTCAAAAGGTGGGCACAGGACACAAGTCATAACTTTAAGCCTTTCAAACATAACTTTAATTATCATTGAATTTATTATTATTTTTTTTCACACTGAGTTTTTACTTCTATTCAGAGACAGAAAATGACATAATTTATTGTAAAAGTTTTGTATAAATATCTTAAAATTTTATTATTTTATGCTAAAAAGGTCAATTTCGGACATTCATAACGTTAACTGCTCCAATGTACCACCAAGAAAAAGAGTTTTAACCTTTTTTCCAGGTAGTTCTAATGGTAAACAACGAATGCATAAAGGAAACGGATGATATTTTGATAATTTCGTTAAGAGATGGCAGGCTGATTTATTGCTTTTTTGGAGATAGAAGGACTTATATAGAATTTTTCTGTATTTTGTTATGTCCGAAAGTAACGTACGTAACAAAGTATTTGATTTTATTATTATTATTACTGGATAACAAAAAGTTAATTATGCATATATATATATGTATACAGACACATTTACTACATTCTTAGTCTTAAGAATTTTTTAAATACTAAGAGCAACGTCCAAAATCTGTAACTTACGTGCGAAAGAGTGTCCAAAATTTGTAACGTACGTAACTGCTAATTAAGTGCTTTAATCATTAATTTTCCAGAATAGTTGCTGTTTGTGTATAATTTTGTAGACATACTATTATAAAATATTTATATATTATATTTATAGACAAAATACCATACTATTAAAAAAAAATTGGCCTTAAATTTGAAGATTTTAAAAAATACATATAGTTAACGTATCATGTTCCCACCTTTTGAGAATCTCCCAAAAAACAAAGTTATGAATTCAATATGCCTTTGGAAGCATTTTTCGAATGGAAATCTCGACAGTTGGGGCATTTCAAAAGATTTTTAATAATTATTTAAATTTGGATACTTATGAATATCAAATTTTCAATGATGAAGATGTAAACTTTGTGAAAATTTTACATAATAGTTTTGTTATTGTCCCTATGGACAAAGCTGCTAATAGTTATGCAATAATGTGCAGGAAATTTTATATTGAAAAAATAGAAAGTAAATTAGGTAATACTGATTTTTATGCAAAAGTTAATATTGAAAAAGATCCTATTGTTAAAAAATTCTTTGCATTATAAGAAGAAATGTAAAAGTATGTTTTCGTACAATTTTCATGTTTCTTTTCATCACTGTTTGGCGTTTTTTTTAACACCCAAGTTGCATAAGAACGCGATTAAATTTAGTTTTATTTGCAGTACTACTAACAGTGTTAATAGAAATTTCAATATTGGTTTACAAAAAATTTTTAAAGATATATATATATAATATATATTTAAAAAGTGTAGTTATTTTTGGTCGATTAATAATAGTATTGAAGTTTTGGAGAAATTGGTTTTTACTCCTCAGAAAATACAGGTATTCGGCTTTGAAAATATATTAAAAAATATATCTATTGATTGTCTTTATAATAGTTTAATGAACATTTTTGATTTATTTTGTTTTGCAGAATTGAATATTAATAGAGAATTATTTTTAAGTTTATGTCATTTTTTTTTTACAATAATTATGTAACTTTTAACAACAATACTTTCAATCAGATCTGTGGAATTGGGATGGGGACAAATTATTCTAGTACTACTGCTAATTTATTTTTACTTTACTATGAATATAAATATACAATACAATATAATAAATCTCTAAAAGTCTTTAGGTATATTGACGATATTTTGATTTTTAATTTTGACTTTGATGAATATGACATCATGTATTCAAAATGTTTAAAGCTGAATATGGCAAACAGTGACAATTACAATTCAGATTTTTTAGATATTTCTTTTAATATTTTTGATAATAAATTAATCTTGGATTTGTATGATAAAAGAAATAGTTTTCAATTTTTTACCAGAAGCATGCCACATTGGTTTTCTAATTTGCATAGAAATTAGTTTAATTCGTTTCAATACAATTTGTGGCAGTGAGATTAATTTTATAAGTAAATTTTTATGTTTTTAACTAATCTTTTCTACAATAACAATTACCCTATTAATTTTTGAAATATTATTTAAAGATTGTTTTGAAAAATAGATGGCAACAATGTGGTTTGGCGGGACGATGTTTGTATTTTAAACAGATTAATTGAAAGTATTTCGGTAATATATATTGTAATGCTTTCTTCAAGTATTTTATATTTTAAAAATACACTTTTCAATATTTCAAACCGAAGATTAGCGTTCTAGTCTGCTAATTCGTTTCTAGAATTTAATATAAACACACTTTTTCAACTATTGGTACGATTAGATGTTAAATGAATAAGAGGTTTAGCTTCTGCAGAGCCTTTATAAAGATAGTTTTATTGTAATTATTAACGTTACTGTGGGAATTATAAAATGTATATATATCGCAATAGAAGGGAAGAATTACTCAGAATTTTACTGCGCGTTGCATTTTTAAAGTACAGTCGTGGGTGAAAAAAAAAGTAGACACCTCCTACTCCAACTAATTTTGCAAAAAATTATTGTAGAAGAAAGTTACTGATACCAAACAATTGGAAATAAAGTCTACTTTTAAATTATGTATATTTTATTTGCTTAGGTGGTCATCTGCATCTTAAAACATATCCAAACTTTTTTTTTTTTTTCAATAGCAATACGCAAATTTGGCAATATAAATAAATTCTACACAGTTCAATTAGCCTAAACACAAATTTTCATGAAATTCGTACTATTAGTTTCAGAGAAATTAATTATTTTAAAATGAGCGTATTTTAGGGGCTGCATCCAAATAGAAGTTCGGTACTCGATTATTGAAATGCTACAGAATGACTATGTCATTTATATTAATCTGTTATTTCTTGCCAATATGACCATGTCACTCGCTTATTATGTTTCGATTATTGCCAGCCCAAATGTGTTTCCGTAAAATGAGTAAATATATATATATATATATATATATATATATATATATATATTCAAATTGTGCTTTTCTGCACATCATATAGGTCCTTTAAACCATCATTTTGACGTTTTTAAATCATAATTCGAAACTACTTGGAAGAAAAATTTGAAATTGAGAATTCACATAAAGCAGGACATAATAAATATAATCTATCAAAAAAAAATTGTAGGTTGCAATTCATATTTTTTTTCGAATGTTAATTCCATAATTCATATTATAAAATTTTTAAAATTACAAATTCGATGTATTTATGTTTGGGTTTTTTAGTATTATAACCACACGAAAAATTAACACATTAGGATGATAATTTCAGGAGATACTATTAAAAATATTAAAACTTAATTTAACGTTAGAAGCTCTAAATTTTGAATATTTATAATTCAAACCTTTACTTTCCAAATGACTCGAGATTTCGTTTCTAGGCATAGTTTGAATCGAAGATTTAAAATATGTTGTCAAATTTGGGTGTTGCCATTGTAGAAAACAAAGTCTGCTCTGATTTTGATTTGTAGTTGGCCCCTAAGCAAATTTTATATACATCACTAGGTGACGCTGCCCCCTACGAGCTACGCTCTCCAACCCCCATTCAGAGACCGCAGACTCTAAAAGCACGCTAATTTGATCGGCTTTAAAATATTTCGGAAGATTGAATTATAAGCTAAAAGACAGTGGCGTTCTCCCTATAAACGGGTTTCTATTCATTTCTCTTTGATTGGGGAATTTTAAGGCCCAATCAGCTGCTGTTAAAAGGTACAATGGCTGTTTCCGTCTTTGATTAAATAAAATCAATTAAACATTTCAAAATAAGCTAATATAAAATGAATTAAGTAAACAGAGTCTTTGTCTCCCGGTATTTTTTAGTAAAGCGAAAAGAAAGTTTTTTTTTTCTTAAATAAGACACTTTGAATGTATCGTTTTTAATCTGATGTAATTTTCAACAAACTTTTCTTTCTCTTTTTAATATTCACGTGAAATTACTTTTGTTAGAAATGAAATATTATTTGCGCTGTCCTAATAAAAATAGTTGAAAATATCATCTTAAAATATCAAATAAATGTCTCGCGCAATTTTTAAATTTAAACTGTTTTGCAATATTATTTTTTTTTCATTTTACGTAATAAATGTAATTTGACGTAAATGTGACGTAATTTCTCCTATTTAAGACTTCTAATGCATCTTAATGACATTATTATTTTACATATTCTTTCTCTTTTAAAATTCACGTGTAAATATAATTTTTATGACGTAATTTTCAATGAGTTCCTGCTTTTTATATTTTCTGTTTATAATAGTCACGTGTAAGTAATTTATTAATTTGAAGCAAACATTATTGTTTGCGCTGTTTATACAGTTGGCAACAGTTTAAATTAATACCATTTTCTAAAATATGTAAAATGTATCTCTCGAAATGCTGAAAATTTGAATTTAAAATAGAAATAAAACCTCAAATAAACGGTCAAGTGCGAGCGTTACTCGCGTACAGAGGGTTCCGTAGAATAAATATATGAATTTGTAATTGTATTATAAAAAAAAAAAAAAGTTGCTAAAAGAATACTAAGACTTTGTAAAAAACTATACAACGTAGGGTTGGGTATAACTGTATATATTAGAAAAGTGTAAATGGGTATACCATGAAAGTTCAAAGAGATATGGAACCTAAATAATATCAAATATAGCTATTCATATAACTCTTTTTTTAATATTATACTAATCTTTTTATGATGAACTTAATTCGGTACTGACAATAAAAGCAGTGCATAGTTAAACTTCATTTGGCATTTCATGAAACTAAATTCAGCGTTAGTAATAACCTTTTTTTATACAGTGTAGCTAAAAGAAAACCTTTGTTCAAAGTTTAAATTTGGCATTGTGCTAAGCGCGCTTCGAAATGTGTTCTCAAAGTTGCAACGCCGCTTTGGTCAGTGCCGCGTTTTTCCAGATAGGTGTTTAATTAAATTTTAAAGTCATTCGAGGCGTATTGAGAGATACAATCAATGCAAGCTATTGCGAATCCCACAGTATTTATGTGATTCATTCTAATTAAATCTTTCGAGGGCGATGCCCTTAAAAAACGGACACCTAATTTTAATTCCAAAACAGACAAACGGCACCAAGAATATTTAATTAAAATTTTCCTTTTATCATGTACGTGAAAATAAGCAAGTTCGCATTTTTTAATAAATTCGTTTATAAATTCTGGTGTCAGTTCATTATTTCATAAGTTTATAAATATAATTACTCCGTGCCAGAAAGGATTAAGTGGTCGCAGGACACTTAAAGCTTCAAAATTTAAGAAATTTTAATTTTTTTAGAAGTTAAACTCCTATTTTTTCTGAATATTTTGATATAATTGTTTCCTTGAAATTCCCATTAGAACAGAAGTTCTGACTTTTAGAATTATACCCGCTCAATAGCTGAAGCGGCGTTTCCGAAACTTTAACGTCATTAATTTCCAAATGGCGTTTTTTGGGCATAACGCGCAGGATACCTCAAAAACTTCTGAATATTTTTTCATGAAATTTTCAAAACATATATTTCATGTTAGTCTGTATAAACTGAACCTAAAATTTCATTTTTATTGTTAAAAAAAAAATACTTTTTTAGGTGATTTTACTGTTGAAATTTTCAAAATTTTGTATTAGCTAAATGCAACATTGCATTAAAAATATAAAAATGCTTTAAATACAAATTTATTTAAGTTCAGGGAAATTATTACAGTCTGAAGTATAAGTAAGCACCAAAATTTTCATTCTAGTTGCGATATTTATTTTGTAATCCTGCGCGTAAACTGTTATGCCAATTTTTTGTTCGACACTCGTCTAACAGTTTCGAGCCCCCTATAAATACTAATTCCGTATCTTGCAATCTTTTAAGTACATGAAACGAAAAAACATACTTATATCTTTCATCCCAATTAAAATTGTGTTTTAAAATCATATACATATTAAGACATTAAATGTTGAAAATGGTCTTTTTTTTTTTCATTTTATCCACTTTTTAGAGTCCCGAGACCCCTTAAATTAGTATGTTTTTAACAATTTGACGTTTATTGCTTTTATACTGTTACTGGACATTACATTACACATATATATCATTAAAAGTTGTTAACTGGGCATAGAATACGCCGCCCCTGTCCTTGTGTATATGTCCAAACTGATCGTACCTTTAAGGGTTAATATCTCGGCTAATTACTGATGATTTTTTTCAAAAATAATTATCACCAATGCTTTTAGTCTTCTGCAACGATAGGTATATTCAGCGATGCTCAACAATTTTTCAGAATGCCCGTAAATCGAGATTTGTGTATAACAGAAAAATGCTAATTACTCAAAAACTATGTGACCTAGGGTAATCGCTATAATTTTCCGGCAAGGTTTATATTAACGTCTACTACCTCTAATTTTTTTCATAATTTTAGTTTCAGTAGATTCGGAATTAGATGGGGGGAACATATTTTTGCGCTACATTTTCAACAATATTTTTGAAAATATAATACCTAAAATTAAAAGGAATGTATTTTTGAGTTCAGCGTTACAAAAGCTTTCACAGGATATCCCACGATATACAAAGAAAAGATTTTTTTTTCAAGTAGCATAATTAGCCCCTCTATTTTTTTACTAAATATATTTATGAATGTTTATTAATCTGAAAATATGTGGGTCAATGGTCTTTATTACTTCCCCGAATTTGAACTTTCCACGTTCCATAGTTTACGAGTAAAAGGCTGTGACAATCAGACAGACAGACACAGGAGTGATCTTATAATGGTTCGGTTTTTACTTTTTAAGTACGGAACCCTACAAAATGAGTCAAATTAAAAAAAAATAAATGCAGTCTACAGACCGGGAAATTCTAACGCATAAAAGGATCTAAAAATGATTAAAGTCCCATGTATACCTTTTTCTCCTATAAAACTTTTTAATGGAACGATTTTGTCCAACTTTAGCATTAAATATCGCTTAAAGTAATTCTTCGATTTGAAAAATGTCTGCATCGACGTGTTTATCAAACATTTCTCTATGATACCACAGATTTTCGTATTTTTCATATTTTGCTTAATATTAACGAAGAAGGACCTCCGGTCATAAAAAATACAAAACCGGCGGCGGCGGTGACAGCGTTAGTTACTTTTTTTTAGAATACAGCGATTTGAAAGTAGACTTTATTTCCAATCGTTTGGTACCAGTAACTTTCTTCTGTTATAATTAGTTGCAGAGTTAGTAGCGGCGTTTACTTTTTTTTTCACGAATGTACATTACAAATTCATAGCAGTTACTTATTGTAGAGTTTCATGAAAAGATGCATAATACTTCAGAAGCTCCTGATGAAAATGTACTACGATAATTAATGAATTGCGATTAATTAAACATCGGCTTGCTAATGTTAATCCTATGGAAGTGTTCTTTTTAAAAACCTCGTTTGCATTTCAATATTTTTACTTTTATCGCTTATATACCATTTTTTACTTTTTCGATTTTGTTTGCAGGTTTTTTTTTATGAGGATACTTTCGCTTTCGAAACCGGTTCCGAAAGTAAGGTATCGTAATAATAAAAAAATTTCAAATGAAATCTAAAAAGCATAAAAAGGAATTTGTTGAGATCGACCTTAGCTATCCAATACAAAAAAAAAAAATCATTTAAAAATATTAGGTTGAGCAAAAAGTTCTGGGAAATTTTTAATCTAATTGTTACCAGAATTTGTATCGTATATAGAAGTACTGGTGGTATATCTATAAGAGTTCAGGAATTTAGGCTTCAAAATGCCCATTGAACAATATTATTTGAGTGTGTCGATCCGGCATTATTGGAGAAAAGGTCTTACGATTTTGAAAGTCATCGATGAGATTAATGAGGGTGCTGGTACGGTGACAAACTTCGTACTTCTAGCAAAACCGGAATCGCAGAATGATGGCAGAAAGTCATGCACTATGATGGTCTCTACTTTGAAGAATAGTCCTTGTTGCTTTTGTTGTTAATTTGCATATGACAACGCAACTTTCACAAATTTCCCAGAACTTTTTGCTCAACCTAGTATTGAAATGCAAACGAGATATTTTTAAAGAACCTAGGATTAACATTAGCGAGCGGCTGTTTTCGCGTGAGTGAAGTGGCCCCTTAAGGGGAAGATCACTGTTCAGTCCGATCGTGAAATCTTATCGTAATCTATGGGCAATTTAATTAAGTGATTACTCGCTACCTAATGCAATTGTAAAAATACGTTTTTCACCATCAGAACTTAAACGTCCGACGCCGACGTAGTGCGTGCTCTAAAATTTGCTCCTCAAATGTTTAAGTACTTTTTAAAGGATGATAAAGTTTGAAAATTTTCCACGAGTAGAAATTTCAAAATTTACATGAATTTCTAAAATATTTAAAATTTAAGGAATCGTTTTTCGAAAGCATATTACGTCGACAATGGACACCTACTTTCTGATAATGAAAATCAGTGATGAAAATGGTGATGGTGAATGTTGCTTATGATGACTTTCGTGAGAATAACTACACTATATAATGAGTAATAAACGAATAGCCTTTTCCCACAGGTTAGCATGGTATTTCGACTTTAGTTTAAAGACGTCGACAATTAAAATGAGAGGGGGGATTTTGTATATGATTTTATTCTGCCCATTTCAAAAAGGAAATACAATGATGAGTAGATTAAATGATGAACAAACTATTAAGACATTATGAATGATTTATTTTAAATTTAATCTTGAAAACTTGTAGAATGAAATCAGATTTTTGTTTCTTTTGAGCAAAAAATCCTAATTTTTATGTTTATTTATTATTTTAAAGTATTGCAATGCAACCTCCTAAATGTCATTTTTTTCTGTCCATTGCAAGCTAATTTTGAATTTACAGACCCATTTTCCCAATTTTGAGAAAATAAAAGTTTAACGAATATTTCTTATTAATATTATGAATAATTTTAAATATATCTACCGAATTAAAATTGTTTTTTTTTTACCCGACTGCCAAGAAGGTTTATGTGTTTCACGCGTATCTGGTATGTGGATTGCTTTATACCCTCGAAATATCCCAACGGCTGGATGGATTTTAATGAATGAGGTCTCTATCGATTCGTCTTAACCGTCTTATGACTATTGGTTAAATTTTGTTTTTATAAATTCAAAATGGCGGCCGTAAAATACAAAATGGCGGTAGACACGAAAAAAAAATTACGCACCATATTGAGTGTTCACTTACCTTAAGTATTTAATTAAGTGATTACTCGCTACCTAATGCAATTGTAAAAATACGTTTTTCACCATCAGAACTTGTACCTTAAGTAAAGTTCACTTAATATTACAAAACATAATACGTATTTTTACTACCACAATATTTCAATAGTAACAATAGTATTTAATTTTAATATTTCTGCGATTAAGTAAGACAGGGACTGCATAACTTAGTCGATTGAAATAAAAATACACTAAATAGAATAAATTCTTACCTGCTACGAATAAACAGCTTCAAAGTGTTCAACAGCTTCACAGTGTCTTATGGATTCTCGTGTGAATTCTTTATTTATACTTTTCAACAAGACGATGACTCATAAATAGTCAATTTAAATTACAGCGGATATATCATTAACTGAGAGATTACTTTGATTATTTCTTGAACAAATAAACACTTCAATTATATCTTCAATAAATGCGTTCGATGTTTATATTAAGCTGAAATACTACTTTTCCAAGAAATTAAAATTACATGACGCAACTACTCGTGAGCATTCGGTATTTCTAATTTTCGTTAAGTATACCAGTGACTAATCGTATGTGAAAATTACATCCGGATGTAATTTTCACATATTTTGCTTATGTTGCTATATTTTGTTTATATTTAACATATTTTGATCGATTCTGAGAATTCGGAAAAACTTTTTTTAAATGCATACGTTCCATACTGATAATATGTTTAAATATATTTATTTTTCTCTTAATTATCCACTTTGTTTTACATGATTTTATATCTAGTATATTACTCATACTTAAGAAAATTACTTGTTCGGTCCCTCAGATTGTTGACTTATTTACAGAAGAGGAAAGAACTCTGCGGTAAACTTTACTACTGCCATGAATAAATTTAATTTGGAAGAACCCAAAGTCAGATATTAATATGATGTAATAACGTTAACCCATTCAGGGGAAACTAATTGTGTTTCTGTAATGTTGAATTCACACCGGAATTTTCGAAAAAATTTATTTCGAAATAAGAAAACGCAATTTTCAACTTTTTTCCAACAAAGTTAT
The DNA here is from genome assembly GCA_963932465.1 of Maratus speciosus. Taxonomy (NCBI): domain Eukaryota; kingdom Metazoa; phylum Arthropoda; class Arachnida; order Araneae; family Salticidae; genus Maratus; species Maratus speciosus. The sequence continues at coordinate 126,947,541 of OZ010796.1, read as the reverse complement.
AAAGGTAAAACTTAATTAAAATTATCTGATGCGAATCTCGATTAAATTTAGGTGCACTACAATAAATGATCTGCCCTTCAAGGTGTTAACCCTTTACGTCCCAAATTATGTATTCGTGTAAATTTCAACGCCTAAAGCACTTTTCGTGAATTTTTGAAACTACATTTAGAAGATTTATACAGTCATTTATAAAATTTTAACAAAATTTTACCAATTAAAATTAATTAATTAAATCTGAATTTATAGGAATTTTGTGCAATATTTATAACTCTACTCAATTATTTTAATTAAAATGTATTTTAGTATTTTATAGAATTAGGAAATCTACACTAATAAAAGAACACATAGCTCTGTCTGTCTGTTCGCGATTGCTAGCGAAATCTACCGTACGTAGAAGTCTGAAAATTTAGTACAAGACAGGTCCTGATGCACCTGAGGTTCAGATTTTTAGTTTTTGAAGGGTCGGGGCCGCTGAACCCCGTTTAGTTTTTTTACTAAATTGTTAATAACTTGCTCACTTTATATCCAATCTTCTTCGTGTTCGGAACCCTTACTCCAGTTAGTTATTCCCGCCATTCTACTTTCCATTTAAGACGCTGGCCCTTTGGGCCCCGAGACAGCGCCCCTTGAAGTTTTTATGCAAATAATTTGTTAAAAAATGTATTTCTTTTAATCGGATCTTCAATTTTGGAATCCTTTTCAGCTCACAGGCTATCAAAGCCTGAGAGCTTACGTGCCCGCCTGTTCTGTATGTACGTACGTAACCCGATAACTCTTTATAGAAATATCCGATTTGCTTCAATTTTTTTTTCTACGTTCATTTTAATAAGGCGCTTCCCTGATAAGTTTTGGGGGATCATTGGTTAAGGATAAAGGGGAGAAGGGGGGTTAGTCCCCCCGCCCTTAATTTAGATAAATGGGTTTTTCATGCAGAAATATTCGATTTGCTCCAAATTTGGTATACCGGTTTATTACGTTAAGGAGCTTCCCTGATTAGATTTGTAAGTTCATTGCTTAAATATAAAGGGGGGAAAGGGGGGTTAGCCCCTCTGAATTTATATAAATGGGTTTTTCATGTAGAATTGTTCGATTTGCTCCAAATTTGGTATACAGGTTTATTATGTTAAGGAGCGGCCTTGATTAGATTTGGGGGCTCATTGTTTAAGGATAAAGGGGGAAAAGGGGGGCTAGTCCCGTCCTTAATTTAGACAAATGAGTTTTTCATGCAGGAATATTCGATTTGCTACAAATTTGGTATACAGGTTTATTATGTTAAAAAACTTCCCTGATTACATTTGAGAGTTCATTACTTAAGTATAAAGGGGGGGGGTAGCCACCCCCTCCTTAATTTAGATAAATGGTTTTTTTTCATGTAGAATTGTTCGATTTGCTCCAAATTTGGTGTGCCGGTTTATTTTGTTAAGGAGCTGCCTTGATTAGATTTTGAAATTCATTATTTAAGTATAAAGGAAGGAAAGGATGATATTCCCCCTCCCCTTAATTGAGATAAATGGGGTTTTCATGCAAAATTACTCGATTTGCCCCAAAATTGGTATACCAATTTATTATGTTAAGGAGCATCCCTGATTAGATTTGGAGGTTCATTAGTTAAGTATAAAGGAAGGAAAGGGGGCTAGATCCCCCCTTAAATTAGATAAATGGGTTTTTTATGCAGAGTGTTTCGATTTGCTCCAAAGTTGGTATACCGGTATAGTATGTTTAGGAGCTACCTTGATTAGATTTGGAGGTTTATTGGTTAAGTATAAAAGAGGGACGTGGCTAATCGCCCCTTAATTTACATAAATGGGTTTTCCATGCAAAATTAATCGATTTTCTTCAAATTTGATATACCAGTTTATTTCGATATGGCGCTTTCTTCATATGATTTGGAGGTTCATTGGTTAAGTATAAAGGGGGGAAACGGGGGCTAATCCTCCTTCATTTATTTTTTGAGGGGCATTATTCTTTGAAATAAGAAAATAATGTACAATTAGTGTGAATAGCCTATGAGCTCAATGCCATCAGTTTGACTGGGCACTTTTCTTTTTATTCCATTTAGTTGTTCTCACGTTCTATATTCCTGTTTAGATCCTGGGGCCCCCTAAGGTGCCGTAGTGCCCGGTCCAGTGCCTCTTAAAGTTTTTGTGCGCCAAGCATTTGCACCCGTAATTTTCTCACACTCTCAGTGCATAAATTTAAAGTTGAGTCTTGGACTCTTCTTTCCGTACCAACAACCTCATATTTTTATTGAGGCCCTAGGGCCCTTTTTAATCATTTAACCAATTTTTAGAGCTTTCTTTAAAATGTTATTCTAACGAATAAGTCATACCCTTTGCTTAATTTTGATTAATTATAGACCTAAATCATTACGTAGTAAGCCGTTTTAGCATATTTCATTGTTCGTGCCCTGGCTCTTAACTAACAGTTGGCCCCTTTTGGGCTCCCTATTGTTAAAATTAATATTGCTAAAATTACAACAAAAATTACTGAAACCATACAAAGTGTAGGCCTTAGGCATAATTATTTTTTTTAATTAATTGCTAAACTTTGCAAAATGCTTTATTTTCTGTTACTATTATTTAAAGATAATAAAAAAAATAAATTTAAATGACACTCTGAGATAAATACTTACCTGCGACTACAACAAAACAATAGTTTGGCAGTATTGTTTTGACATGTTTCCCTTGCCATATCTCAGCATGTAGTCAAATCTCCATCCTGAAATTTCTTGTGCATAACTCTACAATACAATACTCTCAGAAACCAGAATTTCAGATTTTTATCACGTGCCCCACCGGAGATATCAAAGCCTCAAAACTGCGATTTTTGACATTTTTGAAAAATTTGGGATTTTTTTTAGCGAAGAGAAAGCAAGTCTCAGATCTGGAACTTGGCGTGTGAGTACAAGTTCTTTCGGCCTATTTGTAAAAAAATTATGTTATGTTGACAGTTTCCTTGCTAGAAAAATTTCCTCTTGTAAGCGGACAAATTTTGGAAAAAAAACTGAAGCTTTATTCTTAAATTTCACCAATAAGCAGTTAGTTTCGGAAACTACTCTATTACAAAATTTTTAGCCCAATGTATTCTGTACAAATTGCTTTAATCCGCACTTGAATTGGAGAAATAAACTATGAATTATTTACAATTCCGTAAACCCTTCATGTGAGAAAATTGCTGCAGACAACCGCAGCGGCGAGCGGCCAATTTTGGTCCGCAGCCCTTTCTTCTTCTACTCTACTCCGACCAGGGCCGGCCCAAGGGGTGTGCGAAGTGGACCAGCGCACGGGGCGCCAACCAGTGGTAGGAGTAAAGAGCGGCGATAAATAATTTTGGATTCTACTTTTTTTTTTTTTTTTTTTTTTACATTTTCTATAACCAGGTGTGAATCATCTGTTGGGTCTAGGTATATCTGCTGAGCAGCGGAGCTTCTTTGTGCTTAAAGGCGCTAAACTTTCACATGCAGTGGCTTCTGTATTCTTTATTTGAGTAAAATGAAAAGAACTTATGAACATATCAGAGGAACGTAGGATGTTAGTATGCGTTCCTTAATGAAATCCCTTTAAGCTAAAGGCTCAGATTACCTTCCTTGAAACTGGAAAAGGACCACCACCTATTCAACTCTTCCGCTTAAGGAGCGCTAAATTCTTTTGACTAATTAATTGCGCCGTAGCTGAGGGGCGCCAAATTTGGGAAAGCTTTAAACCGAAATTACCTCACATATTTTGACGATAAACAAAAATTGCAGATTTTCCCCCCTTGTGTATGTCTAAATGCATTCTTTAGTAAAATATTTTATTATGTCCGAAAAATGAAGTAAGAAAAATTTCTCTAAATGTTTCTAGAGATAGCTCAAACCTATTTTGTACCTTACATGATTACGTACCTGACAAGACCCTCAAAACGATTAAATGGAGAGGAGGGGGGGGGGGGGGGGGGCGCCACATTTGGGGAGGCTTTAAATCAAAATTATCTCACATATTTTGACAATAAACAAGAATTGTAGACCTTTTTTTTCCATTGTGTGTGGTGTGTGAATGCATTTTTTAGTAAAATATTTTATTATGTCCGAAAAATGAAGAAAGAAAAAGTTTCTCTAAACCCATTTTGTTCTTTACACGATTACGTACCTGAAAGGAGAATCCAAATGATTAAATGGAGAGGAGGGGGGGGGGTCGCCATATTTAGGGAGGCTTTAAATCGGAATTATCTCACATATTTCGAAGATAAACAAGAATTGTAGTCCTTTTTTTTCCCCTTGTGTGTAGTGTGTGAATGCATTCTTTAGTAAAATATTTTATTATATCCGAAAAATGAAGAAAGAAAAAGTTTCTCTAAACCCATTTTGTTCTTTACATGATTACGTACCTGAAAGGAGAATCCAAATGATTAAATGGAGAGAGGGAGGCGCCATATTTAGGGAGGCTTTAAATCGGAATTATCTCACATATTTTGAAGATAAACAAGAATTGTAGTCCTTTTTTCCCCTTGTGTGTGAATGCATTCTTTAGTAAAATATTTTATTATATCCGAAAAATGAAGAGATAAAAAGTTTCTCTAAACCCATTTTGTTCTTTACATAATTACGCTACGTTTAGGGAAGCTTTAAATCGAAATGATCTCGCATATTTTGAAGATAAACAACAATTGTATAGACCTTTTTTTCCCTTTATGTGTGTGTGTAATCACTACTTGACCGGAATGTATGCTATCTGCTGTGCTTCAGAATCCGTGTTCATATCTTATTTATTTTAAATACAAGACATTTTAGAGAGATTAATGACTTTTCTAATTTATAAAAAATTCTTATTATGATAAGAGAATCCTTTTTAGAATTCAACATTTTAGTGTAGTGATCACGATCAGTTTTAAACCTTAAAAAAATCGATTTTCTTGTTTTCGATATATTTTTAAATTTTTGAACCTATAAAAAGAGATTGCGTGAAAATATTCAAATTAGAACCGAGTCAATTTGAAATTAATTGATAACGCAGACTTTAACACAGATTCAAATTGAATTTCAACTTTGCGTGGGTTTTTACTACTTGTACACTTTGTAAAAAAATAACTTTTTGAAAGATAGGTAATTTATTTTCAACATATATGTATAAAATGATTATAGTAAAGTTTCTACCTAATTTTTTGACTATTTAAAAGGCGTAAAATTTATTTGTCGCAATTAGAACGTGTTTTCTGCATGTGATACACCTTTAAAAAGCACATTCTACCCCCTAAAAATACAAAAAACCAAAAAAAAAAAAAAAAAAAAAAAAAAAAAAAACGCGTCCTTTAACTGACACAAACATTGTTAGAGTATGTAGGTATAATTATTTTATACACACCTATATTCAAAAGAAATTATCTATCTGAAAAGAAAACTATTATTATTATTATTATTTTCAATGTATACAAGTAGCAAAGACACTGTTTTGTGGAAAGTATACCCAGAGTTATCAATCGGAGTCTGTGTTAAAGTACTCATTTTTAATTTCAAATTGATCCGTTTGTAATTCGAATATTCTTATGCGGTTTTTGTTTTTCTTGACCCAAAATCATGTAATTTTTTAACGAGTATAAAAAACAACAAATCCTCTTTTTTAAAGATTTTAAAACTCACGACTCACCAAATACAAAATTAATATATGCTTTCTTGAAAGTAAATAACAAGACAGGGTTACAGATTTCATCTTACATAATTGCTACTTATTAGTACTACTCTGTTGAGTATATTCCAAATAATAAACATAACTATTCTAATAAAATTTCTTCTTTCAATAAATTAATTATTGTTATTTTTGTCCTATACCATGGCATAATGAATGGCGTTTAATTCTACAATGTTACATATTGAGATTGATATTTAATGTAAAATTCAGACCTCAAAGATATGATTAAATATGGATACGTTTATTTATTTTATAGTCTTTTAAATAATTTCTTAAATAATTAAGAATAGCATGTGTAAAAGTTTATGAACGAATAATTTACGAGTATTTTAAAAATTGTGTGAAAAAAAGGCCAAATATTTTTAATAGATATGGTGTGTGGGGGGGGGGGCGCCCAAGAGAATGCTCGCACGGGCTCCAAAATTGTCTTGGCCCGGCCCTGAGTCCGACTCATTTGCGGAAACAAGATTCGTCGGTCCCCAGCCACGTCCCGAGTGAAAGACACTCTAACGAAAGCAAGGTAAAAAAAAAAAAAAAAATCAAAAATCAATCCCTTAAAAATGGTCCGATTCACTAGCTTTTTTTTTCTAACAATTTCTTGAGGCCTCCAGCTATTATATGAGCGACAAAAAATTTCTTAGACTTCAGCTGCCATCAATTTTGAATATTAATCGCCTTCTTATGCCCTTGATGCATCTTCTTTAAAAATGATTTAAAATTGCTTGCAATTTTTTAACATAGTTCTAGCGCCCTCCGTTTATTAAAAAAATTCTAAAAAATATTTTTATAAGCAATTACATGTCAGGTAAATCCCTGGCCCCTTCCAGCGCGGTACAGTTCCCCTTTAACTTTTTGCACCACAAATTATTAAAAAATTGCCCCCTCTCTCCCTTTATTATCCCGTTTCTAGATTCCAGTTAAAATCCTGGGGCACCCTAGCGTCCTATAAGACCCTATCCGGAGACCCTTGATCTTTTTGTATGGCATGTATTTTTTACCACTAGTTTTCTTGTATTCTGAGTTGTGAACAGGAAGGGGAAAAATAAATAACGCAAAGAAAATAGTTTATTTAAATATATTATTGTGAATTAATGTTGGAGGGAACTTAAAGTAACAAAAGCTTTAGTGTTAAACTTCGGTAGCTTCGATTGTTTTCTTAAAAATTTCTTTAGAAAAAAATTAAAAGCTTAAAATATAGCACGAATTCTCCAATTTAGTTAGAAGAAAATAAAAAGAGAACTTCAAAAGAATTATATATATATATATATATATACCCGATATATGTATATATCGGGTGAGGCAAAAGTTCGTTAAAAATTTAAAAACTCATAAAAAAGGAAGAAATTATGATAAAGAAGTGCGGTTTGCAAAAAAGGGCCCACAAGGTAGGCGGATTTTTTTAGCAGCAAAGAAAAAAAAGTTAAAAATCACAGGTAGAGGGCGCTGACGACCCGAAACCCAATGTACAATACAACAGTTGTGTCGTAGAATGTTCTAGAGGTCATGTTGATCATTTGTTATTGCAAAAACAAATGAATGGAGCGTACTGGTGTCCGGTTCATTGTGTTTCGGATCATCAGCGCCCTCTACATGTGATTTCTTAACTTTTTTTTTCCTTTTTTGCTGCTAAAAAATTTCGACTACCTTTTGAACAGAGTTGGGCAGTATCGAAAATACATGTATTTCAAATACATTTTCAAAATACATTTGTATTTTGTATTTTAAACCTTTAAAACAAATGTATTTTGGTAATGTATTTTGAAATGCTTTTTCAAAGTATTTTGTATTTTCAAAATACTCAAAATACATTCCTCCGGATTTCAAGCTGTCGTGTCTAAACCGCAGATCCTAGATTTGCAGCAGGGAAACACATGCCTGTCTGTTTTGAATAATTTTCGAATTCGTTTCTGGAAGTTTATATGTACACATTGTTTAACATTTGACACGATGTACGATAAGCATATTAATGAATCGGATGTTAACTTCTGCAGAAGTATTTTTGCTGATTAGTCATAAACATAGTTTTTATAATTCATAACATTCAATGAGAATTACAAAAAATTGTTGTGTGAAAATTGTTTTATAGGCAGGTGTTGCCTATTTAAAATACATTAGAAGTGTAATGCTGTTAGTTTCTGCACAGGCTCATGGAAATAACTGCTAAATCTCACAATGAACATTTCAGGGGCGCCATTTGGGCCCCCAAGGAATTAGACATTTCTGAACGCAACCTGTGTTAAAAGTAAAAAAAAAAAAAAAGAAACCTTCTGGAAGGAAACAGGAAACATGTGAGATTAATGAAGATATTATATGACTATCAAAGATATAATAGACAATCTGGGAAATTTTGAGGGACTTGGCGAAGCCCCCCCCCCCTTTGAGAATTTGATATTTCAGAGTGTAGCATTCATTACGAATTTAAGAGTAATGGGGAAAAATAACGTGTGTGATTAATGGAGATGTATTATTGAATGACTAACAAAGGCGTAATATAGACAACAGACACGTAAATCGCATATTTCAAATTCAAATAGCCCCAAAACATGCAAAATAACTCAAAAGATTTTTAAATCTGTTCTCAAATCCAAACTTGTAGCTTTCTTACACATATTTAAAAAACCATTTAATCTTAGACGCATGAAATTGATTACTGATGTTATTAAAAACTATGAAGTCGCTTTCCCATTTTCCGATAAAGGTGAAAGATATCTCAGTACTTGTAAAGAATTTCCTTACGATATAGTCCGAGAAAGGTCGTTATGATACAGTAATCGCTTATAACTCAAGACGTGATACATTTATTGGAAAATGTAAAACGCTATTCGATTCCAAATCGCCTCAATAATTATGCCGAATAATTTATTGCTTTTAGGTTTAGAAGTAAGTCCAGGAATGTATCAAAAAATTTCGCATTCTTGAGAAGAAAAACATATTTTGAAGAACTTCTTTTAAATAACACATATTCATTATATGAAAACTTTTCAGTAATTGCGGATTGCGCAAATACTTAAATAACTTGTCACATTTGATTAAGATAGAAACATTAACGTCAAACAGACACTTAAAACACTACATGATTCATCGTCGAAGTTGAATTTCCTCCATCGCATAAAAGGTAAGTAATTTTTAAGAAAAAAAAAACACTTCAAGGGATTGTTTCTCAGCTTCGTGGGTTTTTTTTCCCCTTTATTGTTATTCACGCATTGAAGCCATTGAAGTCCTGCACAACTTGAAAATTCCATTTAAATTAATCAGAAGCTCGGTCAAAATCTCAAAACTATTATTTATTGATCAGAAACACCGAAATCTGACCCCAATTTTGGTACACTTTAACCCGAAACAAATCAAAATTAATCAATATTTTAATGTGTGGAACAGTACACTGTAAATATCAATTTTATAAAGCAAAAACATGTCCGTAAGTAACGTTGAGGGCATGTGAACGGTGGCAACACCTGACGTGCAAATTTCGCTTTTGCTACGATTTTCAGTTCTAAACATCGCACAATTTCAATTTTCATACCTTCGAATAGGAAAAAGATGTTTTTTCAAAAGCAATTTGTTTAAAAACTGTATCTCAATTGACTGATTTTTTATGGGTTAAAAAATAATTTTCAAGCATGTTTTCTTTTTAAATCTTTCTCTGTAGCGTGCTGCCCGATTGCGAAAGATTAACATGCTTGCACTTAAAACAATATAAATAGTTCAGCATTTGTTTCCATAACGAGAACCATCCTAATATTCCAAAACGAGTTAAAATTCCTTTAAGTACATAAAATGGTAAAAGAATATAAATAAAACACAAATTTAAAAGCAAAAATTTTTTGCGCTTAAAGGCAACAGAGCGACTTCTATGGGGATTTCTTTGCTTATTAACTCCTGGCATGCGGCTAATATGAAAGAATCGCTTTTAATAAATTTCTAAATTTCACTTGACTACGTAATTGATATTTTTCATTCAAAAATGCTTTTCAGTGTTGTTCGTGGGCAATTAAAAATATATATTAAATGTAAAAATCTATCTAAGTTTTCAAAATAAAAATTGGATTTCACCTATGTTCTTTAACTTAAGAACCCCTGGCTGGCTCCCCTAATATCCCTACTATCAACTTTATCCTTTATGTAGACGAATGAACATATAAATATACTCATTTACATTCAAATATATAAGTTTTTACACCTAAGGAAATATTGCGGTTTTATCTTTTGAAAAACGAATTACCAAACACGAAACTGTGCCGAATCTGAAACAATTAGAGACATGCAGGGCAAAAAAAAAAGAATTTGTATTTATTTTACGGAGTGTAAAAAAGTGTTCCAAGAAAAAAGATCAGTTTTACATTAAGAAATAGCAGAAACTTTACACATAAATCCTGATCCTGATTCAGGCATGTGCTCAAACCCCATGGGAGCAAAATTTGGGAGACGGCAAAAGTTTGGATACAACAAATTAAATTTTAAGTATATATTAAATTTTGAGTATATTTTTTAATTTTGAAAATATAGACAAAAGTTAGAAATTAATTTTTCCAGCATATAAGTGTATCAGGTGAAATTATCGAAAGATACAAATTCATCATTGATTTAAACGGACAAAATCGGTTTGCAGACTTTATTTAGTATTCGCATTTTTTCCCTGAAAAACAAAATAGTAAAAAAACTATTTAATTTCATTTTGCTGGAGAATAAATCACATCCTCCAATGTCACCAGACAGTCTGTCTGCATCATGCTTACACAATGAAAATAATTATCTGTTATTTTAAAGTGATATTTATATATTATGACTGTTTTGCATTTGCAGTTTATACTCATTTTAAGAAAAAATAATCAATATTTGGTGTTCAGTGGCGCCAACTTTTGAAAAATATTGGGTAGGTCTCAAAATTTTTAAGCAAAATGGCACGACCTGTTTTATTATTTGTTTATGTTATTCGTGAAATGTTTCTGCTAAAAGCATTAATATTTATTATACCATAAATATTATTACAAATAAAAAATGCAAGAACATCTCAGTCACTTAAGAGTTTTATGAATATCAGGGTCATTGCAAAATGGGTAATTTTCACTCACTGCTTTATGATCACTGATCAAATATACAGTAAATTTATCTTTTAAGAAATAATTATGCGTATACATGGACACATTTAGTGCTATTGCATGTCTGTAACGGCTGTCACTACTATTTTTTAAACAAAATTACGTTTTGAACGTCAGTAAAAGAAATTTTGTTTCCGAGAATTCAAAATATAAATAAATGTATTGTGAAAAAAAAAAAAGAAAAGAAAAGAAAACAAGGGAAATTAATGGGACTAGAAGAGCAAATTATTGGGTGGGCCCATGGGCGCCACTATTTGCGTTGGGGAGAGGGGGGGGGAGGGGAAGGAAATATATTACTTTTATCCCTTTCTAAATAAACCGTAGTATAAACATTTGTATAAATTCGTTTTAATTGACAGATTTTTAAGTTATTGGCGATAAATTCTGCTAACACTGGAAATTTCAAATATAGCCAATCAGGATAACAGGGTTACCATTTAGGGTAGAATCAGGGGATAAAATTTGCCAAAAGGTTTATTATTTAAAACGACGCTTTTGTATGATGATGTAGCTGAAACTCTGAAAAGATCTTTATTCTACGTGTACTTGGAATTTTTTCGCTTTAGTGTCCTTAAACATTTAAAAATGAAACGACAGAAAGTTCAAAAATCGTTAGAAGATTTTTTTGAGAAATCTAAACGCAAAGAAGTTGATTTAAATGTCAGAGAAACTGGACTTCACGAAAATGAAACTTTCGCTGAAAATTCAGCTTCCAGTTCCAGGTTGTTGGAAGATCAAGAAAATTCACAAAATATAGCATCGATGCTAGACAAACCTCATTTAAGCAAAATGAAAACTGATTCACCTTTACAACCGGCACTTGAAAATTATCCTTTAACAAAAGGGCGCAGATTTTCTCCTAATTGGTATAAGCAACATGAGTGGATTGAATATTCGGAAAAAGAAGATACTGTTTATTGTTTCGCTTGTCGTCATTTTTCAGAAAACCTTTTGCTGAAAGGTAAAAAAATGGGATGTCGTACTTTTATTGACAAATGATTCAAAAAATGGAAAGATGCTAAAGCTTTGCTCTTCCAACATTCTCAAAGTGAGAGACATTTATCATCTATGACTGCCTGGAATAATTTTAAAAGTATATCTGATAATAAAACTTTATCTATTGCTTCTCAGCTGTGCACCACACGATCGACAGAATTTTCAGAAAATCGCGAGCACATCAAAACATTATTTAGAGTTGCAAGTCTCTTAGGACGACAAGGATTGTCATTTAGAGGACACAATGAGTCGACAGAAAGCAGCAACAGGGGGAATTTCATCGAATTTCTTGAAACAATGTCTAAAGAAAATGAAAATTTGAAAGCCAAAATGTCACGGCGCTATGGTCATTATACATCACATGAATATCAAAATGATATAATAACAGTTTTGGGACAAAAAATTAAGGAAACAATAATATCAGAAGTAAAGCAAGCAGGATACTTTTCGCTGTTAGTGGACGAAACGAAAGATTGCTCTAAGAAGGAGCAAATGGCTTTAATTCTTAGATATGTTCATAATGGTTGCATTAGAGAGCGCACGGTGGGTGCATATCATATGAAAGATTTAAGTGCAGAATCATTGAGCAACTTTATAATTGAATTATTAACAAGCTATGGCCTTGATTTTAATTTTTGTGTGGGACAATGCTACGATGGAGCAAGCGTTATGAGTGGATGGGCTAATGGGGTGCAGGCTAAAATAAAAGAAGTGGCTCCAAATTCATGCTACATTCATTGTTATGCTCACAGACTTAACTTAGTTATAATCGACACAATAAGCAACATAGTGGGCTTAAAAGAATTCTTTGCTATTATACAGAATTTGTATAACTTTATATGCAATAGCAACCCTAGGTATCAACTCTTCATCGAATGCCAAAAAGAACTTGGATTCCAAACTATTTTAACTTTAGAAAGAAACGCAGCGACTCGTTGGTCTTATTGGCATCATTCTATCACAAAGATTATAAATACATATGAAGCTATAGTAATGGTTTTGGATTTAATTTCCGATTCTCACACTGAAGCATCTGCAGAAGCTATTGGCTTAAAAACAAAATTGGAATCCCGTAAATACATCGTTTATATCTACATACTAGAAAACATTTTAGGTGTAACATATAATCTTTCAGAACAACTGCAATCAGAAAATATAAATTTGTCTAAAGCAGCAAGTCTTATATATGTTGTGAGAGAGGAATTAAATAACTCTCGCTCTGATGAGGAATGGAGTAAACTTTTCAAGAAATCTGAGGACTTTGCTCAGAAACATAATGTCAGTTTCGAGGATTCTGCATGTGTTAAAAGAAAAAAGAAAATTCCATCAAAACTGCAATCTTATCTTTTTACTGAAAGTGTTCCTGAACAAGACAATGAAAATTTGTCTTTTGAAACCGAAATGAAAAGAAGATATTTTATTCTTGTTGACAGAATTCTAGCTGAATTTGACAAAAGGTTTACTAGCAATCAAACACTTTTGCAAGCTCTTGAAGCATTAGATCCAGAAAATGAATTTTTCTTAGAAACTGAAAAAGTAACGATATTTCTAGAGCTTTATCCCAATTATTTTGACGAGATTTACCTTTTATCCCAATTAAGAATTGCCAAAAAGTATGTAATGGACCAGCTTCCCAATGGAGAAAATTGTGATTTAATAACTGCACTTAATATCGTTGAGAAACTGCCAACAGCCTTTTCGGAAATAATAAAAGTTATAAAAGTCTCTTTAACTCTCCCAATCAGCACTGCTTCAAATGAACGATTTTTTTCAGTTTTAAAACATGTGAAAACGTACTTGAGATCAACAATCAGCAACGAAAGATTAGATAGCTTGCTGTTAATGTCTGTGAAAAAAAAATTAGTAAAATCCTTCAATCTGGATGAACTTGTAGATAATTTTGCAAAAATGCGTCCTCGTCGGTTTCCTTTATTGGATTAATTGAAACAGGTTTCTATTTATGTTTTCTTTCATTACTTAAGGGGACAGTTTACCTTTACAACAATTTTGTTTATTTAAAAAAAAAAAATATGGTTCAAATTGTGAACTCACTGCATTTCAATGTTCAACTAAAAGTACATTAAAAAAAATTAAATGCATATTTAATTAAAATTTTAGCACTATTTTTAAAAAATTTGAATTTTTTAAAATCTCTAGTAATTTTTTAAATATTGATATTTTTGACCAGTTAAAAAAAAAAGAAAAAAAAAGATTTTCAAATGCGTAGTACACAAGACAGTGCATGGAGTTTTAGATACATCTAAACATCTATATACATCTATATCATCTATATACATCTTTAAATATAATTTTTTTTTTACAGATATATATATATGGTGTAAAATGCTGAAATCTAACACATCTTCATATACTTTTATGTCAAAAAAAGAAAAAAAAACTGAATTCTATGCTTAGATTTATCACATATGTAATAAAGAACATGTACAAAAAAAGTTTAAATCTCTATCTCAAATACAAAAAAAGCCCTAGCATTTTTAAAACAGGAAAGTGAAGAAGATATGAACATGAAGAAAAAGCCATTTAAAGTTTTAATTTGGGTGTATTAACAAAATGCACAATATCTCGCGATATAGTTGCCGTATGGGTAAAAAGGAGGTGTCAAAATATTCACAATTAATCAGGCTTTCATTTAATATTAATAAAAGAAAATTGATTTTTTGATCAATTTTGAGGTAAACTGTCCCCTTAATAAAAAATTACTTAACCAAGTGCAAATATTTTTTATTAACAACGAGTTTATTATTATAATGACATTTTATTTATCTAAAACTATATCAAACATTGTATTTTACATATAATTAAAGTAAATATACTGTATTTATTTATATCGTTCACTTGGAAAAAGAATGCCACAACACGAAAAAGTGGAGTTTTACAAAAGATGTATTTAAAGTTTAATTATAACATTACATTGAGTGCGCTGTAAGGCTGCCACAGCTGCTCTCCAGTGGTAAGTATTAATACTGAAATTGCGACGTTATTTCTCGAAAAAATATTATACATAATTTGAAGACTAAGAAAAGAACCCCCCCCCCCCCCCCCCCACTATGTGATCATTAATCCATATTTATAAATTTTACTGAGATGTGCATAAAAAGTATTTAAGACGTTTATTGTTGCTTTATGTATTTTCACGAGAATGCAAAATTTACTTTGTTGTTTATAATTCATTTAAAATTATGTTGACATCTTAATTGCCGTTTTTATAGACAGAGAAATCTTTTTATATGTAGTCCTATCTGTGTTACAATGGTATACATTTCTTTATGTTCAACAGTAACCAAACACTATTTCAAGTTAATTAAATTTATACTGTATATTTGTACAATTAACAAGAGAAGTTTTTGCATTGAGCAAAAGACTGATTTAATAGAGAAAATCTCTCTCTCTCTTTTTCTTTCTTTTTTTTTTTTTTTCTTTTTAATATATAACTTGGAAATTCTGCATTGTTATATTATTCTCGTTTTATATTTATTATAGCTCTAAAACTGCTTTTTGGGGTTGAACGTTTGCCGCGCAAAAAATTGGCACAGAAAATAAAAAATTAACGCTACTATTTTTAAAAACAATCTTTGTGGTCCTTTTTCTACAATATTTGCAATAAAAATCTATCACGAAGTTTATTTTTCGGAAATAGTGGTGTTAAACTTTTATGACAACATTTCCTCTGCGACAAACGTTAAACCCCACTGGTAATATTAACTTTGCTATGTTGTTTTGTTAAACTAGATGTTATTTTATTATTTGGATTACTCATTTTAACACTTTCCAACATAGCTGAAAAGTGTTTATGAATTCAGTTTGTCTGTCGGTCCGGGCTCTAACTCGCGTCAATAGAGTCTGATTACCATGAAATGGATATATGTTATTGGTGTTTACTATGGCATGTTCGGTATTGGAAATGACGTATGTAGCATTTATGATTCATCTACAGGGACACTCAAAAGAATTCAGTTACATGACGGTATATAGAGAAAAATCGTTTGCAGTGCATTTTAATAACATTACACTATTTTAAACAAACTGAAATTGATATATGTATCACTGAGGTGTACTACAAGGTTTTTATGGTGAGCATAGGATTTATCGTTCGTTTACAGGGACACATCCATAGATTATATACAGGGCTGCACAAAAAAATTGTATATTTTCTTCGGCTATTCATGACAGTAGCAGCAATTGGTTATTCAAATACGTTACAGCTATGCGTTTTCCAAATTGTTCATTTAGACATCATCTTTCACCTTAGTAAAATGTGAAGTTTTGTTATATTATTGTGAATGTTTTGGAAAGTGTTTCATAATCTATGCTATACGCATGATTTTTCGTTCTTCTTTAAGTATGTTGCGGGTAACAAACATGTGTTTGCTTCTCGCGAGATAAAAAGGTTGAGTATGGCTGTATCTAAGTGAACATAATTAAATTGTGTTTCCATTAAATCTGCAATCTGATTATTTTTATAAATGTGTAAAGCAGGCCTTGATATATATTTTTTCTTTTGTAGATATTTTAATTATACACCAATAGGTTTTAAAAAAAGTACTTGCATTAATCTCCACTACCGCTTCCTCAAAAAAGTTTTGCAATGGTGCCCCTTGTCTTTCGCCGTATGTGTTGGCAGCATGGAAGTCGGTATTAAAGAATTTTTATGATTTATTCTAGTTGCAGTAAGATCTATGAAAATAGAAATGCTAAAAACTGGAAGCAAATTCCTTCTTAACATGTAATTACCTACTTGTATGATTAGTCTTTCGTTATCGGACCATGAAATGTTTTTGTTTAATAGTTGAGTCTGTTTTGACAGGTTTTAGCATTATATAGTAAAACCTCTTAAAGAAGGAATTGTAAGGGACGGGGAAAAGTTTCTTTTAAGTCTTAGCAAGTACAATTATCTGGTGATTTTTTCGTCTAAAGTTCACTTTTTTTCCGTTTGAGAAAAAAATCGGTTATAGATGAGATTTTGCTTTCTCAAGTTTTACAATGATATATTTATGCTCTCCGGAGGTGTATTATAGAGTGCATGCTTTAACAAGGAATACCTCAGAAACGAACCTGCCTATAATGGGATATTCCCAACGAAATGAATAGCTTGAACCTACTAAAATAAAAAAACTGTCTAAAACGGAATTTTTCATCTGGGCTTTGTGATTTCATATTCGAAATTTTTACTCTTTTTGCATCCATGATTCAGTAAAATTTTCCAGTTTGAGGGGCATGGAGAGGAGGGAGGGGGGGGGGGGGGTTAAAGACTACCCGGACTCCACGCTTGGCTATACCACAGCCATCAAAGAAATCTTTGCCCCCCCCCCCCAAGAAAATTCTGAAATGGCGCCCCTGGAAAATTTATCAAAAGAATTCATTATAATAACACACAATATGTGCTATTAGACATGAAATATTTTTAATGTTCTCTTGATGATAATAATAATAAAAATAAAAAATAAGGGAAAATACTAGCAGTATAAAACAAGATGTTCGATCGTAGGTTAAATTTTTGAATGACAAAACAAACTTCAAAACCTATTTAAAGGTAAGGTATTAGTCTTAAAACCATCATATATTGATTTTAAGATTATTTTCTAGTTTCTTAGTACTCATTCCATCGAGGTTCTAATATGATTTACCATACCTTTGATATACATTTAATTGGGATTGAACTTTAATACAAAAGTAGTTCAATTTATTTACAAAGTATGCAAATGTGCATTAAACTGTATTGTGTATTTATACAGAGTATATTAGATATTAGATGTTTAAATGCGGATTTGGCTTTATTATAGTTATAGTGACTTGGCATTCCAAAACTTTTTGATACTTCATTTTTTATTTGAATGTGCGAAGCTAACCCTGGCTTCCTGGTTCACAGAACATACTAATTGATGTACAAAACATAGATGAAAATCATTTAAATTGAAAACTCTAATACATTTTTTATGTTTATTTTTTTTTCTCTAACAACACACACACACAAAAAATTATATGAAAAATATAAATTATGCATTTAAACAAAGTTTTGATATTTATTAAAAACAGTACTTTCGCATTAGCTACATGTCAAAGATTAATAGCCAAAGCAATAGTCAAAGAATTCACTAATTATGGCTGCGTTTTTTATTCTACTTATTTGAGTGGTAGTTCGATTATATGTCGGTTACATCTGTATTTATGTATTTATTTTGATGAACTTATAATATCGTTATCAAATATTACCCAGGGACAAATGATAAACTTATTTACACCATTTTAAGTGCATACAAGTAAATCTTCCGCAATCGGGCTGCACTCGATATAATTTATTTTTTTAAATAATGCTCATTTTGTTTTAAACTATAGCAAATCCATAAATTAAGATAGTTTTCAAACAAATTGCATTTAAAAGTAGATTTTTTATCTATTCGATGGTGTAAAACTTCAAATTGTGCAATGATTAGACGTTAATAGATTTGCTAAAAAGAGAAAATTATTACTCAGATCGTTGCCATCGTCAATATGGCATCAGCGTTACTCATGGAAATGTTTTTGTTTTATAATACAGACCAGCGATCTCAGTAAGATTAAAGATGCCCGATATACTGGGCAGTGTATAGCACATAGGCGAAAATCATTTTTTAATTGAAAACTAATAAATATTTTTAATTTAATATATTTCCTTGGATTTCTAACCAACTGTACCGAAAAAGCATTTATGAGACTTTTTTATTAGCCACATACCAGATTGGAAATTTCGTTATGGAATATTACACATAAACAAACAAATGCTCAAGTGCATCGTTATTTTAAGTGCAAAGGTTAATCTTCCGTAATTACGTCGCACGAATATTTGCGAGATGGGTTTTAAAAAATTCAAGCTTGAAAATTGTTATAAAAATCCTTAAAAGCTGGGTAAATTGTGATACAATTTTTAAAGAAATCGTATTCGAAAGTATTTTTTTTTCTATTCCATTAGTTGTGACTATTAATATGAAATTAGAGTCTTCACGGATATCTTTTTTGCTTTATAATATAGATTCACGCACATCTTTTTCGCTTTATAATGTAGATTCACGGACATCTTTTTTGCTTTATAATACAGATTGTTTGTAAAATAATTAACACAGTTAAGATATAAATTTAGCTGAGCAAATTTTTTATCGCAAAACTGTATCTTCATTCTTTTTCGAGCTTCAATAGAAAACGAAAATGGAAATTTTAACCAATTAATATATAGTATCCATATGTGTATACAAATATGTTATTAATTTAATTAATCGCAAGCACATACATCTTACAAAGACACATCATTATGTATATGTGAGTATGTGCTGTGCATGTGTTTGTTTAAAATAAAATCGCAAATATTATTAAAACATTATTTTGTATGGTTTTATAACTAATAATAGTCATAGGCGTTTATTCATTATTAACTGATGTTGTTATTTACATATTAAAAGTTTGAAAACCGAGATTATTGTTCATTGTACATAGAGTTTCAAATTGTTTAATATTTGTTTTTTAAATTAATTGAAAATGTATCAAGAAAATATTTTTTACGATAATAAATGTAATATAGTTTTATAATATAAATTATGAGGATATTCAATGTGTTATGAACGTTTAAATTATTTTAATTCAGTGACTTATTCACAACCAGTTATGTATCAAGATAATATTTTTAGTATAATAAATGTAACATAATTTTATAATAAAAATGATGAAGATATTCAATGTGTTGTGAACGTTTAAGTTATTTTAATTCAGTGACTTATTCACAACCAGTTAGGTAGCTCGTTGCGGCACCCTCTTATGGGACCATGATAATGCTCCCCGCACCTCCTTAAACTGTAAAATTACCTCCCCACAAAACACTTTGCATCAATAAATTTTTGAAATTTCGAAATGTATTTTGTATTTTAAATGTATTTTGAAAATACATGTATTTTGTATTTCGAACTTTTTAATTTTGAAAAGTATTTTGTAATTTGTATTTTAGGTTCTAAAACCAATGTATTTTGTATTTTGTATCGAAAAGGATTTTTCGGTGTATTTTGCCCAACTCTGACTATGTGTGGCTTCTATGTTCGATTCATATGAGCATCCGCGTTTTTGTTCAAATTTACTCTTTTTATTATTGTTTGTTTGTTTATTTACTGTTGAATTTTGTCAGAGAAAGTATATTGTATCTATTTGATTTTTTACAGTAAAAAAGTTTTTGTCCCTAATTTATTCAGTAAAGTAATAAATATTATCTAGTAGGAAGCATTATAAATATTATTAAGAATAATACTTTGTAATTGCTGCTTTTTTTTAATATGTTTTTACTTTTTTATAAGAAACTTTCTATTTATGCTTGACAAATAAATCTATTAAATGAAAAGCCGAGTAATTGCGTTAGTTCATCGCCTCTTATTCGCTCCAAGCGAACACCATTTTATTTTTACCTTTGTAAGTCACTTTTACAACTTTACCCGATGAACAGTTTCGCTGGTAAGCAGGGATTTACATTACAACTATAGAGCTTTCCTTTCTTTAACCCTTTAAGACCCAACCCGCACGATCGTGCGGGTTAGACATTCATTTAATTGTTTGCGTCTGAGTCGTTTATAATAAAAACTCGAATCGAATGATCGTTCTGGTTTGCAGATAGAGTAAAGTATCATTTTTTAACAACAGGTTATGGTTACAGTCCATGTTTTACTTTCTACGGGCATGACTAGCTTTACATATACACCAGGTCTTAAAGTGTTAAGCTAGATGTTCTTTGTTAGGGCTGTCTTGAAAATGATTTGAATATTTCTGGAAAATTTCTTTATGTATCTGACACAAATTTTGTGTGCGCTTTATCTTAAGAACAAAAGTACACTAGACCAAAAATGCAGCTGATTAGGTTTGGATGTAAATCACTCAAATGTAGATGTAGTAGATGACTGCACGGTCTTGACTGCCGGCAAAGTGAGGACAATTTTTCAAGCGTACCGGTAGAATAAAGACGATTTTTTAATAGGCCGGGCCGAGAAAAAAGTAAACGGGCCAATAGGGTCGGGTTGAGTATAGTTTATCATCAATTGAGTATAATTTATCATTTTATCAACCATCAGCCCGATGTAACAAAGTTAAGAGGACCAAACTAAGCTGATAATATATGATTAATTTATAGCGAATGCCCCATGGAAACGAATACAGTTTACTAAGCAGGTAGTGTTATACTAACATATCACCACAAAATAATTTTGGGATGTTGTTGTTTTCCCAAGCTTTAGCACTGCAAACATACTCGCATTTCACTTTTTATGAAAAATGGCGGTCACAACCTTGAAGTTTGATATTTTTACAGTGAAGAGAAAATTTTTTCAGGGCTTCAAAATTTCACATTATTTATTAAATATGATCTACTTCAACATAACAAAAAATAAATAAATAAATAAATAAATAAATAAATAAATAAAAAAATCAAGCAAAACAAAAAATACAACTATCGTACTTGTCTGATTTTCAAAATAATGGCTCTTAAATATTTTAATGCTTAAAATTATGTTATAAATTATTAAAATGTAAGAAGAACAAAAATTACAATCTTTATATAATATTTTGCCTATTAAATAATTGCAGTTTGAAATATTTATTTATAAGTTTAATTTCTTAAAAGCTCATTACCTATTAGACTTTTTTTTTCAGTGTTTTATAATACGTTTTGGCATATTATTAAACAATTTTATGAAGAAAAGGTGTTACCAAATGATTTAGTCAAGAAAAAATACAATAGTTTTAGTAAAATTTGTGTAATTATTGTAAAATTTTAAAAGTATACTAAATTTTAAAAACCACACATCTCTTACAATTTTGAGCTTCTTTCAACATGCTTTCTATACTTTTCTTACAAGTACGGTCGATATACATATATATATATATATATATTATATATGCATTATTTATAAAGAGTAAGAGATTTATAGTACTAAAAATCTAAACTCCAATTTTATGATATACACCTTAAGAATCTTCCGTTAGAAAAACTGAGTCAGTTTAACCCTTAAATGCATAGTGATGCATACCTACATCACTTTTTATTTAATTATTAGCAACCAGTATATTTATATGGAAATATTAATCCTGTAAAAATTACAAAAATATAAAATTAAAAATCTATCTTAAAATTTCTAGTGTCTAATCTTTAATATAAGAGTAAAAAACATAATTCTTAAAAAATAATTCATGCATTTAAGGGTAAAGTTTTACAAAATAAAAAATTATGTACAATAAGGTATTTATATTCATATTTAAAATATTTACTAATTTGCGATATTTTAGTTTTTACTTGTATTGTAGATGTGCAACATACGAAAAGGTTGAAGTATTATGCGAAAAATGTATCTTTGATTTTTTTTCATTATCTTTCCTGTGTTATAAGCCTTTCAAAGAATCACATATATATATATATTAAATAAAATAAAAAATCATGCATTTAAGAGTTAAAAATACACTGCTAAAAACAATTAGGTGAGCACATGATTTTATCAAAATTACGCAAAAAATTACATCGATAAGTAACGTAAAACAAAACATCCATAATTTAAAGCGTAGTAGAAAACATATAAAGATAACTTCACATGTAAATTAAAGTTTATGACGATAAAACTAAAAAAAGGAGATAAGTTCAGAAATCAGTATTTTGCAGAAACATCTGTTTCAATGTCTCAGTTGTAAAATTCATTTACTCAGCTTGTGTTTTGAGAAACGTGACGACAAAGTCACAACAATGTTATTTACTGGACTTCATGGCTTGGCGTGTTATAAGGACAGTTGAATCTGGGGAAACACAACAAAGTGTAGCGACTGTTGGGGTCACAAGAAGTGTCAATGCAAGGCTGTCGAATTGATTCCAAAACACATGGAATGGTAGACATCGACAAGGTCAAGATCGGCCACAGTGGCGTACCCAGGATTTTATTTCGGGGGGGGGGGGGGTGACTTAAATTTCCATAATGTTCTAAATCTTACGAAACACGTTGAACTGTGTTGTAAACAGAAATCATTTTTGACAATTAGGCCGTAGTCAGAGGGGGGAAAGGGAGGAGGGGTGATTTTGTTCCGGCTTTTAAGAAAATTTAAGGCATGAGGTTCTGAAAATTAAAAAAATTCGATCATCAGTCCGAAAATTTGGACTTAAAAAAATATCGAAATTTTTGACAAATGATCGCTGAAGAAAATCATTTTCGTTAAAGGATCGAGGAAAAATACCGAATTTTGAAAAAAGGGCTCGAGGATACAATACGAATTTTGTCAAAGGATCGTGAAAAAAAGTCAAATTTATTCAAATGATCGCGGAGAAAGCGCGAATTACGCCAAAATGCTCATGGAGGTAACGCGAGTTTCCTCAAATTATCACGGAGCAAAAGGGAATTTCATGAAATGATCCCGGAGGAAACACGAATTTCGTTAAATGAACACGTAAAAAACCGGAATTTCATCAAAGGCCTCAGAGAAAACGCGAATTTCATGAAAAGTCGCGGAGAAAACGCGAATTTCGAAAAAGGGCAGCGAAGCACTCCGTCAAAGGGCAGCGAAGAAACGCGAATTTCGTTAAAGAATCGCTAAAAACGCTAATTTCGTCAAAGGTAAATAGAAAAAACGTGAATTTCGTCAAAAGGCAGCAGAAAAAACGCGAATTACGTCAAAAAGACGAAAAAAAGCGCGAATTTTGTCAAAAAGCAGCGGAAACACAAATTTCGATGAAGGATTGCAAAAAAAACGAAAATTTCGTCAAAGGATCTCTTGAAAAAAACACGCATTCCGTCAAAGGGAAGCGGAAAAAACGCGAATTTCGACAAAGGATCGCAAAAAAATCCCCGAATTTCGTGAAAGGGCCACAGGAAAGAAAACGTGAATTTCGCCAAAAGGTTGCGGAAAAAGCACATTAAGACAGAAAGCCGCGAAAAAAAACATGAATTTCATCAAAAGGCTGCGGAAAAAAGCAAATTAACACAGAAAGCCGCTAAAGAAACACGAATTTCGTCAAAAATCCGCGGAAAAAAGCAAAATTCGTCAACGGATCTAAAAAAGACGAATTTCGTCAAAGAGCTGCAGGAAAAACCCGAATTTCGTCAAAGAGCCGCAGAAAAAATGCGAATTTCATCAAAAGTCGCGGAAAAACGCGAATTTCGAAAAACGCGCACTCCGTCAAAGGACGGCGGAAAACGCGAATTGTGATAATGGATCGCAAAAAAACGGGAATTTCGTCAAAGGGAAACAGAAAAACACGTGAATTTCGTCAAAAAGCCGCAGAAAAAACGCGAATTACGTCAAAAATATGAGAAAAAAGCGAGATTTTTTCAAAAAGCCGCAACAATAAAATTTCGACAAAGAATTAAAAAAAAAATGCGTATTCAAAGGGCCGTGTAAAAACGCGAATTTCGTCAAAGGATCACAAAAAAGCAAAATTCATGAAAAGGCCTCAGAAAAAACGCGAATTTCTTCAAAGGGCCTCAGAAAAACGCACATTTCGTCAAAGATCCGCGGAAAAAGCGCGAATTTCGTCAAAGGCCTGCAGAAAAAATGCGAATTTCGTCAAAGATCTACGGAAAAAACGCAAATTTGGTCAAAGGCCCGCAGAACAAAATGCAAATTTCGTCATGAAGCCGCAATAAAACTCAAATTTCGACAAAGGCTAGCAAAAAAAAACTTATTTCGTCAAAAAAAAAATGCGTATTCAAAGGGCCGTGTAAAAACGTGAATTTCGTCAAAGGATCACAAAAAAACACAAATTTCGTGAAAGGGCCTCAGAGAAAACGCAAATTTCGTCAAAGAGCCTCAGAAAAAAAGCAAATTTCATCAAAGATCCGCGGAAAAAACGCGAATTTCGTCAAAGTGCCTCGGAAAGAAGTAAATTTCCTCAAAAGATCACGGAGAAAATGCGAATTTCATCAAAGCGTCTTGATAAAACCCGAATTTCATCAAAGGGTCGCGGAAAAAGCGCATACAAACATCTATGTTTATTATTATAGGTATAATTTTTAAACTGAAATAATATGTTGGACAACTTTTTAAAAATCTGGTTAACCCGAACCCAATTTGCAGGAATCTACACTCAGCCTGATATTGACCTGAAATGAAAACAGAGTTAACCCAAACTGCAACAAAAATAATTAGTGCCAGGAAGGTATCCCCCCCCCTTCCCCCCTCTACTGTAATCTTTCAGAAAATTTGCTGTGAATTTCAGAATTTTTTTTTTTTTACTCAAAATCAACCATGGAGGCGGGGAGGTACGGGTCCGATCCTGAGGCCGTCCCACGTCGAAATATGTTGAAAAGCGTTTCTGGGTTTTTTTTATATATACTTTCATTTGAAAGAAAGTCATTGTAGCTTAAAATCTATAAAATTGTTCTTCCCACCCCCGAAACTAAATTCTGGCTACGGTTCTTGTTTTACAATAAATTAATATTGTAACAGACACAAAATATTTTTTGTATACACAAAATATTTTTATACACATATATAAAATAACGACTGTTTATTATTTGTGCACAAGTAATAATAATGAATTTAAACCGTTCCAAATGAAAAATACTGGCTGGAAAGTTAGGACGGAAAAGGAAGATAAGTGGGAGGAGGGAATTTTTCGCGGTCCTTTGACGAAATTCTCATTTTTTCCGCGATCTCTTGACAAAATTTGCGTTTTTTCGAAGCCCTTTGATGACATTCTCGTCTTTTTCGCTACCTTTTGTTGAAATTCTCGTTCTTATTTTGCACCCTTTAACGAAATTTGCGCTTTTTTCACGATCCTTTGACGAAATTTACGTTTTGTCCGC
Source organism: Maratus speciosus (assembly GCA_963932465.1). NCBI lineage: Eukaryota > Metazoa > Arthropoda > Arachnida > Araneae > Salticidae > Maratus > Maratus speciosus. The sequence continues at coordinate 126,921,981 of OZ010796.1, read as the reverse complement.
GATTATTTGACGAAATTTGCAGTTTTTGTTTTACGAAATATGCGTTTTTGCGGCATTTTGGCGTAATTCGCGTTTTTCCCGCGATCCTTTGAAGAAATTTGTGTTTTTTCGCGATCCTTTAAAAAATTTCGCGTTTTTTCAGCTAGCCTTTGAAGAAATTAGTGTTTTTCCGTGGCCCTTTGACAAAATTCGCGTTTTTTTTTTCATGGCCCTTCAACGAAATTCGCGTTTTTTCCGCAATCCTTTGACCAAATCGACATTTTTCCTGCAATACTTTGGCAAAATTGGGATTTTATCTGCGAACGAGTGATGAAATTGATTTTTTACGACGACCATTTGTCAATATTCGGGACTTTTTGTAGCTGAATTTTTTGAATTTTCGGAACCGAATGCCTTAAATTTTCGGAAAATTCGAATCAGAATCACCCCTACTTTTAATTGTGCGCGAGCAATAAATGAATTGTACATAAAATTGGGGAATATTTTCAAATTTTTGGAATTTAAAAAACAATGTTACAAAAACAAAAAAATATGCTTTTTTTTTCAAATTTTTTTCATTTTGAAAATAGCTTTTTTGTTTCCAAGTAAATTTGGTCGCAGGACTGAGGAGGATATTGGATTAACGAAAAAGACAAATTCGTGGCATGCCAGAAAAAAAAAAATTATCTCAAAAAGAAAGCCTTTCACTGCGATCCTTTCGGAGACGAAAAGGAGCTGTAACCTCATAACCCCTGTCTTCATCAACTTCTTTGGGTATTGTATGCTGGGGCATCACTGCACACTAATATATGAAGCTAACGAGAATACCTGCATGGCAGACAAAAAATAGAAATTTACCTTAAAAGAAAGGAAAAAATCAGCATTTTTTTTCATTTCATTTTTGACTATTTCGAAAGGGGACTTGTAACTCCATGAGCCCCCTCCCCCTCGTTGGGTATACTGTGCTGTTGCAACTGTGCGCTGATATGAGACTAACCAGAATGGCTAGTTCGTTGTATTGCAGAAAACAAAGTTACAAATTTATCTCAAACAAAAAGGAAAAAAATGAGCAATTTTGGGGGGCAATAGGGCTGTAACCCTATTACCCCCATTTCACTTCTTTGGGTATAATGTGGTGTCACTGTGCATTAATATGGAACTAAAGAGAAGAGAGAGGCTAGTCTGTAGAATGATAGGAGAAAAAAAATACAAATTTATTTCAAAGAGAAAGAAAAAAAAGAGTAATATTTTTCATTTCATTTTCAACTATTTCGCGAGGAGGGTGCTGTAACCTCATCAGCCGCCGCCCCCTTTCTTTGGGTATGCTGTGATGTTAATGTGAGATTTATCTAAAAAAATAGGGATTGCAGAAAACAAAATTACGAATTTAGCTCAAACAAGAAGAAAAAAAATCAGCTTTTTTTTTTCATTTCATTTTCGACTATTTTGGGAGGAGGCCACCCTATTAGCCCTTTTCGCATCTTTGGGTATAATGTGATGTCACTGTGCACTAGTATAGAACTAAAGAGAAGAGAGCGGTTAGTCTCTTGAATTATAGGGAAGAAATATAAATTTATCTCAAAAAAAAAAAAAATCAGCACTTTTTCATTGCATTTTCGACTATTTTGAGAGGAGGGGCTTTAATTCCATCAGCCCCCTCCGCACCTTTGGTTATGCTGTGATGTTAATGTGGACTAACATGGGGTTAACGAGAATGGCTATTTTGCTGTATGACAAAAGAGAAAATTACAGATTTCTCTAAAAAAGTAAGGGATAAACACTTTTTCATTTAATTTTTCGACTATTTTGGGAAGAGGGGGAGGGGCTGTAACCCCATCAGCCCCTTTCTCTTTTTTGGTGTCAATGTGCACTAATTTGGAACTAAAGCGAAGGGAGCGGCTAGTGTGTTGAATCTGAATGATAAGGAAAAAATTGCAAATTTATCTCAAACAGAAAGAAAAAAATCAGCACAATTTTTTTAATTCATTGTCGACTATTTCGAGAGGGGGGGCTGCAATTCCATCAGCCCCCTCCCCATATTTGGTTATGCTGTGATGTCAATGTGGACTAATATGGTGTTAACAAGAATTGCTATTTTGCTGTATGACAGAAGAAAAAAATTGCAGATTTATCTAAAAAAAGTAAGGAAAAACAATTTTTTACAATTAATTTTTCGACTATTTTGGGAGGAGGGGAAGGGGGGGTTGTAACCCCATCAGCTCCCTTTCTCTTCTTTGGTATCAATGTGGACTAATATGGGAGTAATGAGAATGGGTAGTCCGCTATATGATTGAAAAAAATTAAATTTTTTTCCAAAAAAGAAGGAAAAAAAATCGGCCTTTTTTCACATCACTTTCGAACATTTCGGGGGGGGGGGCTGTAGTCCCATCAGCCCCCTCCCTTGGGTATGCCCATGGTCGGCCATGTTCTACCTCAGAAACTGATGACCGATATATCCTGTTAACAGTCATCGAGATGGAATGGGCAATGATACTCTGCTGCAAACACAGTTGTTCTTGGACACAGGACGAAGGGTGTGCAGCAAACTGTCTGAAATAGGCTTCATCAGGGTGGTCTCTATGCACGTAAGCCAATGGTCAGTATTCCGTTGATTTCAAGCAACTGTGCGGCCAAAGAAAATGGGCAACTGAACATCGAGTTTGGAGGCAACGTTGTTGGAACCAAATTCTGTTTGCAGACGAGTCCCGATTCAGTCTGGATGCGACATACGATGTGTTTTGGCATGGAGAGAAAGATACATTCAAAATAATCCTACGTTCGTTAGTGAAAGACCACATTACAGAGTAGGTGGGTTGATGCTATGGGTTGGAATCAGCATAGGTGGACGTAAGGGCCTGCATATCATTCAGAATAGCACTTTGACGGTCCGAAGTTTTACAGACGAGATACTGAGACCTCAAGTCGTATTTTATGTTGCAGCAATTAGTGATTTATTTTTTTCCATGCATGATAAGGCCAGACCTCATACAGTTCATCTTGTGGAAACATGCTTGAAGCTAAAACAATACAGCGTATGGAATGACCAGCATGCTCTCCTGACCTAAATCCGATCAAGCATATTTAAGGCATACTCAGACAATGCATTGCTTCGAGATCAAGGCCTCCTTTTACTGCCCGGGACTTGGAGATTGCAATTCTTGAGCAGTGGAACAGTATTCACTAAAGTCTTATCGATAACCTCATCGCATCCATGGAAAACAGATGTGCAGCGGTCTTAGCTGTTCGAAGAGACCACACGCCACATAAAAAATCTTACATCATTTATAACAGTTCTTTTTTTTTATCATTTACATGAAACCAAATTGTTGTCCAAAACCATCTTTTCATGTTCTTTCCGCCTTTTCAAAGAATAAAAGCTTCCTTACAATTTTTTTGCGTCTTTTTTTTCTGTATTGCGCATTGATACATATGTACTATCCATTTTATGCCCATACATGGCATTCTTGCACTGTTGTCTTCACTTTTTTACTTGCTCCTCTAATTATTTTGAGCAGTGTAGGAGAGACTAGGGAGGGTTGACCATACGGGAGGCTTGACCCACCCATCAATTTTCATATTTAAAAGAATTTCAGAGTTTTATCAATAGGTGTCAACCAAAGTTACTGGAATGCTCAAACAACAGTCTCTGTTTCATACAGATAATCGAAATAGGTGTGAAAAAATCAATTGTGAGGCATTTTTAGCCTAAAAATTGTGTTTTTTAAAAATATTTTGTAAGCTTTTTTCAGAAAAAATATATATCATAAAAATTTAAGTAAGTAGGTTTTAAGTAATGCAGAAATATCGGCCTTTAATTCCTTGCATAAAGATTATACAGTAAATTAGGCTTAGCATAGCGATGTGCTATTCTTTAGAAAAGGGCTATGTGGGGAGGCTTGGCTCAGTCAATGTGAAGGAGGATTGACCAGATGTTCAAGTATCCCTTAACACATTCACGACGGAAAACGAGAATCCTTGTTTTCATTCAGAAAACAACATTGACTAAGGGCGTGGTTTCTACCTTACAAAAAATGCATTTATATCATTTTGTCAATATATTTTTGTAGATTTTAAGATATTTTACATTAAATTCTGTTAGAAACAATAAGAAATATGTTTTTAGTTTTCGTTTGTGAAATATGCAGCCGGTGTCGCCACTATCCAGCAGTGTTTTCCCAATAACTCTAAGGAACTGAAAATCATCTCAATAATCAGACCTTCATTTCTTTTCACATAGAGGGCTGCACTACAGAAAAACTTACAAGGACATTACGAACTGAAATCTTAATTTGAATTCGTGATAGACAATAGTTTTCTGCAAAGATCAGCGGTTTTCTTTGTAAATTGAAACTGTTCAACAAAGACACCGTGCGTACACTCATGTAACCCTTTTTTTTCTATCGGATCTCGGCGTAGCATCTGTGTGATGAAGACGTAATTTTGTCTTCTCATTTTTTGCATTCTTTTTAATCAGGAAGCGATGTTTAACTCCTGAAGAATGCAGTTAATTCCAAACCTAGATCATTTAAATGTGTATTACAGTAATAATCAACCTCCAAAAGATTATGTAGTACTGAAAATGTGAGCAAAAAAAGGCCATAAAATAATAAATATTAAACTTAAATCTGATATACTAAATAATATTGATCGTTATTGAATATAGTATTATTGAAATGATAATAGATATCGAAAATATATATACGAAAAAAAATTCAAATATATTATGTATATAAAGTGATACAATATTGAAAATATATATACGAAAAAAAATTTTGAACATATTATATACATAAAGTGATATAGTACTGAAAGTATATATACGAAGAAAAAAAAAATTGAATATATTATATATATATATATATATAATGATTACTGACTGTTGCAGCGAAACAGCACCGAAAACTGGCGATATGAAGCAATTAAAATAATAAAACTTTGTAAAAAATCACCATAAAATTAAAACAAAACACAGGACGCGTTTCGAGCTAAAAACATAACAGCTCGTCATCAGCTAAGCTGATGACGAGCTGTTATGTTTTTAGCTCGAAACGCGTCCTGTGTTTTGTTTTAATTTTATGGTGATTTTTTACAAAGTTTTATTATTTTAATTACTGACTGTTGACTGTTAAGAAATACTTTAATATAAAGAAATATTATATAGCCATTAATATTTTATTAATATTCTGTGTGATAATGAGACATTGATAAACAAATATATATAACTGAAAAAATAAAGTAGCATCTAACTTAGTTATGGCAATTTCTACCGCAAAAGAAATATCCTTAGTGGAGAAACTCACCAATAATAATTACGACCTGTGGGCGTTTCGCGTAGAAATGCTGCTCACTAGGAACGACTTTTTTAGTTACGTCGTCGAGACACCCCCACTAACTCCAGATGATAATTGGCGTAAAAAAGATGCAAAAACCCGTGCTACAATAAATTTGTTTATAGACGATTCTCAGATTGTCCATATTAAGCATTTAAGAACTGCTAAGGCAATCTGAGATACCCTTAAGACAGTTCACCAAAGATCCACCTTGTCCTCTAAATTGTTTTTGTTAAGAAGACTGTACTCACAAAAATTGTGCGACGGCTGCGATATGAATAAGCATATCAATAGCATATTGACGCTAAGGGATAAATTATACGCAATTGGGAAAGAAATCCCCGAGACCCACATAGTCGCACTTCTGTTGTGCAGCCTACCCAAGTCCTATGACCCCTTAATTATAAGTCTTGAAGACAGAAATGAGAGCGACTTAACCCTTGAATTCGTCAAGTCAAAACTGACTGATGAATACAGACATAGGAGTGAAAACCAAGGAACAAACCCAAATACGCGTGAGACCACGTACAAAATAACAAATAAGCCAAATAAAAGTAAAAAATATTGTGGATACCGTAAAAGACAGGGGCACACAACCAATGAGTGTTACCATCTAAAAAATAAAAACCAGCATAATAACTACGCCAGGAATGATTGGAATAGGAGCAAACCATTCAATAATTCAAATAACTACAGGAATAACACAAATAATCACAAAAATGCCCAAAACAACCACAAAGAAACTTCCAACTTTTGCTTTGGAAGCAAAGCTGAAACCAACGAAAATGAAAAAAGCTTGATTCCCCCCAGTGATAACAAATCACCAGAAGAAAAAATTCTTGAAAACGAACCTGTCACTGCGAACAGAGCACAAACATCGATAGCAGATACATACATTATAGATTCCGGATGCACAAGGCATGTCGTAGCAACAAAACAGAACCTACAAAACTTTATGCCAGGAAACTTTGGCGAAATAACCATAGCGAACGGAAAGCGGCTATGTTCGCAAGGTCTGGGAGACGTAAACATAAATACAGACTCACAAATTTGCATAACTCTTAAAAATGTGCTATACTGTCCCGAATTGCAAAGCAACCTTTTATCTGTCAAAAGAGCCACAGAGAATGATATCAAGGTAATATTTGAAAAACAGACGTGCTCATTCGTAAAGGATAACCAAACAATTCTAACGGCAAAATTAAATGATAATTTATATGAGTTAGAACCCAAAAATGACTACTGATATAACGCGCAAACACAAACATCTTGCGACAATAAAAATTGCATATCCATTTGGCACAAGAGGCTAGGACATAAAAATTTCGAAGCAATAAAATATCTCACAAAACATAAACTAGCCGAGGGCATAGAAATACACAATTGTAAACATGAAACTGTTTGTAAAGAATGTATTGAGGGCAAACTATCAATCGCACCCTACCCCAAATCCGCCACAAACAGATCAAAGGAAACACTAAAGTTGGTTCATTCGGATTTGTGCGGGCCGATACGAACATTCAGTGGGAAAAAATATTTTATAATCTTTACCGATGACTATAGCCGATTTACACTGATATATTTGATTTCGCATAAGTCAGAAGCGATAACAAAACTTAAAGAATTTGTAGCGCCAAATTCGGAAAAATTATAAAAGCGATCAGATCCGATAATGCAAAGGAGTATCTAGGAGATAGCTTTGAGAATTACCTGACAGAAAACGGCATAGAACATCCGTTAAGCGTCCCATATTGTAGCCAGCAAAACGGCGTTGCCGAACGTAAAAACAGAACTATAGTCGAGATGGCGCGCACCATGTTATCTGACGCGAATTTACCAAATCACTTTTGGGGCGAGGCCGTACTTACAGCGACATACCTGATAAATCGGTTGCCCACCAAGGAAAACGAAAACAATCGAACGCCTTACGAGCTGTGGAATAACAGGAAACCTAATTTATCGACCATACGGACCTTCGGATGTAAGGCATATGCCTATGTCGAAGAATCGAAGAGATCCGAATTTGACAAAAAGGCCGTTGAAGGTATTCTATTAGGATATGATAACCGAAGCAAGGGGTACAGAATACACACAGGGGGAAACAACGTAATAATATCGTGAACTGTAAAATTCTTTGAGAACGGAGTAAATGAAGATGACGAAAGCAAAAATGACTCGAAGACACCTACTGAAACAGTAGAGATTGAGCTAAATAATGACGAACAAAATCAAAACAATACTCCGCAGCAAAGCACCGCTGAATCGCGGAGATAACTAAGAAGCAACAGAGGTGTCCCCCCTGACCGCTTCGGAATAAGCGCGAATATCTGTAAAGTACAAGATCCGAAAACCTGGGAAAACGTAAACAACATCAGAGACGCCAAAATTAAAAACAAATGGATTGAGGCCGCGAATGAGGAAATTAGGTCACTAAAGAAAAACAATACTTGGGAACTGGTGAACCCGACACCGGGAAAACGCACCATTGGCTGCAAATGGTCATTTAAGACAAAATATAATGCCCACGGAGAAGTAGAGAGGTACAAGGCACGACTCGTCGCGAAGGGATATTCTCAAAAATACGGAAGCAACTATGATGAAACATATGCACCAGTGGTAGCGCACACCACAATAAGAAGCTTCCTGAATGCCGCCGTGTATAAAAATTTAAAAATTACTCACCTCGATGTAAAGACAGCATTCTTACACGGAGATTTAGACGAGGAAGTCTTAATGACTCAACCCGAAGGAATATAGTAGAGGGGGAGGAAGAAAAGGTATGCAAACTAAGAAAAGCAATATATGGCCTCAAACAAGACGCGAAAGCTTGGTACATAAAAATCAATAAGTCGTTAAGAAATTTAAATTTTAAAGAATGTGACTCAGATCAGTGCTTGTATAAGAGGAATGAAAATGGGGACATTTCCTATATAATCGTATATGTAGACGACATTTTAGTCGCTGCAAGCGAAGAAAACACGCGCAATATACACGCGGAGTTATCTAAGGAATACGAAATAAAAAATCTTGGGAGGTATCACAATTTCTTGGGATAAATATCAAAAGGCTAGACAACGGAAACCTTGAGCTAGACCAAGAAAATAAAATCGATGAAATAGCGGAAAAATTTAAATTGACCAACTCTAAACCCACTTACACACCCATGAGCACAGATTATTTCAATATAGATCCACACAGTGAAGAACTAAACGATAACAAACAATATAGGCAGGCAGTGGGAGCACTCCTATACATAGCCACGTTTTCCAGACCGGACATAGCTGCTACGGTTAACATTCTGTGAAGAAAAAACGAATCTCCTAGAAAAGTTGACTGGGATGCAATAGAGAAAGTAATCAGATATTCGCGAACTACAAAGTACTTAAGACTAATCATAGACAAAGAAAAGCCACCCATACTAACAGTATACAGCGATTCGGACTGGGCAGGAGATTGAGAAGACAGGAAGTCCACAACCGGGAACGTATTAAAATTAGGAAACAATCTCCTGTCCTGGAAATAAAAAAAAATAACTGCGTCGCTTTGTCTACCGCGGAGGCAGAGTATATCTCTGTTTCGAACGCGACTCAAGAAATCCAATGGATAACTAATCTGCTAAATGACTTAGAGTTACACCAGACTTTACCGATTACAATATATGAGGACAACACCGCCTGTATAAAGCTGAGCGATAATGATAAACACCAATCTCGGGTGAAACATGTGGATATAAAATATCATAACGTGAGACACTTAAAGGAAAACGGTGTCATTACACTAGTATACTGTCCTTCCAAGAGAATGATAGCGGACATTCTTACCAAGCCAATCCCCAAATCTCACTTCGAGAATATGAGGAATCAACTCCAACTTCTCCCACCACAAGGCTCAGACGAAAAGGGGGAGTGTTGGAAACAATAAGAAATATGTTTTTCGTCTTCGTTTGTGAAATATGCAGCAGGTGTCGCCACTATCCAACAGTGCTTTCCCAATAACTCTAAGGAACTGAAAATCATCTCAATAATCAGACCTTCATTTCTTTTCACATAGAGGGCAGCACTACAGAAAAACTTGCAAGGACATTACGAACTGAAATCTTAATTTGAACTCGTGATAGACATTAGTTTTCTGCAAAGATCAGCGGTTTTCTTTGTAAATTGAAACTGTTCAACCAAGACAACGTGCGTACACTCATGTAACCCTTTTTTTCTATCAGATCTGGGCGTAGCATCTGTGTGATGAAGACGTAATTTTGTCTTCTCAGTTTTGTGCATTCTTTTTAATCAGGAAGCGATGTTTAGCTCCTGAAGAATGCAGTTAATTCCAAACCTAGATCATTTAAATGTGTATTACAGTAATAATCAAGAATTTGCATCGTGTATTAATCATTTATGTTTCTATTAAATTTAGTTAGTCTTCTTTAAAAGAGCAAGTCTGCATCACTGCAAGGAATTCCACACACAATACACTTTCTAATAAAATATACGTTTCAGAGCTTCCACAAAATATAGTGAAACCAGTGTGTCTCGACGCTCCAGCATTTTCGCCCATACAGGTAAGAAGAATTTCATTTTCTCTTACAAATATATTTCAATTGAAATTAACTATAAAAACAATTATATAAAATAAAGGCCTTAGCATAAAACTCACGACCTCCAAAGAATTCGAACATTGAAAGATATTTACCGATGCACAAACTTGAGAAACCTATCTAGAACACCAATTTACAAAAGACTTTCAGAACAGGGAGGAGCTTCTACTGTTTTAAAATTCAGATTTCAGATTTAATAAAAAAAATTGCCCGTCGGCAATGTGTTAATTAAGGGGGTTTTGAAATCTTTTTTTTATGCATTGTACATAATGAAAGATTAATGGTTATATATAAAAATGAATAAAAGTTATTTCTGCAAACCTACAGTAAAATGGGGTGGTGGAAAAGAAAACTTTTAAAGTTGATTAAAGAAAGATATGAAAAATTGCTATAGTATCCACTACTGGAAAAAAAAAATTGAAATATAAATGCACACTGTAAAGAAACTCAGAAACGTTTCGGCACAAGACCGAAATGATTCTGAAAATTTATAGTAAACTTTGTATTCTCCCCAGTTACTTTTTATTTCGTAATCGTTAAACGTATTTTTGGAAAAATACAGTGAAACTCGTTTAAGATACGAATCAAGGGACTGAGAGCATTTCGTATCTTATCCGAATTTCATAGATTCCCCAGTAATAATGCATGTAAAGGCAGTGCACATTGTTATTAACGTATTTGAACCATTTATAACTCTCATTTTACCCATTTCTAACAATTTTTAGATATTATAGAAAATTTAAGTTTAAAATTTTGAAATAAAGAATTACTTTATTTTTCTCAAAAAATTTATCGAGTCAAAATTAAAATGTCAAATTATAAAAAGACAATAAAACGAAATTTTTGTTAATCTTTACAAAACAACAACTAAAATACACTACATACTTAAACAGGAAAAATAATAAATTTTCATAATTACTTTTAGAAAGACAAACTAAATGTATGCAAGGAACAATAATTATTTGTTACATTACCTAAATTAAACTACGTGAAGTAGTTTTAATTTGTTGAAAAAAAGTCGTTTACCTTGGTTTGGTGCAACTTAGGGCGAGATTTTATCACGAAGCTTTCTGCCTTGTTGATGTTGTAGATAAAATCTTCGACAGATGGACCAGCATCCATCGAAGAGGCGTACTGTCGAAGTAAGCTGAACGAGCTCATTACAGATGCGAATGATGGTATGGCTGGCATATCCGTTTCTTCACTCGCGTCATCTACTTCTTCTTCTGAAGGCCTAGGTTCATCGGAACTTTTGACATCTGCGATTATATCCGGGATAGAGCGAACTTCACATGTTACAAGCTGATCGTCAATTTCGACAAATGAGTCCCAATCTTCGCATTCTTCTTGATACTGCTCCTCTTCTGCGATGTCAACGTTTCGAAAAGTGCCGTCGACGTCAAAGGCTTTACAGAAGCAGTTCACAATGGTGGATGATGTTACGTCTTCCCAGGACGCTCTCAGGAAATGCATAGCGTCTAAGAGGTTAATAGGCTTACAGGTTGGGCAGGATAGATCCTTTTCACGATGATCTATTTGGTGTAGATGACGTACAACTACACGACTTTTGTATTTCATTTTGAGAACATGAATTATGCCCTGATCCATGGGTTGAACAACGCTAGTTGCATTAGGGGGTAAAAAGACTAGTTCGACGTTTTGTAAACCGGGGATATCCTTGGGATGGGCGGGACAGTTGTCGGCGAGACACAATACTCTCCTGGACTCCTTTTTCATTCGTTCATCAAACTTGCGGATCCACTTAACGAATATATCGCCTGTCATCCATGCTTTGGCTTGACTTTCATAATCGCAGGGCAGATTTCTAGCATTTTTAAAGCAGCGAGGATTCCGCGACTTGCCGATGACGAGGGGTTTTAATTTATCCGTTCCGCTCATATTTGAACCAACAAGAACAGTTATACGTTCTTTGCTAAGTTTGCCCCCAGAACATTTCTCACCTTTAAACGCCATAGTTTTATCTGGCATTAATTTAAAAAAAAGGCCCATCTCGTCGACATTGTAAATATTGCATCTTGAGTACTTTTTCAATAGCGGCGCGAGCACGTTAGTTTTCCAACAATTGACATCATCTACATTCACAGTGTCGACTCTCCGCATACCTTCCTATAAACTATGCTGTATCTTTGTCTGAAGCGGTCTAGCCAACCGTTGCTAGGCGTGAAATCCACCCCAAGACGTGTAGCAATTTCGCAGGCCTTTTCCTTAATCAATGATCCATTAGTTGGGATGTTCATCGATCGGGTTTGGGTGAACCACTGAAATACAATTTTCTCCAATTCTTCAAATTTTGCCACCTTAATTTTCTTTCTGCTAGAGCCTCCAGCTGATGCACTGCTTTCCAGTCTCTGTCTATATTTTAACAGAGCTCGCAGAGTTGACTCGTGGATTCCTACAGATTTGGCAAAGACTGTCTTGTTTATCACATTCTCGGCGTCATATTTCCTTAACACATCCAGTTTTTCAGTCAAAGAAAGTGCTTTTCTTTTTACTTTCAGTCGCTCATCCATTATTTATTTCTATTACTATTCAGCGGATAAACAAAAGACTAGATTTATGCCTTTCGACAGCTTTGCCGGTACAGAGGTTTCGAAGGCACAGTGTTCTCAGATAGGTTTTCCCTTTTTCCCTAGACTACCGAATAAAAATTCCCTAGATTCTAAAGTCACATGAAATGGAAGAAATTCTGCACTTTGATTGGCTGTAACGGCCTGGCTGAATCACATACGAGATTCATGAACACCGGTTTGTGTTATACAAAAACAATCTCCCCCCACCCTCTGTTAGCGAAAGAATTGCTTACAGACAATTTCTCCCCACTGCCCATCTCTTTACTTCCTCTTCCATCTATCACGTTCATTGTCAGAAAAAACAGAAGTCTAAAAAAAATCCTTTTTTTTTTCCATTAGATTTCAAGAAAATATTGCTAGTCTTCTAAAAATTTCCTAGAAATAAGAAGGAATTCCCTAAATAGGCTTGAGTTTCCCTATATCTAGGGATTTTCCCCTAGATCGGAGAACGCTGCGAAGGCACGGTATGAAGCTGCGTCACATCACGTGATTATGACGTTAAGGAAAACTTTCCCGATCCTTCCACTGGGACTTCGAACTTAAAAGGGGAAGAAGGAACGGGGAGGGAGGGGGGAAGGCGCCAAGACAAAGACTCCTGCACAATTCACTTGCTCTTTTGAGCTATTCTGTCCTAAAGACACGTGATAAACGGATTTTAAAGCACCATTTCGTATATTAAGCGGGTTTTTTTACATCAAGGGACAAATTTTCTTCGTATATTAAGCGGGATCGTATCTTATGCGTACGTATATTAAGCGGGTAATTTTACACAGGTTTAATAGGCGTTTTTCAAGGGACCGAAGATAATTCGTATCTTAAGCGGGATCGTATCTTAAGCGGGCGTATCTTAAACGAGTTTCACTGTATTCAAAACTTCGGAAGACTTACGGAAGTCAGAAACGTTACATTCCATAACGGAAAAGTTTCCGGCTATGTACTCTGCAAATCCCTAAAACATATTTCTTTCACAGCGAGAGATATTTATATAAAGGCATTTCCCGAACATTCGCTTCAGCTTTGGTAATCGATTTCGGTAATTCTGGCATTTTTCTTCGGGAGTGATTCTTGCTGGAAAGGGGGGGGGGGGTGCATATTACACTTTCAGAAAATTAGTAAGTAATAAATTTGAAATCTTCCGAGCAAGACAAGTTGGAATGTCCACGTTATAGTCGACACTGCACAGTGCACGATTCTTCGGCCGGACCTGGTCTTCGTACTTTCCGGCCCAGAGGGCTTTATTTTTTGGAGGATTGGTCCGGAGCGGGATGAGTAAGGTCATAAACTCTTTCGGCCTGTTTTCAGCCCGATTAGGGACTAGACTTCCGCAGGTCTGCACAGACAGAAATTTCCAGGTCCTGTCCCGCCCTAATTCGTATTAAAATCATTGGCCCGACCCGTGTAAAAATCAGTAAAATTTGGCTCGTCCAAACATTGAAAAAAAAAGAATTTTTAAATCGCTGTTATTCTACAATTAAAATGTTATTCTTTTAAAGAATAATGCACATATTTCTAAGAAATATAACTGCAGTAAAACAGGTAAAAAGAACCTGCCTATAACAGAATCTTGTCTTAACGGAATAATGTACTGATTCATGCAAAATTAATATAATAATACTTCTGAAAAGAATATAATACATTTATAACAGACGATGTACTTGTTAAAAATGGGACCTGCCTATAAAAAAATGTCTCCTCTCTTACGTTATTTTCTGTGAACATTTTATTGTATAGCATTTTTCAGATTTTTAAGTCTCCAAGCGTTGGAATAGGGATTAACGATATTAATGATAACTGAGACATTTACATTCAAATAGAGAATTATAAAAATAAATAAATATCGCAGCTGAAGGTGCGTTTTTGTAAATAAAAAATATACAGGGAAAAAAAAACTAAACTAAATGTTTTTTTGTCAGAACTCCTTGAACATGACAATTTTTAACCTCATCGGCGTAAAAAGAGTATATTTAGAAGAGATTCAGTCGTGCCTTGCCAAAATTTTATCTTTTATGCCGGCCAGGCTTGGGACAAGATATCGCTTTTATAATTGGCCGAGCCATTAAATATTTGTAAGGGTAGGGCCGAACTTTTAGCCTAAATCTATCGGGCTAGACCGGGCCAAAATATGTTTATTTTTTGAGCTAGACCGAACTTTTAACCCCTCCCAAAATAAATAAAATAAATAAATAAAAATAAAATAAATAAATTACACGTGTCAGCCCGGGCTTTCTGAATATATGTACGTCTCCGAAAAGTACGTAAAGCGCTAAAATGTTCTTGCATAAAAAATATAACTTCTATATATTAGCTACTAGAGGTCTGCACGGGCCGACATTTCAAGGCCCGGACCCGGCCCGACTCAGAGAAAAAAATTTGGCCCGGCCTGTACAAAAAAAATATTGGCCCGGCCCGTACAAAAAAAATTTTGGCCCGGCCCGGCCCGTACAAAAAAAATATTGGCCCGGCCCGGCCCGGCCCGAATTTCTACAAAACATTGATTTTTACGTCGATTTGGTTAAAAGTTTGTTTCGTACGAGGAGTTCAAGCCAAAAATATTTATCTTAACTTTTCTTTTCATGTTTATAATCTTCATTTTTATAGAAGTGCCGCAGGGTATATATTTATTTATTAGATAGATTAGATTTTATTTATTAGATATTTATTTTTTAAATGAATCTCTATTTCTTGTATGTAAATGTATTATATATTCTTTTCTTAAGTAGTAGTATATTGATTTTGCATGGATCAACACGTTTTTCAGTTTAAAACAAGATTCCGTCATAGACAGGTTCTTTTTCACAAGTTTTACTATATTTTAATTTAACTATATTTTAATAAGTGTAGAAATCTAATATTCTTTAAAAAGAATGAATTTGAATGTTTAATTGTAGAATAATGGCGATTTAAAAATGTATGCATTCTTAGAAAAAAAAAAATTGTGCCAAGCCTAATTTTACTGACCTTTGAACGGATCAGGCCACGCCGAGACAATGATTTTCATACGGGCTGGGTATAAACTAGAAATGAAAATTTTGGGCTGTGAAGACTAGGAATGAAACCAGTACCCGGGTCTGTGCAGAAAAAATAAGTTAGGCCCGGCCCGATCCTTCAGGAAAAAAGTAATTCCCGAGCCCGGCCAGTAAAGAGTAGTGACTAGGCCCGGTCCGGCCCGGCCCGAGCTTTCAGAAAAATGTATGGCCCGGGCCCGGCCCGAGCTTTCAGAAAAAGTATGGCCCGGCCCGAGTGCCGTGAATGAAAATAGGCCCGAGCCCGGACTGCGGGCCACCCCGTGCAGATCTCTAGCAACGGTAAAAATAAATGAGAATTCTTAAATTAACTATCTTGCAACCACTATCTTTGAACTAAAAAATTTGCCTTATTTGATAACAGAAATTTTAACATTAAATGAAGCGAAGTATATCTTTAAAAATTTATGGTAGCAAACATTTTTCAGCAAAAATGTTGACGATATCTGTCTTATTAAATTCGGCGGTCAATGGGTTAACTTTTTATTAAAAAATGTTTGGTGAGTATTCTTATAAATGAATGGGTCAAACAAAGAGTGTTTTTATGTTATTGTTCCAATTAACATAGTATCAAGCTAAAAACGGTTGTTCGTCCGGCGGGTTATAAAAGATAAACACCTGTACATATCTCGTTATAAAAGCAAACCATGCCGGCCCGGTTGGTCTGCTTTCTTCGAAATTTTGGGTATCGCGCCTTTCAGTCAAAAACATATTCCAGCTTTTATTTAAAAAACGCTAAAAAAAAAGAAACAAAGATATGCTTAACATCTCGTAATATCTCTTTTACTAATAAACGAGGGACGTTAGCAAGACATTACTCGTGGGGAAAAAAAAATCTCATTCAATGCGGCCCCGAATGAATAAAATATAGTCCCGGCCCTTATCACAGAAAAAATTAAAGACTTAGACCTGTCCCTGTAAGAATGAAATTCCTACCCGTCCCAACATTGCAAAAAAAAAAAAATTTAGTCCCAGCCCGACCCTTGTCTTCAGATAAAAATTAAGCTCGCAACAATCTTAATGAACGAAAATTTCACCGAACTCGGGCTTCGAGACAGTCCGGGGATCGTGGACATTTCTAATGTATTCGGCTAGAGTCGGCATCGGATCCGGTTACCCACATCTGACCAGACCCGAGCGAGTCGCGTCGGGTTGGAGCTATAATTTTCTTTGCCTGTCGAGTTCGGGTTGACCCGATTTTTCAAAATAATCTCCAAGGTGTTTTTTCAGGTTAAAAATCTATATAATGCAATAAGATTTTCCTCAATGCACACTACCGAAAAGCGGACATGTCTATTTAGAGAACACTTTTTCAATTCCTAACTTGCAACTTAACTCCTAACTTTCCATGTATATTCGTACACTTATATATTTCATTAGTGGGCAAATCCGAATCTACACACCTGCAACATGTGTATGTATGCATAAACTATCACAAATACGATACATGTATATTTCTGTTTAGCAGAAGAGAAATGTTGGTAATCTTTTTCATATTCCGAGACACGAAGAAAAATGGTTCTTAAAGAAAGAATAATCAATAACAACATTTCTTATATACATTTTTTATCTCTTAATACACACATGTACACATAAATAACTCATTTATTTTCATTTGAAACATAGTTCTGCTCAAACTTTTTTTTTTTTTTTTTTTTTGAAAATCCCAAGAACCCGACTTGCAAAAAACTTAAATATGACCATTAAGAAATATTCCAGGGTGAACCCGACCAGCAGAAAGAAAGTTAGTGTCATCCCGACCCGAAAAAAGAAAATTAAGGAAAACCCGACCCGATGCAGGACTCAATGAGGTGATGTTTAAAGAGGTGTCTGCTATTCAGAGGTTTTACTATATTCGAATATTAAAGAATACAAATTTGTTCATTTTTCTATATAATACATAAAACTGGTATTAGAAATATAATTGTAGATTACTTTTCATAATTGCAATAAAATCTTATTTACTTTCTTTTATTTCAGGTTCGTGTCGGGTTTTGGGTAAAAGGATTTTGGATTCGGGTCGGGTTCCGGGTCGCCGAAAATTATTTGGGCAGGTTCCTGTCGAGGAAATTTTTTGCCGGGTTCGGGTCTAGGAAATTTATTTGGCGTTTCCGGGTCGAGGAAGTTTTTTTAGCGTGTCCGGGTCGGGTTGATTTCAAATGTAATTTTTTGTTTCGGGTCGGGTAACCGACCTGCGCGACTCCAATTTGGCCCCCCTGTCGGGGATATCATGTCCCCCGTCGGCCAAGTTCTGGCGCCGCCCCTGATTTCATGGCAGAATAAGAACTCGTTTCTGTTCCACTGGCAGAACTATTCAATGGATTTACATAACTAGTTGCTATCATAGAAACAGTATCTTTCTTAAATTTACTTAATCTATTTTTAATTTTAAATTTAGCACTTATCAATTGATCAGTATACTTTTCACTACTAGCAATGTCTTTTTCATATTCTTTTAAATCGGATATTTGAGCTTCAATATCACGATTCGAACTTTGGAAAGTCGTTTTTTTAAGCAAAATATTTCTTGAAGCTCTACTAATTCATCAGTATTAGTGTTATCAATATCATCACTTAATAATGTTTCTAATTTTGTAATTAACTTCGTGAAACTCGTTCGTTCAACAGAAAGTTTTGCTTTCAGTTTCTCAAGACTTTCCATTTCAGATGAAGAATAATTCTTATTTTACAACATAAACAATTCATATATAATGAAAAAATATTTCCTAAAAGCTGCTATCAGATTCACCAACTTTTCGAACAATTTTTGAGCTAACTCTTGATTTCCTCCAACTTTTCGCGAAATATTGTCTCAACACCCAGTGTGATAGCAAACAGCAATACCCCCAACTTTTTATCCACAGCTCAAAAAAGTCTGAGCTAGACTCATATTTTCGCGCCACCTTTCAACATTTCAGCCAATCGGAGATAAGCGATTGATACGAATAGGCGATAAATATTAACGGCTGGTACTAGTAGTACTGGTTTTCCTCCAACTTTAGCAACGCAATTGTAACCTTTTTCTCCCTTTGAACGGGAAAAAGTTGGGGTTAAAATCGGCTGAAAAGTTGGTTGCTCGAAAAGTTGGTGAATCTGATAGCAGCTTTACCTGTTAATTCCAGGTAATGTAGATTTCATGACCGGATGTCAAGTTGTAATCCAAATGCCACAATAGTAATTCCACAAATCACAGATTGAAAGATAAAGCACAGTTGAAAATCACGTTAATCACAAACCACTTTCACAAATATTTCCCTATTCTTTTCAAAAAATTGTATCGCGGGTTATTAGGCACCAAAAAAATGTGTGTTGGCGCCGATAATTCAAATGTCAAATAAATCACAAAATCCAAGTGAGGTGGGAGAGCGATTCGAGATTAAATAGTTTATTAATAAAAATGAATATTGAATGATATTTAAATCAGGTATCATGAACAATTAATTATTAAACTTTCTAATCATTAAACATTTCTTCATAGCCCTTTCATTATTACAAATTCTCTGTATTTAACAGAGCCAAGTTACATTATGTTCCTGCTTGGTTGCAGAGTCAAGACTGGCCTTTTCCTAAAGGATACATATTATACAAATAACATCAAAATAAAAATTACAATATGCTGATTATAAATCTTCTTCAATTACTTTAATAATAATAATCTAAACCACATTAAATCTACCCTATATATATAAAATCCTAATGAAACGAATTTATGAAACAGATATATGAAACGAATTTATGAAACGGATATACGAATCGACTGATTAAACAACTGATTATGTTTCAAGCGATTTCTCCTAAAATATGGAATACTTTGCGATGAAATTAACACCAAAAATCAGCATTGATCCGCAGATCACAAAACTGGTATTAGAATTTTTTAATTCGAATTAGTAATCGAAATATTATTTTTTTTCTAATTTTATATACATTTTTCTAATGATGACAACTCAAATTTTAATCAAACAGATTTTTTTTTTCATATTTCAGAAAAGGTTGACATGGTAACCCGGCTATTGTTGTTTATTTGATAATAAATGTTTATTTACTTTTATTTCTTTTTATAAATTATATAAATTATTTTGTTCTATAATTATTAATTATTATTTTTATATTTCCTTTAAAAAATAATAGGAAATAATTAAAAAAAATCCCTACAGATACAAATAAATGTAATGTGTTTATTTTTATATTTATTTTTTTCTATTCTCTAGGCCAGTCTTTTCCTATAAAACATATAAAATCTATTTTGCTCATATTCACAAAATACAACATCTACAGGAATAAAAAAAATTAAATTAAATATGGCTTACCGAATCGTTTCATTAATAAGTACTGTATTAATTCCATTTTTCAGCAATAATGGTCGAAAATTAGAAATCATGATTAAGTTAAGGAATATGTTTAAAAGAAAAATATGTACATATTCCAGAGAACATAAAATTTAGACTCCGTGGTCATATTAAAACAAAAACAAATCACAGCGGATTAAAAAAAAAAAATTACACATTCTTAATATTTAAATCATGCTTAGAACTAACTCATTTAAAAGCCCCGGCCTACAGTCGGAGGTAGATTTCGAAGTTAAGTATACTAATTTCACAAACAAAAACCAAATCATGATTAGAGATAAACCAACTTTAACAATTTTATCTGGCCGCTTTTGACGAGTTTTTATTCCATTTTTATATAATAGTAACTGGTTTTATCACAATCATGTTAGGGCGGTATTCAAAAAAATACTTTTCCATGCTCAACAACTCGAAATTTTCTGGCATAACTCCAGATTCATTTTTAATAGGAAAAACATGAAACTTGTTGACGTGATTTTTGAAGAGATTTATAAGCGACCTGTGTTTTTAATTTTCGTTCAATTAATTAAAACTTGATACATAAACAATTGTTTTCTCAGTAAGACAATATTTTTCGTTTCCAAGACAATCTCTTCGAGAAATTCCGTTCAAAATGCCCACTTTGACATCATTTTTTGAAATATATTCTGCCTCTGTCAAAATATCGATCATTACAGTACATTATATAGTTTTTGAATAAGCGAATCTACCAATTGGATGCGTTTGAGAGCAAAAATTAATTTAAAAATGAGTCAGAAAATAAGCAGTTTGGATTTGAATACTCCCTTAATACGATGATTTTTCCAACACAATCCGCTTCGGGAAATTCGGTTCAAAAGGCCCACTTTGACAGCATGTTTTAAAATATATTCTGCCTCTATCAAAAAATTGACCATTACAGTACATTATATAGTTTCTGAGTAAGAAAAGGTACCAATTGGAAGCCTTTGAGAGTAAAAATTGATTGTAAAATGAGTCAGAAAATAAGCAGTTTGGATTTGAATACATCCTTACGGTGATTTTTTTTCTTCAACCGCTATGTATTTTTTATTTGTTTTTGCTGTAAGAATTGGTCCTATCCAAAACTTGTCTATACAGATGTTGTAGATAATATTAAGAAGATATATGATAAATTCATGGGGATTTTATATCTTTTGAATTGAAGGAGTTATGGATTTTTTTCTTCTTCAAACGCCCTTTTGTTTTCGTTTTTAATTTTTTTTTGCGGTACGAATTGGTACTATCAAAAACGTGAGAGTATAAAAGTTATAGATAATGTTAAGGAGATTCATGATAAAATTAATTGGGTTTGATATCGTGAGAATTGACGAAGCTATGAATTTTTTCTTCTTCAAACGCCCTTTTTGATTTCGTTTTTAATTTTTTTGCAGTACGAATTGGTCCTATCAAAAACTTGTGAATATAAAAGTTGTAGATAATGTTAAGAAGATTCATGATAAAATTAATTGGATTTTATATCTTGAGAATTGACGAGGTTATGAATTTTTTTCTCCCAAAAACCCTATTTTTTGCGCTCCTTGAGCCCATTTTTAACTTTATCAAAAATCTGTGATACATAAATTTTTGGCCCTATTTTTAGAATTAATAAAAACTTTAAACTGATTCGATATGTACAAAATTTAAGAAGTTATGGGGTTTTTTCTGTTTTCACAAAACCCCTCCCTATTTCCATCCCCTTGGTCCGATTTTGCCCATTAACGAACTTGACCGAGATTTTATGCCCCTTGATTTTATGTATCAGTTTGGAAGAGATTGGTGCAGAATTGTGGAAGTTATCGTGTCCAGAAGAAAGTGATATATATAGATACATACATAGATAGATAGATAGATAGATAGATAGATAGATAGATAGATAGATAAAGCTTTTTACTGAGGGTGGTTTTGGGCTTTAGGGGTCATGATCGGTGTGGATCTGTAAAAATTTTTCAGAAATTCCAACACAGGAACGACGCTAATAGGTAGTATTTCATACGAAATCTACCTAAAATACGGTACTACTTAGTTATTCCGTCAACCAATTTCGCCAAATTATATAAATCGCCAAAACACTCGCCAAATTATACAAGTTGACATAATTTTTATTTTAAATAGCGAAAGAACAAATAAACTAGTATAACATTAATAAATATACAAATAAAAAGTCGAAATAAATTCACTTGATGACGTAAACACGTGTAACTTGCTTAAAGTCAAGTGAATGTGACATTTACGATCAACCATTATTGGCATTTAATCTTATAGTTTGGCGATAGATTTTTGGTCGACGGGATAACTAAGTAATATCAAAAATGCATATGTAACTGGTATTTGAAAACGAGGTTTTCGCCAAATTTTCGTTAAAAAAAAAAAAAAAAAAAAAAAAAAAAAATCGCGTCAAACCTGCTGTGCGTATATGACATCTGACCATATATTACCACTCGAAAAAAAAAAAAAAATTCTAACTGGCGAGTTGAAAAAAAGCTATTGGCGAGATTTGCATCCGGCTAGCGTAACCAAGAATTCTTTGCAACCATGGAAATTTTATGTAGTTTTTTTTGAAAAAAAAAAATTGATTTTCTAATCAAAATGGAAAACTTACGGTCCCATATTGGCGCGATTTTTTTCTGACACCAATGTCATATACGGAACGGGCACTTAACTGGCGCCAAAGTATCGTTATTTTGCTTGATATGGTAAGCCGGATGTTGTTGTTTATGCTGTTGATGCGTTCCCCAAATTGGCGTCGTTAAAAAATCGCGCCAATATGGGACGTATGTGCCAAACTTTCATTTGAACGGTGAAGGGATCAGACCGTATTTGTTTATGGCAGTTGATGATTTGAACTATTATAATATAGATGAAATGATGGCGATAGAATAATATTTGGCGACTTATCACCTGTGCCTGGCTAACATTAAAGTACCAAAATGGCACCTAGAGTACACTCTAAAATTGGAAGGAGTGAAAAGTTCACTCTTTGAAAGAGTGACAGGCATTTGCACTCTGTTTGGAGTGCATTTTGTAAAAATACACTCCTTAAAGAGTGGAATTTTCCACTCTCTAGAAAGGAGTGAAATATCTCACTCCGTCATCGAGAGTGAATTAGTCACTCCTGAAAGAGTGACTTACGTATGCATTGCTTATAACCCAATCAGAACAGCAAGGCGACATTGCCCTTGT
The DNA here is from genome assembly GCA_963932465.1 of Maratus speciosus. Lineage (NCBI taxonomy): Eukaryota > Metazoa > Arthropoda > Arachnida > Araneae > Salticidae > Maratus > Maratus speciosus. The sequence goes on along the minus strand of OZ010796.1, from coordinate 126,898,938 downwards.
AAGATAAGAAAAATGATCACTTTTTTGTCCGCCATCTTAGGATTAACAGATTAGGATATCATTAAAATGACTCTTTATGGAACACATAAGGTAAGTCTTATTTAATTTTAACCATTTATTCGTGCAGATAGATGATCATGCGCTAAATAGTGTATGTTGTATAGAAAAAGATTGATCCTGGAGTGTTCTCCTGAATTGTATTCCTAGAAAATTGATTTCCTAGAAAAGTGATTGTCTATTATATTTCTTTATGTAGCGGTTTGAAATATACAGTAAACTCTGTCTAAGGCAAAGTCGATCGGGACCGAGGAAATTTTCCGTAGTAAACAATATTCCGCCTTAGACAAATTTTATTTTACATCTATGGATTCGCAGTAGTGATGGGCGATTTCGATTTTTTTAATCGATTTAATCGATACTATGGCCAACTCGATTTAATCGATACTATAAATTTTTTAATCGATGTCTCTAAAGGTCATATCATTTTCATTTTCCTTCAAAAATTTAAAGTCAAGTAGTTGCATGTCCGATCCCAAAACTTTCTTCTGTCTCATAAATGTTAAAACTTCAAAATTCACTATCGCAGTGTCAAATTTAAATAACCTATACCCATCATGAGGATCCAAAAGTATAGGTTCGTTGAAATATGTGTATTTAAAAAATATATATAAGAATCCCATTTTCCTAACAAATCATTGAATTTCGGCCCACACCCTCGTAGATGTCCGCAACGGAAAATCCCAGTTCAAAGGGCATAAAAGCGACACCTGCTGGGTAGTATACACCCAAGCCTAATAAGGATCTGTTTATACGACAGTGTAACAGAATATGAAGTTTGATTAAATTCCGTGCATTAGTTTTGAGATATGGCTATCATGAATATCGTGAAAAAAGCAGTATAGCAACGCAGCCTATTACATGATTAACACGAAAGACTCAGAAAAAACAACTTACGTTAATGACTAACAGAATATTAAGTTTGATGAAATTCCGTTCATTACTTCTTGAGATGTTATCGCAAACATTGTGTAAACCCTGAAAAACAGTGTTGAATTCAGGGGCTGGTACGGGTGGACCCCGCCCCCCTTCCCCCCCCGGAACATTGAAATGTCCCCTAGGGAGATTTGAGATTTTATGCTTAATGGACGAAAGTCCAATCCTTCCCCCCTCGTAACTCTAGAATGTTCCTCTCCAGAACCATAGGAATCCCCCCCCCCCCCGGAGAAAAATGTCTGAATTCAACACTGTTGATAAAAGCAGCATGGCAGCACAATTTGTTATATCATTTACACAAAAACCTAATCATGGATAACTTATGGCATTGTCTAACAGAATATTATGTTTGATGAAATTTCGTTCATTAGTTCTTGAGATATTATCCCTAAAATTGTTTAAATCCTGAAAAATGTGTTGAATTCAGAGGGTGGCCCGGGGGGATGACATTCCTCCCCCCCGCAACAAAGCATAAAATCTCAAACTTTCTGGGGGGCATTTGAGTGTTTCGGGGGGAGGAGAATGTCACCCCCCCCGGGCCACCCCCTGAGTTCAATACGTTTTTGTACATTAAAAATTGATGAAATTTCGTTCATTAGTTCTTGAGATATTATCCCTGACATTATTTAAATCCTGAAAAACGTGTTGAATTCAGGGGATGGTCCGGGAGGGTAGCATTCTCCCCCCCCCCGCAACATTCAAATGCCCCCCAGAAAGTTTGAGATTTTTTGCTTTTTGTACATTAAAATGTACAAAAGTCCAATCGCCTCCCCCTCTGAACTGTCCCTCCCGGAGAAAAATGTCTGAATTCAACTCTGCTGATAAAATCAGCATAGCAACGCCCCCTGTTGGGCGATTTATACCGAAACCTAATAAGCATCAATTTATGCCAACGTCTAACTGAATGTGGTTTTATGAAAATCCGTGTATTAGTTCTTGAGATAGAGCTATTGCGAAACTCGGGAAAAATGCAGCATAGCAGCGCCACCTGCCGGTAGATTTACATCAAAACCTAATCCTCAACAACTTATGTCAACGTCAAACTGAATCTGAAGTTTGGTGAATATTCGTGCATTAGTTCTTGCGATAGCAATCTTGCGGAAATCATGAAAAATGCAGCATAGCAGCGCCACCTGTTGAGCGATTTTCACCAAAAAGTAATCAGCACCAATTTATATGAAGGTCTAACTGAATCTAAAGTTTCAACAGATTTCATGCATTAGTTCTTGAAATAGACCGCTCACAATTTGTTTGTCAGAGACAAACAAATAGACAGACTGACAGACAAAAAATTTATAAAAATAGTCAAATCGTATTCCAGAAAAGAAGTTCTAACACTATAAATCCTTAGAAACCGGAAGTCGAAAATTTTCACGAAAACAACACTTTATTTTTCTAAAGACAAAAGAAAGTAAGAAAAGATGAACGCATCGATTCTTCAGAATCGTTACTTTTTTGATTTACTTCAATTCTTTAGATGCAATGTCGAATCGTTATATTTTTATTCACTTTCAATTCTTTAGATGCAATGTCGAATCGTTATATTTTTATTCACTTTCAATTCTTTAGATGCAATGTCGAATCGTTATGCTTTGATTTACTTCAATTCAAATCGCATCGCGGTCGATCCACGATTCGGGTTGAATCAATTCTTCCAATTTTGCTGTTTTAGTGCCAGAATTGCTGTAAAATTTTGTATAAGAGCCTTTTTTTACTTTCTAGGTTAAATCAGTGTTGAATGCAGGTATTTTTCTCAGGGAGGGATTTATGCGACTCCGGTCGGGAATGGGGGGGGGGGGGGATGGGTATTTCAGAGTTCGTTATGGGGGGGGGCACATTTGTCCATTAAAAAGCATAAAATCTCAAAACTTACGGGAGGGACATTTCAATGTCCCGGGAGGGATGTCCTCCCGGGCTACCCCCTGAATTCAACACTAGGTTAAATCGTTATACTTTTGTTTAGAAGCCTAGTTATTCAGGTTACTAGTTTATTATATTGTATTTTTCAAGTTCGTCTCTTCTAATCTCTCCACCCCCCTCTCCCCTTTTCCTCGCTAATCTTAATTTACAGGGCCGTTCAAAATTTGCATGCAATTTTTAAAATGTCCAATTCTTGTTCTATTTTATTATAAAGCCACATTTTGAAACCTTGACCAAAGATACTTTTGAGGTCGCCCCTCCGACCGTATGGGGCTTACCTGCTCCCTCGGGGGGAGGGGATATTTTTTGTTTCTTCCAAACCATATCGTATAACATATCGTTAGAAAGCTTTTAATGTGATCTTTTATTTTCTGTTTCTAGCCTTCCTTCTTTTTGGTAAGGGTCAATCGTGCTTCAACTTTTGTATTGATATTTTTGACAGTAATTTCAAAGGAATATATATTTATTCTTTCGGATTTACTGTTTTAAAGGCAGAACTGCTGTCAAATTTCGCATAAGAGCCTTTTTCTTTCTAGGTTAAATTGTAATATTTTTAGTTTAGGAGCCAAGTTATTTGGGTTACTAGTTTATTAAGCTGTACTTTTTCAGTTCGTCACCTATACCCCCCCCCCCCCCGATCCGAATTTTCTTAATTATGGTCCAATTTCAATGGGACCTTTTTTGACATTCTTCCCGAATCATTTGTTTACCAACTAAACACTGATATTATATCTGCAGCTCTTGGTGAGCACTATTTATGAATGGTAATAACAAATTTCATCTCTTTTCCATTTTAAACTTATCATTCTTGGTTTAAAGCCACGTGACTCAAGGTTCTCGTTAGTTAAGCCGTATTTTCACCCTTAAGTTTGTCAAAGTGTTTGTGTAAGTTGTATTATAAAAAATTCAGTCGTTTACAACCAAACTTACTGATTTATGATACTTTGAATTTTATGAAATTTCGGAGCTTTCCGAAACTAAAGGATCCCCTGTATGTTATTAATTTTTTTCAAGGGTGTAGGTATGAAAATACGTGCTAAAATGCTTTAAAACCTTTTTTTTCAAATAATATATTTAACAATTTAAACAAAGTGATTCCCAAGAATTTTGTACTGTTTTAAAAGGGGACCACATCTTAGAATGTAAGGGGCGTAAAAATTCGAAACTTGGACAGGGCGATGCAAAAAAAAAAAAAAATTCTCCTTTCAGAAATTCGAAAAAATATTATCTTAATTACAAGCTGAGATATTAATTATTATTTCACTAATTGGTTTATTTCTATTAAATGCTTTTTTTTAAAGGCAGTCACGTGATTTTTTATAGCAGCATTAACGCTTTCTACCGTTTAGCGTGCGGTTCTTTGACGGCGGGCTGAGATAATTACTACTTTTTCAATATCAAAAATTTTATAAGTGTTCATACCACTATTCCCGAATAGTAATTTCGGCAAATAGCTTAAATTTTTGATCAAGATTGCCACACTCTTGAGTAATATATCTACTGATAGGTTGTTTAACGGAGTTTCGTTCACAGTTTTGTTAGGAATAGAGTGCGCACCCTGGTGGTGGAATCTGGAACCAACATAACGCGATTTTGTTAAAATTAGGAAATCTAACAATGCGATCTGTTTTAAGCTTTAAGATTGTTTATAATACATGATAAAAAATTATAAAAAAGAATGGCGCGTCACATTTCGGGGGGGTGGGGGATAGATGGGAGGGGCAGAACAAAATTAGAAAATATAAAATATAACAGGGCGATTTGTTTGAAATTTTAAGATAGTTTATAACACATAATAAAAAATTTTTAAATGATGAATGTCAAAAATTGGTGGTGGGGGGGGGGGGGGGTACACCTATACGATGCTGTATGCAGCGGGAACCCGGTTCGCGGTTCGTTCGCTTCGAGATTTCATATTAGGCGGAACCCGCTAGTTACTAGCTATAATGTTAAAGATTTCCAAGCAATATACATGTGCGTCCACTATCCTTCTAAGACAGTAAAATTAATTGATTTTTATTTCTTCTGAGAAAACTAAATTTTCACGTCTTGCAGCGACGATTTTTTTTTTTTTTTTTTAAATAAAAGAACTTTAATAAACTTTGCTAGTTACATTATTAAACTCAAATTGTAAGAATACTAAATCGGTTCTTATGGCAACGTGAATTATGTCCCTGAAAATTTTAATTTTAATTCAGGCTGGAAGAAAATCACAATGATTTAATTACAGGCACAGTCAAAAGTTTTCCGTTACATTACAGGCAATGGAAAAAATTATTTCAAGTGCATTTTAAGGATGTTACAGACTTTCGAACAGAATGAAATTGATATGCACTTATGAAGTGCACTGTTATAGTACGAGCGCACCACATTTGCCACGTTTGACGCGCAATTTCCAACTTCTATTTAACCGAGACCTTTCTTAAAAAATATATTTAAATAAAATCTAAATTACAATATTAGTAAAATGACATCTTAAAACTAATAATTTAAAAGTTAAAAACTTTATTATTTGACTCAAAGGTCTGTAATAGCTTACGACTGGGCCCCTGACTTTGTCTACCCTCTAAATGTGAGGTATGGGAGGTGGTCGCTACGGCTCTGCCGATTCGCTAAGTTTTGAAATTAATATTTTTGAGCTTATCTGTGCGAATCTGTGACTATCGAAATATCGATTCAAGTATCGATTCTAGAATTTGGGAATCGATTCTTATTGTGATCGATTCAGTTTTATATGATGTCGATTTGAATCGATTCCTGAATTTTCCAGAATCGCCCATCACTAATTCGCAGGGACTTGAAAATCTTCCCGAGTTAGACAGGTTTCCGTCTTACACAGAGTACGCCTTACAGAGAGTTTACTGTAATTGTTTTAACAATTTAATAGCACACAATTCTTAGAAAAAATAATCAAAATTTCATTAGTTCAGCCAATGTGAATAATAAAAAAAAAATGAGTGTAAATACAGTCGGACCTCTATTTAACGAAGTCGCTAAATCCCGAAAAAAAGTTCGTTATATGGAAAATTCGTTAAATAGAGAGTCCCTTTTAAAATACTTTAAAATACATAAAACATATTTTAAGTCAATAAACACTAAATATAATTTTAAAAAGTAAGTAGTCACACTTTTTTTTTTATATAAATTATATCTATTTGTTTTATTTCTTTTACCCATCAAAAAGAAATCTGCAAGGGAAATAAGAATGAAACAAAACGTTGTCTGGAAATACATTGCATTTTTAGTTAAAAAATAATTTTACCTTAAAATCACGATTTTTTTATTAGGGTTGATAAGCTGTTTGGAGGAATACCAAATTTTAAAGCAGTATTCTTTTTCTTCACGCCTTTATCCACCTCATCAAGAATAATTTTTTGCTTCTTTGATGCTCAAGCCCTCTCGTTTTGACATTTTTGAGCTACAAAAAACGAAATTACAAGATTGATCATGATCAACAATCTATAAAACGGGAAACTTATATGACACGGGGCAGCTCCATTGAGGGTGAAAAGGGGATATTGAAAGTTTGCACTTCTTTGATGGAAAGCAAAGAATCACAGCGATTTTACTGCTCTTGGTGAGTTAGGCGCCTGGTAAGACCTGTTCATGGTCATTGATCATCATAAAATGTGTTAAAAGAAAGAATAAGTTTGAAATGTCCAGTAATATTTTAAGAAATAGGGAGAAAAAAAAATTAGATCCCAAGGAAAAATTCGTTAAATAGAGGATGCACTTCGCTATTTGGAGGTTATTTTACGAAGAAATTTGCAAAATGTTCTTGGTTCCAAGTAAAAGTTCGCAAAATAGAGAAATTCGCAAAATAGAGGTTCGTTAAATAGAGGTCCGACTGTATATTTTATTCTTCCCATTCAGTACTGTGATCCTACTTTGCCAACGATTGAAAAAAAAGTTTTATCTGTTTCGTTTGAAACGCTGACTCAGAAGATCTGGATATTTTCAATTCATCGCAGACACGATGAAAACATTATAATTTGCCGTTCTATGAGATTTTGTTGTTGTTGTTGTTGTTGTTTATTACTGATTTCTAAAGGTGACAACTTGGACTTAGAGTATACACTAAGAGTATTTATCATCATTATTACTGTTTCGGAGTTGATATTTAATGATTATGACACTACGAAAAGGTTGGTACATTATATTTTTTTAATTGTATTTAAGCATTTTTTTTACAGTTTATAATTTTAAAATTTCGAGACTGAGTAATATGAAAAAAATTAATTGTAGACATTCTGCATCTGTTATTAAATTTCCTTATATTTTAAACGCATTTTCTACGTTTTTGATGCGCTTAATTTTTGGCACTAAAAAATAAAACGTGATATTTAATCATTGAAATAAAATGTTTTTATGCCTGTTTTGAAGTTTATCGATAAGACAGCTTTAATATATTTTTTTAAAAGTTTATATTTATTACATAATGTAGGACTGAATATTTTTTTAAAGAGATTAATAGCTACCTGTTTACATTAAAATGTTTTTCAAATAATAAGAACATTTCATATCAAGTCATTTACTTTATTTTTATTAAAATTCATACAGATACAAATAAATGTAATGTGTTTATTTTTATATTTATTTTTTTCTATTCTCTAGGCCAATCTTTTCCTATAAAACATATAAAATCTATTTTGCTCATATTCACAAAATACAACATCTACAGGAATAAAAAAAATTAAATTAAATATGGCTTACCGAATCGTTTCATTAATAAGTACTGTATTAATTCCATTTTTCAGCAATAATGGTCGAAAATTAGAAATCATGATTAAGTTAAGGAATATGCTTAAAAGAAAAATATGTGCATATTCCAGAGAACATAAAATTTAGACTCCGTGGTCATATTAAAACAAAAACAAATCACAGCGGATTAAAAAAAAAAAAAAAAAAATTACACATTCTTAATATTTAAATCATGCTTAGAACAAACTCATTTAAAAAAATCCCTGCCGGCCCGGCCTACAGGCGGAGGTAGATTTCGAAGTTAAGTATACTAATTTCACAAACAAAAACCAAATCATGATTAGAGATAAACCAACTTTAACAATTTTATCTGGCCGCTTTTGACGAGTTTTTATTCCATTTTTATATAATAACTGGTTTTATCAGAATCATGTTAGGGCGGTATTAAAAAAAAAAAATACTTTTCCATGCTCAACAACTCGAAATTTTCTGGCATAACTCCAGATTCATTTTTAATAGGAAAAACATGAAACTTGTTGACTTGATTTTTGAAGAGATTTATAAGTGACCTGTGTTTTTAATTTCCGTTTAATTAATTAAAACTTGATACATAAACAATTGTTTTCTCAGTAAGACAATATTTTTCGTTTCTAACACAATCGCTTCGGCAAATTCCGTTCAAAATGCCCACTTTCACATCATTTTTTGAAATATATTCTGCCTCTGTCAAAAAATCGATCATTACGGTACATTATATAGTTTCTGAATAAGCGAATCTACCAATTGGATACGTTTGAGAGCAAAAATGAATTTAAAAATGAGTCAGAAAATAAGCAGTTTTGATTTGAATACTTCCTTTTCCAACACAATCCGCTTCGGGAAATTCGGTTCAAAAGGCCCATTTTGACAGCACGTTTTAAAATATATTCTGCCTCTATCAAAAAATTGACCATTACGGTATATCATATGGTTTCTGAGTAAGAAAAGGTACCAATTGGAAGCCTTTGAGAGTAAAAATGAATTGTAAAATGAGTCAGAAAATAAGCAGTTTGGATTTGAATACACCCTTACTTAGATTATTTTTTTCTTCAACCGCTATGTATTTTTAATTTGTTTTTGCTGTAAGAATTGGTCCTATCCAAAACTTGTCTATATAGATGTTGTAGACAATATTAAGAAGATATATGATAAATTCATGGGGATTTTATATCTTTTGAATTGACGGAGTTGTGGATTTTTTTCTTCTTCAAACGCCCTTTTTGTTTTCGTTTTTAATTTTTTTTGCGGTACGAATTGGTCCTATCAAAAACTTGTGAATATAAAAGTTGTAGATAATATTAAGGAGATTTATAATAAAATTAATTGGAACTGATATCTTGAGAATTGACGAAGTTATGAATTTTTTTCTCCCAAAAACCCTATTTTTTGAGCCCCTTGAGCCCATTTTAACTTTATCAAAAATCTGTGATACATAAATTTTTGGCTCTATTTTTAGAAGTAATAAAAACTTTAAACTGATTCGATATGTACAAAATTTAAGAAGTTATAGGGTTTTTTCAGTTTTCACAAAACCCCTCCCTATTTCCATCCCCTTGGTCCGATTTTTCCCATTAACGAGCTCTACCGAGATTTTATGACCCTTGATTTTATGTATCAGTTTGGAAGAGATTGGTGCAGAATTGTGGAAGTTATCGTGTCCAGAAGAAAGTGATATATATAGATAGATACATACATACATACATATATATATATATATATATATATATATAAAGTTTTTTACTGAGGGTGGTTTTGGGCTCTAGAGGTCATGATAGGTGTAGATCTGCAAAAATTTTTCAGAAATTCCAACATAGGAACGACGCCAATAGGTAGTATTTCATACGAAATCTACCTAAAAGATGCGAGTTTATAAACATTGTTTTGTAAGTGAACAAATTACAAATATTTTATAACATTTTTATAACAATATTTTATAACAATAACATTTTTACATTGCTAATTTTGGGACTTTGCAAAAATAGCAATAATTCACGGAAAAAGTACGGTAAAAAAGATAGGAATTTATATTTAAAACAAAAATTAAAATAAAATCAAGCATTGTTAAACATATATCATCCACCTAATAAATAGTTATTTAGGATAGATGTGTCAATAATGGACACTCCTTGATGGTTTTTGTTCATACAAAAATAACTAATAAATATTTAGCTGTAATTAATTTTTTTATAATTCCCCCTTGCATGTTTTATAAAACTGTGTTATGTTGACACTTTTAATCAAACCAATCGGGAAGCAGAAAATAATGTTTCAAAGTTTCGCTGTTTTTCTGTGAAAATCTTAATGAAGAGGCTAAGAGCTTGCTTCGTTTAATTAATTTATATATTATTTTTTTTCTAGCAAAATTTGAATGTTTTTATTTGAGTAGCAATAAAAAACTATAGATATATACTAAATATATATATACTATATATATACTAAAGGCCATTTATAAAATTTCATTTATTTTTAAGGTTTTAAGAGGGGGTGTCCATAACTGCGATGGTTAATTAGTCATTTTCCTCTAATGGACACCCCATGTAGACACTGCTAAAAATGCAATTTCAATAATGTTTATAGTACATAAAATATTTTGGATTAACTGCAAAGCTAAATAATCAAATTTAATTTTTAATTTATACTTACCAAAATGTAATAACACCAAAACTTTTATAAATAGCTGCTTTTAAGTTATTTTATGTGATTAATAAAATTTCAATATCTTATTCTTTTTTTTTAAAGTATATGTACCTTGCATATTTTATAATCTGGAAATTAAACCAGCCAGGAAGCAGAAAATATTGTTTAATAGCACAGTCAAAGAGGGGCTCATAGGGCTTAATCCCTCTCCGTTTAAATAAAAAACAATTAAGTTACAGAAGCTATTAAAAATCTGTTTTCTGTCTTAAATGTTTCCTTATTAACCTCTGACGAAAAAAAAAATAATAATATTAAAGTTATAGATAATATTCATGAAACTAGTAAATCTGCAGATCAGTGGCCTGAAACATCAGTTCTACAGTTTTGTTTTGAAATTATTTTATTTAGTATTTAAATTATTTAACTCATAATATCATTTCTTTCATATTTGTAATGTTAATTATTATAAATGATACGTCAGGTAGTCTCTGAAATATTAATATTCCTTATAATTGTTAAAAATAGTGAGACAAAACTAAACACTAATAATGTTCCAAAACTTTTTTTAATTACCTTTTTAAATCCCCCACTGTTTCAAGAATTTGATAGCTGTAATTACCTATTTAGTATTTTAAACTATCCATCTAAAATAATTAAAACATCGATAACTTCTGATAATTAAAATAATGGATGTAAACAGTAAATGATTATCACAAATATTTATTAATTACTGGTATCCTAATTGTTAAATTTATTTGAAAATAACTATTTTGTTTCATTAGTGTGTATTCATTAAATTCTGGTCCTAAATACAGTTATAAAAGCAATTATATTTACTACTTTTTATGGGGTGTCCATTACTGGGCATTTGAGTGTTTTGATATATTTCTGTTATTTAAAATTAAATTTTGATTCATATTGGGAAATGGGACTATAAGAATGGTTAAATATTGTTGATAGGTTAATATAATATTGAAAAAACTGGAATATAATAATTATAACTATTAATAAAAAATTATTTTAAAAGAAATTCCTTAAGGGTGTCCATTACTGGCATATCTACCCTATAAAACTCTAAAAGAAATATCTTTATAGGGCATGCAATAAAAGCAAACACAAAGGACAAGATTGGGATAAAATATATAGTTTATTTCTGTCAGTAATCTAATTTAAATTCACGTGTAACTTTAACTGAATTTTCCCTTAAAAGTTCAAGTAATGTTTCAAACTATGAATTAAATAAATATTGCTAACAAAGTGTTTTATTCCAATCTTTACCACGCTTGTGTCTATTTTCATTGGATGCTGTAAAATATGTGATTATTTTAAAAGCAACATAAAAGCAAAAAAAAAAAAAAAAAAGAAAAAAAAAAAAGAAAAAAGACTCCATAAAAAATGAACATTCACTCCTATGAAAGAGTGACTATTCACTATTACCAGGGGTGAAAACCGCACTCCTTTTGCACGAGTGAATAGTCACTTCTCCGAAAGAGTGGTTATCCACCCCTGTTTAAAGTGAATATTCTCTTCCCAGGAGTGACTATTTACTCTTTCATGGAGTCAAAAATTTCACTTTTGCTCAGAGTGAATACTCACTCTAAAGAGGTTGGGCATATTTTGACTCTGCGATAGAGTGACTATTCACTCCGGAGGAGTGAATAGTCACTCCTTTTTATTTAGAGTGTATAAAAAGCGAAGTGGTCCGCCTGGAACTGTTGATGGTAGTCACGTGACTTAGTCTATTGTTATAGAGATTGTTTTAAAATACCGGTAGACAAAGACTCTGTATACTTAATTTATTTTATTTTATTTTATTTTCAAATGTTTACTGATCATCTTTAATCAAAAACGAAAACAACCATTGGATGTCTTAACAGCCCTTAAATTTCGCCCTTAAATTTTTGCAATCAAAGGGAAATGAATGGAAACCCGTTTACAGGGAGATATGCGCAGCTTTTTTCAGTATAATTCAATCTTCTCTAATATTTTTAAAACTCATCAGATTAGCGTGCTTTTAGATTCAGCGTTGTCTGAACGGGGGTTGGCGAGCGTAGCTTGCAGGGGGCAGAGCCCCCTAGTTAGCTATAAATTATTATAAATAGCTATAATATTCATTTAAATGACATCAAGTAATTATAAAACTAATAAATCTATTTAAATGATACCAAAATAAATATAACTCATAAAGTTACATCAATAAATCACAAAGTCATTAAATTACTAATAAATCATCAACAAGAATTCACAATTATTATACAAGCTAATAAATCTATATTAAATGACCTTGAAATCATAATATTACTCATAAATACTGATCAAGAGCCAGGATTATAAACAAATTAGGTTTTCTGTCAAAAGAAATCAATCAGTTTTATAATTATGTTTCATAATATAAAAGATAAACAGACTTAAATTACATATAAACAATAAATTTGATTTCTTCTTCAAGGGCATTTACGCCGAAACATCCTAACACTATTGAATGTGTACTTAAAGTAGAGGCCTGCACGGGCCGGAATTTCCAGGCCCGGGCCCGGCCCGTTGTAAAAATTGAATGTTTGGCCCGAGCCCGGCCCGGCCGGACTCAATTTCAACAAAAAATTCAGTTTTTTCTCGACATACAATTAAGATTCTTTTAATGAATACTACATGCATATTTATGGGAACATTTTACAGTATATTTTAAATTACTATGTGTTCGTAAAATAGAAAACACACAATAGTAAACATTAACGATTACTTAGTGTTTTGGTCAACGTCTCTAGAGCCGTTTCAAAATTTAAATAAGGGTTCATTAAAAGATTAATGTAGTTTAGAATAAAGGGTTAAAAAACATAACTTTTGAAGCTGTATAATAAAAAGTAGATTTGTGAAAATATTTCTGTCATATTTAAAATTTAAGGCTTTTCTCAAATCCAAAGGAGCTACATTTTGACACATTTATGAATTCATTTCTTTTCGGAAACGCGTGAGATTGGTAGGAATTCTTATTCAGAAACCATGTAAATGCCGTTTTTTTCTTAGATAAAAGTAATATATCTTTCAGAAAATACCGCAAAAGTTAGCGTTTTGCATCGAATTTCCGGAAGCGATAGCACAGGAAATGACAAAAACGTACAGTCCCTTGACAAGAGTCTCTGTTATCTCTGTACGTAATTTATCAAAAATGGAAACGCTATTCGATTCCAAATGCCTTCAATATTCAGGCCTGTCAATTTTATGCCTTTATAGTTAAAAATGAGCCAGAAAATGTGTCTGAAAGTTTCGTATTGTTGAGCAGTAAATATGAGAACCACCTTAAGGTACATTTCCAAAGATATTGTTAACAGAAGTTCATTATCGCTATTAATGCTTTTACAAACATAATGCCTGCCCTACACATCCTGAGAACGATTAAGGCCAGTTCCGTCCCGACACAAGGCTGCCGAAAAAATTAAACCCGGGATCAGGCATCATGTAACTGTACGTGCCGATCTCTACGATGAACATGTTGCATTTCTGTATTGATGTTACTAAACTCGCATCGGCTCGTAACGCACATTTATACTTCTCGAAAAAGTCATATTCATTGAAAATAGCTCGTATTTTATCTGCTTCTCTTAAATCTTATATCGGGCAGATAGGCCCGATTAATTTTTTTTATCGCCCGGCCCGGCCCGTTGAAAAAATTGTCCTAATTCTGCCGGCCCGGCCCGTTTGAAAATTCGCCTTCACTCCGCCGGCCCGCGGGCCGGGCCGGGTACGGGCCTCGGACCAATCCCGGGCCCGTGCAGACCTCTATTATCTACTAAGAAAAGAAAGTAATGTTTTCAATCTAGTCCTAGCTTCTTTCTAAATTTGGTGGACTAACATTGCCTGAAGCAAGGTATGGCCTGAAGTAACCAATGCAGCAAGCACATGCGCAGTGAAGTTGGTTGTGACATCTAACGTAAACAGAAGATGCTGCTACAAGCAGTGCATGCAATAATGAACAATGGCGGGAATCAGGTTTGTAGTCCTACATTCCACAGCGTTGATGAAAACGTACACATCCGTGTCTGTTGTATAAAAGATGCTTTATTGTAAGTGTTTTTTTTTTTTTTTCATTATTAATATTTGAATTTACTAAGTTTCTGAAATTGATCAGTTGTTCTAACCGAATTCAGTTGCGATGTTTTCCTTCGAAATTGAAGTCGGTTAAAAACTTATGTTGACATTTTTGGGAAATGTATTATTTTTACAATCTTGCGTATGTCTTTTGCATTCAGGGACGCGCCGACCCAGTGTGCAAAGTGTGCACCGCACACAGGCGCCAGAATAGTAAAGGCGCCAAATAGTTTAGGCGCAGGTGAAAATTTTGAAAACCTTTTATCCGATTTAAATTTAATTAAAGCGGTATTTAAATCGAAAGTGCGTCATTTCTGATGACACATTTATGAGTTCATTTTTACTTTTAAGATATATGAAATTTGCAGATGCTCGTCAGTGGTGTAGCTTTAGGGATGCGGGGAGGGGAGTCTCAAACCGAAAGGTGCCACGGTGTTACGGTGTCGAGAGGTAACGATCGAAAGGCGCGTCGTTGTCGTAAGGTCATGGTCGTAAGGCAGCACGGAAGGCTTAAGGGCGCCGTCAAGCGCCTAAAATAAATTTTTAAAAGTGCTAGAAACATAAAAAATTCGGAAGGGCGACCGCGAATGCCCCTTTTGATATCACTGATCTAGATCAGACCTGTCCAACTTTTCAGAAAGTAGGGGCGCACTACAGCTGGGGGCAAACATGGAAGGCTCCATTATTCAAATAATTAAAAATATATAACACTCCTATCATACTGTAGTATTGGTAGTGATACACATACGGACGGTATAAAAACGAGTAGTTTATTACATGGCACAATGGTAAAGCAGCATAAGCCCCCGAGTAAAAGTAAATTGCCGAAAAAAGCACAAATCAATCACATCAATTGGCTACATTATAACAGAAACAATTTAAAAATAAAACAGGATGAAGCTCAAAATGCAATGCATTTAAAAAAAAGAAATGAAAAACGACATTCGATTCCAACCCAATTTAATAGGCATGCCTAACATTGTATGCTTTTACGTATAAAAACGAGCCCATGAGTATGTAAGAAAGTTTCATGTCATTTACAGTAGGGAAACATGTTTTTGAGAACAACCTCAAAATGAATTACGTTTTATTGAAATTTTAATTGAATAATTTATAGATTATTTTAAAATCGGTCAATTGCGAGTTTCACTTGCGTACAGAGAGTTCATACAATAAAATTATTAATTTCTAACTGCAATCTTACAAAATATAGTTGTTAAACGAATAATAAGACTTTACAAATAACTTGGAATTATTTTATTAAATATTTTTCTATAATTGCCTTTAATAATTGAATTCAATTGAAATGAAAAACGCTGAATATTTATCGTTGTGATTCGTCTTACCTAAAACAAAGACCTTGTACAAAGTTTAATATTGCCATTGTGCCAAGTGCGCTTCAAAAGGAGGTCACAAAGTTGCATGGCCACTTCGGTCTGTGCCCCTTTTTTTAGGTAGGTTTTTAATTAATATCTCAGCTAATTACCGGCCAGTCTTTTGGAAAGTCATTATCGACAGTCCTTGGATGATTTTCCGTCGATAGGTACCTCGAACTCCCCTCAAATCTCCGCTGACCGCAAGCAAAATAAAGTTTATGTATAACTGAAAACTGCGATTTTCTGAAAAATTGTATGACCTAGGATAATCTCTTTAGTTTTCCCACAATGTTTAAATAAATTCCAACTACTTCTAATTTTTTCGTAATTTTATTTTCAAAAGATTTGGAAATAGGAGGGGGGGGGGGACTTAATTTTGCCATACATTTTCGAAAAAATTCTGAAAATATAATTGTATCTAAGAGCAGAACAAATATATTTTTGAGTTCTGTGTTTCACAGAACTCAAAAATATATTTGTTTTGCGAGCTTTTTCGAACGATTTCACCTCCCCCCTCCCCATTTTGTCTGAAATATGTAGCCATTCAAAGTGTGAAAAAGGAGGAGAAGCTGCTAATTGTTGAGATTTGTTATGTAAATGTTTTTCATGATATTTGGAAAATTGTATGGGGTAGTAATGAACAAATTAAAACTTTAAAATGACCTCTACTGATGAAAAAATGAGTTAAGAGGAGAGGAGTGAGTGCTTAGTAATATCCAGGCCAATATCTTTAAACAATATGTCACATAAAAAAATTCATTTTATCCCCCACGAAGGGAATGCCACCTAATAGTCTGGGGTAGAGTCCTGCATCGGGTCGAGTTACCTGCTTTTACACTTACCCGCCCCGTACACGGCGCTATATTTTCCCGTTGCCGGTCGGGTGGGGTTGGCTTTCATTGTTTTAGGTTCGGGCCGGTTTTGTGCCCGCTTTTTTACTCTTGCGGGTCGGGTTCGGATTGACCCGATTTTTTTAAAGAATTTTGAAAATATTTTTTCATGTTAAAAGCCAATATAAAAACGCAGATGAAAGTTTCACAAAAGCAAAATGCGTGCCTGTCTCTTTTGTCTTTAGTCCTCCTTTCACGAGTCTTCAAAATAACAAACAGCATTATATTTTTATCGTATTTAAAAAATATAATGCGCAGCAAAACGCTAAATGGTCTTTCCTTTCTATCGCGCAGTAGTTGTCAAAGTTAAAAGTATCAAGACTTATAGAAAATTAGCAATTGCAATCTGTTTTGCAATGATTAAAAATGAAATTAACATTAGGAGATTCAAATTTTAAATCTCCACAATTCCTAAACTACTTGATTAAATGCCTTTCTGTTTAACTTTCTAAAGTAAAATTTAATGACAAAGCCAAATATGATGAAAAAATTATTGCATTTATATTAAAAATTTCAAAGTTTAGTACAATTTTAGTAGTATGAAGATGATCCTTAAGATTTTTTTTTTTTTTTTTTTTTTTTTTTTTTTTAATATATATATATAACTTGAAAGAATACATAATTTCCTATCGAATGTTTATTTAATTGTTTTCTGGAAAAATTTGGTGAGTAAAATGCATGGGGTCATTTTTTCATTTATTATTTCCTTTGACCGACTGCACCTGAAAACCGTCAGATACAACTGATATTTATTCATGAAATTGGCCATCATATGAAATGAGAGAGCACTCATCTTAGACTGATGTAATTATTTGCTGAGAAAAAGAGTATCGGGGAAAGAAAAATTTTCTGCTGAGGATAAATTTGAGAATGTGTCCCCTTTATTGGAGAACTACCATCGTAATATAGTATTACCGTGGTAGTGCTTGAAGTGACCCATGTAGTACTAATATACATTAGATGAATCAGTATTGTATATATATTAAGTGAGCCTGTTACACAAATTTAATTAAAATTGTCTTTTTAATAAAATTCTTCTGAATTAATGCATTATTTTTTTTTTACACTCTTCATTATAATAATAAGAAAAAAAACATTTATATTCAATATTTAAATGTAAAATGTTGAGGTTCTTTAAAATTTAAGAGTTGTAAGAACTCTTAAAGTTCTAAATGTTCATTCTTTTTCAGTAATCCATCATAACTAATAGCATTATAATTTTTTTCACAGCTGTATTTAACGGAAAAATAAATACCCAGAAAAATACCCAAAGTGGGTATTTTACATCACTGGGTGCACCAAAACAGGCTTTGGACTATCCTCACAAAAATTTTCAGCCTCATACGGGCCGTAGATTCTGTTAGTCATCGCACACAGACCGAGCGAAACTTTGTTTTATTAATATTTTTAATTTATAACTTGGATTCATTGCACGAAAGTTAGAAATTCGAAAAAAAAAAAAAAATCTGACAGAGAAGGAAGGGTGTTAAGAGTGTGACAAGGTAAAGATACGCTTAGCTTCTTAGCAATGTAAACGTCAAAATGAATATGCATTTTTCACAACAATTGTTATATAGCCAGCATAGGGGTTCTGTATTTGCTAATATAAAATCAAATGTTCCGGGACTGGAATATTTTCGAATGCACCCCTTATTATAATCTATGTATGGTGATTGTTTAAGGCGTATCTTAATTAATGTTACTTTATTTTAAAAGAAATAAAAGTACTATAACAAGCTACGGTGTATTACGGACACCATAATTTGAGAAAATATTTTTCTACTTTTATGTGTATTTACCGTATTACGAGCACCTCTTTCTTTATGTCATTAGTACTACCATTGATTAATTCAACACAGCTATATTTCCAAAGTAAAGTTTATTTGAACTGTTTTAAGTATATAAATATAAATAAAGATCAGATCTATAAAATTCCGGGAGTAATGGAGGTAAAAGAAGCTGATTTATGTAGGAGGTATGCCGTTGTGGGGAGGGGGGGGGGGGTAAAACAGCTGAAGCAGCTACTTTTTAGGGATGTCTGTTATTTGCATACCTGCCAACATTCTTCATTTTTAAAGTCAAGCAACAATATTTTTAACCAAAAATTTAATAAATGAAATAAAAAAGAGCCCCGTAGAAACAAGACACATTTCATTAAATAAATTTTCTGGTTCCAAATTCTTTTATTTGATCTGCAGAAAACTCCCAGAAGGTTGGCTTGGCAGCTATGCATTTATACTCATTGAAAAAAAAAAATTATATATTTTTTCTTTTTTTTTTTGGGGGGGGGGGGGGGGGGTAGGAATATGGGACGCCAATTGGAGTTCTGCACACAGGCGCTGGATACTTCTGGCGCGCCCCTGATAGCCAAGTTGGTTTCATTTATGGACGCTAGCTTAACAACATCAATATAGAAATATAACATGTCCTGCAGTGTGATCGGCATCAGACCATTACATTGTGTCTGAACGCGGGCTTATTTATTTATTTTTTTTTTTTTCAATAGACTCGGGCAAGGCCATGATCTAGCTGAAATTTCATTCTATATAGGGCCTAAGTGGAACTGGTATTAATTTATCCCAGGACGTGTCGGGCAAGCAAGTAATTTGTTTTGTAAAAATAGTAATAGCGGTAATAAACTTTTGTTAACGGAATCGCTTTGGAAATATATTCTAATAGATTTATAGAGAAATATTTTCAAAAATCTTCTTTTTTACAGCTTCAAAAATTATGATGTTTTTTACTAGCATTTTTTTAACGCATTCAACCATAGTAGTTGGAAAGTATGTAGGATTTAGGTTTTTCTGTCCGCCTATCCGTGCTCTAACTCTCGCAAATATACTTGGATTACTCTGAAGTTTTTGTTAGCACGATCCCTATACTGAAAATGAAGTTTGTAGAATGTAAAGTTCATTTATAATGACAGTCAAGGGTATTCCGTTACATTATGATCGTTGGGAAAAAAATCATTTAAAGAGCATTTTAATGTTACTCTCTTTCAAGCATAATGAAATTGATATGCATTTTTGAAGTGCACTAAAATATGCATTTTCTAGAATATACGTTGCAAAGAATATTTATTATTCAATTACAGGGTCACGCAAAATAATTCTGTTTCAAAATAGTATAGGGTAAAAGTTGTTTGCTGCTTATTTTAATTATGTTATACTGTTTTATATACAACTAGCTGACCTTCCCGGCGTTGCCCGTGCCCGTGATGAATGACTATTAAATTAACTTGAAATGTGTATTATTTTATATCGTAAGATTTCACTCTGAATTTATATTTTTAAATGAAAAAATATTGAAAGCATATACTATTTGCTGTTTTATTTTCTGCGTAATTTGGTTTCTGGAGTCTATGTGTACCTATCGAAATCGAGCGAAACCGCGACGAAACACTCAGGATTTTACTGATTTCGTCGAAATTTCACATATTTTATTTTGTAAAAAATATTTCTACCCGTCCAAACGTTTCAAAATTTTTGTTGATGATGTAAATCTGATATATTGAGATGGTCTAAAAAGATTGTGTTAAAATGCGGACGTTTACTTACTTTTAGCATAGAAAATATCGTCTCCGTTAGGCGCATAGTGACCTGCGTTCACATGTGTATTTGAGAGGGTTAAAATTCTTATAATTTAAAACTGATTACACCGTCGATTAGAAGAAGGATTCTGCTTTAAGATCATATATTTGATTTGTCAGAACCTCCAAATTTGCGCTTTGAAGGGTAAATCCGCGACGGAGCATTCAATTGTTTACGGAATTCCTCAAAATTTTCACATATTTTATTTGGTAAAAAAAATTTCTACCTGTCAGAACGTTTCAAAATTTTTATAGGTGATGTAAATCTGGTCTATTGAGATTGAGATGCTCTAAAAATACTGTGCTAAAATACGGAAGTTTAGTTACTTTTATCGTAGAAAAAATATCGCCTCCGTGAAGAGCGAAGTGACCTGAGTTCGCCGATATATTAGTAAGGGTTAAAATTCATACTTTTAGGATTCCGTATTTAAAAAATAAAAACGGATTCATTATAAGTTCACGCCTGTGTCTGTCTGTCCGTCTGTCACAGCCATTTTACTGGTAAACTATGGAAATTTCAAATTGCGAAATGTAATAAGGACTATTGACCCACATATTTACAGATTATTATACATTCACAAATATATTTAATGAAAATGTAGAGGGACTAATTAAGTAACTTGGAAAAAAAAACTAGTTTCTTTGTAAATCGTGTAGGTAATTCATTAATCTAAATCTTGCAGGAAAATTATAGCAATTACACTAGGTCACACCGTTTTTGAGAAAAGCACATTTGTCCGTTACACACAAATTTCGATTTGCAGGTGTTCAGCAGAGGTGGTGAAGAGCGCTGGGGATACTTACCATCGTAGAAGTATAAAAAGATTTTTGATAATGATTTTCGAAAAAAATCATCGGTGCCTCTGCTCGTGCTTCCCACCATTCCATCAAAAGATACATCTCCAATGTACGCTTGAGTATTTGCTCGTGCCATCTTACTTGTGCCAGGAAAAACATTACATCTCCTATGGACGCTTGAGTATTTGCTCGTGCCATCTTACTTGTGCCAGGAAAAACATTACATCTCCAATGTACGCTTGAGTATTTGCTCGTGCCATCTTACTTGTGCCACGCGAATCATTCTTTTCCCTTCCTGCCGCCCCTTGTCGCGAGAGGGGTTCGTCCCCTGGCGGTCAGGAGCAGTGATGTAATATTTTTTTTTTTTAATTTTAGATGTTCTTATTATCTCGCCCTCTGTCGCGAATAGGCGTTTTCTGGCGGGCAGGCATTCGCCTCTTTTGTAAACTAACTTTGTTTTTTCAAATAAATTCTGGGCTCTTGGTCGGTGGTGCGTGGCTGAACTTGGCGGGTGTGCGTCGCCCCTTGCACCTATGTCCGTCTGCATACGACCAGATAGGGCTGGACTCACTAACGAGCCCCAACGTGTCGGGGAACATAACGGGAGATACGTTAAGCTCTAAGGGACAGGCCTAGCCGGCCCTGAGCAGTCTCTCTTAGGCTGCCTAACCTTTAAAAACACGGACGGTTTGGACATACATAATGACACGGCGCAGCGGAGTACTATGTACCATCGGCTTTTAAAGCCCGGATAACAACGTTTAATGATATATTTGTGTAATGCAATGCCCAGTAGCAGTATAAAAGCAATAAACGTTAAATTGTTAAAAACAGACTAAATTAATTAGAATGAATCAAATACTATGGAATTCGCAACTAGTTTGCTTTGAGTGGATCTCTCAATACGCCTCCCGTGTCTATAAAAGTTAATTCAAAGCCTTACTGGAAAAACGTTGCACGGACCAAGGCGGTGTTGTAACATTGCGCCCTCGTTCCGAAGCGCGCTTAGCACAATGCCAAGTTTAAACTTTGAACAAGATTTTTCTTTTAGCTATACTCTAAAAAGAAAACATTATTATTGCGCTGAATTTAGTTTTGTGAAATGGCAAATTAAGATTAAACATGCACAACCTTTATTATAAGTACCGAATTAAGTTCGTCATAAACGGATTAGAATAAGATTAAAAAAAGAGTTATACGGAATAGCAATGTTTAATATTATTTAGGCTTCATGTCTCTTTAAACTTTTATGGTATACCCATTCATACATTTTTAGTATATAATGCTATACCCAACCCTACGTTGTGTAGTTTTTACAAAGTCTTATTATTCTTTTAGCAACGATTTTCTTTATATTTAATAATTTATATATTTATTGTACGGAACCCTCTGCTCGCGAGTAATACTCGCACTTGACCGTTTATTTAATCCTTTCAGGGGCAAGGCACTTCTATTAGTAAAATGCTGAAATGAATGAATGGCACCGGAATTTACAAACAAATTTGTTTCAAAATAAGTAAAAGCTTTTCTTCACGTACTTAATAAAGCGAAAATATTCAAATAAAAATTCTGGTGTCAATGTCCCATTTAGGGATTAAAATTATGTGGTCCAAAAATGAACCACCGCCCTGGAAGGTGTTAAAATCGATTACACCATGAATTAGAAGAATGTTTAAGCTTTAAGAACATATTTTTGGTTTGTCGGAACCTTTAAAATTGCATTTTGAGGAGGCGTTGCGATAAAGAAGAAAAGCGCTTTTTAGAATTTTTTTTTTTTCAAGATGTTAACTGCGATATTTTTTTTTAATTGATTGCGGTATTTGAGGCGTAAGAGTATCTTTCAAAATATGTCTTCCGGTTTTAACTTTATTCAGCGGTTTGGACGATGTTAGTTAATAAATAATGACAAAATATCCCCGAAAATATCTTTTTCGACCTTCATTTACAATCGCTGCGTAAATATGCCTTTAGCGCATGCGCCACAGCTTTTCCCTTCTCGCAACGACCGAGATGAGTTTTTATTAAGCGTGAATTGCGATTGTTATTTAATAACTCAACTAATTATAATAATTTTAAAATTCTGAGTCTCAGGTGCATCATGAGACACTTTGGGCTAGCGTCACAAAATTTTTCAACAGCGTGCGTGCCGTAAATTCTTTTAGCCATCGCACACAAAGAAATACACCCACAGACAGAGCTCAACTTTGTTTGATTAGTATAGATGAAATTAATACGTAGTTGAGGTTTACTACAAGTTACCTCCTGTCTAATGTGAAATGAACAGCATTTACAGCAATTTTAATCAAATAAAATAAGTTTGAAGTATTATCTCCTATTTTTGAATTTAAATTATGTATCTTTGAAAAAAGTTCATACCAAAATTATAAATTTATTGAATTTGTGCTACTTTTTTTTTTCGTTTTACAGATTACAATTTATTGAATGCTATGTTGGTGAAATGTGGGCAGTTCATGATCTTACATGTGTTTGCGAATGCAAAGATTAATGGACACCTAGGAGAATTTGTAACTCTGCAATTTTTCATCTGCTATTTGCCTGTGCTTACCTCTTTAAAAAAAATCTGCTTACGCAATTTCGAGACAATGGACATGTAATAAGAAGGCAGGTAATGTAAAATCACAAATTGTCTAAGAGAAGATATACATTTGAAAGGGAATTCGGATTATTGAAATGAAGGTTCAGACGACTCAAAAATTAGGATTCTAAACGAACATGTTCTACCAACACTTTTTATAAGATACTGCGTATTGTGGAAACATGTCACTGACGATAAAATACCACCAAGGAACCAAGATGATGATGACGATGAGCCAAAAAAATGTAAATGAAAAAGATTAAAACTCAGTTGCTGTTGAAAAACAACAAACATAATTCAAATAATTCGATTTATATACACATATATACATGCATTTTTCACTTGATTA
Organism: Maratus speciosus; assembly: GCA_963932465.1. Lineage (NCBI taxonomy): Eukaryota > Metazoa > Arthropoda > Arachnida > Araneae > Salticidae > Maratus > Maratus speciosus. The sequence continues at coordinate 126,874,964 of OZ010796.1, read as the reverse complement.
TTATTTTTTTAATTTATTCATTGCGAGGATGATTTTGTAATTCTTTTCCGAAATTTTGTGGAACTGAGCTCAATTAAAAGAATATATGGTATCAATAAATAACAATAAATATCACATTTAAAGTAGTAGCATTATGTTTATTGATGTACCTTATGTGAAGATTTGAAAAAATATATTATAAGCTCAAAAATTAGAAATTTTAAATATTTTTGTGTGCTAAATAGTATATATAAATTTTAAGTAAGTTTTCAAATGAAATATTGTGAAGTAGGAAAAACATAATCTTCAAAAGTTAAGAATTTTTGTTGCTGGAAGTTTGGTAAAAACATTTTTCTTTAAACTTTTAATATTTAAAATGAGTTTTAAATCAACAAATTTTAATCAATGTATTCTATTTTAATTGTGTTGAAACCTTATTTGTTCCTTTACAACATCTACTGACATTTAAAAAGAATTGTATTCAATGCTAAAAAAATTATTTCAGGTAATGCTTAAATATTTTTTTGACAAGTGCGTGTTAGGTGTCAACGATTTTTATCATATGATTAAGAGCCATTATTTTGAAAATCAGAAAGTGTGATAGTTGTATTTTTTGTTTTGCTTGATTTTTTTTTTATGTTGAAGTAGATCACATTTAATGAAAAATGTGCAATTTTGAAGCCCTGAAAAAATTTCCCCTTCCCTGTTGAAAATGTCAAAGTTTAAGGTAGTGACCGTCATTTTTCATGAAAATTGAAATGCAATTTGCAGTGCTAAAGCTTTGGAAAGCAACGACATCCCAAAATTATTTTGTGATGAAATATTAGTATAACACTACCTGCTTAGTAAACTGTATTCGTTTCCATGGGGCATTGTTATTTTACATTGTTATGTTGCCTTAAAATGCAATGAAAATGACGTTTTTGTCCGTTTTCCGCACGCATTTTCTCATTTAAGCAATAGTACCCCAAACTTTTTCTTATAGAATAGCAAAGTGTACTACTAGGATAAGCTAAATAATATAAAACTTTACCGGAATATTGCTGCTGTTAGCAGGAATAGTCTGTTAAATATTCAAAATTTTCAAAATAGGCAGCAATTCAATTAGTCTTTTCTCAAAACAGCGTCATCGTTCAATAAAACAAAATATATCACGTAGTAGTTGGAAGTATGTACAAACACATGGAAAAGAAAAAAAAAGTGCGGCCTCGTCATATTTTTTTTAAAAAAATAACAAAATTTACAAAAATTCACAGTCAAAATATCCCGTTTAAATTTCCCTTTTTTCCATTTAGAATAAGGAAGGGGAAAGAAAAGGGGATATTTTATTTTCTCATAGGGAAAAAAACATAGCTAGCGGAAAGAGAAACGGGATGTTTCGTTTTCTGATAGGGAAAAAGTATGATAAATGACAGTCTTTTTTGTGATTTTTGACATTTTTTTCCTAAAAATATGATGAGGCCCCACTTTTTTTTTCTGTTCCATCTATTTGTACATACTTCCAACTACTACGTGATATATTTTGTTTTATTGAACCGTGATGCTGTTTTGAGAAAAGATTAATTGAAATGCTGCATAATTTGAAATTTTTAAATATTTAACAGACTATTCCTGCTAACAGCAGCAATATTCCGGTAAAGTTTTATATTATTTAGCTTGGCCTAGTAGTACATTTTGATATTCTATAAGAAAAAGTTTGGGGTACTATTGCTTAAATAGGAAAATGCATGCGGAAAACGGACAAAAACGTCATTTTCATTGCAATTTGAGGCAACATAACAATGTAAAATAACAATGCCCAGGGGCTTATACAGTGGCATTTGTGAACGTAAATTTAGTGCCCATTTTCGAAAAATTGCCCGCATACAATGTGTTAAATGGATGGCAAGGGATTCACTGGGATGGTACAGTATTAAACATTAATGCTGAATGAGAACATTTTCTAATTATAGCTACAAGAACATGAAAGTTTAAAAATGCTGTTTTCTTTTTAAGTTGGATTTTACATGTTTCTTATCCATGAAAGTTAAAATGATCGGAGAATGGCTCACGTGTATTTTGTTATAAATTATCGTTTATAAAACTTTTAAGTATTGAGACCCTCTAAGCATTCAATAAAAAGTAAATAACCTGTTTTATTATACAGTTTTAAGGAAATCTTAGTAACAGATTCTTTCAAAACACTGATCCTATATATTTTTTATTTCTTACCTGTGTGGAAAGCAATTTCTTCAGCAGTAGCATCAAAAACTAAATTAATTGAAAATAATTTACTTTGTGCTTTAAATCTAAATCCACATTTGTAAAGCTTTCAAACGATAAATAAATGTAGTCGTGTTCTTATATTAACCCTTGCAGGTCATCTTGCATCTGGACATTTTGCAGTTTTTTTCTGATTTGAAATATGTATGATAAAATTATTTTTCTCGGAGTCCTCCTATAAAGGTCTTTTTCATGATTTTATCTACATAGTAAGTTTCGCACAGTTCAATTTTTTTGTTTACTTGTAGAAATTACGAATTGCTTCGGTAATCAGGGAATAAATGAATGTTTTCTATCATTCATCATATTTCAAGAGGAAGAAAGATAATCTTTGACATCCTGCCAAATACTCATGCAGCTCCTTCGTTATCTGTTCGCGACCAACATTTGGAGAAACAATGTTCTAAACATTTAATTGTAATTACTTGCTACAGGGCCTTACCATCCCTGTGATATTCTTTCCGTCCCTATTATTATATTTCTCTTTGCAACCATGAAATTCTTAGTAAAAGATTTTAAAAAACAAAATGTATTTATTTTTTAGAACTTTGATAGGTATATATAATAAATTCGCCTGTCCTGAACATGTGTGTTACAAGTAAATAATAATAAAATAAAATAATTCAGCATAAAATAATATAAACTGTTAAATTTCAGCCTTTAAGAAAATGTTATACCTATATTTTGTACTAAAAATACTACATTGTTATTATTTCTTATTTAAATGTTCCACGGGTGCTATGCGAATACATTATAAGTACCGTCAACCGGGGCTAATTTGTTCCTTGCGGGGTTACTTTGGTCCATCTCATAAAAAAAAGATTTTATTCTTTATATTGAACAAACAATACAAGATAATTTGGAGTTTTTGCCCTTCAAAAATATTTTATGCCCTACTATAGGGTATTTGAACAGCTTGGAAGTAATTTAAATATTTTAGTGGCAACATTGGATGTATTTGTAAACAGCTATTTTCGTGTGTACATTTTAACTCTCCAAACTTTCTATAGTGAAATAATCTGGATATGAGCTACAAATAAGGTAAGTGTCAAAATATTGTCTTTAGTAACCTGTAACACATGTGTGATCATAGTTTTTCCTTTAACTTTTCATTTTGAGAGGAAATGTTCGTGTTTTCATAAAGCTAACACGAAAAATAGTATTTCGGGGATACTTTGTACCAAATCTTTTTTGGTCCGAAAATACCCCGATTACTTAGAAATGCCTTTTATACAACCAAATCTCTAAAAACATGTTTTAAGTAAAAAAAAAAAAAATCCAACGTTACTGCAGCAAAATGTTACATTAATTGTTTTCGTTCCAGTTGCTGAGAATAACATGACGAAAACTGTTTCTCGTTTCTTTAATATTGACAAATGATTTATTGTGTTTAAATGTTAAAAAAAAGTTTGTTTATCGAGTTTGCAGTGTTAAGTTATTAGCAAATGCTATTGCAAGGGGTTTCAATAAAAATGTATTTATTTACATATGAAATGTATTCATTTTACATGAAACTAAGGGAATGGACCAAAGAAGCACCCAGCAGGGGCTACTCTGTTCCAAAACTTTAAAAATAGTTAAAAAATAAAAAATAAATAAAAATTTCCTGCTTAAAACCATACAGTTTGCTTCATTGTTTCATATTAATTGTTTACAACTTCATTTTGACGTTGAAAAGTCACATATAATATTTTTTAATAAGGGAAATGTGAGTGGAACCAGGAAAATGTGGCCCAAAGTGGCCCCGGTTGACGGTAAAAATTTAGAAGAAAATAAAAAGTTAGAGATATAAAATTTCAAGCGGATGATAAAGAAAATTAAACTCGCAAGTTTAACTTCGTTCTTCATTTAAATAAAATATTATTAAAAATTATCGCTGCTGACCATTTTTTCTTTATTTTGAAACATTAAGGTATTCTTCTATAAGTTTAAAATTTTATTTTATTAAGTTTAATTTCACAAGATTTTTATTCCTGAAAGTTAAAATTATGTGAGAAACATCCTATATTCTCATTGCTACAAAATATGGTACAAAGATATCGGAAGAATATATTAATATTGGTCAGTTTAGCAGAGTTTTCAATTTCAATTACCCACCAGAATTTCTGAGTAGTAATCTTCACTTTATCAAGCACAGATTTTTTGCCAGAGTTAAGATGTGACAAGAAACAAAAGAGGGGTTTCAACTTTTCCGTGAACTACATTCTGCGCATGCGTACTTCATGTTTTATCTTCCATTAGCCATTTTGATAAATAAAGAAGAATAAAAAACAGCTGCCTAGGTACTTAGAGACACATGTACTCTCAACAAATGGCATTCTTTGTTTGGATATCAACCAATAAAGTAAGTAGCTAGTTTAAAACTTTTTGAAGTATATTGATTATTTTTTATAATGTCTGATTATGAAATAAATATTCTTTGTAATAAAAACTAAATGTATCTCCCAATTGAGAAAATGTTTTTTTATTAAAATGTATAGATAAGTAATATTTTTCAATTTTCTTTTGAAATAAGCTTCCTAATATTTAATACGACTAATGCATTAATAAGTTTTAAACATTCAGAAATTCACACAGAATTGCAGTATAATAAAATTCAAATATGCTGTTAAAAATTAATATTTTTAATAATTTATGAAATAAAAAACGGTTTTTATAATATTTGTATTGCTTCATGAAATTTAGCTTTTTTAACCCTTTAACGGGTGCCATTTGCATGTCGCAAATACCAAAAATTCACAAATTTGCACAAAGTATTTTCGAATAGAAAATTTTGCTTTTATATTTTGCAGATTTTACACGCAAAAATTATTATAGTGAAATACTGGTTGTAAAACAACGTAATTTTGACATATATCAGTGCCCTTCAAAGGATTAATGCATTTGGAATTATAGAGCAGATGCTACAAGTATTTTTATTTATTTATGTATTTTTTAACTCTTTGAGACGCAAAGTACTTCGGTTGCTAAAATGGTAAAATGATTGATTGCCACCAAATTTGATTGCCAGAAAATTTATATGAAAGTAAGTAAAAGCATTTCTTGCAGTATATAGCAAAAATCAAAATTTAGTTTTAAAATGCTGGTGCCAATGTGGCATTTGTGAATTAAAATCAAGTGGTATATATAATATACCGGTGCCCTTGAAGGTGTTAAATGAGTAATAAAATCAAGACCATGTTCATCTTTTTTTATTTTTCAAAAATTTATATATTTTATTAATCAGCTTTTGTACTTTCTTTAATTTATAAATTAATTAAAATGTCCTTTAAATACATCATTAAGCCTATGTTAATGAAAATTGTTTTCAAAAATCTTATCCGTTGAAATAAACATATATTGTCTTTTTTTCATTTAATTAATTATAAAAAAATAATTTTAATAAATTTGTGCCGTAAGAGTAGTTGAAATAATTTTAGAATTTTTAATGTACCGTCTTTCCTATTTATAAAATATAATATAGGTAAAATAAGTGTAATGCACTATTTCTCTCATTGTATTATGTAAAATTCGAAAAAAAAAAATTAACACATAAAAGTAGTTTTTGAAGGTTTTATAGTTATCTTTTGTATTGCTTATCGAATCTTCTAGCAAAGCAAATTATTAAACCAGAAAAAAAATTATTAAAAGAAAATTTTATATTTTCTAAAAACTTATGATTTTAAGAAAGGAATAAAAATAATGTTTGCACTTTAAAAAAATATAATTAACAGTTTTACACTTTATTTACTCGCGCAAGTCCGAGCTCGGAACTCATTTTTCGCAAATACTTTTAGCTCACAGACTATCAAAGCCATAGAGCTAATGTGCCCGCAGATTCTGCATGTACGTACGTATATATGCATGTATGTACAGTCGTGGAAAAAAGTAAACACCACCTGCTAACTCCTCAACAAATTATTGTAGATGAAAATTACTGGTACCGAACGATTGGAAATAAAGTCTACTTTTAAATGATGGACATAAAATTTGTTAAGGGGCCATCTACACATGTGCTATAAATATGTTTTTCTATCCGATTTGCTTCAAATTTGGTATACCGGTTTATTCTGATAAGGCGTTTCCCTGATGAGATTTGGAGGCTGATTGATTAAGTATAAAGATGTGAAACAGGGGGTGGGGGGGGATAAACACCCCTTAATTTATTTTTCGAGGGGCATTATTCTTTGAAATAAGAGTATAATATACAATTAGTGCGAATAGCCTGTGAGCTCAATGCAATCAGTTTAACTGGGTACATTTTTTTATTATATGTTTAGTCGTGAGTTTCGATTAATGTATTTTTGTCGTACAGCTTCGATTTTGTTACCTTATAAATAAAAAATAATATTTTCAGAATTAATGCGCTTTCAGCTTGATTCTAGTGTTACATTTAAAATGTAACACTAAAGTTTAATTTTGCATTAGAATGCTTTAGAATGCATGAGAATTACACCAAACAAAATATGTTAAAAGTATATGAAGGGAAAACTATTACCTCAGAATGGCAACTAACAAAGCTAATAGCATGTAAAAACTGAATTATTAATAACAATTAGCTATAGTGATAAGCAGTTTTAGAAATTTTAAAATCACGCTGTCTTGCGCCGCCGCCGAAGAGGAATTTTACCCGGCGCTCACCTGCAGTTGCTGCCCGTACCCTAGCTCCAAATTCAAGGCAGAAAAATAAATTCTTATCTATTTTTTTAGATGTTTCCTAGAGGTTGAATTCTTAAAAAAATAATTGTTTATCAATATGAAATTAAAATAAACAAATTGGAAATTGCACGTCAAACTTGGCAAACAAGGTGCGTTCGTACTGTAACTAGTTTTATAAATATTTTCGCACCGCATATTGTACTGAACATATATTTTAGTGCACTTCATAAGTGCATATCCATTTCTTTCTGTTCGAAAAGCAGTGAAAAGCTGTGAAAGGCAATCGAAAAGCTGTTTCTGTAACATCATTAAAATGCACTTGAAACATTTTTTCCCATTGGCCGTCATGTAACGAAAACTTTTGAATGTCACTGTAATTAAACTATATTTCCGATTTTCATAAAATTTGAAATGACCCGACAAAATTTTGCAACAATTATATATTTAAAATTTCAGACCATTCGGTTGGGTAGCTTTTGCTCTGTTATATGCAGACGGGCAGACAGAAGGACCGAACGACGCACAGTGGGGCAAAATCCCAAAAAGCTGGCCAAAAGTCGAAAATTAAAGTTACTATTCGGGAAATTTTGACTATACAGATGGCTAGAATAATGTTTGGAGAGTCAGAATCTATATTTATAAAACGGTTTTCGTTTTGCCTTGGCAACCTGTATCATTTCAAAAGTGACACTCGGAGGATTATCATCTGAGGCGAACGAAAAGAGCAAAACAATGGTTCCTCTAAACACGTGCTACATTTTTTCATATCACCCGATTTTAATGATTTAAAATGGATTCACACAATGATAGTATGTACTTTTTTGCGCGTGTTACAAAAATTATATTAAGTATATAAAAATTAATAATTTCAGGATTATTTTTTATAATTTTTTTTAAAAAATATATTCTTTTTTTGCTTTCAAACATAAAAAAGTTTATAAGGTCCACAGTGTTCCGCAACGACATATAATAGAAATAATAGCCTGAATTATTATTTGATGAATAATGGAAAATCAGCTGCCAAAAACAACCATTCTGCATTTCGTGTAGGTTTTTTCAACCACAATAAAAAATATTACTTTCATAATCGCTTTAAAAGCTAAGATATTTATTACTTTTCACAGTAATTTAGCTGGCAAACATTTTTGAAACTTTTAGATTATTCGTTTTGTGATAGATTATTATGTATTATATTACAAATAAGTATTATAATCATAGGCATAAATGAATTTGATAAGCAAGATTATTAACAAAAGAAATGAAAAGAATTCTCTATCATCGATACGATAGAAATACATTTCTTATCTTTATAGCTAATAATTTTGTTTATTCTATCGTAATTAGAAGAATTATTTTGTCAATTGCTATCTTTGCTAGATCATACTACTGTACGTATTTTATTAGTGCAAACAGAAATTATTAAGAATCTGGCTTCCGAGAATATTAGCAATCTGAATTTGATTTGCAAGTGGAGATGTGATAGTATATCTGGTCAGTGTACTTTTAAACAAACAGTTAGCGTTGATGGTGATAGAAAAGAGGTTCAAATAGCTTTTTTTACTTCTCTAGTGCCACTAGAACTCGTAAATGTTGCGAATAATTCAGAAATCGTTATTTGGAAAAATTAGAGTTCTTCATCTCCTCGATTTTTTAGGACCATCAGAATTTTTTTTTTTTTTTTTTTTTTTTTGCACGAAAATACGAAAGTTACTGTCAGTACAACTTATACAACTTATTTCTTTTAAAACAATCATTGATAAAAAATAAGTAGGCGTTAATTACAAACTAGCTTTAACGATGATTGATTGTAAAATTTGTAATGCCGTTACTAGTAATTTGTGAACTCAACGTTGGTACCTATAACAGGCAGCTTCAAAACAGTTTTATAACTTTGATGACATTTTCAAACTAAAAGTGAATGAAAACCATTTACAATTTGGGATGTCCACATTACATTTTAGCTTTTTGGGATTTTGCCCCACTGTGCGACGTGACGGTTATAGGTGCTACGTATTTATATAATTACGAACGCACCTAAAAAGGTATTTGAAATTTATTTACCTTATTTAATGTTGAAAAAAGCGAGTGGATCTGAAAATAGTGTTTCCTTTTATTTTTTCACATTTTTTATGCAATATTTTAACGTTTCATAACATGATTTTTTTAGGTGCGTTCGTTATATATATATTATATATATATATATATAAATTATATAAATACGTAGCACCTATAGTCGTCGTTCAGTCCGTCTGTCCGTCTGTCCGTCTGTCCGTCCGTCCGTCCGTCCGCATGTAACAGAGCAAAAACTACCCTACCGAATGGGCTGAAATTTTAAATATATGATTGTTGCAAAAGTTTGTCAAGCCATTTCAAATTTTATGAAAATCGGATGTATAGTTTAATTACAGGGACAGTCAAAAGTTTTTCTTTACATTACGACCAATGGGAAAAATTATTGCAAGTGCATTTTAATGATGTTAAAGCTTTCCAAATGGTCTGAAATTTTAAACATATAATTATTGCGTCATTTTGTCGAGCCATTTCAAATTTTATGAAAATCGAATGTATAGTTTAATTACAGGGACAGTCAAAAGTTTTTCTTTACATTACGGCCAATGGGAAAATTTATTGCAAGTGCATTTTAATGATGTTACAGCCTTCAGAATGGGCTGAAATTTTAAATATATAATTGCTGCAAAATTTTGTCGAGCCATTTCAAATTTTATGAAAATCGGATGTGTAATTTAATTACAGGGACAGTCAAAAGTTTCCCGTTACATTAAGGGAATGGGAAAAAATTATTGCAAGTGCATTTTAATGATGTTACTGACTATGCACTTATGAAGTGCAAACAAATACACATTCAGTACAATATCGGGTGCAAAAAATAATTATAAAACTAGTTATAGTACGAACGCACCTCATTTGCCACGCTTCACGAGCAATTTCCAACTTGTTTATATTAGAAAAAACCTTTTTTTTTCCACCGAGCTTGCATTTATGAACAAGTATAATACTCTTATATTGTTTTTTAACCTTGACTGTAAAAAAATTTCTTGATCGTTCCGGACAAAAGTGGTGGTATTAAGATGCCACAGCTTTTTGCTGTTACATTTCACAACAAAGTAATGGAATATTCCAATTTTTCAGAAACATTCCGTAATATATACTCCGAAACCTTTCATAACTGTTATGAAAGGTTTTGGAATATATATAGCTCACCTGCAAGAAAAGTGACACATCTCGACAAAAATAAATTTCACAGGAGAGGCAAAAGAAAATTTGCATAATTTTACTAGAAGATGAAATTGCAGCACGTAGGTCTGCATGCAGGAATAAAAACGTGCATAAAAACTTAAAACCCTTAAGAATGAAGACGTAGGATGAGGTTTCGAGGGTTGAGTAGTTTTACCTCCCCACACAATCCACCCCTCTTCTGTGGTCACAAATGGACATATAGCGTCATAAAGGGATTTTCCATATAACTACACTTATGAAACTCTTTGTGTAGCAAGACACACCTATGACAGACTTAATAGTGGGATAAAACGCAAAATTAATTTTTGCGAGATGCGTCAGTTTTCTTGCGGGTGAGCGATGTTACGGAATGTTTCTGAAAAACTGGAATGTTTCACTACTTTGTTATGAAAGGTTTCGGAGTATATATTACGGAATGTTTCTGAAAAATTGGAATGTTTAACTACTTTGTTGTGAAACGTAAGAGCAAAAAGCCGCGGCATTTTAATGCCACCACTTTTTACCGGAACCTTCCGGAAATTTTTTTTCAGTGTAGAACTTTCTACTATCCCCCTCCCCTCTTCTATAATTAAGCTGCCGGTTTTACCAATCGAAGGAAAAGTCGCTTCGATTGAATTATTTCTTCGACTTAATTCTTCAACAAAATAATCAGATATTAGGTCTTCTTAGAGTTTGATTCGATTCCTCCCCTCTCTACCCGATTATTTTAAAAAACATATATAAGTTAATAATAATAGTGCTATCTAATGACCATAAAATGAAAATTTTATTTTTCTTTATTTTCAATATTGTTTTAGTAAATCAATAATTCTCAATCACAGTGCCTGGCATTTTTCATGCCTTCGTTGGCGCTTTACCCTCTTCTGTCAATGTTCCTCTCTTCTTTGGTGCTGCTTTTCCCTTTTCTGCATTTATCCCGGTTTGCATGGCATGAGTCTTTTGAAAGTAGGTACTACACCAATGAGATAATATTCTTCGTCGAACTCCTTGTTTTGGTGTTAAATTTTCATCTTGTTTCAAGCGCTAACTTCGACTAATATTCGAGTCTTGGCTACTGCTTGAAGATCACGGGCTTTTACATTGCACGGGGGTTGAAGAGGAGTTTTGGAGAGCTGCTGGTGCTTCCACTGAGAAAAACAAAAAAAAATAAAATAAATTGTTGTACAGTAATGTTTAGATAACGCGACTTTAAAACTCATTTAAAATTATACGTTCACTCTGAAAATTTTGTAATCAAGTCCAAAGACAAATATAAAAAGAATTAAAACCTTTTGAGTTTGTAATTCTCTAGTTGAACTCCTCGTTTTGGTATTAATTTTTCTTTACCAAATACCAACTTAGAAAAATAATTGGGGACTGGTTAATACTTGAAGAATCCTGGCTTTGTCATTGCACTGGAGATAAAAAAGAGTTTTCGACAGCTGCTGCAACATCCACTGAGAACACAAAAAAGAAAGATACATTAATGTTTACGCGGTAGTAAAACACTTTTATGAACGGGACGTTCACTGGTAGCTAGGTTGGAATTATTAAAAATTCATAAGAATCGTGGACTTTGTGCCAAGTCTTTGAAATTTTGTATAGTATAGATATGGTCCTAAGGTTTTAGGAAACCATCGCAAGCAAATTGTGCGCGCTCTGTGGTGGCTTCTTTGCTTGAAATACAATATAGCTGCCATCTGTATTGGTATTTTTTATAGATGGGCTTCTATTAGACGCAAAATTTTGAAATATATGAATAATACATGAATAATATACAACCAATATAGAATATGATCTTTACAATAATATATAATAATTGAGTAATGTAATACTATAACAGCACTATAATAAATAATTGTTCTTTTTTTGGTTTATAGATTCTGAACAGTCTGAACAGTGACTTCAGAAAAACTACAGCGTATTTCTTCATATAAACATAAACATAAACATGAATTTAGGAAAAAAGAGAAAAACAGCAAATTTGACATTGTGTTGCTTGTGCCAGCAAGATATCCGAAAAGACTTACGATGTGAAAGAGTGTCATCACAAAGCATGTGATGTACTAGAAGCAGATTTGAAAAGCTTTGTTGATAATGAGGTGCCTATACTTCTTGACGTGATTATGGAGTATTTAGATGATGGTTCTGGGATTGCGAACATAATGCAGACAAATAAGGCAACAAACCATAATGGATGCCGGGCGCTTTTTCGCTCTTGTATGCTGCAACGACAGCATCGGATTCGGCTACAACAGTGAGTCCCAAAAAAAAACGCGATTGAATAATAAAGCAACCTTCGATGCTAAATAACCCCAGTTTTTCTACTGTGAGAAGTACTAAGTGATGGTCAAATATACCGTATCAGATGTAAATCTGTCTGTATGTCTGTCCGGACCAGGATTCGAACTAGGGATCTCTTGGCTGAAGCTGCCAATGCTCTTCCATCTGAGTTATCCCTTACGAATCTGGTGGAACATTTTCACCCAGCTAACCTTATTGATTATAGCATCTCGTCTGAAATCTGGTTCAGCTCAACAGAATAAATCGCAGGTAATGGAACTCCAGAAAGCGCTGGACACGTAATTACACTAGATTAATTTTAACACAATTATTCTAATTGGTAAACATAATTCCAATTACCAAATTGGTCTAATTAGTAATTGGGTCCGAACATTTTTCACCCAGTTGGAAATTTACATCTGATATGATTTATTTACCAGTTAGAATAACTGTGTTAAAATTAATCTAGTGTAATTACGTGTCCAGCGCTTTCTGTAGTTCCATTACCTGCGATTTATTCTGTTGAGCTGAACGAGATTTCAGATCAGATGCTATAATCAATAAGGTTAGCTTGGTGAAAATGTTCGCCAGATTCGTCCGATATAGCTCAGATGAAAGAGCATTGGTAGCTTCAGCCAAGAGATCCTTGGCTCGAATCCTGGTCCGGACATTTTTCACCCAGTTAGATATTTACATCTGATATGATTTATTTACCAATCAGAATAATTGTGTTAAAATTAATCTAGTGCAAATATATCGTGTCAGTAGTGCTAACTGCGGCAAAAGTTTGTTCGATTGGTCGCTGCAATCTCAAAATTGGGGAGTGCATGCACGATTGAATACTGCAAGCAATGCTGAAGATGCCCATACTGCGGACATTCATTATCCCGCATCGTGCTATACCCAGCTTAAAACTGAAGCCCGTGCTATCAGGAACCCATCAAAAAGCACTTTCCATCAGCAAACTTTTGATCCATTAATAATTGCGCAGCTCTTAGCTTTATTTAAACGTAACACCTCTCCTCAGATGATATCACAAATGAAAAAAATGGTTTGAAAGCCGTCTTGAAACCGATACATCTTATTGGTTAGGTGCACAAATTTATTCTACCAGGTTCAAGGAACACCTGTTAAAGAAACTAGAATGAAACTGACACTCGTTCAAGGATGGCCAAGAGGTTTATATATCCCATAAGAAAACAAACGGTTCATCTTTAGCAGAAATTGCTCGCACACAAGTTACAGAAGATGAAACTGATAAAATTGTGGATGTTGCTGTTTTATTGAAGAAATACATCCTTTTACAACAAATGCCTTTCAATGGTTCATTTAGTTCAGGTTGTCTAAATGAACCTGTCCCAAAGCTTCTTTTGACCTTGGCAGATGTCATGCTCAAAGGGCAAGCAGCATAGCAGAAACTATTACAAATGATGACCAGGATAACGTAAGTTCTAGAATCAAAATGGTGTGCACCATTTCTTAGCTGATTTGTAGCAACTCAGCGAAACAATCCCGTCAAGCTATCACTCTGTATCAACAAAAGGACAGAGAAATACCCTTTTCTCTGTACTTGGGATTGAAGCTTCATTCCAAAAACAGACAGAAAGAAAATATCCGAACATTGTATTCTCTGGGCATTTAAGTTTCATATGATCGTGTCATGGAAGTTAGGAAGCAGCTCGCACAAGCTGTCTGTAAGTGGTTGCTAGATGATGGAGTCATTGTACCAACAAACATCAAGAGAAAAGTGTTTATGACAACTTCAGTGGACAACATTGATGAGTCGTTTCGTTATGAACTTCATGGAGCTGGAATGTCTTTGACCAGTCGTCTCACCCATGATAACATAGGTAAGGACCTTCCACCACTAAATATAGACATTCCTGAATCTTGCATTATTGAGTTATTTGACAGCTATACCATTTCATCTTTTGTTCATGAATATGCTGGAAACATCAACGGGTATTAATGATGCACCGACCACCTCAGGTATTAAGAAGAATAATGAATTATGGATAGCAGAACGACATTGGTTACAGCATATGAACATGGTTGCGAAAGACAATGATGATCAGTTGCAAGAGACTCCAGTGACATATGTCGTTTTTTTCTCTCATGGTCAAAATTCAAAAGAAATTAGACCAAGGCCAACCGATGGAGTGTTTCCTATACCATTCCATGCATATTGCTATCAAGGCAACATAATTTGCTAATCCTGGCCAAATTCCAGTGCTTGAGAGAGACATCCTTTGTACGCCCTGCAGAAAAAGTGTCATTGGCTTTATCCAGACAAGGTTGGTGAATCCAAGTTGGTATGCTATACGGGTCTTCCAGATGTCGAGATTGCTTAGCAAGAATGCGTGGGAAAGTTGTTAGCTGGACCAAGACGGGACCGGATGTTTTCCATAGCAAAAGTATTCACGTCTGGAATAGCGCAGTCTCTTCTTGGCGGAAAACACGTGAAGCGTACTAGGCATGCTTAACAACTTACTCTTGCATAGCTACACATCCTAGAAGTTGAAGCATACAAAGAAGTATCTGAGCACTGTTAAGAAGTATCTGAAGTATCTGAGTACTGTCAAGAAGTATCTGAGCCGTATGAATCCATGAAAGTCTGGGAAAAGTCATTTACTGCCAAATCACCAACCGTACATTACTGGGTAACTGCCAGAGACTTTCTCCTGTTAATTTGATGTTTCGTTAGAGGTCAGCGAGTGGGTAATTGGTTACTTACTAAGAGTTCTTGCGAATGGTTTGCCCATGGTTTTTCGTCTTTGGTCACACAAACTATCCACGCTGGCCTCCTGTTTTTCTGAATGACATGTGATGTTTACAACATGCCCATCCAAGTGTCCACGAAGCTTTTATGAAAGGGTAGTATGTCGTTGAACGTAGTGAAGAAAAGTTCTCTCTCATGGCACTAGATCAGAGCCAGGAGCATAGTATATAATTCCTAAAAGCGGAAAGTGAACGTAAAGGTCTGTATGGTCAGAAAGAAGAGAAGGAGGCCATCGAGATTTTAAAATCTGAAGTGCCGAGGGTAATAGATGATTTTGAATTGTGTGATTCGAATTATTCATTCGTAAATAATCAGGAACATCCAAAATCTTCTACCGCCGAACAGACAAAAGTCTTAAAAATTAAAGCCCTTCTTAATGTAGTACAAGATGGAACAATTGTAAATCCGTTTAAAGAGACAGGTATGGAACTCGTCATATTGGATACTGGTGAGGTCATGGATCCTGTTGTTGCTATGTGCTTGAAGAAAGCCAAGGAGATAGGCGAAACCATGTATAAGGACTTTGTGAGGGACAGAATTCAAAGTGCTATAAAACACCTCTCAGACACAATTCCAAGGGCAACCATATACACATTCAGCAACCGACTGCCTGCAAATCTAAAGAAAGAACCCAGTATGTTGGGAACAACGAAGGCAAATGCAGCGCTCGTCACGAAGCTATTTCTAAATCTGCAAGCACGACCACAAGCTGACATAATAACTTCTTCAGATACGAGAACCAGCGTGATCCGCCTTCATTATCTAATAAGGGAAAATTACTCTCAGGAACGAAATCTGCTCTTCTTGGGTGCCTTCCTGGTATGCCTGACCCAAGATGCTCTCAATCATTCAAGGAGGCACCAGTGCTTGTACTCTATATGCCGGCTGTTATTCATGTTATAAAACAACTGCATGCCGCAGTTTTCGGAGAATATATAAATATGCACCTATTGTCATTTATAGAAAGCAAAATCACGCCTAATATCACAAGAGTAGATGCAGTCTGGGACACATATCACAATGAAGTCTCAAATCGCAAACCCGGGACAAACCAGGTGACAACTTCAAGGCGTCGAACTAGAGTAACTGCGCAAACACCTATACCAAAGGGTTCAGCATGGCAGAAATTTTTTTTATCAAACTCCAATAATAAAAAGGACTTATTTAACTTCCTCAGCGAGAAATTGGCTGAACTTGCCACTGATGGTTGGTATCAACTGTTCACCGCAAAGGATAATCAGGTACCAAGCAAGAAAACGAGTGACATATCAACCATGTCTCCAAGTCAGCAAAAAGAAGCAGACACCAAAATGATGTTGCACTTGAAACACGCAGCTAAGCGAGGACATGCCCAAAGCGTATGTCATCACAGTGGACACAGACGTGGCTGTTCTGGCCATATATCACTTCAAACGGTTGAATATGTCAGAGATATAGATATGCTTTGGATCTGGAAAGACCTTTAAAGAGATTCCAATCCATCACATCTGTCAACAGCTTGGACCTGAACGCTCCGAAGCCCTTCACTTTTTTCATATATTTACGGGGTGTGATGTAACATCATCGATGTTTAGAATAGGTAAAAAGACGGCATGAAATACATGGGCTGCTTATCCGGAGGTCACTGACACGTTCATTGACATCACAAATACACCGAATAGTTTTACGTTGCCATCACAGCACATGTTTCATCTTGAACGTTTTACTGTTCTGATGTACAGCAAAAACTGTGGTGCAGATTCAGTCAAAGATCCAAGGAAATTGCTGCTTACCCAAAGCCTGAAGTTTCTTGATCCACAATTACAATGTGCTTTATTTCAGCATATAAAGCGATCTCTGTTCATTACCGCATTCATTTGGAAGAACTCAAATCACCTGATGTCCAAATCAGGTGATATCCCTGATTATAGTAAATAGGGTTGGCAATGGAATGATAAAACCAAAAAATGGGTACCGAACTGGACTGATCTTCCAGATGCAAGCCATGGATGTTCATTGCTACTGAATTGTGGTTGTTTGGTTTCATGCACAGACAGACGTAAATTTTATCGAGCCGGGATTCGCTGCAGCCCATCATGAAAGTGCCAAGAAAGCTGTAAAAACAACTAACTTAATACCTGAAGTAACAAGTATACATCACATTGCAAAGCTGTAACTTAGGCCAAATTCTATCATATTTGTGACAACCATTCATGTTTCTTTATACACTGCTCAAAACAATTAAAGGATATTGCAGTTTTAGGTGGATTTTGTATCTGGTAAACTGTTTAGCTGATTGTTACATGGTCGACAGACATAGTAGGTTATATGAGAATAAATTACACATGTTTGGCAGAAAAAAATGCATTTTATTGCGCATTTGTTTACTAAAGGAAAAAAAAACACAATTTGTGCATATGAGAAAAAAAGAATAAGAAAAGGTGTTTTCTTCAATGAAAATCATTTTCAGTAGGGGGTATGGTTTCCACGGGCGGCCAGCAACGTTGAACACCTTTGAGGCTTGGACTCAATGAGGCTATTAATGACGAGTTGGGGTATTCTGCCCCACTCTTCCAGAAGAGCTCTTTCCAGTTCTTGGAGAGTTTGTGGGGTTTGTTGGCGGCCAGAAACTCGTCTTCCTAGAGCGTCCCAAACGTGCTCGATTGGATTCATGTCTGGAGAACACGCTGGCCATTCCATTCGAACGATTCCTTCCTCGAAAAGGAAATCCTCCACCAGGTTTGCACGATGTGGCCTGCAGTTATCGTCCATTAAAATGAAGTTATCTCCGATTGCTGCAGCGTAAGGGACTACAATAGGTCTGAGGATCTCATCCCTATATCGGCGACCAGTCAGAGCTCAATCTCGAATGATGTAGAGGTCAGTGCGCCCGTCAATGGAGATGCCACCATACACCAACACTCCTCCACCGCCAAATCTGACACTTTCGTGCACGAACGCAGGATTATTCCTACTGCTACGGTCCCTCCAGATGAAAATACGCCTATTATCTGGATGCACAGAAAAACGGGACTCGTCAGAAAACAGAATATTGCTCCACTCATTTCTCCTCCAGTTGACATGCTCGGTTGCCCACTCCCTGCGGTCGCGACGATGCCTTGATGTTAATCTAACACATACCATCGATCGGCGAGCATACAGACCTACAGCATGGAGCCGGTTTCGGACAGTCTGAGTTGAAATCGTGGTGCCTGTAGCCGAGCGAAGGTGTTGTTGGAGAAGAGTAGCGTTCATGGTTCGGTGTCTCCGAGCTGTTAACGCTAAATACCGATCTTCATTGGGCGTTGTTGCCCGTCTACGACCTTGCCCTGGTCTTCGGCCTGCACATCCACTCTCCAAAAAACGGTTCCAGATCCTGGAAATGACACTTTGTGACACTCCAATGGCTTGCGCTACTTCGGCTTGAGTTTGGCCCCCTTCTAACCTATCAACAATTCTCAAAGCTTCTGAATCGTCAAATGACTTTGCTGAGACATCGTACTCATCGAAACAAAGCAATCACTGAATGCCGATCATCCTTGTCTTCATTCTCTTTTATCCAGTTGAAAGTCAAATTTCATTCGCTGCCGCTGAAGCGACGTTTTTGACGTCGAACTCAAAATTTGCATACTCCACAGTTTGAAAACCAGAAAAATTTGCATTTGTGATTCTCTTCTTCTATTTTCGGCAAAAAAAATTTCGTTTATATCTTTATTTTATATAAAACTTCAAATATCCTTTAATTGTTTTGAGCAGTGTATTTTGTAATTAATAAATTACATCGAATTAATAAAATAATTGCTTCTTTACCTTGAATTTTACTATCTAATTAGATACGTTATAACCTTGAAATTGATTTCTAAACATAAATTAGACCTGAGAAATGGATTCCTCAAATTCTAGAATCTATAAAAAAATGGTATTACTTAAGGTTTTGTGTCTAATAGAAGCCCATCTATTAAAAATACCAATACAGATGGCGGTCATATTGAATTTCTAGCAAACAGGCCACCAGGCAGGAAACAAAAACGAAAATGTTCAAAAAAATATTTTAAGTAATTAATACATACATAAATATACATAATTCTTAATAAATATTCATAATACTTAATAAATTATACGTGTTTATTAAACATACATAATTATATATCAATTATACGTGTGGCCCAAGTTGGCTCTCACTGCTTCTGGCAAAAACTTTTTATTTTCATGAAAAACGAAATGTAATTAATTCATCAACGACTCGGAATAACTTTGTAATTAAACGAATTTCGTCTAATTAAAAAAGGCTTTATGTATACATACCTCGATTTATCTTTTATAAGGATTTTCGTAAATGGTCTGTTATACTAGAATTTTCTCAAAGAATATTTGAAACAGTTCTGCGGTTTCAAACTAAACATTTTCTATTACTGTTAAGTCTGCAACATTTAATGAGCACATGAAAAGCTTCTTCAAAGTTTGCTCTTCAAAGCATTGCTTGCTTCATAATTTGGTTTAAAGTTTAATAGGTTTAAGAAGGCGGGGGGTTGCGAACATCTAATGACAGTGACTGTGAGATTCATTCTTGTAGAAGTTCTCAATTTTTAAAAAAGTACTAAAAGTAGTAAATTGATACTAGAACTTTCTGCTATCTCCCTCTCCTGTTCTATGACGAAACCGCCGTTTTTTTTTAATTGAAGGAAAATTTGCTTCCATTGAATCATTTGTTCGACATAATGCTTCAACAAAAAAAAAATCAGAAATTAGGTCTTTTTAGAGTTTGAAATGGATTCTTCCCTTCTCTAAACCATTGCTTTAAAAAAACAAAAGAAATATAAGTTAATAATAATAAAGCTCTCTAATGATCACAGAATGGAAAGTTTATTTTCTTTATTTTCAATATTTTTTTAGTAAAGCAATAATTTTCAGTCTGAGTGCCGGGCTTTTTTCATGCCTTCGTTGGTGCTTTTCTCTCTTTTCTCTCTTTTGTCGCTGTTGCTCTCTTCTTTTCTGCCGCTTTTTCCTTTTCTGGCTTTTTTGCAATTTGTATGGCATGAATCTTTTGAAAGTAGGTACTACATCAGTGATGTAATTCCCTTCGTTGAACTATTTGTTTTGGTATTAAATTGTCATCTTATTCCAAGAGCTAACTTGGACAAATATTCGGGTCCTGGCTAGTGCTTGAAGATTCCTGATTTGGACATTGCACTAGGGTCGAAGAGGAGTTTTGGAGAGCTGCTACTACAACCACTGAGAAAAAACAAAATAAACAAAGAATTTGTTGTACACTAATGTTTAGATAACGCGACTTTAAAATAAATTTAAAATTATACGTTCACTAGGAAAAGTTTTGTAATCAAGTCCAAAGGTAAATATAAAAAGAATTAAAACCTTTTAAGTTTGTACACTGTAAAAAAAATCTACTAAAATTTTTCTTGGAAAGTGGGATTCCTAGAACTTTTATGTAACGGCAACAACAAAAATTCATGTAACAGATACATTTTTGCACAGTAAATCAAAAAATCTGTAAGGCTACAAAGATTTCTTTAGGAAACTGAGATGCCCAGAACTTTTATGTAACTGAAACCCGGGTTACAAATAAAATTTTAGGAGGGATACTGTAGTTTCTGTAGATTCTTTTGTAAAACTACAGATTTCTAAAGCTTTACAAAAACTAGTTTTGTAGATTTACATCTTTTTTTGTATAGTGTACAGATAAAATTTTAGTAAGCATAACAGATTTCTGTAACTTTGCATTTGTAGAATTACAGATTTTTTTTACAGTGTAATTCTCTCGTTGAGCTCCTCGTTTTGCTGTTAATTTTCCTCTTCCAAACACCAACTTATAAAAATATTTGGAGTCTGGTTAATACTTGGAGAATCAGGGCTTGGACATTACACTGGAGTTAAAAAGGAGTTTTAGACAGCTGCTGCAACATCCACACTGTAAAAAAAAATCTGTAAAGTTACTAACATATTTCTCGGAAACTGGGATTCCAGGAACTATTTATGTAACGGCAACAGCAAAAATTTCTGTAACAGCATCTGTTACAGGAATTTTTCTTGTTGCCGTTACATAAAAAGTTCCTGGAATCCCAGTTTCCTAGAAAAATTTTAGTAATTTTACAATTTTTTTTTTACAGTGCACTGAGAAAAACAAAAATAAAAGAACGTTGTTATTCAATAATGTTTAGATAACGCGACATTAAAACACATTTAGAAACTGGACGTTCACTGGGGAAAGTTTTGTAATCAAGTTCAAATTTAAAAAGATCTAAATCTTTTGAGCTGAAGGGAGGGGTGGGGGTTTAGCTTTTTTGGGGGGGAGTTCATTTATTCGATGACTGATGATTTATTTACACTGAAAGTGAACATTTAAAATTAACACAAAAAACTTAAAGTTTGAACTACTAAATTTTGTGTGCTTGATAAGAGAGGGCGGGAGAGAAATTTCAGGTGGAGGAAGAATTCAGATGATTGATTTTTCATTTATTATTATAATAAAATAAAAATTAGAGCAGAAAAATAATTAAAACTTTAATTAATTATAAACTCAACACAACAAGGCATATAAATTTCACAAAGCACACTTTAAATTAAACAAATACTGTCTACTGAAAATAATGCAATCGAGTTATTTTCTGCGTCCGTGATGTAGTGGAACAATAAATATAAATTTTACACATACCACTTTCTACAGGATACAAGCTTTAGTGTATAATATCTATCATGCTAAACTGTTTCAAATATAATCAAATTGATGTACCGTAATTTCCCGCATATAAGCTGCAGCTCTGATAATTCGATTTCTTCCCAGAATTTGTTTCAAGTAAAATGTGACCTGCTTTTGCTTAGCATTTATTTGACTTCATTTTTTAAATAAAATTTCCGGTATGAAAAAGACTTGAATGAACTAAGCTGCGGCGTATACGCGGGAAATTACGGTACGTTACTGAGGTTTACTGCAAGTATCTCTTGTAGAATTATGAAGTGTATGGGGTATTTATAGAGACACACTAAATATTTCGGCATAGAGTACTGTATCCGAAGTACTGTCTATTAGTGATATCTGCTGGAAGTGCATTTTCAGTTATGGTATGCGTTTTCAAGTTCAACTAAATTTTTCCATTATAAATGCTATAGATGATATGCAGGGCTTCACCAAAGAATTCTTAAGGATTGCGAATTCTTTTGTGTATAAGAAAAAATTGTTTTTAAATTGTGGTTTTTAATTGAGTTTTGCATTTTCACCCTGAACTATATTTAGTATACTAAGAGATGTTTTTAGAATATAGATAAAATGATTGTAGAGGGCCACGCAAAGAACTTGATACATGGTTGTCTATTCATGATAATTTTCTGAAAAGTGATTACAGTAGTTTTAAGCGTGTTTTAGTCTGAATTAAATTTTAGCTAAATATTTGGCTGGTATATAAAGGTAGTCGGTAAAATACATGGCTGTACAAAAGTGGTCACATATGTTTCCGTCTATTGCTATAAATAGCCGAAGCTGAAATTTCCACACATTATGCGCTTAATTACTAAACTAAATTTTCGCGCACTGTACAGGATAAATACCTGCCTATAGATAAAACACAGGGATGAACAAAAGAATTGGAGAACATATTTGGCTATTGACGTAATTGCTGAAATCCCTTTTTGAAACGTGTTATGCGTTTTCTAAAATGCTTACTTGTGTATCTTATTTACCTTATTTACCTAAATAGCGAAGTTTTGTTAGAAGTTTTGAAAAGTGCTTCATAATAGCATAATATAGGCTGAACGCATCCTTTTTCTTTCTCGTTTGATATATTTTGATTAGGATACTAAAATTATGGACGCGTTTTCCATTTTTCTACAAAAATATAGCACGTTTTAGAAAACGCTCTAAAACTTTGATTTTAAAATGTTTTCAGGACACGAATATAAATAAACGGTTTCAAATAACTGTAAATCACATGCACAACATTTCTATCCATGCAAAAATGCTATTCGATTGTTTGGCAACAAAATGAAGATATCTGAACAATTTACAAATGTGCATATGAAAATTATTGCGTAATTGCGTCTGAAACATTTGCGTAAAAGGACAAGGAAAATTAAGATACCCTTTTAACACTTTCCAACATTATTGAAAACTATGTTTGAATTCGGTTTTTCTGTCCGTCTCTCTATGCTCTAACTCGCATAAAATCTCTTCGACTGGCATGCAATTGATATACGTTATTAAAGTTTAACAAGGCATACTCCGTATTGAAAATGACGTGTGTGGCATTTATAGATCTTTTACAGGTGCTTTTACATTCTGGTTTACAGAAAAAATCCATCGCGATGCATTTTAATGATATTATGCTATTTCAAACATATTGAAATTTATTAAAACCACTGAAATGTAATACAAAGTACTTACAATAGAATATGGTTTGTGTAACACTTATAGATCGATTACAGGGTCACTCAAAATAATTTCGTTATGATATAATCAATGGGGAAAAATTGTTTGCAAGGTAGTTTAATCATGTGACACTTTTACAAACATAATGAAATTGATATGACTTTCTGAAGTTCACTAAACTTGCTTCCTGTAGAATATGAAATGTAAAGTATTTACCATTCATTGACAGGGCCACATAAATATTTCGGTTAAATATAGGATGACCCGCCAGTAGTTGATCAAACAAAGTCAGTGCTACGGTGTTTTTGTTATATTTCCTTCTTTTTAAGTTTTAGAAGTAAAATAATATGATTGCTACAACCCTTAATGAACGTCCTATAATAGGCAAACATGAAATCTGCTGAAATTAAATTTCAACAAAATTATAAATAAATAGTTTTTTTAATTGTCATTTTCCCTGTAATTGATCAATCGAAGAAATCAATCGAAAATCTAGAAATTATTCTTTAAATATCATCCTTGGGCTGTGATTAACAATAATTCTCATAAAACTATTATTTGAAATAAGCAAGATGTCAGTGAATTATTTTAACTTTGCGTAATGGTCTCCAACTAATCAAAAACTGAATTTTTACACTTTCTAATTAAAAAGAATCATAAAATGGCTTCTCTTACAGCAGGCTACTGACAACAATGTGACAATAGGTGCTCCAACATTCAAACAAAAACATTATGTCTAGTGCCAAATATAAAACTCATTTCCGCCTGAAATGGCGTAATATTTCAAAACTTTGATCAACTACAGGAAGGATATCAACTACTGTCGGGGTCAACCTATGACCTACGGGGGAAAAACTGTTTACAGCGTATCTTAATTATGTTACATTATTTAAAGTATAATAAAATTGATATACATTACTGGGAATTAACTGAAGATATTCGTTTTAGAATATGACGTGCATAGCATTTACAGGGACACACAAATGATTTCGGATACTGTACTGCATACGAAACACTGCCCATTAACGATAATTGCTGAACTTGCGTTTCTAGTTATTGTATGCGTTTTAACTAATTCTTTGCATACTACGTACTGTGTACAAATGCTGTAGATCATATGCAGGGCTACACAAAGAACTTGTAAGCATTACTGTGTATGAGCGTGAATTGCTTAAAGATGGTTTTTAATTGATACGCATTTTCAAACTGAACTGTATTTAGTATTCTGAAATATATTGCAAGAATACATATAAATTCATATACAGGGCAACGCAAAGAATTGCATGTACGGCCACCTATGGATAATAATTTCTGGAAAAATGATATCAGCAGTTTTAAGTGTACTTTTGCTTTGAAATAAATTTTTGGGTAACATGTGGTCTGTAAGAAAACCTGTAGGTACTAGATAAGGCTCTACAAAATAATTCAAGTATGTTTCTAGTTATTGGTAGTAATTTCTACAGGTGAATTTTCAACTGTGTTATTATTAAATTAAATTTTTCCATACTATGTAGAATATATGCACATCTATAGATCATTCACAGATCTGAGTAAAAGTGCCGGAGTTCTTTTCCTAGTTTAGAAGGTTATTGCTAAAATCTCATTTTCAAATGTGTTATGCCTTTTCTAAAATGTTTACTAGCGTATCTTATTTTCCTTATTAAACAGAGAGTTTTTGTTAAAGTATTCGGGAATTGTTAGAAAGTGTTTCATAAAATATGCTTTAAGCATGATTTTTCTTTCTTGTTTGATTCAAGAAAATGTATAGAGTAAATTATAAGGTACGGAGTCTGTATAATTACAATTTTACAGTGAATCAACTCCCATTTGAGATATAATTTACTAAAATAAGAGAATAACTTACTAAAACGACGAAAAGTCAGTTAAGGCTCACTATGGTGACGGGAAAAGTTTTTGGGTCGTGTCCGTCTAACCGTTCCAAATAACGTCCTCAAAAAGCATCTTGCGCATTTGCCTAATAGAGTTGAATATTAATTTATGGATTCTAAAATTTCCCAATTCATTATTCCGATTATTTTGAAATGTTGTCAATATTCATCTCAGATTTCATGTCGGAAATTGCATAGAAGGGTCAGCCGAATGAGATCTCCTTTTAGTTCAAATTATTATGAATGTCCCGTCAGTCCCCTTTGTATAAAAAGAAGTCTGTCACCATTAGTTTTTTGCTAAAGTTAAGAAAAATTACCCACCAGTTTTGACACTATTTTATACGCAGATGTAAATTATTTTTCTTCTTCTGCTTTGAAGTACTCAAATTGAAATTTTAAATCATTGCAAACCTTTATTTGTGCAAAAATCAGCTCAAAAATCGAAAATTATTTTTTCGTATTTCATTATTCTCCAATTTGTACTGAGTCATTCGTGAAAAACCACATGCAGATGAGATGATTATTCGCAAAGTTACAAGGGTTTTAGTTTTGCACATAAACAATTTTTTGGACCTTTAAGAGGCTACTTCAGTCAAACGAAAAGACACGTTCGCTAATGCTAATCCTATGGAAGAAATTTATAACGATATCTCGGCCGCATTTCAATATTTTTAAATGATTTTCTTTTTTTTTTTTTTTTTTTGCATTGGATAGCTGAGATCGATCTGTATGCAGGCCGTTTTTTACTTTTTCGATTCTGATTGCAGAATTTCTTTAGGAGGATGCTTTTACTTTCGAAACCGGTTCCGAAAATGAAAGTGTCCTCATTAAAAATACCTGTAAACAAAATCGAAAAAGTAAATAACGGTCTTTGTACAGATAGATCTCAGTTGTTCAATGCAAAAAAAATCAGTTAAAAATATTTAAATTCTAACGAGATATCTTTATAAATGTCTTCCATAGGATTAGCATTAGCGAAGGGGTCTTTGCGTTTGACTGAAGTAGCCTCTTAAGGGGGTTGGTCACCCAGCTTCGGAATTCTCCTCCGTAATGTTAAATCCATGGACTTTTAGTGCATTCGTATATTTAAAATATCTTCTTGGGAAATTCATATTTTTAAAATATTTTTTCTGTGTACTCTTCTTAAAGAATATCTCTTTTTTTCTTAGTTTTCAAAATATTTCTAAAATCTATGCTGAATTTAATATTTTATGTGTTAAAAGAGGGCGAACCATGAGCAAGATTTTAACACTTCCTATAAAATTAAGTCTATACTTTAAAAAAAATTTGAAAACTAAGAGACATCTTTTAGGAAGTGTACATAAACAAAAAAAAAGTGCCCAGTTAAACTGATGGCATTGAGCTCACGGGCTATTCACACTAATTGTATATTATACTCTTATTTTAAAGAATTGTGCACAAAAAAATAAATGAAGGGGGATTAGCCCCCGTTCCCCTACTTTAAACTTAACCAATGATCCTCCAAATCTAATCGGGGAAGCACCTTAACGTAATAAACCGGTATACCAAATTTGCAGCAAATCAGATAATCCTGCATGAAAAAACCATATCGTTAAATTAAGGTGCGGGTCTAACCCCTCCCCCCCCCTTTATATTTAACTAATGAAATTACAAATCTAATTAGGAAAGCTCCTTAACAGAATGAACATAGAAAAAAAATAAAGCAAATTGGATAATTCTTCATGAAAATCCATTTATCTAAATTAAGAGGATGGGTTTTGCCCCCCTTTCCCCTTTTTATACTTAACCAATGAACATCCAAATCTAATAAAGGAAGCACCATATCGGAATAAACTGGCATATCAAATTTGAAGCAAATCGATTAATTCTGCATGAAAATCCCATTTATCTAAATTAAGGGGGGTCTACCCCCCCCTTTAAGCTTCACCAATAAACCTCCAAAATTAATCAAGGCAGCTCCTTAACATAATAAACCGGTATACCAAATTTGGAGGAAATTGAATAACTCTGCATGAAAAACCCATTTATCTAAATTAAGGGGGAGAGCGGTGTCTAACCCTCTTTCCCCCCTTTTTACTTAACTAATAAAACTCCAAATCTAATCAAGGCAGTTTCTTAACATAATAAACCGGTATACAAAATTTGCAGCAAATCGAATAATTCTGCATGCAAAACCCATTTATCTAAATTAAGTGGGGGGCTAGCCTCCCTTTCCCCCTCTTTATGCTTAACTAATGGACCTCCAAATCTAATCAGGGAAGCCCCTTAACATAATAAACCGATATACCAAATTTGGAGCAAATAGAATAATTCTGCATGAAAACCCATTTATCTAAATTAAGGGGGGGAATACCCCTTTCCCCCCTTTATACTTAACCAATGAAAACCCAAAAACTAATCAGGGAAGCGCCTTATCAGAATGAACATAGAAAAAAAATTGAAGCAAATCGGATGTTTTTATCAAGAGTTATCGCGTTACGTACGTACAGTCGTGGAAAAAAAAAAAAGTAAACACCCCCCACTAACTCCTCAACAAATTATCCTAGAAGAAATTAACTGGTACCGAAAGATTGGAAATAAAGTCTACTTTTAAACGACATAGATAAAATTTTCTTAGGGGGCCATTTACATATTAAAACGAACCATAACTTTGTTTTTTTCAATAGCAGTACACAATTCTGACAGCATAAATGTACTCTGCACCCTTCAATTAGCCTAAAAACAAATTTTTACGCAATTCGTACCATACGTTTCTGAGAAATTAATTATTTTAAAACGAGCATATTTTAAGGGCTGTATCCAAACTGAAGTTCGGAAATCGATTGTTAACCGAGAGAGCCCCCATCTTGATCAAGGCACCTTAAGAAGTCAATGAAGTCTGCTAGATTACAGAACAGCAGAAGAAATTTCAAACTATCTACTCACTTCTATTATAGACGGCCTCTTAAACCATCATTTTGCCGTTTTTTAAGCATAATTTGATAACTACTTGGTATAAAAATGTGAAATTTCGAATTTACATAAAGCAGGACTTAATAAATCTAAATCCATCACAAAAATCGTAGGTTGCAATTCATAATTTTTTCGAATACAGTCAAACCTCGTTAACGTGAACACGCTTAACGTGAATTACTTTTAACATGAACAGTTCCCACTGTCCCCATCAAAATGGATACGGATTCTAGTGTTTTTTATCCTTTTAAGATGAACACGGTTAACGTGAAATGTCGCTTAATATGAACAATTCTCGATGTCCCCATGATAGATTTTGACACTTAACGTGAACGAAAATTCCTAGAAAAGTGTGAAAGCTTACTTTTCCCTGGGGAACAATGGGTTATACTTTAGAGGTTCATGAAAAAAATTATTCTTTAGAGCGATGGAAACGTGATCTATTGCCATTAGAATTTTCTCAATTTTGGACAATACAATACGTGTCACCAGCTACATGTCACCAGTATCAGGGAAAGTTGCTACCTAAAGGGAGTATTTTTATGTATTGTTTCTTTCTTCACGCGTGGAAAATTTACAGTTTAGTATTGCAACTTTCATATGAAATGTAGCATGTGTTTTATTAATGAATAAAAAAATATAATAGTTTAATTATTAAAATATAAGTAAGTCTCAGTTCTAAAACAAAGTTTTCTCCCATTAGACCCTATGTGAAATCCACATTTGTCCATGAATCCTTTACCACTGCAATTAAGCTTATTGTAAATTAACTGTTTATCTCTGGTACGAAATATGATTAAAAATGAACATTGTATAAAAGCTTCATTATAAAAGATATTATTATTAAAAACTGATTTAATCGTTGATCAAAACAAATATTTATTAAATATAAAAAAACTCATCTTGATGCTTAAATATATCTTGTTTCCTTCTTTGCAAATACTGTATTTTATGGAAGAAATGCCGCGGCGTTTACAAGTTTGAAAGTTAATTTTTTTCCAAGTGCGGCGTTTACTCTATGTGCGGCGGTTACGATTTTTTTAAAATACCAACTGAGTTTCCTTAATTTAAAAATTCAGAAAAATACTTAATATTGGATTTAAATATTTTAAATAAAACTTCACACATCTTAAGATATTAAAAACGAGGCATTCTACATTGCTCAGAAAACTTTGATTAAAGTTAAGTTAATGTGACGCTGTTGACAAAAGTAGCGTCCCGATGGATGCGGCGTTTACAACGGGTGCGGCGATTACGATATTTTTAAGCTTATTCAGGCCAATTTGAGGAGTGCGGCGTTTACGACGGGTGCGGCGTTCCTTCCATAAAATACGGTAGCTAATTTAAAAAAAAAATGGTTCAATGCATGTTCTTGTATAATACTAGAAATGACATTTACTGATACATTTTGATTGTTATATTTTACGAGAAAACCCTGTTGTCCCATTAACTCCCATGTCCCATTAGCCCCCAATCTCCCCTATCTATATTTTTTCTCTCTCTCTCTTTCTCTCTCTCTTTCTCTCTCTCTCTCTCTTTCTCTCTCTCTCTCTCTCTCTTTCTCTCTCTCTCTCTCTCTCTTTTTTTCTTTTTTAATCAGGAATTTTTTGTTACTGATAGCATGAACTACGGATAACATGAACAAAAATTTCATTCCCCTTGAGGTTCATGTTAACGAGGTTTGACTGTATTAATTTCATAATTCATAATTCATATCATAAAATTATAAAAATTGCAAATTCATCGTATTTATGTTTGGGTATATTAATATTATTGCTACAAAAAAAAAAAAAAAAAAAAAAATTAGCACATTAGGAGCATAATTTCTCGAGATATAAATAAAAATTTGAAAATGTAATTTAACATTAGAAGCACTAAATTTTGATTGTTTATAATTCAAAAACTTATCATTGAAATGACTTGAAATTCGGTGTCTAGGCATAATTTGAACCGAAGATTTGAATTATCTTGTTAAAATTGGGTATTGTCATTGAAAAAAATGAAGTTTGGATTCGTTTTAGTATGTAGATGGCCCCCTAAGCAAATTTTATATACATCATTTAAAAGTAGACTTTATTTCCAACCGTTCGGTACCAGTAACTTTCTTCTACGATAATTTGTTGAGGAGTTAGTAGGGGGTGTTTACTTTTTTTTTTCCACGACTGTACATACATACATACATACATACATACATACATACATACAGAACCGGCGGACACATTAGCTCTCAGGCTTTGATAGCCTGTGAGCTAAAAATAGAAGTTAAAAATATGAGCTTTCCGAGGAGATATTTTAAATATGCGAATGCATTCAACGCCCATAGATTTTACATTAGTAAGGGGAAATCGGAAGCTGAGTGGGCAGCCCCCTTAATATACAGGGCTATTACAAATGATGGACCCGATTTAAAAAAATAATATTTTCTAAACTACTGCACATATTACAATAAGTGATACATGAATTTAAAGAGAAATATACCAATTTTTTTTCAGTTAGGGTAATTCCGGGATTTATACCGCAGATTTTTTTGAATTTATGTATAAAATCCCATGGTGCACATAAAATTTAAAAAAATCATGCTGTGCTATTTAATGTTAAATATAAAACGCGTGTAGTGCGACAAAAAAATGCAAAACAAATTATTAATATTTTTTAACATTTTTTTCTAAAACATTACACTGCGGCGCGTGATCCGTACATTTCAGGCTGAGACGCCGCACTTGTGCGGTAGTTATGCCGCGCTTGTAATAAGAACAGAATGAAATTATAAAAAAAAAAAAAAAAAAAAAAAAAAAAAAAAATATTCATATCTAGAATATAGTTAACGATGTAATAACAAAATGAAACTAAATGAGTACAATGAAACGTATTAGCAGATTGAAATTAATAATTGTTCCCTACCTTCACTATTAAAATTATCGACTTATTATTTTACATTAAATTTTAATTGTTATTCCAGCAACAACGTAACATCAATGTATTAGAAAGGGAAAAGAAAAAAAGTAAAATTGTGTTTACATAATTTATTTCTTAACTCTTTCGGTACCGGTGGCTTTTACACAAATTTTATTCGGTTGGTACCACTTTTTTATAAGAAGTTACCTTTACTTAAATAATCGTGAAAATGCTCTAATTAAACAAAACAAATATTACTTTTCTTTTATACTGGTGCCAGAAACAAATTTTGTAGGCACTTTATGAAGGTGCTTATATGCACCTATGGTCTAAAGTGGGTTAAGAGACCTGTTTTTTCGACTACAATTCCCAAAGAAAGTGTCTTTATGTAACTAGATTTAAACACATGTAACGAAGCCAATTACACTTCCTCTTTTTTGGAGTAGTTTGCAAAGGACGTCTTCGTTAAGCGTAATCCAATTTTTCTTTATTATCATCTTGACTTGCATCTTTCTTGCCCTTTTTACTTTTTATTTCCCCCTTTTTCTCCTTTGGTTTTAGTTAACTTGATAACATGCCTAACATGGTCAGTCTATGCAAAAAGAAAAGGAAAAGTTAATAACACTTAATCATTCCGCACAAAAGAAACTGCGGCGTGTATACTGGAATAGCAGTGCGCCATGTATCCCACTTTTCATGGTGCAGACGTCGGCCATCACAGTTACCTGCTATCGCTAAGAGGAATGGCGTAACCATACACACAGTACTCTATACAAACGCTACATTTAGTTTTGACTTCGAAATCATGCATGCATTTAGTAATTTTTATATAATAAGTATTTAAACATAACGTGTTTAAAAGTTTGGACAGTGAAATCATGCACTTACGTCAAATTAAGGATTGTACTTCTACAAGTAAACATCGAAATGGGATTCACGCTATACACTGGTTAAAATAATCTCATTGCGCACCTATACTGTGCGTTTAACGACCATCTATCGATAATTACAAAAAATACAAGAGGTGCGGCATCTATCCCGTATGCGGTGACTCTCCCGGAGTTACCCTACAAATGTTCGATGTGTGACTTTCTTGTTACATGGCATACGTCCAATCTGTAATCCAGTTCGTCCCAAATATTTTGTAGCATCAATCTGTCAATGGTTCTGAATTCTACACAAATGCGTTCTTTAAGTTCTGACAGTGTCAAAGACATTGTTTATGTACCTCCAATGCCGGAAACAAAGTGTTCAGAACTTAAAGAACACATTTGTGAAGCTTTCAGAACCATTGACAGAG
Source organism: Maratus speciosus (assembly GCA_963932465.1). Taxonomy (NCBI): domain Eukaryota; kingdom Metazoa; phylum Arthropoda; class Arachnida; order Araneae; family Salticidae; genus Maratus; species Maratus speciosus. Next base: position 126,842,412 of record OZ010796.1, on the reverse strand, counting down.
TGATGTTACAAAATGTTTGGAACGAACTCGATTACAGATTGGACGTATGCCGTGTAGCAAAAGGGTCACACATCGAACATTTGTAACTGAAAAAAACTTAGTATATTTCTCTTTAAATTCATGTTTCACTTATTGTAATATGTGCAGTAGTTTCGAAAAGATGTTATTGGGGGTACATAAACAATGACCGATACAATTTTCTTCCTTGACATCGCAAAAAAAACATTTACTTTTGGTGAATCTCTATGAAACTGCAAAATTTCATGAGGATTTTCCCTTCCCCACACTATAACATTATGACGATTTACATTTTCTGATTAAAAACTTGGTATATTTCTCTTTAAATTCATGTATCACTTATTGTAATATGTGCAGTAGTTTCGAAAAGATGGCATTGGTGGTACATAAACAATGACCGATACAATTTTCTTCCTTGACATCGCACAAAAACATTTACTTTTGGTGAATCTCTATGAAACTGCACAATCTCATGAGGATTTTCACTTCCCCACACTCTGACATTATGACGATTTACATGTTCTGATTAACACTTGGTATATTTCTCTTTAAATTCATGTATCACTTATTGTAATATGTGCAGTAGTTTCGAAAAAATGGCATTGGTGGTACATAAATAATGACCGATACAATTTTCTTCCTTGACATCGCACAAAAAACATTTACTTTTGGTAAATCTCTATGAAACTGCACAATCTCATGAGGATTTTCACTTCCCCACACTCTGACATTATGACGATTTACATGATCTGATTAAAAACTTGGTATATTTCTCTTTAAATTCATGTATCACTTATTGTAATATGCCCAGTAGTTTCCAAAAGATGATTTTTTTTTTAAATCGGGTCCATCATTTGTAATAACCCTGCACTTTAAAACTATTTATCTCAAAACTGGTTTTTCAGTCTTTTTAGATTTTTGAAATGCTTCATGCGTCTTAATTTTTTATCAAAATTCAGGAAATTGATAAGGAAGAATCCTGATATTGCTTACAAAGAAACAGTGTATGCATGTTAAAATTAGACTTCATCAAGATAATTAATTTGATTTTTTAATTTATTAAAAGGCAAAATTTTTATGAAAATCGATATGGAATTTAAAAAAAAATCTTTAAAAAATTAATTATTCAAGGACTTAAAAGTTCGATACACAGATTGTTTTGTAATAGAGTTTTACGTGATTAAAATGCAAAATCGAGGAAATATCTTAGAAATTAAGACGCGTGGAGCATTTTAAAATTTCGTTTTAAAATTTTAATTTTTTAAATAAATCTTAAAATCATGATAAGATTCGAAATTTTTTTTAAATATTCTATATACTTATAATGAAACGTGTATTTGTATAAAATTTCCTATCTCTATGAAGAAAAAAAAAATTACGTCCACCGTTCCTTTAATATTGATAGATAATTGATATGCAACTTTTTAACATAATTTTATCTAAAGAACACTAAGTACACTAATTTGTGAATGGTCCGTATTTTTTACGGTGGCACAAACAAGTTACATATGTTAGGATTTTTTTCTCTCTATTATAATTCTAGTAATTTTAAAGGTAAAAGTTCAATGTAATTTTTTCAGCGATTATTTTTTGGAATAAAATTTTAAAAAGTTCTAATTAATCACTTTTCCCTAGTTGGAGGTTTTTTATTTTTGTTTTTTTATGGTTTCCATTTTTGAAAATTAAGTGTTATAACAATTTCATTAACATAAATTTATTTCCTACCTTATTTTGAACGCATTTGTAATTTATATTGGCTTCTTATCTCCATCAGGTAGAAAACTAAATGGTTTCCCGATTCAAAGCCGAGCAGATCCATGCGGTCTTCCATAGGAGATCGCGTAGCGATCCCCTGTCTCTAAAGGCATCGAGCGACGCCCAGTCGTCACGACAACAGTTCGCCAGTCTAAACAGCTGAGCAAGGAAGACATGAGGGCAAACCACAACAAAGAACTTCGTAAAGTCTCTGCTGCGGCATGATGCTGTACACCCCGCGGAATGTTTTGACGAGTTCGAGATTCCAGGAAACATTTGCACCGAGGGGGGGGGGGATGAAACAACAAAATAGCATGAAGAGCCGAAGCCACTAGCGTCACACAGCTGAACAACGGATACAGTCAAACAAACAAGTTATCCGTATTTTAAATCGTTCCATCATGAGTCGCTAGCGTTACTCCTAGAGGGGACGCTACTAAATCCTCAGATACCTAAGTGTCATGCACAAGAGGTACCTCGCTTACAGGACTACTCAACGAACAGGTCGGAGTAATCGCTCCATCAAGCCGAATGCAAACACGTGTTAGACTATCTGTCACTAGGCAGTACGTCTCGATGGGGACATGACAAAGCCCCGCCTAGAGAGCTACAAAAGCGAAACGGGCGGTTCATCGCTCCTCAAGACTACTAGTCGAAATCAAAGTCATGAAAGATCGCAGTTCTCTACCCCAGCCAGATGCACAGATTCACACAAGACACAAAGTCACACAACGCAAGGAAAGAGAAGGTAATTGCTAATCCGACCGGCGGTATTAGAAACCTCCGCCTAGAGATAGTCACACCGGATTGGCTTGCTCCCCGGAGACATGGTTCCGGTAGCCCAACTCCTAGAGCAACACATCATAGACATAAAAAGGGGAAGAGCCAAGAAGAGGGACTTGATCTCGGGCGATACATACCTCCTGCCAATTGGCGGAGGCTTCGTGGCAAATCTACCTTCACCAGCCACAGTCGACACCGGCCACCCGCACCTCACCGTAACTCTAGGACACACTCCAGACACGGCGTGCTCCGGAAGAGAATGGTTAGCGACATTCAACACGCACTTTCTGCAAGTCGGCGGGCCCACGAATCAAGCTCCTACACTGGCCTACAGTCGACATCGGCTGGACTAGCCTCCCAGTGACTCAAAGAGAAGCCCCATCTAAAAATCATCAAACACACACAATGCACTTTTTAGAGATTACACTACATTTTCTACTTTTTGTTTTCCTTATTTTCTATTTTCTGCTTTTTATTTTCATTATTTTCTAGTTTACACACACAAACATTTAGAACACCAAGGTCTAGGAGGAGACCACCATCCCCACGTCTCCAGAGAAGTTTGGCACTGTCACAACCCAGCCTACCTTCTTGTCCTCCGCGACCAGCGGAAAAGAAATACCAGTGCATGCTCCCCGTCATGGCCACTGCTTCCGGTCTCCTTCCACACTCAAGTGTCCGGTTCGGAAACACAGCATCCGCGGCTTGACTCCTCGTTTTCTTCCCCACACAAGGGGCCGATTGAGGACCTCCATGGGCCCCATTCTCCAACAGGTAAAAGATTAAAGCGCATTTGAATCCTTTTGGGACATCTTTTGCATTTTAATAAAAAAAAAATTAAATGTAAACAAATAATAATAATAATAATAATAATAAATAGGATTCTATCACATTAATTTGACAATTTACCATAAAAATGCAGTTTTATTTTAGCATATTGAAACGCTAAAGCTATATGAGTTAGTCTCTTCTTATTATACCTCCTCCTCCCAAATTTATGGTAGAAATAGTTTTTCTCTTGTCTAACGTATAATCAAATTAATATCAAAACGTGAAATTTAGTCCATAAGTGCCTAACACCATGAGACGGTATTGCTAACACTCTACACTTTTTTTATTCAAATTGTTTTATTGCCACCACTTTTTCCGAATAAAAAAAAGAGAGGAGACTGGCGACAGTGCTGTGAGACATCCTATACCAAGGTAACATGACAGGAAAGAAAAACTTCTAAAATGTGCCCAGTCAGATCAAAGATGGAACATAACATATCATCAGAGCAGGATGGTGCGAACGGTGCCCCAGCACCAGGCGACATGTCTGACAGGTGCATTATGTGTGCGTCAATCACTATTACCGAGGTATCAGTAGAAGGCAAAACAATAAATTTCTATCAGGCGCCAAATAGAGTTGCTGCGGCGCTGCACATATTATCTCATGAACTCGCCGGGTAATATAAAGAACGTAAGAGAGGTATTATGAAATATATATTTATATACTGCCTATCTATGTGGTCATAGCTATAAGTTTCATACAACGAGCCATCTTTCTGTCCTCTGACTGTCCAGCACGAATTATCTCGTTCATTGAGAAGTTTTTACTGCACAACTTATATAATTTATATTTACTTAATTCTTCAGGTTTAAGACAGATAGATTAAAGACAATAAGCAATGATTAATAAAATTAATATTTATCTTCATGTCCGGCATTTTTCCAGATTCAATCTTGGGTTCTATTCAACGGTAGCCATGCGCTCCATTCAATAGACTATGTAATTACATCCACTCTAGTGGTTATAATGTTTTTGCGTATTTTATTTCTCTTCTCAAAAAAAAGTAAAATAAAATAAAATAAAATAAAATTCTCACTACATGATTTCAACTTATTTATTCTGCGTTTTTATAACAGAGGCTGTTTATGACGACTGATTATCTGCATGAGGGATATAGGGCCAAGGAGGGATACACTCTGCGGGGGGGGGGGGGGGGGGATATGTCTTTCAAAGTGAATTTAACCAAGGCTCAGTGAAAACGACGGAAAACGCTGAACAATTAGATCAATGGGCATTGGGTTCAAACCCAGCACATCCCGCCTACCAGCTTCTGAGAGCAAAACCTCTGAGCCACTGGCGGGTCTTTGCTTTATGTTCAGTAACTTTTATTACAAATCAAAAGTGAATGCATAGAAATAATTACAGAGGTGTATGCAAAAATATTTTCAATTCTTAACAAAGACAAAAACAAACGAGAAAGAAAAATCGTATGTCAAGCATAGATTATGAAACACTTTCCAACACTTCCAAACTACTTTAGCAAAACTTCGCCGTATAATAATGTAAACAAGATACCCAATAATACATTTAAAAACCACAGAGCACGTTTGAAAATCAGATTTAAGTAGTTACCGTCGATAGCCGGTAAAGTACTTTAATTCTTTTGTGCAGCTCTGTATATGATCTATTGATTTGAATATATTCTACATAGTATGCTAAAATTTAGTATACTAAGAAAACTCATAACACAGTTAAAAATTCACTTTCAGCAATTTGTACAAATAGAAGGAAACGTACTTCAATTCTTTTGTATAGTCCTGTATATTACCTATGGATTATTATACACGTAACACATTAAGTTTAAATTTAATTTAGGCAAAAACAAACTACTTAATACCAATGAAATCATACTTCTAAAAATTATCATCCCTAGGCGGTCATGTATCCATTTCTTTACATTGCCATGTGTATGATTTTATTTATTTTCTACAAACATCTCTTAAAAAACTAAATTTAGTTGAGCTTGTAAACACATATCTCAAATTAAACAAGTCGGAAATTGTAAGTCAGACGCGGCAAATGAGGTGCGTTCGTACTATAACGAAGTTTTATAAATATTCAAATCTTGGTTCAATAGTGTTGCACTCTTATGCAAAAATGCATGAATATAAAATTTATTACGATTATATATATTAAATTCAGTCATATGGAAATAATAGGACTCCACCTTAAATAGGACGCAATCACCATGGAAACATAGAATCATTACATATCATGTGTTATCATTGAATTATTTACGTATGAAAAAATTTTACAGAATAAAGAAGACTTTTATTAATATATTTTTTAAGTTTTGAGTCTATTTTCCTAAAATTTGAAATGGCTTGTAAAAATTCTGAAACGATTCTATACATTAAATTTCAAACCATTCGGCTTGGTAGTTTGCGCGCTTTTATATGTGGACATACGGAGGCACTGACAGCCGGACCAGATGACAACTATAGGTGCTACGTATTTATATAATTACGACATTTGCCCATAGACCATAATGTAATGTAGTACTTTTGAGCTTCTCTGTAAATAAACTATGAACGCTACATTCTTTATTTTCAATATCGCACATGGTTCAGTAAATCTTAACAAAACGCATATCAATAAGAGAGCAATCCAACTGTATTAACGCATTTTAGAGTTCGGACAGACAGGCGTCCAGATGGACCGACAAACCGAATTCACAAACATTTTTCAACAATGTTGGAAAGTGTTAAAAACGCACGATAGTTTAAAATTTCACTTTCAGCAATTTATATCAATATACGAAAATGTACTTGAATACTTCTGTACAGCCCTGTATTTTACCTACTATCTTTATATACACGCCACTATTTAGCTAAAATTTCATTAAGACTAAAACACGCTTAAAACCACTGAAATCACACTTCCAAAGATTTACATCCATGGACGGCCATGTATTCAATTCTTTGCGTGGCCCTGTATATCACTTTATATATATTCTATAAAGATATCTTAGTATACGAAATGTAGTGCAACGTAAAACTGCATAACTCATTTAAAAACCACCTTTAAGCTATTCTCATTCATACTCAGTAACCCTTACGAATTGTTTTGTGAAGCCCTGTATATGATCTGCAGCATTTATTCACACAACGTAATATGCAAAAATTTAGTTAAACTTAAAAACTCACATCACAACTAAAAATGCACTTCCAGCAATCATCGCTAATATGCAGTACTTCGGATACAGTATAGTATCCAAAATCTTTTGCGTGTCCCTGTAAATACTACTGCACTTTCTATTATACAGAAGTAACCTTAGCAACGTATATCAATTTCATTATACGTGAAATAGTTTAATTTAATTAAAATAAGCCCCAAACAATGTTTCCCACTATACCATTATGTAACAGAATGCTTTTGTGTGGCCCTGTAAATCAATAATAAATATTCTTTGTACCGCGTATCTCAGAGAATGTATATTTTAGTGTACTTCATAAATGCATATCAATTTCATTATGTTGAAAAGAGTGTAACATCATTAAAATACACTTGAAATACAATTTTTCCCCAGTGGTCGTAATGTAACGGAATACTTTTGACTATCACTGTAATTAAAATATGCACCCGATTTTCATAAAATTTCAAATGACTGGACAAAATTATGCAACAATTATATATTTTCAAACCATTCGGTTGGGTAGTTTTTTTGCGCTTTTATATGCGGGCAGACAGATGGACGGATCAGACGACGACTATAGGTGCTACGTATTTATATAATTACGAACGCAACTAAAAACACCTTGAGGCAATTCGCGCTCATTCTCAGTACTGCTTACGAATTCTTTTCTGCAGCCTTTTATATGGTCTATAAAATGTATACGCAACACGTAGCATGCCAAAGTTTAGTTAACTTTAAAAACGCACACTATAATTGAACACGCACTTTCAGAATTTTTCTCCAAAATTACACTACTCCGGATATAGCACTGTATCCGAAATATTTTATGTGTCCCTGTAAAAGAACGATAAATGCGATGCACATCATATTCTAGTGCAAGCATCCTGCGGTAAACATCAGTGTATGTCAATTTCATCATGCTTGAAAAAGTGCAACATAATTAAATGGGAATAGTTTTCCCGCGAGGACCAGAACATAAAAGAACTTTTTGCGTGACCCTGTAAATGACTGATACTCCATATTCTGCAGAAAACATGTTTTAGAGCACCTCAGTAATTCATATTAATTTCATTGTATTTGTAACAGAGTAACTTCATTAAAATACGCCGCAAATAAATTCTTTTCATATACCTTAATATAACGGAACCCTGTTGAGTTCCCCTGTATACATAAATGCTACAGAAAACATATTCTATGGTAATCATCTTCTAAACCGCCTCAATAATGTACTCAAATTCATTATGTTTAAAAAAGTCTAACATCATTAAAATGCACCGCAAATGATTTTTCCGCATAGACCATGGCGTAACGGAATACTTTTGAATGTCCCTGTACATGAAGTATAAATGCTACACACTTTATTTTCAATACCAAAGCCTGCCAGGGTATACCTCAATAACGTATATAAATTACATAGCACTCCGAGTATATTTACTCGAGTTAGAGCTCGAACAGACAGATAGACGGACAGATAAACCCAATTCATAAACACTTTTCAACTATGTTGGAAAATGTTAAAAAGTAAAAGTTATTTATTAAAGTACCAGCTTTTTTTGAGTTTAAAAATTAGAAATATTTAAATCCAAAATCTGAATGCCAAGGGGAAATTCGTAAAAGTATAAGGCGCCAATAAAGATATTCTAAATAAAATTGAACTTTAACTACGCTATTAATACATTATAAATATTAATATACGACAGAAATATAAACAAGTGGGTAAGTGTGATCACAGATCGCACAGAGGGTTTCGTTTAATAGTCCTTTCAAAACACTTTATCCTTTTGAAAAATCTGTTAATTCCACATTTCACAACCAGGGGGCGCACTTGATTCTAAACAAACCTGTATCCGAACGAAAATCCGTTTTACATACTAGCCGTAGATATATTAGTCGAGGGGATTGGGCCCATAGTACCCGAGATAAGTAGGCGCACCTGGCGGAAAAAATGGAACTAAAATATGTAAGGCTATGGTGCATAATATGAAAGAATGGTCAAAGGGTTGTCGGCAAAAGTTGGAAAATTTCTCCCCGGGTTAAAAAGGCGGAGGTTAGAAAAATTGCTTAAAATACACAAGTTAGAGCCCAGAGGGGTAAATAATAAAAGACTTTTTGAAAATTTTATGATTTGTCGTTTGGTATGAGGCATTCAGCTATACGTATGCAAAATTTCATGCCACCAACTTAATTAGGGGCTCTCTTAGAAAGAATTGCTTCAAATAAATATGTGATAGCTCAAAGGGTTAAACGTAAGACTTTTCAAGATTTTATGATTTGTCGCCTGGCCTGAGGTGTTCTGCAATAAGTATGCAAAATTTCAAATCTCCAATTTAATTAGGGGCTCAGTTAGAAAGAATGACTTAAAATACACAAGCTGGAGTTGAAAGGGTTAAACATAAAACTTTTTCAAAATTTATTATTTGACGTGAGAACTGAGGTGTTGAGCTATAAGTATGCAAAATTTCACGCCTCCAACCTAAATAGGGTCTCACTTAGAAAGAATTGTTTAAAATGCACATGTGGGAGCACAAAGGGTTAAATGTACGACTTTTTCAAAATTTTGTGTTTTGTCGTTTCATGTGAGGTGTTCAGCTATAAGTATGCAAAATTTCACGCCTCCAACCTAATTAGGGTCTCACTTAGAAAGAATTGTTTAAAATACATATGTGGGACCCCAAAGAGTTAAATGTACCACATTTTCAAAATTTTATGATTTGTCGTTTGATTTGTCGTTGATTTGTCGTTGAGGTGTTCAGCTATAAGTATGCAAAATTTCACGTCTCCAAACTAATTAGGAGCTCACTTAGAAAGAATTGTTTAAAATACACACGTGGGACCCCAAAGGGTTAAAAGTACGACTTTTCCAAAATTTTATCATTTGTCGTATGATGTGAGGTGTTCAACTGTAAGTACCCAAAATTTCAGGTCTCCAACCTAATTAGGGACTCGCGTAGAAAGAATTGTTTAAAATACACATGTAGGACCCCAACGAGTTAAATGTACGACATTTTCAAAATTTTATGATTTGTCGTTTGATGTGAGGTGTTCAGCTATAAGTATGCAAAATTTCACGTCTCCAAACTAATTAGGAGCTCACTTAGAAAGAATTGTTTAAAATACACATGCGGGACCCCAAAGGGTTAAATGTACGACTTTTTTAAAATTTTATGATTTGTCGTTTGATGTGAGGCGTTTAGCTATAAGTATGCAAAATTTCATGTCTCCAACTTAATTAGGGGCTCACTTAGAAAGAATTGTTTAAAATACACATGCGGGAGCCCAAAGGGTTAAATGTACGACTTTTTCAAAATTTCATCATTTGTCGTATGATGTGATGTTTTCAGCTATAAGTACCCAAAATTTCATGTCTCCAACATAATTAGGGGATCACTTAGAAAGAATTGTTTAAAATGCACATGCGGGACCCCAAAGGGTTAAACGTACGACGTTTTCAAAATTTTATGATTTGTCGTTTGATGTGAGGTGTTCACCTATAAGTATGCAAAATTTCATGCCTCCGAATCAATTAGGAGCTCACTTAGAAAGAATTGTTTAAAATACACATGCGGGAGCCCAAAGGGTTAAATGTACGACTTTTTCAAAATTTTATCATTTGTCGTATGATGTTTGGTGTTCAGCTATAAGTACCCAAAATTTCATGTCTCCAACATAATTAGGAGCTCACTTAGTAAGAATTGTTTAAAATACACATGCGGGAGCCCAAAGGGTTAAATATACGACTTTTTCAAAATTTTATGATTTGTCGTATGATGTGAGGTGTTCAGCTATAAGTACCCAAAATTTCATGTCTCCAATATGTATAGTTTCTGAGAACGGGCTCTGTGACGGACAGACAGACAGACAGAGGAGCGAGACGAATAGGGTTTCGTCAGATGAACGAAACCCTAAAAAGCAATGTGGATATTTTTAAAATGTAACAATATGCTTTAAACAAAATATGATTAGCATGATATAAGAATTGCATTCCAAATTTATGCTCATCATAGTGTTAAATATTTTTAAAAATCACTTTTAATTATTAAAATTCATTTTTTATGGTTCCCATAAATAAATTGCAAATCCGATTGCTTTATTATGAATCAGAATTACGTTAAAAAAAATTTCTCGCTTTAAGTGAATACATAAGTTGAGTCATTTTTTATCATTGTCTTAGCAATACAACTGTAATCATATAAAATAAAATAGATAATTATTAGTAAAATGTATATGTTTATTGCTCCAAATTTCATACAAAATAAGTAGTTCTGCCAAGTTATTCGAATTTCTTGGAAAATTAAATAATTTTGTACATATTATTAACATCGAACGTATGTATTTAAGAAAAAAAAATTAAAAGCCTTTATGAGTTCCCAGAATCGAACTAAATATCCTGATGTAATTTCGACGATGCTTAGTCATGTTAGACTTATCGAAAAGTATAAAAACTGGATTCACACGAGTCTTCCGAAGTTATTCAATTATATTTGTGACAAGACTTGGATATCGCAGGTTATGGCAGGTAAGAACTTATTTTTTTGCTGTTATGCATTTCGTTATGCAATCGAAACTGTATAAAGGTGTTGGTTAGCGCCAAGTAGTATATGGAAATATCGAAATTTGATGAAAAGTTTTAATTTCATCCGAAAATTTTGAATTAACCCTAGAACTACCGGAAATTTTACTCAAGTTTTATAAAAACATTCTACACCAGAATTTTTACTTAAAACTATTTAATTTGTTTATTTAACTTATTATTGTCTGATTTATACATTTAGTTTGTTTTGAAGAAATTTCTGGTTTGAATAAATATTTTGAATGTACATGTCGGGTCCATTGGACCCTTCTGGTAGACAGAGGGTTAATGGCGATTAACTCGTATAAGTGTAAATGTTTTTCACAAAAATAAGTGAAATGTGTTTATTAACCCATTAACCGTCTCGCTGCGTAATTGATTTATCAAAATAGCTTCAAAACGAGCGTCTTTTAAGAATTTTTATATTCTTTTGTCACCGGTTTTTCAAAACAAAATTTTTTGTCTCATTTAATCGGGAAAATGTTTTGTTTAAATAAGATAAAATGTACGATGAAAAAATAACTGCTGGGAATAATCAAGGAGGGTTAATTAGACGGAGAAAATGCATCCCCGAGAAAATCTCGGGTTGCGCAGCGAGAGGGTTAACGACGAGCTTCTTTTAAACTTCTTTTATTTCTTCGCCACCAGTTTTTTTCAAATTGTAATTTTTAATTATTTAATCGCTCAAAATTTGAGATTAGATAATGCGATAATTTCCAAACTAAAATACTGGTATTCAAATTTAAAAGTTTTCTTCGTCTTGCATGGCAAGTTTTCTTGCCAACCGGCTTTAATGAGTTAAGATTCATATATTCACTTGAAAATGTATGACATATGCACAGTAAAATATACTTCTCACACGTTTTAGTACAGCCACATAATTAATGTTATGAAATTTCACTTTTGCATAGAAAGTCTGTTACTATTAGTAAAAAGATTTTGATTTATGAAGAAAATTTTATTGCATTTCGTTAGCAAATGTTTGCATTTTTTAGCCACGGTATGCTATTTCTTTCTCCCAGCTTATATTGTGTCGTTTCCAAAAAATAACGTTACGTTGTATAAGTCAGCCGTAAAACAAAGCAGGTGTATCATTGTACAGTTAAATAGTCTACTGCAATTTTTTAAACTTCTAAATATCGCACATTTTCAATTTTTATACCGTTGTATTGAGAAAAAAGTATACTTTTAAATGCAATTTGTTTGAAAACTGCATCTCCATTTATTTTTGAGATATTAATTTTTTTGCAGTTTTTAGCGACATTTGTTTAATTTTGGCAACTCAAGTATTCCGTTTCTGTATAAAGTAAAGGGGAAATAGCAATTATATCTTTTTGTTGCCATTTTTCCATAAAAACTGAAAAAAGTGTAATTAAAATACGTGCTATTTTGAAAAAATATAAATGAATGATTTCTGATAAAACAGGGAGCTATTATAAACTAAATTTAATTTTCAGTATCTATATTAATATAACAAACAAATGAAGGCATATGAATCATGAGATAGCCGATTTTTTTTTTTTTTTTTTTTTTTTTTTTTGTCAAGTTTTTTGAATGACGAAATCTCTGGTTTTTTTTTTTTGGATTTGTGTATTATTCAGCGATAGTGACGCCCTATGCGTACTTTACTGTAGATGTTGTCCAATACTGGATCGCAAATGAGGAATTCTTCAGCAGATGCGAATGACGTCATTTTATATGTAATAAAATCGCTTGTTTTAAGTCTTAAAACTGAACTACGGTAGAGTCCCGATTATCCGAGTCCCGCTTAACCGAGTTGCCGCTTTAACCCAGATGTTTTCTTCTGATGTACTGATGGCTTCTATTATTATGAAACAGCCATTATAAATGAAGTGTTAGGTGAAGATGAAAAAGCAGCCGTAATTTTTTTCCCAAAATAATTATGGCCATTTTTTCCCCCATTCTGACCAGAAAATCAGAGTTCTAACTTTTTACGACTGCTCTTTCATCTTCACCTAACACTTCATTTATAATGGCTGTTTCATAATAATAGAAGCCATCAGTCCATCAGAAGAAAAGGATCCATTCCAAAGGTATAAGTTCGATTGACTCGGATAATCAGGACTCTACTGTATCTATATTTATGTACATTTTTTTTTTTTTTCATCGGGGGCGATACTAAATTCTGAAAAAGCAGAATTCCTGTTCTCTACTGTTATAATAATACTATTCTCTTGCTGTAATATGTATTCTCGTAACGAAAGGACGTTGTTTGCTCCTCATACTTTGTATAATTTTAAATAATTTTTGCCGCACCCGTAACAGAAAACTTTAATTTATTTTTCTCACCTGAGAATGGCTGAACGATTTAAGATGATACTCATCATAAAAAAAATAGTTTAGTAAGAAGAATTCACTAGCACCAATTTTTTTTATACATCTTTAAAATATTGCTATTTTGCGTTGTGGGGTGACATATACGGTGAACACAATTAGACCGGGCGGAGTAGACACAAATGACTACGTCATCGAGTTACGAGATGAAATCATGATTCATGATGTAGAACAAGATTATTAGGTATAGATGAAGGAATGACTGGTCTGCCTAGACATTTCGTAGTATGATATGAGCAGCAGCGGGCGCCAACTCTTCATTTTGGCGTCACTATCACGTCATCGAGTTACGAGATGAAATTAGTGGCAAATTAAATGTAAAATAAAGTGTTTTAAGAATACTTTGGTCTCCCTGCGTATATCCTGTTAGAAACTCCCGCAGAGTAAATTTTATAGCCAAAAAGACGTCATAATGCACTATTCAAACCCAATAAACATAATATTTTAAATTAAATTTAAGAATATATTACTTCGACATAGACTTTCAAGATGAATTAATGGTTTAGGAAAAGATTATTAAAAGTACGTGAAATACTGACATATTCAGCATAACTTGGTACAAAGCGCGAAGAACGGGGCGCCAAATCTCTATTTTTGAGGGTACTATCACGTCATTGAGTTACGAGATGAAATCATGATGTTGGACAGGATTATTGGGTATAGATGAAGGAATGACTGGTCTGCGTCGACATTTTCTGGTACGATATGAGCAGCAGCGGGCGCCAACTCGTCATTTTGGCGTCACTATCATGTAATCTAGTTACGAGATGAAATTGGTGCGAAATAAAAAAAAAAGTATTTTAAGAATATTTTGGTCTGCCTGCGCATATTATGGTAGAAAACTTCGACAGACCAAAATTTATAACAAAATATGACGTCATAATGCGCAATTCAAACCCCAAAAACTTAATATTTTATTTACACTGCCATATATATTACTTTGTCATCGATTTTCAAGATGAATTAAGGGTTTAGGAAAAGCTTATTAACAGTAAGTGAAAGAATGTCTGATTCGGAATAACTAGGTACAAAGAGAGAAGAACGGGGCGACAAATCCCTATTTTGAGGGTACTATCACGTCATCGAGTTACGGCTTGAGATTTTGGCTCATTAAAGATACCAGTAAATACAATAAGAATATTTCAGTCTGCCGCGTCAAATCTTGGTACGAGATGAGCATAGCGGGGTGCCAATTCTTAATTTTGTTACAGCTTGATCGAGTTACAGCTTGAAAGTTTGACACATTAAAGATACCGATTAGAACAATAAGAATATTTGAGTCTTCCTAGTCATATCTTCGTACGAAACGAGTAGAGTAGGGCGCCAATTTTTAATTTTGGCGGTATTATCACGTCATCGAGTTACGATTTGAAAATTTGACGCATTAAACATGTCGATTAGGACAATAAGAATATTTCAGTCTGCTTTGTCATATCTTGGTACGAGAGGAACAGAGCAGGGCGCCAATTCCCTATTTTGAGGCTACTGTCACGTCATGGAGTTACGTCCTGAAATTTTGGCACATAAAAGATACCAATCAGTACAATAAGAATATTTCAGTGTGCCTATCATATCCTGGTACGAGATGAGCGGAGCGGTGCGTCAATCTCCCATTTCAGTGGTATTATCACGTTATCGAGTTACGGCCTGAAATTTCGGCACATAAAAGGTACAGCGTGTTAAAATTTCAGGCAGTGACTCGATAATCTGATAACATCGCCAAACTTAAGAATCGGCACCCCGCTCTGCTTATCTCGAACCAAGATAACACCAGGCAACCTGAAATATTCTTAATGTACTGATATGTACCTTTAATGTGTCAAAATTTCAAGCCGTAACTCGATGACGTGATAGTACCTCCAAAATGAGGATTTGGCGCCCCGCTTGGTGATATCGTACCAAGATATGACGAGGCAGACTGAAATATTTTGAATGTGCTGATACGTATCTTTAATGCGTTAAAATTTCACGCCGTAGTTCGATGACGCTATAATACCGCAAAAATTAAGAATTGGTGCCCTTCTCTACTCATCACGTACCAAGATATCACGAGGCAGATTGATATATTCCTATTATGCTAGTCTGTATCTTTAATGTAATAAAATTTCAGGGCGTAAATCGATGACGTGACGATACCGCTAAAATCAAGAATTGGCGCCCCGCTCTGCTCATATCGTACGAAGATATGACGAGGAAGACTGAAATATTCCTGTTGTTCTATTCGGTATCTTTAATGTGCCAAATTTTCAAGTTGTAATTCGATGACCTGATAATACCACTAAAATTAAGAATTGGCGCCCCGCTCTCCCGTCTTGTTCCAAGATATGACGAGGCAGAATGAAATATTCTTATTGTTCTAATCGGTATATTTAATGTGCCAAACTTTCAAGCCGTAAGTCAATGACGTGATAATTCCACCAAAATTAAGAATTGCAACTTTTGAAACATCAGGTAGATGCACTACTGGAATCAGTGCGGAGTTTTAAACTCCATTTTCAATAAACGCAAACTAGAGGTAACGACCCCTACGTAGCAATCTGCCCCTGCTGTTGAACCGCCAGATCGACATGCATACCGACATCAGATAAACGTAACTTCAAGCAAGGACTCACAAGGGAAAATTTGTATATTCTGTCGACCCGCCCGGTCGACGCGCTCTTCGACAACAGGGCAATGTAACTTCAAGGAAGGACCCACAAGAGGCAATCTTTATATACTGTCGAACCACCAGGTAAACACGATCCTCGACATCAGCATCACTGCATCACATAAAAGGGGTCAAGAGTCATTCGATTATATGTCACTACGGGTCCCGTAGATCACATCGGGAGATGAGCTCCCGTAATTACGGAGTCTCTACGATGCTACAGCAGAAAAAGGGAACCACGACCACAAGCGAGTGGGAACGGCCTTACGTTTCTTCTAAAATTAAAATTTGCTACTTTCTGACACATTTATAACTTTTAAAGTGTACATGAATACAATCATACATATTCTATATATTATCAGCATCCGTTTTTCTATGCACATGCAAAACGCATAACGATGAATGAGGTATCACGTGAAAGGCTTTTGAGATAAAAAAAAAAAAATTGTTTATTTAAAATACGCTGTTTGATTTTTTTTTTTCAAAGCTTCTGAATAAGAACGCACATTCCAATCTAGTGCATTTACTAACAAATACGGCTTCAGGACTGTCTCAGAAATTAGACACTTTGGATTTGGGAACGGCCTTACGTTTCTTCTAAAATTAAAATTTGCTACTTTCTGACACATTTATAACTTTTAAAGTGTACATGAATACAATCATACATATTATATATATTACCAGCATCCGTTTTTCTATGCACATGCAAAACGCATAACGATGAATGAGGTATCACGTGAAAGGCTTTTGAGATTTAAGAAAAAATTGTTTATTTAAAATACGCTCTTTGATTTTTTTTTTTTTGTTTTTGTTTTTCAAAGCTTCTGAATAAGAACGCACATTCCAATCTAGTGCATTTACTAACAAATACGCCTTCAGGACTGTCTCAGAAATTAGACACTTTGGATTTGGGAACGGCCTTACGTTACTTCTAAAATTAAAATTTGCTACTTTCTGACACGTTTATAACTTTTAAAGTGTACATGAATACAATCATACATATTATATATATTATCAACATCCGTTTTTCTATGCGCATGCTAAACGCATAACGATGAATGAGGTATCATGTGAAAGGCTTTTGAGATTTAAAAAAAAATTGTTTATTTAAAATACGCTGTTTGATTTTTTTTTTCAAAGCTTCTGAATAAGAACGCACATTCCAATCTAGTGCATTTACTAACAAATACGGCTTCAGGACTGTCTCAGAAATTAGACACCTTGGATTTGGGAACAGCCTTACGTTTCTTCTAAAATTAAAATTTGCTACTTTCTGACACGTTTATAAATTTTGTAGTGTACATGAATACAATCATACATATTATATATATTATCAACATCCGTTTTTCTATGAACATGCAAAACGCATAACGATGAATGAGGTATCACGTGAAAGGCTTTTGAGATTTAAAAAAAAAAATTGTTTATTTAAAATACGCTGTTTGATTTTTTTTTTCAAAGCTTCTGAATAAGAACGCACATTCCAATCTAGTGCATTTACTAACAAATACGTCTTCAGGACTGTCTCAGAAATTAGACACTTTGGATTTGGGAACGGCCTTACGTTTCTTCTAAAATTAAAATTTGCTACTTTCTGACACATTTATAACTTTTAAAGTGTACATGAATACAATCATGCATATTATTTATATTATCAATATCCGTTTTTCTATGCTCATGCAAAACGCATAACGATGAATGAGGTATCACGTGAAAGGCTTTTGAGATTTAAAAAAAAATTATTTATTTAAAATACGCTGTTTGATTTTTTTTTAATGTAGTTATTTAAAAATTAATAAAGCAACGTATCAGGAAATAATCTCAGAAATTTCGATGTGAAGTTTTCGCACGAGTCTATTGGTTTTACGTTAAATAATTAAATAAGCTGGTGTGAAATGATAAGATGAAAAGAACTTATTAAAAACACCATAAAAATTTTAATAAATGCCCAAGGCTACTTCTTATACTAGTTCTTTCGAAAGGACTTGTACATTTATTAAAATTTCTATTGGTTTTGTTTATTTTTCCAGTCTAGAATATGTCTGAGGTCACGGATTCAGTTTTCCTACATTAGTGCACGTTTTTCAATGTGATTTACTAACGTGTGAGTGATACACATAACCATATAAAATAAATAATTATAAGCAGAAAATAAATATTTAACGGCCAAAATTTGATCAAAATTAAGTAATTCAGACCTTTAATTTAAGTTTCTCGGAAAAATAAATATATTATACATAGCAATAACAACAAAATATGTATTTAAGACATTATTGAAAATGAGTTCTGAGAAAATAACCCTCATTTGATGATTAGATCCGGAAATAATTTCGACGTACGCTTAGTCATCGATAGTCTCACTGAAAGATATAAATACAGAATTCACACAAGTCTAAAAATTATTGAACATACGAGTTTCAGAGTGAAACGGAAGAATCACAGTAGGTAAGAACTTATTTTTTAAA
This sequence comes from Maratus speciosus, assembly GCA_963932465.1. NCBI lineage: Eukaryota > Metazoa > Arthropoda > Arachnida > Araneae > Salticidae > Maratus > Maratus speciosus. The sequence goes on along the minus strand of OZ010796.1, from coordinate 126,823,851 downwards.
GTCTTTTTTAGGTGCGTTCGTAATTATATAAATATGTAGTACCTATAGTCGTCGTTCGGTCCGCCTGTCTGTCTGTCTGTCCGTCCGTCTGCATATAACAGAGCAAAAACTACCCAACCGAATGGTCTGAAATTTTAAATATATCATTTTTGCGAACTTTTGTCGAGTCATTTCAAATTTTATGAAAATCGGACGTATAGTTTAATTACAGGGACAGCCAAAATTTTTCCGTTACATTATGGCCAATGGCAAAAAATTATTTCAAGTGTATTTTAATGATGTTACAGCCTTTCGAACAGAATGAAATTGATATGCACCTATTGAAGTGCATTAAAATATACATTCAGTACTATATGCCGTGCAATTTTTTTCATTTACAGAGCCACACAAAAGAATTCCGTTACATAATGATACAGGGGAATCATTGTTTGCCGCAGATTTTAATTATGTCAAACTATTTCACATATAATGAAAATATATACATTTCTGAGGTTTATTACAAGTTACTTCCTGTATAATAGAAAGTACATAATATTTACAGGGACACACAAAAGATTTCGGATATTATATTGTTCCCGAAATACTGTATATTAGCGATGATTGCTGGATGTGCATTTTTAGCTGTGGTATGAGTTTTTAAGATTGACTAAATTTTTGCATACTACGTGATGTGTATAAATGCTGTAGATCATATACAGGATAACACAAAAGAATTCGTAAGGATTACAGAGTATGAATGAAAATAGCTTAAAGGTGGTTTTTAAATAAGTTATGCACAGTTATTTTTACGCTGAACTACATGTAGTGTACCAAGATATGTTTGTAGAATATAGAAAAATTGGTATACAGGGCCACGCAAATAATTAGAGTAATGGCTGCATATGGAGGATAATCCATCTGTGGAAGTGTGATTTCACTATATTTAAGCGTGTTTTAGTCTTAATTAAATATTTACTAAATAGTGGCATGTATATAAAGATAGTGGGTAAAATACAGGGCTGTGCAAAAGTATTTAAGTATGCTACCGTTTACTGATGTAAATTTCTGAAAGTCAAATTTCAACCTATTATGCGTTTTAACTTTCCAACATAGTTGAAAGAGTTTAAGGATTCGATTTGTCTGTCCGTCTGACTGTCCGAACTCTAATTTGCGTTAATACAGTTGGATTGCTCGGTTATTGAGATTTACTATATGTTCCGTATTGAAAATAAAGTGCGTAACGTTCATAGTTTATTTACAGAAACATTCAAAAGTATTCCATTACATTATGGTTTATGAGCAAATGTCGTATTTACATAAATATGTTGCACTTATAATAGTCATCTGGTCTGTCCGTCTGTCCGCATGTAACAGCGCAAATCTACTCAACCGAATGGTTTGAAATTTAATTTATATAATCGTTGGAGAAGTTTGTAGAGTCATTTCAAAAGTCATGAAAATCGAATCAGAACTTAAAAGATAATAATAAAAGTTTTCTTCATTCTACTAAATCCTATCATACGTAATTACTTCAATGATATTCCATGATAGGTAATAATTCTAGATTTGCCATGTTGATTATATCCTATTTAACCTTTTATGTACTGAATTATTAATTCATGAAAATTTTATCTTCCAAAGCTTTTTTGTGTATTGTTTAAACTACATTAGAAGATTTACATAATCATTTCATAAATTGTAGAAGGATTTTAGAACGATTTCGGATAGAGATACTGCATCCTAAATATTGTCTATTAAGGATAATTGCTGGAAGTGCGTTTTCAGTTATGGTGTGCATTATAACTAAATTTTTGTATGCTACGAAGGATTAATTAAATTTGAATTTATAGGGATTATGTGCGATGTTTATAACCCCACACAAATCTTTTATTTATTTATTTATTTATTTTTTAGTATTTTCTAGAATTAGGAAATGTCAAAATATAATGTTCTTAGAATATAAATATAGAAATATTTCCGAATTGAAATCCCTCCCCCCCCCCCCCCCCAATGCCAAGAAAGCTGAAAAGATGCAAATGTTAAAGAAATCATCCTTTTAAAAGTACATTTGTTTTGTTTAACCATTAATGCTTTTGGAACAAGATAAAGTAATGCATCTATAATTCATTCTAAACTGTATTACAACTAATCGATGCATTAAATGAATTTTATAACAAGTTATTTTAATGGTACTTATAAGTACCGTCAGTAGATAAAGGGTTAAACGTAGTCTTATTAATTCCGTATTATGAATTCAATATATAAAATCCTAATAAATTTTGTATTCATGCATTTTTGCATAAGAGTGCAACAGCAATTGTATAAAGATTTTAATATTTATAAAACTAATTGTAGTACAAACGCACCTCATTTTCCACGTTTGACGTGCAATTTCCAACTTGTTTTTCGTATGACAGTCGACATTGTTATACAAAAGAAACTGCTTAAGTGCACAAGCTTAGGTTTGAAAAAATTGCAATAAACTCCACTCGTGTCTACTTGTTTTGATATACTTTAATTAGGATTAAAAAATTATAGTAACGTTTTAAATTTTTTTATAAAAATATAATATCTTTTAGAAATCACTCACAAAATTTGGTATTTTAAAAGATTTTCAGGACATGAAAATAAATATTTTTTTATAAATAAATGTAAATTACATACACATCATTTATATGCATGTAAAACATGCTGTTCGAATGTTAAGCACTATTATGAAGATATCTGAAGAATTCACGTATGTAGATATGAAATTAATTGCGTAATTGTGTCTGAAACATTTGCGTAAAAGAGCAAGGAAAATTGAAGTAGACTTTTAACACTTTCCAACATTATCTAAAAGTATTTTTGAATTCGGTTTGTCTGTCCATCTGTCTACGCTCTAATTCGCGTAAATTTACTTCGATTGCAATGCAATCGATATGTATTATTAAGGTTTACCATGGCATATTTGGTATTGAAAATGGCGTGTGTGACATTTATAGTTCTTTTACAGGAGTTCTTGCATTATAATCTACGTAAAAAATACTTTGCAATGCATTTTAATCATGTTACACTATTTCAAAAATATCGAAATTAATAAACATCACTGAAGTACACTTCAAAATACATACTATAGAATATGATATGTATAACATTTATAATTCGATTACAGGGTCAATCAAAAGAATTCCGTTATATTATGATCAATTGGGAAAAATAGTTTGCTGAGAATTTTTTTCATGACGATTACGTGAATAATAAAATTGATATGAATTTATAAGTACACTAAAACTTGCTTTATGTTGAGTTTGATGAGTAAAACACTTACCATTCATTTACAGGGCCACACAAATATTTCGGTTACACATTAATCTTCGGGGAAAAAACTGTTAGCAGCGTATTGAAATTATGTTACACTATTTCAACGATAATGGAGTTGATATGTACTACTGAGAATTATCTCAAGATATGATGCTTTAGAATATGATGGGCATTGCTCCTTTACAGGTACACACAAAAGATTTCGGATACAGTACTGCATCCTAAATATTGTCTATTAAGGATAATTGCTGGAAGTGCGTTTTTAGTTATGGTGTGCATTATAACTAAATTTTTGTATACTACGAAGCGTGTATAAATGTTGTAGATCACATACAGGATTAAAAGAATTTATAAGCATAACTGAGTATGAACGTGAATTGTTTAAAACTTCCTTTGAATTGAAATGCATTTTGAAACTGAACTATACTTAGTATACTAAGATATTTAAGGAATATAAATTAATTCATATACAAGGCTACCCAAGGAACTGGATACTTGGCCCCCTATGGATAATAATTTCTGGAAATGTGATTTCAGTAGTTTTAAGTGTCTTTATGCCTGAATTAAATTTTAGATTAATGTGTGGCGAGTATAAAAATATATAGATACTATATAGTTCTGTACAAAAGAATTCAAATATGTTTTTTATAAGTAAAACGTAACAGGACAGGCAACAGGGTATTGGGGTCCCCATGTTTGTCACACCCGCAACGCAAGAAAAAAAAAACAGTTTAAAGATGTAGATATTTTTATTTTTGGTGCAAGTAAATGCTTCTTACTAACTTGCTTTTAGATCAAAAGTATTATCGTTCAGCTATTCAACGGAGGGAAAAATGAATATCAATTTTCTCTTACGGGCGTGAAAAAAAAATTTATAAATTAAAAATACTTTTCTAACTTACTTTAGAAATTCTTTTGATTAATAGTGACAGATGATACAGCAAAACCCTTGAATAACGGGCACCTCAGGATACTGAAACATGTCAAGTCCGTTTTTCATAGGCGGCCCCACCACTGGCTGAGAGGTTCTGCTCTCGAAGCTGGTAGACGGGAGGTGCCTGGTTCGAACCCAATCGCGTCCGTCGGCCTAATCGTTTCGGAGTTTTCGTGGTTTTCTTCGAAACCTTGGATTTTCCATGCGTAAATACAGGTTAGGTTTCCTTACAAAGACCGCCCCACCAGTGGCTGAAAGGTTCTGCTCTCGAAGCTGGTAGACGAGAAGTGCTAGGTTCGAACCCAATCGCGCCCGTCGGCCTAATCGTTCGGAGTTTTCGTGGTTTTCTTCGAGCCATGGATTTCCATGCGTAAATACAGGTTAGGTTCCCTTAGAAAGACCCCCCCACGAAAGGCACTCCCCCCTCGGGCCTATATCCTTAGTGTAGATAATCGGCCGTCAAAAATCAACCAACCCTTAGAAAGACCCCCATGAGGGGCACTCCCCCCTAGGACCTATATCCCTCGAGTAGATAGATAATCGGCTGTCAAAAATCAACCCAACCCGTTTTTCATAGGTAAAAATATATAACTTTATAGGTGTTGTGATTTGAAAATATGCTCGCTAAAGAGATGAGTCCGCTATTTGAGAGTGCGCTTATGTTGATTTTACTGTATATGCAAATGGGGAATTTCTGAACATTAAATCTTAGCTATACTAGAATTTCAAATTTCATAAAATTTCCAAGAATATTTTTTCGTGCATATATCATACACTTTTAAGTGAAAATATGAATTTTAATAAACGCATTTTACTTATTTTTCTGTAAAATATTAAAATATATACTTTGACGAGTTAATAATAATTATTCAGATTTTTTAAATGAATTTTAAATTTTCCATCAGATGTTCCTCTTCTGTTGATTTAGCGATTGAAAAAAAAATTAAATTTAATTAAAGGAAATTCAAATATTAATATAAGACAGAAAATAAAAAGCAAGGTGGGTATTTTTAAAGTGTAACAATATTTTTTAACTCCTGACTAATCTAAACTTTTAGGTATCGTTACAGAAAATTTAGTGTAAAATGATTTAATTCGTCTACTAATAAAAGTAGATTACACTTTTCATACAAAATAATTTGCTTAATCATATTTAGACAGCACGGTGAAACAGTCAAAGCTAAATATCTTTTAATGTGGTTATTTTCTCAGCCATTTACCTAGGTGTAGCTTTTATCCTATTAAAAAATATTAAATGAAAAATTTGCAACTACAAAACACTTCTCTGTTACAGATAAGATGACAATACATTTATTTACACTGTTTTCTAAGAATTGCGAGATTTCCATAAAAGTATTTTTTGTTAATTAATCTAATTATTCATGTAAATATTTTTGAAGAAAAGCTCTAACTATTGATTTATTAAATCAATTTTAATTAAAAATATTATCTAAAAATCAAATTATTATTATATATCGCCCATGCACAAGAAAGGTGACACATCTCGCAAAAATTCATTTTGTGTTTTATTTTTAATAGGTCTGTCATATGTCTGTCTTACTACACAAACAGTTTCATAAGTGTAGTTACACGAAAAATGCTTTATTACACTGTATGTCCATTTGTGACCACAGGAGAAGGGTGGATTGTGTGCGGGGGTGAAATTATCTGACCCTCCATGCTTTTCAGCACGTTTTTATTCCTACATGCAGAGATAAGTGCTGCAATTTCATCTTATAGTAAAACAATGCGAATTTTCTTTTGCCTGTAATGTGAAATTTACTTTTGTCGAGATGTGTCGCTTTTCTTGCGGGTGAGCGATACGTTGTTCTGATATCTTAGACATTAACTTAAATAATTATTCAGGTCAAGCAATATTTTATTCAAAATTCAGCAAAATATGATTAGCGTGATATGATAGATTAATAATAAAGTTGTGCTCATTTAAATTTATGTGTTATAGTGATTCAGATTTTTAAAAAATCACTTTTGATCATTAAAACTCTTTTTTTATGGTTCCCATAAAAAAGTTTCAATTTTGATTGCATTAGTACAATTCGGAATTATTTCAACACATTTTCTATCATGATTTTCTATCGTGTAATTACGTTATTATATAAGTTAAGTCATTTTCTATAATTGTATGAAATATACAAGTGTATTAATAGTAAAAAATAAATTAGATAGTAGTTAATACAAAAGATATACTTATATTGGCCAAAATTCGATAAAAATTATGTAGTTCCGTCATGTAATTTGAATTTCTTAGAAAGTAAATATATATAAAAATTTTATTAATATTGAAAGTATGTATTAAGAATAATTGAAAAGATTTACATGTCCTCGGAAACGACAAGATATGTCTAATTTAATGCTATATTCCGAAGTAAATTTGACGTAAGCTTACTCACCGTTAGACTTAACGAAATGGATAAATAGCGAATGTGCACAAGCCTCCAAAATTATTAAACTACAATATTTAGAGGTAAATATTACCTGGATATCGTAGCGGTAAGAACTTATTTTTGTGTGGTCCTGGAAATAACAATTGGAGAAGGCTTATAGTCTCGAACATTAGGGTCTGTGTCAAAACACGCAAACATTATTTTGAATCCTGCTTTTCATTTACACTGCAAAAAATATTATTAATTTTACAATGTAATACTGGAAGCTGGCGTGCTAGTAGGGGAGAGTAGCCAAATTTGGACCACTTCACTTATACTAGATTAATATTGACACAATTATTCTAATTGGTAAACATATCATATTAGATGTAAATTTCCAACTGGGCGAAAAATGTCCGGACCAGGATTCGAACCCGGGACCTCCCTGGCTGAAGCCGCCAGTGCTCTGCCATCTGAGCTATCCCGGACGATTCTGGTCGAACTTTTTCACCCAGCTAACCTTGAGGATTACAGCATCTGGTCTGAAACCTGGTTCAGCTCAACAGAATAAATCTCAGGTAATGGAACTCCAGAAAACGCTGGATACGAAATTACACTAGATTAATATTGACACAATTATTCTAATTGGTAAACATATCATATTAGATGTAAATTTCCAACTGGTCGAAAAATCCTGGTCCGGACATTTTTCGCCCAGTTGGAAATTTACATCTAATATGATATGTTTACCAATTAGAATAATTGTGTCAATATTAATCTAGTGTAATTTCGTATCCAGCGTTTTCTGGAGTTCCATTACCTGAGATTTATTCTGTTGAGCTGAACCAGGTTTCAGACCAGATGCTGTAATCCTCAAGGTTAGCTGGGTGAAAAAGTTCGACCAGAATCGTCCGGGATAGCTCAGATGGCAGAGCACTGGCGGCTTCAGCCAGGGAGGTCCCGGGTTCGAATCCTGGTCCGGACATTTTTCGCCCAGTTGGAAATTTACATCTAACACTTCACTTATTTTCAGGTGTAACTCACTTGTTAATTTTTGGAATATCTGCAAAACATCACTATACTGGGTTAATCTATTCATCTAATAACTAAATAAATCTTTAGATCCATTTCTTTTTGATAATCTTAAGTTTTATTTTTATTTGAAAAAATTGTCAAAAGTGGTCCAAATTCAGCAACTGATCGCCTAAGTTGGACCTCCAGTCACCTAAATTGGACCAAACACTATCAGGTAGTTATAATGACTAGGGAATATAACTAATTTTATTTTTGTTTTAATTCAAAGGGTATTCAAAATATAAATCAAACTTATGAGTAATTAAGAATAGAAATTATGGAGCTAATTGCCAGATACTTGAATATCATGTAAGAAGTGATGCAAAGCTTGCGCATGAATTTCGTTTATTCATTTTTTTATTCCAGCACACACAACATGGAACCGTATTTGGCAATCTGAACACTGAATCATTTCTGCTATTTTATTTTTCTTACAAATTAGGCAAAACCAATCGTCACTGTCTAGATTTTTCTTTTCAGATTCTGAATCGTTAGACTTTTTTTTTTAACAAAAGTTTTCTTTACCTTATGCTTGTAGTTCTTTTCTTACATCATTTTCTTTCCAATTGCATCAAGCCTATTTTTTAAAACTTGATGTTCCAATTTCTTTTGTGCTGTTAAATCCTCCTTTTTTGTTGTTGTTTTTTTCATTTCAAGGTTTACTTTATATCGAGAAGATATTAACCCACCTATCTTTTGGCTCCATCAGTGCTTTGATTTAACTGATTTTAGGAAGGGAGATAACATTTCTAACGATTCTTTGGATTATTGGGGTATTTGTAGCTGCAGCCTTCTTGCAAGTCAATTTCTTCACAACTTACTCTCTCCTTTATCGTTTCCTATATCTTTAACAGCTTTTGTTGCCTCGGGTGTTTTTCTTTCAGACAGTTTGTCTGTGTCGTTTTCAACATTTTTTTCTATCATGTTAAAAAAGTGATTAAAAAATATGCTATATTGAAAAAAATATACGCTACGATTAATCAAACGCAAAACAGTATGTATTCAAAGAGTTTTGAATTCAGGGGATCCCCATCGGAGACTTGAAATAACCACTCCACCTTGAAGGTTTGAGAATTAAGCGTTTTAATGGCAAAAAAGTGTAACTGCACTCTCCAGAACTGTAAAATATGTGCCCAACTCCCTCACGGATATATCCTCCAGGCGGAAAATGTTTAAATTCAACTCTGTAAATCAAATACGGCGTAGGAATAAATAATTCAAAGAAAATAAATACAAATATATACAAGACAAAAGAAATTGAAAAAAAAAAAAAAAAAAAAAAAAAAAAGGTATTGCATAAACATGTAAAAATATTTTTATGTTTACATAGGCCTAAACTGTACAAAGAAATTGATCCAGATGTACAAAAAAATATCTTCAAAGCTTGCATGGAGATAGTAATCCATTATAAAATATTAAAAAATAAAAAAAATAGTGTACGCCCACGAAATTCATTTCTTACCTTTCAAATTTATGATCGTATATCTGGTCCAATTTAAGGAACTTAAATTGTCCCAATTATGGCAACTACGTCATTTTTAAAAACAGATCATCTTACGACTAATATCAAAAACGAAATCAAACAAATCCGCGTGAAAAATATCCGCAATAAACAGATGAATTTAGATATGTATATGAAAACATAACAACTTACCTTAGTTTTAAGGTATTCAGTTACGTTTAGTCGGAAAAAATTAGATCAAAAAAGCTAATTTCAGGTTTTCAAAAATTGTCTGAAAACAGCAAGTAGTGGGTGGGTGCTTCTTCTAATCATAAATGACATCATTCTGACGAGTAGGATTTCAGCGGTATATGGCGTCTCTTTCTGTAATTAACGGCAGAATGGCAACGGTCCATTTAAAGCGGCGGTCCAAATATGGCTACTCACCATTAATATTCCTAATATCACCATTAATATTCTCCTGCCATATGTGTATATAATTTGTTGTTAGAGAAACCAGATTCGAAATGATATTTGTTATTTTCGCTAGTAAAAGTTGGGGGAAGAATGTTGGCCACCTGTTTTGTTTAAAAGAAGTTCTGTTTAGCCCCGGAAAGGGCGAAGTGCAAGAAGGCAATATTACTGTTCAATGCATTATGTTACAAAGAGCTATTATTAAACCTTTTAAATAATAAATATTTCTTTAAAATGTTATTTGATATAAAGTTATTTTTTATATAATAGTGATATTTTATGAATTTCTTCTCGCCATTTAAATCAGTAAAATATGCAAATAAAAAATGTACAACCATATCTGTATATCATTGCAAACGCATAAAAAGAAGAAAATGGGAAAAAATTGTAAAAATAAAAAGAATTTTTAGACACTGATAACAATATTATTAGGGGGAGAGGTATTCGAGAAATGATAACGTATGATATCGGAAGGTTGGGAGGGGGGTTTGAAATTGCCAAAAAGTTGATAACCTTATATATTTACAGCCCCTATTCAACTTCACCTGCACAATCGACTTGATATTATTACGCGAGAAGGATGCGCAGTACGCCAAAATAACAGAATTTTTTCGTGTTTACAAACACGAAACAAACCTATAAACACGAAACAAACCTATAGGGAAGTGGTAGGTGTGGAAACATTCTCTTATTTTGGCGTACTGCACATTCTGCCCGAGTGGAAATGCCAGGAATCGACCAATTCATTGATAGTAGCGTATTTCTGCAAATACAAACAGGGAAAGTTGCGAACATTTTAGCAAGTTTCTAGCATTATTTTTGTTATAACTCAAAAGGCGCATCTTCATTTTAACGATTTTTTTTTTCCTTAAAAATACATACTTTGAGCATTATTCTCTAATTTTTTGGTTGGTGTAAATATAAAATTACTACATTAATCATTTTTTTTTTAAATATTTTTGTTTATTTCTCTATGTTAAAATTTGTGTAAAAATGTGAAAAAAAATATATAATATGAACTAATATATTCTTCAATAATTGACGTTGGTTTCACTTTTTTAACTTTTGAACTGTTTGAGAAAAAAGTATTTGAAAAATAGTAGCGCCGGCGCATAATTCGCCGGTTATCTCAAGGACAGTTCAAGCTCAGGCGCTAAAAACACTCTACATTGTATTCTCATGGTAAGCCTTATTACCACACATGTTATTTCAAACATCGGTCGTGGGGGCCATTTCGCTATGCTTATCCGGCTAGACCCTTTACGGTTTATTAATGTTAAGTTTAGTTTTAAAGTGGCGTTGGCGTGTTGGTGTTATTTATGACAGCCAACACACGAGGGATATGGGCCCAAAGAGGCGGGGCGGGTTGCCCTCCGTAGGAGGTCTTTCTAAGGAAACCTGACCCGTATTTTCGCAAGGAAATCCAAGGTTCGAAGAAAACCACGTAAATTCCGAACGATTAGGCCGACGTGCGGGATTGGGTACGAGCCCAGCACCTCCTATCTACCAACTTTGAGAGCAGAACTTTCCAGTTACTAGTAGGGCGTTTTAACCCTTTATGTACTGCATTATGAATTCATGAAAGTTTTATCTTCTAAAGCACTTTTCGTGACTTTTTGAAACTACATTAGAGGATTTATATAATCATTTAATAAATTTTAGAAGGATTTTAGAAGGATTGAAGGATTTAGAAGGATTCATTAAATTTGAATTTATAGGGATTTTGTGCAAAATTTATAACCACACTCAAATCTTTTAGTTTAAATATTTTTCTTAGTATTTTGTGGAATTAGGAAATTTACAAATATAATGTTCTTACAATAGAAATATACAAAATATTTCCGAATTGAAAAATCCCCCCCCCCCCCTCTGCTCTCATAACGTCTAGAAAGCTGAAAAGATGCAAATGCAAAAGAAATCATCCTTTTAAAAATATTTTTGTTTTGTGTAACCCATAATGCTTTTGGAACAAGATAAAGTAATGCATCTATAACTCATTCTAAACTGTATTAATACTAAACGATGTATTAAATGAATTTTGTAACAACTTATTTTATTGGTACTTATAAGTACACTCAGTAGATAAAGGGTTAAACGGGCACACCAACTGCCACTATTATACTGTAAAACCATCATTTTTTTATTTTATTTTATTTATTTTTTTTTTTTTTAGTGCAGATAAAAATAATTGAAAAAAAATAAATAAACGCAATTGATTTTAATTTAATTTAATTTAAGTCTCCCTACCTAATGGCTATTAAATATCTTTCCAAGGAATTAAACAATTCTAAATCTTATTTCTTACTTGTAAGCTTTGGAGTAGAATTCAAAATTCAATAAATAATCTTTTTCGAAGAAAAAATGTGATTGGGATAGATTTTATCCCGGCACTTTGTTGACATGTTAAATAAAGTATTGTAAAAATGTAACGAAGTCTGTGATATTTTGGTATATCCTTCTGTTACGAGGTTCCCTGAATTCACTTTTCTTATTTTTACAACTATTATGTATGTATGTGTGTATGATTGTGTGTTTGTTAGTATTTTTTTCAGGTTCCCAAAATCCGTTTTTCGTGATTTTACGATGAATCAAAATGTGTTGTGTGTGAACATGATAGCGTTCCAACGGCATATTCGATGCAGATCAAATCGGCATGTATATATGGCAGGGCTGAAACTAGCCTTTTTTGCACCCGGGGCAAACATGAATTTTTGCGTCCCTCCCCCCCTCTCCTCTGCAAAGTATATTTGCAAAGAGAATTTTATTAATTTTCTAATAGCCGACATATTTTAAAATTTAAAATATGTAATATTGAACTACGTAATCTGCTTTATCAAATATTGATTCATTAAAATCTTGAAAACGGAATGAAAAAAAAAAAAAAATCCGCTTTATACAGGACCATTATGCTATATCATCTTTAGATTCTTCTATGCTTTGGCATAACCCAGACAGGATAATTTTAACAATACTGTGCTAAACACAGTTGTGAGAAAAATCGACAAACAAAATCTTCATTTGGCGCCCCTTCGTTCTGGCGCCAGGGGCACATGCCCCCTCTGCTCTCCCTTAGTCTCGCCCTGATATATGGTGAATATATTACTCAATACTCTAAAACTTCTTGCAATCGGGCAAAATCTGTATAGAATTTTGAATAAATTGGGAATCGGGATTCGTATTCAGACAATTTTTAAATAGCTCTGTGACCAGAAGTAATACAAAATTATCGTTCCCTTGTTAAAATCGCAAAAGAAATATGACCGAAGAGAAAGATAACCGATAAATAATGCATTTTACTGCCCAGGAAAAGATTCTTGGATACAAATAATGCTCCAGACCCGATTTGGAAAAATCAAATTTTATAGGAGCAAAATAGGTAAAAATCTTTTAATAGAACATTTTAGTAAATCGCGTTTCATCAACATTTTTTTAGAAATACGTAAGCTAGAGAATTTAAATTAGTAATGAGGTTACATCTAATATGTAAATGCAATACTTGAATGTTTTTTAGGTAGCTTTCATTACGAAAAGGAAAAAGCTACCTGTTACAGCCGATGAAAAAAAAAAAATATTCATTCATACTTTTTAAATTAATAGTTGCAATTTACTTAGGAAATAAAAGAAAAGATGATTTCTAATGATCAAAGTATTTTTCTACAGTTTTCTATAAGCATGTTAAATAAAAAAAAATAAAATCAGGATTTGATTTGAGATAAACTTTACTAAGTTACATAATTTTAATTTTAGCGCCATCTATTGGCCATTAATATAAAGCAAAACTTTTTGTTGAAGTTGTAATTTGTTATGTATTTTGTCAATTTTGAAATTTCGCTTCCATCGTAAATAAGATGAATATTTTTTATCAAAAGTAATTAAAATATAAGAAATATATAATATCGTGTTATTATATGTTTTAATACTATCAATGAGATAAAATTTTGCCTTTTAACATGATAATTGATATAAAGATACATTGACGATAACTGATTTATCACAATAAATTTGTTGTGGCAAAAAAAAATCATATTAATGCAATTAACAATTGCAATTCATTTATGTAATAAAAGAAAAGATTTTTTTTAATTATCAAATTTTACTACAATTTACAGGCATTTTTTTAAAAAATTAGGATTTAATTTGAGATAAACTTTTTAAAGTTAAGTTATATAAATTTATATAAAAATAAATAGAAAGAAAAATATTATTTTTATTACTATCGTAACTTTATGTATTAATTAAGGAGAATCCAAATTTTGATTATTTAGTTTTATCAGTTTTTAAGATCTTAACGTATACATTAAAAAAAGGGCTTGCATTGTAAATAAAATGAGTATTTTATATTAATATATAATACCATTTGTCCATATATTAATTCAGATAAAATTTTGATTTTAAACATAATATTTGAGTTTAAATTCCTGGGAAAGAATTTTCAACTTAATGGTAGAAAATGTGAGGAAATAGTTTTCAGTCATACTAATGCAAATAAAAGATGCAACTTGTTTATTTTATAAAGATAACAGTGATTTATAATGCACAAATTGATTCTTATCTGAAATTCTACTATATTGAACAGCATAACTTTGACATGTATGTGACATGACTGATGTATATGGCAAGAATAATTAGAGATCAAATGAATATTTAAATCTGCTTTATTGACTAAACATATAATCGCAGATTAGTTATAATTGAAAATTAATGCAATATTAATTTTACCAACATTTTTTGTCATAAGAATGGTCAAAATCTGTTCTAACAAAAATCACTTCATCGTTGGACAGTGAGCTGTCTTTAATATTTTGTGATTCCACAGTAGTACGATTGAAAAATCTAGATTTAGAGGTTGACTTCTTTTTTGTTGAAAAATATCCATGGTTGTTTTGGAATTTTCTTCCTTATATTCAGCAATGAATATTTCAAAAACTGAATTTCATATTTTTTCTTTTCAATTGTACTCCTACAAAAACCCAGTACTTTATTTAAATGCTTTCACTTATACATGCTTTCATTCTCGTGTGATGAAAATTCATATTCATTGAGATACGTTAGTATGCTTTCTACTTTTTTTTCTAACTGAAGAATTCTCCTGATTATTAGATTCAGAAATTTTAGGAAAAACTTCTAGTTTTTTCTTCAGAAAGGTGTTCAGTTAAGTGGCTCAGCTAGTACCATTTCAGTATCATTATGAACTTCTTCTTTTAAAATATAACTGAGAAATTATACGTATACGTCTCCACATGTTATCAGTAATTCTGTTGTTTCTACATGTACATTAAAATGAATAAATACATATTTAGCACAAAGAACACTTTCATAGCAAGCTCTTCAGTCTTTCAGCACCACCAGTGGTTGAGAGATTATGCCCTCAAAGCAGGCGGTGTTGGGTTCGAACCCAATCGCGCCCGTCGAAGTTTTCGCAGTTTTCTCTAACCTTGCGTAAATATGTGTTGAGGAACTCTTGGAAAGGATAGACCGGAGAGCGCATCCCCTCCGACCTATTTCCCTCTTGTACAATTTCGATCTTCCATTAATATGCTGTGACAATATGAATCATTTCTGGCTTAACTTCCTTGCTGACATTGTCGCTTTTAATAATTTGACTCATCTTATCAGATGAAATCTTTATTTTTAATTTTAATAAGACGCGTAAAAACCAAGACTCGTACTAGTTTCAAAAGATTGTCGATTACTACATCTCTAATCTTCTAATTTGCTTACCATCTAAATAATGATGTTTCATTTTTTATGAACTGATTCTAAGTATATATTCGTATTTATACCTAAACATTTCCTAAAGAAATAACCCCATTTTTTTAGTCTTGTTGCATAATGCTTTATAAAGTTACTTTTCAAAATCAACAGTACCTTCATCATTCAAAAGCCTACTCACAAACTCTTCAAGTAATTCTGAAAATCTTTCTTTGTCCAGTTCCTTTCTTACTATTTTCGCTACATATATTACTTGCTTTTTCTTTTAAGTGTGTTATTTTGCAAATATTTTGTTTCCAGTTTCTAGTAATACGCCAAGCACATAATACGAGAATAGGAACCACACTCACCACTCTAGGCCAAGCTTTATAAAATTCTGGAGTATTATCACTCATAAAAAGGATACAACCTCAGAGAAAATACACTTATATGGGAAGTCTGTGGGTACAACTAATCGTTCCTATTGTTTTCTCATAGCACTAAAAACAAGTTGGAAATTGCTCGTCAAACGTGGCAAATGAGGTGCGTTCGTACTATAACTAGTTTTATAATTATTTTTTGCACCCCATATTGTACTGAATGTATAATTTTTTGCACTTCATAAAGCGCATAGTCTGATACATAATTAAAATGCACTTCCAATATTTTTTTCCCATTCCCCGTAATGTAACGGAACACTTTTGACTGTCCCTGTAATTAAACTATACATCCGATTTTCCTAAAATTTGAAATAGCTCAACAAAATTTTGCAACAATTATATCTTTAAAATTTCAGACCATTCGGAAGGCTGTAATATCATTAAAATGCACTTGCAATAATTTTTCCCATTGGCCGTAATGTAAAGAAAAACTTTTGACTGTCCCTGTAATTAAACTATACATCCGATTTTCCTAAAATTTGAAAGGGCTCGACAAAATTTTGCAACAATTATATCTTTAAAATTTCAGATCATTCGGAAGGCTCTAATATCATTAAAATCCACTTGCAATAATTTTTCCCATTGGCCGTAATGTAAAGAAAAACTTTTGACTGTCCCTGTAATTAAACTATACATCCGATTTTTCTAAAATTTGAAAGGGCTCGACAAAATTTTGCAACAGTTATATCTTTAAAATTTCAGATCATTCGGAAGGCTCTCATATCATTAAAATGCACTTGCAATAATTTTTCCCATTGGTCGTAATGTAAGAAAAAACTTTTGACTGTCCCTGTATTTAAACTATACATCCGATTTTCCTAAAATTTGAAAGGGCTCGACAAAATTTTGCAACAATTATATCTTTAAAATTTCAGATCATTCGGAAGGCTCTAATATCATTAAAATGCACTTGCAATAATTTTTCCCATTGTCCGTAATGTAAAGAAAAAATTTTGACTGTCCCTGTAATTAAACTATACATCCGATTTTCATAAAATTTGAAATGGCTCGACAAAATTTTGCAACAGTTATATATTTGAAATTTCAGACCATTCGGTTGGGTAGTTTTTGCTCTGTTACATGCGGACAGACGGACGGACAGACGGACAGACGGACGGACAGACGGACAGACGGACAGACGGACGGACAGACGGACGGACTGAACGACGACTATAGGTGCTACGTATTTATATAATTACGAACGCACCTAAAAACGGTAAATAGTTGTTCATAGCATCTGTTTAAAAAAAACAATATGCCGCAGGTCAACCAATTTTCTACTCATCTGTAACCAATATGGAATATAAATTAAAAGTCATAATTATTTAATCAGTGGGTCTCATCTAAACAATATTTGTCCCCACCATATTTTTTCAACTTATTTTTTAAAGCTGTCATTATGAATATAAGAAAACTTTCATATTTTAACAAAGAACAGCTATCCTGTTTCTCCTGCTCTTTAAATTATAAATATGTAACACAATTATCGGCTTCTTCTTTCATTTGTTTACCTATAATTTTAAACTTACTACGTCATTGTGATGTCTTAAAGCAAAACTATTGATATTAAAATCGCTTTTAATATTTTGAATATGTTGTATTTCAATAAGCATTATTTGTATTCTACCATCAATCCTAATCGCATTTGTAATATCATCCAAGAATCTGTTGTTACTGACACTTTCTTTCAGACATACCTAAAAAATAAAAAATAAAGATATAAAACATATCCATAATAGGAAATACAAATACAAACATAATTACACGTACAAGAGGAAACAGAAAAACATCTTACAACACCAGTTAATTTTATATATGCATATATGTTATAAAATTGATAAGATGCTCTATAACCTTTTTTAATTACCTTCCCCTTAGTTGCTAACTCAATTTCTAGATCTGCCTAAGTAGCACTTCAAATCGTTAGAACCGCATAACAGATATTATCAAGTATAACCTATTTTTTCGAAAAACATCAGTGCAGACATATGTTCGATGTCTAGACACTTCTTAAACATCATAATCTCTTGGCAATTTCAAATACCAATTAAATTCAGAAGTACCTCGCAACATATAGCCAAATTATCACGTATTTATAATTTTTAAATCTAGGAAAGCATGATCACGTAACCTATACTAAAGTTAAAGCAAATTGTCCAAGATTACGCACGAGCGTCTAATATAAAATCGTCTAAGGCTATAAATTAAAATAAAGTAGTTTTTTCAAGTAGTGATCTTCTCTTAGAACTTAAAACTCACGCAGATTGCTACGAGCAACCCTTGTGAGCCGACACGGGATTGGGTCTGCTCGGTTTGATCGCCTTGAATGACTGTGGTCTCCAGCTAATATGTTCTCTACACCGAATAAAGCAATGTATGAATGAATTGTGTGTGTTTTTAAGTAAGAATGTCGCCAACTACGATTCCTAAGTCTAGTTTATAACATATATATATATATGTAAATGTTGTGACATTTTGAAGATGATAACGAAGACTTTACGATAATGCCGATGATTGTATATGCTCCTTAATAACAGAGGATGATCGCAGTCGAAGTAGATAGGCGTGAATGAAACTCACACAGCAAATTTTCCCATAAAAACACACTGTTGATGGAGCAATAGCGTTTTTATTTAGGATATTTCACAAAACACCACGAACGCTTCCCACGATTAAAATATTCTTCTGGAATCTGCCAGTAATCTCTCACATTTGCGACTCGTTGTTATAGTAAGGCTCAATTGTAGTCGAGATATTAAATTTTATTCCATATACGACGATTAATAGAGCTCCCGGGTAACTACGGATTGTTTACCAAGCGAAAAATGGGAGAAAATCTGATCTTCCGAGCTCATGCACTCGGTGTTGTACGGGGTCTGCGCAGTGATAAATGTTAAACTGCGTCAAGCCTCTAGTCGAATCAGAAGTAGAGATGGGAAATATAGTTACTTTTGGTTAACAGGTTACATCGTTCCACACTTGTACAGGTAACAGGTTCCAACAACCTGTTATTTTTATAACATGTAGTTAATCGTGTGTATCCGGTCAACTGATGTTTTAATAAGAAGGGATTTTAAACAAAATGTTTGGAATAATTTTTTGACATAATTATAAATGCTGTTTTCTACTGAGATGAATCAAAATTAGTTTGTGATTAAAAAAGTAATTTTTGCAAGACAAAAACTTACCTAGTCATGATACTTTGAATTTCATGCATTTTTAGCGATTTCTGCCACTAAAAACATGTTTTTCCATTTATGGTGATTAAAACATTGAAAATTCCAAAAATTCTAAGTATCATAA
This sequence comes from Maratus speciosus, assembly GCA_963932465.1. Taxonomy (NCBI): domain Eukaryota; kingdom Metazoa; phylum Arthropoda; class Arachnida; order Araneae; family Salticidae; genus Maratus; species Maratus speciosus. The sequence continues at coordinate 126,804,828 of OZ010796.1, read as the reverse complement.
CTCAGTAAGTTTTGGCCATAAAAGAATACATTTTTGCTGTTTTACTTGTTAGAACATGGGAAAAAGTTTTCTAAATAAAACTTATAGGACAGAGGCATTGTATAACATTTGTAATTTCTCATCTATTTGAAAAGTAATTATTGTAATGTAAATCGATTTTTATGTGATGCAGAACAAATTGCAATTGCAAACAATTGATGCAGAACAAATATACCTTTAAAACTAACGGTTTAGAAATTAGTTATTGGAGATACCCTGTATAATAATTAACACAGTTTTAACAACACGATTTCTAATCCCACTCCCGCCGCCCCCCCCCACCCCCCAAAAAAAGAATCATGCATACAGCATAGATTATGAAGCACTTTCCAACACATTCAGAATACCATAACAAAACATCACAATTGACAAAGGTGGAACATGACGTTTTAATGAAAAATTTGGAAAACACATAATGCATTTGAAAACACGATTTCTGCCATTACCACGAAGAGTCATTAAAATATATCTTTTTTTTTCAGCCCTGTACAGTATCTACAGATATGTATGTATACTACATAGTATGCAAAAAGTTAGTTCAGTTAAACGCATAATACATTTTAAAATTTCCGCTCAGCAATTTCAACCAATAAACGAATGTTGTTGAGAACTGTTTTTCGACCTTGTATATGATCTGGAATTGATATACACCAAGTAATATTTAAAAAATAGTTAAATTTAAAAACGCATACCACAATTGAAAACGCTCTTCCTAGAAATTATCGTTCGTGGCTTTAAAAGTTCAATTATTGTTCATTTTCTTCCATATCCAAATACTTTTGTGTGTTCCTGTAAATAAACGATAAGTTCTATGCACACCCTATTCTATAGTAAGAACCTTGTAGTACACCTCAGTGATTTATATCAATTTCAATATGTTTTAAATACTTTAATATCATTAAAATACACAGCAAGCGATTTCCCCCCATGTACCGTAATGTAACGGAATTCTTTTGAGTGTCCCTGTAAATGAACCAAATATGCTATACACACTTCCTTTACAATACCGAACATGCTATACTAAACCCAAGTAAGATATATCCATTTCATGGCAGTCGGCCTAATATTTACACGAGTTAAAGAAAGGACAGACAATCTGACTTCATAAACACTTTTCAACTACGCTGGAAAGTATTAAAAAATAGAAATTTGATCCCCGACTTCATAGCAGCCATATCTATCAACGCATATTCAAAGCTAATTTCAAAAGAACAGAAAAATATTATTTAGATACTTTTAATCAAATGCAATTCATCCAAACAAATTTCGTTTGTACAAGTATGTTTTTCAAATTAATTACAACTGTACTAAAATTAAATTTTCTCACAAATTATAGGAGGTTATTTTCTTTCTTTTTTTCCAGCAAATAAAAAAAAATGACAAAACAAAAATAATAAAAAAAACTTTGCCAAAAAACAAAATTTATAGTGCCGGAACCCCCTCGCCCCCACCCTATCCCCTAAAAAGAAAAAAAACCTCTATGAGTACATAGTAAAAACCCTTTAAATATTCAAATAAACCACCAACGCAAAACGCTCCATTCTTTACAAACACATGAAGAGTAAATAAAAACACTTAGTCAAATGTCATTTCACTCCGACAAAATTACCTATTTAGATAAATTTATCCTTCAGCGTATTTTTTAATTTAAAAGACTGTTGTACCAAATGTTTCGAAATAAGCAAATGATATATTAACCGCAGAAAATTTTAACAGATAAATAACTGCAAAGTTGTTCTACAGCTTTTTTTATTCAAAAGCTTATTAAGCGATAAAAGAACATTTTATATGTCAAGAACTACATTTACTGATGGCGTGATTCAGAATGAATTAAGGAATTATCTGCGGTTAGTTTCAGCTGCTTTCAGTTGAAATCAATTGAAGTTTTAATGAGCCCGTTTTAAATGCTCTAATCTGTTAAAAAATTATAAATTCGTGGATTTTATTTGAATGTAGCTAAACAATGTTTTGTTATTTTTAAATAGATTTCCTATTCAAAATCAGGAATTAAAATTTTTAAGAGATAAAATCTATGTATATAAAAGCCGTTCTCTGTATGTGTGTCCTTTATACAAATCTTCAATTTTAGACGGATTTGCTCGAAACTCGATGTACATACGTTTTAGAACGTGGAAAAGATCACTGTCTACTTTAAAAAAATTATCAGACCACTATTTATCCCTTTTTTCTACCACTTCCATAATTTAACATTATAGAAATATATCTTTTTAAATCTTTTTTAATTCAAACGTTTCTTTCCTGTTGCCAAACCCTAAAAAATGACACAATAATGTGAAAAAAAATAAAGATAACGCGTGTATTTTGTTTCTATTTGCCAATAAAAATTCGGATATTCTTGCTGTATTTTTGCGTGTTTGATATTGACGTCATTCTAAACAGAAAATTGACATTTTTTTGCATATAAAATAAAAACTTTAACTATAAGAGCGGGAAAATAACGTAGCACCTCAATTTGAATGTTTTTTTTTTTTTAATTAAAACATCGATTTTAATACAAACAGTCAAATTTCATGAAAACAATTTAACAAAAAGAAAAAAAAAAGGCTAGATATGACGTCACATTCTATCAAACCTTTTCAACGCGTAATGAAACTCATTGTAAACATGTGGCTCCTATATTTTGCTTACTACTTCGATTGTATACTACAGCCATATCTTATAGCTATACGTTATCGCTAAGTGTTGTATTGGTTTAGATTCAGTGCTACCATTTTCTGCGATTTATAGCAAAAAGAGAGCGGTTATTTAAATTTTCAAAAAAAAATCTTGACAGATGTCTTGATTTAAAATTTATGAAAAATGATATCATTTCATCTAATCATTGTAGATTTAATTTCAATAAAATTTCAAATTTTCCAAATAAAATTTTAGTAACTACTACCTCATTTGGATGTATTTTTTTGCATTTTCCCCCTTATTGTGAAGATATTGTATACTTCTGTTACGCGCGCCAAAGAAAACATGTAATTTTAGAAGTTAAAAAAATTACCACAATGTGTCAAAAGAACATCCTTTTTCTGAATTTAAATTTCGCGAGTTCCAAAATTAAAACTAAAAATGTGAGTTTTTTCATAAACTTCAAGTTAAGGCTTTTCATAAAGTTAAGGCTGTTCTCAAATCCAAAGGAGCTATTTTCTGACATATTTTTTAATTAATTTTTGTTCGGAAACGCACGAAATTGACAGGAGTTCTTATTTAGAAACTATGTAATCAAAAGATAGTTTCCATTTGTTGGTAAAGGTATAAGATCTTTCAGTTGGTGTTTTGAACTGAATTTCGGACGCAACAGTGCAATAAAGGATAAAAACCGGCCGTCACGCAACCACAATTGCTCATAACTCGATAAGTAATTTATTTATGAAAAAAGGGAAAACTCATTTCAATTCCAAATCGCTTTAATAGCCAGGCCTACAATTTTTAAGCATTTACGTTTAATGAGTCAGAAGATGTGTCAGAAAGTTTCGCGTTGTTGAGCAGGGAACTGGAGAAGCACCTTAAGCATTTGCAGGTTAGTATTTTGTAATCAAGTTGCATGCCAGATAGTCACTTAAAACATAAGTCATTCTATATTGTTTTAAACAAAGGTGCATGTCATAATAGGTGTCAGGCACACTCATTAAAATAAGAATACCCTAGCGCACAACCCCATTACCGAAGATAAACCCGTCAATATACTTAGAGATAAAAATAGTTCTGCATTTTTCATTCAGCTAATAAGACTAATCCTTCATAATTGGGTTCACATGATTATATAACTTTCCCCTATAATTCTATGACTAAGCAACGGAAAACAATATGTTACGCACTAAAATCTTCCCTAAAAAACGAATAGTGCAAGTCGCATGGAAATCCGTTCTGAAGGATTCAAGCTATATGCACCCGGAACGAAATTCCCATTTGAATTTTATATACTTATCAGGTTATTTTGAAATGTTTGATTTGATATCTGTTAAATTCGTGTTTTATTTTATTTTATTTTTGGCGTTTTAATTTCGTTTGCCAATTTAGTTATTGAATATTACGCGAAAGCAAACAAATTCTGGATTATTTACAATGTTTTTGAACAATTGAGTTAACCTTTTGTATTTGGGTTGCAAGCATATTTAAAAAATATGCATGCTTAAAAATTATTTTAAAACCCATAAAAAATTCGTAAATTGAGATAAACATTACAAACAAATATCACTGAAAGTACTTTTGTTTTCTATAATACGTTGGAACAATCGAATGTACAATGTTTAGACATTAAACTGCAATAAAAGGGAAATTTGTTGTGTTAGGTTCTTGCCACCGAAAATATGATACCAGCGTTACTCATAGACGTCTTTTCTTTATACTATTGCATTGAGTGTAAACAGGTTCATTTTTCGTAATCGGGTTGCACTCAACTTTAAAAATATCCATGCTTAGAAATTACTTTAAAATCCATTAAAATCAGAAAACTGAGGTACAATTTTCAAACAAATTTCATTTGAGAGAACTTTTTCTATTTGACATTGTAAAAAATAAAATTGTGTGATATTTAAAAGTTAGAAAAATTGCAGTAAAGGCACATTTTATGAGTTACAATTTATGGGGCTCAATTTAGGGGCACTGACATAGTGTTTTTACTTTATAATGTAGATAATACCATACAAATAACGAGAATTTCACTAAGTGCTGCGCGATTTGGAGGAATTTCTTTTTTTCGTATTGTCAGGAAAATCACATATTTTTCTCTTATACCCGCCAAAGAAAACGTGCATTCTCTTATTAAAGCTCAGGGATTTTACTATGGTTGCAAGACAATAACGCCATGTTTTTTTATTGTCTTTATAACGATTTGTGGATTGGAATACACAAATTTCAGTTATTGTGATTGCCGTATTATTTCGTTTTAATTTATTTTACCTGGAAGGCTTCTTATAATTGACACGGGCGAAGCCGAGTAGTTCTGCTAGTTATAAATAAATGTATTTTATTTAAATATTGCAAAAAGGTACTTTTTATAAATTTAATGAATCTGAACTCCTCTTTCGTCGCATTTTTTAAAGAGGGGTGGGGGGGGGGAGAAGAATCAATGCTTTTTTCATTTACATAATATAAATGAAATATATTGCAAAATACAACAAAAATCACTCGTTGAAAATTAGAAGCAAGCCCCCCCCCCCCCCCCCCCCACCTCCTCCAAAAAAAAAAAAAGCACGAAAATATATTTTTAGTTGAAAAGAAATTGCTCAGATCAAAAATTAGACAAAACTTTCATGGGTTTTATAAGTCAAATTTCACTTTTTTTATGGAAATGCTAAATAAAGACAATATCTACGATTCATGACTACAAAACATGTCAAGCACGAGCTTTTTTCTTAGAAATTTTTAGATGTTTTCCTGATTTACTATTTGTGCCAGTGTTTCGTTTATGCTCTAATTTGTGCCATCAGAATCGGTGAGAGTATGTGATGATGCTGATGGCCCAGCACCAGGCACCAAGCCGAAAAAGTGTTTAATTAGTGCTGCAAGTCATTACTACTCATGCATTAGGGTTTGGTGAAATACAAAATAAATTTTTAACACAACACACCTAACAGAGTTGCCCATAACTATAATGCCCATAACCTTTTTATAGAGGGTGAAGATGAACCAAACTGAGGGCGCACGTCTGAAAAGAAACGATCGAGGACGTTTTTTGTTAATATTGTTCTATTTTAAAGGCACGAAATTGAATTCTTGATTAAGGCAAATGAATAAAGACGCTGCCATTTAAAACCATATGTTATTTAATTAACAGGGACTTTTCGGTAACATAATAATTGAATATTAGGTTCCAGCATAGCAACAGGGTTTTTTATCCTAATACGTTAAATAATGCCCATCCCTAATCAGAAGCCTGTGCTCGGCGGGACGCTTTACTTACAATAGTGTGAATTTTGAAATGATACAGCCTTGAGGAGAAAAACGCGAGAAAATAAACTTTAGAATGAAAATAAAAAGAAAATGGTACAAAAAGAATATTCGAATAAATTGGCGCAAAAGCACTTTAACATTGCGAAATGAACAGCTTTAAAGAAAGATTTGTTTCCCGCAAAAAATGTATTTAGACTAAACTTTCGAAATAATTTAATACGCGTTTTAAAAGAAACGGAATTTAAGTATAATAAATAATAAAATATTATTTAAGACAAGGGGAAAAAGTGAATAACTGGGAATTTAGAATAATTTAATAAAGTATCGGGAAATATATATATATATATATATGTGTGTGTGTGTGTGTGTGTGTGTGTGTGTGTGTGTGTGTGATATATAGATATACATACTATATATTGAAAAAAAATGCTAATCTACAACGACAATATAAATTCAAAGCAGTATCAAATGCCTTTAGTAAAAGAAAAATAAAAAAAAATGGATATACCAATTTACATAAATTGTTTCATTCATTTATCGCGTGTTAAGACAGGCTCGATTTTTATATGGCGCTCTTCACGCTCTGTCTCAAAATTTTAATTTTTCACCAATTTAAGAAAAAGAGAGAGAAACGCAACTTGTTATTTGAGAAACAAGAAAGTAATGTATGATTCTTAAAGTATTATAAAATCCTTTAAAAATCAATTTGAAAAATAATTGAATTTTTATTGAAGAATATCAGGAGAAATATTCTATGCGATTTCGAAGCCTGTAGGCAGTCAGTGTTAGTAATATAAAGATGCGGCGGTAAATCCTTTGTTTATAATCACCTCCAGTTTAAAATCCTTTTACAGAATTACCGAACTATACCTAGATTTATAAAAATTTATAAATTCCATTTAATATTACCATGATTTGAAAATGAATTTTAATTGGGATATTTCCACTTAGCATTTGTTGTCCATTAAACTATATACATGATAGTTCAATAAAATAAATTATTGTGACTTTGTCATTGTTCTTAATATAATCAAGATTCAAAGTTTCAGAAATTAGTATTTTACTATTCAATATTTTTACAATTATAATATAATGCTGATCTTTTGTACAAATATATCATAGTTTAATATTCGTTTATGTTTAAAATGTTGGTTTTGGAAAACTTAAGAAAACGGAAAGCAATTATAATATTGATTTTTTGATTATGTTTTATATAAAAATAATTAAAAATCTAGGAATTAAAGATAAATAACAGATTTTTGTATAACTATCTATTACAGTTACGATTCAGTTCGGGAAAAAATTCACAACCCTTCACAAGATTTTTTCATTAATCTTTTAGGCGTATGGCCTTTGTTTTTTTCCGTTTCCAGAAATCATGTTTGAATGGCTGTAGACAAAAATATTTTAGCAGAATTATGCTTTTAAAGGTATCTAGAATAAAGGGATACGAAATATATAATAGCCATCAAACCACGATTGAAATATTTATGTATATAACTTGAGATTTACACTATTTTTTATAAAAATACAGAAAAACCCTCAAACGCTCAAAAGGACATGACCCTTCACAAATTTTCCATCTGTAAACAGGGCTTTTCACAAAAATTCTCATCTTAAAACAAAACCCTTCCAAAATTCCTTCTCTAAAAAATAGACCTTTTACAAAACTTTATTATCTTCAAGATGAATCTTTTTCAAATTTAATCATTTAAAAATAAAATATTTCCTGACACAAACAGCTGAACTCGTCAAAGAATATATTGCTTAGTTCTTTTATGCATAAAAGATAGATGCACATAAACCTGAATATAAACATAATTTCAAATTCACAGATTTTTGACTAGAATTTTCACAAACATAAGAAAAATTGTTCACATTTTCACAAAAGAGCAGAACCCCGGCGAAAAGTCTGAACAGATCCCTAGTAATATATTTTGACATGAGACCCCTGGTTGTACATTACCCGGTAGTACCCTGGTAGTAGAAAATTGCTTAGAAATGTTAGACAAACGGTAAAGCACTTTAGTATTTTTCTAAGGAGATGTATTTTCACATTATTTCTCAACAATGTTCTTTAACAAAGCACGAAATTTGTACCGAAAACAAAAATCGTTTGGCCTCTAGTGATTCATCTGTACTTTAAACAACAGATTGAGGGTGTGTAAATTAGGGGCACGGGCAGGAATTTTCAGGCCCAGACATGGTCCGGGATTACAACTGTAATTTCGGTCAGGTTCATGCAAAAATCAATGAAATCAGACCCAAAACCGTAGAACGCAATATCTCCAAAAAATTGCCATCATTATGAATATTTCGTCGTATTTAGTCACCATTATTCTTCGTCTAAAATTCACTCTCACAAAAACAGCCGCTCGCTGATTTCAAACCTAAAAAGAACCTAATCTTTAAGATTTTTTTTAAATTATCTCGTTTGTATTTCACTATTTTTAAAATAATATTTTTTATTGGATAGTTGAGGTCGATTTCTACGAAGATCGTTTTTTACTTTCTCGATGTTGTTTTCACCCACATAGCAATTTTAGTTTGCAGAAAAATTGCAGCAGTCGTGCTTTGCAAACCTGCGAAGTTGCAGCAAGTTCAGTATGACAAGACTGAAAGTTCATAACAAGACTGCACCAAGATAACGGAAACGCCGAAGTCACCACAATTTGAAGTTGCAGCTAACATGTCGTGGAAGTTTAAATCATGTTGTATCAAATTTATTGCAAAATAACGGCAAACTAGAACTAGAAAATACTGCAAATTTATTGCAAAGTAGTAATCTTGTCAAGCCACACTCTCCTGTTTACAACTGTTGCACTATCAGTTTAACCCCTTCGAAAGGGTGAATAGACCTGATCAGGTCATACTTTTCGTCAGAAGGTGCATGCATCGTTTTTATCACCATTATCAAGTCAAGGTAATATTTGTACTTCTGGATTCGAGTCTTCTTTGGTATTTGATAAGTAGAGCGTTTAAAAATATCGGTGCCAACCGAATAAAATTTGTGTGAGGGCTGCAGTCCCGAAAGGGTTGTTAAAAACCATAGACTAAAATGTGGTTAAAGGCTAAAATAAATAAAAAAAATGAAATAAATAAATATCAATTAAAACGATATTTTAGAAGAATCCAATAATATTGAGAAAAATTCATTTCAAAATTTAAATTTTCAATATAAATTTAAAATGGCCGATGACGTAAACATAACTTAGTATATTAACATAACTTTTTAATTTGTAAGAATTTTTATATGCAATAAGTTCTAGATTATAGATAAAATGTTACTTTACAAAAAGTAACTACATTTGAAAAATTAAAATAATAAACAATTTTTTCGGGGTTCCTTAACTTAACCAATCAATGAAAATGAGATTCCGTAACGGTAACAATGATGTGTGTGCTTAGCCTTTGAGTAGCACCCTATTTATGCGCATCTCCTGAGTAGAGCTGTAGCAAATCGCACATATTCGTTACTAAGTAACGGGTATTCTCTAAGATACGAAATACCGAATCGGTACTTCGAAATACGACTCGTTAGTCGTTACTGCGTCAATACGCAGCCGAACAAAATGAAACTAACTTCAAACGCTGCTTACGTTTGTATAATTCATGAATGGAGCAGATAGCCGGATGCGGTAAAAGATGCGAATTTGTATTCAGACTCAGATATTTCGGCGTTAGTCGTCTACGTATCAGTGTATGCGTATCATTCTGTTAGTATCATTTATTCTCAAATCTCAAACGATTTTGATTTCGTAGGGGCTTCTTGATTCCTTCATTATGGAAAGAAAAAGAACCCCTGAGCTTGCAGTACCATCTGAAAGAATTTTTTTTCAAAATCAGGTTATATATTATCTGAAAGGCGTGCTTCATTAAAACCAAAGAGAATGGAAAAAATGTTATTTTAAAACATAAATCAAAGATTTCTAAAATAATAATGCGATTGACGTAAACTGTTGGTTGATAAGATGATAAAGTCTAAAATGAAACACATTTCTTTTAAATATTCTGAAAATTTTCAAGAAATTCTGTTCTAAAATTTTCAGGTTTGCTTTCAGTGCATTCTTTATCCTATAAAAATATCTTTGTACGTGTATTTATGCTTTAAATTAAAAAATATATATATTTTTTTATGATAAAGACGAGATTTTAGATTGCTTGTAAAAATGTTTTTATGATAACGTTTAATTTTTTTAACCCCCGGTATGCTATTTCTTTCTTCCAGCTAAGCTAATAAAGTGTCGTCTCCAAAAAAAAAAAAAAAAAAAAAAACACGCCCCGTTGTATAAGCCAGCCGTAAAACAAAGCAGAGGTGTCATTGTACGGAATAAGCTCTACCGCATTTTTTTTAACTTCTAAGCCTCGCACATTTCCAATTTTTATACCGTCGTATTGGGGAAAAAAGTACTTTTAAATGCAATTTGTTCGAAAACTGCATCTCGATTTATTTTTAAGATTTTTTTTTTTTTTTTTTTTTTTTTTTTTTTTTTTTTTGTAGTTTTAAATGCCATTTGTTTAATTTTTGTAACTCAAGTACTCCATTTCTGTAGAAAGTAAAAGTACAGGAAAAATAGTTGGAAAGTACCAATTATATCTTTTTGTTGCCATTTTCTCATAAAAACTGAAAAAAAAAAAAGGTAATTAAAATACCTGCTGTTTCGAAAAAATATAAGTTAATAACTTCTGATAAAACATGAAGTTTTTATAAACTGAACTTAATTTTAAGTATCTACATTAATATTACAAACAAATGAAAGCATATGAATCATGAGATAGCCAATTTTTTTTTGTCGAATTTCTTAAATAACGAAAGAAATTCTTCAGCGGATGCGGATCACGTCATTTTATATAAAATAAACGTGTGTGTTTTAAGTCTTATAACTGAACTACCTATATTTATGTGAATATTTTTTTTTTCATCGGGGGTGACACTAAATTCTGAAAAAGCAGAATTACTGTTTTCTAATTTTTTTTTAACCATTCGGAAAAATGGTTAGTGTCCTCTGAAAGGGTAGGAAATCAAAAACATATCTGAAGCTTTTTATTGGTTGAATCCGCATTTTATTCGTTTTCTGATGGGTCTATACAGTAATCTGTATTTTCCCTTTACTTTCAACAGAGATGGATACTTCTGTTGCCACTATGACAAAAAAGTAATAAAAACTACAAAAAAAAATTTAATAACTCAGAAACAAATTGAGATACAGCTTTCAAACAAATTGCAATTAAAAATGTATTTTTTTCTCTATACGACGATGTAAAAAGTAATATTGTGGGATGTTTAGAAATTTAAAAATGAAATTTCATTTAAAATTGGTCCAAGAATGTTAATGTTTAATCCATGGCGTACGAAATATGTATGATCAACTCCGTGCGATTTTTTATGTCTTAAATTTTAGTCTTTGAAAAAATCATTTTCCAAATGGTCGTTGTAATTTGTTAAATTGCTTTTTTTTTTCTGTTTGGCTTGTAAAAATAATTGGCACAGATGTCATATACGCACCATATTGTGGCAATTTTTTTCTGAGGCCAATGTCATATAATCACCGGGGTACTTAACTGGCGCCAAAGTGCTGTTATTTTGCTTGATATGGTAACTCGAATGTTGTTTATTTGTTAATAAATTGTATAGTTAATTTTATTTTATTTTTTTAAATTATATAAATTGTTTTGTTCTATAGTTATTAATGAAACATTTTTTATTTATTGTTATTCCCTATTTAATATATATATATATGTAACTTGTATTCGAAAACGAGGTTTTCACCAAATTGGCATCAGAAAAAAAATCACGCTAGTGTGGTGCGTATATGACATCTATGCCAAATATTTTTGCTGCTCTGTTTTTAAATTTCATATTTGAAAAAAAGGGTATTTTTAAATATAAATCAATAATTTCAGAAATAATAATGTGACTGAAGTACAGTGCCATTTGATAGGATAATCACGTAAGAAATTAAATATATATATATTTAAATATTTTCATATTATTCCAGAAATTACATTTTCATAATACATAATTACTTTTAGTGTAAAATTAATAAGTAAATTTGTTTGTAAAATATTTTGGCTGTGTAATTATATTTCATAGTTTTCGTATAAATTTGGTGAACTTTTACTCTTCCTAAATTGCTTTATCCGATTACTCCTTATTTCATAAGTAAGAAATTATACAATTTAGACATGTTATATTCAATTATGCATCGTTTTTTAATTTTGTTTGCCTTTATTTCATTAAAACGTAGAAAATTAAATGTATTTTTAACGTACAGATGGCAGCACATATTTTACGTTAAAATAGTAACGAATTCTTCAAAAGACTCATGTGCGGTATATAATTAGATTTGCTATTGCTGCAGGTTTGTAGGGTTTGTAGTACATACGATGATTGTTAATACCCGGTTTTTGAACAGTAACGAAAGTATCGAGTAATGAATACTTTCTAAGGGGTAGCGAGATCGAAAGTAACGACATCATACGGGTATTCATTTAGTCGTTACTTTTACAGCACTACTCCTAAGTGTCAATTCTCTCAACAGAGATAATTTTTGCTTTCGTCGTTTTCGTGAATTAAATACACTCTTGCATCTGTTTCACAGCAAACTACTCATGCAAATGGATGATGGTATACCTTGAGGGAGATTAGCTGCGAATTTGTCAAGTCAAATTTGTCACGGCAAGATAATATCAGGAAATATCAAACTTTATGTTAATATGCATGCTATCCGGGCAGGCTGTCTTTTAGGTTGCTACCTATTGCAGCCGTTCGGAGGAAAGCGATTTCAAAAAAGTTTGGTATATTTTCATCGATCATGACCCCCAGACCCCGAAACCACCCTCCGTTCAAAAGTTTATATATATATATACATTAGAGGTCTGCACGGGCCGGAATTTCAAGGCCCGGGCCCGGCCCGGCCCGAAGGAAAGCTATTTTGGCCCGGCCCGGCCCGGTGTAAAAATTGAAAGTTCGGCCCGAGCCCGGCCCGGCCCGTTTACATTTTTACCGTTCTCGGCCCGGCCCGGCCCGGCCCGACTAAATGTCTACAAAAAATTCCGTTTTTTCTCGACATACAATTAAGATTCTTTTAATGAATACTACATGCATATTTATGGGAACATTTTACAGTATATTTTAAATTACTATGTGTTCGCAAAATAGAAAACACACAATAGTAAACGTTAACGATTATTTACAGTGTTTTAGTCAACGTCTCTACAGACGTTTCAAAATTTAAATAAGGGTTCATTAAAAGATTATTGTAGTTTAGAATAAAGGGTTAAAAAACATGATAACTTTTGAAGCTTATAATAAAAGGTAGATTTGGGAAAATATTTCTGTCATTTTTAAGGCTTTTCTCAAATCCAAAGGAGCTACATTTTGATACATTTATGATTTCATTTCTTTTCGGAAACGCATGAGATTGGCAGGTATTCTTATTCAGAAACCATGTAAATGCCGTTTTTTTTTAGATAAAAGTAATATATCTTTCAGAAAATACTGCCAAAGTTAGCGTTTTGAATCGAATTTCCGGAAGCGATAGCACAGGAAAGGAGAAAACGTACAGTCACGTGACAAGAGTCTCTGTTATCTCTGTACGTAATTTATGAAAAATGGAAACGCTATTTGATCCCAATTGCCTTCAATACTCAGCCTGTCAATTTTATGCCTTTATAGTTAAAAATGAGTCAGAAAATGTGTCTGAGAGTTTCGCATTGTTGAGCAGTAAATATGAGAACCACCTTAAGGTACATTTCCAAAGATACTGTTAACAGAAGTTCATTATCGCTATTAATACTTTTACAAAACATAATGCCTGTCCTACACATCCTGAGAACGATTAACGATTTACAAGTCTGCCGAAAAAAATTAAACCCGGGATCAGGCATCATGTAACTGTACGATGCCGATCTCTACGATGGACATGTTACATTTCTGTATTGATGTTGTTAAACTCGCATCGCCTCGTAACGCACATTTATACTTCTCGAAAAAGTCATATTCATTGGAAATGACCTCGTATTTTATCTGCTCCTCTCAAATTCTTATATCGGGCCGATACGCACGATTAATTTTTTTTATCGGCCGGGCCCGTCCCTTCAGGCCCGTTCAATTTTTTTTGCCGGCCCGGCCCGGCCCGTTGAAAAAATTGTCCTAATTCTGCCGGCCCGGCCCGGCCCGTTTGAAAATTCTCCTCCATTCCGCCGGCCCGGCCCGGCCCGCGGGCCGGGCCGGGTACGGGCCTCGGGCCAAGCCCGGGCCCGTGCAGACCTCTAATCCATATATATATATATATATATATATATATATATATATCTGATCTTTGTCACACTGCAACTCTCGTATTTATGAACCGATTTGGATGTAACTTCGTGTATACATAGTGCATACCAATGCCTCGATCGAGTTCGTTGGCCAGCTTCATCCGCCATCTTGTTTCAAAATGGCGTCCATTTAAATTTTTTTTAATTAAAAATTTGAAATGTGGTACCAAAAAATTGAAAATTGAAAAATATTTTTTGTTATGTGTTTGACCTTGATACAAAGATTCCGGAGCATTTTTTGTTTCGTCTATATCTTAGAAAATGGCTGAGTTATAACACTTTGAATATCTAGCTTGGCTGAAATTTTGAAACAACCTGATTTTTGGTCACGCGATAACAGGCGTATTTATGAATCTATTTGGATGTACAGTCGTGGAAAAAAAAAAGTAAACATCCCCTACTAACTCCTCAACAAATTATCGTAGAAGAAAGTTACTGGTACCGAACGATTGGAAATAAAGTCTACTTTTAAATGATGTATATACAATTTGCTTACAATTGCTTTTATATTTTGCATCTACGTATTAAAACGAATCCAAACTTAATTTTTTTCAATAACAATACCCAATTTTAACAAAATATTTCAAATCTTCGTTTCAAATTATGCCTAGACGCCGAAATTCAAGTCATTTGAATGATAAGTTTTTGAATTATAAACATTCAAAATTTAGTGCTTCTAATGTTAAATTACGTTTTCATATTTTTATTTATATCTCCTGAAATTATGCTCCTAATGTGCTAATTTTTTTGTTGCAATAATACTAGTATACCCAAACATAATTACGCTGAATTTGCAATTTTTATAATTTTATAATATGAATTATGAAATTAATATTCGAAAAAAATATGAATTTTAACCTACGATTTTTTTGATGGATTTATATTTATTAAGTCCTGCTTTATGTAAATCCAAAATTTCACATCTTTCTTCCAAGTAGTTTTCAAATTATGATTAAAAAACGGCAAAATGATGGTTTAAGGGGTCGTATATGATAGAAGTGAGTAGATATTTTGAAATTTCTTCTGCTGTCCTATAATCTAGCAGGCTTCATTGACTTCTTAAGGTGCCTTGATCAACTCTCTCGGTTAACAATCGATTTCCGAACTTCAATTTGGATACAGCCCTTAAAATACGCTCGTTTTAAAATAAATAATTTCTCAGAAACTTATGGTACAAATTGCATAAAAATTTGTTTTTAGGCTAATTGAAGGGTGTAGAGTTCATTTATGCTGTCAGAATTGTGTGCTGCTATTGGAAAAAACAAATTTATGGTTTGTTTTAATATGTAGATGGTCCCCTAAGCAAATTTTATGTATGCCATTTAAAAGTAGACTTTATTTCCAATCGTTCGGTACCAGTAACTTTCTTCTACGATAATTTGTTGAGGAGTTAGTGGGGGTCGTTTACTTTTTTTTTCCACGACTGTACATTGGTGTATACATAATACGTACCAATGTCTCGACCGAGTTCGTTGGCCAACTTCATCTGCCATCTTGTTTCAAAATGGCGGCCATTTAAATTAAAAAAAAAATTAAAACTTGAAATGTGGTACCAAAAAATTGAAAATTGAAAAATATTTTTTTCTTATGTGTTTGACCTTGATACAAAGATTCCGGAGCAGTTTTTGTTTCGTCTATATCTAAAAAAATGGCTGAGTTATAGCATTATGAATTTCTATTGTGGCTGACATTTTGAAACGACCTGATTTTTGTCACGCGATAACAGGCATATTTATGAACCGATTTGGATGTAACTTGGTGTGTACATAGTCCATACCAATATCTCGACCGAGTTCGTTGGCCAGCTTCATTCGCCATCTTGTTTCAAAAGGGCGGCCATTTAAAAAAAATTAATTTAAAATTTAAAATAAGTTATCAAAAAACTGAAAAATGAAAAAGATTTTTTTTATGTGTTTGATACAAAGATTCCGGAGCAGTTTTTGTTTCGTATATATCTAAAAAAAATGGTTGAATTATAGCACTTTGAATTTTTAGCATGGCTGACATTTTGAAACGATCTGATATTTGTCACGTGATAACACGCGTATATATTAACCTATTTCGATGTAAGAAGGCATGTGGATAGTATATCGTAATGTCTCGACCAAGTTCGCTGTCCAGCTTCATCAGCCATCTTGTTTCAAAATGGAGGCTATTAAATTAAATAAAAAATTATATTTAAAGTGAGGTGCAAAAAAATTAGAAATTGAAAAAGGTTTCTTTATAAGTATTTGACCTTGATATAAGGATTCCGGAGCATTTTTTGTTTTCTTTTTATCTTAAAAAATGGCTCAGGTATAGCAGTTTGAATTTCTTTATGTGGGTGACAACTCGAAAAATCTGATTTTTGCCTGCGACAGCATTCATATATATCAACCGATTCCGATGTGAGTGAGCATGTGCACAGGAATTACTAAGGTCCCGACCAAGTTCACTGGTTAGCCTCATCCACCATGTTGTCTTAAAATGGCAGGCACTTCAAGATATCGCTGAATTTGGCAGCCAAATATAAGTTACTTTAAATAAAATCAGCTTGGATAAAGCTGACTAATTTCACGAAATTCTCATTCATAATGATTTAGTATTGATAAAAATTAGTATTGAATCTCCTATAATCGGTTTCCACTAAATTGAGCTTCGTGTGTTTGAATAATATAAGCTTGCTTTTTAAAAATAAGAAATATGAAAGCTACCTACTCCTCCCGGCACTGGCCGGAAGGACTTTTATGACGATACTTTCACTTTCAAAACCGTTACTGAAAGTGAAAGTATCCTCATAAAAAACACGTCATCAAAATCGAAAAAATAAGTAAAAAAATGTTTTTTTAGAAATCAACCTCAGCTATCCAAAGCAAAAGAAATCATTTCAAATATTGAAATTCAAACGAGGCGCGTTTTAAAGAAATTCTCACATAGAATTAGCATTAGAAAGCCGGTGTTTTCGAGTGAATGAAGTAACCTCCTAAATGATTTTGCATCGATTTCCATGCAATAATTTAAAGCCTAGAATTTCTTAAATTTATATTTCTCTCAGCTTTCCGCTTAAAATATATACAGTGGCTCCCAAAAGTTTTCGTACACCTACGAATTTCAATAAAATAGTGCTGTATCCATTAATTAAAATTAATATTTCAGAATGGATATTTAATAATAAGACCTATAACTTATTCTTAATAAAACTACATAAAATATTTTTAAAACATAGTAAAGCGTTGTTTTGAAGAAATTAATATTAAAAAATTAGCAAAAAAGTTACCTCACAAAAGTCTTCGCACACTTAAAAAATATCTCTATGTTAATAAATATTGTTATACGTATTTCGTTAAATGAGTACTTAATAGAATATACTTTAGCAACTCTCTACAAGAGCTTTCAAACATCTGGGAATAAATTTCACTACTTGTTTTGTAATTTCTGCATCAACCTTCATCCATTCGTCGATCCTTATTTTACTGTTTTTAGTTCACTTTTCGTTTTAAAGTCGTGTCTTCGTACTGAATTTTACGTATTGTTGAAATTTCTCTTTCAGCAATTTATGCTAATAGATGGAAACACACTTAAATACTTTGTACAATCCTATAGTTTACCTAGTACCTTTATTACACACCACTATTTAACTAAAATTTAATTCAAATTAAAACACTCTTAAAACTACTGAAATCACATTTCCAGAAATTATCATCCATAGACTGCAGTTATCTCCACATATGTTCTATTGTGTTTAAATCTGGCGAGGGAGGTGGTGTTTTCAGAGCTTGTGGAAAATTGTAGAGATGCCAGTGACGAACGTTGAAATCCATGTGCTTTCAGATCGTTATCATGATAAAAAATAAAGCTGTTTCCAGTACTCAAATTTTGGGCTGATAATTTTAAATTGTCTCTTAAATTATTTAAATAAACAGCGTGATTCATTATGTCATCAATAAATACCAAATTACCGATATCTGATTCTGCCATGCCTCCCCACACATGGACACCTTCACAGCTAAATGGTTCCAAGCAAGTTCTTGGGATTATGTTTTTCATTTTTTCTTCTCCATACGATTAGGTGCTCATCGGAACCAAAAATATTGAATTTTGTTTTATCTGAAAATAAGACATTATTCCACTACGATTCGGGTTTATTTATCATTATGATTTTGCGAAGGAAAGTCTAAATTTTCTGTTTTTCGCGCTAGCAAAAAAAAAAAAAAAAAAAAAAAAATTACGGGCTGAACGCTCCTTTAATCCGGCTAATCGCGTCACTCGTTGAACAGTGTCAGGTGAAGTCATAGTAGAAAATATTTCATTAAATTCTGTAGGAACTTTTACAGCATTTAAGCGGAATTCTTCACAATTTTCTAATTATAAATCTTTGATATCGCTGTGTTAACTTTGACGAACGACGGCTTCTTACCTTGTTTCGATCCAATTTTCTTTTTTTAATGCGTTTTATCACATACTGCACTGTACAATGGGATAAATTAACTCATTTAGCATTATTCCGACCTGATTTACCACTCTTATGATGAAAGATAACCAATTTTTGAATGCTGTTCGTTATTTCTTTACGACTATGAGCCATTTTTAAATATTAAATTACAATATTACGAAGAAAGCAAGAAATAATTAAAGCCAAACTATTCTTTTAATGTCACCACAATGCAAAAGTAGCAAGAAAGAAAAATCATGCTTTAAGCATGGATTATGAAACACTTTCCAACACTTCTTCAATGTTTTAACAAAAATAGTTATTTCGGAGAAATACGGTAAATAAGAATACTAAGTGAACATGAACAGGAACAGGAACACTCTACCAACCAAAAATGGCAAAGACAGAAAACCCCCCCAACTAAGTAAACATTTTAGAAACGCAAAAAACATTTCAAATCTGATTTCAGTAGTTACCGTCCATAGCCAGATATGTATATTCTGATTATTTTAAACAGCACTATATTTGATCTGTAGGTTGATATACTATATTATGTGAAAATTTATTTTAGCAAGAAAACGCATAACAGGTTGAAATTTCTCTTTCAGCAATTCATACTAATAGATGGAAACACAGTTGAATACTTTTGTACAACCCT
Organism: Maratus speciosus; assembly: GCA_963932465.1. Lineage (NCBI taxonomy): Eukaryota > Metazoa > Arthropoda > Arachnida > Araneae > Salticidae > Maratus > Maratus speciosus. The sequence goes on along the minus strand of OZ010796.1, from coordinate 126,785,491 downwards.
GTAGTTTATCTAGTATCTTTATTACACGCCACTATTTAACTAAAATTTAATTCAAATTAAAACACTCTTAAAACTACTGAAATCACATTTCCAGAAATTATCATCCATAGACAGCCATGTATACAATTCTTTGCGTGACCCTGTATATCATTTTATCTATATTCTACACACATTTCTTAGTAAACTAAATGCTTGTAAGCGTAAAAATGCGTAACTCATTTAAAAACCACCTTTAAGCAATTTGCGGCCATACTTAGTAAACCTTACGAATTCTTTTATGTAGAATTGTATAAGAATTATAGCATTTATATACACCGTATAGTATGCATAAATATAGTGAAACACAAAAGCGCATACCATAATTAAAACTGAATTTCCAGCAATCATCGCTAATGTACAGTACTTTGAATACAGTATAGTGTCTGAAATCTTTTGTGTGTCCCTATAAATGCTATGCATTTATAGCAAACCTCAGCGACATTTATCAGTTTCATTATATATGAAATAGTTTAACATAATTAAGATACCCCACAAACAATCCCTTCAACCTATAACAATTATTATGTAACGGAATTTGTTTGTGTGGCCCCGTAAATGAATAATAACTATTCTTTGCACCGCATATTCTACTAAGTGCAAATTTTAGTGCACTCCATAAATGCATATCAATTTTATTATGTTTGGATGCGTGTAACATCATTCAAAATCAATTGAAACGACTTTTTACCACTGGCCGTGATCTAACGGGATGCTTTGGACTGTCTATGTAAATGAACTAAACATGATACAAACTTCATTTAAAATAGGGATCGTTCCATATAGTCCAGGCAATAGGGAATTTTACCTAGAAAAATTAATGGTAGTTCTGAAAATCGGCTTACTTTATGTTTTTTGGGTCGCTGAATCCGAATTTGTAACTTCCCACCAAAATTTTCCTGGCAACCCCCCCCCCCCAAATTTTGGAAAAAAGCCCCCCAAAAAGGTTTTTATTAAGAAAATCATTTATTAAGAAAAATTTTTTATTGTTTTAGGGAAAAAGTATCTAGAAATTCAGAAAGTAGACGAGATTTGCAACAAATTAGATATATGACATTATGACTTAAGATGAAGGGGAAGGGGGGATCTGCCTCGGAACATGCGCGCGGTGCTGCGTGGACTAAGTTGCGCAATTCCACTTATCCACTCACACGTTTACATTCGCCCTCCCATATCCCCTCCGAACTTTCCTTATAAGGTTTACTTTAAGTTTTTTGGGTCGCTGAATCCGAATTTTTAACTTACCTCCAAAATTCCCCCCCCCCCCGAAAACCCCCCAAAATAGTTGTTATTAACTTAAATTTCTTATTGTTTTAGGGGAAAAGCATTACGAAATTCAGAAACTAGGCAAAATTTGCAACAAATAGGATATATGACATTATGACGTAGGATAAACGGGGAGAGAGGGGGCTGCCTCGGAGCATTCCCCGCGCGCGCTTCTCAAAAACCAAATTTTTTCAAAAAATCAATTTTTTGGGGGGTTGCCGCGTGAAATTTTGGTGGGAAGTTACAAATTCGGATTTAGCGACCCAAAACACATAAAGTGAGTCGAAATCCAGAACTAGTATTAATATTTCTAGGTAAAATCCCCTATTGCCTGGACTTCATAACTTAGTGCACGTAGCGCCGCAGTGCATGTTCAGAGGCAGCCCTCCCCCTCCCCTTTCATCCTACGTCATATTGCCATATATCCTATTTGCTGCAAGTTTTGTTTAGTTTCTGAATTTCGTAATGCTTTTCCCCTAAAACAATAAGAAATTTAAGTTAAAAACAACTATTTTGGGGGGGGGGAATTTTAGGGGGGAGTTATAAATTCGGATTCAGCAACCCAAAAAACTTAAAGTAAACCTTATAGAGAAAGTTCAAGGGGCTGAGGAGATGGGAGGGTGAATGTAAACGTGTGAGTGGTTAAGTGGAATTGCGCAACTTAGTTGACGCAGCACCGCGCGCATGTTCCGAGGCAGATCCCCCTTCCCCTTCATCCTAAGTCATAATGTTATATATCTAATTTGTTGCAAATATTGTCTACTTTCTGAATTTCTAGATACTTTTTCCCTAAATCAATAAAAAATTTGATTTTTTTAATAAAAACCGTTTTTGGGGGGCATTTTACCAAAATTTGGGGTGGACAGTTGCCGGGGGAAATGTTGGTGGGAAATTAAAAATTCAGATTCAGCGACCCAAAAAACATATAGTAAGCCTTTTTAAAGAACTACCATGAATTTTGCTAGGTAGAGCCCCTATACGGTCTCTATTGCCTGGACTGACTAATAGTAAAAGTCAGTAACATCCAAAAACTTTCAGGGAAATCCAAGTATATTTACGAGAGCTTGAGCGCAGACAGACGGCCATTCAAACCGAAGTCATAAATACTTTTCAACTTTGTTAGAAATTGTTAAAAATAAAGCGACAGACGATAATTTTATTTAGGAATTTATCCGAAAATGTTTCAGTGTACGAAGACTTTTGTAGCGTGTTTTTTCTCTGCCTTTTTTCATTTTCATTTTTATATAAAAAGAAAATCAGTCAATATTTAAAAAAAAGTTTAGTTGCTATTTAGTATAATATAGAGATGATGTGGAAAAATATTGGACTCGAGTTAACTTCGAGGGTACTTCCTTGTTACTACAAAATTTTAAAGTTTACAAACACTTTTAACTTTTAAGAGCCACAAAAAAAAAGGGGGCATTTTTTTAAAACAAGCACAATTGTCTACTTTTGTTCATTTTAACATATTTTTAGTAATTGCACATGACATTTTTTTGCATTTATGTATTGAATGACGATGAGTTGACTGAATGCCAATGCACTGTCTTTCGCAGTACACCGCCCCCTAAATACTAGACCTGAGCGCTGACATAGAAAAGGCGGCTGCCGAAGATGGATTTTTTTTTTATGTAAGTACGCTCCCTAAAATTTATACACCAGTATTTTATAAAAGATTTCTTTTACTAGTTTAATATCAGAAAAATGAAGCGAAAAAAACTTTAAAAAATTATCTGTGCCAAAATTTGAGGGACCATACACACGCTGAAAGAAATCCGCCTTCGGCAGCCGCCATGATTGTGTCGGCGCCCAGACCTAGTATTCGGGGGCGGTGTACTGTGAAAGACAGTGATTAAGATTCAGCCAAATCATCGTCATCCAATACGTAAATGCAAAAATGTCATGCAATTGCAAAAATTATTTTAAAATGAACAAAAGTAGGCGAATGTGCACGCTTAAAACCTTAATGGCCGCATTAAATTACGGTTTAAAAATTCAAATTGCTTATTGTCACCACTTTTTAAAAAAAGAAATGTTCATCTTGCTCAATGACAGGTAAAATGATACCATAATAAAGCCAATTACAATAATCAATAAAACTGGTGGCGATAAAACAAATCTGAATAATCTGAATAAAAGTCACAGCCCGTGAATATCATGGGAGCGAGAATTAAGAGGTTAAAAAATAAATCCTATTATTTTGGCCAGGCCTGTATATATACATGAATCTCACACCACTACGAAAATATTCTACTCCTCTCCTTTGCCTTTCTCTTTTTACTTTGTCTTAACAATAAACAAATACACTATATGGCTAAAGGTGACCGGTCACTCGCGATTTTAGACGTTTTGTTAAATATCTAAAAAAATACATAAAGAACTAACCTGAAACTCCAGGTGTGTAGACAGTATAGCATAGATCATATGTATCCGCAAAGATTTTTTCCCGAAACCCAATAGGGGACCGTCAATAAATTGAAACAAAACAAATATCTTTTGGATAACCCTCTAAAAACAAATGTTGCAAAAGTGTTCAAACTGGAGATTATGATTAAGCGGCTTATTGTAATAAGCTGTGTTCATTTTTATGAGAATAGCATGTATACTCGTAGAGAAATTAAGATTTTTATAAAAACCGTCCCAAATTTCGCCAAATATTTTGCTTATAATTTGCAGAGTTCTTAATATAAAAAAAAGTTCTTTTCAAAAAATATGACAAACGACATTGTACACTTACCCTGCAATCAGAATTAAAAAATAATAAAAATTGGATGAAAAATGAGCAGGTTTATTAAAAAATGTTTCATTGCGCATGCGCGAATGCAATCAAAATATAATGTGCGTAATGTATTAGTTAAGTACATAGAGCAACTTTTGTGAAAGTCTCAAAATCATAGCTTTAAAATTCTGAAAAATGTCGTCGATAGAATAAGCTCGAAATCCGTTGTTCCCAAAAGGAAGCAAAAAGATGAGTGGTTGTATCAAATATCTGTTGATTAGTACCAGGACAGCGAACACAATATTGTACGTACTACTATATTTGGATACAATCCCTCATCTTTTTTCTTCCTTTTGCGAACTACGGATTTGGAGCTTATTCTATCGACGATAATTTTCAGAACTTTCAAGCTATGATTTTGAGACTTTCACAAAAGTTGCTCTATATACTTAGCTAATACATTATGCACATTATATTATGATTGCATTCGCGTATACGCAGTGAAACATTTTTAAGTATACCTGCTTATTTTTTATCTAATTTTTAGTACAGTTTAATTCTGATTGCATAGTATTCTGTACAATGTTGTTTGTCATATTTTCTGAAAAGAACTTTTTTTTATATTAAGAACTCTGCAAATTATAAGCAAAAAACTTGGCAAAATTTGGGACTGTTTCTATAAAAACTTTAATTTCTCTACGAGTATAAATGCTATCCTCATAAAATTGAACACAGTATATTACAATAAGGCACTTATTAATGATATTGAGTTTGAACGATTTTGCTAGATTAGTGTTTACATGGTTATCTAAAAGATATTCGTTTTTTTCAATTTGTTGACGGCCCCCTATGGGGTTTTAGGGAAAACACTTTGCGGAATTATATGACCTATACTAGACTGTTTACACAGCTGCAGTTTCAGGTTAATTCCTCATGTATTTTTCTAGATATTTAACAAAACGTCTAAAATCGCAAGTGGCCGGTCACCTTTGGCCATATACTGTAGATATTTAAATCCCTTCTCCCCCTTCCAGATTGCCCTTTCTCCAAAAACGACAAAGTTTGAAATATTTAAAAATTTAACTTTTTATGCTGATTTCTTTAGAAATCTAACTGTGATAATGACTTCGTTTACATATAGGGGAGATGGGGGCACATGTGAACAGTTCGCATAAATATAGCTTTTTCTCATGAATGGATTAATTTCTATAAACAAAACCTACTCAATATAGTAAATAGAACTTTCTTTTATACATGGTATTTTTTTTTAATATCACCTGTATACCTTCTTATATTTTTTACTAGTTTTATAAATTCGAAAAATTGTTCACATGTGCCCCATCAGCGGGGTAGTTGTGAACACACGCGGGGCACATGTGAACACAAGGAAAAAATATCCTTTGACATGCTTTTTATTCTGTTATTCATTTGTCATCGTAATTATTAGTTAATTACCTGTGAAATTCACCATAAAGAAATATATATATATATATATATATATATTTCTCTAGTTTCTGAGAGGTAAGTTTATACAAAAGATTATAAATGAAAATAAGTCGATTTTGGGGGGGGGATGCTTAGATGATTCATTAAGTATTGCTGAAAAAAAAAATAAGGAAGGAATTTTAAAAAAGAAATTAAAACTTTTAAATTTTGCTTTGGGGATTTTGTTTGGGAAAAATTTTAGGGAGGGGGCGTTTACATACTATTTATCTCAAATCTGCCGAAATACGAAAGATTCCCACTGCTGTATTTGCCTTATTTACTTGTAAATTATAGATGAAGAAGGGTTTCTTAATGATTAAAAAAAAAAAAAATCTCGACTATAACCCCCCCCCCCTCCTCTAGCTTCTTCTGCCTTTGAAAGAGGGAGGGGTTAGAATAGGGATTTTAGGGTAGTTATCAGTTTAAAAATTTTACTTTTTTAAAATATTACTCATATCTATCTCCATTCAAAGCATCATATGCATAACTGTTTTAGATATGGAAGTAAGCATCATTGCAAGTTTAGAACAAATGTAATAGAAAAATTGGCAAAGTTGTTCAAGGTAATACTTTTGTGTTAACAATGCATAAAAAATATTGTTGTAAACTGTTTAGTAAAATAATATATAAACTTATTGCATCTTAGAAAACATTAAATTTATTTAAATTACAATTGAATGTAAACGAGCTTGTTGCTGTTTATGTATTTGCTGAAAAATGTGTTTGATGAAGTTTCAATGCAAAATCAACGTCATGTGAGGAAAATATCTTCTATTTCAGGAAAATTATAGATAATGGAACTGACATTATTTATCATTAAGTTAACTGAAAGGAAAAGAATCACAGAATGATTATTGATACACTTGTGTACTGTTCATATCTGCCCCAACTTGTCTGTTCACAAGTGCCCCACATTGCTGCTTCTGTTAAATTGATAAATCATTAACATTTCCCAATTTTAGAAGAAAAAGAACTTTATTAAAAATATTTATTAGTATTCACAGTATATATTAAAACACTCAAATTCAAATAAATGAATAAATAAATAAAGTTATACGCTTATCAACTTGGAACTAAGATTTTACTTTTGAGATCTAAAAACAGTGTTTTGGCTACAGAGGACAAACAAAATGTCAAAAAGCTTCAAAAATTTTTTACCATATGTCTACAGGTGCTGTCATCTTTAGTAATTTTTTTCAAATAAAAAAACTTATAACAACTATTGAAAATTTACGATGTTCACATCTGCCCCCTGTTCACATGTGCCCCCATCTCCCCTATGCATTCATGCGTAATTTATACAGTGGCGGACAAAAAACTGCATCACCTGTGAAAAATGGAAAGCTGTGCAAATAATGTGTTTTATGTTTATGCTTTATACAAATATCATGTTGTTGCAATAGAATAAACGTATAGGATTAATTGACCGTAAATAAAGTTTAATGAAACACCGGCTACTTAGGATAAATTCAGAAAGTGGAAAAAGTGATGTTTATTCAGTACATGAAACAAAGTAACTGACATACAAATACAGTAATTAATGATAAACTTTACAAAACTGCAGTCATGTTACATATTCGTTAATGGAATTATACGCAAAAAGAATACTTCAATAATTTGCAGATCGTCCGTGAGCAGCGATTGCAGTCTGGCAGTGATCCGGCATGAATAAATGAACTTATAAATACAGTCGTGGCCAATTTAATGGTACCAAACCCTAATAAAGCTTTCGTGCAGTTTAATTTGTAGCTGGCTTCTTTGCAACACTTTTAGCACACATTATATGCCAGCAATTTTTAATGGGATTAAGATTGGAACTATTCACAGGTCAATCCAATGCATTAATACCAGATTTTTATTCAGATATGTCTGTCTGCACCTAATGTGGGAATATAGGAGGAAAATTACTTTTATAATAGCTGTTATGTTGCGTAGATAAAATCCTGTAAATTGCATAACAATATAATTTATGAATAAGTTAGATTTTAATTCTCGATTTCATTGCTTAGCCTTGTTGAAAAATGAATTTTTCTGAAACTTTAAAGTTATCTCAAATAACTGAGTTTAAACACACCTCCAAGATGTCAGTGTAAACTGATGTATTAAAAGTTCCAGTAAACAGCTTTAGCGTCAAACATTTTTCTGGATATGCTTCTCCAGTCTACTTGGATCAAAGAGAATTTTACATTTGGTGATATACAATCTGGATGATATGCTTCATTTTCGTTCTCCTAACAAAACGTTTACCGCCCAGTCTTGGGAGGTTAAATTTGGATTTACCCCCAAAACATTATTGACCCAATCATCCCTTGTACATATAACATGTTTTTTGGCACAAGCAAGTTGCTTCTGCATCATTTTCTTTGTTAGTAAAGGCTTTTTTGGGGAGACGATAGGCATACAAACTTTCAGTGAGCCATCGTAGGGCTTATCGAGACTTATATTATTACCACGGGTGTTCTCAAATTAAACTTTTAATTGCATGAAGATTACAGAGACACATCCGACTAAGATAATAATTTTTAGACTTTGCAATTAATTTCTTTCGTTCTGGTCCTATCCTTCTCCCGATGTCTCAAGTTTCACACTTTCAATTTAATTTATGTCTCAATTGTAGACTGATGGCAACCTATTTTTTTTCACAATCATGCGTGTCAAAAACCCATTTTTACGATCACACATGTCAAAACCCCCTTTTTTTACGATCACGCGTGCCAAAACCCCTACTTTAGCTAAAGCAATTGCCACACTTTTTTTCTATCATGTCAGTTGAACGTTTGAAGCCATGCTTTCACCGCGTTGAAAATCGCAACATTTGACTTCTTCCCTATTAGTTCTCCATTCATTGAAACGCAATGATGCATTACTTCGTAACCTTTGTATCATGCAATAGTGATCACCGCCCCCTGAATATTAGGCCTGAGCGCTGACATAAAAATGGCGGCTCCCAAAGGCGAATTTGTTTTTAATATATGTACGGTCACCTAAATTTTGACACATGTATTTTTAAAAAAGGTTTCTTAGACTTGTTTAATCTCAGAAAAATAAAGCGTAAAAAAACTTAAAAAAATTATTAGAGCTAAAATTCACGGGACCGTACATACGCTGAAAATAATCTACTTTCGGAAGCCTCCATTTTTGCGTCAGCGCTTAGGCCTAGTCTTCAGGGGGCGGCGTAGTGACATTCAGTGATGTCATACATTACTTTAAAGCCACTAAATTGATTTTACGCAGAGAATCAGTGATCAGTGTATTAACATTAGAAAAGGTTTATTTTTCTAGGTGATGGAATTTTTTAGCCCACCTTTGTATATATATATATTTAAAGCAAAACTTGTACTCATAATAACATGATAATATTAGCCGATTCCAACTTATTTTATTTTGATAATGTATTGAACTTTACTGTATCGTGAAAGAGTTCTTTAACCAAATATGGAACTCTGCTAGTTTGGTTATAAGGATACATAAAATAAACATGCAAAATTTGTCATATCTATAATGTCCAAAATACTGCACAAATAAAATCATAATTAGGACAGTATTTTGATCTTGCCAGAATGTTAGATAAGCACATTAATCAAGTATGCAGAATTTACAATTTCTTTATAGGGACACACAAGAACAAAAAATATGCAAAATTTATCACCACGATTACGGTCGACATAACCAATTCGAATCTAATTAGAGCAATGTAAAAATCTTAAAATTATCATGAATGAATATATAGATAACTAAGTATGTAGCTCTTCTGGTTTCTTTATTGGAACACACAAAAGCAAAACATACAAAATTTGTCATCAGTCGTAATGTCCAAAATAGTTCGTTATATATAGAAAAAATTGCCTTTTGTAAGCATTTATAAAAGTTGTAATTACATGATTTTAACTTTTAAAAAACTCTAATAATTCACAAAATTTATTGGCTGTTCTGCTACTGGGAATTTTTTCGTTATCTATTAAAAGTTTAGCTATTTCTTGTATTCTTAAACTTTTGCTAATAACAATATTCAATAAACTACCGCAAACAGACTTTTCATGGCCCCGCCTAAAATGATACAACACTATAATTATAAAACATTCTGTATTTTAAATAATACTAAACAATTTATTATCTTTATTAACAGAAAAATAAATTGTAGAACATATTAATTTTTTCCGCAAATTAAATAGAGATTGAGTGGAAGATAATAGTACTGAAACAAGATCTACGAAAAATGAATGATAAAGTTTAGCATTTGCTCAGAAAACTTCCCATGCATAAGGAAGACTAGGGAGGGTTAACCATACGGGAGGTCTGACACACCCATAGTTTTCATATTTAAAAGAATTTCAGAATTTTATCAAAAGGTGTCAACCAAAGCTACTGGAATGCCCAAACAACAGTCTTTGTTTCATACAGATAACACTGGACAACAGTGGTTTTGTCCTAGAACTAAAATTAGATCATTTTTAGTTCAAATCTAGATCATTTTTTGGCGCTGATTCCGAATATGCTTTCCGTTTACCGCTAGGTGGTCCAGGTTTAGAGAAATTTGCATATTTAAATTTATGGAAATTTAAGCTTTTTTTGTGCTATTATATGCAAATTTTAGATACAATATATGTCACATCTAATTACGTTTTCTAGATAATGACTACTTGACTATTTGCTTCAGATAAGTGTCACGATTTGCATATTCTTAACATTTATTTATCAGTTATTAAGCCTAATTTGCATATTTTTCAATGGTGTAATGTTTACATCACTATCAACTTTAAAATAGTTGCCACAGAATTGACGTAATATTTTTCTAGACTAAATTTTTATGCTGATTTCAAATCTGCAGTCTGTTTTCTTATGCCATGTCTAGTTTTTGAGTAAGATGAATTTCTACTTTTGCACGGCATTAACACAGGTTTGATATAAGATGCTTTTTAGGGGGGTGTAATTCATTGACAACAAGGTGAACAGTGTCAGATTCATATCAGAGACATAATCAAAAATTTATATAATCGAAAAAAAATAAGTAGTAGAATCTATCCTAACTAGTTGAAGTTTATCATACAAAGTATCATAAAAAGCTATTTCTGGCTTTTATGACCAAAAACTAAAATTTCACTTTTTTAAAAAACTAGACGTGATAGAAGAAAACAGATACAAGATTTGAAATCAGCTCAAAAAACTCGTATATAAACATATTAGCGTACTCGTGCGGCAGAAATATTTGAACGTCAGGAAACATTATTAGAAAAACATGAAAAATATGCAAATTAGGTACAATATTTCACAGTCACATGTCAGTATAATCTCAGAAACAACGTTTTTGTGAAGTAAATTATGTAGTAATCATAACATAAAGCAAAAAACCCTGTCTGATATTGCTTTATACCTGAAATTTGCAAATAATTGTATAAAATTTACTAAATTTGCATAAATTGAAATATGCAAATATTTCTCAAACTTGACGTGCTGGAGTAAATCTAAAACTAGATTCGGAATCAGCACAAAAAACCGCACAGAAACAACTAATTTCTGTTTTAGGACAGAGCAAAAGTTCAAATTTGTTGATCAGTGTAATCGAAACAGGTATGGAAAAAATAAATTAAGAGGCGTTTTCAACCTAAAAGTTGTGTTCTTTAGAAATATTTTGTAAGCTAGTTTCAGATAAAATGTACCATAGAAATTTAAGTAAGTAGGTTTTAAGAAACGCAGAAATAGCGAGCTTTCATTCCAGGTGTAAATATTGTACAGTAAGTTAGGCTTAACATAACAATTTGCTATTTTTTAGAAAAGAGCTATGTGGGGAGGCTTGACCCAATCAATGTGAGGGAGGGTTGACCAGAGGCTCAAGACTCCCTTAATTAAGTGGTTTTGGAAATCTTTTTATTAGCCACTGTGCATAATGAACGATTAATAGTTTTATATAAAAAAAGAATGTAAATTTATTCTCTAAAGCTACAATAAAATGTGTTGATAGAAAAGAAAATGTTTAAAACTGATTAAAGAAAGATGTGAAAAATTGCTATAGTATCCACTGCAAGAAAAAAATTAATGAAACATAAATGGGACAGTTGATAAATCTTTTTTCTATTTAAATATTACTTATACAGGTAAAAAGCAGCAGTCTTAACCCTTTCAGGGGCAGTGGTATGTTTATGAAACCACTTAATTTTAATTCCCACAATGACACCATAATTTTGCAAAAATCTTTTTCATTTAATATGTATGTGAAATATAGTCTTTTTCTTATTTCCAAATCAATTTGTTCGTAAATTCCGGTGTCACCATTTATTTGACCATTTTAGTACTGAAAGTACTTTGCCCGTGAAAGAGTTAAAAGATGTTAATGATAAGTCAAGTGCTCATGCAACTTCAAAAGAACGTAGCTTTGATCGAAAAAAATTAGGAAGGCGGTTAGACAAATTTCATCAGGATGAATACAGTGAGATGAAGCCAAACAATTTGACAACTAGAGTGGTCAGGTCGAGCGTCACAAAAATTAGGACAAGGAGAAAAAAACCAGCAAGACAATGGCTCCTAAATCTGGACATAATAAAACATGAAACGCTATGAAAACAGACTATGTCTCTAACGGAATACTGTCTTAAATGTTAAAATTTCGTTTTCCCTGCTGTTCAATTGTACATGCTCAGAAAAAATCCTGTTTAAAACAAAAAAATTTCTCCTCTGGCTTACGATTGAGTTTAAACAGGTTTGTTTAAGCATCATATTTCAAAAATTGTTTTTATAATAATTAAAGCATGTAGCATAAAGTTATTTTGCTTTATTTTAAACTGATTTTATTTCTCTTCACAAATATTTCAATATAAAAAAATAGGTCAACCATCCCATATGTGTAGAGCCTTGACCCATTATTTTCTCATGATTAAAATCAATCATTTTTCAAATTTCTTATATATTACACTTATGTAGCAATTTTATTTTGATAATTGATTGTATAACGAATAAAATTTTATTCTGCATTCAAGATTTAAAAAATAACACATCATTTTGTAAAAAGTGGGTCAACCCTCTCTTGTCTCCCCTATATCATATTACTGGATTCTAAAAAGTAGAAGTTTTAATATATTTTTTTCAAGATTGTATTGCTGTTTATAATTTATCTTTTTTTTTCTCTTAGAAGTAAAGCTACAAGCCTACAATAAAAATGGAAAAAGCGGGACCGTCATCGAATAGCGAAATACGTAAGGGTGCTACAGGTGAAGTCTTAAATGCGAACGATCCTTGTAAGTTTCACAACTCCAAAGATATTTTATAATATATGATTTATCATTTTACAATTCTTCTTTCAGTTATGAATATTCCTATCGCTTTTTTAGTCTTATTAAAGCGCAACATACAGGGTGATTCTAATTTGTTTTTAAAAAATAAGAGTGGTGATAGTACCCATCCAGACGAGTAATAATTACTATAGAACTTGGGGTCGCAATACACTTATTGAGTCACAAGTACAGGGCGTTTCACCCTAACTGAAGTCGACTTGTCGGTAATAATTTTACGAAAAAAAAATATTGCAATAAAAATGTAACGATATGTACCGTGTTTTGTATGAAATATGATAACATCACAACATAAAGTAGTAGAAGTTATTCCCATTATTCGCGCCAGCAGTATGCATTGGACGCTCCACATTTTGGACTGTGATTATCAATTCATACGGTATCATCGATTGTATGAGTAACCTGTTTTCCAAAATTTTTTGGACTAATACTAAGCTCGACGTAGCAGTGGTTGGTCGGTAGCTTGAGGGCCCCAAACCCTCCCTCAACCGCATTTCGGTGTCTTTCATTTGTGTAATTTCCCTTTTAAATTTGTCCGGTTTCAATTTTCGATTTCCAACCTGGCTTTCGCTAGAGTGTCTTTTACTCAGGATGTGGCTGTGGACCTATGAACCTTGCTTCCGCAAAAGAGTCGGAATAAGTAGAAGAACAAAGGCCTACGGACGAAAAGAGGCCGCTCGCCGCGGCGGTTGACCCACCCGCCCACCCCCGACCGAGACTAATACTAAGCTCAACGTAGCAGTGGCTGGTCGGTAGCTTCAGGGCCCCAAGCCCTCCCTTCCCGCTTTTCGGTGTCTTTAATTTGCGTAATTTCCCTTTTAATTTTTGTCCGGTTTCAATTTTCGATTTTTTTTTTATCCAACCGGGCTTTTGCTGGAGTGTCTTTTACTCGGGACGTGGCTGGGAACCTATGAACCTACCAAAGCTTTAGTTTTTTTCATAACTCGATTGGGGCATTTTCTCCCCTATATATGCAAACCATGACCCGTTCTTATCAAGAGCCTTTATAAACTGCTTCATAAGGCCGATCTTGATATGCAGCGGAGGAAGTATGATTTTCTCTCGCCGAACTAAGGGGTTATTAATGACATTCCTTTCCCCAACATCCATGTTTTCTCTCTTAAGCCACTCTTTTCTAACCCAGTGGTGTGTTTTATCCCTGCTATCCCAAAGATACAAGAAGCAAGGATATTTGGTGTAACCGCTTTGCTGTCCAAGGAGAAAGTTTACTATTTTTAAATCCACGCAAATCACCCATTGATGTTCATGATACTTTATCTTGTCAAAGGCCAAAGCTATTGTGTTATATTCTTCTTTCATTTTCGCTGCGTGAGCAATTGGTATTGAACCATATTTGTTCCCACTGTGTAGAAGGACACATTTTATACTCCGCTTTGAGCTGTCTACAAATAAGCGACAATCATCCGGAAAATATTCAGGAAGACCCGTGTTTTTCAAGAATCCTCTAATTTCGCGAAAAAATACAAGATTGTCTTCTTGGGAGAGAAGGGTAATAGACTCCTTTCTATCGTACGGTGAAAAGTAATTTTGGTTCCTTGTTCCAGTAAATTTTTGTCCTTCAGTCTTGAAGCCAGTAATTCAGAAGCTTCTTTTGACAGGTTGAGATCTCTGGTGAGATCACTTAACTCATCCTGGTTGAAGGTTGAGGCATTGATGACATCTCTTCATAATCACTGTCACTTTCATAAGTATAGGAAGAGGAACAGTATTTATATTCACAGAGTTCTGGTAGCTGGTAAAACGTTGGGATCGGTACTTCCTCTGAGTGAGGAACCGTGCGTCTTGCAGAGACTAAATCAGGATAGTCCACTTACTATGGTTCTTTCGACTAATTCCATTAATAGTTAGATGGCAGAAATAACAGTCATCGAAGTGGTTTTGGGGCTCTCTCCAAACCATCGGTAAACCGAATTTGAGACTTTTCCAGTTAATCCACTGTCGTAAGTGTTCTGTACAAGTTTTACAGACCTAATGCGTTATCCAGGTTTTATCCTGATCATCAAATCTAACACCAAAGCATTCAAGATAAGGTCTCCTTACAAAGTTAGTAACATTTTTTCTGTTCTCTTTTAGCATGTATTCTCCGCATATGTAGCAAAAAACATCAGGATGATTTACACAACTTCATCTACTTGAACTCATTTAAATTATACAACACAAATACAACAATCTACAATACACTACGTTTTGAGTTATAAGAATTCTATACTAAACACAAATATTGCGATAGCTCAACAACGTCTACCCTCCACGGAGAGAACTCACACTAACCTTATCTGTTTGCGGCTTTTCCATTTGGCTTTATGGATGAGCGTCACGAAATCATAAGCATGCGCAGAAACTCAGTTTTACTTGCACATCTGTTTTAGGTAGCTTTCATTACAAAAAGCTACCTGTTGCAGCCGTTCGGAGGAAAGCGAATTCAAAAAATTTTGGTATATTTTCATCGATCATGACCCCCAGACCCCGAAACCACCCTCCGTTCAAAATTGATATATATATATATATATATATATATATATATATATATATATATATATACATATATATATATATCCATATATATATATATATATATTGAAAAATCCAAATTCACATAATTTATTCTATTATATATATATTATATTATATATATATATATATATATATCCATATATATATATATATATATATATATATATATATATATATATATCTGACCTATGCCACACTGTAACTCTCGTATTTATGAACCGATTTGGATGTAATTCGGTGTGTACATAGAACATACCAATGTCTCGACCGAGTTCGTTGGCCAGCTTCATCTGCCATTTTGTTTCAAAATGGCGGCAATTTAAAAATTTTTAAATAATTTAAAATTTGAAATGTGGTACCAAAAAATTGAAAATGGAAAAATAATTTTTTCTTATGTATTTTACCTTTATACAAAGACTCCGGAGCAGTTTTTGTTTCGTCTATATCTTAAAAAATGGCTGAGTTATAGCATTTTGAATTTCTAGCGTGGCTGACATTTTGAAACGTCCTGAATTTTGTCACGCGATAAAAGGCGTATTTATGAACCGATTTGGATGTAACTTCGTTTATACATAGTACATACCAATGTCTCGACCGAGTTCGTTGGCCAGCTTCATCCGATATCTTGTTAAAAAATGGCGGCCATTTAAATTTTTAAGAAAAATTTAAATTTGAAAGGTGGTACCAAAAAATTGAAAATTGAAAAAATATTTTTTTCTTATGTGTTTAACCTTGATAAAAAGATTCGGGAGCAGTTTTTGTTTCGTCTATATCTTAAAAAGTGGCTGAGTTATAGCATTTTGAATTTCTAGCGTAGCTGACATTTTGAAACGTCCTGATATTTGCCACGTGATAACAGACGTATTTATGAACCGATTTGGGTGTACCTTGGTGTATACATAGTACATACAAATAACTCAACCGAGTTCGTTGGCCAGCTTCATCCGCCATCTTGTTTCAAAATGGCGGCCATTTAAAAAAATTTAAATTTAAAATGAGATACCAAAAAATTGGAAAATGAAAGATTTTTTTCGTATGTGTTTGACATTAATACAAAGATTCCGGAACAGGTTTTGTTTCGTCTATATCTAAAAAAATGGCTGAGTTATAACATTTTGAATTTCTATTGTGGCTGACCTGATTTTTTGTGTTTGACCTAAACTACCTGATTTTTGTCACGCGATAACAGGCGTATTTATGAACAGATTTTAATGTAACTTGGTCTGTACATAGTACATGCCAATGTCTCGACCGAGTTGGTTGGCCAGCTTCATTCGCCCTCTTGTTTCAAAAGGGTTGCCATTTTTTTTTTAAAATGTAATTTAAAATTTAAAATGAGGTATTAAAATATTGGAAAATGAAAAAGATTTTTTTTTATGTGTTTGGCCTTGATACAAAGATTCTGGAGCAGTTTTTGTTTCTGAAAATTTGTTCTTTTGTTTATATCTTAAAAAGGGGTTGAATTATAGCACTTTGAATTTCTATCATGGCTAAAGAATTTCTGTCATGGCTAACACTTTGAAACGATCTTGTATTTGTCACGCGATACCACACGTATTCGCCTATTTCGATGGAAGAAGGCATGTGGATAGTATACATCAACATCTCGACCAAATTCGCTGGTCAGCTTCATCAGCAATCTTGTTTCAAATTGGCGGCCATTAAATTAAAAAAAATTATATTTAAAGTGAAGTGCAAAAAAATTAGAAATTGAAAAAGGTTTCTTTCTTAAGTATTTGACCTTGATATAAGGATTCAGGAGCATTTTTTGTTTGTCTTTATCTTAAAAAATGGCTCAGATATAGCAGTTTCAATTTCTAACGTTGGTGACATTTTGAAAAATCTGATTTTTTGCCTGCGACAGCACTCGTATATATCAACATTTTCCGACGTGAGTGAGCATGTGCACAGCAATTACAAAGGTCTCGACCAAGTTCACTGGTTAGCCTCATCCACTATGTTGTCTTAAAATGGCAGGCACTTTAAGAAATCGCCGAATTTGGCAGCCAAATATAAGTTACTTTAAATAAAAGCAGCTTGGATAAAGCTGACTAATTTCGAGAAATTCTCATTCATAATGATTTAGTATTGATAAAAATTAGTATTGAATCTCCTACATTCGGTTTCCACTTAATTGAGCTTCGTGTGTTTGAGTAATATAAGTTGGCTTTTTTAAAATAAGGAATTTGAAAGCTACCTCTTCCTCCCGGCACTGGCCGAAAGGACTTTTTTCAAGGTCTTCTGAAATTTCAATGGCTCTCAAATCGCTTTGAGCGTCGCGACAGGCCCATGTGTCAAAGGCCAGTTTAAGCGTTGCAGGTCACTTGAGTTCTAAAAAATCTTTAGTTCTCTTCGCATATCTAAAAAGGTGCAGCTGATAGAAAAAAACGAATTTAATATTTAGATTCAGTGTCCCAAAAATATCTAAAATCAGCTGTAAAATCATCGGCACCATTTTTTTTTTTTTTTTTTTTTTTTTTTTTTTGTAGGGTCGATATCATTTCTCTAAGCGAATAATTTTATGTGTCTCTGCAAAAGAACGATAAATGCTATACACTATATATAATCTATAGAAGACATATTTGATGTGCACCTTAATGATTTTTATTAATTTCATTATATCTAAATTTCATTGCATCATTAAATTGCGCCGGAAACAAAATTTCCCCATATATCGTAATAGAATATAATACTATTGTGCATAAATGAAAATGAAATACTACCCAGCAAAGAAACAGTGGGCCATCAACGTGAAAAAAGATAGCAGCCAGCACTGCCATCAGCGGTAAAGTGCAATGGTGCCATTACTTAAACCAGTACAAAAGTGTCCGTGCGGAATGCAGCTGGCCCATCAATGTAGGTCAACAGCACACCAGCATTGGTATGCCATTGCATTACTTCAATCCGGCAATTTTTCCTGCAGTGCTAGCACCTATCGCACTGCTATTCCTTTGTTGGCCCAGCACTTTCCCTTATAAAAATTTCTTATAGAATTCTATAAAAAAAACAAAGTATTATAATAATGGCTTTTTTTCTATAAGCTAGTTTCACCAAGAGCTATAGAAATATATGTATAAGTTTTTATAATAGAAATGTCTATAGAAATATTTCAACTTGCAGCGGTTTCCATGTGGTCTCCCTCCCAACTACTAACCGCGCTCGATGCTGTTTGGTTTTCGTAATCGGACATGAATAAGTACTTTCAGGTTATGCTACAACCGCTCGTAGATTTCAGTATCTCATTACACTATTTCAAGTTTGCTTCTTTTGTGATTTACGTTCCAAAGCATTAAATTAGTATAGAAATTATTGTATTGTATAGAAATCCTATATATTTTATACGCTTTTTTTTTAATTATTGAGTCTAAACTGTATAAATTATGAAAACCCAAATCCTTTGTAACTTAGTAAAACCAGATTTAAGAAGAAAAAATAGTGCGTTGAAATAAAGAATTTACTTATTTATTCATTTACTTATTTATTTTGTTGGTGGCAGTGGTGTTATATTATTTACAGTTTAAAAAGAAATTAGCTTCACTGCTTAAATTGTGTTAAGATATTCATTTCAGATTTGTGTTCAAATACTCAATGTCTTCGATGTTCGCAACGCCACCTAGCGTAAAGGTTCCCAGCAATAATACTGCAAAAATTCGTGCACTTCCATGTAGTGGTGGGCCAGTGCATGAGATAAAACGGAAGCCCACCAGAATTTTATCTGATGATTTCCAACAGCAAAGCTGACTGAAGCTGTCCAACAGTAGTCATGCAGTGGTAGGCCATTAGCCAGCACTTCTCCATCATTGCCATCACCTATCTTGCTGCTGGCCAGCAATTTTTCTCTTTGCTGGGTAAAAAACAGGAATTCTGCTTTTTCAGAATTTAGTGTTGCCCCCGATGAAAAAATATATGTATATATAAGTAGTACAAAACATATTTCAATTTTAAGACTTAAAACATACGTTTTTATTTTATGTAAAATGACGGCATTTGCATCCGCTAAGAATTCCACTTTTACGATCCACTCTTAAACATCTACAATAAAGCATGCATAGGATGTCACTATCGCAAAATAATACACAAATGCAGCAAAAAGATGCGTCAGTCAAGAAACTCGACAAAAAAAATGGCTATCTAATGATTGATACGCCTTCATTTGTTTGTAACATTAATATAGATAACTTAAAATTAAATATAGTTTATAATAGTTCCATGTTTTAATAGAAATTATTCGTTTATATTTTTTCAAAATAGCACGTATTATAATTACATTTTCTTTCGGTTGTTATGAGAAAATGGCAACAAAATGATATAATTGCTATTTTTCAATTATTTGCCATTTACTTTCTACATAAATGGAGTACTTGAGTTACCAAAATTAAACAAATGGTGCTAAAAACTACAAAATAATTAATATTTCAAAAACCAATGGAGATACAGTTTTCAAACAAATTGCATTTAAAAGTACTTTTTTTTTTCCCAATACGACGGTATAAAAATTGAAAATGTGCGATGCTTAGAAATTTTAAAAAATGCTATAGAGTATTTAATTGTACAATAATTTCATCTGCTTTGTTTATTGCTGACTTCTGTAAGGTAACGTTATTTTTTTTTACTCAAAATAAACTGGGAGAAAGAAATAGCATACCGTACCAGGGGCTAATAAATGTTACTTACTCTATACTCGAAAGAATATATGTTGTAGTCCATTTCAATAATGCATATCAGTCTTATTATATTTGAAATATCAAACCATTAAATATGCACCGCAATTAATTTTCACCATAGACCATAATGTAATGGAAATTTTTTGGTCCCTGTGACCGAACAAATGATGCAAAATATATTTTCTACAGTGCGTCCCAAAAGTTTATAGACAATAATGTTTTTGGATTTAAGAGCTAACTAAACGAGTAAGAAAGACGAAATAAATTATGCAAATATATAGTGCTGAAATAAAAATAATAAAATACTCAAACAACTTTTAACAGTCACAGATAAAAAAAAAATAAAAACAAAAAAATTTCTCTCCCAAAAATATATAGACAACCGGTGTTAAAAGCTATTTTAAGTACCGATATCGAAAATTAGCATTTTCCAGGGTCATGTGCTTGTAACGCAATAGTTTCCTGGGATAAAAGAGAATATGTCTGTCAGTTTTTAACTGATTGCAAAGATACCTCGCAATCTGCAGTTCTCCAAAAAGGAAAATTTTGCAAATCTATCGTTTAAAGGCTCGTGGATGAAAGTTGTAGACATTGCAAGGAAAATTGGACACAGCAGGTTTGGTATTTACTGAATTATGTAAAAAGGTGAGAATTTTGGAACAAAATTCCGTTCTGGGGCGAACAAAGAAAATAACTAAAAGGCAAGACAGAGAGATTTTGAGATTAATTTAACCCAGAATTGTCTGTACGGTCAATTTCTAAAGACTTAAGTGTTCCAGTATAAAAAACCATGCTCCATGGATGGCTGCAAGTAAATGCATTTCTTGATTGTCGCAAAATGAGTCGTTCGCCAAAGTTTATAATGCAGCACAAAGACACTCCTGTTCAGTGCGCCCAAAATCACATGAATTGGACAGATGAATGGTTTAATGTTCGCTTCAGTAATGTAAAGAAATTAAATGTTTCTGGTGGCTGGGTACATTACTGGCTCGATCGTCCCAAAGAACCACGACCTTTTTTCAGCAGACAACCAGGAGGGGTTCACCCATACTCATGGTGTGGGGAGCATTTTCTTAAAATGAAATAACTAATATTGTTTATTTGAAAGGTCACCAATCTTCCGAAGATTAACAAAAAACGCATGAAATACAGTTACTTCCATTTAGAAAGTTGCCAGGTGGGGACAAACGGAAATATCGGCTCCATTCACGTGTCCAACTCTACAATGCAGTGGTTTAGGCAAAACCAAGTAATTGTATGGACTGGTCAGCCAAAAGTACAAATACAGAACAAATACAGAAATACTTGAATAAATACAGAACATCTGGTGAAGATTAGATGGAGACGTGGATGATAATAAGCGTCAATTTACAACGGTTTAAGATCTAAAGCTTCAAATTGAACGAAGTTGGGGGGGGGGGGGCGTTTAAAGGCACGATTTCTTCAAACTGTTGTTTTGAGTATGCCTGTTCGAGTTTTTGAAGTGATTAGAAAAAACGGCTTAAAAATATGAACGTTAAAGAAAAGAAATGAATTGTGTATAAATTTTTGGGACAGTAAAAGTTAAATTTTAATTTTTCTCACAAAGTCTATGATTGTGTAATATTATTTTTGCATAGTATTATTATTGTATTGATATTATTTATAATTATAAATTGCTTTGAAATTGTTACTTCTCTTTTTCATTTGTAGAAAAAAAAAAAAAAAAAAAAAAAAAAAAAAAAAAACCGTTGTCTGTAAACTTTTGGCGCGCACTGTATTGGAACATTCTATAGTAAATCTGAATAACATACAAAAATAGCATACCAGTCTGAGTACAATTAAGAAGGTTAGATCACGGATAGATGAATGACTGACAAACCGAATTCATAAACTATTTTCTGTTCAAATATTACTATAAAGTTTCATATCAGTGGAAAGATCATTTAATCAAGAATGTAATGAAATAAATTTTGTTTGATTATAAGTATTTAATCCAAAGTTATAGAAAAACTAGGGCACTTTGCCCCCTGAGAACTATGTCCGGCAACCCCCGTTCAGAAAACACGATAATGTATCTCGTTTTAAAAATAATACAAGGTTACGTAAAATTGAATCATATTATCACGAACAACGACTATTTTCTGTAAGCATATTGGCATGCATTTCCGTTTGAATGGGGCATTTTTTGATTACCATGGCTTCCTCAACCGCTGTCCCGACAGCTGACGGTTACTTTTGGAATTGATAAATAAAATCAGTTAAGTGTTTGAAAATGCGCTTTTATAAAATGGTTAGGTTTAAAATGTCTCTGTCTTTCAAATTTTTATAAACGATGCTATGGACAATATTCTTCCTTTGGGTTCGAGGATAAAAAGAAAAAAAATGCGCCTGCTTAGGAATTTCAGAAACTACGGGGTTCAGAACTGCGGAAATGCACTGTGTTTCGAAATTTTACGCTTATATTTTATGTTTTGATCGACTTTTAGATATTTTCAGTAACAGTTTTCAATTATTACCTCAATTTTAATGCCATCATGCTTAACTTCATCTTATTTTTAAAATGTAAATTGTTTATTTTATGAGGTAGCTTTCTTTACAAAAAGCTACCTATTGCAGCCGTTCGGAGGAAAGCGATTTCAAAAAATTTTGGTATATTTTCATCGATCATGACCCCCAGACCCCGAAACCACCCTCCGTTCAAAATTGATATACATATATATATATATATATGACATATGTCACACTGTAACTCTCGTATTTATGAACCGATTTGGATGTAATTCGGTGTGTACATAGTACATACCAATGTCTCGACCGAGTTCGTTGGCCAGCTTCATCCGCCATTTTCTTTCAAAATGGCGGCCATTTAAAAAATTTTAGAAAAAATTTAAAATTTGAAATGTGGTACCAAAAAATTGAAAATGGAAAAATATTTTTTTCTTATGTATTTGACCTTTATACAAAGACTCCGTAGCAGTTTTTGTTTCGTCTATATCTTAAAAAATGGCTGAGTTATAGCATTTTGAATTTCTAGCGAAGGTGACATTTTGAAACGTCCTGAAATTTGTCACGCGATAAAAGGCGTATTTATGAACCGATTTGCATGTAACTTTGTTTATACATAGTACAGACCAATGTCTCGAACGAGTTCGTTGGCCAGCTTCATCCGCCATCTTGTTTAAAAATGGTGGTCATTTAAAATTTTAAGAAAAATTTAAATTTGAAATGTGGTACCAAAAAATTGAAAATTGAAAAAATATTTTTTTCTTATGTGTTTGACCTTGATAAAAAGATTCGGGAGCAGTTTTTGTTTCGTCTATATCTTAAAAAATGGCTGAGTTATATCATTTTGAATTTCTAGCGTGGCTGACATTTTAAAACGTCCTGATGTTTGCCACGTGATAACAGACGTATTTATGAACCGATTTGGAAGTACCTTGGTTTGTACATAGTACATACAAATAACTCAACCGAGTTCGTTGTCCAGCTTCATTCGCCATCTTATTTCAAAATGGCGACCATTTAAAAAAATTAAAAAAAAAATAATTTAAAATGAGATACCAAAAAATTGGAAAATGAAAAAGATTTTTTTTTGTATGTGTTTGACCTTAATACAAAGATTCCGGAACAGGCTTTGTTTCGTCTACATCTAAAAAAATGGCTGAGTTATAACATTTTGAATTTCTATTGTGGCTGACATTTTAAAACGACCTGATTTTTGTCACGCGATAACAGGCGTATTTATGAACCGAATTGAATGTAACTTGGTCTGTACATAGTAATGTCTCGACCGAGTTCGTTGGCCAGCTTCATTCGCCATCTTGTTTCAAAAGGGTTGCCATTTTTTTTAAATGTAATTTAAAATTTAAAATGAAGTATTAAAAAATTGGAAAATGAAAAAGATTTTTTTTATGTGTTTGGCCTTGATACAAAGATTCTGGAGCAGTTTTTGTTTCTGAAAATTTGTTCTTTTGTTTATATCTTAAAAAGTGGTTGAATTATAGCACTTTGAATTTCTATCATGGCTAACACTTTGAAACGATCTTGAATTTGTCACGCGATACCACACGTATTCGCCTGTTTCGATGGAAGAAGGCATGTGGATAGTATACATCAATATATCGACCAAGTTCCCTGGCCAGCTTCCTCAACCATCTTGTTTCAAAATGTCGGCCATTAAATTAAAAAAAAATTATATTTAAAGTGAGATGCAAAAAAATTAGAAATTGAAAAAGGTTTCTTTCTTAAGTATTTGACCTTGATATAAGGATTCAGGAGCATTTTTTGTTTGTCTTTATCTTAAAAAATGGCTCAGATATAGCAGTTTCAATTTCTAAAGTGGGTGACATTTTGAAAAATCTGATTTTTTGCCTGCGACAGCACTCGTATATATCAACCGATTCCGATATGAGTGAGCATGTGCACAGCAATTACTAAGGTCTCGACCAAGTTCACTGGTTAGCCTCATCTACCATGTTGTCTTAAAATGGCAGGCACTTTAAGAATTCGCCGAATTTGTCAGCCAAATATAAGTGACTTTAAATAAAAGCAGCTTGGATAAAGCTGACTAATTTCACAAAATTCTCATTCATAATGATTTAGTATTGATAAAAATTAGTATTGAATCTCCTACATTCGGTTTCCACTTAATTGAGCTTCGTGTGTTTGAATAATATAAGTTGGCTTTTTTAAAATAAGGAATATGAAAGCTACCTCTTCCTCCCGGCACTGGCCGGAAGGACTTTTTAATAAGTTATATACCTATATTGGAATGAGTATTTATCGAATAATATCTCGTAAAAAATAAATCGAAAATATTTTGCGCAGGCATTTACCTCAATTTATTCTGCATCAAATGATAAATATTTAAACAAATTTATTAGCCGCTCAACTTTTGCACCATGTGATTCCCAATGCGTCGTCACAGGAATATTGTTCATAAGAAAACAGTTTTAAATGTATAGTTTTAATATATGACGCAATTTCCCCCTCAAATTTATGTTGCGTGTAATAATTTAATCCATTTTAAAGCTTTTTTTCTCTTACAGATTTACTTGTACAAATATATTTCAATAATGTTATTAATCATTTGGAAAAATGGTTATTGTCCTCTGTCAGGATAGGAAATCAAAAACATATCTGAAGCTTTTTATTGGTTGAATCCGCATTTTATTCGTTTTCTGATTGGTCTATACAGTAATCTGTATTTACCTTTTACTTTCAACAGAGATGGATACTTCTGTTGCCACTATGACAAAAAAGTAATAAAAATTACAAAAAAAATTAATAACTCAGAAACAAATTAAGATACAGCTTTCAAACAAATTGCATTTAAAAGTAAATTTTTTTCTCTCTATACGACGGTGTAAAAAGTAATATTGTGGGATGTTTAGAAGTTTAAGAATGAAATTTCATTTAAAATTGGTCCAGGAATATTAATGTTTAATCCATGGCGTATGTAATGAATGACCAGCTCTGTAGAAGTTTAAGAATTTACAGTACCGAAAAATATAATCCATGGCGTACATAATGTATCATCAACTCCGTGCGATTTTTTATGTCTTAAATTTTAGTCTTTGAAAAAATCATTTTCCAAATGGTCGTTATAATTTGTTAAATTGCATATTTTTTTTTTTTTTTTTTTTTTTTTTTTTACATATAAATTTGTTTTAAATTTTAATAGTGTTTCTCTAATAGCGGCAACATTTTTAGGTATGTTTCTTTACAAAAAGCTACCTATTGCAGTAGTTCGGAGGAAAGCGATTTCAAAAAATTTTGGTATATTTTCATCGATCATGACCCCCAGACCCCGAAACCACCCTTCGTTCAAAATTGATATATATATATATATATATCTGACCTATGTCACACTCTAACTGTCGTAATTATGAACCGATTTCGATGTAATTCGGTGTGTACATAGTACATACCAATGTCTAGACCGAGTTCGTTGGCCAGCTTCATCCGCCGTTTTGTTTCAAAATGGCGGCCATTTAAAATTTTTAAAAAAATTTAAAATTTGAAATGTGGTACCAAAAAACTAAGAATGGAAAAATATTTTTTTCTTATGTATTTGACCTTTATACAAAGATTCCAGAGCAGTTTTTGTTTTGTCTATATCTTAAAAAATGGCTGAGTTATAGCATTTTGAATTTCTAGCGTGGCTGGCATTTTGAAACGTCCTGAAATTTGTCACGCGATAAAAGGCATATTTATGAACCGATTTCGATGTAATTCAGTGCGTACATAGTTCATAACAATGTCTCGACCGAGTTCGTTGGCCAGCTTCATCCGTCATCTTGTTTAAAAATGTCGGTCATTTAAATTTTTAAGAAAACTTTAATTTTGAAATGTGGTACCAAAAAATTGAAAATTGAAAAACTATTTTCTTCTTATGTGTTTGACCCTGATAAAAAGATTCGGGAGCAGTTTTTGTTTCGTCTATATCTTAAGAAATGGCTGAGTTATAGCATTTTGAATTTCTAGCGTGGCTGACATTTTGAAACGTCCTGATATTTGTCACGTAATAACAGGCGTATTTATGAACCGATTTGGATTTACCTTAGTGTGTACATAGTACATACAAATATCTCGACCAAGTTCGTTGGCCAGCTTCATCCGCCATCTTGTTTCAAAATGGCGGCCATTTAAAAAAATTGAAAAAATTAAAAAAATTTAAATGAGATAACAAAAAAATTGGAAAATTAAAAAGATTTTTTTCGTATGTGTTTGACCTTAATACAAAGATTCCGGAACAGTTTTTGTTTCGTCTATATCTAAAAAAATGGCTGAGTAATAGCATTTTGAATTCTATTGTGGCTGACATTTTAAAACGACCTGCTATTCGTCACGCGATAACAGGCGTATTTATGAACCGATTTGGATGTATCTTTGTCTGTACATAGTATATACCAATGTTTCGGCCTAGTTCGTTGGCCAGCTTCATTCGCCATCTTGTTTCAAAAGGGTTGCCATTTAAATATAAATTAAATTTAAAATTTAAAATGAGGTATTAAAAAATTGGAAAATGAAAAATATTTTTTTTATGTGTTTGGCCTTAATACAAAGATTCCGGAGCAGTTTTTGTTTCTGAAAATTTGTTCTTTTGTTTATATCTTAAAAAATGTTTGAATTATAGCACTTTGAATTTCTAGCATGCCTAACATTTTGAAACGATCTTGTATTTGTCACGCGATAACACACGTATTCGCCTATTTCTATGTAAGAAGGCATGTGGATAGTATACATCAATATCTCGACCAAGTTCACTGGCCAGATTTATCAGCCATCTTGTTTCAAAATGGCGGTCATTAAATAAAAAATATATATATATTTAAAGTGAGGTGCAAAAAAATTAGAAATTGAAAAAGGTTTCTTTCTTAAGTATTTGACCTTAATATAAGGATTCAGGAGCATTTTTTGTTTGTCTTTACCTTAAAAAAAGGCTCAGATATAGCAGTTTCAATTTCTATTGTGGGTGACATTTTGAAAAATCTGATTTTTTTCATGCGACAGCACTCGTATATATCAGCATTTTCCGATGTGAGTGAGCATGTGCACAGCAATTACTAAGAGCTCCACCAAGTTCACTGGTTAGCCTCATCCACCATGTTGTCTTAAAATGTCAGGCACTTTAAGAAATTGCCGAATTTGGCAGCCAAATATAAGTTACTTTAAAGAAAAGCAGCTTGGATAAAGCTGACTAATTTCGCGAAATTCTCATACATTATATTGATAAAAATTAGTATTGAATCTCCTATATTCGGTTGCCACTAAATTGAGCTTCGTGTGTTTGAATGATATAAGTTGGCTTTTTTAAAATAAGGAATATGAAAGCTACCTTTTCCTCCCGGCACTGGCCGGAAGGACTTTTTTTTCCCCTTGCTGCGAATGAAAGAGAGGAAAAGAGTAAATTATGCCATTTTTGCATTAGCGATATCATTTTCTCATTAAAATTGAAAAGAAAATCAAATAGGGAAATTTATTTCTCTTTGCTTCAGTTGGGCAAATATTATTTCACGTACTGTTAGATATATGATCTTTTCAGATAGATATATGAATGGTTATAAAAGTCTCATAATTACTCTTAAAATTTCTATTAATATTTCTATTTAAAATATTAAAAAATTAATATTATTGAAAATTTTGTTTTAAAATTTAATGACATTTCTTTAATAGCCGACATATTTTTTTTATTATTTATTTATTTATTTATTTATTTTTGCTGTAGATGAGAGACAGAGGAAAGGGTAAGTGACCTCAATTTCGCGTTATGGATGTCATTTTCTCTTTAAAATTGAAAAGAAAAATAAGCAGGAAATTTTCACCTTCTTGCATTCACTTGAACAATAATTATTTCATGTATTCGACTCACATATCCGAATTAGCATTTTTATAATTTCGATTCATAAATTCGTTTCATTAAGAATTTTAACAAATGACAACATGATATGAATAATAATAATCACTATTAATTTCTTTTTCCTCTTTCTTAAGCGTTTGCATAAATGACGTCATTTCGAAGAATTTATTCAAAATATTTCCAATTTAGGGATTAAAAGAAATGCTTAGAAAATTGTACTTTTTTCTCTAAACTATTTCGTGCCTTTGTGAACTGAAAAACTAAAAAGAAGTTACGATTTAATTATTTTTATTTTTAAGTCAATGTAATTGATGTCAATGATGAAAATGACAGACGATTTTTGGTTTTCTAAATTAAACGGATTCTTGAAGATCAAATATGTGAAAAAAAAAGTTTTTATTTTGCAAAATATTCTTGAAAAACATAATTTAATCACAGTATTATCTTGATGGAGATAAAAGGTATTGATTGAAGTAAAAGATAATTCCAATTTCAATTTGATAATGACCAAAAAGCAGAAATATAATAATCCGGTGTTTTTCCCTTTTTTCCACAAAAGATAGAATAATTCAGTAGCCATCATTACAGGAATGTCATTAGAATTATAAAAAATTAATATCTCGAAAACTAATTCAAATTTCAAAATTCTAATATCATTTTTTACATACGCGGATCAATACGGATAATTGGTGTTAATTTCACCGTCAAACGTTCCGTATTTTAAGAGGAATAGCTGTGAAACATAATCAGTCGTTTAATCAGTTGTTTCATAAATTCGTTTCATTAGGATTTTATATACATAGGGTAGATAAAACATAAAATGCAACTTGTTTGGGTTAACATGAAGTAGCTTTTCCTTTATTTGAACAAAATCGATGAGAATGAGCGTTTATAGAGCTTATCCGGTGTCATCCTGATTTGGCACTGAGCCAATCAGGTAACAATATAGGATTCGAGTGTTGTTGTTATATTTTGGAGTTGTAATAAGGACATATGTCAGTGCTTGTGTTGATGTTAGAGTCTGATGTAAAATAGAAGAAAATTAAACAAATGGCACAAAGAGTTAATTGGTCAGCTAGGAAGCGATTTAAAATAATACTAATAAATGATCAATTTTACAGTTATGAAGAAATTAGAATGCAAATTGATGGAAATGCAATCAAAGTTGACATTTCTGAATTTTTGAAACGGTATACAAAGTATGTATGTCACTTCAAAAGCAAACTGCTTAAGGAATTAAAAGATGTACAATAAGAAGTGATGATAGAAGAATTAAGAGACGGTAGTGTACATAGATGACAGAAGAACATTGTCTGGATGTGCACGAGGGGAAATGGCTCAAGCCAATGTGATCTTGAATGCAATGGCTGTTCGGCGCAGGCTGCAAAGATTAATTTAATTGCTAGATTTCGAGGAAAAATCCATTTTTATCTCTCCAACAAGGATTGAAAAGTTTAAACTGGGCTAAAATTCATGTTAACAGGATAGCGAAACAATTGGATAGTGCTTTTATTCTCATGAGACCAGGGGCGCCATTTGAGGGGGGCTAGCCCCCCCCCCCCAAGGAATTTGATATTTTATAAAATTTATCTGTCATCGCAGGTCAAACTCAAAAGAATTTAAAAAATTACTCAAAACCTAAAATAGCTTGTCAAATTTTATTACAATAAAAACATGTATAAGTAAACACTTTAGGTACATAAACTAATAATTATTAAAAAAAATTTCTAATTTGCCAATTTATCTATTTTTTCCAAGTCTAATTTGTAAATTTCGCAATTTTTTTCTGCGGTCAATTGACGAATCGATTTTGCGTCGCTCTGCAAAAAAAAATAAGCTGTGATATCGTACCTTCGCCACAAATTTTCGACGGGGAAAGCAACAGGCATTTCCGTGGAGGACAATGGTCTTTTGTGTAAAGGCATGCAGGGGAAATACCAGGCATACTTCTGCCCTTGGGATCTGCTCAACAGGGTATTTCAACTTTTCCAAGAAATAGGGGTGGCTGGACAATGTGTGGGAATTCGTCCCTAAAGTGAAAGTAAAAAGAGACTCAGGCAGAAGCTAGTGTGGAGGCTGATAGTAGACTGGGTGACACTGATGAAGTGAGGTGGTTTTTTTTACCAACGGAAGAGATGCGAGTAAAAATTGTTTTACTCAGGCTGGCTATGAGAAGTATAGAACTGTTAATAAAAAGTGAGAGTGTCTACCTATGAATGGTAAAGTTTGTTATTACATTTTTCAAATCTATTTTAGTTGTTCTAATAAAGGACTTTGGTAACAAATATGTATTATTTTTCTACGATCATCTCAGAAGAGCTTAGTGAACCAAAAAGCTCTGGCCCACTACATCACAGCTATAGTATTATAAATGGTGGCAGCTTACGGATTAATTAGGTCTAGCATAAATTAGACTGGACCCACGTGAACTTGATGTACAGAAGGAAACTGTGTTAGAAACAAGGACAGTCGGTGATGAAATCTTGTGTTTGACGAGAAAGATTTTCAAGTGTATCCGGTGAGGAACTGTGAAATCTGGAGTGTCGAATATGTTAGATGGTATGTAACAAGGACTAAGGATTCGACGATATAGAAAATTTCTTCAGTAAACATCCAGTGCAGTGGATAGAAGACTATTCATCGATCGCCTTTAGGAATCCATGGAGACAGCTTGTGTGTAAATTTCCCGGCGGAAATCAAGTTAGATCCGACAAGTTAGATACGACATCAAGTTAGATACGACAGTACCTGAAAAAAAAAAGTGCAGGAAAGCCTTGGAGCAGTGTGGAGAAATGTCTACATTTGAAGGTAAGCCCTTTTATGAAATTTTCCAGAGAGGTCTGTTAGGATTTAATATTGTATATGTCTGTTCTTGGTAATTTGTATATGTTTAATAGATAAAAAGTCTAGGGTAGCTATTAATTTGGGATCGAAATTTTTAGTTAGAATTTTTATATTAAACAGGTTTCTTATGGTCTGTACGGTAATTCATTTGGTTTTGAAAATTTAATATTTATGTATTTCATAATTTACTTGAGGATAGTAAATTACGGTTGATTAATAAAAGAATATTAATCATTAAAATTAATCATAGTTGTGGATGTAACTTTTAGTTATAAAGTTGGGGCATATACAGCTTTTGTTTATTACAGCAATAAAGTTTTTTGAAATTTTATGGGTATGCTGTAGGAAATAGCAGGATTAGTTGTTTTTATATAAATTGTATTTATATAGTGCTGTGAGTAACAAAATAATTTTGAGGATTTACTCAGTTTTAAAGGATATAACAAGTGCACGAAAATTTTCGGTAGAAAAATTGTATTATTGTTTTATGCATTGAAATATATCTAGAGGATAAAATTCTATTCCTTATTGTAATTTTTATTGTGTTTTACAAATTGTATATATTTGTGTATTGTTGTGATTAGTATATTTTGGGGGAAAACAATGGAAGAATTTCTAGGGAAATATACTAAAAACATCTTGCTTTTGCTGGCAGAGGAATTTGAGACCAAAGTGTCGGCAACTGATAAGAAAAAAACTATAATTCAGGCTATTTTAGCAGCATCGGATTATAATGAGAGTTTTGCTAAATCGAATTTAGAATGTATTCTTAAGGAGGATGCAGAACGAAAAGAAATGGAACGGGAAAAATTAGCTTTGGAACGGGAAGACGAAGAGCGCGAAAAAACAAGACAATTTGAGTTAGAAAAATTAAGAATTAAAAATTCTTCGGAAACTGTTAGTCTTTCGTCTAGTGATATGAATGTAGGTTCGCATAGGAATCCAAAAATTAATTTGAAAGAATTAGTTCCACGTTTTGATTGTAAATTAATTGACATCACTCTTTTCTTTATGATCTTTGAAAAACAGGCGGAAAAAGCTAAAATTTTGCAAGAGGATATGGTTAGCCAATTAATTCCCTTATTGCCATCAGATATCGCGGAAATTATAGTGAAGCAACCAGCAGAATTAGGAGATGGTTTTCAACATGTAAAAAAAGTTTTATTAAATCGTTTTAGATTGGGAACAGGTGCTTTAAAACAGAAGTTTAAAAATCATCAAAGGAAACCTGGAGCGTTATGGGTAGACTTGGTATATGAATTAAGGGGTTATTTGGATAATTGGTTGGAATCATTAGAAATAAAGGATTTCGAGTCTTTAAAAGAGCTCATGCTCACAGAGCAAGTAAAAAAACGCGTTCCTTTTGAAGTAAAAGAAAAATTTATGGATGAATGGGATGAAATGAAAGAGGCTTCGAAACTTGCTGATAAATGTGACAAATATGAGAGTATTAGAAGTAGTTTCAGGAAATCAGAAAAAAAATCTTGGAAAAAAAACCTTATTCAGAGATGCAAAGAAGCAATTTAAATCCGAAAATTAGGGGTGAAGTAAAAGCTAAATCGGAGTTAGAGAATAAAACGGAAAATTTTAAAAATGATAAACTTAAACAAGACCAGGCTTTTGAGAGGAAAAGGCAGATTAGGTGTTTTTTTTTTTGTAATCAACCAGGGCACATAAAACCAGATTGTGTGGAATGGTTAAAAAAGAAAAATCAGTTCAATACAGTTAATCATTTAGGTAATGATGTTGATTTAGGGGATTGTTTTAAACCTTATCTAAAAAAAGCTCTAATAAACGGGGTTGAAAGACACTATTTGAGGGACACAGGAGCAGGAATTGATCTATGCGATAGAAATTGGGTTAAAACAGAGGATTTTACTGGAGATATAACTTGGGTACGTCAACCTCTTGATAATGAATGTAAATGTTTACCATTAGCATGGGTGACTATAAAAGGGGATTTTGGTTGCATCACCACTAAGGCGGCGATTAAACCATCGGAGTCGGAGCAAGGTTACTATCTCTTAAGTAATAAAACTGCGGAGCTTATTGAGCAAAATAAAGGAAATGGTGTTCCTATAAATATGGTGGTTACCCGTAGTAAGACGAATTCTTTAAAAAAAGGAATGGAGCAACGGGATGCTGATAAGGAAATGTCGTTTGTTGATCAGGCAAAGTTAGAAGAGCAACCAGGTAGGGTAGATGAAATTGGGGATTGCTCACAGAACAAAGAAACGCAGGTAGTTCAAATGGATGAGAATAGACAGGATGAAAGTCAAATCGAAGATCTTACGTTATTACCGAAATGGGAGGTGAAAGATAATCTGGGATTGAATAAAATTACAGCGAAAGATTTCAGCTTAGCTCAGAAACAGTGCTTGTCTTTAAAAACATTATGGGAAAAGGTGAATAATGTAGAAGAAAAGGAATTTAAAATAATGGGAAATAAATTAGTAAGAGTTTCACATTCAAATAGTGGGGATGAGAAATTACAATTATGTTTGCCATTAGAATTTAGAGGGAAAATAATGAAAATGTGTCATGAGGAAGTTGCGGGACATTTAGGGGCGACTAAAACAAAGATAGGGTAATTAAATGCTATTTTTGGCCAAATTGTTACAAGGAAATTGAGGCATTTGTAAGAACTTGCGATCTGTGTCAAAAGGTTGGTAAAAATAGAGATAAAAAGAAAGCTCCCTTGAAGCTCGTGCCAATAATTTCAGAAGTTTTCTCCAGGATAAATATTGATGGTGTAGGCCCTTTGAGTTTAAGCGAGAAAAATAATAGATACTTGATTACTTCAATTTGTGTTGCGTCAAAATATCCAGATGCGATTCCAGTAGAAGATTTAACTTCTCCGTCAGTGATTGAGGGGCTAATACAAATATTTTCTAGGACTGGTTATCCAAAAGAGGTACAATGTGATTTGGGTAGGTCATTTACAAGTGAGTTGGCATCGGAATTTTTTGATAGGTTTGGTATTAAAGTTGTACATAGTTCAGTTTGCCACCCAGAATCGAATAGCGTTGAACGGATGCATGGTAGTTTAAAAAAGGTTATAAAGACATTATGTTTGGAGGCAGGAAAGGATTGGGAAGCAGTCTTGCCAATGGCTTTATTTGCTTTGAGGACTGTAAGTCATGAAAGCACGGGATTTAGCCCTGCTGAACTTGTACATGGTAAGAATTTACGAATGCCACATACTCTTGTATATGAAAATTGGATGGAAAAGGAAACGGTAAATCAGAATGTAGTGGACTATATTTTGAACTTAAGTAATAGATTGAAACATTGTCAAGAATTAGCGTGTAAAAGAATGAAAGAGTGTCAGAAGAAACGAAAACAATGGTATGATAAGAATGCGGTGTATAGAAAATTTAATGATGGAGATAAAGTGTTAGTTCTGGCTACTTCGAAACCAAATAAAATGGCGGTTAATTGGATAGGACCGGGAACTATTATTAGCGTAATATCTCAAACTAATTATACTATCGATATTCCGGAAAAGAGAAATAAGTCTACTATTTATCATGTTAATTTAATTAAACCATATTATAGTAGACCTGAATTTGTAAATTTGTTGATTGATGAGGAGTGTGAGGAAATTGAGGATCAAACAGAAATTCCTTATCCCATTGCGGATCCCACTCAATTAGACTTTTGGGAATTAGTAAAAGAAAGTAATTTGGAAAAACGTGTTTCTACAGAGCAAATAGGAGATTTCAGGACAATGATTGAGCGTCATATGAAAGTTTTATCTACGGACCCTGGGAGTACCCCGTTAGTTAAAATGGACATTGTTTTAACGGATGATGTGCCGGTAAGATCAAAACCATATCGTATGTCGCCGAGGCAATTAGAGATTATGCGTGAAGAGATTCGGAGGCTTTTAGATTTGGGTGTGATTGAAGTCGGGCAATCAGATTATGCTTCGCCTATGATTTTAGTTGAGAGTGCAGGTAAAGACGCTCGCTCTTGTGTGGACTATAGGAAATTAAATGCAAAGACCAGAACTGAATATTTCCCTTTGCCAAACATTGAAGAGGTTGTTGAGAAAGTGAGTACAGCGCCTTTTATTACTGTTATGGATCTGACGAAAGGTTATTTTCAGATTCCTCTCACGGAAGAAGCTCAGAGATATGCGGCTTTTGTAACACCATTTGGGACTTTTTTACCTACAGTCATGATGTTTGGACTTTTAAATTCAGCATATTATTTTTGTAAATTGATTGCCATAGTTTTATATGGGTTAGAGTCATTTGCGGTTCCATATATCGATGATATAGCTATATTTTCTTTGACATGGGAACAGCATTTAAAAGATGTGGAAGCGGTTCTTAAGCGGTTAAAAGAAGCAAATCTAACGGTGAAACCATCCAAATGCCAATTCGCGCAAGATCACGTAAAATTTCTGGGACACGAAGTTGGGTCAGGAAAAAGGTCTCCTAGTGAAGCTAAATTGCAGGCTATTAAAGATTTTCCAATTCCGACGACGAAAACACAGCTAAGAGCATATCTGGGAATGGTAGGGTATTACGCGAGGTACATAAAGAATTATGCTACCATAGCAGTGCCGTTAACAGATGCTTTAAAAGGGAAAATAAAAAAAGAAAAAATCATATGGGACGAGAAGTGTAATAATGCATTTGAAGAATTAAAGTTAAAATTAATGAAAAGTCCTGTGTTATATGCGCCTGATTTTAAGCAGAAATTCATTGTGCAAACAGATGCGAGTTTGTATGGGGCAGGAATTGTTTTATCTCAAATTATTGCAGGTGAAGAGCATCCAATTTTGTATCTTAGCAAAAAAATTTCTCGTGCGGAGCAAAATTATAGCACGATAGAAAGAGAATTAGCGGCTATAGTATATGGATTAAAAAAGTTAAATTATTATTTGGATGGGCAAAAATTTGAAATACAAACGGATCATAATCCATTAGTGTACTTAAAGAAAATGGTTGGTACAAACTCTCGTTTGACACATTGGGCTCTATTTTTGGAGCCATTAAATTTTGAAATTACACATAAGCCAGGAAAATTACATGGAAATGCAGATGGTCTAAGTAGGAAGATTTAGAATCAGAGTTAGATTTTCTGTTTGGAATTTAGTGTTCAAAATTTTAATACTTGTAATTAGGGCGTTTTATTAAGATATTGTGCTATATGTAAAAATTTAGTTACCTAGATTGTGTTATAGTGTTTTTTTTTTTTTTGAGTTAGTATTATATTCAAATATTTTAAATTTAAATTAATTGTTCTAGCATCAAAAATGTAAATTATTTTTATTCTTTTGATTAATTATGTGTAAGGAAAATTCTAAAAATTTCATATTTTGGTATGTCCTTTGAAACTGAGAGTGGGTATTCTTGAATTTAAGTAGAACTTTCATAATTGGGTCAAAAATCTAAATGATATTTTATTGCTGATTTAATGGTGTGCTTGACCTCTCGGGAAATCTATTAAAAGGGCTTATTACGTGAATTCATGCCAAATATTTCCTGTGGAAATCTCTTTTGGGGGGAGGTGTTGTGATATCGTACCTTCGCCACAAATTTTCGACGGGGAAAGCAACAGGCATTTCGGTGGAGGACAATGGTCTTTTGTGTAAAGGCATGCAGGGGAAATACCAGGCATACTTCTGCCCTTGGGATCTGCTCAACAGGGTATTTCAACTTTTCCAAGAAATAGGGGTGGCTGGACAATGTAAGGGAATTCGTCCCTAAAGTGAAAGTAAAAAGAGACTCAGGCAGAAGCTAGTGTGGAGGCTGATAGTAGACTGGGTGACACTGATGAAGTGAGGTGGGTTTTTTTACCAACGGAAGAGATGCGAGTAAAAATCGTTTTACTCAGGTTGGCTATGAGAAGTATAGAACTGTTAATAAAAAGTGAGAGTGTCTACCTATGAATGATAAAGTTTGTTATTACATTTTTCAAATCTATTTTAGTTGTTCTAATAAAGGACTTTGGTAACAAATATGTATTATTTTTCTACGATCATCTCACAAGAGCTTAGTGAACCAAAAAGCTCTGGCCCACTACATCACAAAGCAAATAAATAAATAAAATAGCATGGTCTTCCCTTGAAAATTAAACAAGGGAGAAAAATCATGCGTCAAGCATAGATTATGAAACACTTTCCAACACATCAAGAATGCTTTAGCAAAACTTAGCCTTTCAATAAGGTAAATAATATATCTAATTAAATATTTTATAAAAGATAAGGACTTTTTCCTAGAAATCCGCACAAACTTTGCAATTATGTAAAATAGCAAAGGAAACCGAATTAGGTGAAATTTGCGCGTGAAGTGTTGTACTATGGTATATAAGAACATGGCCATTAGCCAAGAGATCATTAAATAATCTGTGTTTTCCAAGAATAGAGCCACAAGAGGAGTGCCTATGTATTATTTCGTACAAGTTTTATGAAAGCAATATTCATCAAGGAGCAAGTCCATCGTGAACTATTTATTTTCCGAAAATATCACCAAACGAACTACATACGATGTTCTAGAAAGTTACTAGGAGGGACTCTCGGCCAAAAAAGAACTGGGATCGGGTAGGAAGGCAAAAAAAATCTCCAAGCCAGAGTTAGAGCAGTTGAAAGGTCTGTTTGACGAAAACGACCGAGTATTAATCCATCCCATGCCTTCGAAATACAGTGTTTCACCTAACCACCAACAAAAGACAATCACTAAGAACCTGAACATCAAATATTACCGATAGGGGGAAACATACTTAAATTCTTTTGTACAGCCCTGTATATGACATACAGATTTTAATACACGACACATAATAATGCTGAAATTTAATTCAAGCAATGCTTAAGCTACTTAAATTATGCTTCCATGAGTTAATATCCATAGGCGATTATATATCCAGTTCTTTGCATAGTCCTGTATATGATTTTATTTATATGCAGTAAACTTACCTTAGTATATTATACTAAATGCAGTTGAGCTTGAAAGACAACTTGAAGCTGCATAACTCAAATTAAAAATAACATCTTTAAGCAATTCCTGCTCTTTCTCAATAATGCTTACGAATTTTTCTGTGTGTCTTACTAATATTGCTCTGTATATGTTCTATAGAATTTATGCACACCATGTAGTATTCAAAAATTTAGTTAAACTAAAAAGCCATACCATAAGTGAAAACGGACTTGCAGCAATCATTCCTAATAGCCAAACTTCGCATACAGATTTGTTCCCGAAATCTTTTATGTGTCCCTGTAAATGAATGATAAATGCAATCCCCATCCTATTTTACTGCAAGCATTTTGTTGTTAGCTTCAGTAATGCATATCAGTTTCATCATGTTTGAACTAGTGCAACATATTTGAAATACGCTGCGAACAGTTTTTACCCGTAGACCATCATATAATCGTGCATAACCTTGTAAATGAGTGATGAATGCTTCGCACCCCATATTCTACAGATAGTATGTATTAGCACCAGAGATGAGACGGACTCAACCCGGACCTGACACGGGTTTGATTTTTATACCAGCCTTCGGGCTCGTGCCCATTCTTTCTCAAATTGGCAATTTTATTTATTCTCGTATAGAAACAAAAAATAACTTTTTTACCCCTTAAAAATTAATTATCCCATTGCAAGTCTTTTTAATGCTATTTTGATCAGGAGGAAAGAGAAATAGATTTTCTTTTTCTTTTTCTTTTCTTTTTTTTTTTTTTTTTTTTAGTATTTGTCAAACATTATTTTGAAAGAAAACTTGTGATATTTGATGATTTATGTCTGTAGTTTAACGCGAGTAACGACCTGTTGATGTTGGCGGCAATCAGTATATGGCGCCATTAGG
The DNA here is from genome assembly GCA_963932465.1 of Maratus speciosus. Classification (NCBI taxonomy): domain Eukaryota; kingdom Metazoa; phylum Arthropoda; class Arachnida; order Araneae; family Salticidae; genus Maratus; species Maratus speciosus. Next base: position 126,746,500 of record OZ010796.1, on the reverse strand, counting down.
ATACTGTTTAATTGGAATGTTTATTTATTATTACTTTTTTCAGAGATCTAACACGAAATAAATATTTTCTTTTAAGTCAATCAGCATTAGCCTTTGCAAATTTTTCGTCTCCTATTGTGTGCGATTGTAATCGCTCTTTATATGAAAATAACGTTGGTGATTTTATTCATGCTTCTTCTTGAAATCTGCTCATTCTGTGGCTCTGTTCTTCATATTCGTAAAATCACTTTCATACGTAAGTAGATAAAATTGGCATGTGTTGTTATTCCCGATTGAAAGCAATCAAGCAGCGTTTCCTCTTTTTCTATAAAAGCATCGGATCTCTTCGGTAACGGTGTCTAATTTATAATTTAAACTGATTTTCAAAGCCATGATAAATGCAAAAGATGTGCACCTTTTATAGGAAACAGAAAACGCTGTTCGATTCTTCGTCATATAAATCATAATTTCTGCAAATTTCATTAATTTATAAATAAAATGCTCTTCGTTATTGTGTCTATCAGAGATACCTACTTGTTGCGGGAGAAAAATTTAAAAATCTTTTTAGGGAAGTATATTTCTGTTTGACAATAAACGTCTCTTTTGATAAGATTTAATGTAAATTTCATAAAATTAATTATGTGCTAGAGATTAACATTTGTTAAAAAATGAGATCTATTACATTTAGAATAGCTTTTAAATAGATATTTTTGTTAAACCTTTTTTTCCGTGCATACTTTCGGTATCGAATCGGGCTCTGATGGCACAAACTTTTTTGGATTCGGATTTAAAATTGTTGGCCCCAGGCTCTGAAAAATGAGCCCGAACTCATCTCTAATTAGCACATCTCAGAAATTTTTATCAATTTCATTATGTTTGTAACGGAGTAACATTATTAAAATACGTCACAAATATTCTTTCTTCATAGACTATAATATAACGGAATACTTGTGAGTTCTCCTGGACGCGAACTGTAAGTGCTAAACATAACATTACATGTAGTAGTCATCTTTTAGTACACCCCAATAATGTATATAAATGTTATTATGTTTAAATACTGTAATACAACAATATTAAAATATACCGCAAATGATTTTACCCGATAGACCATAATCTAACGGAATACTTTTGAGTCCTCCTGTAAATGAACTATGAATGATACACACTTCATTTTGAATACCGAACATTCCATTGTTAACATTAATAATATATATCAATTACGCGTTAATCCGAGTATATTCACGTGAGTTAGAGCATGACCAGACGGGCAGACAAACCCAATTCACTTTTCAACTGCGTTGGAAAGTGTAAAAAATATTTCTTGAAGAATCCCATGCTTATGAAAATATTAAGAATGGCATGCTATTTCAAACCCTTCCCCTCAAACAAAATCTTGCCTCCTCTCCCCACTCTAAGAAACTTATTAAATGGCTGCCTGTCCTGTCCGTAAAGCCTGCAAAGTCAAAAGAAAAAAAAATCTCCGTTTTAGACAGGTACCCTTCTTAGCAAGTATAATTATATAGTGCTTTTTTCATAGAAACTTAATTTTTTTTTTCCGTTTGCGAAACAATTCTTTTTTTGACAGGTTTCATATTCGCAAGTTTTACAATAAATGTAATATACCTACACTCTTCAGAGGTATACTATAGAAAGGATGTTTTAAATGCCTTTAAGAATACTTGTAAAAAGGGAAACTCTCTATAATAGAATACTGTCTTAAACGGAAAAAATGTTAGTCACTATCTTGAAATTATACCTGCCAAAACAAAACCTGCTTAAAACGGAAATTTAATAGGTTTTCGTTTTGATGGGAGAGAGTACAGGCTCCCCCCCCCCCCTCGCCGCTTAACCCCACCCCACCCTTGGCTATGCCACTGTCCTGAAAGACAGCTTTGCCCCCCCCCCCCAAGAAAATTCTGAAATGGCGCCCCTGCATGAGACAAAAATCTCCCTGTTTGCTAGTGATGTATAGAATACATAAGCATTGTGGAAGTTTTGCATTCTAATGGCATTACAGACAGCGTATAATATCCATTTAGTGTTATGATATGAGGTTATACGTCATCAAAAGGTGTGGGCAGAATTTGTGTGATTAATGAGAATATGAATTCTCAAAAATACATAAAAGATAAACTTCAATCCTAGCTGAATCTTTCGGCACTTGATATTTTCCAAGATAATAAAGCTTTTATGTTGTAATAGCATTCAGTTCTATGTCATCTAGCTAAAGTGGGCAAAAAGGAGTTTCAAAATAATACAGTGTTGGAATGGCACGAGAATAGCCTAGACCTTAATCCAATTGAATATCCATGGAACCGACTAATGAAACTTGTTGCGCAGCCCAGCATAAAAATACAGTTAATAGAAGCTATAATCTTCGTATTCCTTTATAACAGCTTCAGAAATAAAATATTTGGCTAATTTCAAGGGTAAGCGTTGTAAGTCTGTAATTTAGAGTAAAGTTTACCCAACTAAATAATAACTGGCATTAGTATAATTTTTGTATACCTCATTTTTTAGATATGTTTGTTTTTCTTCTTTATAGCCGCTGTGATAATAAACATTCCTTCAGAAAATTCATTGTATTACAATCCTGATTAAATTATCTTTCCTCTGGTATGTAATTTTATAGTATTACTTAAAGAGAAAGTTGTGTTATGAATCACCAAACTTCAAACATACACTTTTTCAAAAAGGTTTCCACAATTTTGGCTCTCATTGTACAAGTAAATGTCATTATCTGTTTTTTTTACGGTTATTAAATATATTATATGAAATATAATATGGAGAATTGCCTGTGCCTTCCTCATCATCAGCCATGTATAATAGGCCAAAAATAAATAAATAAATAAAAGAAAACAGTCGGTAAAACAATAATAGTAATAACAATAAGAGTATAAGGAAACAGACGGCCAAAAAATAAAAATTATAAAAATAAAATAAAACACCCCGTATATTTTAATCACTAATCTCTTGCGAAAAAAAAGCCAGAAATAGCTCTTCTATAGAAAATTATGTCTCATTTCAATTTATGTTAAAAATAAGCTTAGGGAGTCGTCTTCATATTGAATGTGTATCAAAATCTAAAATTTCTAACCAAACATATACTTTTGACATTACAGTTGTCTTTTATGGTGAATTTTATCTTAGGAGACCAAACGGGAAATTATTCGGTGAAGTAGTTTAGAAATTTTGAAAGTTTAAAGTTCGGAGCTCCAAATTTAACTGTAATCGTTGCAAAAAAGAGGGCAATGCACAGACTATTTCTATGAGTACTTGTAGTGGAAGTCACAAGCTATTATTTTTAGCTACCAGTATATTAGAACGAAAAAAAATCTGACTTATTTTATCGGATATATCTCTCGGGATTTTCTATATTAATTGAATAAGGCCAAGCAAACATTTCGAAAATAACGGTGGCCAACAAGCATAGCAGTTATTAGCTATGTGACTTACACTACAAAAACCCAGGGAATTAGCCGTACATAGATTTTTAAGCACCACTCAAAACCTAATTGGCGGAATGAGCTACATTTTTAGATTATAACATTTGAAAGTTCTAGAAATTGACCTTTGTTAAAATGATAGTTTACAATTCATAATAGTTTCAAAAATTAATTTAGAATTAACATACTTTTTTATATCATTAAAATGAGAATCAACATATCGCTACTCGTGGAGCCGCGGCTTTCTTCAAGACTGTCGTGAAGGTGGAGCCTGCTCACGGAAGATCACGCTGCAAAATATTAAATGCGATATTTAGTAAAAAAGTCGACAAAAGCGAACTGGGGATGGCTGGAGCGTTTAACCCTTAAATGCATTATTTTTATTTTGTTTCGAAAATATATATATATGATTTTAAGAAAGGTTTGTTACACAGGAAAAATAATGAATAAAAATCAGAGATATATTTTTCGTTAACTTTTTCTTATGTTGCACATTTGCAACGCAAGCAAAAACTACTGTTATAACTAAAATAGTGCAAAATTAGTAATTATATTAATAAGTATGAATATAGGTAACTTATTTTATATGAATTTTATTTTATAAAACTTAACCCTTAAATGCATGAATTATACTTTTAGAATTGTGTTTTTTATTCTTAAATTAAGGATAGATACTAGAATTTTTAAGATAGATTTTTAACTTTATATTTTTGTAATTTTTAGAGGATTAATATTTCTATATAAATATAGTGGTTGCTAAAAGTTAAACAAAAAGTGATGCAGATGTCCATCACTATGCATTTAAGGGTTGATGCATCGAACAGCCGTGGCGGCTTCGTTTTCAATTCCTTTCACTTTGGCGGTGGTTAGGCAAGGACTTTTTTTGCCTTTACTCGCGAAATAGGCAGATGCACTTACTAAGAAGGTAGATCGCTCAAGAAAGATATTAATGAAAAAATTTTAAAACGAAATTCTATAAGTTTTCGACACAGACCAGCGGATTCGGGGTTAGGGGGGCGATGAGAGTTTTTAAAAGCTACAGTTGCGGCTTCAAAAATACATTTCGAATGAACGTTTTTCCTTATTTTCTGCGATTAAAAAAGACGATGACAACTTTCCAAAACACTGGCAATCAAATAATAATCCTCTCGAAATTGGAGGGATCTAATTACATCGGAGTACATGTGGCAAGGACATTGTGCCTAAATGCGATGAGATTTTTCTAAAATTTATCCTGTTCAGGATATATTTCGCATTTTATCAATCATGAAAAGCCAAATATAATTTTTTAAAATGTTTTATTATTATGTTTGAAGTCAAAATTAATTCATTTTGAAGCAATTGGATTATTTTTCGTTTCTAAAGAAAAGTATATCATTGTCACAATTAAGTCATTTTTACGACGTTTACAGTACAAAAAACACAAATGAGCTGTCCAAAGTACCTAAATGTAATTTTATGCATGTCAGTTTACTTTAATTTTATTAATTTAATTGATGTCAGTTTTAAATACTTAATACTGCAATATATTTATATAATGAATAATTTAACATAATCATCCTTAGCATTACACTAGAGTAGATTGTGGTGTGCCGTGCACAGTCATTTGAGGTAAATTCCATATACAAAATATAAGAAGCTACCTATTGCAGCTGTCCAAAAGAAAGCAATTCCAGAAAATTTTGGTATATCTTCTCCGTTCATAGCCACCAGACCAAAAAACCATTCCCGTACGACGTATCCCCGTTCTAATGTTCACACACACCCACACACACACACATATATGCATATATATAGATATTTTACTATCTCAAAATAATCCTCATTGTTTTTTAAATGTTATTTATATACTTATTTTTATTTTATTTTATAACATTTGTTTTAAAATGGTTAGTTTAATTAATGCCCTTTTATTATTTGCTTTTATATATTTATTTATTTTTTATTTACTCAGCATTTATTAAGTCTATTCCTATTTTTTCCTTCTACTTTAAATAAATGTTAATTTAAGTCATTTCTTGATTTCTTCAATTAATTTCATTCTTTTTTAAGGGTGTAGATGGCAGCACTACACATTTTTGTTAAAAATATAGTTAAAATGTAGTTTTCCTTTTTCACACCAGATGGCAGCAATATTTTGGTTTTCAGTGACTAACTGCTGGCCACATCTTTTAAGATTCTAGTATATAATTGAGGTATTGTGCTATAATCATTTTTCAATTTTTAATATCCTGTGTGAGGTGAATCTTTCTTTAGATCTCTTGGTTTTTTATCATTTACATTTTGTTTATGATGCGCTATTAGGAGCTAAATTTTGTCATTTTAGGCCTAACGCCGACAAAATTGGAAGAAATAACGCATCTTCTGGCTTCCTATGTTCATATCTTGATCATCTTTATTTTTATCAATCAATTTTACCAATTTGGTTATGTATTTGTGATTTCATCTTTATTATATATATATATATATATATATATATCACAAAGTTTCAATACTTGTCTGAGAATACAAAATTTATTAAACATTTTTGTGCAGCGAACTAAAATTCTTCTAAATATGACCCTTGGGCATCAACACACCGCTGCCACCGTTTTTTCCATTGTTCATAGACTACCTCGAAGTCTTCGCGCGCAAGGCTGTTGAGGGACCTCGTCGAAGCTGCCTTGATCGCTGGAATCGTGTTGAATCACTTCCCTTTCAGGTCTTTCTTGATCCGGGGGAACAAAAGAGTTGCTGGGAGCAAGGTCGGGGTTGTATCGAGTCTTCCGGCAGTATTGCCACGTTAAACTTAGCCAAAACTTCGGTGTCGGTGAGCGGTGTATTGAGAGGGCGCATTGTCGTATTGAACAATCCAATCGTTTCCGATGTCTGGGTGGACACGCCGGACTTGATCCTTCAAATGGTGGTGCATTCCAGCGCAAAACTGAACTGACCCGGCGCGTCCGACCAGACATCAGAGACGATTGGATTGTTCACGACGGCAATGCGCCCTCTCACACGTCGCTCGCAGTCGCCAAAGTTTTGGCTAAGTTTAACGTGGCAATCCTGCCACAAGCCCCCAACAGCCTCGACCTCGCTCCCAGCGACTTTTTTTTGTTCCTCCGGATCAAGAAAGTCCTGGAAGAGAAGCGGTTCGACACGTTTCCAGCGATCCACGATTATAGCTTTGACGAGGTCCCTTAACAGCGTTGCGCGCGAAGACTTCGAGGGAGCCTATGAACAATGAAAAAAAAACGCTGGCAGCGGTGTGTTGATGCCCAAGGGTCATATTTCGAAGAATTTTAGTTCGCTGTACAAAAATGTTTAATAAATTTTGTATTCTCAGACCAGTCTTTAAACTTTGTGAACACACCATGTATATATATATATATATATATATATATATATATATGTTACCGGCCAAACCCGATTTTAGGCCAAACCAGATTGGCCTAGGCCAAACCAGTTTATCCTAACGCGCATAGGATAAGCTAGTTTTTCCTAGGCCAAACTAGTTTATCCTAACGCCCATAGGATAAACTAGTTTTTCCTAGGCCAAACCAGTTTATCCTAACGCCCATAGGATAAACTAGTTTTTCCTGGGCCAAACTAGTTTAGCATGACGCTCATAGGATAAACTAGTATAGCCTGCTATTCATTGGTCCGAACTAGATTATTCTAGGTCGATCTAGTTCATCCTAGGCCTATTCAATTTGGCGTGATTTTATTGACCCTAAAGATCGCCTCGGGCGTCAACCTTCCAGTTTATCCTAGGCCGATCTAGTTTATCCTAGGCCAATGCCGTTTGACGTGTTTTTATTCATCCCAACTACTGCTTCGGCGCCAACCTTGTGCAAAGCAGTATATTCGATGAGGAGCGGGATACTGTCCCCCTATCTTCCCCATTTCACAGCCGCCGGTAGTTACAAAATAAGTTCCATATGACAAATTGTGTGGTGGAGGAACAACGAATGGGATGAGAGGTTACCATAAAATTTAGAAGAGGAACAATTTAGAGGATTGATTAATAATGTACAGTATAACCTCGAAAATCGGGCATCGACGGGACCGGGACTTCGCCGGATTTTTGAAAATTCCAGATTTCTGAAAGAATATCAATTGTACTTCTGATATTCTTAATGGTGCATTTATTCATAAATAATTCAAAGCCAAGTGATATTTATGTGAGAAAAAAAAATATTAAAAAAAAACATTGATTTTTGTTTTAGATTTCTTTTTTTTTTCCTCACATGAATAAATGCATCATTACGAATATCAGAAGTACATTTGATATTCTTTCAGAAATGTGGAATTTAAAAAAAATCCCGGTCCTAGTTTGGCATAAAATACATATATTTTTAAGCTACCATTATTCCACAATTAAAATTCTCTTTAAAGAATAGTACATACACATTTATACGGATGCTGATACAGTACTGTAAAACCTGTTAGAAGAATCTGTGTATGACGAAATCCTGTTTAAAACGGATTTTTGAAGTGAAAACTTCTTTAGGCGCGTTGAGCTTTTTTTGAGATGGGGAAAAACCACTGATTTCGAGACACTGTAACGTAACCGACATGCTAGCATTTTGACACATAGACACTAGCGCGCCAAGCGGTGAATGACAGGAACTTTTCCCTCTTCAGCTCAATCCGCAAAAGAAGAAGGAAGCTGAAACTCACTTTTTCTCCCGGCGTATTGCTAAAACAAATTATTATTTTGTTTTTCGTCAGTTAAAATGAATTATACCGTATTCGTGACCTACTTATTTCGTGTAACTAAAAACCGATAACGCTGTATTTTATCGTGTTGATGGTCTGGTCAATGACCAACAGTGTTGGCGGGAATTTCGATTACGGAAGATAAAATACGGGGCACAGATGTCAGATACGCACTTGGGTACCTAATTGACAGCAAAATGGCGTTACTTTATTTTACAAGGTAACCCGGGTACTGTTGCTTATTTATTAATAAATTGTTCATTTACTTTTATTTTATTTTTTTAAATTGTACAATTGTTTTGTTCTATAGTTATTAATGAAATTATCGTTTATTTATTGTTGTTTACTTTTTAAAACAATAGAAAATAATTTAAAAATATATATTGTAACTGGTATTGGAAAACGGGCTTTTGACAAATTGACGTTAAAAAATCGCGTCAAACCTGGTTCGTATATCACATCTCTGCCAAATTCTCGGTTTTTTGATTTCGCGACTTTTTATCCAAATTTTCCGGATTTTTTAAATTTTCCCTTTCATTGTATCCCAAACACTACTTTCATACCAAATTTCAAGATTCTAGGGATACAGGACGTACCTCTGAGTTTTGATGATCGGTGAATCAGTGTCGAAAAGGCGAAAGTTTAAGTTCATATATCTTCTGAAATAAAAAAGATAGAAACGTGAAATTTCAGCATTTAGTTCCATTTCCACATTACTTTAGATTTACGAAGTTCCAAGTTTCTGGGAATCACCAACACAAAGATATTGGGGGGTCAAAAGTACCCTGAGTTGCTTCCAGAAAAAGATGCTTACGGCTGTGCTTTCAAGACTTGGCAGGGGCACTGCCGTGTCCCCAGATGCTTTCATTAGTGCTGCTACATAATTCAACGCATAAAACATTTCCGGACGATTAAAAAAACACACACGTAATTGTTGAAGTTTTCACTTCTATTGGCACTCCCGGTGTGCCACTGTTTTTTTTTTTTTTTTTTTTTTTTTTTTTTTAATCGCTGCAAATTGGATATAATAATCCGTTTGAGAAAAAACATAATACAATAATTACAATATATTACATACAATACAATATATTAGCCACTCGTGATTTCTTAAATTGACTTTTTTGATCCATTTGATCTCTGTTCATTAATAATTATTTATTTTCCCTAGATGGCAACACTACAGTTTTGTCCTTCAAATCATTTGTCAAGTTTCGACTAATTATTTCTTGCACTGGAAGCTTTCGTTTCTGATTTGTGGGCCTTTATATCATCCTATTTTCCTGAAGACGGCTGTAGAAACAGCTCGAAAAGTAGAAGTTAACTTTTAGCTTATTAAAGTTCATGTTTTGTGCACCATTAAGCAAGATTTTGCCTTTATTTATAATATTTTATGGTGCAATTGTCCAGTATGTGTTATTAAAAACATAATACATTTGCTAGAGACAACGGACCTGCTAAAAAAGGAACTTAACTATAACGAAGTTTATTTTCTCTCCCATGCGATTCCGTCTTAGAATGTTTTGCTGTATGAAATTTTTCAGATTTTCCAATCTCAAAGCGGTGTAAAAAAATTAATGGTATTGCTAATTATTTAGATATTTACATACAGATAGAGATTCAAAAAATCAATATAGTTTACAACAGAATCATTAATATCGTTAATCCACATTCTACGGCTTGGAGATTTAAAAATTAAAAAAAAATTATTTACAATAAAATCTTTTAAGACGGAATTTCATAGGAAAGAATAAAAATCCGTTATAGGCAGGTTCCCTTATTAGAAGGTTCCTCGTCTGTTGTAAATGCATTATATTCTTTTTACAAGTACTAATATCCTCATTTTACATAGATCAACATATTTCTTTTGTCAAACACGGCATTCCGTCATAAGCAGATTATTTTCCTCAGGTTTAAGAGTACTTTAATTTTATTACCTAAAAATGCATCTACTCATATTACAAAAGTTACAAACAATAATGAATATATAAATTTTAATTGTGGAATAATAGTGATTTAAAAATACGTGCATTGAAAACAGTTGGGCCGGCTAAATATTATTGATATTTTTACTGAACAGATCAGAGATCCTACCGGTCCAAATGATGTTCGTATGAGCTAGGATAGAAATTGGACTGAAAATTTCTGCCTGTGCAGACCTAAAGAAGAATGCAAGTCAGTCCCGACTTAAGCCAGAAAGAAATTGAGTCCCGGTCCATATTGGTCCGAACCTCTCGAAAAAGGTAATCCCCAAATCAAAGCCCGGACCGAGTGTCGGGAAGGAAAATTGGGCGGGCCCGCAAAGTCCCTTACATCGAATAACCGAAAGACTAGCTCACAACATTTTGTAAATTTGGACTCTAAACTTCTATTATATTTAAAAATAATAATAATAATAATAATAAACGAGTTTTTAGTGAACACTTCCATATAGATGTGTTTGAGTTGAGCAGATTCGTTTGAAAAATTTTGAATTTGAGCGTGAACTTCACTCATTTTTGAGAAATTAAATTTGAGTTTAAATTAGTTCGTTTTTTTTTTTTTTTTTTTTTTTTTTTTTTTCCCTGTGAGCGTGTTTAACACTGGTTGGCATCAATTAAAGCACGTCAAATTGAATTGGCCGAGGATAAACTAGAAGGTTAGAGCCGAAGCGGTCTTTATGAGATCAATAACATCACGTCAAATTGAATTGGCCTGTGATAATCTAGATCGACCTAGGATAAACTAGTTCAGACCAATGAATAGTAGGCTAAACTAGTTTATCCTATGAGCGTTAGGCTAAACTAGTTTATCCTATGAGCGTTAGGCCAAACTAGTTTGGCTTAGGAAAAACTAGTTTATCCTATGGGCGTCAGGATAAACTAGTTTGGCCTAGGAATAACTAGTTTATCCGATGCGCGTTAGGATAAACTAGTTTGGCCTAGGCCAATCTAGTTTGTCCTAAAATCGGGTTTGGCCGGTAACATATATATATAAATTGTTATATATATATATAAAAGAAATTGAATAGCTAAAACTAAACTATAATGATTACCAAGCAAAACGTTACCTTGATAAAGAGAGTACCAATGAAAATATCAGCATATTAAAAGGTTATAAAACAAAAACAGCATTCATAATATCATGCGCATCAGCAGCAATGTTATTAGAATGCTGAAATAATTAAAATAAAATCACAAATGTAAAATTAAATTGGAGAGACAACTGAATTGATGAACAGAGGAAATTATAAATGCAAAAATTAAAAAAACTATGAATAGCTTATGGATTCGCTACACTAACTTAATTCATAGTAAAGATGTGTTATTTCGTCAAATTTTGTCTGCATTAAACCAAGAATGGATATGTTTAGACCCTTATAACATATCGGAAAGTTTCCCAAAAAATTGAAAGAATTTAAGAGATCCAAACAATAAATTATTATACGTAAGGTATTCAAAAAATAAATTATAACACAGCTAAGATATATAAACACTTTAAAAAGTAGAAAATATATGATGTTAAACAGGGAAAAAAAGGGAGAGAGATAGATGGATATAGGAAAACCCAAATTTATTTATGCCAAACTGAACATATGTGGATTTCAAGTAAATAAGGTAGCAATAATGGTACATAATCAACAGTATGAGGAAACATTCAAGATTAAATCTAAATAATACATGAATAAAGCGCAAATAGAGCTATGAATTACTGTTTTAAGAGAATTAAAATGAATTATAAGAAGTTGAACAGCTAAAACTAAACTATAATAATTACCATGTAAAAGTTACCTTTTACATGGTAAAGAGGGAACCATTAAAAATCTTAATTTTTTTCAATTTTTGGTGAATTTCCGATATGTTAGAAGGAGCTAAATATTGTCACTCTAGGCCTAATGCTGAAAACATTTGACGAAATAACATATCTTTATTATGAATTAAGCTTGTCTAGCTCCTCTGTCGAATCTATAAGCTATTCATATTTTTTTCATATTTTTTAAATTTTCCTATTTCTAATTTCCCCTGTTCATCTTTTGAATTTTCTCTCCTATTTATTTTTACATTTGTGATTTCATTTTGACTATATATATATATATATATATATATATGCATGACATGCGGTTATATGAGAGACCTGCGGTTTGCATATAAATATTCAGCGTGGTACGGGGTTTTTTATGACACCAACAAAAAAAATTTGTTCAAAATCTCGACAACAGAGGGCGCTATTGCAGATAGTTCCATGGAATAATTTCTTATTGCACACACAACGCAAGATTTGGATACAAAAAAGTGTACATGCAGTATTCTTTAATGATTTTGCATCGAAATCTCGTGTTGTGTGAGCAATATGGAATTTTTCCATGGAAATATTTGAAGTAGTACCCTCTATAGTCGAGATTTTGAACTATTTTTTGTGCCGTAAGAAATCCCATACCATGCTGAATATTTATCTGTAAACCGCATGTCTCTCCGATCCATTGATCTTCTTTTATTGCGTTTTACTTTCGCACCGAACTTTTGAAGCAACCAATATATGTATGTACAGTTGCGTGTAAAAACTTTAAGGACAGTCAAAAATAAAATTTTTTGCTAAATTTCAAATCAGATGAAAAAAAGTTGACTATAATATGTATCATAAATTTGAAAAGCTAATGAAAATGTCAGCAAAATTTATCTGGAAGTATTTTATTACGAAAATAATGTAATTGTACAAAAAAAACACTATTTCTGCCTGTGTAAAAACTTTAAGAACAGCAAAATAAAAAAAATACAGTTGTGAAGAAACAAATACTTAATACCGTATTTTCGGGTGTATAGCCCGCGGGTTATACAAGAAAAAAAAACATTTGTAATAGCCGCTGCGGCTCATACACAGTTAGGATTATACAAAGATTAAAAGAAAAAAAAAAGAAACGGAAATCGTGATTTTTCTATAATTTTTAATCCCCAAAAAATTTTAAAAATTGTCAAAATCTGTGAATTTTTTTCGCTATGCCGCGAAATTTAAAGAATTTTCCCGTGTTTGTAATGTTTTTTTACTGTTTAAATACTATTATTATTTATTTCTGTTTTTGGAAATAGAGATATTATTGGTTTGTTTATGACGGACTCGGGAACTTCCGATTTTGAAGGATTTTCCGATTCCAGTGATTAAAATAAATATTTTTGAGCAAATTACCGTGTGCCTTTTTATAAGTAGATTTATATTACTTATAGTAATTATTGTTTAAAATAATAATAACATATTTTCTAGGTGGTAAAATGCCATTAATGGTTCCAGTTGTATATTACATCAAGTTCTCTCAAAGTTACTGTTATGATAATTTACCTATTATATGCTGCTGCAATTCAAAAAATTAAACTGAAATAAATGGTGTTTAATGTTTGCAGAAATGTATGCAATTAGCACAAGAATTACATTTACTTTTTAACATGAAAAAAAATATTGTGGAAAAAGCTGTGTGTTGCGTTGTTTATGATGACTTATTATCTACGCGAGGGAAATGGGCCCGAAGAGGCGGGAATGCCCTCCGTGGGGGTCTTTCTAACGGAACCTAACCCGTATTTAAGCTACGTTCTGACGCGTATTTTGCCTCCTTCTCTAGTATTCTTGGAAAATCTTTTATTCTGAACCCATCTGCGGTTTATTCACAAAAGAATGAGGGGAATCAACAATAGGTCAGGAGATAAGGAGCTCGACTCTACTTGAAGAAAAGGTTCTTCTTTTGCCGGACATCAGTCCCTTTCCTGCTAAAGTCGTTAAAAATCAAAGACACCGAAAAGCCACAAAAAACGAAGCCGACACTGAAATCAGTTAGAAGGATAGTGCGTACGCAGCCTTACTCATGAAAATCCAAGTTTAGAAGAAAACAGCGGAAAACTCCGAACGATTAGGTTGACGGGCGCGATTGGGTTCGAACCCAGAACTTCCCGTCAACCAATTTTTGAGAGCAGAACCTCTCGGCTACTGGTGGGGCGTAGAAAAATGAAAATATTTCTTGAATTACTTCTGACAAAAATTTTGTTATTTTTAAAGGAAAAAAAGGATTTTTTTTTTTCCAAATTAAAAATAAAGATAATAATAAATAACTTAAAATCTGGTTTTATTATTATGGAATTATTAAAAAAAGATTTTAGTACCGTAATTTTTGGAAGAAACGCCGCGTCGTTTACGTGTTTTAAATTGAAATTTCAAGCGATGCGAGGTTTCTAGTGATGCGGCGTTTACGCGCAATTAAATTTTCTTTTCACTCCCAAAAATTCAGATACCAAAGATGAGAAATTTCATATTACCGAGATTTTAAAATAATGTGGGCGAGCCGAAATTTTCAGACCCAGGCGATCGAAATATATTGGCCCTGCCTGGGCTAAACTTGAACCATTTATGCTAAAAATTTGGCCCACCCAGCCAAGAAAAATCAATTAAATCAAGTCCGGGCCCACCGTAACCAGACTCCATTTTTGATAGAAAATCAGATTACTTCTTAATGACCATTATCCTATAAATAAAATTATTTAAGATATATTTTTGCATACTCATGCAAACATTTTGCAGCTTAAACTAGTATGTCCACAATCTATGAAATATCGAATGGCAGTATTATTGATTACTTAGAGAAATTCATTTAAATGATAACTCATTAGAAAAAATAGTGTAGTTTAAAATGAAAGAAAAATATTTAAGAAAAAATAATTTTGAAGCTCTATAAAGATTTTTTAAAATATATTTCTCTATAATTTAATAAAATGAGATAAATTTCTAAAGATTTCGTCGAACAAAGGAAAAATTTCACTGTTATTTTCGCAAAAACCTGCCGGTTTAACATGGCCCCGAAAAAAAAAAAAAGAAGTTCTCCAGTCCCGGCCCGGAGCGGCCGCCGATAAAAATTAAGCTCGATCGCGGTCCGGACCGAGTCTAATAAAAAGAGATTAATCAGGTCCGTGCAGATCTCTAATGTGTACGTTTTAAGTGAAAATCCTATAAAAATGATTTAAAACAATATTCATTGGATACATAAAACCAATTAGTGGATATAATTTTTTAAAATGCTTAATATTCCATATTTTGTAAGAAAATATAACTACAAGAAAATAATCTATTTGTGAAAAATGTATTTTTCTAGAAAAAATCCATTTTTCCCCCTCTATTAGGGCGGAGCGTAAAAATGTTTTTTTAGAAATTATTTTCCCACTAGCGCGGAAAAGTTGTGGAATGGTCTCAGAAATATACTCACAAAATTTTAAAATAATCAATAAATATCTTCCGGTTCCAGTTTAGGGTCTAAGTATGCAATTTTAGCCGAAAATGTTGTAAATTTTCACATTTCAGTAATATTTTTAACTTCCAACTTTTTCTACGCGCTAGCGCGGAAAAGTTAAAAGAATATATAAGGAACAAAAGTCCAAAATTTTAGAGCAGTTAATAAATATCTTCCGGTTCCAGTTTGGGGTCAAAATATGGAAAATTAGCCGAAAATGATGTAAATTTTCACATTTTAGTGATTTTTTTAATTTTTGCATTTTTTTATTCCCTCTAACACGGAAAAGTTGGAAAAATATACAAGAAAGATAAGTGCAAAATTTTAGAATAATCAATAAATATCTTCCGGTTCCCCTTTGGGGTCTAAATATGAGAAATAATGTAAAAGTGAAGAAAATTTAGGGGTCGAAATATAGAAAAAATGGAAAACTTTTTTGCAGAAAAATTTATTTATGGAAGCTTTAAACATTTCCTTTTACAAAATTAGACATTCGTAAATAATAATTAGTAACATTAAACAACAAATCTTATTATTCATGCAATACACAGACTTTGTATAACTAAGTGTATTTTGAGTTCCAGAATAAAAGTTGCAAATATGCATTAAATGCATTTCATTCACTTATCTCTAAATTTTTCACTTTATACTGGCTTTTGGTTTTAAACGATGGCATGTCACGCCTTGACTCCATTCTGGATATCATGTAGCCATCACGCTTTTTCTCTCAGATGATTGCAAGGGAAGCTTCTGTTGACAGTTTTACTCTCCTTTCAACACATTGTGGCACGGATAATTTATGTTTCCCAACGGCGATACCGGCTATTCTCCCGATTTTATCACTTGCATTATGTGTTCGTTCGACAAGTGAGTCGTATATGGAGGTTCCGGTAGTTGGCAGTTCTGCCAGTTTATGATATCCACCTAACATTTAGCTTTAAAGTTAAGTGCAGGAATTTGGAACACACGAACTCCTGCTCTCGATTTTCCCCTTGCTTTCAAAATCTTAAGTTCTCGTACATTCTGGTTTGGGTCAACAAGCATTACAAGGATTATTGCTTCAGGGTGACCAAAATAACCATTTCGCTGGGTGACGCGATCCACAGCTAACTTCAGATCATCTGTAAGATAACGTGAAGTTTGAATTGTTTTCCAAAAACTTTGTGCTCCATCTGAGCAATTGGCGATTTGATTGTGAACCACGCAGGTGCGTAAACTTTTATGATAAACTCAGTCAATGATAAACTCACAATCAAATCGTATGCCAATTACACAGATGAAGCACGAAATCTTTGCAAAACAGTTCAAACTTCCCGTTATCTTGCAGATGATCCGGAGCTAGATGTGGATCGCGTCACCCAGAGAAATGGTTATTTTGGTCATCCTGAATCAATAATAATCTTTGCAATGCTTGTCAACCCAAACCAGAATGTGTGAGAACTTGCGCTACGTAGGATTTTGAAAGCAAGGGACAAAACGAGAGCAGGAGTTCGTGTGTTCCAAATTCCTGCCTTTAACTTTAAAGCTAAATCGTATGTGGATCTCATAGACTGCCAGAATTACCAACTAAAGGAACCTCCGATTACTACTCACTTGTCAAACAAACACATGAAGAAAGGTTTAAAGCTTCCATAAATAAATTTGTATGCAAATGTTTTCCATTTTTTTCTATATTTCGACCCCTAAATTTTCTTATCTTTTGCATAATTTTTCCTATTGAGACCCCCAAAGGGGAACCGAAAGATATTTATTGATTATTCTAAAATTTTGCACTTATTATTCTTGTATATTTTCCCAACTTTTCCGTACTAGCGGGAATAGAAAATCGGAAAATTAAAAAATCACTAAAATGTGAAAAATTACATCATTTTCGGCTAATTTTCCATATTTTGACCCCAAACTGGAACCGGAAGATATTTATTAAATGCTCTAAAATATTGGACTTATGTTTCTTACATATTCTTTCAACTTTTCCGCGCTAGCGCGAAGGAAAAGTTGGAAGTTTAAAATATTACTGAAATGTAAAAATTTACAACATTTTCGGCTAAAATTGCATACTTAGACCCTAAACTGGAACCGGAAGATATTTATTGATTGATTTAAAATTTTGTGAGTATATTTCTGAGACCATACTACAACTTTTCCGCGCTAGCGGAAAAAGAATTTCGAAAAAACGATTTTTACGCTCCGCCCTACCCTCTATCCATAACAAAACAATAGCAGGTAAAATCAGGTTACAAGATAAAATGTTGAACTCTACTCTGAACTGCAAGGTCCGTATTGTATCCTATTCGAATCCGAAAATTCTACTTAAAGACAACTCGAGACCGAACAAGAACAAATTTTGTCAACCGAAATATTAAAGCCAGAAACTAAAATGAAGGAAAATTAATCCATATTTTAATGCATTTACGGAAAAGTAGTCTACAATTATGTTTTTCTTGTATCAAATTATTTCGGCTTTTACCATTTCAACAAATATTCAGCATCATCTTTTGGAGGAAAAAAAAAGTTAACTCGAACGAATCAAATTCCAACCCGACCCACGTCGAAAGAAAAAAACATCCCGCCAACCCGACCCAAACTTAAGTCGGGTTCGGGTACTATCGGATTACCCGACCCAATGCATGATTCAATTCTGTACCGTGATTGAAATAAATATAAAATATAACTTTTAAATGTTCATGCAAGAAGTATTTTTAAAACATCTACAATAACGCTAAATATTCTTAAAAACGACCATAAAATAAAACAGATTAAATTACATTGTTAAAACGTCTTGTATTTAAGAAACAGCACAGTGATGGTAAGTATTGTTTTTTTTGTTTGTTTGTTTTTTTTTTTGTTTGTTTTTTTTTTTTTTTTTTCGTGGTAATCATTTCGTGTATAAATGCTTTTAAAGCAAAATCTTCTAATTGAAATCTATATTTATTTCTTTGAGATTGTGACAGCTAAAATGTTCCAAACAGAGCGATAGAAGAAGGGGGGGGGGGGGAAGAAAATAGCTAGGATCGCACGTGATATCTTTTCGTAGTGGTTAGCATGAATCATATAATGTTTATAATCCTTATCGCTCCACGTGCAAAGAAATAATAAAAGTAGGTCATCGTGAAATTTCTTGCAGATTGATTGAAATTAAATAAAACCGATTCGAATTAAATAAAAAGTTTTGTTTTGTTTCTGAAAACTTTATTATAAAACACGCATACACACATCAATAACAGCTGCATTCACTATAAGTCATTTTTAATTTAAAATGTATAAAACTATTGCCGCATTTATTAATACTTAACGAAATCGAATAGCGTTTTTCAGTTTTTGATAAGGGAAAAAACATTTAGAAAATGCTGAAAGTTGATTTTTTTAACTGAATTTCCAGATGAGACATCTCGGGGAAGGTCATCATCAAATAGCAATCGCTTATAACTTAAGATATAATACATTTATCGAAAATGGAAAAATGCATTCGATTTCAAATCACTTTGACAGATATGCCAGCAGATTCCATGCTTTTCCGTTTAAAAATGAGTTTTAAATTACCGGATCTCGATGAATTATTGTGCGAGGTTTCTTTTTAATCCCCCCAACCCTTAAAAAAAACCAAAAACATCTGTATTCCCGATCTACAGATTTTTTTAGAAATGATTAAAATGAGAATTTTTATATCTTATTCAATTGACGAAATGGGATGTGATAACGTTATTTTATTTGTACATAGCGCTAAATATTAAAATTAATACGTTTATTATGTATTTGTAAATAATTTTAATATATGGCACTGTGAAAATAAATGTCATTTTAGCACGTCGTCATTTTAATGTCGTTCGAGCACGCTATTTAAGATACTTGAGTTAAAGTTGAGATTGAGCCCAATCGTTCTCATGACGCTCTTTAGTGTATAGAAAAGTTTACTCAATTTTAACGGGATTTTTTTTTTAAATATTATTTATAATGAATTATTAACTTTGAATATCGTACTTATATTATTTATATCAAATTAATAATTTCATATTTTTAGAGCTCCCGCTCAACTTGTGTAGTAAAAAAGGGGACCAAAAGGGAGCACATATTTTGTAAAAAAGGGATCAAAAGGAAACTATTTTCGCAAATCGTAAACTAAAATAAACACGGAAACCCTCCTTTCCTTCAATTGTCACTAATTAATAAATGTTCAAAGTATAATTTGTTATAAAGAAAACGCTTGCTTCGATTCAAATTCTGAAATTCATTATCTTAAAGCCATTGTTATTGGTAGAGGTTACAAAACTTCTAAGACAGATCGAATTTCACGAATTTTTCCAAGACTATTTAAGAAATTTGCGTGTTTTTCGGGTTCCTTTGATGAAATTTATATGTTTTTCACTATCTCTTGACGAAATTAAAGTTTTTAAAATCTTTTGACGAAATTAGTTTTTTTTTTCGATCTTTTGACGAAATTCGTGCTTTTTTCCGTAATCTTTTGACCGTTTTTTTGCGATATTTTGATGAAATTCACAATCTTTTGACGAAATTCGTGTTTTTTCGCGATCCTTTCACGGAATTCACGTGTTTTTTCGATTTTTTGGCGAAATTCGCGTGTTTTTTTGTCACCTTTTGACGAAAATTGCGTTTTCCGCAATTCTTTGACAAAACTTGCGTTTTATTGAGAGATCTTTTGATGAAATTCGCTTTTTTTCGCGGTCTTTTGACAAAATTCCCGTTTTTTTTTGCGATCCTTTGCGAAATTTGCGTATTTTTCGCGATCCTTTGTTGTAATTTGCGTTTTTTTTTTGCGACCTTTTGACGAAAAACGCGTTTTCGGCTATTCTTTGACAAAACTTGCGTTTTTTTTTTTTTTTTTTTTCGCAATCTTTTGAGGAAATTAGTCTTTTTCGCGATCTTTTGACCGCTTTTTTTTCTTTCTGTCTTTTGACCGCGTTTTTTTCGATTTTCTAACGAAATTCACGATCTTTTGAAGAAATTTTACGCAGTTTCGCAATCCTTTGACAAAATTTGCGATTTTTTTCGTGATCGATTAACGAAATTTAATGGTATTTTTTGGAACATATTTGGGAAAAACGCGATTTTTTTGGGAAAAACGCGATGCTCGGCTAAATGCCAAGCATCGGTAAAATTTTAAGTAAAAGTTGGTTATAAGTGTCAAAAAACGGACTTTGCGGACCTAATAATGAAAAAACGGACCAATACGGACTTGAAGCAAAAAAACGGACCACTTCCATAAAAATGGATCTAGTGGGATCCAGGGGCGGCGACAGAACTTGCCCGAAGGGGGGGGGGGCATGGTATCCCCGACAGGGGGGCCGAATTAGTCCCTGCGCACCCGACCCGAATCCGAAAATTACATTTGAAGTCAACCCGCAACCCGATCCGAACCTGACATATTTCAGTCTGCATCCGGCCCGAACCCGAAATACTTT
This sequence comes from Maratus speciosus, assembly GCA_963932465.1. Classification (NCBI taxonomy): domain Eukaryota; kingdom Metazoa; phylum Arthropoda; class Arachnida; order Araneae; family Salticidae; genus Maratus; species Maratus speciosus. The sequence continues at coordinate 126,725,720 of OZ010796.1, read as the reverse complement.
AACCCGCAACCCGAACAGAATCCAAAATGAAAGGAAAGTAAATAAAGTTTTAATGCAAATGTGAAAAGTAATCTATAATTACATCTCTAATACAAATTTTATGTTTTCCATAGAAAAATGGACAAATCTGTATTCTTTAATATTCGAATATAGTAAAATGAATAGCAGACACCTTGTTAGATGGAGTAGTGCATCGGGTCGGACTCGGGCTGTACTTAATTTTCCCTTTTCGGGTCGGGATGACTCCACACTTATTTCTGCTGGTCGGGTTCACCCTAGAATATTTCTTGCTGGTCATATTTAACTTTTTGCAAGTTGGATTTTTAGGATTTTCAAAAAAAAAAAAAAGTTTGAGCAGAACTGTGTTTTAAAGGAAAATAAATATCTATATGAATATGAATGAATATATATTCAATTTACTGCATCTGATATAAAATGTATATAAGAAATGTGATCATAGATTATTCTCTCTTTAAGAACCATTTTTTTTTTCGTGCTTCGGAATATGAAAAATATTACCAATATTTCTTTTCTGATAAACAGAAATATACAGTCGAACCTCTATTTAACGAAGTCGCTAAATACCGGAAAAAAGTTCGTTATATGGAAAATTCGTTAAATAGAGATTCACCTTTTAAATTACTTTAAACTACATAAAACAGATTCTAAATTCATAAACACTAAATATTTTTACTAAAAGTAATTAATCACATATTTTTTTAATAAATTATATCGTTTTATTTATTTTACCACCAATATCCATCATCAACTCATTTTTTCTATGTGTTTAAATCTTTGAAATCTGCAAGGAAAACAAAACATTGTCCGGGAATACACTGTATTTTCTGTTTAAAGTAAATAGTTTTACATTAAAATTACCGAATTTTAATGACATTATCGTATTTATTATTATTATGACAAATAATTTTAACCATACATTAACATATGCGCCCTTAAATTTAATTTCTGAAAAACTCTGTTAATTTTGCCTGAGTTTTTTATTTAAAAAAGTGCTTTCTCTCATAATACGTCTCGCATCTTTGCAATGCACCAAAAACCCCTTCATGCGTATTTTCTTCTAACTATAATTCGCGTCGGATTGTTTCAAATGATTTTAGCATTTCATAATACGAAGTTTTGTTAATTCCTGCATCACGATCATTTCCATCATCATCATATTCATCTTCATCGCAATTCATTGCTGTATTGTTTTTATTTTTCACACTGTCGAAAATATCCAATTCGGATAGTGTTTCCGAAGTCTCAATTTCACAATTAAGTGAAATAGAATCATCAATCAACACATCATGGTTAATTTCTTCTCTTTTTCTCACTGTATCCACACTTTTTAAAGTTACTCTAAGGGATTATCGTCTTCGTTCCCCGTACTTACCAAATTCTCACTGCTGACAAAGAAGGCGCCTGGTAAAACCAGTTAAGGGACATTGAATATCATAAAATGTGTTTAAAGAAAGAATAAGTTTGAAATGTCCAGAAATATTTTGAGAAATGGGGAGAAAAAAAAATTTTGATCACAAGAAAAAGTTCGTTAAATAGAGAATGCGCTTCGCTATTTAGAGGTTATTTTACGAAGAAATTCGCAAAATGTTCTTGGTTCAAAGGAAAAGTTCGCAAAATAGAGAAATTCGCAAAACAGAGGTTCGTTAAATAGAGGTTCGACTATATATGTATCGTATTTGTGATAGTTTTTGCACACATACATATGTTACATGTATGTAGATTGGGAGGTGACCAATATTCAAAAGTATAAGCGTACGAATATATAAGTGTTAGGAATTGAAAAACTGTTCACTAAATAGACGTGTCCGCTTTTTCGGGAGTGTCCATTGTGAAAATCTTATTGTATATAGATTTTTAACCTGAAAAAATATTTTGGAGATTATTTTGAAAAATCGGATCAACCCGAACCGGACCCGCAAGAGTCAAAACCCAACCCGAACCCGACCCGCAGCAAAAAAATAGAAGTCAATCCGTCCTCAAAAAATATAGCTCCAACCCCGGGTCGGGTGGGTCGGATGCGAGTAAAATCGGGTAACTCGACCCGATGCAGGACTCTATGCCGATTTCGTAATATATATTAAAAAAGTGTCCACGAGCCCGGGCCTGTCTCGAAGCTCGAGTTCGGTAAAATTTTCGTTCATTAAGCTCGGTCAGGGCTTAATTTTTATCTCAAGACTCGGGTCGGGCTGAGACTAAATTTTATTTTTTTAAATGTTGGGCCGGGTAGAAATTTCATTCTTCCAGGGACAGGTCTGGGTCTTGAATTTTTTCTGTAGATTCGGACCAGACCGGGACCGCATTTTATTCTTTCGGGGTCGTATAGGATGATAATTTTTTTCTCACGAGTATGTCCGGGTAACGTTCCTCCTTTATTAGTAGAGAAAATGGACGATAAAACAGCATATCTTTGTTCACTGTAAAAAAAATTCCGCAACGTTCCTGACAAAAAAATGGGCAGCTGAGTTGCCCATTATTTCCAAGAAACATTTCTTGAAAATGACTGGAACTTTACTGTATATGTTAAAAACTTTCTACAGAAATGCCAGTAAGTTTCCTGCGAAATACCAGGAATATTTCTGTTGACAGCAAAACATTACTGACATTTCACAGCATGCGGGATTCGCAGACGATTTTTACATTTCCAGTTGACAATTTTCGCTTTATTATCATTATTTGTTAGAATGAAAAAATATTTTGAAATTGACATCAAAATTATTATTTATAATTTACACGAAAAAATAAATTTTCAGTTAAAATTCAATAAAGTAAATATATATATGATATATTGTTTCTGAACATTGCTTAAAATATAAAAATATATAAATGTAAATAATAATTAGAAAAAAAATCTAGACATAAAATATTTTGGATTTTCGTCAGTAATTATGTTAGTTTAAAAGTTAGATAAAATACATATAAATTTTCATGAAAAAAAAAAAAAAAACCTAAACGTAATTGTATATTTTTTCCGAAAATAAAAAAAAAATTCAAATTTGCAGCAATTCAAAGTGTCAAATATATATCAAATTTAAATCAAATTGTAATAAAGTGTTAAAATATAAAATTAATTAAAAAAGAAAAAAAAAAGTCGAGGTAGCATCGAACTCGGGCCGTACGGGTGGCGTGCGAGCTTTCTGCGTCTACACCACGAAAGACACGTTGAGAGCTGCAAACTAATGGGTATTTGAAACGTATGCTAAACCTCGGCATCTAATTTCTCAAAATCTAAGGCCCATTTGAAGAAATCCTTTCACAAGAATAATTAGAGTTAAGAACTCTAAAACATACTTTAAATTAATCAAAATCGGTGAGAATCATGTTTGATGGTCCCCTGGTTAATGGAGATCGAAATAATAGGTGTATTTTTTTTACACGGTCTGCTCGTTAAACGTTCCACAAACAAGTACGAGAGATAATCTCTTAGCGATGTCACAGAGGTATTGTATTTTCATCTGAATTGTCTTGACAATAGAGACGTAAAGGATTATGTCGTCTATTGATTTATTTGCATTCCATATTGATTTTTTTACATTCATTTAAGGAATTCGTTTTCGACACTCGCGCGCGAGCAACGGATTATAGCAAAAAAATAATAAATGGCGGCCGCAGCGTTTTGCTGTTTACAACTTTTGTTCAGGGTTCAGGAACGTTTCAGATAAGAAAACCAGAATTTCACAGGAAAGAGCTAAATTATTCTGAAAACCTGAGAAAAGGAGAAACGTTCCTGGATTTTACATGGAACGTTACCATTTTTTTACAGTGTTTGTTCCTTCTTTTTTCTTTTTTGTTTGCGTTTTTTAAATAAAAGGCGGAGTATTTGAGAAATTAATCAAATCCCGGCGATTTTTGAAGAAATTAATCAAATCCCGGCGATTTCTGAAGAAATTAATCAAATCCCGGCGATTTCTGAAGAAATTAATCAAATTCCCCTGGGGCAAAAATGCGAAAAAAGCAGACAGACCGTGCCGGCATGGTATGCTTGTAACAGGAAATGCGCAAGTGTTTAGCTTTTATAACGGGCCGGGCAAACAATAGTTCAGCTTGATACTATGTTAATTTAAACAATAACATAAAAAACACTCTTTGTTTACCCATTCAATTTATAAAAATACTCGCCAAACACTTTTTAATAAAGGTTAAAGTGAGCAGATGTATTTTACCACATCTTATCTCTTCTTGAACCTTATTTCGTATAGGCGCCTAAAGATTGCGGCCAATCGAATAAACATTAAACAGAAGAGCACATGAGTTCTAAGACAATATATAAGGTATTCGGTAACATCCGGCCGTTGTGACGACTGTGGCTGACTTGTGATTGAATTCTCTCGTCTCACAAGGAGAGGGCCAACCTTGTTAATCACAGATTTTGATTATTTTAATATATGTTGGAGGGTAGACACCCCTTAGTGTCAGGTTCAACGGATTTTATCCAATGCCCCCTAGTTATTGAAAAACCAGGGGGTCTAATATTAGTAGACAACTTAAATACTTACTTCGCAGCAAAAATGACAGGTTAGTCATAGCTCAGTTGGCATGGCATTTGCCGGCTGATCCGAGGTCCCGGGTTCAATACCTGAATGCGCTACATTTGTTTTCTCATTTTTTGTTTTATAAATATAGTTGTAATTATAATTTAATAATTTCAATTAAAAATTTTAACACCAAACATTAATTATAATGTTAACAAACTTAAATTTATCATTTCTTATTTGTAAACTATTATTTCTCATCCATTAAAGAGGTTTAAAAAGAAATTGGATCTATTATTGAATGATAAAAATTCCAAAATCGTGACAAATTCTGTTGTGGTGCCATCTAGCTATGATAAAAAAAAGGGAATATTCAAATAAAATAAAAGCAGAAAAAAGATAAAGGGGAAAGCAAAATAATTGAAAGTGCAAGCATACTTATTACAAATTTAAAAATCTTTAATATGCAAAAAATCGGTTGTAATTTAATTCTGATGCTATATGATGCTATATTTTTAATATGATTATGCTTGTTATTTTAAAAACAGAATAATAGTATTATCTCATTGACTTCCTTTGTTAAAGAAATGCGTAAATGATGTTTCTTTAAAATCACGAATTGACACAATTGCTCAATATCATTGCATCGATAAAGAATATATGAAACACATTTTAAAAGTGATTTTTTATTTTAAAAAAATAACAGTTTTATGATGTTTTATTACAACTATTCAGTTAAAAGTAAAAAATTAAATAGGTTAAAATTATAATTGATATACAATATTAAAAATTTTAATTGACAGTGAGATTATTAAGTTACACTTACAAGTAAATTTATAAAACAAAAAATGAGAAAAACAAATGTAGCGCACACAGGTATCGAACCCGGGCGCGCCAATCAGCCGGTTAACACCATACCAACTGAGCTACGACTGACCTAACATCATTGTAGCAAAGTAAGTATTTAAGTTGTGTACTAATATTAGACTACCCCCCCCCCCCCCCCGGTTTCTCAAGAACTAAGGAGCATTGGATAAAATCCGTTGAACCTGACACTAAGGGGCCTCTACCCTACAACATATATTAAAATAATCAAAATCTGTGATTAACAAGGTTGGCCCTCTCCTTGTCAGACTGAAGAATAAAATTTTAATTTAGAGTATCAGGGCCGAAACTAGCCTTTTTTGCACCCGGGGCAAGCATGGATTTTGGCGCTCCCCCCCCCCCTTTCCGCAAAGTATATTTACAAAGATAATTTTACTAATTTTCTAATAGCGGACTTATTTTAAAATTTAAAATATGTAATACTGAACTACGTAATCTACAATGGCGGATCCAAGGGGGAGGTCACGGGGGTCATGACTCCCCTCTGAACACCAACAAAAATATTCTAAAGATCATTTTTAATATGAAATATACAGTAGAGTCCCGATTATCCGAATCCCACTTAACCGAGTCCTGCTTAACCGAGTTTCCGCTTTCACAGTTATTTTCTTCTGATGGACTGATGGCTTCTATTATTATGAAACAGCCATTATAAATGAAGTGTTAGGTGAAGATGAAAGAGCAGCTGTAAAAAGTTAAAACTCTGATTTTCTGGTCAGAATGGGAAGAAAAAAAATGACTCTGATTTTCTGGCCAGAATGGAAAAAAAAAAAATAATGGGCATAATTTTTTTTTTTTTTTTTTGAGAAAAAAAATTATGGCCATTATTTTTCTTTCCATTCTGACCAGAAAATCAGAGTTCTATTTTTTTACGCCTGCTCTTTCATTTTCACCTAACATTTCATTTATAATGGCTGTTTCATAATAACAGAAGCCATCAGAAGAAAATGATCCATTCCAAAGGTATAATCCTTCATTTGGCGCCCCTTCGTTCTGGCGCCAGGGGCACATGCCCCCTCTGCACACCCCTCCTCCTTAGTTTCGGCCCTGAGTAAACTCATAAAAATTTGATGTAATTTGGGCGTGTTGAAAAAGGTGGAACATTTAACATCCGGCGTAGTTGTTCCGCAGGACGAATCCCACGATCCCTGAAAATCGGGACATTCCGTATAAATCTTAACACTTGGTAACATTAAGTTCGCACTACAATCATTTATAAGGTTCATAAGCTTTTTGCAATTCGGGTTGCTGGGATTTTCCCAAACAAGTTTGACCCCAAGTACGTATCAGATGAAAAGAAATACAAATTTGAATATGAATGAGAATACATTCAGTTTACTGCATGAGAAATAAAATGGTAAGAAGTGTCATAATAGATTATCATTTCTTTAAGAACCATTTTTTCTTCTTTCGAAATTTGGAAAATATTATCAACTTTTCGCTTTTCAGACATACAATAACATATGCATCATATTTGTGATAGCTTATGCACACCTACACGTTACATGTTTGTAGATTAGGAGGTATCCACTATTCAAAGAGGTATAAGCGTACAAATATTAAAGTGTTAGGAATTGAAAAAGTGTTCACTAAATAGAGATGCCCGTTTTTCGGGAGTGCACACTTAGGAGGTCTTACTGTATATAAATTTTTAACCTGAAAAATATTTTGGACATTCTTTTGGATCATCTGGTCAACCAGAACCCGACCTGCAAAAGTTAAGACCCAACCCGAACCCGAAACAATGAAAGTCAACACGACCCGTTGGGAAAAAGTAAGTCATCCCAACTCAAACCCGACCCGCAACAAAAATATATTGCCAACCCGACCCGAACCGATGGTCGAATCGGTTGCGGATTAAATTGGATAATCCGACCCGATGCAGGACTCTAGTAGATGTTTGCATGGGCCGAAATTTCCAGGCCGAGAATGTCGGAATATCCCGGTGATTTGAAGAGATTTTCATCTTATTTTAAGAAATTTTTGTCTTTTGACCGAAAAATTTTAGAAAATCTTGTGCTTAGGTTCATGATTTTTATTTATTTTTATATAAAAGGGATTTATAAATTCCGTTTCTAAAACGTAAAAATACTAGGCGGCAGAGCTGCCGGAACACCCATGTAAATTGACGATCATGCTGCTTTATGTGTAAGTATTTCAGGTAGTTACTTGTTTTCTGTATTTTGAGGGGAAATGGGCAAATCAAAGCGCAATTGTTTAAATGAAATATAATCAAGGGAAAAAATTGTTCAATTCACGGATTATTTTAAGGATTAATTCACGAATTATTACTGCAGAGTCCTGCGCGGTTTGTGTTATACCCGACCCGAACCCGGAAATTCTATATCCATTCAACCTGAACCAGTTAAAAAAAATAAGTTGACCCGATCCCGACAAACATCGACCCAAAACGACAGGATTTAACCCGAACCCAATACCAACACAAAATGAAAAAAATATATCCATATTGTAATGGAATAATGGAAAAGTAGTCTACAATTATATTGTTTATGTAGAAAAAACAATATATCTGTATATGTAGTCGTTGATACTCAAATAATATAGTTTTTCATTTTAAAATATATTGAGAAATCGGGTAGAATCGAACCCATCCCGCCAGAAAAAAATTAAAGTGAATCCAACTCGAAAAATAGAAGTCCATCCGAGCCCCTCTGAAAAAGTAGTCTCTCCGGATCCGACTCAAACCACCAGTCGGGTTGGGTTTAGTTTACCCAACACTATGCAGGACTCTACCCGAAACGCGATCTGAGCCAGACAAAAATTTTCATGCTCCACATTTCGACCTGAACCCGAAATACTCGAACCTCAATCAAACCCCAATCCTAAATGATGAAAAAAAAAATACCTGTATATATATATATATATCCATATTGTAATGCAACTATGTAAAAAGTAGCCTACAATTATACTTCTAGTATCAATTTTAACTTTAAAGTGAAAAATTCAATATACATATATTCGTTAATATTCAAATATATAAGTTTTTCTTCTTAAAATAAATTTTGTAAATTCTTTTGACAGATCGATTCATCTCGAATCAAGAACCGTAAGTGTCATCACCCAACCCGAACATGAAACAACTAAAGTTAACCCGACTGGAATCCGACCCGCCACGGCAAATATCAGGTCCAACCCGATCCGGTCCAGACCACTAGTCGGGTCAGGTGCAATTTGCCCGACCCGATGCAGCACTCTATTCGCCATCCAACTCGACCCCGACAAAATAAATTTCGCCCTCCGTATTCTTAACCGAACCCGAAATACTTCAAACTAAGCCGACCGTAAATCCACAATGTAATGTTATTTATAAAAAAATAGCATATGATCATAACTTCAGTATAAATTTTACCTTTTATATTGCAAAATAAACATGTAAAGAGTCATCCATGTATCAAATATGCAGATTTTTATCTGAAGGACTTTAGACTTTTTTTTCTTTTCGAAAAATTGGGTTCACCTGAATCCAACCAGCAAGAATCACAATTCGATCTAGATAGCGACTCATGACTGGATGAATTTGTTTAGTCAATCCGACTTACAAATAAAAAAAATGAGCTCCAACTCGACCCAACCCGACCGGGCCGAAATTAGAGTCAAAATATTTTCCCCGACGACATTGAATTTTGACCCGGGGGGGGGGGGCAAGCATGCCCGACGGGGTGGGCATATGCCCCCCCCCTCCCGGACCCCCCTCTGGCGCCGCCCTTGGTGAGAGCCCTGTAATTTCGGTGCTTGTTGTTTTTAAAATTCCGTTAATTTTTTTTTTTTTTTTGCAAAATCATTCGCGATATACCAAGGTAATAATGCAATTTATCATCCGCGCCATATGTCGGAATTTAAGCTGCAAATTTCACGCAATTTTAGTGTAGTTTTTCGTATTGATATTATTTAAATCATATTAATAATTTCGAATTTTGCATTTAAATTATTTATTTCTAATTAATAATTTCATTTTTATGATTTCTTAATTCTTCTTATTAATTTGTTTCTGTTTAGCACGCCATTCGCGATTACCGCAGAAATTTCACGTGCGGCGTAAACCCTGGTCAAAATATACATTCGTAGATGGTGTATAGCCCGCGGGCTATTCAACGATGCAGCTCCGCGGCTTATACACGAACATTTTTTATGGTACTGCTTGATTTAGGGGTGCGGGCTATACACTGGATGCGGGCTATACAACCAAAAATACGGTATATTGTGCACCCACTATTGCGTTTAATGACTGCAAATATTCTATCTTTCATGGACATTATTAATTTTTGGAACAGTTCGGGACTGGTTTTGTACCATTCATCTTCAATCGTAGATCTGAGTTCTGAAGCTGAGGAAAAATGTCTTCCATTTTTATAAACTCATCTTGCTAGATCTCCCCATAAGTTCTCGAGAGGGTTTAGATCAAGACTTCTGGGTGACCATTGCAAAACTTTTCAGCATTTTTCTTCTGGAATCAGAATTTTGTCTCACGGCTTGTGCAGATAGGCGAATTGTCTTGCTGGTAAATCCATTTCTCTCCTGCCAAAAGTGTTGCAACAGGTGAAAGATGGTCAGAAAGAGTTTTTAGATATGCTTTGAATTTACTTATCCTGAAATAAATTAAAGTAACCCCACGCTGTTGAACGAAAAGGAACTTCATGTCATAATCGATCCTCCACATAACTGACGTTCTGAGAAAATTTCTTTTTCTTTTCTCAAATAATGTCAATAATGTTTCCAGACATGAGGACCATCTAATTTCCATTTCTTTTCATCAGAGAAATAGTCCAGTGGAAATGTACATTTTACCTTGCAAAAGGTCGGGTAAAAGATTTTTTATTTTCTAAATTTTTTATAATGATGCCAACATGACAGATTTACATGGCAAGAATAATTAGAGATCAGAGGAAGATTTAAAACAGTTTTATTAACTAAACATACACTTGCATATTACTTACAATTGAAAAATAAATTTTACTAGCTTTTTTTTGGCCCAAGAATTGTCAAAATCTGTGCTGACAAAAATCACTCCATTTTTGGACAATAAACTGTTTTTAATATTTTTTTTATTCCACAATAATAGGATTGGAAAAATCTAGCATTAGTAGATGGCTTCTTTTTTGTCGAAAAATATCTGTTTTTTTTTTTTTTGTTTTTTTTTTGGGAGGGGGGGGGGCGGGGGGGGGGGTTCTGAATTTTCTACCCTATATTCATCTTTGCATTTTCTTTTAACTGGATTTCATTTTTCTCCTTTTCAATATTACTCCTACAAATGCCCAATGCTTTATTTGAACATATATGAATGCTTTCAATCTTTTGTGAGGAAGATTTAAATTCATCGAGATAGGTCAGGATACTTTCTAATTTTTTTTCTAACCGAAAAATTCATGTGATTATTGGATTCAGAAAATTTAGGATGAACTTCTAGTGTTTTCTTCAGTAAGTCATCATTATCAAGTTGTTCAGTTACTTCAATTTCAGTATCATAACCCTCTTCTGTCATTTAAAAATAAAATTGAACAATTCTATGTATATGTTTGCATATGTTACCTCTAATTCTGTTGTTTATGCATGTACAGCCGTGGAAAAAAAAGTAAACACACCTTATAGTCCAGGGGAAATGTACATTTTACCCTGCAAAAGGTCGGGTAGAAGATTTTCTTTTCTAAATTGTTTATAATGATGCCAACATGGAAAAAACAAGTTTTCTAACAAAATATATTAAGGCTAAATTTTCTGTGGCCGAAAAACAACAAAAGTTTGGGACATTTTTTGATTTTTCGGAAATTTCTCGAGACTTGTTGCCGTAGCATATTATTTGTCAATTACAATATTAAAGAAAATAAAAGTCTCTACAACTTTCATATTTACAACTTTTTTACACACTCAATAGCAAGCGCAGTACGCTATTTCAAAAATGGGACAATTTTTTCAATTTTCTTAAAAACCGTGAAAAACGTAATTTTACCGCGATTATTCAAATGTTCCCCGCGGATTTAATTGTGTATGTCGACTTCTAAAAATTGGTAGCAGTAAATTATCTATTATTTGCACACTCTCGTCTTTATTTTTATCCCAACAGTCATTTTATATTCAATGAATTTATATAATTTTAAAAGTAGGGAAGAGTGTAGATGAATGAGTCAATTTTCATATTTAGACAGTAACTTTAAGTGTATACAATGTTAACTTCAAAGCATTGTTTAAAAGAATTTTTCAATCTATAGTAACTTATTGGCATGATAGTTTCAATTAAAAAAGATTTCTTGCTTAATTTTAATAATTTTTATAATACATACATATTTTCCCAGGTATCAATGGAATAGGTGGATCATTTTTTAAATCTGTCCATGTTTTGGAATAACAAAATCAAATTTTTAGAAATAATCAGGAAGTTTTAATTGTTTGTAAATAATTACTTTACCTAAAAAACATTATTATACAAGCATCAGCAGAGACCAAATTACTAATTTAACATTTTAAAACTATTTTTTAAATTTTAATGCACTTGGTATAATGACATAAGTGAGCACGGTAATGAAAAATTAAGCAAAATATTTTTTCTTTTCCCCAGGCATAAATGGCAACCCTTATATCTTCTGGCCCATACAATGATTTCCTTTTTCTCATATAATGAAAGCAGATTAAGAAATAAAGTTCATTTAATTGTCAATTAGAATTGGGTACGGCTTACAAAAAATACTCACCAAAACATTCAAACTCTTTGCTTGTTTTATTGAAACTTAAAAACTATTTACTCTATTCACCTAAACCTGATAACAAGTTGACTTTTAAGGAGTACGTTTGCCTTGATAAAAAGACATGTGCTGTCCTCTAAAAAAATCCGCAGGAACTTTTTGTCAGAAGCATGGCAATGACACTCTCTCTTGGGAAACGGTTTAAAAAAAAATTATTAAGAATTATAGATAAGTTTAATTAATGAAAATAAATATTTTTTAACTAGTAGCATCTTAATAAATAAAAATGTATAAAAAAATTATAACCATCTGTTTTAAATAAAACTTTGTCAAATCTTTATCTAATAAATTGTTTGTTGGGACAACCTACGGTAATGATATTTTGACTACAAAAAAAATATTTCTTATTTTTAAATTTTTTATAAATAATAATATATCTGTAAATTATCATTAAAAAACATGATAGTTAAAATGCAATAATTAAAATTATGATATTTAACTATTTTTCTGTGCAAATGTGAAAGGACAGTAAAACATGAGGCTTTATTTGAAAATCACCCAGTATGAAAATTTGCGAAAAACATATTTTATTCCCCACTACAATGGTATATTTTATTTACCAATTATTGATAACATACGTTTTAATGTTTTACTGTTTTAAAGATAGCAAACATTGAATTGTAGTTCCATATAAAAGGGGGGGGGGACTCAAAAGATAAATATCTTTTATGAAAGAAATACTTTTACCTTATAAAATAACTACAATAAAAATATACCAGATTATTTCACTAACTAGTGTTATGCATTTATATCTTGTAAAATTTATAAATTATGTTAATAAAATATTTGAGATCACTCGTTTTATAAGAAATATTTAAAATATTAGTTTTAAAATATATTCTCAATTTTTTTCCACTTATATCAATAAATATAACAAGAGATTATATCATTTTAGAATGCAAAAATATGTAAAACTGTAAGATTATCTATTAATTGCTTTAAAGTTCAAACAGAATACTTTAAATTTCAGAACGGGTTCCAAACAGTTTTCCAAAAATGAAAGTGTCCGAATATATTAAAAAAAAAACAATCAAACCCGAAAAAGTACAAAAGCACAACATTAGATATTGATCTCAGGTATCCCATGAAAAAAAATTATTTAAAAGTAACAAAATGCGAGCGAGATATTTTTAAAGAACGCTCCCATAGGTTTAATGTTACCTTGCGAATGTCTTCGTGTGCCTAATTTAGTCCTATAATTCATATAACTGTGACTTTAAACGCCTCAATACGACAACTGCCATAAAATCTTTGAAAATGAAATTTGTATGTAAGGAATTCGGTCTTTAAAGAAAAGTATATTAGGTAGCTTTCATTACAAAAAGCTACCTATTGCAGCCGTTCGGAGGAAAACGATTCCGAAAAATTTTGGTATATTTTCACCGATCATGACCCTCAGACCCCGAAACCACCCTCCGTTCAAAATTGATATATATATGTTACCGGCCAAACCCGATTTTAGGCCAAACTAGTTTATCCTAACGCCCATAGGATAAACTAGTTTTTCCTAGGCCAAACTAGTTTATCCTAACGCCCATAGGATAAACTAGTTTTTCCTAGGCCAAACTAGTTTATCCTGACGCACGTAGGACAAACTAGTTTTTCCTAGGCCAAACTAGTTTGGCCTAATGCTCATAGGATACACTAGTTTAGCCTGCTATTCATTGGTCTGAACTAGTTTATCCTAAGCCGATCTAGTTTGTTCTCGGCCAATTCAATTTGGCGAGCTTTTATTGATCCCAAAGACTTCCTCGGTGCCAACATTCTAGTTTGTCCTAGGCCATTCTAGTTTATTTAAAGCCAATGTAATTTGACGTCTTTTTATTGATCCCAACTACCGCTCCGGCATCAACCTTGTGCAAAGTAGTATTGCTGTCACCGCTGTATAATATATTTTATTCGATGAAGAGTGGAATAGGGTTCCCCTACCTTTTCCATTTCACTGCCATCGCTAGTTACAAAATATGTTCCATTATGACAAATTATGTGCTGGAGGACTAAGAATGGGGTGCGATGCTATCATAAAATTTAGGAGAGGAAATATTTGGAGAATTGATTAATTATGTGCAGTTATACCTCGAAAATCCGGCATCGTCAGGACCAGGACTTCGCCGGATTTTTGAAAATTCCAGATTTCTGAAAGAATATCAAATGTACTTCTGATATCTTAATGGTGCATTTATTCATAATTAATTCAAAACCAAGTGACATTTATGTGGGAAAAATAAATATAAAAAAAAACATTGATTTTTTCTATGGTACATAAATTCTAATAAACAGTGAAATCAATTCTTGTGTCGATCGATAAAATTTTATTTGCTATAGTTTCTGCCGTTCTTTAACAAGTTTTTCTTGGATTTTATAAGTGAACAAAATCGATTTCGGAAATGTAGTATTGTTCCTCTAAACCATTTAGTGATTTTCCTGTGAAACATATACATTTTTCAAGTGACATCTTTTCTTCTGCAAGTTTTTCGTTCTCCTTCCTATGAGCTGCTAATATAGCGTTATCGGCGGTTCTATTTAGCACAGCTTGAGTGATCTCAGTGTCCGCTTATCCATCTCCTTCGATCTCGAAATTTTTAATTCGTAAACAATTGCTATTTTTCTTTGTCCCATAAGTTGGAAGAAAAAAACATTGGGAGAGCTGGCCTTCGTTCCCAGATTTTTGAAGTTGCCTTATTTGTGAATGCAAGATTTTCAAGGTCACAATGTATTAGTATTTAAAATTAAAAAAAGGATAAAATAAAATCGGCAGAATTAGAAAAAATGAAACTACAAAATTTTAAAGATATTTAATTTTGTGTGCTGTGAGAGGGCGGGGGCAGATTTTTATTTAATAAAAATTTTAATGCGCGCTTCAAATCACACTTAATTTAATTGAAAGTATTTTAACTGTGATTCATTTAATTGTGGTATACAACTGAAATACATTATATGCAATTGAGCTTAATTGCAACTGAATTCAATTGAATTTTACTTAGTTGCAGCTTGCTTTTAATCTTTAATCGCTATTAAATCAAATACACATATATTTTTTAAAACCAAATTTAATATTTGAATAAAAATATAATTGACTGATGTTCATAACTGCACAATTATGCTGCTTATAAAAAAATCTTAAATCATTAGTAGTAGTAATAATAATATTTGTCGATGCTCATTTGTGTTGTAAATAAAATCACTCAATTAATAGAATAATATTTATTATAAGAAAATTTTTACTTCTTTTTTTTTTCTTTTTCTTTTTTTTTGTGAGTGTGACTGAGTGTGTGTATGTGTTAGAAATAAGTTATCAAGTTTCTTCAAATTTTAACAATTACTAAAATTAAGGATTATTACCAAACTGGAAAAAATTATTCAGCAAATAAAATTCTCTTTACAGAATATTACATATACATTTGTACGGATGAGGATACAGTACTCTAAAACCTGTTAGTAGACACTGCGTATAACAAAATCCTGTTTTAAACGGATTTTTTTTTTTTTTTTTTTTTTTTTTTTTTTTTTTTTTTTTTTTTACCGGTGCAAATTAGATATAATAATCCGTTTGAAAAAAACATAATACATTTGCTAAAGACGACGGGCCTGCTAAAAAAGGAACTTAACAAAATCGAATTTTTTCCCTCTCCTTTGTGATTCCGGCTCAGATGGTTTTTCTATATAAAATTTTTCAGATTTTCAAGTCTCCGTGTAAAAGTATTAATGGTATTAGTAGTAATTCGGATATTTACGTACAAATAGAGATTCATTAAAAAATAAATATAGTTTACAAAAGAATCATTAATATCGTCAATCTACATTCTATTGCTTGGAGATTTAAAAATTGTTAAAATTCTATACAAAATAAATATATCTGCTAAGACGGAATTGCATAGGAAAGAAGAAAAATCCGTTATAGGCAGATTCCCTTAGTAGCAGGTTCATTGTCTGTTGTAAATGGGTTATATTCTTTTCAGAAGTACTAGTATCTTCATTTTACATAGATCAACATTTTGTTTTTTTGAAACACGGGATTCCGTCATAGGCAGGTTATTTTTCTCAGGTTTTAACGTACTTTATTTTATTACCGACTGAAAATTCCTGCTTGATCAGACCTGAAGAAGAATGCAGTCAACTCCCGACAGAAGCCAGAAAAACAAAATTGAGTCACGGTCCATCTCGGTCCGAACCTCTCGAAAAAAGTAATTCTCAAAACAAGACCGGACCGAGTGTCAGGAAGGGAAATTGGGTGGGCCCGTACAGAAACGTACATCGAATAACCAAAAGACTAGTTCACAAAATTTTGTAAATTAGGACGCTAAAGTTCTCTTATATTAAAAAAAAAAAAAAAAAAAAAAAAAAAAAAAAAAAAAAAAAACGAGTATGAAGTGAACTTTGCTCACTTGCATAGATGAGTTTCAGTTGAGCGGGCTCGTGAGAAAAATTTTGAATTTGAGCCTGAATTCGACTCATTTTTGAAAAATTTAATTTGAGTTTCCATTAGTTCATTTTTTTGTGTGTCCAACACTGGTTGGCATCAATAAAAGCACGTCAAATTGAATTGGCCTAGGATAAAGTAGATTGGCCTAGGACAAACTAAAAGGTTGGCGCCGAGGAGGTCTTTAGGATCAATAAAAGCTCGCCAAATTAAAATTGGCCTAGGATAAACTAGTTCAGACCAATGAATACCAGGCTAAACTAGTTTATCCTATGAGCATTAGGCCAAACTAGTTTGGCCTAGGAAAAACTAGTTTGGCCTAGGAAAAACTAGTTTGTCCTACGTGCGTCAGGATAAACTAGTTTGGCCTAGGAAAAACTAGTTTATCCTATGGGCGTTAGGATAAACTAGTTTTGCCTAGGAAAAACTAGTTTATCCTATGGACGTTAGGATAAACTAGTTTGGCCTAGGCCAATCTAGTTTGGCCTAAAATCGGGATTGGCCGGTAACATATGTATATATATATATATATATATATATATATCGACCTTTGTCATACTGTAACTCTCGTATTTATGAACCGATTTGGATAAAATTTCGTGTGTACATAGTACATACCATTTTCTCGACCGAGTTTGTTGGCTAGCTTCATCCGCCATATTGTTTCAAAATGGCGGCCATTTAAATTTTTTTTAATTTAAAATTTAAAATGAGGCACAAAAAAATTAGACATTGAAAAAGATTTTTTTTCTTATGTGTTTGGGCTTGATACAAAGATTCTGGAGCATATCTATATCGTCTATATCTTAAAACATGGCTGAGTTATAGCACTTTGAATTTCTAGCATGGCTGACATTTTGAAACGATCTGATTTTTGTCACGCGATAATACACGTATTTATGAACCGATTTGGGTGTGACAAAGAATGTGCATAGTACATAGCAATGTCTCGACCGAGTTCGTTGGCCCTCCTCATCCGCCATCTTGTTTCAAAATGGCGGCCATTTAAAATTTTTAAAAAAATTTAAAATTTAAAATGAGGCACAAAAAAATTAGACATTGAAAAATATTTTTACTTGTGTTTGGGCTTGATACAAAGATTCTGGAACATTTTTAGTTTCGTCTATATCTTAAAAAATGGCTGAGTTATAGCACTTTGAATTTCTAGCATGGCTGACATTTTGAAACGATCTGATGTTTGTCACGCGATAATACACGTATTTATGAACCGATTTGGATGTGACAAAGAATGTGCATAGTACATAGCAATGTCTCGACCGAGTTCGTTGGCCAGCCTCCTCCACCATCTTGTTTAAAAATGGCGGCTATTTCAAAATTTAAAAAATTAAAATTTAAAAGTTAGGTACAAAATAATTAGAAATTGAAAAAGATTTTTTCCTTATGTGTTTGAGCTTGATACAAAGATTCCGGAGCATTTTTTGTTTCGTCTATGTCTTAAAAAATGGCTGAGTTATAGCAGTTTGAATTTCTAGCATGGCTGACATTTTGAAACGATCTGATTTTTGTCACGCGATAACACGCGTATTTATGAACCGATTAGAATGTGACGAGGCATGTGGATAGTACAGTCGTGGAAAAAAAAGTAAACACCCCCTACTAACTCCTCAACAAATTATCGTCGAAGAAAGTTACTGGCACCGAGCGATTGGAAATAAAGTCTACTTTTAAATGATGTATATAAAATTTTCTTAGGGGACCATCTACATATTAAAATGAACCATAACTTATTTTTTTTTCAATGGCAATACCGAATTCTGTCAGCATAAATGAACTCTACACCCTTCAATTAGCCTAAAAACAAATTTTTATGCAATTCGTACCATAAGTTTCCGAGAAATTAATTATGTGAAAACGAGCGTATTTTAAGGACTGTATCCAAATTGAAGTTCGTTACTCGATTGTTAACCGAGAGAGCCAGCTTCTTGATCAAGGCACCTTATGAAGTCTGTTAGATAACAGGACAACAGAAGAAATTTCAAAATATCTACTCACTTCTATCATAGACGGGCCCTTAAACCATCATTTTGCCGTTCTTTAAGCTTAATTTTAAAATTTTTTGGAAGAAAAATGTGAAATTTCGGATTTTCATAAAGCAGGACTTAATAAATCTAAATCCATAAAAAAAATTGTACGTTGCAATTCATAATTTTTTCGAATATTAATTTCATAGTTGTGTCGTCTAGTTGCAAAACCGGCCAACTCCTCAAAAATTGAAAATGTGTGTTTTCAGTTTTTTTAGTTCTAAGTAAAGGTTTCTTTCATCTGGAAACGATAAACCATGCAAAAACCTGTTAATCCCTGTGTTATATGCGTTTGAAAATCACGATGTGGTGCAAAAGTGGCCAAATCCTTCAGCCGGTGAGTTTCAAAACCGGCCATCTCCATATCCGCTAGCTGACGCTTCTGCTCGTCCCCACAATAACTTCTGGCTTGTTGTTTAGATTAACGTTATCATGTTTTCTCTCACATGTGACTGCTCTCCCTTAGTGCATACAAATTTTCTAATAATTTAGCTTCGTGTTTTCTCCGACTATGGAAGTGTTTCTGGAAGAAGTGTCTACTAATCAACCAAGGAAGCGGCAAAGTGGATCTACGACGTGGCAAAGGAGAAAACCCCAAATTCAAAGGTAATGTACACCTTTTGATAACCAGGGATGATTTATCATTTTTTGACGCCCTAGGCCAAAATACTTTTCCGCCCCCCCCCCCCCTTCATAAAACTGTAAGTGAATTTTCTTTGACAAATTTAAGAATTTTTTAATCTATTTAATGAATTAATAATACATTTCAATTTTGCTTTATAAATTTTAGTATTTTGAGGATTGTAGATTGGAAATGAATGGGCTTTTGCTACACTTAAAATCTGAGAGAATTTTGTGTTGGTGCATCGAGAAGTAGAAAAATTGTTTTAAATGTAATTATTACAAATTCATTTTTTATTTAACACTTTTCGTTAAAATTTTAACTTGTTCTTTTTTCATTAAATTTAAAAACTTTAAGCGAACCCTACCTAATGTAAGCCCCTTGGCCATAACCTAAGTTGCCTTATAGGTAATCCACCCTGGGGATGATATAATACATAATTAATTGATAACATAATAACATCATAGTTAGCATATTTTGATTAATTAATTATCATGATGCCATAATATTTTATTAATCTAATAACTTGCCTACGTTGATTCAATATTCTTTTATACCTCCAGACCGTGTTTCACCTCAAATTGAAAGGAGATTGAAGAAAATCGAGTTCCTCATTCAGCCCGCAAAGTATGAAGAAATTTTATCTGAATATGGAACAGTTTTCAAGTCTGGAAGAAGACTAGCAATTTCTTCCCCAAACCACCTGCACTGTGACATTTCAAATTTGCTCCTACGGAAAAATATAACAAATATAAAAATAAGCTGTTGGTGCAAGGGGAGGTCTTCTACAAATCTGAGGTAGAAGTCAGAAAGTCTGTTGTCAAGAGTAAGAGAAGTATTATGAACAGCAAGCTCGAGGACGTGGCTCCGGATACCGTGGTGAAGCCTCTAAAACTTCGGGATGTCCAAAACTTACTGAAGAAACATTTCGGACCAAATTGGGATGCTGGCAAGCGGTTATTATTATTATTTTTTTTTTACAAAAATATATTGGCATCAGCTGCTTAAAAAGCAGAAAGCAAAGATGATGAAGAAAAAGACGTATGGATGGACCATCATGACGAAATTTGTGAGACTATCGAAAACGATGAGACCACTAAAGTTTGAAATTGTATACAGATGAACATAGTATGATTTTTGTTTAAGTTTTTTAAAATTTAATAATTTTATTTAAAATAATATCATGTCATTTAAATCATTTGTTTAGTGACATTTAAATCAGTTTTAACAGCTAGACAGTTAGTTTTAACTGTTAGTCAGTTTTAACAATCAGTAACTGTGTAAAAGTCGTTTTACGTTAATAACTTTCCTAAAGTTCTTTTTGTTAAATAACATTAAGTTGAACAAAACATTTTTGTGTATTTGCAACCCCTAAAAACCCAATGTCAGATTAAATTCAGCAAAAATTAATTTATGGTTTGTTGCAAAACCGGCCAACTCCAAAGTAAGTTGCAAATGCGGCCAAATCCAAAACAAAGACCTAAATAACCCCTGCCCTTCATGTGCCCCTGCCACCTTATTTCGTGTTTTCAAATATACTGCCCTAATGACTATAAAACTGAAGAGTTTTGGTTCCAAACTTTATTTGGCTAAGTGTGGTAAAAAATCACCTTTTTCTCAAAATTTTATTTTTTGGAGATGGCCGGTTTTGCAACTAGACAACACAATTCATAATTCATATCATAAAATTATAAAAATTGCAAATTCAGCGTATTTATGTTTGGGCACATTAACATTATTGCTACACAAAAAATTAGCACATTAGGAGCATAATTTCAGGAGATACAAATAAAACTATGAAAATGTAATTTAACATTAGAAGCTCCAAATTTTGAATGTTTATAATTCAAAAACTTATCTTTCAAATGACTTTAAATCTGGTGTGTAGGCATTGTTTGAACCGAAGATTTGAAATATCTCGTTAAAATTGGGTATTGCTGCTTGAAAAAATGAAGTTTGGGTTCGTTTTAATATGTAGATGGCCCCCTAAGCAAACTTTATATACATCATTTAAAAGTAGACTTTATTTCCAATCGTTCGGTACAAGTAACTTCCGCCTACGATAATTTGTTAAAGACTTAGTAGGGGGTGTTTACTTTTTTTTTTCCACGACTGTACATATTTTTACCTCACATAATATATGTTTTTTCATTTTATATGTCAAAGTAATAGATTAGATTTTTCTCTGAAATGATTAAATTTGTAAAAAGTTTGAAGATGGAAAAGTTTTGTAAAAGGTCTATTTTTAATGCAAAGAATTTTGTAAAGGGTCCTGTTTGAAGGCGAAAATTTTTGTGAAGGGTCCTGTTTTGAGGAGAACAATTTTGTGAAGGATCGTGTTTTGAGATGAAAAATTTTGTGAAAGCTTCTTTAAAGAACCCAATTTCTTTCTAAACAGATCCCTGTATGCTATCTGAAACAAAATGAGAATAATAATTTACAATAAAATGGTCTGAGTTCTGTTCCTCGAAATTTATTTTTTGCTTACATAACAGTTTCTTCCAATTACGTTTACAACTGTATTATAAACGAGTGCATGAAAAAAAAGCTCAAATAACTGAATGACTCAAATGTAAAGCATGGTAACTTATATTTATTGACTTTTTCATGTAAACTTGTTTACCTGCATTCCCAAACCTTTTTAAACATACGGGGTTTACTTTTAACTCAATATATGCCATAATAATAATCAAAGATAAATTTAGATATATATTTTAATAACTAAGACTGTTTGTATATAAGTCCAATAAAATAAAATATATCAGTACAATGTTTAGTTTTTTTTTTAATATGTTGTTAACGAAAAAATTAATATATATTAATTTCATGCTTATTGTCTATCCTCGCTTTATTAATTTGAAATATTAGAACGAGGGAAATGCAAAAATAAACAAATAAATAAAAACCAAAACTGCATTTAAATGTTTTCAAAAATGTCTTAGAACGCTTTTGCCATTTTTTGCATCTAGTATTGCAGGCGGTATTCTCTAAAAATACTATTGCTAATCCTTTCTAACATTATCCCCCCCCCCCCCCCTCCATTCAATCTTTGACGTAATTATACATCAGCAAGTTCGTATCCGCGATTTCAAATGAAAAAGAAAAATACCTGTGCTAATAATGTATATTTAGTTCTAAAATTATAAATACAATGCAAGAATTTAACCAGTTTATAATAAGAGTTCTTTTTTTCTTTTTTCAGGCGTACGTCAATACCCTGTTGAAAAAGAAAAATCGTTCATCGATATTTTGCATGAGAGGGAAATGAGCTTGTTATACGGAACTCCAGGAGAAGAAGATCCCAATTCCAAATACGATAGGCCGTATATTGGAGGTGTTTTTGATCATGAAAAGACAAAAGAAGAGGAAAAGGTGAAGGGAAAAGAGGAGAAAAAGATGAAGAAGAAGAAAGGGAAAAGGGTAAATGGTAAAGAGAAAAGAAGAGGAGCTTAAAATGAAAGAGAAAGAAGAAAAAATATGAGTTGGGACGAAGTGATTCAGGACTAGCCATGTAATGCCAATACTGAAATAATGTTTAATATAAACATAATAGTTTCACTTTTAAGCATGTTTTCATTTTCTGCCATTGACTTTCAAGGCAAATCTTGTGCATATTTATCACGTTTTCATGCACATATTATTGTTTTATTTACTATTGTAATTTATTCTTTTATTATTGTAATATATCAAACTTTCCTTTTTTTTATTGTAATATATTAAACATTTAACATTCTCTGTAAAATTTGTATAAAACATTTATGATTGATTAAGTATTTATATTTGGTATGTTTCTGTTTTTCTCTTTTTTAATGTCCCTTATCAACAATAGAATCATACTTCACACGACAATCTGTAAAAAAGTCTTTTTTTCTGTCTTGAGAACTAAAATAGGTTGAACCTCATCATATCGAGGATGAAAGGTTCTCAACATTTTTTCCTCATAATTATAGTTCTTCCTACAAGAGATTTTCTGTAATGAAACATAAGAAAAAAAATTAAATATAATAAAATACTTAAATAAAAATCCATTTATTTTACTATCAACAACAGAATAATTTTTCTCATATAGACAATATTACATTTTTAGATTAACAAGATGAAATTAAATTTTGACATTTGTCTGAAGGGGACTTAAGGCTCTTAAAATGTCAAAAAATGAATAAAATTGACTATTTTTAACATTTTATATCTAAAAAATATTACAAACACACATGTTTTAAAGGCAGTCATAAATACATCCTTTTTTTCAGGTCATAATGGATAATAAGTTCTATTTATTTAATTTATTTTTTAATTAATTAATTAATTAATGTTTATATGATGATTTTTTTATATAGTATTGTTTTGGTGCAAAACTGTATTTTGCTTACATAAAATGTTCAAAATTTTAGCAATATATCACCAAAAAAAAAATGTTTTTCAAAAAAAAAAAAATCAATATTTAGCCAGTATTTTTCGACAGTAATTCCTGTCTCATTTAATGCCCATATTACACTTAAATTTTCTTATACCCATATTTCAGGCATTATAGTAGCCATCAGTATAGACACTTTTACCACATTTGTTTAACATTAATATATAAAGATTCATGACACTTAATTTTCATTTTAAAAAATCTTTTATCTTTCGTTTTGTACATATTAAAATCGACAATTGCAATTTACATTAATTATTAATTATAATTTACAATATGGGTATAAGAAAATTAAAAAAAAAAAATCAAATTTCAGATTTGCTTTAAAGATCATAATATATGCTAAATATCCTGAAAATTTCATAAAAAAATTACCGATTATTTTTTCATTTACCTTCCGTGCAATCCCTCAATATCAAATTTTGAAAAAAATGACTCTAAAATTCGCTTTTTAAAAATATTCCATATTTAACAACTGTTAATAGTGCCATTTATTATTTTTTTAACTGTTCAGAAATGATTAAACATTATTTTTTATTTATTATTATTATTATTATTTGAAAAATTGAGTTTTTTGAAGGTATTTTGGTCTTTGGAGAATCAGAAAGTTTGAGGGAAAAAAAAAAGACTGAAGTTTGATTGTGATTCAGGAATACTTCTTTTATAATTTATTATAAGTTTTATAGAAATAAAAAAGGGTTGTTAAATTGTAAAAAAAATCATTGGCAAAAGTTTTGATATTTTACAATAAATATAACCTTCAGACATATTCTTTATACTACGTATTAAACTGGCCTTTGATTACATATGAAAAAAAAATTTAATTAAACAAAAAGTTATACAAAAAAAATCAGAAGTTATACTTCAAAATCCTTAAAAGTTGATAAGATTTTTTGTTATACCTGGAAAAACATTTTCTATTTCCTTTTTCAGGCATAGTTTGCAGAGAATTTAATTTGTTTCATTAAAAAAAGAACACAAAAGACGCATGTAAATCGGTTATTTTCTTTTCTTGAAAAGTTACCGTACAAAAACCCGCTGAAAAGCAGTATTTCGAGGAAATTGAGTTTAAATTTTTGCCTTCGCAGTTACCGCGCCTCAACGCTTACGTCTCGCACAACCGTAACTTCAGATATTTTCCTATCAGACTAATCTAAGGCATTCCTAAAGATTCAAGCATTATAAAATAACAGTAATAATAATAATAATAAACACTTTTTTTTTTTTTTTTGTCATTTCAAACTTTCCTGTTAATCCAGGCAATAGAGACCGTATAGGGGCTCTACCTAGCAAAATTCATGGTAGTTCTAGAAAAAGGCTTACTATATGTTTTTTGGGTTGCTGAATCCGATTTTGTAACTTCCCACCAAAATTTCCCCCGGCAATTCCCCCAAATTTTGGTAAAAAGCCCCCCAAAAAGGTTTTTATTAAAAAAATCAATTTTTTTATTGTTTTAGGGGAAAAGTATCTAGAAATTCAGAAAGTAGACAAAATTATCAACAAATTAGATAGATGACGTTATGACTTAGGATGAAGGGGAAGGGGGTATCTGCCTTGGAACATGCGCGCGGTGCTGCGTGGACTAAGTTGCGCAATTCCACTTAACCACTCACACGTTTACATTCGCCCTCCCATCTCCCCTCCAAACTTTCCTTATAAGGTTTACTTTAAGTTTTTTGGGTCGCTGAATCCCAATTTTTAACATCCCCCAAATTTCCCCCCCAACACACACACACACACACACAAATAGTTGTTTTTAACTTAAATTTCTTCTTGTTTTAGGGGAAAAGCATTACGAAATTCAGAAACTAGAGAAAATTTGCAACAAATAGGATACATGACATTATGACGTAGGATGAACGGGAGGGGGAGGGCCGCCTCTGAACATGCACGGCGGCGTTACGTGCACTAAGTTATGAAGTCCAGGCAATAGGAGATTTTACCTGGAAAAATTAATACTAGTTCTGGATTTCGTCTCACTTTATGTTTCTTGGATCGCTGAATTCGAATTTGTAACTTCCCACCAAAATTTTACCCGGCAACCCCCCCCCCCCCCAAAAAAAGGGCGCGGGGAATGTTCCGAGGCAGCCCCTCTCTCCCGTTTATCCTACGTCATAATGTCATATATCCTATTTGTTACAAATTTTGTGTAGTTTCTGAATTTCGTAATGCTTTTCCCCTAAACCAATAAGAAATTTAAGTTAATAACAACAATTTAGGGGGGGCATTCCACGTCAAATCAGGCAGTAAAATATCAATATGTAACCCACCATCACAGATTTTAATGAAACTGCGTGTGTTTGTTCTTACTATTAAGATATGATCACCAGTAATTTTTTTTGCTCCTTGGTGAAATAGTTTCTGAGAAAAAAATTGTCAAAATTTTGAAAAACTGCCGTCAATTGGCATTCTTGATAGCTCGGTTTTCAAATGTAGCATGTCATATATATAATCATATTTCAATATCTACTCTACAAATCATCTTCAAATAATTTATGCACAATATTTAGGGTACGCAGCTTATGAAAAAAATATATTGTTACGCTTATAACATTTTAAGTGTGTCTAAAAAAATATTTAAACTTTGAAGTCGTGAATTTTTTATGAAAAATAATGCATTAACAAAAAAAGCATTATCAACAAAATGCGGTATTTTTATTAAATTTATTTTTCATGGGAGATATACTTAAAGGTGTCTTTTACCTGATTCTGAAATAAAAATAGTGGGATTTTGGGTGTTTTTGGTAGTATTTCCTATTTAAAAATATTTTGAGGTGCATTTCATATCAAATCAAGCAGAGTCATTCCATGTCAGTTCCCCTAAGCCATTTAATCACTATCACAAATTTCAATGAAATTGGGTTTGTTTATAGCTTATTTTAAGACGTAATCACCTTTAATTTTCTTGATCCTAAGTAAAATATTTTTTAAGATAAAAAATATCAAAATTTTGAAAAATTGTTTTAAATTTTTTTAATGACAGTTCGATATTCAAAACTACATTAAAAAAAAAAAAAAAAAAAAAAAGTCATTTCAATATAAAATCACTAAATAGGTTTCAAATAATGTATATGTGACAAATAATGTAGGCTGATTATTATTTCTTGTTTTTTATCATGTTTAAACACTAAGAGTGTCTTTTATCTTATGAATTTTTAAAATCAAGATTTTTGTCAAAAATAATGTGTTAATCAAAAATTTATTATTAACCGAAGGCAGGGTGTTATTGCTTTTTTTTAACTGTACGTAAAAATATCTTTTAAATGGTTATAAAATAAAAATAGTGAACATATGAGAAAAAATTATCAAAATTTTGGAAAAAGGCCACGAGTTGCCATTAATGATTGTTCAATTTTCAAAGGCCTCATTTTATATATAAAATCATATTTCAATAACTAATAAAGAAATCTTCTTCGAATAATTTGAGCAAGGTAAATAAAGTATGTAGATTATGAAAAAAATATTGCTGTAATGTTAAAAAATATTTAAATGTGTCTAAAAAATTGTATAATCTTTGAAATCAAAAATATTTTACAAAAAATAATGAAATTATTAAAAAATCTTTATCAATCAGAGGTGGAGTTTCTATGACTATTTTTTTAATTTTAAATTGTACATAATACTACATTATAACTGGATCTGAAATAAAAATAGTGGGATTTTGGTTGGTTTTAGTAGTATTTAAATCATATTTAAAATTATCAATATTTTCAAATGTAAAACCTATCCAATGTATCATCCCTGGAAATATTTTTATTTATACATTTATTTTTTTTTTCAAATTATCTTTTATGTTCGTATCTTAAGAAAAAAAATAAACAATATTGTTTTTTAGTAAAACTTCTAGGGAGAAGAGCAATTATCCCTTTCCAAAAAAGAGAAAAATCACTATCTCCTCACCGCCCAATAGAAATTTTCAAAATGACAGTCCTAATCTTTAAACTCATATTTGGCTGTTAATATTGAAAAATTAGCATTGAGCTGCTAATATTGAAAAAAAAACCAAATTTCACTCTGTTGAAGAAACTTTTGACGTATTGTGCTTTAAATATATGCAAAAAATGCATAATCCATTATATTTATATCTTTCAAATAACTATATCTAAAAAAATATTTAAAACTTAATGAGTTGCACTTTTGTAACTTTATTCAGTTTCTAATGATATGAACCGTAATTTCGGGTGTATAGCCCGCAGATCAAACAATTCAGTTTGGACCCAGAAATTTTATTCAGTATTTGAAGACCAATATTTACTGTGATCTAAAAAGTTACATTTTATTTTTTTAAATTTCTGGGTCGAAACACGATTGTATGATCCGCGGGCTATACACCGGAAATTACGGTAATTTGATTTATTTCATCACAATATTGCTGAAAGATGGATTTTCAACATATATATGTGTGTATATATATCCCTGTTCTCAAACAAATTATTTAAAAATTATTCATTTATGTTTAATAAAGCATATATATATTGTTTATACACTTACAGAAAATACACATAGCAAATTTTATGATATTATGTCAATAATGTCTAAAAGTAAAGAACTTATCTAATAGTATGTAACGAAAAATTTAACATCTGGTGTAATGACAACAAAATTTTAATTGTTTTACTTAATTTGGATGAATGAAAAAAGCTTACATGTTTATATTTTATTGAAGTACAGGTGAAAATGTCACAAAGACATACCTCAACAACCACTGAGTATGTCACATTCACGCTACAGATGATTTTTTTTTTCTTTTGATCTTTCGGGTTTGATTTCAGATGGTAATGAATTAATTAGTTTTGTTAGAAGTGTCATTGCAGTCAGCATATTAGGCTCACTATTTTTTTTATATATAATTTGTTTTGATTGACTCGATGAACAACAATATTTAAAGGGACCATTTCATGACTTTTCAATTAAAAGCTGATTTATAAATTCATCATGTTGTTTAGTTATTATTATCGTCTTAAGATAATAAGTTGATATTAAAATTTTTAAATGCAGTTTATTTATTATTTGAACAGTTGAAAGTATTTTTCAATAAGAATGCGGGCTGTTGATTTTAAGTCGGCTGTTGAGCAATGTAGTGTTGGTAAAGGAACTGGTACTATTTAATTTAATTTTTATTGCCGTAAATAATATTTGTTATTTTATTATTGTATGTATTATATTTAAGCAAGAGTAGAAATACACGATGTCGTAGTCATTTTAGTACATCTTAGCATGAAAAGCTTCAATATTTATCATTAAACATTCACATTTTATAAAAATTTTGTTAAAATTGCTCATATTTTCACTATTTTTATTTTATAACTATTGAAAAGATATTTTTACGTACAATTAAAAAAAGTAATAACAGCCTGCCTTCGGTTAATAATAAATTTTTGATTAACACATTATTTTTCACAAAATTCTTGATTTTAAGAATTCACAAGATTAAACACACTCTTAGCATTTAAACATGACAAACAACAATAAATAATAATCTGCCTACATTATTTGTCACATACACATTATTTGAAACTTATTTAGTGATTTTATATTGAAATGACTTTTTTTTTATGCAGTCTTTGAATATAGATCTGCCATTAAAAACATTTTTAAAAAAATTTCAAAATTTAGATATTTTTTTTATCTTAAAAAATATTTTACTTGTAATCACCTTTAATTTCCTTGATCCTGTCTTAAAATGAGCTATAAACATACCCAGTTTCATTGAAATTTGTGACAGTGAATTAAATATCTTAGGCGAACTGACATGGAATGACTCTGCTTGATTTGATTTGAAATACGCCTTAAAATATTTTGAAATATGAAATACTACTAAAAACACCCAAAATCCCACTACTTTTATTTCAGAATCAGGTAAAGGACACCTTTAAGTATATCCCCCACAAAAAATAAATTTAATAAAAATACCGCCTTTTGTTAATAATGCTATTTTAGGTAATGCATTATTTTTCATAAAAAAATCACTACTTCAAAGATTAAACATTTTTTTAGACACACTTAAAATGTTATATAAGCGTAACACTATTTTTTTTCATAAAATACGTACCCTATATATTATGCATAAATTATTTGAAGATGATTTGTGGAATAGATATTGAAATATGATCATATTTATGTCATGCTACATTTGAAAATCAAGCAGTCAAGAATGCCAACTGATGGCAGTTTTCAAAATTTTGACAATTTTTTTCTCAGAAACTATTTGACCAAGGAGTGAAAAAAAAAATACTGGGAATCATATATTAATAAAAGGAACAAACACATGCAGTTTCATCAAAATCTGTGATGGTGGGTTACATGCCTGCCTGAACTGACATGGAATGACCCAGGGGTGTTTTCGGGGAAAATTTTTGGGGGGTACGTTAAAAATTCGGATTCAGCGACCCAAAAAACTTAACGTAAACCTTATAAGGAAAGTTTGGAGGGGAGATGGTAGGGCGAATGTAAACGTGTGAGTATTTAAGTGGAATTGCGCAACTTAGTCCACGAAGCACCGCGCGCATGTTCCGAGGCAGATCCCCGATCCCCTTCATCCTAAGTCATAACGTCATATATCTAATTTGTTGCACAATCTGTCTACTTTCTGAATTTCTAGATATTTTTCCCCTAAAACAATAAAAAAATTTATTCTTTTAATAAAAACCTTTTTCGGGGGCTTTTTAACAAAATTTGGGGGGGGGGGGGGATTGCCGGAGGACATTTTGGTGGGAAAATACAAATTCGGATTCAGCGACCCCAAAAACATAAAGTAAGCCGATTTCCAGAACTACCATTAATTTTGCTAGGTAAAATTCCCTATTGCCTGGACTATGTCCACTTAAGGCTGTTCTCATCTGTTCTGTTCAACAGGCACAAAACGTTTTGACACATATGCAAATTCATTTTTTAACGGAAAGATATAAAATTGGAGGGCTGGCTAAGGAAGCGATTTGGAATAGAGCTGTGTTTTCCCTTTTTTTTTTTTTTAAATAAATAAATTACCTATTGAGTTATAAGCGATTTTTATCACGTGACGCGATATTTTTCTCCCTTCGCTGACTGGTTTTTCTGCTTTCGTCGGAAACTTCGGTTCAAAACGTCCACTTTGACACTATCTTCTGAAAGATCTATTGCGCTTGCAAAAAAACGGAAAAAACAGCTCCATTATATAGTTTCTGAACAGAAACACCTGCTAGTTTTATGCATTTCCGAGCAAAAATAAATTAAAACTTATGTCATAGATTTATGTCATAATTACTGTTATCCTATTTTCAGACAATAGATCTTGAAAAATCATGCTAGAGTTATTTTTCGGAAATCCGAGGAAACGTGGTACGAAAATATAATTTAAGGCTGTTCTCAACTGCTCTGCTCAACAAGCGCAAAACGGTTTGACACATTTACAAATTCATTTCCTAACGGAAATATATAAAAGTGAAAACCTGACTAAGGAAACAGTGTAGAATTGGATTGTATTTTCCATTTTTTGATCAATAAATTACTTATTGAGTTGTAAACGATTTTGATCACGTGACAAAGACGTTTTTCGCCCTCCCTTGACTGGTTATTTTTCTTTCGTCGGAAACTTCGGTTCAAAACGTCCACTTTGACACTATCTTCTGAAAGATGTATTGCGCTTGCAAAAAAACGGAAAAAACAGCTCCATTATATAGTTTCTGAACAGAAACACCTGCTAGTTTTATGCATTTCCGAGCAAAAATAAATTAAAACTTATGTCATAGATTTATGTCATAATTACTGTTATCCTATTTTCAGACAATAGATCTTGAAAAATCATGCTAGAGTTATTTTTCGGAAATCCGAGGAAACGTGGTACGAAAATATAATTTAAGGCTGTTCTCAACTGCTCTGCTCAACAAGCGCAAAACGGTTTGACACATTTACAAATTCATTTCCTAACGGAAATATATAAAAGTGAAAACCTGACTAAGGAAACAGTGTAGAATTGGATTGTATTTTCCATTTTTTGATCAATAAATTACTTATTGAGTTGTAAACGATTTTGATCACGTGACAAAGACGTTTTTCGCCCTCCCTTGACTGGTTATTTTTCTTTCGTCGGAAACTTCGGTTCAAAACGTCCACTTTGACACTATCTTCTGAAAGATCTATTGCGCTTGCAAAAAAACGGAAAAAACAGCTCCATTATATAGTTTCTGAACAGAAACACCTGCTAGTTTTATGCATTTCCGAGCAAAAATAAATTAAAACTTATGTCATAGATTTATGTCATAATTACTGTTATCCTATTTTCAGACAATAGATCTTGAAAAATCATGCTAGAGTTATTTTTCGGAAATCCGAGGAAACGTGGTACGAAAATATAATTTAAGGCTGTTCTCAACTGCTCTGCTCAACAAGCGCAAAACGGTTTGACACATTTACAAATTCATTTCCTAACGGAAATATATAAAAGTGAAAACCTGACTAAGGAAACAGTGTAGAATTGGATTGTATTTTCCATTTTTTGATCAATAAATTACTTATTGAGTTGTAAACGATTTTGATCACGTGACAAAGACGTTTTTCGCCCTCCCTTGACTGGTTATTTTTCTTTCGTCGGAAACTTCGGTTCAAAACGTCCACTTTGACACTATCTTCTGAAAGATCTATTGCGCTTGCAAAAAAACGGAAAAAACAGCTCCATTATATAGTTTCTGAACAGAAACACCTGCTAGTTTTATGCATTTCCGAGCAAAAATAAATTAAAACTTATGTCATAGATTTATGTCATAATTACTGTTATCCTATTTTCAGACAATAGATCTTGAAAAATCATGCTAGAGTTATTTTTCGGAAATCCGAGGAAACGTGGTACGAAAATATAATTTAAGGCTGTTCTCAACTGCTCTGCTCAACAAGCGCAAAACGGTTTGACACATTTACAAATTCATTTCCTAACGGAAATATATAAAAGTGAAAACCTGACTAAGGAAACAGTGTAGAATTGGATTGTATTTTCCATTTTTTGATCAATAAATTACTTATTGAGTTGTAAACGATTTTGATCACGTGACAAAGACGTTTTTCGCCCTCCCTTGACTGGTTATTTTTCTTTCGTCGGAAACTTCGGTTCAAAACGTCCACTTTGACACTATCTTCTGAAAGATCTATTGCGCTTGCAAAAAAACGGAAAAAACAGCTCCATTATATAGTTTCTGAACAGAAACACCTGCTAGTTTTATGCATTTCCGAGCAAAAATAAATTAAAACTTATGTCATAGATTTATGTCATAATTACTGTTATCCTATTTTCAGACAATAGATCTTGAAAAATCATGCTAGAGTTATTTTTCGGAAATCCGAGGAAACGTGGTACGAAAATATAATTTAAGGCTGTTCTCAACTGCTCTGCTCAACAAGCGCAAAACGGTTTGACACATTTACAAATTCATTTCCTAACGGAAATATATAAAAGTGAAAACCTGACTAAGGAAACAGTGTAGAATTGGATTGTATTTTCCATTTTTTGATCAATAAATTACTTATTGAGTTGTAAACGATTTTGATCACGTGACAAAGACGTTTTTCGCCCTCCCTTGACTGGTTATTTTTCTTTCGTCGGAAACTTCGGTTCAAAACGTCCACTTTGACACTATCTTCTGAAAGATCTATTGCGCTTGCAAAAAAACGGAAAAAACAGCTCCATTATATAGTTTCTGAACAGAAACACCTGCTAGTTTTATGCATTTCCGAGCAAAAATAAATTAAAACTTATGTCATAGATTTATGTCATAATTACTGTTATCCTATTTTCAGACAATAGATCTTGAAAAATCATGCTAGAGTTATTTTTCGGAAATCCGAGGAAACGTGGTACGAAAATATAATTTAAGGCTGTTCTCAACTGCTCTGCTCAACAAGCGCAAAACGGTTTGACACATTTACAAATTCATTTCCTAACGGAAATATATAAAAGTGAAAACCTGACTAAGGAAACAGTGTAGAATTGGATTGTATTTTCCATTTTTTGATCAATAAATTACTTATTGAGTTGTAAACGATTTTGATCACGTGACAAAGACGTTTTTCGCCCTCCCTTGACTGGTTATTTTTCTTTCGCGCTGAAATTCGGTTCAAAACGCCCACTTTGACACTATTTTCTGAAAGATCTACTGTATTTGCAAAAAAACGAGAAAAACAGGTTGATTACATAGTTTCTGAACAACACCTGCTAATTTCATGCATTTCCGAACAAAAATAAATTAAAACTTATGTCATAAATTTGCCTTTTTGAATTTGAAAACGGCCTTGAAGATGCAAGCCTTATAAAATAACAGTAATAATAATAAAACTTTCTTTTTCTTTTGTCATTTCAAACTTTCCTGGGTCTCTTAAACTTTATACTATTTCATTTTACCTGCAGCTGGTTTTCCGAATCATTGTCGTGCTATAAAGGAGTAACTAGTTTTACAGTTATGGGAGGAGTTCAAAAATATGTCAGACTTGTTATCAGCCAGGACGTAATTTTCCCTCTCAAATCCTAAACCTATGGACTTGGAATGCATCCGTATATTTTGAATTTCTCCCCAGAAAAATAGTTTTTTTTACGTTATGTTTTCTTTATTCTCTTCCTGGAGGATATTTCATTCTTTTTTTATTTGCCAAAATGTTTCTAATATATATATATATATATATATATATATATATATATATATATATTATTTTATATTTTAAGTCTTGAAGTGTAACTGAAGCAAGCGAGTAAGATTTTAACACTTTAAATAAAACTAACAATGCATTTTAAAAATATTTTGTCCAAGAAAAAAAAAAAAAAAAAAAAAAAAAAAAAAAAAAAAAAAAACTCCTTCAAGAAGAGCACACAGGAAACAGAAAAAAAAAATAATAATCTTTTGTAAGGTGAAATTTGAAAAAATACGAATGCATTCCAAGCCCATGGATTTTGCATTAGAGAAAAGAATTTCCAGCCTGACTGATGAGGAGCCTTAAGGCCATTCTCAAATCCAAAGGGAAACTTTATGACACAAGTTCTAATTCACTTTTGTTCGGAAACGCAAGAAATTGGCAGGTCCTGTTATTCAGAAACTATGTAATCGAAAGACGTTTCCCATTTAAAGGTAAATGTAAAAGATTTTTCAGAAAATACCGTCAAATTTGGCTTTTTGAACCGAATTTCAGGACCGAAGGAGAAAATCCAGCCGGAAAGAGGAGAAAAACGTGTTGTCACGTGATCAAAATTGCTTATAACTCGATTTAACATTAAACTTGATAAATAAATATGTCTAAGTAATTTATTTATCAAATAATGAAAAACGCATTTGGATTCCAAATCACTTCCTATAGGGGGCTACAAACTGTCAGACATTCTGGAAAACTGTCGAGCAGAAAATTGGTGTAACAGCTAAGTATTACTAAATAAATATTACAACTAGAATAAAAATTTTGTTGCCTAGTTATTCCTCAGATTATAAAAATTGCCCTGAACCTAAGTAAATTTGTATTTAAAGCATTTTCATATTTTTAATGCAAAGTTGTATTTAGCTAATACAAAAATTTGAAAATTTTAACAGTATAATCACCTAAAAAATATTTTTTTGAACAATAAAAAGGAAATTTTATGTTTAGTTTATACAGACTAACATGAAACATATGTTTTGAAAATTTCATGAAAAACTATTCAGAAATTTTTTGAGATATCCTGTGCGTTATGCCTAAAACGTCATTTGAAGAAAATGACTTCAAAGTTTGGAAACGCCGCTTCAGCTCTTGAGTGGGTATAATTCTAAAATGTATAAACTTCTGTTCTAATGGGAATTTCAAGAAAACAATTACATCAAAACATTTAGAAAAGATAGGGGGTTAATATCTAATAAATTAAAATTTCCAAAATTTTGAAGCTTTAAGAATCCTGAAACCCCTTAAATATGTATTAGTAAATGTGTCAGAAAGTTTCGCGCTTGTTGTGCAATTGAGAACTGCCTTCAAAGGCCGTATTGTCAGCAATCTGAATTTTTAGAAGTCCAAATTTTTAAAAGCCTGAATATTTAAAAATAGGATTTCTAAATTCGTAAGGTTTGTTTTTACACATAGTCTTTAAAATATAAATCCTGACGTTTATAATTCCTTATTTTTAAATATTTAAATCATTTAAAAATGAAATTTATATTTTCAAGCCTATTTAATATTTTAATAATCACAGCATCTTTTTATTTTATCCTCTCTTTGAAAAATCTTTAAAATGTAACATTGTCTATATAAATATTGAGTTTCTTATCCCTTAAGAGTTTCGTTTCCTGATATATGTATGAGGACGTGAGTTTCAAAACTCATCTTATCCAATATTTAAAAAATCGAGTTTCCTCTATCAGTCTTTTCTATTGGTGAATTTGCATCGAAAAAAACCTATAATCTGAAAAAAAAAAAAAAAAAAAAAAAAAAAAAAAAAAAAAAACTAGTTTTATCGCGTATTTCTGGCATTGTAAAATCTTGGTTTACAGTGAAAACCAATGGACGCACTCAGAAGTTTTTCGCGACATTATACATACAGGGTGCAATATGTTATCTATCGCCGGCCTTTAATTTCTCAACCGTTGATCGTAGACATATAATTCCAATTACAAAAACATTTCAAATGAGGTAAATATTCATGTTGTGGCATTATTTAAAGTAAAAAATAAATTTGATAAAAATTACGAAAACTAACTTTTTATACGGTCCTCCAGTCCCTATAGTTATATTTAGTAAAAGTTTACACATATTATAACACACATAACACAAAAAGTTTGACATCTGTACTACAAAAATAGACACAGTTATTAAATTTCAAAGTTTGAGATTTTGCATATGATTTTATGATATTATTATGATGAGCGGCCCATCTTCGTAAGCAAGATTCCCAGGTGCCCAGCCACGTCCCGAATGAAAGACTCTCTAGCGAAAGCCAGATTGAAAAAAAAAAATCAAAAATTGAAACCGGACAAATTTAAAAGGGAAATTACACAAATTAAACACATCGAAAAGCGGGAAGGGTTGGGCTCGGGGCGATGAAGCTACCGAACGACTCCTAGCTACTTCTAGCTTATTATTAGTCTCCGCGGTGGTTGGGGGGGGGGGGGGGGTCAACCGCCGCGGCGAGCGGCCCATCTTCGTCCGCAACCCTTTATTCTTCTACTCTACTTCGACTCTTTTCCGGAAGCAAGATTCCCAGGTGCCCAGCCAGGTCCCGAATGAAAGACTCTCTAGCGAAAGCCAGATTGAAAAAAAAAAAAAATCAAAAATTGAAACCGGACAAATTTAAAAGGGAAATTACACAAATTAAACACACCGAAAAGCGGGAAGGGTTGGGCTCGGGGCGATGAAGCTACCGAACGACCCCTAGCTACTTCTAGCTTATTATTCGAACATTGGGGGATCAATTACTAAAAAAAAAAGTAAAAGAAGAATTAAAGTAATTCGAGATCAAAATCAGGGTGCAATGTCCTTTGTACGACAAAACCGCCTTTAGTCGGTATCGTCGGTACGTTTGAATGTTGTTCGACTGATAAAAGTTACCTCAAATTTTTAGAAGAAATAACCCTATTTGTTGATTCCCCTATTTTGGCGATACCGGCTGAAGGTGGTTTCACCGTAAAAAGTACAGTTGTGGAAAAAAAAAAGTAAACACCCCCTACTAACTCCGCAACAAATTATCGTAGAAGAAAGTTAATGGTACCGAACGATTGGACGTAAAGTCTACTTTTAAATGATGTATATAAAATTTATTTAGCGGGGCTTCTACATATTAAAACGAACCATAACTTCATTTCTTTCAATAGCAATACCCAATTCTGACAGCATAAATGAACTCTACACCCTTCAATTAGCCTGAAAACGAATTTTCATGCAATTCGTGCCATGAGTTTCCGAGAAATTAATTATTTTAAAACGAGCGTATTTTAAGGGCAGTATCCAAATTGAAGTTGGTACTCGATTACTAACCGAGAGAGCCCCCTTCTTGATCAAGGCATCTTAAGCAGCCAATGAAACCTATTAGATAACAAGGCAGCAGAAGAAATTTCAAAATATCTACTAACTTCTATCATAGACGGCACCTTAAACCATCATTTTGCCGTTTTTTAAGCATAATTTGAAAACTATTTGGAAGAAAAATGTGAAATTTTGGATTTTCATAAAGCAGGACTTAATAAATCTAAATCCATCAAAAAATTGTAGGTTGCAATTCATAATTTTTTTCGAATATTAATTTCATAATTCATATCATAAAATTATAAAAATTGCAAATTCAGCGTATTTATGTTTGGGCACATTAGTTTTATTGCTACACAAAAAAATAGCACATTAGGAGCATAATTTCAGGAGATATAAATAAAAATAAGAAAATGTAATTTAACATTAGAAGCACTAAATTTTGAATGCTTATAATTCAAAAACTTATCATTCAAATGACTTGAAATTTGGGTCTAGGCATAGTTTGAACCGAAGATTTGAAATATCTCGTTAAAATTGGGTATTGCTATTGAAAAAAATGAGGTTTGGGTTCGTTTTAATATGTAGATGACCCGCTAAGCAAATTTTATATACACCATTTAAAAGTAGACTTTTTTTCAAATCGGTCGGTACCAGTAACTTCCGTCTACGATAATTTGTTGAAGAGTTAGTAGGGGGTGTTTACTTTTTTTTTTCCACGACTGTACATAGCAATCTCTCGGCCGAGTTCGTTTGCTAACTTCATCGGCCATCTTGTTTTAAAATGGCGTCCATTTAAAAATTAAAAAAAAAATTAATTTAAAATGAAGTAAAAAAAAAAAATTAGAAATTGAAAAAGATTTTTTTCTTATGTGTTTCAGCTTGTTACAAAGATTCCGGATTATTTTTTGTTTTGCCTTTATCTAAAAAAAAAGCTGAGATATAGCAGTTTGAATTTCGAATGTATGTGACATTTTTAAAAATCTGATTTTTTGCCTCAACAGCACTCGCATATATCAACCAATTTAGATATGAGTGAGCATGTGCACAGGAATTACTAAGGTTTCGACCAAGTTCATTGGTGAGCTTTGTTGCGCCCATTATGTTGTTTTAAAATGGCGGTTTATCACCGATAATTCGGGTTAATATGATTATTAATATAATTCGGGATATCACCGAATTTGGTGACACATATAAATCACTTTAATAAAACCAGCTTTGATAACGCTGACTAATATCGCAAAATTCTCATTCATGTTCAATATTGACAAAAATTAGTATTTAATCTTCTATCATCACGTTCCACTAATTAGAGCTCCGTGTGTTTAAATAATATAAGCTGGCATTAAAAAAATAAGGAATATGAAAGCTACCTCTTCCTCCCGGCACTGGCCGGAAGGACTTTTTTTTCAAGAGAAAGAATATCAACAATTGTACTTGCTAAGATGGAAACCTGTTTAAAGCGGAATATATCTCGGTCCCTTTCGTTACGGTTTTCAAGGTTTTAATGAATCGATATTTGGTAAAGCTGATTACGTAGTTCAGCATTACGTATTTAATGCTTACACACTTAAAATTTTCGAAATCCGGCTATTAGAGATTTATTAAAATTCCCGTGGTAAATTTTCTTTTTAAAAGAGGGGGGGGGTTCCAAAATCCATGTTTGGCACAGGTGCAAAAAAGGATAGTTTTAGCCCTGAAATACACAATTTACCGCTAGTAATATATAGAAGTTGACATACACGGTTAAATCCGTGGGAAACATTTGAATAATCGGGGCAGAACTGCGTTTTTCACGGTTTTTAAGAAAATTGAAAAGATTGTCCTATTTTTGAAATGGCGTACTGCCAGGGCCGTAGCAAGGTCTTCAGAGCCCCCCCCCCCCAAAAAAAAACATATTTTTCGGGGCCCCCCCTCTAAGATTTTAGAGAAATATCTATATTTATTTTTCCACCCGAGTTCCATTTTATAACAACACCAGCGCAGTTTCGCTGGTCGAATTTTCCAAAACTAACTTCAAATTGAACGAATTTGTAGTTGGGCTGCACTGCTTTCGGCAGCGTACACCCATAGGGGCTATGTCCGATCCGATCTCGAATCATACGAATTTTGAATTATTTTAAATTTTTTATTTAGATCCAGATTAAATTCAAATTTTCAACATTTCGTTCACGTTGCTACAGGAACAGATTTGATATTCTTACAATATGAATTTAATCAAAGGACTTGCAAAATTTAACTGAGAATTCATCCATTTAGGAAAAAAATGTCAAAAAAATCGCCGAAGAACTCGAAAGAACGCCAAAAATTGCATAAAATTTTTCAAAGTTCATAGAGATCATTTTTTTTTTTTTTACGAATATTAAAAAAACTACCAGAAAAGTGAAAAAAAGCTAAAAATTACATAAAAATTCTCGAAAATTTTAAAAACAGCAGAGGACAAAATTTGGCAAAAAAGTTTGAAACTGAATTCCTTTTACAAATGTTATAAATTGCTAAGTATTGCTCATAAACAAAATAAATAAATAAAAAATACGGAAGTCGTTTTCGTATTTTCAATTTTCTCTTCAGTTTGACAATGCCATCCGCCTGGCCCAGACAGATTTTCTTTAAGCAGAAAATATTCACTTATAACAATTTTTTTCCCGCTCGGATTGGTGCCTTTTATTAAATATATATATATATATATGTACAGATTTACTAATTAAAAAAAATAATAATAATACTTTTGGGATGTTGTTTTCATACATTCCGGTTTTCTCCCGTTTAAAATTGTCACCCAAGTTGAAATTTAAGAAAAAAAAAATACCTTCGGATAAAAGGTACCTTTCTTTGGGCAACGAAGACGGGTTTCCTAGTAGATAATAATAAAGACAGACGTTTGTCTGTCCAGAGTTTTTCTTTGTCTGACCAGATGTTTTTCTGTTCCGTACAAAATTTGACAGGAAGGTTACCTGTTTGCCTGAAGTTGCTCGAAACAGTTTTTGAAATTTTTTGATTCGAATTTTTTTCATTTAATTTTTTACGACATTTTTTTGTATTTTTCGAGTTTCGTGCTTTTTTCCACACATTCATAAAAGGAATCAATTTTCAATCGATCTTTCCATTTTAGCCGAATATAGTAAAGTAGTCTTCTTCGATTTTTAAATATTTCGCTAATTTTTTATGTGATTTTTAACTTTTTCGCGTATTTTTTGACATTAGTAAAAGGAATCAGGTTTCAGTCTTT
Source organism: Maratus speciosus (assembly GCA_963932465.1). Classification (NCBI taxonomy): domain Eukaryota; kingdom Metazoa; phylum Arthropoda; class Arachnida; order Araneae; family Salticidae; genus Maratus; species Maratus speciosus. Next base: position 126,684,931 of record OZ010796.1, on the reverse strand, counting down.
TAGCCCCATGTACTAAATTTCGTCCTTGGCGATTTTTGAATTTTTCACGAACGTTTTTTTTTCCTTTTTAAGACCCCTGTGATTAGAAGAGATTTTATCTCACATTTGAAGAAACTTTCGTCTTTAGAAAGGAAAATTTCTAGAAATTTTGATGTTTGATTCGCGACTTCTTCGTGTTATGAAGGAAAAAAGTTATGCGTAAAAGTTCAGTTTCTAATAGGGAAAAGTACAATGCAGCAAAGTTGGCGGAACACTCCTGTGATTTGATTTGACAAAAATGCATCTTCATATTTAGTAAGGATGTTAGGTAATTTGTATGTTAGATTGGTGAGTTTTCTATATTTTCGCGGAAAATGAAAAAATCAAATCAAAGCTTTTGTGTGTGTGTGTGTGTTTGAATGAAAGAGAAAGTTACGGAAAAAATCCTTCAATTTACTGATTTCTTTCTTTCTTTTCTTTTTCTTTTTTTCTTGGAGAGAGAGTGTAAAAGGAACCCATTTTCTATCTTTTATCCCAATATAGTAAAAATTTTGCCATCTGCGGCACGAATTTTTGACATCCCTAAAAGGAATCAGGTTTCAATCTTTTAGCTCAATATAGAAAATATGTCCATAGAAATTTCTGAATTTTTTACGAACCTTTTATGTGATTTTTAGCGTATTTTTGTCTTTCACGGCGATTTTTTCACATTCCAGTTACAATCTTTTGGCTCGATATAATCAATTTTCTCTCAGCAATTTTCAATTTTTGCCCAATTTTTTATAAGATTTTTACACTTTTGTTTTCGCGTTTTGCGCAGTTTTTTTTTTTTTTTTTTTTTTTTTTTTTTTGACATTTTTTTGACATTTTTTTTTCTGAAACCGAAGAATTATTCAGTAGTTTTTGCTGCTGTCATAATTAAGCTGAAGTGGAAAAATAACAAATTTGTTTCTGTAGCAACGTGAACTACGATGCTAAAAATTTTACTTTTATCTGGACACTATTACTTTTATCGAAAAAATCATCGAAATTCGAAAAATATTGAAAAATTCAATGATTGTTTGATTCAAGATCGGAGCGGGAATATCCGGAACAGGTTTACGCTGCGGAAGGCAGTGAAAGCCCCCAATGGAGAACAAAAAATAGGTTCTTTTTTTAAAAAAAGCAATTAGCGAAGCTCTGCTAGTAGATTAAATAAATACACAATGTAATTTATGTATAGTTAACATAAGTAATTTATCGAGACAAGAGAAATGAAATGTTCAAAACGAAACAGGTCGAATATAAGGGGATAGGCAGCATATGCAATGCACATAGATGCCCGCTTATTGGGGTCCTCAACGAGATTAAGAAGCATACATTTTTTGAACATTTGAAAAAAAAACTGAGGCTTAAAAGTTTTGAATCTTGAGTTCCGAATTTTGCTCACTTTTAAGAGCGGCCCCCAAAAAAGAAAATTTATAAAGTAATTAGAGCCTGCAAAACTTCTTTCATCTGGGCACCTTTAAAAAGAATTGTAGCTATAGAAAAAAAGTCCTTCCGGCCAGTGCCGGGAGGAAGAGGTAGCTTTCATATTCCTTATTTTTAAAAAGCCAACTTATATTATTCAAACACACGAAGCTCAATTAAGTGGAAACCGAACGTAGGAGATTCAATACATAATTTTTATCAATACTAAATCATTATGAATGAGAATTTCGCGAAATTAGTCAGCTTTATCCAAGCTGCTTTTATTTAAAGTCACTTATACTTGGCTGCCAAATTCGGCGATTTCTTAAAGTGCCTGCCATTTTAAGACAACATGGTAGATGAGGCTAACCAGTGAACTTGGTCGAGACCTTAGTAATTGCTGTGCACATGCTCACTCATATCGGAATCGGTTGATATATACGAGTGCTGTCGCAGGCAAAAAATCAGATTTTTCAAAATGTCACCCACTTTAGAAATTGAAACTGCTATATCTGAGCCATTTTTTAAGATAAAGACAAACAAAAAATGCTCCTGAATCCTTATATCAAGGTCAAATACTTAAAAAAGAAACCTTTTTCAATTTCTAATTTTTTTGCATCTCACTTTAAATATAATTTTTTTTAATTTAATGGCCTCCATTTTGAAACAAGATGGCTGATGAAGCTGGCCAGCGAATTTGGTCGAGATATTGATGTATACTATCCACATGCCTTCTTCCATCGAAATAGGCGAATACGTGTGGTATCGCGTGACAAATACAAGATCGTTTCAAAGTGTTAACCATGATAGAAATTCAAAGTGCTATAATTCAACCACTTTTTAAGATATAAACAAAAGAACAAATTTTCAGAAACAAAAACTGCTCCAGAATCTTTGTATCAAGGCCAAACACGTAAAAAAAATCTTTTTCATTTTCCAACTTTTTAATACCTTATTTTAAATTTTAAATTACATTTTTTTTAAAAATGGCAACCCTTTTGAAACAAGATGGCGAATGAAGCTGGCCAACGAACTCGGTCGAGACATTGGTATGTACTATGTACAGACCAAGTTACATTCAAATCGGTTCATAAATACACCTGTTATCGCGTGACAAAAATCAGGTCGTTTTAAAATGTCAGCCACAATAGAAATTCAAAATGTTATAACTCAGCCATTTTTTTTAGATGTAGACGAAACAAACCTGTTCCGGAATCTTTGTATTAAGGTCAAACACATACAAAAAAAATCTTTTTCATTTTCCAATTTTTTGGTATCTCATTTTAAATTGATTTTTTTTTAAATTTTTTTAAATGGCCACCATTTTCAAACAAGATGGCGAATGAAGCTGGTCAACGAACTCGGTTGAGTTATTTGTATGTACTATGTACAAACCAAGGTACATCCAAATCGGTTCATAAATACGTCTGTTATCACGTGGCAAAAATCAGGACGTTTCAAAATGTCAGCCACGCTAGAAATTCAAAATGCTATAACTCGGCCATTTTTTAAGATATAGACGAAACAAAAACTGCTCCCGAATCTTTTTATCAAGGGCAAACACATAAGAAAAATTTTTTTTTCAATTTTCACCTTTTTGCTACCACATTTCAAATTTAAATTTTTCTTAAAATTTTAAATGGCCGCCATTTTTAAACAAGATGGCGGATGAAGCTGGTTAACGAACTCGTTCGAGACATTGGTCTGTACTATGTATAAACGAAGTTACATCCAAATCGGTCCATAAATACGCCTTTTATCGCGTGACAAAATTCAGGACGTTTCAAAATGTCAGCTTCGCTAGAAATTCAAAATGCTATAACTCAGCCATTTTTTAAGATATAGACAAAACAAAAACTGCTACGGAGTCTTTGTATAAAGGTGAAATACATAAGAAAAAAATATTTTTCCATTTTCAATTTTTTGGTACCACATTTCAAATTTTAATTTTTTTAAAAATTTTAAATGGCCGCCATTTTGAAACAAAATGGCGGATGAAGCTGGCCAACGAACTCGGTCGAGACATTGGTATGTACTATGTACACACCGAATTACATCTAAATCGGTTCATAAATACGAGAGTTACAGTGTGACATAGGTCATATATATATATATATATATATATATATATATATATATCAATTTTGAACGGAGGGTGGTTTCGGGGTCTGGGGGTCATGATCGATGAAAATATACCAAAATTTTTTGAAATCGCTTTCCTCCGAACGGCTGCAATAGGTAGCTTTTTGTAAAGAAAGCTACCTAAAAGGGCATGTCTGATTTGGTTAAAAGAACTAATAGTATTAAGAAAGTTTTTAACTTTATTGGGGCCCCAAACGAGATTAAAAAGCATATTTTTAACACATTTGAATAATAAAAATTGGGCCTAAAAGTTTTGAATCTTGAGTTCAAACCTTTCCTCACTTTTATAGGCGGCCCCAAAAAAGTCAATTAAAAAAGTATTTAGAGCCTGCAAAATTTCTTTCATCGTACCTTTAAAAAGAATCATGACTGTAGAAAGATAGCACATTTGGTTGAAGGAAGTAATAGTATTAAGGAAGTTTTCAAACTTATTGTGGCCCCCAACGAGATTAAAAAGCATATTTTTAAAACATTTGAATAATAAAAATGGGGTCTAAAAGTTTTTAATCTTGGGCTCCAATTTTTCCTTCTCGTCCTTAAAAAAGACAATTCAAAAGAATTTAGAGCCTCCAAAATTTCTTTCATCAGGGAACCTTTAAAAAGAATGGTAGCTATAGAAAAAAAAAAAGGCATGTCTGTTTTGGTCAAAAGAAGTAATAGTATTAAGAAAGTTTTTAACCTTGTTGGAGCCCCCAACGATATTAAAAAGCACATTTTTAAAACATTTGAATAATAAAAATTGGGCCTAAAAGTTTTGAATCTTGAGTTCTAACTTTTCCTCACTTTTATAGGGGCCCCCAAAAAGGTTAATTAAAAAATTATTTAGATCCTGCAAAATTTCTTTCATCTGGGCACCTTTAAAGAGACTACTGGCTATAGAAAGAAAGCACATATCTGTTTTGGTCAAAAGAAGTAATAGTATTAAGGAAGCTTTGAACCTTATTGGGGCCCCCCAACGAGATTAAAAAGCATATTTTTAAAACATTTGAATAAAAATATGGGGCCTAAAAGTTTTGAATCTTAGGCTCAACTTTTCCCACCTTTATAGGGGGCCCTAAAACAGACAATCCAAAAGAATTTAGAGCCTGCAAAATTTCTTTCATCTGGGAACCTTTAAAGAGAATGCTGGTTATAGAAAGAAAGCACATTTGTTTGAAGGAACTGATAGTATTAAGGCAATTTTGAAACTTAATGGGACTCCCAACGAGTTTAAAAAACATGTTTTTTAAACATTTGAATAAAAAAGTGAGGTCTAAAAGTTTTTAATCTTGGGCTCCAATTTTTCCTCCCGTTTATAGGGGGCCCTAAAAAAGACAATTCAAAAAGAAATTAGAGCCTTCAAAATTTCTTTCATCTGGGAACCTTTAAAGAGAATACTGGCTATAGAAAGAAAGCGCATATCTGTTTTGGTCAAAAGAAGTAATAGTATTAAGAAAGTTTTGAACCTTGTTGGGGCCCCCAATGATATTATGTAGCATATTTTTAAAACATTTGAATAATAAAAATGGGGCCTAAAAGTTTTGAATATTGAGTTCCAACTTTTCCTCACTTTTATTGGGGGCCCCCAAAAAGGCAATTTAAAAAGTATTAAGAGCGAGCAAAATTTCTTTCATCTGGGCACCTTTAAAAAGAATAATGACTATAGAAAGGAAGCACAATTGGTTGAAGGAAGTAATAGTATAACGAAGTTTTGAAACTTATTGGGTTCCTAAGTGAGATTTAAAAGCATATTTTGAAAAATTTGAATAAAAAAAATGGGCTTAAAAGTTTTGAATCTTGGGCTCCAATTTTTTCGCACTTATATAGGGGCCCTAAAAAAGACAATTAAAAAAGAATCTAGAGCCTGCAAAATTTCTTTCGTCTGGGCCCCTTTAAAAATTGGTTCCTGTAGAAAAAAAGCGCATATCTGTTTTGTTTGATGAACGTAATAGTATTAAAAAAGTTTTGAACCTTTGGTTTCACCTTTTTCGCCCATTGATAGGTGCACCCCAAAAATACTAAAATGCCATTTTATTTTTTAAGTAGAACTTACAGCCTTCAAAAACTTTTATAAAGAATGGTGGATATAGAAGAAAAGCACATATCTGTTTTCTATTTCTAAATCTGATCAAGATCTTTGACCAAAAAAATGAATTTCGATAGAACAAAATAAAATGTTATTAAAAATACATAAAAAAATAACTTAAAAAGTAAAAAAAAAAAAAAAAAAAAAAACATTTGGCTGAAAGGTACAATAGCTCACTATTGGGCCCCTGACTTTGCTCACCCCCCCCCCCAAATGGGGGGTATGGGGGGCGGTCGCTACGGCCCTGCGTACTGCGCTTGCTATTAAGTGTATAAAAAAGTTGTAAATATGAAAGTTGTAGAGACTTTTATCCTCTTTAATATTGTAATTGACAAATAACATGCTACGGCAACGGGTCTCGAGATATTTAAAAAAAAAAAAAAAGGTCCCAAAATGTTCTTGTTTTTCGGCCACAGAAAATTTAGCCTTAAGAAATTTTGTTAGAAAACTTGTTTTTTCCATGTTGGCATCATTATAAACAATTCAAAAAAAAAAAAAAAAATATTTTACCCGACCTTTTGCAAGGTAACCCTTTTTTTGGTTCCCCTGGACTAAAAATAGCCTGCAACCATTTGTCGTCCTAAGTCATCACTTGACTTGCAAACTGTAAACGCTGGGTTTTGTGGTTAGTCAGTAAAGTGGGTTTACACAATGTTGCCGTGCATTGGAAATTCCCAGATCGATTGATTGTATTGAAGATTATTTTCTTGCACACATTGGGCCTAGTCGTTAGTAAAATTTCTTTATATGAGTATTTTCCAGTTGATGCTAACTTTAAAACTCTCCTTTAATCTCTGTATTACAAGGCTTTTTGGTCTGCCTTCAGCCGTTTTTTTTTTTTTTCATTAAAATTATGGATATTTAATAAATACGCATAATTATTAAATAATTATGCAAATTTAATAAATACGTATAATTAATTAATAATTATGTATATTTATGTATGTATTAATTACTTTAATAAATACAATTTAATTACTTTAAAAAAATGAAAATTTTCGTTTTCGTTTTCGGCCGAAAATAGGAAGATCATGAAATTCGGTTTAAGTTTCGGTTTCGCACTTAAAAAACAGTTTCTGTCAATCCTTAATGATAATCACGTATAGCATTTCTATAAAACAAATACAGGTGTCTTTAAGTTTTTACACAGTCAAAAATAACGTTTTTTTTTGCATAATTATTATTTTTTCCCAATAAAAAGGAAACAGATACATTTTGTTCACATTTATATTAGCATTTCTTCTTTATGATCAACATTAAATTACCATTTCACTTGTCGCATTTTAAATTTATCAATATTTTTAAAAATTTTTACTGTCCTTAAAGTTTTTACACGCACTGTATGTCTGATTTTTGTCATGCTGTTGCACTTGTATTTATGAATCGACAGAGCGTGTGTGCAGGATTCAATGTACAGGAACTAAGGTATCGACCGAGTTCGTTGTCCAGCTTCATAAGATATCTTGTTTCAAAATAGCTGACACAAGAAAATTAATAAACGGCGAAGTGCAAGTATTTCTCGCGCCCAGAGGGTTCCTTAGAATAAATATATGAATTAGTAATTGTATTATAAAAAAAAAACCGTTGCTAAAAGAATACTAATACTTTGTAAAAAACCGTACAACGTGGGTGAGTATAACTGTATATACTAGAAAAGTGTAAATGGATATACCATGAAAGTTCAAAGAGATATGGAACCTAATTAATATCAAATATAGCTATTATGTAAAACTCATTTTTTAATATTATCCTAATATGTTTATGATGAACTTAATTCGGTACTGACAATAAAAGCAGTGCATATCTAAACTTCATTCGGCATTTCATAAAATTAAATTCAGCGTAGTAATAACCTTTCTTTCTACAGTGTAGCTAAGAAAAAAAACCTTTGTTCAAAGTTTAAATTTGCCATTGTGCGAAACGCACTTCGAAAGGAGCTCGCAAAGTTGCAATGACGCCTTGGCCCGTGCCGCGTTTTTCCAGATAGGTTTTTATTTAAGCTTTAAAATCACTCGAGGCGTATTGAGAGATCCACACAATACAAACTAGCCGCGAATCCCATAGTATTTATGTGATTCAATCTAATTAAATTAGTCTGTTTTTTGACAATTTGACGTTTATTGCTTCTATACTGCTACTAGACATTGCATTACACATATATATCATTAAAAGTTGTTAACTAGGCTTTAAAAGACGATGGTGTATAGAGAACACCACCCCTGTCATTATGTATGTCCAAACCGTTCGTATCTTTAAGAGTTAATATCTCGGCTATTTACTGACGATTTTTTTTTCGAAAATCATTATCAACAATGCTTTTATACTTCTGCTACGATAGGTACTCGTATACTTGTTTCAATAGGTACTTCCATCGCTGCTCAATACTTTTGCTGAATGTCCACGTAAATCGAAATTTGTGCGTAACGGGAAAATGCAATTTTCTCAAAAACTATGCGACCTAGGGTAATTGCTATAATTTTCCTGCAAGGTTCAGATTAACGTCTACTACCTCTAGTTTTTCATAATTTTAGTTTAAGTAGATTCGGAATTAGATGGGGGGGGGGACATATTTTTGCACTACATTTTCGACGATAACTTTCAATATATGATATCTAAAATTAAATTAAATATAATTTTGAGTTCAGTGTTACGAAAGCTTTCACACAATATACAAAGGAAACATTTTTTTGTTTTTTTCAAATAACTTAATTAGCCTCTCTACATTTTTGCAAAATATGTTTATGAATATTTATTAATTTGTAAAAATGTGGGTGAATAGTCTTTATTACTTGCCCCTAATTTGAACTTTCCGCGTTCCATTTTACGAGTAAAAGGGCTGTGACAAACAGACACAGGAGTGATCTTATAACGGTTCCGTTTTTACTTTTTAAGTACGGAACCCTAAAAAAAGAACAGAATAAAATCACAATAAATTATTTTAAAAGGAGGGCGGATGTTTGAAAATATTTTTCTTTTTTCATATACAAATTCTTTAAGCTATGACCGGCATAAAACAATTCTAGTGTGCATAGATCATTTTGAAACAAAGCACTAACAATTTCTGGAGTAAAAAATTGTTATTTCATAAGCATAATCTATAAGAAAGTAATTTTTACAAATGCTCCGTGTAATTTCTAAATGATTCAAAATCAAGGAATATTTCAAGAGGGTTTTCAAAAAAATATTTTTCCCACTCAACAACGAGAAAATTTCATACCCATTTTTTAATATAAAAGCATGATACTTGCAGGCATGTTTATTAAACTGATTTGTAATGAAATAGATTTTTGATTTTCCGATAAATGAATCGATGTGTTATAAACGCTTATTGTCTCAAGACGGCCGTTTTTTATTTCTGTAGTGCTTCGTCCCGAAATTCGGTTCAAAACCCCTACTTGGCAACATTTTCTGAAAAATCTTCCTTCACCCCCCTCCCCCCCCCCCAAAAAAAAAACAGCCCAATTACATTAGCTTCTTAATAAAAACGCTTGTCAGTTTCATACGTTTGCAAACGAACATAAATTTAAAAAACCCCTTCCGCCCCGGCCTACAGGCGGAGGTAAATTTCGAAGTTAAGTATACTAATTTCACCAACAAAAACTGAATCATGATTAGATATAAATCCATTTTAACAGTTTTATCTGGCCGCTTTTGACGAGTTTTTATTTCATTTTTATATAATAGCTGGTTTTATCAGTATTAGGCGGTATTAAAAAAAATACTTTTCCATGCTTATTAAGGCGGCATTAAAAAAAATACTTTTGCATGCTCAACAACTCGAAATTTCTGGCACATTTTCAGATTCATTTTTAATAGAAAAAATATAAAACATGCTGACGTTATTTTTGAAAAGATTTATAAGCGACATATGTTTTTATTTTTCTTTCAATTAATTAAAACTTGATTAATAAACAATTATTTTCTAAGTAGAGCAATATTTTTCGTTTCTAACACAATCGCTTCGGGAAATTCTGTTCAAAATGTAAAATAATAATAAAAAAATATTATAGGACGGTTGGGTGGGTAGATAGATGTCAGAGTACGGAGGAGGGTGGCGTTGTCTGTATAATACACAATGGTTAATAAAAATAAACAGTCAAGTGCAAGTATTACTCGTGTACAGAGGGTTCCGTAGAATAAATTTATGAAATTGTAATTGTTGTTAAAGAAGACTTTGCAAAAAACTATACAACGTAGTGTTGGGTATAACTGTATATACTAGTACCATGAAAGTTCAAAGAGATATTGGAACCTAAATAATATCGAATATAACTATTTTGTGCAATTCATTTTTTAATATTATCCTAATCTGTTTATGATGAGCTTAATTCGGCACTGACAATAAAAGCAGTGCATACTTAAACTTCATTTGGCATTTCATAAAACTAAATTCAGTGTAGTAATAACTTTTCTTTCTACAATGTAGCTAAAACAAAATCTTAGTTCAAAGTTTAAATTTGGCATTGTGCTAAGCGCGCTTCAAAAGGAGGTCGCAAAGTTTCAAGGATGCCTTGGTTCGTGCCGCGTTTTTCCAGATAGGTTTTTAATTAACTTTTAAAGTCACTTGAGACGTATTGCGAGATGCACTCAATGCAAACTAGTCGCGAATCCCATAGTATTTATGTGATTCATTCTAATTAAGTGGTCTCAGGACTCTTCAAAACATTTGAAAATTAAATTTTATTAGATGTTAAACTCCTATATTTACTGAACATTTTTATATAATTGTTTCCTTGAAATTACCATTAGAACAGAAGTTATGGCTTTTAGAATTATACTCGCTCACTAGCTGAAGCGGCGTTTCCCAAAACTTTGAAGTCATTTTTCTGCAAAAAAAGTTTTGGGGCATAACGCACAGGGTACCTCAAAAACTTCTGAATACTTTTTCATGAAATTTTCGAAACATATATTTCATGTTAGTCTGTATAAACTGAACCAAAAATTCCTTTTTATTGTTCAAAAAAATATTTGTTTTAGGTCATTATACTGTTGAAGTTTTCAAAATTTTGTATTAGCTAACTACAACTTTGCATTAAAAATATAAAAAAGTTTTAAATACAAATGTATTTAAGTTCAGGGTAATTATTACAATCTGAAGTATAAGTAGGCACCAAAATTTTCATTCTAGATGCAATATTTATTTTGTAATCCTGCGCGTAAGATCTTATGCCAATTTTCTGCTCGACAAATGTCCAACAGTTTCGAGCCCCCTATAAATACTAAATCTGCATCTTGCAGTTTTTTAAATACATGAAATGAAAGAACATATTTATATCTTTCATCACAATAAAAATTGTGTTTTTAAATCATATGCATTTTAAGACATTAAATGTTGCAAATGGTCCTTTTTTTTTTCTTTTTTTCCAATTTTAAGAGAATTATTCTGTTTTTAACAATTTGACGTTTATTGCTTTTATACTACTACTGGACATTTTATTACACTTATATATCATTAAAAGTTGTTAACTAGGCATAGATTATGCCGCCCCTGTCATTATGTATGTCCAAAGTATCCGTATCTTTAAGGGTTAATATCTCGGCTAATTACTGACAATTTTTTTTAAAAATCATTATCAACAATGCTTTTATACTTCTGCTACGATAGGTACCTCCAGCGCTACTCAATACTGCTGAATGCACGTAAATCGAAATTTATGTATAACGGAAAAATTCGATTTTCTGAAAAACTATGTGACCTAAGATAATCGCTATAATTTTCCTTCAAGGTTTAAATGAATGTAAACTACCTGTAATTTTTTCATAATTTTAGTTTCAGTAGATTCGGAATTAGATGGGGTGGGGGCATCTTTTTACCCTACATTTTCGACGGCATCTTTGAAAATATAATACCTCAAATTAAAAGAAATGTATTTTTGATTTCAGCGTTACGAAAGCTTTCGTACGATACCACACGATATATAAAGAATTTTTTTTCAAGTACCTTAATTAGCCCATCTACATTTTTACTAAATATATTTATGAATGTTTAATAATTTAAAAATATGTGGGTTAATAGTATTTATTACTTCCCCCAATTTGAACTTTCCACGTTCCATAGTTTACGACAGTGGCGTACCCAGGATTTTATTTCGGGGGGGGGGGGGGGGCTGACTTAAATTTCCATAATGTTCTATATCTTACGAAACGCGTTGAATTGTGTTGTAAACAGAAATCATTTTTGACAATAAGGCCGTAGCCAGAGGGGGGGGGGGGCGCAGTAGGGATGATTCTGTTCCGAATTTTCTGTAATTTTTTAGGTATGAGGTTCCATTAAAAAAAAATTCGGGCAACAGTCCAAAAATTCGGAAACAAAAAATATATCGCGATATTTGACAATGGTCGGCGAAAAACATCAACTTCATCAATCGTTCGAAGGAAAAAAATCTCAAATTTCTTTAAAGGATCGCGAATAAAGCCAGAATTTTGTCAAAGGGCTGCCGATAAAATGCGAATTTTGTCAAAGGGCCTCGGATAAAACTCAAATTTTGTCAAAAGGCCGTGAAAAAACGCAAATTTTGTCATAGGATCACGAAAAAAAGTCAAATGTGGAGGAAACGCGAATTTATTCTATTGACCGCTGAAAAAACACAAATTTCGTCAAAGGGCAGCAGAAAGAAAGCTAATTTCGACAAATGATCGCGAAAAAAAAAACACGTGTTTCGTCAAAGGGCTGCGGAAAAAATGTGAATTTCGTCAAATGACCGCAAAAAACCGTGAATTTCGTCAAAAGACCGCAGAAAAAAATCATCAAAGCACCACGAAAAAACGCAAATTTCATTAAACAGAGGCAAAAAAGCGTGAATTTCGACAAAGAATCGAAAAAAACGCGAATTTCGTCAAAAAGCTGCTGAAAAACACAAATTTCAACAAAGGATCGCGGAAAAACAATAAGGAATCGCGGAAAGAAACGTGAAATTCCTCAAATGGCCGCATATAAACACGAATTTCGGCAAAAGACCCTAAAAAAAACGCGAATTTCGTCCAAAGGCTGCGGTTAGAAATGCGAATTTGACAGAGAGTCGCAAAAAAACCACGTATCTCGCCAAAGGGTCGCGGAAAAAAGCGAATTTCGTCAAAGCATCGCAAAAATGTGAATTCCGTCAAAGTGCAGCGGAAAAACGCGAATTTTGTTAAACAATCTCGGAAGAAGCTGGAATTTCGACATAAAATCACGAAGAAAAGCGAATTTCGTCAAAAAGTCACGAAAATGCAAATTTCGACGAAGATTGCGAGAAGAAAGAAAATTTCGACAAGGAATCGCGGAAAAAACGGAAATTTTGACAAAGAATCGTGGAAAAAACGCAAATTTCAACAAAGCATTGCGGAAAAAAGGTGAAATTTCGTCCAAGGGCCACGGGAAAAAAAAGAGAATTTCAAGAAAGTATCGCGAAAAAAGACACGTATTCCGCCAAAGGGCCGCGGAGAAAAGGTGAATCTCTCCAACGCATCGCAAAAAACGCAAATTTCGTCAAAGAGTCGCGAAAAACACGAATTTCGTCCAATGGCCGCAGTTAGAAATGCGAATTTCGACAAAGGATCGCGGAAAAAAAACACTTATCTCACCAAAGGGTAGCGGAGAAAAGCAAATTTCGACATAAGATCGCAGGAAAAATGTGAGTTTTGTCAAAGAGCTGCGGAAAAATGCAAATTTCGTCAAAAGGCGCCGAAAAAAAACGCGAATTTCGTCCAAAAGTGCTGAAAAACGCAAATTCCGACAAAGAATCGCGGAAAAAACGCAAATTTCCATAAAGAATCACGGGAAAAACTCGAAATTTCGTCAAAGGGCCGCTGAAAAAACTCGAATTTCATCAAAAAGCAGCGGGAAGATCCCAGACTTCGACAAAGTGTCGCGAAACAAAACGTGCATTTCGTCAAAGGGCCTCATAAAAATGCGGATTTCGTGATAGAATCGCAAAGAACCACGAATTTTGTCAAAAGGCCGCGGAAAAAACGCGCATTTCGTCCAAGAGCCACGGGAAAAAAACGTGAATTTCGTCAAAGCATCGCAAAAAACGCGAATTCCGTTAAAGGGCAGCGGAAAAACGCACATTTCGTCAAAAACCGCTGAGAAAAAGGAAATTTTGACAAAGGATCGCGGAAAAAACACAAATTTCGACAAAGGATCGCGGAAAAACGAGAAATTTTCAAAGGATAACGGGAAGATGCGAATTTCGTCAAAGGGTCTTCATAAAAACCTGAATTTCATTAAAGGGTCGTGGAAAAAATACAGTGGTCTCTTTAGAAAACGGCACATATAGAAACAACTATGTTTATTAATACAGGTGTAGTTTTAAGCGGAAATAATATACTTTACTAACGTTTCAAAAGTCTGGTTAACCCGAACCCAACTTGCAGGAATGTACACTCAACCTGAAATTGACCAGAAATGAAAACCCAAGTTAATGAAAACCAAGAAACAGAGTTAACCCAAACTGCAACAAAAATAATTAGTGCCGGGAAGGGATCCCCCGTTATCCACTCTGCTGTAACCTTTCAGAAAATTTGCTGTGAATGTCAGAATTTTTTTTAAAACTAAGAATCACCCCTGGGAGGGGAGGGCTACGGGTCCGATCCTGAGGCCGCCTTACTACGAAATAAGTTGAAAAGTGTTAATGGGTTTTATTTTATATACTTTCATTTAAAAGACAGTCATTGTAACTTACAATCTGTAAAATTGTTCTCCCCACCACTGAAAATAAAGTCGCCTTCACCTTCTTTGGGTATGCTGTGGTGTCTATGTAGACTAATATGGGACTAACGAGAATGATTAATCCGCGGCAAAACAGAACACTAAATTACAAATTTATCTCAAACAGAACGAAAAAAAATCAGCACCTTTTTCATTTCATTTTCGACTATTTCGAAGGAGGACCTGTAACCCCATCAGCGCCCTTCCCCTCGTTGGGTAAACTGTGGTGTAACTGTTAGCTGATATGGGACTAAACAGAATGGCTAGTTCTTTATATTGCAGATAAGAAAGTTACAAATTTATCTCAAACAAAATGAAAAAAATCAGCATTTTTTTCATTTCATTTTCGACTATTTGGAGAGGGGGCTGCGACCCCATTACCCCTTTCCACTTCTTTGGGTATAATGTAGTGTCACTGTGCACTGATATGGAACTAAAGAGAAGAGAGTGGCTAGTCTGTTGAAGGATAGGGTATAAAATACAAATTTATCGTAAACATAAAGAAAAAAAATATTTTTTCATTTCATTTTTGACTATTTTGGAGGAGGCGACTGTAACCCCATTAGCCCCTTTCACCTGTTAGGGTATAATGAGGTGTCACTGTGCACTAATATAGAACTAAAGGGACGAGAGCTGCTAGCCTGTTGAATGATAGGTGAAAAATACAAATTTATCTCAAGCAAAAAGAAAAAAAAAACCAAGCACTTTTTTCATTTCATTTTCAACTGTTTTCGGAGGGGCCTGCAACCTGCAACCTCATTTGCCCTCTTTCATTTTTTTTTGTGTATAGTGTAGTGTCACTGTATACTTATATAGAACTGAAGAGAAGGGAGCGGCTAGTCTGTTGAATAATAAGGGGAAAATGCTAATTTATCTCAAACAAGAAGGAAAAAAAAAATCAGCACTATTTTTTCATTTCATTTTCGACTATTTTGGAGGAGGGGCTGTAACCCCATTAGCCCCTTTCACCTGTTAGGGTATAATGAGGTGTCACTGTGCACTAATATGGAACTAAAAAGAAGATAGCGGCTAGTCTGTTGAATGATAGGGGGGGGGGGATACAAATTTATCTCAACAAAAAGAAAAAATAAGCATTTTTTTCATTTCATTTCATTTTCGACTATTTTGGGAGGGGGCTGCAACCCGATTAGCCCCCTTCCATTTTTTTTTAGTATAATGTAGTGTCACTGTGTACTAATATGTAACTAAAGAGAAGGGAGCGGCAAGTCTGTTGAATGATAGGAGAAAAAAGGCAAATTTATCTCAAACAAGAGTAAGGGGGGAAAAAGCACGATTTTTTCATTTCATTTTCGACTATTTGCGAGATGGAGGTGCTGTCATTCCATCAGCCCCCCCCCCCCCCCCTCCATCTTATAGTATATTGTGATGTCAATGTGGACTAACATGAGGTTAACGAGAATGGCTATTTCGCTGTATGACAGAAGAAAAAATTACAGATTTCTCTAAAAAAAGTAAGGAAAAAACACTTTTTTCACTTAATTTTCGAATATTTCAGAAAGAGAGGGGGGGGGGGATGTAGCCCATCAGTCTCCTTTCTCTTCTTTGGTGTCAATGTGGACTAATATGGGACTAATAAGAATGGCTAGTCCGCTGTATGACAAAAAAAAAGTTAATTTTTTTCCAAAAAATAAGGGGAAAAATCCCAAATTTTTTCATATCATTTTCGAAAATTTCGGGGGGGGGGGCTGTAGCCCCATCAGCCCCCCCCCCTTGGGTACGCCCATGGTTTACGAGTAAAATTGCTGTGACAGACAGATACAGGAGTGATCTTATAATGGTTCCGTTTTTACTTTATAAGTACGGAACCCTAAAATTTATGTACAAAAGTGTAGGAATTTAAAAAAAAAAATTTCCTTTGGGTGTTCGACCTTGATACAAGGATTCTGTAGCATTTTTTCGTTTTGCCTCTGTCTTGAAAAATGGCTGAAATAATCGATAGCTGTTTGAAATACCATGGTGTCATATTTTTCCTTAATAAGATTTTATTTATGAGGTTTAGAAAGCGTAGTTCCTGGCAAAATTACGTTAATTATTGTAAGCATTGATGCTTATCTCATACGCTTAAAAAATACATAGTCATATTCGCCAGTCTCAAACACTCGCTAAGTTTAACGATATTTTTCTAAATATCTCCAAATTTGGCAACCAAAATTAAATCGCCTTAAATATAGTCAACTTGGATATAGCTGACTAATTCTCATTCAAATTCCGTATTGACGAAAACTGAGATTGAAACTTCCATAATCGGATTCGATGCAATTCAGCTTCGTGTGTTTGAGTAAACATAGCAAGGAATAGGAAAGCTATCTATTCCTCCCGATAAAAGCCGGAATGATTTTTTGTTGTTGTTATGTACAGTTCAATGTATTTATTACTAAGTAATTTTTGTAGGATATTAATAATATCATATAAAGAGTTACACATCACATACGGGGCTGCACAAAAACAATTCAAGTTAGTTTCACGGGCCGTAATTCTTGAAAATAAATTTTCAAACGTGTAATGCTTGAGTTAAATTTTAGAAAACCATGTGATGCGCATACAGATCTGTAGATGATATACAGGGCTGCTGAAAATAATTCGAATACTTCACCGGCTGTGAGCGCTAGTTGCTGAAATTGGGTGTTTAACTGTATTATCCATGTTCTAAATTCTTTTAAATTATTAAATAGTGATGTTTCGTAATGTATTCTGGAATAGTTGGACAGCGTTTCATAAGCTAAATGTGACGTATTATTTTTAGTCTTATAAATATTTTTATTGTTAATAAAAGTTACTGTAGCAATACACTTTTATTACATAAGAGGAATAATTGTATATGCCAAATACATGCAAATTGAGTGTATTTTAATTTTGTCATTTTCGTCCATTTTGTCTAATTTCTTCATGCGTCCCAGTATTTTTACAAAAAGTGGACAAAGCATCACAATAATAAAAATTTTAAATTTTAGATATTTTTTTAGTTACAAAGTATTATGTTTTGTCGTAATTAAGTTCAAATTATTTCACAAAATAATAATTTGATATAAGAGTTCTCAGCAGTTGCATAGGAAAGATGGATATCCAGATGCTCTGACTACCACTAATTTCGAAAAGTTCTTTCCGCCTTACTTAAAATAGTGGTAATTTACTTAAAATAATGATATACATAGCCACTCCCTATTCCCTCCCTCCACACAAACCCGGGCTACGTCACTTATTCTGTGGTGCCCAGTAAAAAGCTAGACACTTCAAATTAGCAGTTATTTCGCTTTCTTTCTTATTCCGCCTCCCCTCCCCCCTTAAATTGCTGTACCTTCTATTATCTAAAACAGAAGAAAGGATTGTAACCGAAATTTGTTTTTGACTTCCGGTTGTCGACAGATTTTCATGTTTTAAATTTCAGAGATCTCGAAAAAACGTTTTTACAAGCTGTCTCTCTGTCCCTTTTTCCTCTTTGTACCATGGAAATGTGTATGAAGTTATGCATATAATTAAGCCAAATTTCATATACAGTCAAGCCTCATAAGGATGAATTTCACAGGACCGTAAAAAAAAAAAAAAATCGTCTTAACAGTAATTCGTGATATCCAAAATAAGGAAAAACTCTAAGAAAAAAGCAATAGAATGTACTTACAGTACTGCAATTTTTGGTTACACAGATAACTTTTATACCTTATTACGCAGAGTATACAGATAGAACTTGATTGCATTTTAGAATATACAGATACATTTTGATTACACGGATTATGTCTATTTAAAATAGTCTTTTATCGATGTTTGATTTTATTTTTTGCGCATTTTTGTAAAAAAGCCTTTGATGTGATTTGCGCCGTTTAATTGGGAAGATGAATTTTCGTTGCATACCATAAAATGATGAACAAATTCTAAAGCAGCAGTGATTACTGCCAAAGAAGGCATTTTTATTCATTCGTTTTCAACGGAATCTTCGCTTTCTTCCCCACTCTCTTTCTTTAACGAATCTGATTTATCAAAGTTACTTAATATTTCTGACGTAAAAACTTCATCTTCCATCATGATGCAATCATCAAGTGTTATACTGAGAGAAAAAACTCCACATTTTCGAGCATCCCTATAATACTTTGTATATCATTCCAAAGGCATTCCTCTTATTCCTGCTGTAAATCCTAAATTCTAAAGCCAGCATGACGGAAAGAATTTTGAATTGTTTTTCAACTAAAAGTTGTCTATCCAACAAATTCTAAAGCAGCAGTGATTACTGCCAAAGAAGTCATGTTTATTCCTTCGTCTTCAGCGGAATCTTCGCTTTCTTCCCCACTCTCTTTCTTTAATGAATCTGATTTATCAAAGTTACTTAATTTTTCCGATGTTAAAACTTCATCTTCCATCATGATGCAATCATCAAGTATTATACTGAGAGAAAAAACTCCACATTTTTGAGCATATCTACAATACTTTGTATATCATTCCAAAGGCATTCCTCTTATTCCTACTGTAAATCCTAAATTCTAAAGCCAGCATGACGGAAACAATTTTGAATTGTTATTCGGCTAAAAACTCTCCATCACTTCTTATGATTGTCAATGCTTCTAATAAATTAATATCTAAAGGAATAGCTTTATTAAAACGGTTTGTGTCTCGTTGCACCATCTTTTTTCTATAATGGCTCCTTAGAAAACGGATAAATCCTTGGTCACATGGTTTAAATTTAGAAGTGGTATTTGGGAGTAAAAATGTAATTTTACGACTCTCAGTCCGGATACTTCACAGTAAGAAGAGCTGTTATCAATGATCATACATATTTTCCTTTTATCATGATGCATTTTTGGACCAATTCTTTTAACTATTTTTTGAAATTTTCACATATCATGCAGGCATTTTTCTTGTAATCATATGACACATAAAGAGTTCTGACATTTATCAAACACAGCGTTTTTTTCTGATTAGAAGCAGAAGTAGTTTATCAGTTCCATCCATGCCGGACCATTACAGTCACCCTCTGCTTGTTACTTCTCCACCCTAGCATTTCTGTTACCTGATATGAGAGTTCTATATGGAAGTCATTTCCAAAAGAGTCCTGTTTGTTCGGCAATGTAGATGTCACATGATTTAAACTCCTTGAAAACACTTGAAAGTTTATCTTTTAAAAATGCATCTGTTTCATCAGACCTAACACTAAATACCTAGATAAAAACCTTCTGACAAACGATTCTATATCTATTCTTGAACCTTTGACGCCATTCAGAGGATCCACCAAAATCCTCAATGCCTAACGCTTCGGTCAGCGAAAAATAGAGAATTTTTTTGTAAAATTGCACCTGTTACCACCAGCTAAATGTCCAAATACAGTGAAGCCCCGTTTATACGTTTTTCAAGGGACTAAGAAAAAAAATTCAAGTGCGAGTATTACACGCGCCCAGTTGCTTTTGTACAAAAAATATGTTAATTAAGCGTTGTTATCTAGGCTTTAAAAGTCGATGGCGCATAGAGTACGTCGCTCATGTCTTAATGTATGTCCGAATCTTCCGTGTCTTTAAAGGTTAATATCTTGGCTAATTAGTGACAATTGTTTTCTAAAATCATTGTCTACAATCCTTTTATACTTCCGTGACGATAGGTATTTGGAGCACCCCTTAACTCCCTTTCTGAGCGCACGCAAAGTGAAATTTGTGAAACAGAAATTTGCGATTTTCTGAAAAACTATGTGAACTAGGGTTCACATCAACGCTATAGTTTTCCTGCAAGGTTTAAATGAACTTCTAGTACCCCTATTTTTTTCATGATTTTAGTTTCAGTAGATTCGGAAACAGAGGGTTTTGCATTACATTTTCGACAATATCTCTGAAAATATTATACCTAAAATTAAAACAAATGTAAATTTGAGTTCGGCATTTCAAGAGCTTTTATACGATTAAAAAAAAAAATCAAGTAACTTAATTAGACCCCTACATTTTTCCTAAACTTATTTGTGAATAGTTAATTATAAATATGTGGGTCAATAGCCTTTATTACTTCTGGTACATTTGATCTTTCTACGTTCCAAAATTTAAGAGAAAAATGGCTGTGACTGACAGACGGACAGACAGACACACGAGTGATCTTATAATGGTTCCGCTTTTAATTTTCAAGTACGAAATCCTAAAAACGAATAAATCAAAAAACGAAATTCACATTTTTGTAATAACTACAAGACTGCCACAGAAGACTGTTTTTATATTCTGTTCGCACCAGTATTTTTCTAATGCAAATTTTGGTATATTTCTCTTGCAAATGTTGTCAAAGTGTCTGTTAAATATTTCTGCTTTGGGAAAGTGGTACCAATTAGAATTAAAAAATACTCACCCTTGGCAGCCCTGTAACTAACAATAAATAATCAGAAGTAAATCAAAATATTACATGAAATTACAAGGGGTATGTAATACTAAACTTTTTATTTAGGATTTAATGTACAAGTACTACTATTCATATTCCTTCAGCATGTACAAAATATCTCGTTTAGATTGTAGGGCTTTTCTGTAATGCACAGAAAAAGTTCATTATGCACAGTTAAAATTGCCGTCGTAAGGTTATCATTTAAATCACTGCAAATACGGTATTCTTTCATAATGTTAAAACCCGGTAAAACTTGTTGAAAACTTGGCAATGGCATTTCAGTGCAGTTATCTTCTTCTTCACTGCTAGTTTCCTTATTTCGGATCATTTCATCGATTGTTAGAAGAGAACATGTTGCAAGTTCCGAATCACATTGCACGAATTCTTCAAATGCAGTAACATCATTTAAATTCGACCTGTTTTTTTGGTGAAACAAAATGATCAGGATCGGAATTTAAGTAGGATTGACACCAATTGGATTTAAAAATCCGCCAAGGGCGAAGCAGTTTTTTGTCGTTTTCGATTAAACATTTTACCAAGCCATCCTTAGGAAATTCATAGCTCGCAGGACGTCAATGTTCATATTTTCGACGGCTTTTTTCACCAAAAGTTTTCAATAATGTTGTTTAAGGGATTTTATGCATCCTAAATCCAGTGGCTGCAATTTGCTGGTACTATTTGCAGGGAAGAATTTCACAGTTATGTTTTTAGAAAGTCTGTATTAGGTGGATGAGCTAGACACTGATCAATGAATAAAACGATTAGCAGTTTCTGTTTTCGCATTTTATGATCTAATCCTTTAACTAATAGGTAAAGGAAGACACTGTCGTCCATGTTTTTTATTGGTAAGGTACATTGTAATGTTTTCACACTTTTGAAACAGCGCGACTTTTTTGATTTGCCAATAATAAAAGGAGCTATTTTATCAGATGCATCTACATTGCCCCAAACAATAACACTGTAAATGGCATATTACTCTTTTTTTCCATCATGGCAAGTATCCGATTTGATTGCAAGAGTTTTAGATGCAGAAGATTGTAAAACGAACCTGTTTCATCTGCATTGAAAATGTCTTTTTGTTTATATTCTTTTATCAGATCTTGCAATTTGTTTGGAATCCAATCATCCACTGTTTTACAATAAACATCTCCAGACTCTCCACTTACAGTTATTGACCGTTGTGCCGTGTTTTAATTTAAACTTGTGAAGTCATCCGGAGGGAAGGATGCATCACATTCCACATTCAGCTTCTTCAAAATTTCTTGTTTTTTCTCCATAAGCAAAGCACCATTGATGGGAATTTTTACACTACGACACTTATTAAGCCACTGTTAAAACAATTTTTCTACATTAGCAAATTTTCCGCTAAAGACTCGAAGCTTTTTCGAAGCACTAGATCCATTTGATGATATCTTTTCTCGATGATCTTACGCTTATAAATTACCGTGTTTAAAGTTGAAACTGATAAACATAATTCTTTCGAAAGATCCTCTTTTTTTAAATGTTGGTTTTCATCCACCATTTTTAAAATGCACAATTTTTTCCTTCAACGATAGAGATTTTCTATTGCGCAAACCGCGAAGTCTTCGTGAACCGCTAGTGAACTATAGAATTCAGACACTGAAATTGATAGGAAAAAAACTTGCCCACTGCTGGGCCTGGGGAGAGCATAAAACAACCCTTATATATAGAAAGTGGGAGGTTCACAATCCTCATGGACGTTCACATTCGTTTCTTTGACTTGGCCAGGGGCGCGCCAGCATTATCCAGCACCTGTGTGCAGAACGTTAGTTGGCACCCTATATCCCCCACCCCTCCGAAAATAAAACTTTATATATAAAAAATTCCATTGGTTCCCATCCTTCTGGAGTTTTTTTCCTAGGTCAAATAAAGTTTTGATCCAGAAAATGTGTTTAATAAAATGTGTTTGGTTTCTATAGGGCTCGTATTTTATTTCATTTATTAAATAAAATTTCTCGTTCCAAACATGTTTCATTTACTTGAAAAATTAGGAAGGTAGGCAGTTTTTAAAATAAAATTCGAAAAACGGTAAGGCCTATGAAAATAGAACCTGTCTGTATCACAATATTCTCCATTAAACTGGAAAATTTGATTCTCCCGGAGAACAAATTACAATACAATAACAATAGATTGCATCTACACTAATAAAAGAAAGTTATTTGTCATCTCTAATTTGCATATCTATCTATATTAATAAAAGAAAGACGTTTGTCTTCACTCTGCATGGCGACGGATTAGAAAATCTACCGTACATCAGAGGCGGATTACCCATTAGGCTGAGTTGGCTTAAGTCTAGGGGCCCCGAAAGGAAAGAGGTGCTAAGATTTTCTTTTAGGGTTTTTTTCTTCATACAGGGATAATATTTTAAGTAAAAGAGAAATGATGTGAAATATTCTTTGTGTCACTCATCTATTTAGTCTTATAGGTAATTAACATATAGATTGTATTCCAAATGCTATACACTCCTTTCAATTTTGTTGATATTCGCAAGAAGAAAATATTGGTTTCTTGCCATTTCTCGGCGTCTAGTTTGTGATGGATTTACACAGAGGCGGCTTTTGTAACCACAGCATTCTGGGCGAGACTTTATCAGCATCTGTACAAATTATATCTTTTAAAGAAGCTATTGCGTTTTAATCAAGCATTTTGTCTATTTTTCTCCCTTAATTTTTAGCATCATGCTCGATCATCCGACATTGCTCCCTTATTCTAGTAAAATTCATTGTAAACTTAAAAAATTATTTTGAGATTAGATGCAGTGGTTCCCAAACTTTTATTAGCCACGCCCCACCAAAGCATCTGTAAAATCACGATGCCCACCCCCCCCCCCTCTCCCGCCCGACACACACATTCTGTAATGTCTCTTATTATTTAAAAATGAACTGTATTCATCTGAAAAGAGCTTAGCAGTAGCCTTAACAATAAACCATTCATTTCGCATTTCTTACTTATCAAAGAGATGAATTTTACGTCACAAATATTTTTTTTAATATAATACTATAAATGCAATGAGGCTATACTAATGTATACATCTTCACTCATATGCCCAAAGGCAGAGTCGTCCTTAGCGAAAGTGAGGCCGAGTGCAAGAACTTCTGCGAGGCCCTTCACTTTCAAACTAGTTACCCCCCCCCCCCCATTCCCAACAATTTTGCAAATTTAACTTTGTTTTTTTTAATTAAAACCAGAAATTTACAATAATATTTTTTGATTTATACAATGATATACATTCTGTGATTAAATAAACTGGAAATAACTATTAAAAATTTCTGGTAGATATTTTGAATAAAAAAAAATCCGCCAAATTGGTAACACTACTTCCCACAACCCAATCACCTTACATGATATAAACATGGACATCCCACGGATTGCACTTTTTTTGTGTGTGTGTGTGGGGGGGGGGGGTGTATGTTTAATTAGTAGAGGTTTATACAAACTCGAGCCAGTTTCTTTTCGTAATACTCGGACTGGTCTGGGGTTATTCTTTTTTCTGCAGATTTGGGACTCGCCGGGAATTCGTTTTTGCAGTGTCGTCTCGAAGCGGTATTTTTTTTTCTTTGGTAAATTAGTGATATTGCACAGTTGTTAAAAAAGAGAGAAAGTGAATTTAATCGCCAAATTGCCTCAGAGAAATGCGTAAGTTACTGTTCAACTCGAAATTGTGTAAAGAGTTTGATGAGGTTTAAGTATGCTAATGTTAATTCCCGTGACAAACTTATATTTATCATCTTCTCAAAAATCACGTGATGGATTTTTTAAATTAATACATAGACGTAGATACGTCAGGCTTTTTTTCAATAAAAAAAAAAGATTTGAATTATGAAAATTATGAATAAAATCATAGTAAATAGATTGTTATGATTGACAAGTTTCACATAAAACAAACCACAATTTTAATAAATGCATGATGATTATGTAAGTGTATAACTCATTCCAATCATTAGTTTTGAGATATAGATGAATTTTACTCTTCGATTGCCTAAATAAATCGCCTATTCTTATCAAATCATCTACAGAAAAGAAATAGTTTGAGAATAACAGGAAAAACAAAATATGGTACTTTCTTACACACAAAGAGTTTATTTTACACTAAAAAATTCTGTATAATTTTTCTGATAACTAACTGAGTAACAGCGATACTTCTCCTTGTAACGTAAATTCATTTTTTTTTATTTCTGGGTAACATCCTAACACATTTTCTTTTGAAATTCTATGGAAATTTAAGAAAAGAATGTAAACAATATTTTTTTATCTGCCTGCCTTCATCAGAAAAAAACTGAAATCCGTTGTCAAAAGTAGGTGGTACATTTGAAAATTTAAAGTTGACACGATTTTTAATTTATAGACAACCTTTATTTCAAAATCTATATTCATATTCGGAAATTAGACAAAATTCTGAGTCGAAAGGTAATTTTTGCATCTTTCCGCGACAATTTGGCCATTTAAAAGCATGAGATGTCTTTTCTATTTCTCTCTCCCTCTCTCTTTCTCTCTTTTTTTGCTCTTGGCGACTCTACATTTGTAAATGAATCCTTAGAAGCTTATTTTGGTTTAATAAACTAAAGAGAAATATTTTTTTAATCTACTTTTGTTTTTTTTACAGAGATTCGGAATTATAAATTTTTCAATCAACTTTTTGTTACCTTCTAAACAATTTGATTTTAATGGGTCTTCATTTGAATGTAATTGTCTAATGTGATTATTAATATTATTATTCCGTAAGCTTGCTGACCATATTCTGAAAAAGTCTGTGCTTTATAAAGGTTTGCTCAAATATGTAAGCACCATTTTTTTTTTTTTAAAAAAAGAACTTTAATTGTAGCATAACACCGGTTAATAGAAATCGGATTTTTTGTAGTATTTGAGTTCGGTCAAGGCAGATTTTGATGATTTTTGCTCGGCTCAGGACTGGATCGAACTTCTATTTTTTACACCGAGTCTGGACAGCTTTCTCTGCATCGGGCTGGATATGGGTCTTAAAATTTAGGCCCAAACAGACCTCTATTAAAATTTAGATGATGTTCGCGAGCAGGCGATTAACGATCAGCCGACAGTGAGAGTTTTTGTGCAAATTCAAGCGATTTTTAAAACAATTTGGTGCGGAAAATTCTTAATTCCTTTCTGATAATTTCAACAGAAACATAAATAAAACATACCTGCTAAAATGTTTATGTAATTGACTACTGGGGGATATATACACCCCAATGACCGATAGCAGTGCTCCCACTATTGAATATTTCTATATTGGTTTTGTTCTATTACAAAGATTTAAAAAAATGGTAGATTTCTCTTGAAATTTCATTGAACTGTATGGCAAATGTTTGTTTTGAAAAAGTACTACGACTATAATTACATAAAAATCGCTAGTTACAGCAATTTCTATTAAAAAATAAATTCGTAGTCAAAGGATTAATCGTTTCAACTATTCGATTATTCCACTTCGTATTATGGCCGTAACGAATGTGATAAAGATAAATTTGAACCTATAAACTCTATTGTTTTTTTTTTATTATAACCTGTGTAAAAGTTTTGACTCAATTAGCAAATATAAAATATTTAATTACTTTACGTTATAATAAGATAATTTAAAAGTAGGAAAAAAATCTGAGTCGAATTCAATGTTTCCCAAATTTTTTTCTTTCCTGAGACTCTTTCAAAACTTAATCTTTCTTAGTTTTGGAGACTTTTAATTTAGTCTAAGGGTCTGGGGCGGGGTTTCAACTCCCTGCCCCCAACCCCCCGTGTTTACTCAAAAGACCATAGGTATGCTTGAGGACAAGAACATCTATATTCGTATATAAAAGAAGAGAAACTTAATTGCAGAAGAAAGAAAGAAAACCTGTGTTGTTACATTACAAATAGTCAGTAAAGTAATAACGAGCAGTTGGTCATAATCCTCATTACCAACAACCTCTTAACAACTAAAATTCAGCAACCTTCTCAGATTACTTATGTGCCTAATGCTGCCTAGGCTAGAGTATAACGATTCCAATAGCTAGAAATAATCTATTTTCTTCTGGAACGGTTCAGAACTTGCGCCGAAAATTTTTTGATAAAACACGTTACATTCTATAAATAAGTATGTTTACATATATAAATTTTATTGTCAAATAAATAACTCACAACAAAATGAAAAATAAATTGTTAGCTATTTTGTATTAATTTTTTTCCGGGCGCGAGGCCTTTCTAGGCGCGAGGTCGTGTGCTGCCCCCCCCCCCCCCCCCCCAAGGACGGCTCTGCCCAAAGGAGTTTTGTTGTACCTTTGCGATTGACCTCAGTGTTGAACAAAAGAGTTATATTGTCTGCATTTTTATCTTCACAAAATGCTTTTAGTTTCTTCGTGTTCATACAGCAGAGCGAATAGAAATCCAAAGCTCATTCAATAAATGTTCAAAAAAGTTGAAAAAAAAAACTGTAAAATTAGATTAATAACCAGAAAAATTATAAAACATTTTATATTTTAATAATAAAAAAAGAAAGTTAAAATATTTTTTAAACTGTTTATATAATTATTCCGCATTAAATTCCATTTTAAATTTTTGATTCGGGACTTTTTTTAAAGACAACAACTTTTTAAGGGGACAGTACACCTTTAACGGTCATAAAACATCCGAAATTTGTTATGAGTTTGGCAATTTTTTATGAAAAAGATAACCACTCTAGAAGCACAAAATTTTTAGAATATATTTAGGTGATATTGAACAACGTTTAAAAATTTTTAATTTGGATATATTATAATTTTAAAAAATTCAAGGGGTCAATTTCAAAGTGTTATTTAAAATTTTTACAGTGGATAACATTTCACTGTGCGCACGATATCGCATGCTAATTTCATTGTATTTGCATACATTTTATCTTAAATTAAAGATAACACTCTGGTCTATAATTTGAACTAGGATATTTCTAATCGGTTAATTATATAAAGGGTAATTAACATTTAATTAGAAAAATATTAGAAAAATTATGAATTTTTGCATGCATTCATTCGCATATTTTTTTTCATTCTGAACACAGCTTTATAATCCTAGTTCATTTTCATGATAATATAATTATTTATGCAGGGCAAAAATTTTAAAGCTCTACTTTAAATGGTTTTGGAGATATCATGCGCGCAAAAGTAAAAAATGCCATTTTGAGAAAAAGCCGTTTAAAGATTAAATTGCATTTTTTAAAATTTAAAATACATAATAAAGGAAACAAAACTACTAATTACATATCGTATTCTGTATTAAAAATAAAATTGGGTGCTAGTTTACAATGATAAATATAAAATTATTTGTAAAATGCTGCAGAATATAGGAACATGCTTAAAAAATAAAGTAATTTGTAAAAATGTAGCATTTACTATTGCAAAAAAATTAATTTTAAACATATAACTTAAAATTTTGTTTAGCTTTGATTGTAAAGTGAATTAAATGTGCACGTTTTATAAAACTAAATTATTTAATGTAAAATATAGGCCATTTTATAGGGATTCTCGTATTTCGATATCTGATTCACATACTTTGCTGCACAAAAATCCGGATAGTGTACTAAAAATATATATTAATGACAATAAATCCGTATTATAAACTGTCAATTAAAACAGAAATCACTATCAATTTGACTACTTTTTCGTTTTCTATAAGATGAATTAGCACCTTAAGATATATTTCTATCTTCATATTTTGTATAGCGATTACCATTAAACTGACTCCTTCTTCGATGCTGTTCTCAAGCACATTTTGCATATTTTTTCATTAAAAAGCTAATAAATATACTAAGAAGTAGAATACTATTAAAAAATCAATAAAGTATTGCTCTAGGGGAAAAAAACTGTTTTGTTTTAAATTTAAGCACTTAATAGCAAATAAAACTGTGAAAAACCATGAAAGTAAACAAATTTGGCGAAAGTGAAAGTTGAAATTAATATTTTAAAGCTTTCTTATTATTGTTTAAGGTATTTAACCAATAACAATTGTCGTATTTTAGCATATTTCCAAAGTTACGATAACGTGAAAGAGCGAAAACAAACAATGCGCGAAACCGCCAAAATTAAGTATTGGCGCCCTTCTCTGCTCATCTCCTACCAAGATATAACGTGGCAAACTGAAGTATTCGTATTGTACTAATCAGTAGGTTTAATGTTCCAAAATTTCAAGCCGTAACTCGATGACTTAATAGTATCGTCAAAATAGGGAATTGGCGCCCCGTTCTTCTTGCTTTGTACCAAGTTATGCCGAATCAGTCATTTTCTCACGTACTGTTAATAAGCTTTTCCTAAACCCTTAATTCATCTTGAAATTCGATTCGAAGTAATATATATGGCAATGTAATGTAAAATATTATGTTTATAGGGTTTTAATTGTACATTATGACGCTTTTTTTTTTTTTTTTTCTTTTTTTTTTTTTTTATAGATTTTAGTCTGCCGGGGGTTTCTACCAAAATATTCTTTAAAAACTTTTTTTTTTACCTTTAATTTGGCACCAGTTTCATCCCGTAACTCGATGACGTGATAATGACGCCAAAATGACGAGTTGGCGCCCGCTGCAGCGCCTATCGTACCAAGAAATGTCGAGGCAGACCAGTCATTCCTTAATTTACTCCTAAAAGTATTGTCCTGCATCATGATTTTATCCCGTAACTTGATGACGTAGTCATTCGTGTCGCCGCGCCCGGTCTATAAGAGATATATGCTTTGGGTATCACTTCGCGTTTTTAAAAAGGGTGAGGGGATGGTGCGCATTTCATATTATTTATGTTTTATCAAGAATTTTTGGTCGGAACTGAAAGTTTTATATATCTAAATGCCAGAAATTAAATACAAATTCGACGTCCGCTTGTAAAATCTGACAGGGGCGCGGATAGCACTCCTGTGTACGCTGCCGAAGGCAGTAGATATCATTTCGCGTTTTAAGAATTGAAGGGATGGTGCGCATTTTATAATATGTTTTATCAAGAATTTTCGATCAGATTTGAAAGTGTTATATATCTAAATGATAGAAATTAAATACAAATTCGAGGTTCGCTTGAAAAATCAGACCGGAGCGTAGACAACAGCCCCGGTGTACGCTGCAGGTGGCAATGGGGCCATCAACTCGAACTTCTTTTCGATGGATTTTCATTAAAAAATGAAAAATCCTATATATTCCAGGTTGTGCACTGCCGAAGGTAGTGCTGCTGACTGGAAAGATTTCCATTTAAAACAAGCCGGAAACAAGCAAATCAAAACAAGCCGGACAGAGAGCGCTGCACGTCCTGTGTATGCTGCTGAAGATACTCCCCCCCCCCCTCCCATCTCTAGGTTCATTTGGAAAAAATATAAAATTATTCAACATTTGATTTTAGGCATATTTAAGGTTATAATCATTGGCTCGAGCAATGCCAAGCGGGTCGGTTAGTAGGGCATAAAGTGCACAGGAATTTAAAACTTTTTTTTTCATAAATCTATATTTTCCCGTTTATATTAGAGTAATCGTTGTAGCTCCTAACTTATTTATGTCTAAATTGAACTTTTTATGTCATTCTAGTCTCTGTTGCGTCTAAGGTTATATGTAATGCTAATAAGTGCTCATATTTCAAAAGTTTCAGTTTTATGTTTTAAATTGAAATCAAAAAATCTTACAATCATCACAGTTATTTATCCAGAATGTGATTAGACATGAGAGTAGGCAGGGGTTTCAGGGAGAAAGGCCGCCACTCTCAGTCTTTGAAAAAGTAAGAATTTTTGGCCAAATTTAGCCTATTTTCACCATTCCCTTCCCTTTAACAAAAATGCTGTTTCCCCCATAATGATAGGTCCAGAGTCCAAGATAGTATAGATAAAAAATATTTGTTCTGCACGGAGGTTCGTGGTCCGAAAAACACAATTTTTGTCCAATACGTATTAGTTTCTACAAAAGTGATCATTTGTAGAAGCGCTGTAAAAGATATTGCGAGTTTTTTAATAGAGATAGACTCAAACTGAATCTATGTTTTCAAAAACTATGTAAAGCCAAGATTTGAGATTTTTGAGGAATTAATCAGATCTGTGTAGTACACAAATAGTAGATAGGTTAAGAACTTTTATCTTTCTTAAATCTTTATATATATATATATATATTTATCGGATGCCAGTTATTTATTTTATAATAATAATAATAATAATAATAATAATAATAAAAACTTTGGACTTATCTTGTTTTTGCATTCAACAGTATCTCAACCCTTAAATTCCCCATCCAAAACACAGAAAAACTAACCATATTTTGTATTTTGTACACTGTATAATTCTAAATTTAGTAGAAAAATAAACTTATGTTATTAAGGCGACAGGGTACCTTTTAAACTATTTTTTTTTTTTCAATTTTGAGTAATGGTGTAATATCTGTGGTTGCATTATATTTAATAATCAGAGATGAGAGCACTCCGATCCAAATGACTGATTGCTACCACTAAATTTTAATGGTATTTCTCGGGTTATTTGATGACAAAATTTCTGAGAATTAATAAAGCAAATTATACTGTTAAATGTTAGTGGACCCAAATCAAACATTTGGGTCGGAGTCCTCCCATCCCTGAATAATAAAAAACCGACATATTTTTTTTTCATCTTGTAGAACAGCGTAATTAATTAAAATTTAATTTTAATAAAATAATTTTTTGAAAATTCCTACTACTTTATAAAATATAGATATTTGAGCTTGAAATTTTTTTCCACGTTCTTTAGAATATTCTACGTAAAACTGTGCATGGATTTTCAGATGTATGGGATTTTATATTTAATAGGAATTTTTTCTACCTTGCATAATTAAAAATTGAGGAAATTCAACAAACTCATAATTTAAATATTAACAAAAATAATAATAACTATAAACTTGAATGCTAAATCCACGCACAGAAATATTAAATTCACCATGGAAAACAAGTAAAAAAAAAAAAAATCAAACCCCTACCTAAATTAGAAAAAAAAAACCCTAGCATTTATTGAACAAGTAAGTCAAGAAAATATGCGCATGGAGAAAAATCAGTTTAAAGTTTTCATTTGCAAAAATAACATGTTTTAACTTTTAAATTGTATGAAGTTCATGCACAGTTCTATCAAACACATAAAGTACAGTAAAGTACCGATTATATGTCTACCCAAGAACTGTTCTAAAATGACGTATAACTGAAAAAGACGCACAATCGAAATTGTGGTCCCTTAATGTGTAAATTTTTTTACTGTAGAAATGTAATGCTGCCAATCATACACATTTAATATTGATACCATATTTGGTTGTTTAAAATGCACTGTATATTGAAAAAAAGTTAAAACTTTGAAAAAAAAATCATCTCTAAATTAAAAAATAAAAGTGAGAATTATCAAGGATTATATCAGTTGTTTACCTTAAATTACACATTTTTTAATCCATTATCGAGCGTCCAAACAGATTTTAATTTGAATAATTTTTAATCATCCTCTGACGTGCCGATTTACTTTGAGAGACTTAAGCAAAAGCCTTATGTATGGAATTAAGTTACTGGAAAGTTTCGTCACCAGTATTGTCAGAAACGAAAAAGTTTCTAAGTATGTAAATGCAATGCAATCCAACGCATCTTTAAAAGAGAGTAGGATAACTTCTTCACTTCTTCGCTACTTAAATGAGTATCCGGCAAACTGCTATCTATCAGTTCATCGATTGTGAATCATTTCGATGTCATTACATCGACATCACATTCTGAAAAAGCCCCGAGAAAATCTGTTACGGCATGAAAGAAACGACGTATATCAGCAGTTATGCGTCGTATAAGCTAAACATTACAACATTAAAATACACAAGGAACCGCAGTGAAAAGACGTATAAATGGTGCTTTACTGTGTATATAAACACTTGCACCTAAATTAATTACCTATATGTGTGGTAACGTTTTAAAATCGCTAATCACCAAAAAATTAAAAATGAGAAAATTGTCTCATTTGTCGTTATTTGTATAAAATATTACTTAATTATTATTATTATTATTATATATATCACGCGGAAACATGAATAAGTTTCATATACATTTAGTATAAAAATTAAAAAACAGCTAGCCTTATACGTAAGTTGCTCCTTTTTGCTTCATCTGCGAGGAAGCTTATTTATTTTCTAGTGCTAATTCATAAACTGCGTTTGTTTTCCTCTTATTTGGTACATGAGCCTGCAGTCTTTTCACATGGCCAAATTAACCGAAACTGTTACGGATAAATCATAACCTGACCTTTCGCAATTGAGGAAATAAAGTAATTCATTATGTACTCAGGGGTTGCATTCTATAGGGGAAATTTTATTGATCCAACCACTATTTTGAAAACAATATCTTTATTGTACCTTTCTATAGCATATCTTAAATAAAATTATCATGAAGATTATTGCTTAAGGGTTTGGTCGGAACAATAAAATTTTCCCTATATAATGCGACCCCTGTGTACTTGCGTTTGCCAACTTACTCATCTAAATTAACCAGGA
This sequence comes from Maratus speciosus, assembly GCA_963932465.1. Classification (NCBI taxonomy): domain Eukaryota; kingdom Metazoa; phylum Arthropoda; class Arachnida; order Araneae; family Salticidae; genus Maratus; species Maratus speciosus. The sequence goes on along the minus strand of OZ010796.1, from coordinate 126,651,784 downwards.
TTGCTGAGAGGGCGTGGCGTTTTTTTTTTTTAAATTCTGTCATCGCACATAAAACCTTTAATAACTTCTTTATTATTAAAGATATACCTTTGAAATGTCAGCAGTATATTTTAAAAGATTTATTCATACTTTAATCCAATAATAATTTTTTTAAATGATATTTTGACCATTTTCAAGGCACTGTGTCACCTTATTATTTTATAAGATTAAATTAAAGTCAAATAAAATTACCACGTAGTGCTATATTTTAAGATAGGCATATGTAACAGAATTATCGTACTAACTTATAATATCCAAAGGCAGGAGTGTAAAAATCTAGGCGCCAGAGGGCAGTCTCTCACCACTAAATTTTATTATTTTTCTTCGCTTAAATTTTATTAGATAATTACGAAAAATAACTTTTAAAATTTAGTGGTGAGAGACTACCCGCTGGTGCCTGGATTTTTACACCTCTGTCCAAAGGTTTACAACGTATTCCAGCGCGAGTAAATTTTGAGATGGATTGACAATAAAAGTGCACAGGTTCGAAATATTACGTAATTTTGAATATCGTTATTTCCAAATAGTAATATTTACCTAATTAAGTCGCAAACCTTATTAAATATTGTGAAGATTAATATTAGAAAATTGTGGAATTTAAAATCTATAATTCTTGAAAGGACGTAGCAACTTACTTAATCAACTGCTTAATTCACTTGATTTTGAATCTAAGAAAGGATAAAAGTATCATTGGGTAGCAAAAGTGAAGTACATTCTTAATATTTTAATAGTAATAACTTACCATCCTGACTTAGTGAAAATCATTTTGATTTATCTCAGTATAAAAGGATATAATGCAATTTTGTAACTTTTTGTGCTAAAATAAGTTTTTCAGATTTAAAAATAAACTTTAAAAGTATGTTAGTAGTAATGATTAATGAGTTCTTATTTCAGGTAAAATATTTATGAATTATTTTCGTGTAGATAAAATTATGCTATTATAATTTAAAAGTTGAGAGAAGTAGAAGTTGTTTCATTAACATTATTAAGATGTTTGAAATTTTTCAAGAACAAGAAATACATCGAGTTATTAAAAAATTTAAACACATTCATAATAGAACATAAATTTGTTTTTTATTCCTTTTCAATTTTAGGTTATATATATATATATATATATATATATATATATATATATATTATATATATATATTATATATGTTATAAAATTAAAAGTTAATTTCTTTATTGGAAAATGAATTGGAATAAAATTAAAAAAAAATTAAAATCGGCTTAAAATTTGGACGAATTTTCGGCTAAATCACTATTTGATACAACACTACTGTTTACGTTCGATCTGGATCCGAAGCAGTCGAAAGCCAAGCGTTCAGTTACTACAGATGCGCATGCGTCAATTTTGTGATTACCAGGGATTGCCGCGACCGGTCGCCAACTAGCAATACTTCGCCAAATCTCATAGATATAGGAAGGATATATTCCTTATTCCAAGCCAAATCTGGCTTCGATTGGACTTAGTTGAATCCAGTCACTAAGATCTCTACAGGGAGCAGAGCCATTGCCACCTGCAAGGGTGGCCCCAGAGGGGGGTCCGGAGAGGCATATGCCCCCCCCCCCGTAGGGGTCAAATTTATTCCTCGTAGGGGAAAATTTTTTGACTTGAGTGTAGAGTCCTGCATCGGGTCGGGTATCCCGATTTTTCCCGACCCGAGTCGTGCCGAGTCATGTGTATGTTAGTTTTTAAAAAAAGATCTCTGGTTAGTTTATAGAAAACCCGACCCACGGATAAGTTTGCCGCTGATTTTTTTTTCTTTGGAAATCGGATTGGCTTGGCTATATTTTTTCGGTTTCGGGATTTGTTTTGATTCTTACGTGTCGGTCTTTTTTAAGCTGATTTTCCAAAAAAATGCCTAGAATTATACCTCAGATTAGAGTCCTGCATCGATTCAGGTTGCCCGATTTTACCTACACCCGATCTAATCCACGGCTCGGATTGAGGATAACATTTTTCGTTGTGGTTGGATTCGGTTTCGGGTTCAGTTTTGATATTTAAGAGAAGTGTTGCCAAGTGTCCCCGATTTACGTGGAACGTCCGTGGAATTTTTCACCATACCCAAATTATGTCAAAATTTTACGAGTTTAACCTAAATTAAAATTTCATTCATTAGTCTGCGTCGAGAAAATTTAAGAATTTAACCACATGTCGGTTACAGTCTGTCGTTACAACGACCGGATATTACCGAAAACCTTATACATTTTCTCTAGAACTCATGTTCTTGTTCACTCCTGTCCAATGTTTATTCGATTGACCGCAAACTTAGGCGCCTATAAGAAATACGATTTCAAGAAGAGACAGGACGTGGAAATCCACCTGCTCTCTCCGATCGTCTTATTAAAAAACGTAGGGTAAGTATTTTTTTTTTATAAATGAATGAGTAAATAAAAAGATAGTTTTGTATAATTATTTAAGCTAACTTAATATCAAACTAAAAATTTCTTCTTTGTTCATTAATTTTAATATAGAGTAGAGTCTAATTTTATAATAATATGGATATTAATCTCTATTTAATATATAGAAGATAAATTGAAGGTATAAATGAGAAAAATAATTATTACATACATAACTTCATTGTAAACTGCGGGAAAAATTGTTGTCGGGTTTTGGGTCAACGGAAATTTTTTGGTAAGTTTCGGATTGACTTTAAGTTGAATGTTTGGGTCGGGTATAACCCAACAAGCACAGGAATCTATTTCAGTTAAAAAAAAAAAAAACTACGTATTTGAATATGAATGACTCCTTACATGTTTATTTTTCTACATAAAAGATAACATTAATATTAGAGATATGATTACAGCCTATTTTTCTATAATTACATTATATGTATTTTGGATCAATTTTCTCCGATTCCGGGTTTCAGGTTGGGATTGGAATTAAGTATTTCGGGTTACGGGTAGACGGAATATTTTTGGTTGAGTTCGGTTCGGGTTGAAGCTTGGTTTTAAATAAAAATTGCAGGGCTGCAAATTTTATTTATTACCTTAGCGGGACCCTAATTAGATGTAACGTTTAACTGCTAGTTTTCACGATGACACTTTCACTAACAAATTAAAAAAATTTTTGGTCACGCGTGCGTTTTGGATAGGTATTTGTCAACTTATTTTTTTCAGTTACCTCCGACATTAAAATACAGGGTCAACCCGCCCTGAACACAAACCGCGTTTCGAAAAAAAATTGGTTACCCACCTTACCTGATGCGGGACTCTTGTTTCTAGGCCTTTGCATTTTCTTAAGGGGTGGGGTGGTCTGCCTCATAACCGGAGAACTCACTCTAAACAGAAATGTCTGAAATTCAGACACTTAAGTGTCTGAAACGCAGTGTTCAATTTTCAGACGTTTTAAAATGTCTGAAAATTTTCAGACACTTCTTGCGTCTGAATTTCAGACACTTAAGTGTCTGAAATGAAAGTGTTCGATTTTCAGACGTTTTGAAATGTCTTAATTTTTTAAGACACTTCTTGCGTCTGAATTTCAGACATTTCAAATGTCTTAATTGCGGCCATCTTTGAACCCTTTTTTTTCACCAACATGAAGCCATCTTTGACCACTTTTCTATCTGAGCCATATATGCAGCCATATTTGACCACATTGAATCATTTTTATAAATGGGAATAATTTGTTACTATAAATCAGAGCTGTTGCAGCGTGGAAAACTGGGATATTTCTCTGCCCCCTGATTCTAGGGTCCCCCAAGTTGGGTATGAAATTTTAATAAAGCTGATATTTTAAATTTGTTTTAACCTTGTGATGATTATAATCAGTATTTTGTAGTTTTAGAATAGGATAATATATATATACACATATATATAGAGATATATTCACCTAAATATGTATTGATATGAAATCATATTTTGTCCTACGGCATCAAAAATGTTATTACTTTTAATGCCAACTTCAAATTAATGCTAGGCCAGAGACCTGGTATTCATTCGCCCCCCCCCCCCTCCCACCGCCTTTATATACTGTTACAAAAGAAAAATAAATAAATAAATAAATAAAATGAAAAAATTAACCCTATTCGATGTTGTCAAATACATATTTGGATAAATATATCCTTTTCTTTAACCATATCATGTTCTAAAAGCACACAATATTTATTAAAATAAATATAAGATCAAAACGTATTTAAAATATCAGCTTTATTGAAATTTCATACCAAATTTGGGGCCCCGTAAACCAAAAGGCTCATAGAAAGATCCCAGTTGTCCATGCTGCAATCATCTTTGCATGATAACAAATTATTCCCATTTATATAAAATGATTCACTCTTTTTTTTTCAATGGCAACACCGAATATTGACACCATATTTTAAATCTTCGGCTCAAACTATGCCTAAAAACGAAATTTCTAGTCATTTGAATGGTAAGTTTTTGAATCATAAGCATTCAAAATTTAGAGCTTCTAATGTTAAATTACATTTTCATATTCTTATTAATATCTCCTGAAATTATAATCCTAATGTGATAATTTTGTATGTGGATACAATACTGAAAATCCCAAACATAAAGACATTGAATTTGTAAAATTGCATACCAAATTTGAGGGCCCAAAAATCAATGGGAAGGGGAGGGGGCGGGACCGCGGATCAGTTTCCATGCTCTAATCAGGCCTTGCTTCGAGAAGAAATACTACCCCTCTTTTTATTTTTCTAAATAGAGCTGTCCGCTATTCGGGAGTGACCGGTTATGGGAGTTTTACTGTAATAACGGACATTCTCGAATAGCAGAGACCTATTTAGCGATCACTTTTTTCAATCCACATTTGTAGATTGAAGCAGATTTTGTGTACTTTTTACTCTGTATACTGTGTATTTGTATACTCTGGACTGTTTATTTCTACATATGAAAATAATATCTCTAAATAGCGGGAAAATTCTGCGGTCCTAGGGTGTCTTCTATTGAGAGTTTTTATTAAATATATCTAGTTATAAATATATTTAAAAAAATCGGAAAATGTTTCTTTTCTATCTTTCTTTTTTTTTTTCTTTTTTTTTTTTTTTTTTTTTGACAGTATAGGAAATGTGATTCTAATAAATTCCAGTAGCAGCGGCTTACATTCATTAGCCCCCCTTCATACTACTACATATACAGTCACAAAAAATTAAACACATTGACGACTTAATATATATATATATATATGTGTGTGTGTGAACATGTAAATATATGTTTGGACAAATATATCCTTTTCCTTTTACTTCATTCTACTATACAAGTATATGCAATATGATATATAATCAGTACAATAAATTGTTTTGCGAAAATGGATGCATTCTCCGATAATAATAAAAAATAATCCTGTAAAAAATCAGAAAAATTTTGGCAATAAAAGTTTTCAGAAATTTTCTGTGTCTTAAAATTTAAATATGTAATACAGATGAAACACAGGAAATACATATGAATGTAGTTCTTTATATTTTGAAAAAGTTTTCATAGTCTAAAAAAATTCTTTCATCGTGCAATTAAATACTGTAGAAATTTCGAACTTTTTAACAAAGCGTTACTTTACATAGGAACAATTTAAAATATATTTATAAACAGGGATGTAGTGGAGGGTATGCGGCGGTATAAGCCGTATACCTTCTGGATTTTTTTAAGGAACACCGTATACCCTCTGTTTCTCAAAAAAGCTATAGTGTATACACTGTAGGGTATACCCTCTTCTTAGAGCGTAGGCCCTCTGCATTTTTTACGACTACACCACTGTTTATAAAACATTAAAAATTTCCCGATAATTTCAATTCTGATGCTCTTATAATTATTTTTCAAGTTTTAAGTCCACCATCTGAAGCAAAAACGTTCATAGCATTTCCTATACATAAATTTAATTTTGTTACATGAAAACACTAACTTCGAAAATGTAATGTGTAAAAGAATTAAATGATCTGTCATTAAAAATAAAAATTCATATGCGAAACCATTCCAATAATACCTGTAATACAATGGAAGTATTTATTAATATCATTTAATAACTTGATCTTTTTAATTACATTTTGCCATGTGGGCAATTCCTTTTATAATAACTTTTAATTTCAAAACTTATTTTGCCTTAAAAATACATATCTAATTTTTATTTCTGTATTTTTTATAAAAATGCACAAACTTTTGAAAAAATCCCCAGCAATTTTATGTGAAAAATGCAGTTATACATAGTAAATATGAAAAGACTATCTTTTCTAATTTCTGTTCTAAATCTGTAATCACTTTTTAACAATCAATAAATAGATATTAATAAATTTTTCGATTTTCAAATTTTTGTACAAAACTTAAATACAATTTTAAGCAATTAAACAAAGTAAATCATGATTTATTTTTTTACTTATTTTATAGTAAATCCTTATCTATCTAGAATTTTTTTTAAATAAAATTATCTATTAAAAAATGGAACATTTTAATTTTATTAGTAATAATCATAAGTTACAATAATTTGTTTGATTTAACTAATATGTATATTGTTTAGAATACATAAATAGGACAGCCCAAAATAATTAAAATTTGCTTTGAATACAAATAATATTATGAAGATTTTTTTAAGTTGGCATTTCCGAATTAAGGGAAAAAAAATGTTTTACTAAATAAGCTATTTCAGTTTGAAAATTTGTTTCGCATGAATCCATTTTGACAAACTTTTAATTTAATAACCCCCCTCCCCGCCTAAAATGTACATATCTTATTATATAATACAAAAAATTAATCAAAATAAGTGTTTGAATATTTTACAATTTTCATCTAATATTAACCCCTTGAGGGGCGGTGGGATATATTTTATCCCACCTAAGTTTAATCAAGATTCGCACCGGAAACTTTTAAATAAATTTTATTTTTGTAACTTTGATGGAAAAAAGTTGTAAAATTGCTTTTCCATATTTTGAAACTAATTTTTTCAAAGATTCCGGTTTGAATTCAACATTACAGGAATACAATCGATTGCCCCTCAAGGGGTTAAATATTGAGTTATTATATGTTCTACACAGCAAAAAGACAATTTAATTAAAATTCAGGTAAATAAAATGTTGTTTTAACCGTGAAAGAAAGTATTATAAGGAATTAAACATATTGATAAAACCCATTGATTAAATTGATTGAATTATTTTATATATTAATTAAATTTAGTAACAGACCAAAGTGAAAAAAAAAGCTTCTAAACCAAAACTGAGTATTTCTTTTTCAGGAAAAGATTCGAGAATTTTGCGATTTTGCTTTATTTTCTATAGAGAGATTATACTAAGCGATTTTTATGTAATATTTACTGACATTTTTACAGTCTGATTAATAAGTTGTATTCACAAGAAAAATATATAGTGGAGCAACTGCTTTTTTGAACAAAAAATATAACACGAAAAAGGTTGAAAAAGTTGGGTGTCAATGTACACAAGCAATAACTTTTAATGCTTATTTAAACAAATGATGGGATTATTTGATATAAAAAAACATTTTTTTATAAAGCGGAAGCTTTAAGAATTATTAAGCAAGTTAGTTAATTAATCCTGAAAATGATATAAATTTGTTAAAAATCATAAAAAACACTGTAACACTGAAAAATATTTATTGTATATAAAAAGATACAAAAATAATAAATACATATATTCTTAAAAAAGTAAATTAAATAATTAATATTACGTAAGTAATATTGTTCAAGAAAAAGTTCTATTTCGAAATAAAAATATACTGTTGTAAATAATAGCATCCTTACCTTTTTAGTTTCCTTAAATCTAATAAAATAAATCCATTTAATACAAACAGGTAACACAAAAACAAACACACTTTCTTATGTATTTTACTAAATATTCAGAATGATGTTGAAAATTGAAAAACATGTAGAAGAAATTTTTTTGTCATTATTCCCACATATATTTTTATAAGAATATAATTTAAATTTACTGCACAGATTAATTCTACTCAACATCCGTTTGCTGATATTTCACAATTATTCTTCAGTCTCTGAAGAACAAATATTAAAATGCCAAAAAATGGCACTTTATAGCTGCGTATAGATCTATGTAGATGATAGAATCACACTATTAAAAATATATTATTTTTATAACAACATAAAACGCATATTCCACAACTTGAATTCAATCCACTTTGTTGTTTCACACGTACTTTCTTATACTACAACCTCTGAAGAACAAATATCGAAATTCTAAAAAATGCATTTTACAGCTGCGTAGGCATATGTACCTACTACTCCATAAGTTAAATTCAATCCATTTTGTATCAGCTTATTTTTCATACGTACTTTCTTATACTAGAATCTCTGAGGAACAAATATCGAAATTCCAAAAATTTACTTAATAGCTACGTAGCTGTATATAGATCTATGTAGAATACACAGTCACAATATGCATTTACGGAATTTTACACATAAAAAATCTCGGGAGCCTTTGTTAAACAAGAAAATAACTCACTGAAAGAATATTCCGTTTTAACGCGCCAATCGCCAATGGACTTCTAACAAAGCGAAATACGCGAAGTCATCATTTTAATTTTCTGTGCAGTGGTTTATCCAGTCTGCGGTTTACAAACCGTTAGAATGGGCTTGATGAGTAATATAATTTTTTATCAGCGAGAAGTAGATCATTGAATTAGAAGAAATCAGAAACGTTTTATTTTATCTATTTAGTTATTTTTCTTAACATGCTACATTTATTTGAGTGCGATTTTTGCAGTTTTTCTATTTTCAGATATATAGAAAACATACTTTAAATAAAGATTTTGTAGTAAAACTAGCAAATAACATATTGAATTTTGATGAGGAGGGCGGTGGAGGTGCATTGTCCCTCCCTGAAATTTAATTAATTAAATTTTCTTTATGTCTAATCATTTAAAAAATATACTTTTTTGTCTTCCAAATAGCAATATATTAATTAAACGCTAAGAGAAAATGTTGCTAAGAATTTTTCTTCAGAGGAGCCCCCCCCCACACACATACACACCACCATAAACTTTTTGTAGAAGACAGTTTTAATTCTGTTCTCCTTTTGGTGTTCATATATTTCAAATGTAACTTAAATGGGGAAGGGAAATTCAGAAAAAAAAAAATCCCTTTTGAAGAAAAAAAAAAAAAAAGAAACAGGAGAGAAAAAATCCAGTTTTCCATTGAACGATTAATATTTCTTAATTTTTGAATTTCTTATTATGTTGATATCTTTAAGGCTGTTCTTAACTGCTCTGCTCAACAAGTGCAAAACGTTTTTACACATTCACAAATTCATTTTTTAACGGAAAGGTATAAAATTGTAAAGCCTAGCCATGGAAGCGATTTCGAATTGAACTGTGTTTTCCATTTTTTGATCAATCAATTACCTACTGAGTTATAAGAGATTTTGATCACGTGACAAACACGTTTTTCGCCCGCTCTTGAGTGCTTTTTCTTCCTTCGCGCGGAAATTTGGCTCAAAACGCCCACTTTGACACTATTTTCTGAAAGATCTAATGCATTTGCAAAAAAATGGAAAAAACAGCTCAATTACATAGTTTCTGAACAACAACACCAGCTAATGCATTTTCGAACAACAATAAATTAAAACTTGTGTCAGAAAGTTGCCCTTTTGGATTTGAGAACACCCTTAAACATTTTTCACACGAGGAGGAGTTATGACAAAATATTCTTAGTTTAGCTTCGTGTTTACATTCTGCATTTTAGAAAAGCGGACTAGGCAGTGGAATCCAGGCATATCTATCCTAAATTCTTGCTCCTTAATACGTTTCTTTCTGTCCAAACTCATAACTCTTCGCATTTAGGGGAGAGGGCCTTCCTGTGTACGCCTATGATAACAAGTAATTTTTGAAACACTTTATATTATGAAAAGCAAATATTTAATTATTTATTGCGCCAAAAATAACTTAGCCGCAAACCTTACGCGAACTTTTACAATTGTCCCACGATTACTTCTTTTATAAAGTAATACTAAATTAAGTGAATGAAAGAGTATTTTAAACAGCTTTCATCCATTCGGAAATATTTTCTGATGGTATTGGTATACATATTGCAATACAATAGTACGTACAGTCATCACATATATGATACAATTGTATCGCATTCAGACGCTTAAGTGTCTGAATTTCTAAATGTCTTAATTTCAGACATGTCACTATTATTCAGACATTTTTCTGAGTTCATTTATACCATGATCATAGTAAGACACTTATGTGTCTTAAATTTAGACATCTATGATGTCTGAAATTTCTCATTCAGACACTTAAGTGTTTGAATTACTTTTTCAGTCACATATGTGTCTGAATTTAAGACGCCTCTATTTGCAGTGCTGTTCCATACGTTGTCGCTCACACACTGCTGTGTATGGGCCATATATGTGCACGTAAAATCTGTAATATTGAATGACCTCTTATTGGAAGATTTCGGGGTGGAAAAAGAGTACGAAACAGAGTTTTTCCTTTCTGGTAATCCTCAAAAGTGTGGAAACTTTTTCTTTTGTGAATTCGTCCGCCTTCAGGGCTTAATTTGCGCCGGAGCCCAGCGGAGGCCAGCTCCGGTACTTCTCTGCTTTTAGTAAATGTTTAAGTATTGGTCGGAATGCATCGGAGCTCATAAATACAGGGTTCCGGAGCTCAGTACAATAGCGCTTTTTTTTGTATCATGAACGTTGCCCATTTTAAATCACATTTACGAAGTCATTTTGATTGGTAAGTAGATTTAATTGCCCATGTTTTGTTATTCTGATCGAAAGAAACCGAGAAGTGTTTCCTCTTTTTCTATAAAAGCATCGAATCTTAAATTTCAAATCTTTAATTTAAAAACTTTTTTAATATTTTAATTTTTTAATATTTTTAATAAATATATATATTTTAAAAGCATCGAAACTTTAATTTAATCAGATTTTCAGAGGCTCACCAGAAAAGATTGTAAAGCGGAAGGACTCGATTATAGTGTAAGATATGCACGTTTTAAGGAAATTGAAAAACGTTGTTCTATTCTTCAGCATATAAATATTAATTTCTGTAAATTTCATTCTTTTTTTTTTTCATAAAAAATGCATAGCTGGCGAACCATTCCTTTTTTGTGTTACCACTATTTCCGAATCATAATCCTTACCATATTTAATCCCAGAATTCTGCAATTAATTAACATTAAAATTAGGCAAAGATTTCTATTCGAAAGGAGTGATAACTAAAAAGTGGAATAGTTTACATCTAAGTATATGCTGATAGATATATTTAAAAATTTTATTTCTCTAAAGCAGGGCCGAAACTAACCTTTCTTGCGCCCGGGGCAAACATGAATTTCGGCGCCCCCCCCCTTTCTTCCTCAAAGTATATTTACAAAGAGAATTTTACTAATTTTCTAATGGCCGACTTATTTTAAAATTTAAAATATGTAATACTGAACTACGTAAATTGAATGTGGCGTTTATTGCAATTATAGTTCATTCACATAAAAGAATTCGCATGTATTACCAGCTATTTACAGTGTTTGCTTATACAGTAGAGTTCCGATTATCCGAGTCCCGCTTAACCGAGTTTCCGCTTTAACAGAGTTATTTTCTTCTGATGGCCTGATGGCTTTCATTATTATGAAACAGCCATTATAAATGAAGTGTTAGATGAAGATGAAAGAGCAGTCGTAAAAAGTTTGAACTCTAGTTTTCTGGTCAGAATAGGGAAAAAAATGGCCATAATTTTTTTTTTTTTTTTTTTTTTTTTTTTTTTTTTTTTTTTTTTTTGCAAAAAAAATTATGGCTATTTTTTCCCCCATTCTGACCAGAAAATCAGAGTTCAAACTTTTTACGGCTGCTCTTTCATCTTCACCTAACACTTCATTTATAATGGCTGTTTCATAATAATGAAAGCCATCAGGCCATCAGAAGAAAATGATCGATTCCAAAGGTATAATCTTTCACTTGGCGCCCCTTGGCTCTTGCGCCCGGGGCAAACATGAATTTCGGCGCCCCCCTCCCCCCACTTTCTTCCTCAAAGTATATTTACAAAGAGAATTTTACTAATTTTCTAATGGCCGACTTATTTTAAAATTTAAAATATGTAATACTGAACTACGTAAATTGAATGTGGCGTTTATTGCAATTATAGTTCGTTCACATAAAAGAATTCACATGTATTACCAGCTATTTACAGTGTTTGCTTATACAGTAGAGTTCCGATTATCCGAGTCCCGCTTAACCGAGTTTCCGCTTTAACAGAGTTATTTTCTTCTGATGGACTGATGGCTTTCATTATTATGAAACAGCCATTATAAATGAAGTGTTAGGTGAAGATAAAAGAGCAGTCGTAAAAAGTTTGAACTCTGATTTTCTGGTCAGAATGGGGAAAAAAATGGTCATTTTTTTTTTTTTTTTTGCAAAAAAAAATTATGGCCATTTTTTCCCCCATTCTGACCAGAAAATCAGAGTTCAAACTTTTTACGGCTGCTCTTTCATCTTCACCTAACACTTCATTTATAATGGCTGTTTCATAATAATGAAAGCCATCAGGCCATCAGAAGAAAATGATCGATTCCAAAGGTATAATCTTTCACTTGGCGCCCCTTGGCTCTGGCGCCCGGGGCTCATGCCCCCTCTGCCCCCCCCCCCCTTAGTTTCGGCCTGCTCTAAAGAAAAAAAATGCTTTAAGTTTTGCAAATAGTGTATGAAATGTAAATATGGAGATTGGAGTGACGGGTTGGGGGGGGGGGGGCACGCTACGGTTGTTAGTACTGCAAAATATTAGGGCTCCGGTACTTTTTTTTTTTGTTAGAAACTGAGCCCTGCCGCCTGTGAAGATTATGTGGCTAGTACGGTGTTTCCAAATTAACCTTAAGAGCTATTTTCAATTTATTTATCTACTATATTCTTTACAAGCTTCGAAATTTATATTTGGAATAAAAATGTTTTGGCCCTGTGCAGTTCATCTCTAATTTAAATAGCAGTGTGAGTGTTAGAGAGCTGCTCGTTTCGGGATATGCTAAATCCGGACGCGAAACATATTCCACCTGTTATTTAAAAAACGAAAAAAAAAATGAAAAAGAAAGAAATGTTTTATTGTTCATTTAAACCACTAATAAAGGAGAAAGTTATCACGACATGGGAAAAAAAAATAAATACAGTCCTGGTCCGGCCCGAAACAACAGAAAAAAATATAAGACACGGACGTGTCCCGAGAAGAATAAAGTTCGAGCCCGAACCAACTTTATTAAAGCTAAAATTTAGGTCGAACCCGTACCGAGTTTTCAGATAAAATTTAAGCCCGACCCAAGTTTAATGAATGAAACTTTTACCGAGCTCGGGCTTCGGGACAAGCCCGGGCTCGTTTAGATATCTTATACAGTAACGCGCCGATTATCCGGGCCGGTCGGGACCGAGGCCAATCCGGTTGATTGGACAACTTTTAAAAACACCTAATGCAATGATTTTTAGGTCACTTCCCTTCACACTTTTTTCAGGATTGGCAATTGTGGTAGTGCACATTTTAGCGTATTAAGGCGTATTTAAAAGTTTTTTTTTTTTTTTTTTACTTTTTTAAAGTTTTATTTTCTACAAAATTGATCCAAACTTAGACGTATGCATAGAAATTATTACATGTATATATACATACACTTTACAGTACGTGCATAAAAAAAAATTCATTGTGACAGGAAAAAGAAATTCTTGACAGACTTCTGCTTCCTAGAGGGCATTTTCTTTTTTTCTGCGTGGGACTCTCGCGTGTTAGAAGTGAAACTTTTTAAGTTCTAGAAACAGTTGATTTTATGCATTGCTCTCTTTGCATTTTTTGGCGATTTTATTATTTACTGATTAGGAAATCGTTATTTAACGGCTAACTTTCGTGACATCCAGCCAAATTCACCCTGCCGCACCCAAAGATGATTCACTTAAAAAAAATTGGAGAAGGTTGGAAAAAAACGTATGACACTTGACCGATCCGCTTTATTGGACAATCCGGTTAATCGGCACTCTACAGTATATATTATAAATTCGGCCTCCCTGTCGGAGATATTGTGCCCCCTCCCCCCCCCCCCCCGTCGGGCAAGTTCTGTCGCCGCCCCTGGCCACCTGACAGAGCTACATCGAGACGCTAGTTCCCTCGACCGTTCCCCACAATTTCACATTTCATCTGCACTACCGAGGGCGAAATTCTAAAATGAAGGGCGAAAATCACAGTTAGGTGAAATTCAAACACTTCATTGGTCAAGGTCGCATCCTTTTCAGAGAGCAATCTCTGGCGGCAAGGGAAACGTCGAATCCGAGAAAAAATCCTTTTTCCGAGAAAAAATCCTGTCGGCAATTTTGAAGCGAATTTTTTCTGTTTTCACTTAAAATAAGCCATCGAAATTAACTCAAGATATTTTGATGACTTTTTATAAAATGTGAAAGAAAGATTTTGATTTTAAGCTGTAAAAATATTAAATAATATGGCAAGTTCTTTTTTAGGTAATGAAAATTAAAAAATGAAACTTGCATTTTTTCCCTTTTATGTTATTTTTAAAATCCGAAATAAAACAAATATTCGCACTTTGCTTTAAAAAAATTTAATAACTAACTTATAATACTAAAAACTTTCAAAAAATGTTGTCTAATGGAAAATAATAAAAAAAATAATGTCATATTTAAACCAATTTTAATTATTAAGAATAAACAGAACAAAAAAAATATTACATGAACAATTTTGTAATAGTATGTAGAATAAGTTATTTTGTTTATGCTGCGCTGTCCATAAAAAATAAAAGTTTAACATTATATAAAAAAAATTCTTATGAAAGTTTTTTTATTATTATTATTAAATTCAGTTTTTATTTAGATATAGTCTATTTTACTAATCTACTTTAAATAAATAAAACGTTACGCCATCGCATAAATCGCAGATTTCTAATTATGAATCTGATAGTATTTGTAAAAAGACTATATTTTCCAAACAATCTTAATATGCTTGGACATACAGAAAAATGTGCGGTGGAAAGCTAAAGATTCTCTAAATATTTTAGAGGAAAAATAAGATTAATATATATATATATATATATATCCGGTTACTTGCATGATTGCTATTTCATTCTATGATGAGTTTGTTTTAATTCTTTTTTTTTTCATTATTATATTTCATTAAGTGTCGCAAGTGTAATCTTATTTCAGCTTACCCTTTTGTTTCACAAGCACTGCTTATCATAAGCACTGATTTTGATCATAAGCGCTGAAATTTTTTACTGACTGTCAGTTTTCTAAGCTAGTGATATTAAACGATAAAAGAAAATACACTCGTGTACTCGTGTACTCGCAAACATAAAATCTGTGAAAACTGATGAACTATTCACTGTGTTGCCAAAAAATTTGGCAAAGAAGTATATTACAATGGGAGAAAGAATATAGCAACATAAAAATATGGGGAAAATTTTAATTGTGAATTAAGATACAGGGTATATCAAAAAATGGTAAATCATGAATCAGAGATAAAGCATTTAGCTCGAGAAAAGTCTGTCTAACATGGAGTGTGACCACTATGCGCTGCTATACCAGCCTCACAACGAGCTCTTATACCATTTATGAGAGTGTCAATAAACGTTTGTGGCAACAAATCTTATTCTTCCAAAAGCGTGGCTTTTAACTCCTAGCGGGTCTTGGGAGGCTGGTTACGCTGTGCAGTGGCTCTTCCTAGACCATTCCAAACCTGTTCAATAGAACTGAGGTCCGGAGACCTCGAGGGCCAATTCATACGGTGAATATGCTCTTCTTCAAGAAAATCATCAACTCTGTGTGGCTTCGCATTTTCACCCATAAGCATAAGCCCGGGCCTACAGCAGCCCGGAACAGCCTAACATGGGCTTCAAGGACTTCATACCTACAGCTATGTGCATTGACAGTACCCTCATCAAAGACAAGCTGGGGTGTACAACTGCCAAACATTACGCCGCCCCATACAAGGATTCCTTTGCCAACAAATCTGTCGATTTCTTTTACGTAGGAGGGATGATAGCGAGCTCCAAGTCATCTCCAGATGAAGATTCGACGAGAATCACTCTGGTGAATCTCGACTTATCACTGAAAAGTACACACCCCCATTCTTGTTGTGTTCAAGACTGATGTCTTCGGCTCCAGAACAACTGGCTCTCCTGTTGTATCCAGTGAAAGGGACACGCACGACTGGGCACTGGGCGATAGGGATGAGGTCCTTGAAGTCTATGTGAGGTTGTTCTGGGGTGCTGTAGGCCTCGACTTCATGTTTATGGACGATAATGCGAAGCCAAACAGAGCTCACATTGTTGATGATTTTCTTGAAGAAAAGGATATTCGCCGTATGAATAGGCCCTCGAGGTCTCCGGACCTCAATCCTATTGAAAATGTTTGGGATGGTCTAGGAAGAGCCATTGCACAGTGTAACCCCCCTCCCAAGACCTGGCAGGAGTTAAAAACCACGCTTTTGGAAGAATGGGCTATGTTGCCACAAACTTTTATTGACACCCTCATAAACAGTATAAGAGCTCGTTGTGAGGCTTGTATAACAGTGCACAGTGGTCATATTCCATGTTAGACAGACATTTCCCGAGATAAATACTTTATCTCTGATTCCTGATTTACCCCTCTTTGATATACCCTGTATCTTAATTCACAATTAAAATCTTTTCCATATTTCTATGTAGCTATATTATTTCTCCTATTGTAATATACCTCTGAGCCAAATTTCGTGGCAACATAGTGCATAGTTCATCAGTTTTCTCATATTTTATGTTTGTGACCTTAATTTTGGACATGAGTGTAGTTTAAAAAAAAAGACAGGAGCCAAGATTTTCACTCTTTTTAACTTAGTTCATGTATTTAAATCTGGAATTTTTAAATCGATTTTTCACACACTTCCTGGTAAGCTAAAGTAGCAGGTGTGTTTTCGATAACATATTAATATTTTGAGAATTTAAGGATAAATTAATGATATATTTCCCTAAGGTGGGTCCAGGAGATAAATTGCTAAATATTGTTTATGGTTATAATTGTATAAAAGTTACAACAGGAATGGAATTAATTATGTTCCAAATCATGCACGCTAAAACATACCAATTAGGTGGGAAACTGCAGCAATGAAATATTTTAAATATTAAAATGTAAAAAAATAAAATAATATAAAGAATGTAATATATATATTTTAAATGCATTTTTATCAATAATTATTTAAATAGTTAATTAATTTATGATTTTATGTTTCAAAAAATAATTTAGAAATCTTGAGAGGTGGTTTAAACTATGCTTTTCTTCCTTTTGCATATGATAAAAAAGAAACAGTGAAAAAATTGTGATTTTTAAAATAAATGCACTAGTTCATGCTTTTCTAATCGTAAATTAAACGAAGGAAATTTCCTTAATCGGGGTCCACGCCAAATTAACACATTGTAGCGGGCTTTAATAGCAGTCATTTTCAGATAAACATTGAATGTCTATAAAAGTGTTAACTCTTTATGTCCGAAATTGTGAATTTATGAAAATTTCATCTTCTAGAGCATATTTTGTGAATTTATGAAACTACATTAGAAGATTTACTCAATCATTTAATAAATTTTAGAAGGGTTTTTCCAAAATTAATTAATTAAATTAAATTTGTAGGGATTTTGTGCAATATTTATAACTCTCCTCAAACCATGTTTTAGTATTTTGTAGAATTACAAAATGTACAAATATAATTTCTTACAATAGAAATATTTTCGAGCAGAAGCTTTTGCCTCCCCTCCCCCCAATCTTTCAACGTCAAGAAAGCTGAAAATATGCAAAGGCAAAACAAATTATCATTTAAAAAAATAATTATTTTTGTGCAACCAATAATGTTTTTTGGAACAAGATAAAGTAAAATATCTATAATTCATTCTAAACAGTACAGCTACTGATCGATGTACTAAATTAGTTTTATAACAAGTTATTTCAAAGTACTTTAATGTACCGTAGGGCATAAAAGGTTAAAAACAGAAAAACTTTTTTATTTTCATATTTATTTTATGGGTAGAGAACCTAGAGCGACTTAAAAAAAATGTTTTTCGATTTATTTTTCAGGTTTTTTTTTTTTCATTTAATGCTAAAAAATTAAATTCTGTATTTTTCAAATTATTTGTGTATTTTTTTTTTTACATAATTTTGTTGTATTTGCACTGATATATATATTTTTTAATGGGAATTGTAATTTTTTAACATATTTTTATATAATTTACCCTAATTTAAAGTCTAGAAAATGTCTTTTTTTTGTTGTTGTTGTTCACTTTATCTGGAATAATATTATTTTTTTGTGCTTTTATGGATTTAAATGGGGGTGGGGGGATGAAAAAATTTATTGAGATTTTTACTGTACGAAATTTATAGACAATTTTTAAATGATATTACAAGCATTTTTCAGTGAAAAATTGTTATAACTTATAGTCTAAATTTTTCACTTTCGTTTTATAAAATGTTATTAAAATATCTCAATTGAGTTAATTTCGATAGTTTATTATAAATAAGAGCAGAAGTAAAGCGCTTCAAAATTACTTTTCCCCCTCACTCCTTTTTAAAATTCAAACGGAGAAACAAGTTGGCGATCCTCACCCTTATCTCTCTTATAATAACTTCTTTTTTGAAATCTCGATTATAAGCCCCCCTCCCAAATTTAATTACTTTTGCTTTGGAAAAAAGAGGGCTTACAATCAGGATTTAACGGTAATTATAAAAAAAAGTTCTTTTATAAAAAGAAATGTTCTTACCATTGATGTAGCCGTAAAAAAACCAGAGGGTGTACGCTAAAGTCATGAACGTCATGCCTAAGGTATACGCTATAGTTTTATTTAAGAAACAGAGGTTATATGGTGCTTCTTAAAAAATTCCAGAAGGTATACGGTGTATATCCGCGTATACCCTCCACTACACCCCTGGTTTTTACTTCTTATTTGTTCTAACTTTGTGCTATGTCTGAAATTTCTAATTAGATAAATGTCCTATTTCATAAAGAAGTGCGCTGTAAATACTAAGATTTTAATTTTTTCTCCTAACTATGCAGCCTGCATTTACAGAATTACTTGACAATATTTCACTTGTTAAAGAGTTGCATCAAAAGATTCTGGTATCGTTCATGTCAATTCAGGCAGACAAAAAAAAAATCTTACCTTCATAGTCTCAGAAGTTTTTGAATTGAACATATGTTGAAATTCATGAAAAAGTAAAATACCTGTATATTTTTGTTTTGCCCAAATAAATTCCTGGCCCGAGATACAGGCTGCCAAGGATGGTGTTCCAGTTACCATTTCTCACTTGCAATTTTCGATAAAATTTCAAAGTGCTCTATCTCAGGAATGGTGCCAGATATTTCGTTGCAGTTTGTTTTATTTTAAAGAGATAATATTTTTCTATTTAAAATGATGTACTCCATTTTGAAATCTGTTTAAAATGATATATTCCATTTAGAAATATGTATTCAACTTTTCTTTCTGTAGCCTTCTGAATGTTTTTTTTTTTGTTTTTTTTAATCAAAAGTTGTTTTTTTTTTGTTTTTTTTTTTTTTGTTTTTTTCAAAAATGATAATCCCAATTATTTTTTTCTCTACAGTTGATCAGTATCATTTAGTACTGCATTTCCTGTAAAGGAGAACTTCCACTTATTGAGTTTGACATGTTTTAGAAACAATGTAAAATTTTGTCCTATATTTTAGCAATTTCCTGTTACAATACAACAGTTACATATATTGATATTGGGCTCATGAAATTAAAATCTTGTCTTCTTTCTCATGGCATTTTAATTCTTAATAAGTATAAGAAACAGATGACTTAAAAAAAAAGCTTACAAAAACATATATTAACCACTTTCGGGACAAGCAATAAGTATACATGACACATAAGGTGTTCAGAATCCTTGATTATTGCCACCAGTTAGTTTTTATTGTAAATTTTTCCTTATTTAATCTGGGTATTTTCTAGACTTAATTAGGCAAAAATTTCTGTTTCGAAGAACCGATGATGAAAGATTAAAAATTTCATAAAAGACATTTGTCGTGAAGGGGTTATTACAAAATATATGCGCAAGTTCTAAAACGTACCACTTCCTGTGTACTCTGGTTAGAACTGAAATTAAAAATTCAATGAACTAAAAATTTGTTGAACTGCATCAGTATCTTCCATTGATATTGAGTGATGCCTTCTAGTTAAACCATGCACAAAGGCTGAAACAGTGGATGATATTTCAAAAAAATCGGAATCTTTGAGAAACATTCTACCACTTGCGTACCTTTCAGATGTCTGGCTCTAACTTCTCTAGTCACAGTCGCTTCGAATCATTTCGTAACTTAAAAAGTGTGAAAAACTATCTAAGAACAATAATGACCGATCCACGTCAGAATGCACTCGTAATGTTTACGTATCAGAAGTATACACTTTAGAATGCCTAGGTTTCGGCACTGTCGCGAAAAGATGGGTTCATCTAAAAAAAGCGCCGGTTTAAAATGCCTGTTGTGCAATGAATGAACAAAGATGAAGCTAAAATAAGTTATGGTTTAATCTTTTTTAATGTTAATTTTGGAAAAGTTGCAAGTAGCATCTTACTCAAAACTTCCACCAGTTTCAGTAATCCGAATAGCGAATATCCGTCTGCATATTCAGCAAAAAATGAACAGATATTTCTTTAATATCAAAATACTTTCTTGGAATATTTAAAACAATGGAACGCAAGTGTAGGCAAGGTGTGTCCGTCTTTAAATGTACCCTAAATTCCACACTAAATTCTAAAGTATAAAGTACTATTCTACATTCTAAAGTGCAAAATTTGATCACGACCGGGCAATAATGATCGATTTTATATAGAACTCTATATATATATATATATATATATATATATATATATATATATATATATATAGACAAAGAAAGAGAAATGTACTTTTAAAGACAATTTTTTTTAAGTTAGTCGGCAAAATCGTCATATACGCACCCCCCCCCCCCCCAAAAAAAAAGAATTCTGCTTAAATACGCCCCTGCTGAAAACCCGATTTTAGCGGTGACTCGTAGGTTTACCATTGTGTTTTCCTGCTCCAAGTCCTCCCTGTTTTCATACCTTTGGAAGCAGGAATAAACAATGGTAAATCTACGAGTCAACCGCTAAAATCGGGTTTTCAGGAGTTTTCCACCAAGATATGACTTGGCAGACCTATTGCGTTTTAATAGGTGAATCGAGTTTTAACTCGTTCTGGAATTTCAGACGTGAACTCGATGAGGTGATTGTCTGTACTGCCGCCTCCCAGTCTATTACCAACAGAATAGATGAATAGAAAAACACGATTTTTTAAAATTTTGGACAGGTCGAGTTTTGAAACTCATATCCTCATACAAATTCAAGGAAAAGCATTAAAATGCTTAGTGCTGCCATCTTTTACACGAAACTAAAACTAAATATTTTCTTATTTTAGAGAAAGAATGTATCTGTGCAAGTTGAGGCATAACGAGGGGCGGATTTAAGGGGTCGCGATGGTCGCAATCGCGAGGGGCCCCTCATTCCAGGGGCCCCCAAATCTTCTTTTGAGTTCAAAGAGAAACGTGACATTCTAATAAAAAGATTTTCTTAGTCTTCTTTTTTTAATTTTTCAGTTAATATTACATCATTTTCGTGTAATAAATAGAATTCTTTTCTATCATTTGCTACTACCAGAAATGGTTTAGCTTTCCCTTATTATTTTCCGTTATTTATTATCAGGACTAAGATCGATTGTGGAAGGATGAGTTGGCATTCAAAGGAAACTTGGGTCTGAACCGAAAGAAACCCTATTAGAGTCATTCTATGACGATTTAATTATACAGATTGAGAGCCTGATTAAATCATATCATGAGCCACCAACCTGGGGCCCCTAATTTTGGGGGCCTCACACTTGGGCTGCAGCTTTCATAAAGCTGATATTTTAATGTATTTTAAACTTTGATACTGATTATTTAAACTAATAAAAGAAAGTTTTGTGCTGTGTGTGCGATGGCTAGCAAAATCTACTGCCTGTAATACCGCCTAATCTAGATTTCTGAAATTTTGGGTGAGGATAGTATAAGCCATTTCCTGATGCACCTGAGGATAAGATATTTTATTTTTTAAGGCCGGGGCCCCTGAGCCTTTCAAAATTTTAATAACTTGCCTGCTTTTTATCCGATCATCTTCGTTTTTGAGGCCTTTTCTCCATTTAGTTATCCCCTTTTCCACATTTCAAGTAAGACCCTGGCTCCCCGGGGCCCGCTCTGGGCCCTGGAAGTTTTTGGTCCTAAATTGTTCATAAATTGCCCTTTTAATACAATATTCGTTTTTGGTGCTTTTTTTTAATTTACTTATTTCCCCGATTCTACATTCCAGGTAAGACCCTGGCGCCCTAGGCTCCGGTCCAGTGTCCCTAGCACTTTTTGTGTGCCATGCATTTTTCACTCTCTAATTGTGTCACCCTCTCAATGCATAACTTTAATGTTGATTCTTGGAGTCTTGCCCCCGGCTCATATTATTAAAGGCTCATATTTTTATTGAGACTCTAGGGCCCCTTTTAAAGCATTTCCCCCCATTTTTTGCGCATTTCTTTAAAAATTTATTCTAATGATAAGTTCAAACTCTATGATTAATTTCGCCGAATTGAAGATCTAAAGCACTAAGTATTAGGACCTTTTAACATGTTTTCATTTTAGAGCCTTAATCTCAAGTATCAGTTGGCCTCTTTTGGGTTTCCTATTATAGCTTCTTTAAAAAGTGTCCAATTCACTAGCTTTTTTTTCTAATAACTTATTAGGTCCTCCAGTAACTACATAAACGACAAAAAAATTCTTAGACTTCAGCTACTACCAATTTTGAATATTAATTGCCTTCTTGGGGCCCTTCATACATCTTCTTCAAAAATAGTCCAGCTCTCTTGCAATTTTCGTTTACATAATAGTTTGGATCCTGCGGCTACTTTATAAAGTACTAAATTTTTTTTCTTATACCCAACTACATTCCAGATAAAACCATGGGACTTAGTACAGGACCCCTTGAAGTTTTTGTGCCCTAAATTGCTAATAAATTTCCCCTTTTAATTCGATCTTTGTTTTGGGGGAACTTTATCCATTTAGTTATTCCATCGTTTCTACATTCCAGTTAAGGTCCTGGCTTCCCAGGGCCCGGTCCCGAGCCCCTTGAACTTTTCGAGAGCAATGCATTTTTCACCCGCTCCCTTTTTTAAGCATTTCCTCCATTTTTGCGCATTTCTTTAAAGTTTTATTCAAATGGTTAATTCATACCCTATGCGTAATTTTGACTAACCAAGGATCTAAAGTTCTAAGTAATAGAACCTTTTAACATGTTTTTATCTCTGGGCCTGCTTTCAACTATCAGTTGGCCCTTTTTGGGCCCCCTTTTGTCATACCCTTAAAATGGTCTGATTCACTAGCTTTTTTTTCTACAACTTCTGAGGACCTCCAGCTACCCCTCATAAGGCTCCAGGGCCCTTTTTTTAAGAATTTCCCGCTATTTTTTGCACTATTCTTTAAAATTTTATTCCAATGGTTATTTCATATCCTATGCTTAATTTCGACTAATTGAAGATCTAAAGAGCTAAGTACTAGGATCTTTTAGCATGTTTTCATCATAGGGTTCTGTTCTCAACTATCAATTGACACCTTTTGGCCCCCCTATTATAGCTCCCTTAAAAAGGGTCCGATTCACTAGCTTTTTTTGGTAACAACTTCTTAGGTTTCTCAGCTAATACATGAAGGTCAACAAAAATTTTCAGACTTCAGCTACGATCACTTGTAAATATTAATCGCCTTCTTGGGGCCATTGGTGCAGCTTCTTTAAAAAGTATCCCATTCTCTTGCAATTTTATTTAACATTGTTCTAAGAGCCCCCGGTTACTTTATAAACTACTAAAAAGTTTCCTTATACCCTTGCTACCACCTATTTCGAATATTATTTTTTTTTTCCGCATCAGCTTACGTTTACTCACTACAGCCGTAGATTAAAAATAACTCTACTGTTAAAGGCTAGTGGTTAATTGTTGAAAGGGAGGTGAAGGGATTTCATGCGTAAATTAGATATTGGGTTAATTTTAAAGCGCAGGTTTGGCATGGTTCAAACCAATTGGTTTTAACCGTGGTTTTCTTCTACTGATTTTTTTCTCTAAAAAACCAATTGGCTTTTTTATAACAAATATAATATTTTATTTTATTTTTCGTAATTTAAATGTTTCAAATTGTTGGATATAAACAATTTCTACTTCTAACAATATCTTAGCAGTCAACATGAGACATAGTGAGTCTAGGTCATGTTTGTAGGCATGTAGAATGAAAATTGTATGTGTTGATGAACGTATCTGGGGCTCTAAAGAGATAACTTAAAGCATGTGAATTTAGCATACATAAAATAGACTAAAAATATTCAATGTTTAGCATAAAATATTTTCATTTGAGAAAATGCAGATTATTTACAGCAATTAATAACATAAAATTATCTTTAACATTTCAATCAAGCTGTATAAAAGAAAATTTTCTTGAGTGGGGATTATCCTTTAAGAATAAAAAAGAAACTGAAGATATGAAGTCGAATTAAGAGGACACTGAAAAATGGGGTGCTAGTTATAATATTTCAATGTTAAAATTCTATTTTTCTCCGTTACTTGCTAAATCTAATGTTAAAAAAATTGGATTTATCACACAAAAAACAAAATTACAAGAAGTATTTGAATAGAAAAAGTTCTTCAACAACCTCATAAGATTAATATTATATAAAAAAGTTAACCATACTGGAGATACTGTCTTGCAGGTGAATTTATTTATATTTGTGAAGTAATGATTTAGCTCAAGAAAAAAATATTAATTGTTCATCAAACTAGTTTCACTAAAAAAAAAAAAAAAAAAAAAAAAAAAAAAAAAAAAAAAAAAAACTAAAGTCAAGTTTAGTGAAAATGTTTTATTGGTCTTGGCTCCAATAATCATAGTTGCACAGGAAAATTGGATAGTAAAAAAAAAAAAAAAAAAGGAAATGAGTTAGTTCTCATTTAAAGATAAATTCAAATTCTATTGAATATGCACCTGTTTACTTTTAAATAAAATATGCAACAAAATCCATTTAAATCCTCTATATTAAATCAAACCCATTACTTTGGATCTAACATGAAAATGAGGGAGGGGGGGGGGGGGATTGAAATAAGGTTCGTTTGAGATATAACAAAGAAAAGTCTCATGAAACATGCCTAAAAAGATATATTATTAATTTTTAGTTTGTAATTTAAAAGTAATGTGTATTATAACATAGCTTAGAAAAAATCCTGGCAGCTATTTAAATGTTGTATTGGATGACAACTTTTATAAAACTACTGTCCATTTTAAGATCAATATTTTCAGTTGTGTAAAAAGCTAGTAAATAGGTGTTTCTGCTTATTTTACTGTCTTCTTTTTTTTTTTTACCCGTGAGTTTCAGAAGAGAAGTGTCAAATGACATTACACAAAACTTCTTGAAATATGTAAAGACTCAACTGCTAAATGTCAAATCATTTCCTTATAAAATTCTTTATTTTCAATAAAATATTATAATTACCCATATAGACAGAAAACAGAAAAATCGGACATCCCAGATAACAAGTATTTCAAAGAAATTTTTTGTGAATAGCCATGGGAAAGTATATTATATTCATGAAACTACATCATTTATTTATTTATTAGTAATAGTAATCAAAAGATTGTTTATTAAGATTTTCAAGGCATCATTGTATCACTATGCAGAGCATTTAATTCTTATAACATAAGACATTGCTGTTACTTTTCTAATAATGTTTAAATTTGAAATTTTTTCAATTTTCTTCATAACTGACTGTAATTATTTAATTTAAATTATTTTAAATGATATTATATTACTTATATATCCAACAATGTTTATTTTGATCAATAAATATGCATGTATATGTGATATGAAGAGGATATTAAAAAAAAAACAGTTAACCCCCCCCCCCCCAAAAAAAAAAAAAAACCCAGTTTAAACAACAACAAAAAAAAACAAGTTTTTTTTAAATTTAAATCTCGGCTTTTTGCCAACTTTCGTTAAAGGCAATGCGTTAAATTTATAGAGGGGGGGGGGGGCACCTTCCACCGTTTGGGAGAGCATTCCTTCATCAGGTTCTAAATGCCCGATTTCAACGGGAATTGGTTCATTCAACTTAGATTACGATTCAGCAACTTTCTGCATTATGGAAGTGTATCTTGGACTTCTGTTACCATAATTTTCGAACGTTAGAGGAGCACTCTTTTCTCGGTTTCTATGAGCTTTATTTCAACGGAAATTGGTTCATTCAATTTAGTTTACGATAGTTTTCCATATTTTAGTTCCATCTTCCACCGCGAGGGGCACAATCTCAGCTCGTGTTCTATGGGCTCGATTACAACGGAGTTTGGCTCATTCAACTTGTTTTTCGATTATCTTCGGCGCATGCGGAGCACTCCCGGTACACGCTGCCGTAGGCAAAGGGGAAGCAGGTCACAGGTTCGTTCAGAAAGAGGTTTGTTGGAAACACACTAGACACTGGCCGAAGGCATTGGGTCCCCAGAAACTAAGTTCATTTGAAACACTCTATGATGCTGAAGGCATTGGGGTCCCGATTTTCTGAAGATATAAAATCATACAAACTTGAGTTTTGTTTAAATTTATTTTTAGGGTCCCTGGCAACGTCAGGCGGGTCAGCTGGTAATCGATAGTTTATTATTGCATCGTAAGTGTTCATATCTTTTTCCTCTCGAAAAATTCTCCATATCCAGATTATAAAAGGACACGACAATGAAATATATCACGATTGTCAAAGACAATGTCCCCTATAGTTTTCCTCAATATGAATTTTAGGTAGATTTCGTAAGAAATACTACCTATTGCATTCTCCCCTATGTTTCAATTTTTGAAACATTTTTGCAGATCTACGTCGATCATGACTCCTAGAACCCCAAACCACCCTCAGTTCAAAATTATATATATATATATATATATATCTTTACATACATCACCTTTTTATGGACACGATAGCTTGCATAATTCTGTACAATCTCTTCCAAACTGTTACATAAAATCAAGCAGTAGAAAATCTCTGTCAAATTCGTTAATGGGCAAAATCGAACCAAGGAGTTGGATATAGGGTGGGTTTTTGTGAAAACAGAAAAAAACATAACTTCTTAATTATAATGCATATGAAATCAGTTTAAAGTTATTATTACTTCTAGGAAAAGGGCCAAAAATTTATGTATGACAGATATTTGATATAATTAGAAATGGGCTCAAAGGGCGAAAAAAATAGGCTTTTAATTCACAAGATATCAAATCCACTTAAGTTTATTATAAATCTTTTTAATATTATCTTGAACTTTTATATTGACAAATTTTTGATAGGACCAACTCTTACAGCAAAATAAAAAATAAAAATAGAGGTTGAAGAAAAAATTATCGCATTAAATGGAATTAAAAACTCGTCAAAAGCGGCCAGATAAAATGATTAAATTGGGTTTATCTCTACTTTTGATTTAGTATTATTGATGAAACTAGTACTTCACTTCGAAATCTACTTGTGCTTGTAGGCCGAGCCGGAAGGAATTTTTTTCTTTTTTAGCAGATGTTTCGCTAATCTCAGTTATGGAAGTGCCCCTTTTACATTTTCGGGGGCATTTTTTATAGCATTCGCTATTAAGACACACGCAATTACAAACCTATATACAGATTAGTTAATTAAATTGGTGTTTAAAATTATATTTACATAAAAATTCAGTGCAGATGGTTATAAAACAACTCGTGGAGCTTCGAATTCTTTTTAAATCCATAAAGCATTTTTCATTGGGTCAATCCATTTCAAGTGGTCCAGAAAATCAGATATTCGTTGCTCGACCATTTTTAAAAAATCTGAAATTTTTTGTGCAACAACTCTAACATGATGGAAGTTCAAAATGAATATTATTTTAATTTTATTAATTTTTGTTTGTGCATGGCGGCCATCTTTGTTTCATCGTCTGCAGCAATTTTCTCACAAGAAGGGTTTACGGAATTGTAAATAATTGATCGTTTATTTATCCAATTCAAGTGCGGATTAAAGCAATTTATACAGAATACATTGGTCTAAAAATCTGGTAATGGAGTAGTTTCCGAAACTAACTGCTTATTGGTAAAATTTAAGCATAAAATTTCAGTTTTTTTTTCCAAAATTTGTCCGTTTACAAGAGGAAATTTTTCTAGCAAGGAAAACTGTCAACATGACATATTTTTTTTTTACAAATAGGCCGAAAGTGCTTGTACTCACACGCCGAGTTCCAGACCTGAGACTTACTTTCTCTTCGCTAAAGAAAATCCCAAATTTTTCAAAAATGACAAAAATTGCACTTTTCAGGCTTTGATATCTCTGGTGGACGCGCGAGATAAAAATCTGAAATTTTTTTTTATAAGAGTATTGTATTGTATTGTTATGCACAAGAAATTTCAGGATGGAGATTTGACTACAAGCTGAGATATGGCAAGGGCAACATGTCAAAACAATACTGCCAAACTATTGTTTTGTTGTAG
The DNA here is from genome assembly GCA_963932465.1 of Maratus speciosus. Lineage (NCBI taxonomy): Eukaryota > Metazoa > Arthropoda > Arachnida > Araneae > Salticidae > Maratus > Maratus speciosus. The sequence continues at coordinate 126,623,282 of OZ010796.1, read as the reverse complement.
TCACAGCTAAGTATTTATCTCAGAGTGTCATTTAAATTTATTTTTTAGATTATCTTTAAATAATAGTAACGGAAAATAAAGCCTTTTGCAATTAATTTAAAAAAAATTATGCCTAAGGCTTAAATTTTGTATGGTTTCAGTAATTTTTGTTGTAATTTTAGTAACTAAAAGAAACCTCAGCACTTTTGCATATATATACATATATATATATACAAGACCTGAGATAAAAACAGAATAGGGAAAGAGAAAAGCTGTTAATGTTGGCATACTTGTTGAGACATGATCAAACGTGTCAAAACACATTCCTGTTTGTTGGTTTAAAAACCACAATTTTAATGCTGCTTGCCAGTCCCTGAAACTTGTTCCTACCATAAGTATGTTCCTGTAAATGAAACATGCGATGTTACCATGCATCAGCCTCAAGTAATTTTCAGAAAGTAAAGATACCCAAAGCCTTTTCAAAATTTATACTGCAGAAAAATCACATTTTTTCATAAGAAGTAAGCTAGGAATTATTAATGAATTGAGACTTGCACATAGTGATATCAAAGTATATATTTATGATCACCAGCAGGGCCAAGATCTTCAATCAAATTATCAAGAGATGACAAGAGTTGGTTCCTACAAATAAAATTTTGAGAAAGATCAAAATTGTGGATTTTAAACCAACAAGCAAGAATGTGTTTTGAGACGTTTGATCATGTCTCAACAAGTATGACAACATTAACAGCTTTTCTTTTTCCCTATGTTGTTTTTGTGTCAGGTCTTGTACAAAAATATTTTTTTCTTTATGTAAAAGTGCTGAGGTTTCTTTTAGTTACTAAAATTACAACAAAAATTACTGAAACCATACAAAATGTAGGCCTTAGGCATAATTATTTTTTTAATTAATTGCAAAAAGGCTTTATTTCCTGTTACTATTATTTAAAGATAATCTAAAAAATAAATTTAAATGATACTCTGAGATAAATACTTAGTTGTGACTACAACAAAACAATAGTTTGGCAGTATTGTTTTGACATGTTGCCCTTGCCATATCTCAGCTTGTAGTCAAATCTCCATCCTGAAATTTCTTGTGCATAACAATACCATACAATACTCTTATAAAAAAAAAATTCATATTTTTATCTCGTGCCCCACCAGAGATATCAAAGCCTGAAAAGTGCGATTTTTGTCATTTTTGAAAAATTTGGGATTTTTTTTAGCGAAGAGAGCGAGTTCCAGATCTGGAATTCGGCGTGTGAGTACAAGTGCTTTCGGCCTATTTGTAAAAAAAATTATGTCATGTTGACAGTATTCCTTGCTAGAAAAATTTCCTCTTGTAAACGGGCAAATTTTGGAAAAAACCTGAAACTTTATGCTTAAAATTACAAATAAGCAGTTAGTTTCGGAAAGTACTCTATTACCAAATTTTTAGCCGAATGTATTCTGTACAAATTGCTTTAACCTGCACTTGAATTGGAGAAATAGACAATGAATTATTTACAATTCCGTAAACCCTTCTTGTGAGAAAATTGCTGCAGACGATGAAACAAAGATGGCCGCCATGCACAAACAAAAATTAATAAAATTAAAATAATAGTCATTTTGAACTTCCATCATGTTAAGGCTATTGTACAAAAAATTTCAGATTTTTTAAAAATGTTCGAGCAACCAGTGCTGGACCACTTGAAATGGATTGACCCCATTCTTTGAAACCAGTTGTTTAACGAAAAGGAGAAAAATATAATTTAATTTGGTTATAATTGATGAATTTATTTGATTTCTGAAATTATTTTATTAAAACATAAAATTTCAAGCAAGATAATGGGACGCAGCGCGGACCGCTGCAGTCCCATGCATCAAAGCCCCACATATTTATATCTTGTTTCATGTCATAAATAAACCAAATATGAATAGCAAAGAAAAGAGGTTTTGAGTTATAACTCAGCAGATACTAAAATACTGTCTCCTTAGTTTCTGATTTACCTTGGTTTGAATTATCATTTTATGTTCATACAAAATGGAAAGGAAAATAAGATAGATAATATTACACATTTATCCGTCACAATATTTAAGTTTATGTAAAATATTCTGATGTAATTTTAATATGAAATAAATTTTGTGTAATTAATCCTTAACGATTTGAATACATTTTAATTAATTTGTAAGTAATTATTGTAATTAAGTTTTGGATATCTATTATTTTTAACTTATACCCAATTTTGTAAGGTGGAAGGGCCCCAAAAAGTTCCAGGGAGTGAGAGGGGCCCCTTACTTCATAAATCCGCCCCTGGGCATAACCAGTGGTGTAGTCGTAAAAAACACAGAGGGTATACGCTCTAAGCAGAGGGTATACGCTCAGGGCAGAGCGTATACCCTAGAGTGTATTTTCTGTAGCTTTCTTGAGAAACAGAGGGTATACGGTTTCCTTTAAAAAATCCAGAAGGTATACGGCGTATACCCAGGGCCCGCTTAAGACTTAGAAGCAGGGGAGGCCGACATCACACAGGGGGCCCCCTATTACTCTATCAATTGCTTTCTATTTACTAAATCCATTTTTCGTATGCTTAAATAATTTGAAATTTTACTATCAAAATTTCGAGTAAATAACACTTTTGATATTAAACTATAACTACCTATATACATATGAAATTTATTTTATTATATACATAATTATACATAACCAATTCATTTTGTAAATGTCAAATATGGAACTACAGTTGAGAATATTTGAACTTCAAAATATCTTTTGTAACTTACAAATTGCAGCATAGTAAGACAAAAAAAATTTAGTAAGGAAAAAAATGCATTTTTTACTCTGATTGGATTTTTTTCTTCTAAAAATTAGTTTTGAAAAGTAAATTTTGGGGCCCTTTTGTATTTTAGTGGGTAAGCACGGGCTTCACGGGCCTATTCGGTAAACAGGTCCAGCGTATACCCCCGTATTCCCTCCACTACATCCCTGGGCATAACACAAATATACTTCTACCTAATTAGCATTAGAAATCTTTGAAATATTCTTAGTTTTCTAATGATAAATGGTTAAAAATAATAATTTTATGTCAATTTGAAATGCACTGAAATCCTTCCAATAAGAAAAATTCAAAGAAAATAAACTGAATTGCTCAGTGCTGCCCTCTGTTAGCTAGAAATAGACTGAAAACTAAACTCCTTAGTGCTGCTATCTCTTATCTAGAACATAGACTGAATATTTCTCTTGATTTTTACTTCTATTTTGAGTTAGTGGAATAAAAAAAGTGTGTAATACGCATACACGCAAATGTTTATCTTGGTCCACTCTAGAAATATTTAAAATATAATTTAGTTTTTGAGTGATAAATGATTCTAAACATTTGATGTCAAATTGGAATACATATTCTAAGTAGGCAATACACTGGTTTAACCCTTTAATTATCGCTCCCGTGATATCCACAGGCTGTGTCTTTTATACAGATTGATTCCCACCAGTTTTATAAAATAGTGTAATTGGCTTTATTATCGTATCATTTTACCTGTCATTAAATAAGATGAATATATATATATATATATTTTTTTTTTTTTTTTTTTTTTTTTTTTTTTAAGTGGTGCCAATAAGCAATTTGAACTTTTAAACCGTAATTTAATAGCGACCGTTAAGGGGTTAAGAAAAAATTTAACCCCTGAATCCCCTATCCTCTGGTTTTGATTAAAAGTATAATAATTATTTCCTGAGTAACACATGAATCTACACTTTTATGAATGTTCAATTCAACATGTTCATTACCTAAATGGTAGAGATAAAGTTTGATCTGTAACAATATATATTCAAAATAAAATTCATGTTAAGGCCATACTCGAATTCAAATTGGCTACTTTCGCTGAATAAATTTTTGCGCGCAAATGCATGAAACTGCCAGATGTTCTCTTTCAAAAACTATACAATCGAACAGTTTTTCCATATTTTTGGTAAAAACAGAAAATCAGTTTTGAATATGCAGGTAATATTTTCCCTCCACTTTCTGAGACTTGCTTTCATTCAAAAAATAATTTAAATACATTTGTGCCTTAGACATATCTTAATATTTTGATGGTAACATGCAATTGTTTCCAAAATTTTTTTATAAAACCCTTTTAATAGTACTATTTTAACATCTTAACCCTTTGAAGGCTGGTGGTAAATTATATATACTACTTAATTTTAATTTCAAGATGCCAAATGGCTCCCAAATGTATTTAATAGAACTTTGCTTTTATAAGGACACCTGAAGAAATGTAACAGAATATAAATGTTCAATATTGTGGCAATGTAATCACGCATTAATTTTGCAGGTGTCTCCGGTTTCAAAATAGTTGGTTCAGCATCCAAATTCAGCCAATTCAATTGTGTCAGAAAATTATAAAAATTACTTTTTTTTTTTTTTTACTTTCTGGACATCAATGTTTAGAAAACCAAGTGGAATCAGATTTTTTTTTTTAAATAACATTGAAATTTCTATATATCTTCGATTTTTTTTTTTTTTTTTTTAATAAGGTGATTGCAATCTATTTAGAAAGTTCAGTTCAATAACATGTTTGAAAAGCCTATTTAAAATTGTTTGGGATTAAGATTTTTGCAAATCACTGGCCAGTTTTGGCCTTACTGCCATTGGATGGAAGACTTTTGAAAGAAAGCTGACTCGAATTGTCATTCTTGTACAAGAAAATCCTGTGCAGCCTAGACCATGTTAGATAGCAAACACAGGTTTAAGCTCCTCATTCCTAAGCTCCTCAGTGGCCAATATGCTAACCACTATGCTGAGTGGCCCCTCTCAAATTTTAGAATTACTTAAATTTTAATCAAAATAAATATTAAAAATGTTATACATGAGCAAAAAAATGAGAGTTGAAGTTAATCTTTAATTGCAAATCTGACCTATCCTGATGAACTGCAACTTGAAACTGAAATATTTAGCCTAAAATGAAAGAAAGTTAAAGTCATATTTCAGCAGTTTGTCTCAAATAATGAAGTATTAAACATTTCACATTCCAAAATAATGTTTCTGAATTTTTATGGGGATTAGAGAAATGCAGTAGACTCCCTCAAGCACAGCTTGGGACCAGAGGTTGTGCGGATTTTTAGAATTTTGTGGATTTCCAATCATTATTTTGTTATTAAACAGTAATTTGAATATAATAGTGCAATCGAAATTATAATGAGTGCTTGCAATATAGTGAAGTATTAAAATAAATGAGTAAAGTAATAAAAAAAATAAAAATAATGCATGATAATGCATAAATAATGTATAACTAAATATGCATAATAAAAATGGGATACATTTTTCTTATGTAACAGAATATAAATGTTCAATATTGTGGCAATGTAATCACGCATTAATTTTGCAGGTGTCTCCGGTTTCAAAATAGTTGGTTCAGCATCCAAATCCAGCCACTTCAATTGTGTCAGAAAATTATAAAAATTACTTTTTTTTTTTTTTTTTTACTTTCTGGACATCAATGTTCAGAAAACCAAGTGAAATCAGATTTTTTGTTTTTTTTTTAATAACATTAAAATTTCTATATATTTTTGATTTTTTTTTTTTTAATACGGTGTTAGTAGCATATTTAGAAAGTTCAGTTCAATAACAAGTTTGAAAAACCTATTTTGCAAATCACTGGCCAGTTTTGGCGTTATTGCCATTGGATGGAAGACTTTTGAAAGAAAGGTGACTCAAATTGTCATTCTTGTACAAGAAAATCCTGTGCAGCCTAGATCATGTTAGATAGGAGCTCAAACACAGGTTTAAGCTCCTCATCTCTAAGCTCCTCAGTAGCCAACATGCTAACCACTATGCAGTGATGTCAACAATATCTTGATTTTTTTTTTTCAGAAATAAATTTATACTTTGTTCATAAAAAATAATACGTTCAGTCATATTAATGAGAATTACATATTAAAATACCTGCAGAATGATGTAAAACTAAAATTTCTGTAATTTTGTCCTTAAATCTGAACTGAAAGTTTCATTGTTTACATCTGTGATGATGGGTGGATTTTAGGGAGTATTGTATTTACAAATCTATTTAAATCACTTCTTTAAAATATTGTTTGGAGTAGTTTATGGAATTAAAAATGCAGATATATAATGGCCTTACATTATAAATATAGAAATTTTCCAGAACTGAAACTTTCCACTCCATATCTTTCATTCAACACCAAGAAAGCTGAAGAGTTGTGATTAGAAAAGAAATTATTCATTTAAAAATATTTTTGATTTGTTCAACAAACAATGCTTTTGTAACACGATAAAGTAAAAGTATCTAGAACTGATTTTAAACTTTCATTATTATGGCCAATCAATGTATCAAATGAATTTAATGCCAAACATTTTTAATGATACTATAAAATACTGTCAGGGTACAAAAGGATTAATGTAAGTAAGGAAAAACACTGTAAAATTATGAATCTGCTAATAATTTTATAAAATTTGAATAGGTATTCATATTAAAAAACACTTTGATATTTCATTAACATATGTAGGAAAATTGCACAATAAAATATAATAAATAAGCACTTTGATACTTCTTGTGGAAAATCAGAATTGAGCCCAAAAAGCAAAAACCAAAATTTAACCTGAAGCAAAAACACTAGAGTCCAAAGCAGGGTCGAAACTATGGGGGGAAGGGGGGGGAGCATGTGCCCCGGGTGCCAGAACGGAAGGCGAAGGAGGTGCCAAATGATGATTTTGTTAGTCAATTTTTAATTCGTCTATGTTTACCATGGTATTGTTAAAATAGTCCTGTCTAGGGTATGCCAAAGTATAGAAGAATCTAATGATGATATGGCATAAGGTATTGTATAAAGCAGAATTTTTTTTTTATACTTTTCGATTCCGTTTTCAAGGTTTTAATGAATCAATATTTGACAAAGCAGATTAAGTAGTTTAGTATTACATATTTTATGATTAATTTTAAAATAAGATGGCTATTAGAAAATTAGTAAAATTCTCTTTGTAAATTTACTTTGAGAAGGAGGGTGGAGGAAACCAAATCCATGTTTGCCCCGGGTACAAAAAAGGCTAGTTTTGACCCTGATCCAAATCACTATCCACACTAGAAAGAGCCAATTCAATACTGGTGCCAATGAAAGAGACAGACTGTAGAACTCCACCAATCTTGGCTACTTTTCAACCTAATTTAGCCACATCGGAGTTTGACTATTAGTGGAAACTAGCCTGGATCATGTGACAGCCATGAGGGATGGAAATATCCTAGCTTGTCTCTTTCATCAATTGCAGGCAATATAGGGTTGTGTGGTTTATCTCTCTGAAAAAAGGAAGGTTTTTATTGACACTTGTTTGCTTTAGTTTTATTGCACACCGCCATTTTTTAAAAAATCATAAACTACATCAAATGTGCTAGCAATGCCTTCTTTAAAGAATTTTCCTTTTACAGAGTGTCTTATTTAATAGCTATAATATGGAATTTTCAACTGCATTAGTATTTCATTATTCTAATATCAAGACTATTTTTTTAAAACTGAAGACACATTTCCTATTATCAGTAAAAAATTCATCGTAATGGCATAAATAAATAAAAATATCCAGTTCCTCAAGAGTCATGAAAATTTTAGTAATGGACATCCCATAAACAGAAATGTATGAATTTAGAAACAAAGCAAGTTAATGAAAGAAAAAAATTATTAAAACCTAAGATGAAGATGCATTAAATTTTTTAATAATGTACATACTTTTTGGTTTACAATAATCTTTCATGTCATCATTTGAGTGAAATACTGTACATCTTCAATATGAAATTTTTAAATTATTTTAAAGAGTCATAAGGTAATATGAGGAACACTGTTTACATGCACATGTGTGTAATGATTTTGTAGCAAAAGTACATCATAATATTAAAACAAAATGAAATCATTAATAAATTAAACATTCTCTAAAGAACAGAAATGTATAAAAATAGCAACAGATTCTGAACATAAGCATTTTTTTTTTGTTTTTTACCAAAACATTTTGTAAAGTTTTATAGAGTTTATAGAATTCTGTAGTTTTTCTACAGAATCACAAAAGTATCTCCTATAGAGCTTATAAAAAAAGCCATAATTCTATTCTACAGAATTTCTTTTGAATTATATTAAAGACTTTGTATGTAATGACTCTCTTCTACAAGATGGTTCATCAAAAAATATTTTCTCCTTTGTAGACTATAATATTACCATATGAAGGGTTTTTTTCAATATAAAATATTAGAAATATATAAATTCAAGAATTTTTTCCTGAAAAATGTTAATGTATGCAAAACTCCTGTACCATATTCTTTATATTAATAAAAGGTCCTGGCTACCAGTAACATTTTCCTAAAACATGTTTATACTTTCCATCTATATCTTAAAATTCAAAGGGACTCAGTACACCAAGCAATTTTTTAAACCTTAGAGCATCAGGCAATATTTTTACATATTTCTTTAGCACCTCATAAAATAGTATCTAAAATAAGTATTAATATGTAAATTGGTGCAATAATATAGTATAAAATTCAAAATTTTACTGGACCATCCTTTTAATTTCTTAATTGCATGACAAAAGAAGACAGACTTAAGTCTCATAGAGTTTTTTCAATAAAATTTTGAAAATTATTTTTCATTATTATTAACCCTGGAATGATACTTGAGATACACCTGCACACCATCACTTTTCTTTAGATTTTTTCTCTTTTTTAGATAGATAAGTTAAGTTTCTCAACTATTATTTAAAAAAATAAATTTTGAAAAGTTTTTAAAAATTCCTTTATTTACTTTGGATATATTATGGTACATAGTTACCCTAATCTAGCAGGCCTGTTAATAAAATAAGTAAAAATATGTGTAGCATTTCAATATTAAACAAACACTAAAAATATTTTTTTTAACTAAAAATGAATTTAAATGTAAACATTTTTGTGAAAAAATAAAAATTTCTAGTCCTCTCTTATTTTTTCTCCCATTTTATAATGGACATATTTAATGATTAGATTCTGTTTAATTGAATTAGTATTAAAGATCATCTTAAATTTCAACTGTCTGTAACAAGTAAAAATTAAATTTAAAAAATAAAAAAACCTGACTGCATAAAAAACAAATTAATTAATTATTTCTCACTAATGTGAAACTATTTTTTATATTACTTACATATTTTTTTACTTTTATTGATGACTTTTAAGTTATGTTTAATTGTTAGTTCCTATCTATAAGCACTGTTTTGATGAGACCTATAGATGTCTATGAAGGTTAGAGTTGCAGTAAAGCTAGAGATCCTACCTACACAACTTTCAGGTTGTGTAATATTTAAACGGAGCTTCTCACTCTAAAATAGTCAATAAAACATCGTCTTCATTTTGAAGGACCTATCAATTATGCCACTCAATATGGTGCATAATTTTTTTTTCATCTCTACAACCATTTTGAATTTATAAAGACAAAACCTAGCCTATAACCATCAGACGGTTAATACAAATCGATAGAGACCTCATTCATTAAAATCCATCCAGCCATATGGATGTTTTGAGGGTATAAAGAAATCCACATACCCAGATACGCGTCAAACACATAACCCTTCTTGGCAATTGGGTAAAAAGGAAGCAAATATGATGAATGATTGCATTTGAATTTTTTAAATGAAGCTTCAAACACATTCCTTAAATCTCTTATTTGTGACATAAAGATGAATTAGGAAAGTTTAAAAAAAATCATAAACATTTAACAAAGATTTGGAGTATTTTAAAAGATGGGGAGAAACTGAGGTAAATGTGTTAAAAGGTTGCATTCAGCAAGACAAATGGTAGACAGGTGTTCATGAAAACAGCAGTAGTTAGCAATCTCAGTAGGAGTATGGTTCTGAAGAATTTTTGCTGACTTGCAATTTTAGGTATTGGAATTTTACCATTAAAATCCAAAAATTGATAATTTTGACATGTTTAAAAAAATTTAACATACTGAGTCATCGAAAAGGTTGAATTTTGACTCTTGTAGATAAATAATTTACCTGAAAAACTGTTTCTATATTTCAAATAATTCCCATTTTAAAAGTCTATGAACAAATGAAGAGCTTAGTGGAAGAACAGGTAATAATACATTTTCTCAAAAATTGTTTTATTTTATGGATGAAAGCATTATGAGGTCATACCCTAGTAGCAAAATGTATATGGCCCTTGAATGGCCGCTTATCGAATTCCGATGACACGATAAGTGGCCGATTATCGCATTCTCATCGGAGAGGGATGAATTTCATCGGCAATTACTCAGAAATGTCTCATCGGCCTGAGATCTATGGATGATCGTAATCTGATGAATTTTAGAAAAATATATGATGAAACACCGAGGAGTACGATTTGATAACGATGAACTTGCGATGACTTTTAGATGAGTTATCAAGCAAATTCTGATTAGAAAGCGATGAATTATAGATTGGTTGGTTGGGTGTATAAATGAAAGCGATTTCAGAATATTTATTTTCGAAATATACATACATTAAAATTTTAAGCGTCAAAAATGTAAATACATTCTTTTAATTTCTATTAGCTTTACTACAATCGTTTGAAACAAAATAATCCAAATTGTATTTTTATTTTTTGAAGGAGGGGGAGGGGTGAGCTGAGTTAGAAAGAGTTCCATATTTTTTTATTTCTTAACAAATACTACTCTTTCATTTAAATAATCCTATTAAATTCTATTATTTAACCTCTTCCTAAAGCCTTTTATTTTAAATCAATTAAGTTTGCTTGTTTTCAACAAACTGATTTAAAAAAAAAATCAAATGCATTTTTTAAATATTAATATTCGACTAACAATTACCACTCTTATTGTTTATCATTATGTTTGATAGAAATATTTTAAAAGAATTTTATTAATTCTAAATTATTGTTCTGCTTTGATAAGTTTTTGCCCCTTAAATTTTTCATTATAAAATATGAAAGGTTATTCCTTTCATTTTATTAGACTTTAAAAGACGAAAAATGCAATTGGGCCTTTTTCTACCAAGGTACATGAATAATTCAGTAAGTTATACTATTGTATAAACACTCATAACTCAAAAAAGTATATATTTTTAATTAAGCATATTTATTGGAAAGGGGGGGGGGGGATTCAGGTGTCTAATTAGGTAGAATTTCGGTCTGTTCAGAGATCCTTGGCAAGAGGCGTACAAAAGCAAAGGGCATCATACCCTCCTCGTTTAAATAAAGACCATTTTTTATCACACGAACTGTCCAAACACATACCCATATTTGGCAATAAACCGTTTTTCCCAAAAATAAATACTTTGAACCAGAAAAATTATTTAATTAAATGTGCCTTGCCTCTATTTAGTAGTGATTTGAAATATACTTTATTTCATTAAATAAATTTCTGGTTTAAAGTTTTTTTCTTCTTTCACTACGTGGGAAGGTGGTAATAAGTATACTTATTACAATTTCTTTGTTAAATATTTGATAATTCATATCTGTAAAGTGCAAAAAAATAAAACTCTTGAAGAAGCACACTGTAATAACAGATTATATTTCTAAAACAAATGTATGAATTAGGTTCAGCTTTGCAAGTCCCATTTTTAAGTCAAATCAATTTCATTTAACCCCTTGAGAGACAAGTGATTGCGTTCCTGTAATGTTGAATTCACACCGGGATCTTTGAAAAATTCCGTTTCAAAATAAAGAAAAGCAATTTTACAAGTTTTTTCCATCAAAGTTACAAAAATAAAATTTATTTAAAAGTTTCCGGTGCAAATCTCGATTAAACTTAGGTGGGATAAAATATATCCCATCGTCCCTCAAGGGGTTAATATTCACAACTTTCACACCTACGGTTAATTTCTTTTCTATTAGTCTTATGTCATGCTGATACTTCACGATTGTATTGTCTGTGAAAACCCTAACTGTAGGGAAGGTAGGGGATTTCCCCCTCTGAAATATTTGTATCTTAATATGATTTAAGAAAAATTGACAGAAAAACTATTTAAATTAATATTTTACTAATTATTGATCAATCTAATTGTCAAAGTATTTGAAAATAACTTTTTGAGACTTTCTGATAATTTTTTTCTTACAACACTGCTGTTATGATTTTTTTCATTCAAAACATTTACATAAATTTATATTTATTATGGAATTGGGCTTCATTAACCCCTTGAGCTCTGATGGTTGAATTTTCTACCACTTAATTTTAATTTAAAAATGTCACAATGACACCGGAATATTCGACCATATTTGAAAAAGGTTTAATGCCTTTTTTCATGTATTTCGTAAACCGAATTTTTTCTTAGAAAGATACTGGTGCCAATGTGACAGTTGGAATTTTGAAGAAATTTACCCGCCAGAGCTCAAAGGGTTAAGCAGCACAGGATCAACATTCTCTGGAAGTGTAGGAAAAAATATTTTCAACACCTAGACTTATGCATCCCCATAGGTCACAATAGTTGAATGCGGACAAATCCACACAAAGTGGAATAAGCAAAGGCTTTAATGCTCGTGATATTTAAAATGTTTAACATTTAACTGATTTTGTTTATTAATCCATAAATTTCTGATTGAAACAAAATTTAAAATACTATTGTAGTAGTTATACAGTCAAACCTCGTTAACATAAATCTCAAGGCAAATTAAAAGTTTTTTCCCCATGTTATCATCAATAGTTTATATTATTATTAATAAAACCGTTGTATTAATTTTGACAGGCATTGTAGGAAAAATTCATATTAAAAGTACACCAGGTTAATTCTGTACATGTTAATGAGGTTTGAATGTACTTTTTGTTGTTTAATAGCAACAGCCATCTCCTGTTACTTTCTGTTTAGATATTAGGGTAGATAACTGAAAAAAATACATTATCTTAATTAGATTTTTTTTCAGTTTTATATCTCTATGCCTATATAAAATATCACATTAATGTTAGCTATTTTATCTTATTGTTTCTAAACTTGAAGTGTTGTTTTAAGAATCTACATATACTATCTGCATTTTTTAATTACTAAATGAATAAAATACCCTAATTTCTAGTGCATAATCTGCTGAGAAATTTTAATAAATAAGATTTATGTTATTTCTATTTTTTACATATTATGCAACATATTTAAATAAACTTTATTGGTCTAAAACTTATTTGATTGGCTGCAAACTATGTACATCTGAAATTAGCGTACACAAAAAGTACTTAAATTCTGTTCAATTAACTTACTCATTTAATATAAATGTATTATTTGAAAGTTTTATTAAGGTTAAACAATGACAGAAAAAAAAAAAAAAAAAAAAAATGTTGTTGCTTCTTCCTGTAACCCTTCGTATAAATCGAAACAAAAATCTTCCAAGTTAAAAAAGTTTCTGAAGCAATTAATTGTCACAGATGACTCAAATGTTGCTTTGTACATTCACATCCCATAAAAAGTAGAAATAATAAAATATTTATTGAATATTCATGCATAAGAATTTAATGAGGACACCAGTTTCAAAACTCCTTATCTAAAAGTTAAAAAATAGAGTTTTCTCTGTCATTCCATTCTACTGTTACTGGTGGACATGAATCTGGAAAACAATACCATCTGCAAAACACTAGCTTTATTGTGTATTTCTGGCATTGTAAAATCTTGGTTTACAATGAAAACCAATGGACGCGATCAGAGGTTTTTCACGATTTCCCAAAATTTGATTTACTGGATAAGGCAAATTTTGAAACTCACATACTCAAATATAGCTAATAATTTCCAAATCAAACATGAATTAACTCATTTGATATAAATTTAAGATTTATTTATTTTTAAATAACACATAACATACACATCAAAAGAAATTCAAAGTAAGATTAAATATATAAGTGCATCAATTACACTGTTTTTATTTATAAATAATGTTCCAACAGGAACAAACAAAAACTAATGCATTTAAAATAACTTTGGAAAAAAAATTCTCAAGAGAAATTGATCTTTATTTTGTATCTGGAGAATTACATGAAGTATCTTGTTTTAGAAGTGTTCTGGTCAAAGTATCAAACTGTACGGAATGGCACCTTTTCTTAAGCGTAGGTAACATATTCCATTTTCTGCAGTATAGAGGGGGATCTCATGAATGTCAGCAGATGTAAAATGCAGTTCACAAAGCTAGACAAAAAGAGAACAAAATAGTAAATTTTTATGCATAATCATGTGTATGTATATACATATAAAAGTGTGGTTTATTTCAGTTAGCTTTATTAAGTACACTTGTAGTATTTTATTTCCATGGGAGAGATATGGGGTCATTCTAAAAAAAAAAAAAAAAAAAAAAAAAAAAAAAAAAAGTCCATTTTGAAATTTTTAAGAAAGAAAAAATATCTTTTGAGATGGTTGAATACTAATTCAAAAATAGAAACTGAAGGTGGATTTATGATTTTGGCCCCAGCTTAGCATTTTTTTTTTTTATTTATCTTGGATTTTTTGGGTCTGCACAATTTGAAATAATTGTAAAAATTTTGGTCTGTGCAGACCTTTAATGCCTACTGTTATTTAACATCTGTTAATTTTTCTATATACAAGCTAAAATTAACAAAGATAAAACTTTCCAATAGCAACCTGCAAATTTACAAAGAAAAAAAAATTAAGACTTCATATACAAAATTACACTTTGTTTCTACAAACAGTTTCAGCATTATTAACCATTTTACAAAGAAGCAAGATGGAGATTTTCTCCATATTGAAACCTGGCACTTATATCAATATACCCTACAGATTTCACCCAAAATATTATTTCAAACAACAACAACAACAAAAAAAAAAAACAGCTTTTTGCTATGAAGAAAAGGTGGTTTTATGATTTCATTGGATTTTCTATAATTTTCTTTAAAGGCAGTATACCATTCATTGTGTCGAAAAGTAGGTCAATTTCTTTTCTTTTTTTACATAGAAAGAATAAAGTAACATAAAAACTGAATTTACCCAGTTATTATTCATAGTTAGTAGTATAACAGATATTTTTATTATACAACAACAACTATTACAACTGATAGAGATATTGTCAGTTGCATATACAACATTTTTAGCTTGACATGTAAAATATACAGTTTAAATGGATCAACCAATCACGTTTTTTCTTTTTGGAAATAGCAGAATATTTTGTTGTAATAATAATATATTCTTTGAGCTACACTGCAGTTAGAGAAAAAAGGTTGGAAAAGATGACACTTTTTTTTCTAAAAACAATTCCCCCCCCCCGCCCCCCCCCCACACACACCAAAAAATTAAATTTCAATGAGCTCCTGTAAAATTTGTAAAAAGTTTACACCACCATTGTTATTTTATGTCACACAGACCTTTCGATTCGAGACAGATTGCAGACAGTTTGAAGTGAAAATTTTACATTTTTGGCTTTATTTTCAGTCACACAGATTAAAATTTTACAATATCTGTTTTATTTCAGGCCCCATGTGCAGAAACCAAACAAACAAACAAAAAAAATCTACAATTTTGTATAATTTTATTCTTGCAAACCCGAGGAGAAAAAAAATGGCCAAATTTTCACAATTTGTGTTATAAAATTTAAAATATATTTCAAAATCAATATTTCTAAGTGGAAATAAGGCCCTTCAGAGAAACACTTGAAAAAGCTAGCCCCCCACCCCACCCCCAAATTGGCATTTATCTTTGCATTTTCTAAAACTTTAATTCAATCAAGAATTGATTAATTAAAAATATTCTTTAATTAATTAAAAATCAAATAAATTACTTTTAATAAACTCTTGTTAAAATTATGTTCATTATTTTACTTAGATTAAATAATGATATAGTTGTGAAAGCATGAGAGAATTTGAAAAAAAAAACGACAGTGGATTTTTTCAAGTAGGCCTGCTCGCAAACCTTCCAATTGATAAGAATAAGTGATTTAAGATAATACTATGTCCAGTAACACTATTATGTAGAAAAGTATTACTCATCCTTGTTGAAATTATGACTTTAAAAGGGATAAAATATACTGAAGGGTTTCGGTAATTTTTGCTTTTTACAATTCTCCCTGAAAATTTTAATAATGAATTTTTCATATCCGTACCATGTTTGAAAATTGTCCGACCAATGTTGTAAACCGCATTTCAAAATTTCCAACTCATTTTTCATCAACTCATTTCCAACTCAACCAAAATTAGGTGTCCTTTTTTAATGACACCACCCTCGAAAGGGTTAAACGCTATATATGAAAACATAAGTTTTGGCTACTCCCCTTTTACCAATTTTTCTGTAGCTGTCATATTAGCATCTTTTTGTTTTCTATGGACTCTTAAAATATTATTTTTCATGTTTTCTCCAATGCTGAAGCTGGCATTACTTGCAATAAATCCATTTTTCTATACTAACTGCTTTAAACAATGCTTTCACATTTTTTCCAATATCGAAGTTAGTCGTCACTAGCAACAAATCTACTTTTTCCTATTTTCTACTAAGCCATCTGCTTTAATCTATGTTTTCTCTTTCTGCCAATGCTGAAACCAGCCATCAACTGCAACAAATCCACTTTTCTCCCATTTTCTCTGCTAAATCATCTTTTTGTCACATGAGTAGACCACTGACTCTTGCATCTTTTTTGCCGATTGTTTGAAAACAAAAATGTCATCATCTTTTCCACTTCAGTTTGTAATATTCTGTATTACCATTCTTTTCTTTTTTTTATTAAAAAACTTTCGATTTTTAAAGATTTTGCACATAAGAGGTTGAATAATTTTTAATTGAACTGCAGCATTGTGTTGGCTCATTTGAGGTAAAATATAACAATGTAAAATCTAATTTTTTTTTTAATACTTAAATCCATTTGCTTTTTATTCATAGTAGCCGTTGCCATTGACTTTCAAAGATAATTGAACAATATACAACTTACCACAACTGGTTGTCTGATATAGGTCAAAACTGGGAAATTTCATTAGCGGCCACTGGCTGGTAGAACTAGTTTTTTAAGTGGCCACTTTTTTATTAAAATATACTAAACAGTAAAATTTCTATAAATATTCATCTAAAACTGAACAGCCCAAATAAATATGTTAATGTAAATATATTGGAACCCAAAAAAAGCAGAATCCTTGATGAAATGCAAGAAAATTTTATTCTCTCCTTGTAAAAAAGTGACTGGAAGGTGGCCGCTGATAGACAATTTTTCACTGGCCACTTTTTCTCATTTACTGGAACCTGTGGCCGGTGGCTAGTGCTAATTTTGACCTTTATTGTCTGACTAGAACTTTATTTGATAACGAAATAAACGGTTACGTGACGCTGCTAGCAGGTACATAATTTTTGTTCCCATTCCGAGGTTTACTGAAGCTTTGTCCTTGCAGCAGCTGTTGCGAGCTACTCACCTACATTCCTTAATTGACTGCATATTCCCATGTCATGCATGCATCTGCAACGTGATCACAAAAAATTCATAGGGATAAATTGCTACATTTTTTCTTATTTAGAATTCATGCCTTGAAAGGGCTTTTTAACAGAACTTCGCTTGTAACTGCTGCTGAAAAGGCAATACCATTAAACAAAGTATTTATCACACAGAGCGATGCTTTTAGCATGAATTGTTAGGTCGGGACATGATGATTTTGATAACACTAACAGGCTGATATTACACATAATCACATTAAGCAGCATCTGCTGCAAAAAGTAGTTTCTTTAGCATAAACATACCGTAATTTCTGGAAGAAACGCCGCAGCGGCGTAAACGCCGCATCGCGAAAATTCCCACAAAAAAAATAAAGAAATGGTCGTAAACGCCGCAGGTGAAATTTCCGCAGTAATCGCGATTGACATGCTAAACAGAATACGGCAGTTCACTCTCCGAAATTATTCACTAGTGTTGCCAAATAAATTTCCTAAAAGCCATTGAATGGGACGAACCGGAATTTGTCTTGGAACTTTTCTATACATTGAAAAGCGTTATATGAACGAGAACATTCCTAAGTCGAAAATCTTAAGATTGGGTTTTAGCAGACTCAACTTTAACTCAAGTATCTTAAAAAACGTGTTTGAACGGAATAAAATGACATTTATTTTCACGTGCCATATATTAAAATTATTTACAAATAGATAATAAACGTATTAATTTTAATATTTACCACTACGTACAAATAAAATAACGTTATCACATCCTATTTCATCAATTGAATAAGATATAAAATTTATCTTTTTAATCATTTCTAAAAGAATCTGTAGATCAGGAATGGAGGCGGGATTTTTTTCTTTTTTTCAAAAAAAAAAAAAAAAAAAAAAAAGGAATTAAAAAGCAAACTCGCTCAATAAATAATTCATCGAGGTCCGGTAATTTAAAACGGAAAAGCGTGGAATCTGCTGGCATATCTATCAAAGTGATTTGAAATTGAATACGTTTTTCCGTTTTCGATAAATGTATTGTAGCTTAAATTATAAGCTATTGCTATTTAATGATGACCTTCCCCAAGCTGTCTCATCCGGAAATTCAGCTCGAAAAATCAACTTTTATCATTTTCTAAATGTTTGTTTTTTCCCTTATCAAAAACTGGAAAACGCTATTCGGTTTCGTAAAAAATTAATAAATGCACCAATAATTTTATGCTACTAATATTAAAAATGATTTATAATGAATGCAGCCGTTATTTATGTGTGTATGCGTGTTTTATAATAAAAACAAAGTTCTCAAAAACAAACTTTTTATTTAATTCCTATCGGTCTATCTGCAAGAAATTTCATGACGACCTACTTTTATTATTTCTCTGCACGTGGAGCGATAAGGATTATAAACATTATGCTAACTGCAACGAAAAGACATCACGTGCGGTCCTAAAACTATCTTCTCCCCCTCCCCACCTTCTTCTATCGCTCTGTTTGGAACATTTTAGCTGTCACAAACTCAAAGGAATAAATATAGATTTCAATTAGAAGATTTTGTTTTAAAAGACACACGAAATGATAACTAAAAAGGAAAAAAATATACTTACCAGCACTGTGCTGTTTCTTAAATGCAAGATACAGTACAAAGTCTAAAATCCGGACATCCGAAATTCTCCAAAATCCGGACGTTTTGCTAACCAACTTCTTTTTTTAATTTTTATATAAAATAAAAGTATTATAAATTTGGAATTCTTAAAACCGGATCGAAAACCTCTCCACTCTTCTAACATTTTTTAAAGAACAAAGATATTCATACTCTTTTCATTTCACTAGTTTCGGCAAAATGATCTTACGATCTGTTTTTCCATAATGCTTTTCCAGATGGCTTTTTAAAAAGCCCTGATGACTCAAAACTATTAATTTTTTTTCTCATTTTTTGCGCGAGAAAAAACTATTCAAATTCTATTCTTTTAAATATAAAAAGGGCTTCTTGAATGTGTCAACAAGTTTGCGTTGCTTAAGTGCAGAAAAAAAAATATTGAGATGCAAGCAAATAAAAAAGAAAAAGAATGAAAACCGAAACTCTTATAATCCTTACTGTTAGAAAAAAAAATAATAATAATCCTTATCTCCTATGTAAATTGACCGATTTCTTTCAAATTTTCAGCAAGTTGAAATAATACTAAATTAGGCTGCGTAACAAATTTTTATTAAAATATAACCAGTTATTAGAAAGTTAGAACGGCTGCCCACTTTATAGAAACTGCCCAGAAAAAGTAACATTTGCGGTTTGTTTTCGTTTATTCATTTCGCTCCGTGAAATCAGAATCAATATTTACACAATCGGATCATCAACGTTAGGTGGATTATGTTTTGCTATGCAGAAAGAAACCGTGAATAGATTTTTCCCCTTTTTAACTAAAGATTAAAAAAATATATATACAAAATACAAAAGCATACCATCCAAAATAAGACGTTTATATTTTAATTTACAAAGCTTAGGAAATCAGTAACGAAACTTTCTCGAAAAATGAAATTTGTTGAAAATTGGAGAGTGTGGAGAAAAAGAAAAGGGGGAAATTTGAGAGAAAAAGTGCTCAATTTATTAGATGTTATTATCAGTTTATTAGCAAAGGATTGGAGCAGTGGAACGTCGTTACAGGAGAGGAACTGGTGTCCGTTTATGGAATACAGGAGAAGGTTATTGTCGAAAAATCTTAATTGATGAAGCAGCGCAAAATAACGGACATGTTCAGTGAAAAAGCATTGAGAAAAATGCTCAGGCAGGGTCAATATATTTCGTTCGCCTGGGTCTGAAAATTTCGGTTCGTCCACATTATTTTAAAATTTCATTAAAAGGAGATTTCTCATCTTTGGGAGTGAAAAAAAAAAAAAAAAATGCGCGTAAACGCCGCATCGGTAGAAACGCCGCATCGCTTGAAATTTTAATTTAAAGCACGTAAACGCCGCGGCGTTTCTTCCGAAAATTACGGTAATTATAATTACCCTTAGATTTCTCTTAAAAATCACGATGCAAGGAAACACTGTTTGCATTCTCAGAGAGTGGTCTCATAGGAATTTCAAGAACATCCTAAGGATAAAAAAAAAATTAATATAAAAAAAATAAAATTTATTGCATTTCATTAAAGTACCGAGACACAAAAAAAAAAGCAATTGCATAAAATTTCTGGATTTCTTGATGTTTTTCAGGTGCAACGCTAAAAGTTAAGAATCATAAAATAGAATTCTTTTTTTAAAGATAAGGAATTTTAACGTACAAATAGTATTGACTCTAGGCTAATTTGGAAGGGCATAAAAAAGCACAGTGGACCTTTTCAAACTACGTTATGCACCCAGTGGTCCTTACTGCTCTTTTGGATGCACCCTTTTTATTTAATTTCATTGCAAAGTACGTCAATCGGCTGCAATAAAAAAATTTGAATTTCACTAATTGGCTGAGGGGAAAAAAATAGCAAAATTCATCGAATATGGGAAGGGAATGCGAAATTTATCAATTGGTCATAGAGAAGGGGAAAAATCGAGAAATTTGTCAACTCCATGCAAGAATATAACTGCAAAATCAATTAATTGTGATCGATTGATGGGGAAAAAATATCAAATTGTCTATCCACCTCAGAATAAAAAAATCATGCAATTTTTCAATGCAACAGAGGAAAAACAGAGTAATTTTGTGAATCAGTCAGAAGACGAAATGGCAGGATTTATAAATCGGTCGAAAAATTTGATAATTGGTCAAGACAGGGCTTGAAATTAAATTTTTCTTAGGAAGAGAGTCTCCCTCCTAACATTTATAAATGGAGGTGGAGTTGAGCTGTTTAAGGGAGGAAGGGGGGGGGGGAGGGAAAAAATCTTTAAAATTCACTGTTATTTTACATGCTATTTAAAGTAATACATTAACACGGACATGACAAAATACCATTGAAGCAATTTAAATCAACAATTCAGAATAATTAGTATGCAAAATTTTTTCAATAAGGAAGAAAATCAAGCTGTTATACAGTCTATTATTCAACTTTCAATCAAATGTCATGAGTTCTTACAATGGGGTTGTTAAATGTAGTTCAGAAATTAGTTTTTATTCGATTTTGTGCCCTGAATTTCCTTTCAGAAGGTAAAATTGTGACAGACAGCACAAGCTCAACATTTATAACTTTGGAAATTATTGAAAACGTATGATTATGCTCGCTTTAAAAAATTTCAGGAAACTTTGCAATATTTAACGTGCCTCCATTTTTAACTACTTGCATGAACAATGTATATTCGCTGATGGCATCATGAATATCCATTTCAGAATGAAATTGTTTTATTATATCCTTAACGAAATTATAGTCAAAACAGGACTCCCTCGCATTTTCTTTGATTAACAAACTGACTGTTGAAAAAACAGAATTTCGTCCAATCTATGGCAAAAAGTAACCGTTAAATTTGCAGTTGATTCAGAATAAAAAAAAAAAAAATCAAAATCTGAAATTTACAACAAATTTTCTGAAAGGTTACAGCAGATAGGTGAGGGGGGGAAGGGAGAGCAATCAATCCTCTTCTGGAGCTAATTATTTTCGTTGCAAGTTGAGTAAACTTTGTTTTTGGTTCGGGTCGATTTCAGGCTGAGCATACATTCCTGCAAGTTGGGTTCAGGTTAAAACCAATTTTTCAAAAGTTAGTTCAGTCTATTATTTCAGATTAACCCCTAGGGGTCGAGCGATCGGTATATGTGCCACTTAAGGTACTCAGAATCCTTCATTATTCTCACCAGTTATTTTTTAATGTAAAATTTACCTTATTTAATCAGAGCATTTTCGCGATTCAACTAAAGAAAATTTTCTGTTTTTAAAAACCGGTGGTAAAAGATTAAAATTAAGCCTCAAAGGGCTCTCATCACCAAGGGGTAAAAAACTATACCTATAATAATAAACAAATATTTGTATGTGTGTGTGTGTGCTGTTTTCTAAAGAAACCGCAACTTTTTTCTGCGAACCATTCACAAAATTTGCGTTTTTTCGACGATGACCTTTGATGAAATTTGTATTTTTTAAGAGGACCTTTGACTACTAAATTTGAGTTTTCGACATTCTTCGAAGAAATTTGAGTTTTCGACATCCTTCGAAGAAATTTGAGTTTTCCACATCCTTCGAAGAAATTTGAGTTTTCCACATCCTTCGAAGAAATTTGAGTTTTCCACATCCTTCGAACAAATTTGAGTTTTCCACATCCTTCGAACAAATTTGAGTTTTCCACATCCTTCGAACAAATTTGAGTTTTCCACATCCTTCGAACAAATTTGAGTTTTCCACATCCTTCGAACAAATTTGAGTTTTCCACATCCTTCGAAGAAATTTGAGTTTTCCACATCCTTCGAACAAATTTGAGTTTTCCACATCCTTCGAAGAAATTTGAGTTTTCGACATCATTCGAAGAAATTTGAGTTTTCGACATCATTCGAAGAAATTTGAGTTTTCGACATACTTCGAAGAGATTTGAGTTTTCGGCATACTTCGAAGAGATTTGAGTTTCCGCGATCCTTTGAAGAAATTTGAGTTTCCGTGATCCTTCGAAGAGATTTGAGTTTCCGACATCCTTCGAAGAGATTTGAGTTTCCGACATCCTTCGAAGAAATTTGAGTTTTCCACATCCTTCGAAGAAATTTGAGTTTTCGACATCCTTCGAAGAAATTTGAGTTTTCGACATCCTTCGAAGAAATTTGAGTTTTCGACATCCTTCAAAGAAATCCGAGTTTTCGACATCCTTCGAAGAAATTTGAGTTTTCGGCATACTTTGAAGAGATTTGAGTTTCCGCGATCCTTCGAAGAAATTTGAGTTTCCTCGATCCTCTGACAAAATTTGATTTTTTGCAATCCTTTGACAAAATTTGAGTTTTTGCGATCTTTAGACAAAATTTAAGTTTTCGCAATCCTTTAATGAGATTCATGTTTTTTCTGTGATTCTTTGATGAAATTTGTGTTTTATTCATGATGCTTTGATTAAAATGTTTTTTCTGCGAACAACTGACAAAATCAATTTTTTTGGTGACCATTTGTCACTTTTTCAGTTATATATTTTTTATGTCTGAATTTCCAGACTGATGACTGATTTTTCATAATTTTTTGAACTTAATGCCTTAAATTTTCTAAAAATTCGGATAAGAATCACCCCCCCCCCCCCCGAATTCATTAATTGGCCATGAAAAATAACACAAAACTTGTCAATCAATCTTGGGGGAAAACCCCACAAAATTTGTTGATCGGTCAAGGGAAAAAAAATTTAATTTCAACAACCTTTCATAGTAAAAAACTTGCAAATGTATCAACAATCGGTTGCGCAAAAATATCACTAATTTGCACTCATTTTTTAAATAATTTTTAGCATTTTTCTGTTGTTCAGGGAGGGGGGGGTGTCATTATCCACCTTCTTGGATCAGGGCTGAAACTAGCCTTTTTTGCACCCGGGGCAAACATGGATTTTGACGCACCTTCCCCCCTCTTCTGCAAAGTATATTTACGAAGAGAATTTTACTAATTTTGTTTTTTTATCAGACTTATTTTAAAATTTAAAATATGAAATCATAAAATATGTAATACTGAACTACGTAATTTACAATGGCAGATCCCAGGGTGGGGTGATGGCCAACAAAAATATTCTAAATAAACCTTGATCTCCTTCTTGGTGCGTTTCCAAACAAAAATCACCAAATTGCACGTTTTAGCAGTTTGTCTCCCAGATTTCCAAACTCTTGGAGACACCACGCAAAAGTGTGCCTTTTAAGATGGCGACAATCAAAATAAAGCAAAAATACATATTTTAAAACACAGAAAATACACAAATGTTGAAAAAAAAATCATACATGAACTGTTCGTTAATAATTTTACTACCTGTACAAGAAAAATGTAGTACACACACCTACTTTTAAATACAAAACAACCCTTTTTCAGTTTAAAAAGCATATATAATATTAAGCTTTGACAGAAATTAATCTTTTTTCCCTTTAATACATAATTAAATAACATTAAAATTCAAAAAGAATTTAAAATTATTTCATTTTTTAAATAATGTTTAGCATTATTCTGTTGTTCAGGTGATAGGGGGGGGGGGGACATGCTCATGATCCACCTCTTGGATCCACCATTGTTTACCAGGCATAAAAAAAAATGCAGTACCTGCTACCGTTCTGCTACTGAGTTGCAGAGTATCCAAATGAAACTGCACTTTGATCCCCTTCTTGGTGCATTTCCAAAAAAATCGCCAAATTGGCCCGTTTTTGTGTTTTGTCTCCTAGAATCAAAAACTCTAGGAGACATCATGCAAAAGCATGCATTTAAAGATGGCAACAATAAAAATAAAGCAAAAATACATATTGTAAAACACAGAAAATACACAAATTTTGAAAAAAAAATCATACATTATCCGCTCGTTAATAATTTTACTACCTGTACAAGAAAAATATAGTACACACACCTACTTTTAAATACAAAACAACCCTTTTTCAGTTTAAAAAGTATATATAATATTAAGCTTTGACAGAAATTAATCATTTTTTCCCTTTAATACATAATTAAATAACATTAAAATTCAAAAAGAATTTAAAATTTCATTTTTTAAATAATGTTTAGCATTATTCTGTTGTTCAGGTGATGGTGGTGGTGGTGGGGTGGGGGAGGGGGGGGGGGGTGTCATGCTCATGACCCACCTCTTGGATCCACCATTGTTTACCAGGCATAAAAAAAAAATGCAGTACCTTCTACCGTTCTGCTACTGAGTGGCAGAGTACCCAAATGAAACTGCACTTTGATCCCCTTCTCGGTGCGTTTCCAAAAAAATCGCCAAATTGGCCCGTTTTTGCGTTTTGTCTCTTAGAATCCCAAACTCTAGGAGACATCATGCAAAAGCATGCATTTAAAGATGGCAACAATAAAAATAAAGCAAAAATACATATTTTAAAACACAGAAAATACACAAATTTTGAAGAAAAAAAAATCCTACATTATCTGCCTGGTAATCATTTTATTTTCTGTACAAGAAAAATGTATACACACCTACTTTTAAATACAAAACAACACTTTTTTAGTTAAAAAATATATACAGTAGACTCCCTCAAATCTGCACAGCTTGGGACCAGAGGTTGTGCGGATTTTATAATTTTGCAGATTTCTGGTTATTGTTTTGTTTACATTTTTTAAACAGTAATTTGAATGTAGCTAATGATGTAATCGAAATTATATGAATGCTTGCAATATAGCAAAATATTAAAATAGTAAAGTATTAAACTAAAATAATAAACAGTAAGATAATTTTAAAAATGATTAATATTTTTAAATAAAAATAAAGTTAAATTATTAAAAATTAAATAATTAATGTATAATTAAATATGCATAATAAAGATGAATTATTGAATGAAACTTTCCTATTAAAGGTAGCATGTTAATAATTTCACATAAAAATCATAAAGTAAGGAAGTTGTATTTAAGGTTTAGTCAGATTTAATATGCAAAAAAGTTTGATTGATACATATATATATTTAGTAAAAAGATTGTGATTATTACCAATGATATTGGCAATATCTTGATTTTTACCAGAAATAAATTTATACTTATTTCATGAAAAACCATGAGTTCAGTCATATTATCTATAATTACATATTAAAATACATGCAGAATAATTATATAAAACTAAAAAATTCTGTAATTGTGTTCTGGCATCTGAACTAAAACTTTCATTGTTTACATCTGTAATGATGTGTGGATTTTAGGTTTGCAGATTTGAGGGAGTCTACTGTATATATTAAAGCTTTGACTGCAATTAATAATTTTTTTCCCCCTTTAATACATAGTAATTAAATAACATTAAAATTCAAAAAGAATATAAAATATATTTCATTTTTTAAATAATTTTTAGCATTTTTCTATTGTTCAAGGGGGGGGGGGATTACCCCCCTCTTGGATCAGGGCCAAAACTAGCCTTTTTTGCACCCGGGGCAAACATGGATTTTGCCCCCCCCCCCCCTCTTCTGCAAAGTATATTTAGAAAGAGAATTTTACTAATTTTCTAATATTAGACTTACTTTAAAATTTAAAATATGTAATACTGAACTACGTAATCTACAATGGCAGATACAAGGGGGAGATGACTGGCGTCAGAGGGGGGGGGGGGCATGAACACCAACAAAAATATTCTACTTTAATCCCCTTCTTGGTGTGTTTAAAAAAAAAAATCCCCAAATTGGCATGTTTTTGCGTTTTGTCTCCCAGATTTTCAAACTCTAGGAGACACCACACAAAAGTATGCATTTTAAGATGGCGACAATCAAAATAAAGCAAAATTACATATTTTAAAACACAGAAAATACACAAATTTTGAAAAAAAAAATCATTAACCGCCCTGTAATAATTTTATTTTCTGTACAAGAAAAATGTACAGTTTGTACTACAAACACCTACTTTTAAATACAAAACAACCCTTTTTCAGTTTAAAAAAAAAATATATATATTAAGCTTTGACTTGACAGCAATTAATCCTTTTTTTCTTTTAATACATAATTAAATAACATTAAAATTCAAAACTAGTTAAAAATATATTTCATTTTTTAAATAATTTTTTGCATTTTTCTGTTGTTCAGGGGGGGGGGTGTCATTATCCCTCCCTCTTGGATCCGCCATTGTTTACCAGGCATAAAAAAATGCAGTGCCTGGTGCCGTTCTGCTACTGAGTTAGAGTACCCAAATTAAACTGCACTTTGATCCCCTTCTTGGTGTTTTCCCAAAAAAATCACCAAATTGGCACGTTTTTGCGTTTTGTCTCCCAGAATTTCCAAACTCTAGGAGACATCACGCAAAAACGTTCACTTTAAGATGGCGACAATAAAAACAGCGTTCGAAATCCTTGGTGGTCCGCTGGTCCGAGACCACCAAAAATTCAATCGGACCACTAATTTGAAAAATTTAATGGTCCGCAGGACCATTAACTTCCCCTCCCCCCCCCCCCTCTCTGAAAGGTAAACATAAACTTTCCTGTCCCTGAGAAAACTGCAATCAAACACAAATCGCATAATTTTATTTAAAACAATAAATTTTAAAAAATAGCATTAAACCTTAGTCAGTTGAAATTAGTGGTACTTTGGTTGAGTAGCGGAGTACCGAGTAGTTGTGTAATAAGAAAAAAACACTGATGTGCACATAATGTGAGCTTGTGTGTACATATATATATATACACCTGTGTGTACATACATATAATATACATATATAGTATATATAAATTAACTAATTAAATTTGAAATTTATTTGTGCACTTTTTAAAGACAATTTTTGACAATTCAAAACGGTAGCAAAAAAAGAGAATTGACACATAACAAGTACAATTATTAACCGATATAAAATTAAAACATTCTTCAACCCTCAATTTATTCTGATACCTGAAATCTGTTTATGAAAAATAAAAATGTTTGTTGGTTACTGTAACAATTCATTGAATAATGCAAAACATGTCATATTTATTTTGTAACTGTACCTTATTTTCTTTTGATTAAAAATAAAAAGGGAAAAATAAAAAGAAGGGTACAAAAAGAGATACAGACTTTCTTAACAGAAGACTTATGTAAAACTGACGCTCCACTTGCATGGTAGGGGGGAGGGAGGATTTCAGATTATGTGCAGCCTTGCAAAAAAATTCTTAGTGCACCTTCAACCACTGTTTATTCTGAACGTATATTTTCAGAGGCAGGATAAATTTACAGTAGTAAAAGAAATGCCCTGTTTACTGGCGTTTTGTGTTTTTGCACCATAATTTGAAATATAATAAATTTAATTATTAATTTTTTAATTGCATTTTCAGTTTCTTTATCCAAAATAAGTCTTTTCTGTTTTCCTATATATTTAAAAAAAACTTATTTTTATTTGTATAAATGTGAAACTAAATTTTAATCTGGAATTATTTTATGAGGGGTTTTGTTCTTAACTTTTTCTATATTTTGTAGACATATTGTTAAATACAGAGTAAATAATTTTATGAATTATTGCATACATTATACATTGATATTCGAATAATTTTTACAGATCAGTTATAAGTTCATATGCTTAAAAAATGAAATTCTTACAACTACTCGGCCAAAATTTCACCGAGTACCGAGTATTTACCGAGTACTCGGTACGGCTCTAGTTGAAAGAGATAATCTGAAATGAAATATTTAATTAATAATTTTATATTTTTTCTTAATGTACTGTTTAATTTTTAACAAATTATTATTTTACATTTTATTATGATGAAAATTTTGGATAACTGCAAAGGAAGTTTCACCCTAGGAAGGGAGAGGGTCACTCAAAGGGTTAAAGGGACGTAATAGAATTTTATGTAGCAGGCTAGTGATGATTACAGCGGACCAGTAAATTCTTATGCTTACTGGTCCTTGGGACCAGTGACTTTTTTATATGAATTCTACCGCTGAAAAATAAAGCAAAAATACATATTTTAAAACACAGGAAATACAAAAATTTAAAAAAAAAATCACACATTATGAGTTTTGTAATAATTTTACTTTCTGTACAAGAAAAATGTACACACGCCTACTTTTAACAATTTCGAGGGCGGCGTCCTTAAAAAAGGACACCTAAATTTAATTCCAAAACTGACAAATGGCACCAAGAATATTTAATTAAAATCTTCCTATTATAATGTACGCGAAAATAAGCAAGTTCGTATTTTCTAATAAATTTGTTTATAAATTCCGGTGTCAGTCCATTATTGCATCGGTTTATGAACAGAATTACTCTGCACCGGTAAAGGTTATATACTACAAAACAACCATTTTTTAGTTTAAAAAGTATATATATATTAAGCTTTGACAGCAATTAATCATTTTTTTCCTTTAATACTTAATAAAATAACATTAAAATTTAAAAAAAATTAAAAATTATTTCATTTTTTAAATAAATTTTAGCATTTTTATTTTGTTCAGGGGGAGGGGGGTCATCATCCCCTCTTGGATCAGGAACGAAACTAGACTTTTTTGCACCGGGTGCAAACATGGAACGGGCGGGGCAACCCCCCCCCCTCTTCTGCAAAGTATATTTACAAAGATAATTTTACTAATTTTCTAATATCCAATTTATTTTAAAATTAAAAATATGAAATCATAAAATATGTAATACTGAACTACGTAATCTAGAATGGCGGATCCAAGGGGGAGGTGACAGAGGTCATGACACCCCCCACCCTTGAAAACCAACAAAAATATTTTAACTAAACTTTGATCCCCCCCCTTCTTGGTGCATTTCCAAACCAAATCACAAAATCGGCATGTTTTTTCGTTTTGTCTCCCAGATTACCAAACTCTAGGAGACAACACGCAAAAGTGTGCATTTTAAAATGGCGACAATCAAAATAAAGCAAAAATACACATTTTAAAACACAGAAAATACACAAATTTTGAAAAAAAAAATCATACATTATCCGCTCGTTAATAATTTTACTACCTGTACACGAAAAATATAGTACACACACCTACTTTTAAATACAAAACAACCCTTTTTCAGTTTAAAAACTATATATAATATTAAGCTTTAACAGAAATTAATCATTTTTTCCCCTTAATACATAATTAAATAACATTAAAATTCAAAAAGAATTTAAAATTATTTCATTTTTTAAATAATGTTTAGCATTATTCTGTTGTTCAGGTGATGGGGGGGGGGGAGGGGGGTCATGCTCATGACCCACCTCTTGGATCCACCATTGTTTACCAGGCACAAAAAAAAAAAATGCAGTACCTGCTACCGTTCTGCTACTGAGTTGCAGAGTACCCTAATGAAACTGCACTTTGATCCCCTTCTCGGTGCATTTCCAAAAAAATCGCCAAATTGGCCCGTTTTTGCATTTTGTCTCTTAGAATCTCAAACTCTAGGAGACATCATGCAAAAGCATGCATTTAAAGATGGCAACAATAAAAATAAAGCAAAAATACATATTTTAAAACACAGAAAATACACAAATTTTGAAAAAAAAAAAAATCATACATTATCCGCTCGTTAATAATTTTACTACCTGTACAAGAAAAATATAGTACACACACCTACTTTTAAATACAAAACAACCCTTTTTCAGTTTAAAAAGTATATATAATATTAAGCTTTGACAGAAATTAATCATTTTTTCCCCTTAATACATAATTAAATAACATTAAAATTCAAAAAGAATTTAAAATTATTTCATTTTTTAAATAATGTTTAGAATTATTCTGTTGTTCAGGTGATGGGGGGGGGGGGGTGTCATGCTCATGACCCACCTCTTGGATCCACCATTGTTTACCAGGCACAAAAAAAAAATGCAGTACCTGCTACCATTCTGCTACTGAGTTGCAGAGTACCCTAATGAAACTGCACTTTGATCCCCTTCTTGGTGCATTTCCAAAAAAAATCGCCAAATTGGCCCGTTTTTGTGTTTTGTCTCCTAGAATCAAAAACTCTAGGAGACATCATGCAAAAGCATGCATTTAAAGATGGCAACAATAAAAATAAAGCAAAAATACATATTTTAAAACACAGAAAATACACAAATTTTGAAAAAAAAAAAAAAATCCTACATTATCCGCCTGGTAATCATTTTATTTTCTGTACAAGAAAAATGTATACACACCTACTTTTAAATACAAAACAACACTTTTTTAGTTAAAAAATATATACAGTAGACTCCCTCAAATCCGCACAGCTTGGGACCAGAGGTTGTGCGGATTTTATAATTTTGCAGATTTCTGGTTATTGTTTTGTTTACATTTTTAAAACAGAAATTTGAATGTAGCTAATGATGTAATCGAAATTATATGAATGCTTGCAATATAGCAAAAATATTAAAATAGTAAAGTATTAAACTAAAATAATAAACAGTAAGATAATTTAAAAAATTATTAATATTTTTAAATAAAAATAAAGTTAAATTATTAAAAATTAATGTATAATTAAATATGCATAATAAAGATGAATTATTGAATGAAACTTTCCTCTTAAATGTACCATGTTAATAATTTCACATAAAAATCAAAGTAAGGAAGTTTATTTAAGGTTTAGTCAGATTTAATATGCAAAAAAGTTTGATTGATACATATATATATTTAGTAAAAAGATTGTGATTAATACCAATGATATTGACAATATCTTGATTTTTACCAGAAATAAATTTATACTTATTTCATGAAAAACCATGAGTTCAGTCATATTATCTATAATTACATATTAAAATACATGCAGAATAATTATATAAAACTAAAAAATTCTGTAATTGTGTTCTGGCATCTGAACTAAAACATTCATTGTTTACATCTCTAATGATGTGTGGATTTTAGGTTTGCAGATTTGAGGGAGTCTACTGTATATATTAAGCTTTGACTGCAATTAATCATTTTTTTTCCTTTAATACATAGTAATTAAATAACATTAAAATTCAAAAAGAATATAAAATATATTTCATTTTTTAAATAATTTTTAGCATTTTTCTATTGTTCAAGGTGGGGGGGGGGGATTACCCCCCTCTTGGATCAGGGCCGAAACTAGCCTTTTTTGCACCCGGGGCAAACATGGATTTCCCCCCCCCTCTTCTGCAAAGTATATTTAGAAAGAGAATTTCACTAATTTTCTAATATTAGACTTACTTTAAAATTTAAAATATGTAATCATAAAATATGTAATACTGAACTACGTAATCTACAATGGCAGATACAAGGGGGAGATGACTGGCGTTAGAGGGGGGGGGGGGGTCATGAACACCAACAAAAATACTCTACTTTAATCCCCTTCTTGGTCTGTTTCAAAAAAAAAAAATCCCCAAATTGGCATGTTTTTGCGTTTTGTCTCCCAGATTTTCAAACTCTAGGAGACACCACACAAAAGTATGCATTTTAAGATGGCGACAATCAAAATAAAGCAAAAATACATATTTTAAAACACAGAAAATACACAAATTTTGAAAAAAAAAAATCATTATCCGCCCTGTAATAATTTTATTTTCTATACAAGAAAAATGTACAGTTTGTACTACAAACACCTACTTTTAAATACAAAACAACCCTTTTTCAGTTAAAAAAATATATATATATATGTTAAGCTTTGACTTGACAGCAATTAATCCTTTTTTTCTTTTAATACATAATTAAATAACATTAAAATTCAAAACTAGTTAAAAATACATTTCATTTTTTAAATAATTTTTTGCATTTTTCTGTTGTTCAGGGGGGGGGGTGTCATTATCCCCCCCTCTTGGATCCGCCATTGTTTACCAGGCATAAAAAATGCAGTGCCTGGTGCCGTTCTGCTACTGAGTTAGAGTACCCAAATTAAACTGCACTTTGATCCCCTTCTTAGTGTTTTCCCAAAAAAATCAACAAATCGGCACGTTTTTGCGTTTTGTCTCCCAGAATTTCCAAACTCTAGGAGACATCACGCAAAAATGTTCACTTTAAGATGGCGACAATAAAAATAAAGCAAAAATACATATTTTAAAAACACAGGAAATACAAAAATTTAAAAAAAAAAAATCACACATTATGAGTCTTG
This sequence comes from Maratus speciosus, assembly GCA_963932465.1. Taxonomy (NCBI): domain Eukaryota; kingdom Metazoa; phylum Arthropoda; class Arachnida; order Araneae; family Salticidae; genus Maratus; species Maratus speciosus. Next base: position 126,590,455 of record OZ010796.1, on the reverse strand, counting down.
TAATAATTTTACTTTCTGTACAAGAAAAATGTACACACGCCTACTTTTAACAATTTCGAGGGTGGCGTCCTTAAAAAAGGACACCTAAATTTAATTCCAAAACTGACAAATGGCATCAAGAATATTTAATTAAAATTTTCCTATTATAATGTACGTGAAAATAAGCAAGTTCGTATTTTCTAATAAATTTGGGTGTCAGTCCATTATTGCATCGGTTTATGAACAGAATTACTCTGCACCGGTAAAGGTTATATACTACAAAACAACCATTTTTTAGTTTAAAAAGTATATATATATTAAGCTTTGACAGCAATTAATCATTTTTTTCCTTTAATACTTAATAAAATAACATTAAAATTTTAAAAAAATTAAAAATTATTTCATTTTTTAAATAAATTTTAGCATTTTTATGTTGTTCAGGGGGAGGGGGGTCATCACCCGCTCTTGGATCAGGAACAAAACTAGACTTTTTTGCACCGGGTGCAAACATGGAACGGGCGGGGCAACCCCCCCCCCCCCCTCTTCTGCAAAGTATATTTAGAAAGATAATTTTACTAATTTTCTAATATCCGACTTATTTTAAAATTAAAAATATGAAATCATAAAATATGTAATACTGAACTACGTAATTTAGAATGGCGGATCCAAGGGGGAGGTGACAGAGGTCATGACCCCCCCCCCCTTGAAAACCAACAAAAATATTTTAACTAAACTTTGATCCCCCCTTCTTGGTGCATTTCCAAACCAAATCACAAAATCGACATGTTTTTTCGTTTTGTCTCCCAGATTACCAAACTCTAGGAGACAACACACAAAAGTGTGCATTTTAAAATGGCGACAATCAAAATAAAGCAAAAATACACATTTTAAAACTCAGAAAATAGACAAATTAAAAAAAAAAATCATACATTATCTGCACTGTAATAATTTTACTTTCTGTATAAGAAAAATGTACACACACCTACTTTTAAGTATACAAAATAACCCTTTTTCAGTTTAAAAAAAAAAAAATATATATATATATATATATTAAGCTTTGACAGCAATTAATCATTTTTTTCCTTTAACACAAAAATCTTAAAATATTTATAATCAGCACTAAGTATTTGACTATTTTGATATTTGCGAACCCTGCCAAAATTTTTTTTAATCTTAAGTGATAGAGTATTTTATGAACTTTTTTGGATTTTAATATCATCCCCCCCTCCCTCCTCTGCCTGTTTCTTTTTGAAAATCGCAGCTGTAGGGGTTATTTTGGGTGTTATTGAAAAAAAGGTGTTAAAAGGGGGTTTTGTTTTTCTTAAATCCTGACTTAATAATATTAAAGCATTATGGTTGCCAGAATGATTGGTACTTTTTTTTTTTTTTTTTTGCTTATTTTAAAATATTTTTTCTCTTTATTCGATCAGAAAATGTAAAAGGATTTATACATACAGCAACCAGAAACAACATACTATACATACAGACTTGCCAATCTCCGAGACCCAAAAATCGGATTTTATTTCAGAATTCGGGTTTTTATTTTTTCCAGTAAAAACATTATTTTAAAAATGTAATCACGTTCTGTACCAGTTTAATTACGAAACAATAATGAAGAACTTCATTATTATTCGAGACAAATTACCGATATGATAATAAAAATTTCAAGCTATTAAAAAATGTGTATGAAACTCAAGGGCACAGGAAAACGTGGAAAATCAGAAATATTGGCAAGTATGTATAATATTTTCACAACATTTATTTGTGAAAAAAGTAATAACATCAGAATGAATGAAATAGGTACTTACATATTTCCGAGAAAAAGTATTTTTTCAACTTCCAAGGAGCTCACGCTATCGCCGTAGCAATGGCGTCCGCTTCCTCCTTCCTCGCTGGAGAGTTCATCAAAACAACAACACCGACTTCATCCGGGACTTCGCGCAGCCTTCGTCTTTCAACCAATCAGATTTGCGCTTCCAGAAAAACTGTGATTTCGCCCTTATTTCACCGTGTTTCGATATTGGGCAGTTATATGTCGTTGGTGAGTTACCAATCAGCACGTTTTCATCGGCAAATGAGCTCACAGTGTTAGCTTTAGTTGATGAAATATAGCCTCATCAAAACCGGTTCTCATATGTTGCTCGCAATGATATACGTGTATTATTTCTCGAGCAACTTTCGAGGAATTGATGAAAGACCTAGCAAAATGCGACCAGTCGCTGCTACTAGGGTATAGTAAAACTAAAATACTATAATTCTGTTTAGTACTGAAGAAATGAGACAGTATATTTGATAGTTTTATATTTAATAATTAAATGGTGAAAATAATTTTTAATAATTATTAACTAAATGTTAATATTATTTTTTTGGGAGAGTTTAGTATCACCTATTAACATTCAAATATATGCTACTAAGAAGGAATTAAATAAATAACTAAATAACAGAAGAAAAAAACTTTCACTTTTTTCAAATTCTAATTTTTGTTACATAACAACTTCTACCACTCAGGTCTTCAAATGAAAACAGGAAGCATTTCATACTTCAGTTAACTAAATTTTGGGCTATTTTTTAATGCTAAAGTAATGGCTCTTTTTATGCTTAAAATTATTTGAATTAGTTATATTAATATTATATGATATCATTCTTTAACAACAATTGAAATAACACAAATGACATTCAGATAAAGAATTTTCATTTTAGGAACCTTTATTTTAATTACACAATTTGCACATATATTTAAAATATATATATAATAATGTAATCTCTTGGGTTTCTTGGTCTCTGCTGTCTTTTTCATTGTTAGTCTCTGCAAAATAAAAAAATAAGATACCTATATAGTATTTTTAAAATATCAATATATATATATATATAATTAAAATGAAATCACATGTGTGAAACTCAAAGGAAAAGGTAATATAAAAATTAAACCATTAAAATGAAATCACAAATGTAAAAATAAATGGGAAAGATAATTAAATATAGTGTGAGCTGGTACATGGTATTTCTGTAGTCTGTGCAAAATGATTTTTGGTGCCTTTAGAACATGCATGACAAACTCGTTTACCACTATATATATATATATATATATATAACCATTAAATAAACATTACCGACCACCAATAAAAACTGTGAAATTATGAATATATATATATATATATATATATATAAACATTAATTAAACATTACTGAACATCATCAAAAACCGCAATATTGTGAAATGACAATAAAAATGGATACCACAAACCTATAATATAGAACTGTATGTATAAAAAAAAGTGCCTTATACATAATTACAAGAATTAATATGGAAGAAAAAAAGAAGAATATGGATACCGAAAAAAATTGAAAAACTATATATATATATATATATATATATATATATATAACCATTAAATAAACATTACCGACCACCAACAAAAACTGCGAAATTATGAATAAAATGACATTAACAAATTGACAAAAATACAGTTCCCCCAACACATTTAATATAGATTCAAAAAACATAGTTAAAAACAGCTGAAATTGAATAACAGAAATGGAATAATGGAAATTTGTAGGACTATATATATATATAAGCAAATTTATTATATTACCATTGCAGTTACAGTTAGTGCAAGTTTGTTTGCACAGCGTGCATTTTATTGCATCAAACATAGGAAAAATGCCAAAGGCTTGGACCACAGATAAGTTGTTGTAGTGGTGGCTAATGGCTTATTTAAAGGAGGGGGGGGGGGGGGTGTTCACAATCACATTATAAAATTTATTAAAATAAAAATTGGACGTAGGACCCAACATGCAGGTTAGTATACGTTTGTGCAGTATTGAATTTAGAATCATTTTTCTTTAGATGGAATTTTGCTGTTCCGAGGGGATGATAATATGGATTTTAGAAGGGGGGGGGTGCTTTAAATGAGAAAAGCCCTTTTTCCCGGCAAATTCCCTCCCAGACATCCCCTGAATTCATCACTGAATTTTTGTCTTCCTAAGTCTATGATTTTTTAAAGTACATAAAGATTTTTGGTAATTTTTTCACTCAGTTTTTTTTTTTTTTTTTTTTTTTTTTTTTTTTTTTTTAACATTCAAACAAAATGCACTCTCGAGATGTTGGTGAATACCTATCTTCCCTATAGCAAGTTAAATTCTAATGTGGAATTTAAATGCGACTGTGAGCACCTACGTCTCTTTATTTTTTCAGTTATATGTGATAAATCAGCTACACTATAACTCACCCAACTTCAATGACCATTTAGTTCTGCAAAATGAAAGACAGGGAAAAAAAGCAGCTTATTTGTTAATTCACATACACAAATCCAGTGACGTTTGTCACATAAATCAGGTTTAAATTTCCTTTTGAAATTTCTAATTTTAGATTTTCTCACTTGGATAAGAATTTAAAAACAGTTTTGGTTTACACAATTTCATTTAAATTTTTCTTTCCAAGGGGAAACAATGAAAAGTGCTGTTTCTTTAGTTCCGAAATATTGATTTTACTAATTTCCATTCTAAATGTTTTTAACTATGTACTTGTTTTACATAATAATAAAAAAGAAAGATAGAACAGAGAGATTAACAATTAGCAAAAAATACCCAACTTAATATTTAAATTGCAACAGAAACAAAACTAACAAGAAAATTCCATCAAAGATACATGCTACCACACATTACAGATTGTGCGAACGAAATTACCTAAGTGATGCATCGCAAAGCCTCTCCTTTCCCCGGTATCGTATGCATAAGCTGATTTTGAATAGAATATTCCCAGTCGCACGTGCTATTAAGAAAACATGTGTCGCTGAGTGTTGAAAGCTTTCTTATTTTCTGCAGTAATGGTTTGTTATGAACATTTTTAAAAAAAAGGGAAAGGTGGGGAAGGCATGCATGAATATTACTCATATTGGACAGTGACAGAAAATTAGGAATTTTTTATAATTATTTTATTTATTTTGTTAAATTATTACTTCATTTTTCTTTGGCTGTTCACGTGCTCATGTGCTTCAATGGAAGAGCTACCACTGAGTTGTTGGCAGGCTAACTATGGCCCGCAAGCCACCTGTTTGACATGCCTGCTTTAGAAAAACAAAATTTTTCTTCTCATGCATTAGTCATGGAAAATTTTCCAATATTGCGCACATATATTACAAAACCTGTTAATAAACTTTTTTTCAGTCTCTCTCATTAATGCATTTAAAGTTTATTTCAATTGCAGCTTAGTAATTTCAGGAGAAATATGTTAAAAAATTATCAGTGGTGATTAAGAACCCATATCAAATATTTAATATCAGCCTGAAATATTGCTTAATTTTTGGAGTTTTTATTTAATTATCTATATTGGCAGTTATGAGTTTTTAAAAATGACATTTTAAGGGGGCCCAGAAAAGTTCGAATTGCCAAAAATTGACTGAAGTTTGATTGTGTATTAGAAAACTGGTAATTAATTTAGAATTCATTTTGGATTTCTTTATTTATGTTCTATAGAAACATTTCTTAAATTATAAAAAAACAATAACATATTTTTTATATTTTACAATAAATTAATCTTGCAAAAATATTTTTACCATGATTTTGAATTTCAACTTCCATATTTTTAAGTTAACATTTCTTCTTTATTCTAATTGTTAGCTATTGGTTATATCTAAAACAAAAATAAATTTATAAAAAGTTATATATTCTAAAAAATTCAAAATCCATAAAAAAATGATCACATTTTTTTGAAAGAAATTGAAAAAAAATTGTTCTTTATTGTTCTTTTTCAGGTACAGTTTGTAGAGAATTTAATTTCATTCACTAAACAAAAACAAACAAACAAACAAAAAACATGTAAATGTGTTAACTTGTTCAAAAGTTATCATGGCAAAACAACGATGTCTATCAATTAAGGCTGTTTGATGTCACAATTTTTTGTGTAAATCTGAAAAACAAAAACAGATGCAATTTTCAAAGTAATTGATTTCAGAGAAAATAATTTGAAATCCACCTAAACATTTTTTTTTTTAAATTACTACCATTTAATACATTGAATGTTATTATATATTACAAAAAAGAAATACAAATTATAACAATTTTTTAATTAAATAGCAAAAACAGGAGCGAAAAAAGAAAAAAAAAAAAAAAAAAAAAAAAAAAAACAATCCTAGTAAAGCCTTTTTACCAATATTTTAAAATTTAGATTCAATGGAATTTATTATAAAAATTCCAGTAGAGCCAAACAAATGCACATGAAGGAAATCATGCACGTCTTTCAACCAGCTTCAAAAGATTGTGCAGATTTTATTGAAATTTTTTTTTATTATACACTACATGGCCAAAGGTGACCGGTCACTTGCGATTTTAGACATTTTGTTAAATATAAAAAAAAATACATGAGGAATTAACCTAAAACTGCAGGTGTGTAAACAGTATAGTATAGGTCATATAATTCCGCGAAGATTTTTTCCCCAAAACTCATTAGGGGACCGTCAACAAACTGAAAAAGAACGAATATCTTTTGGATAACCCTGTAAAAACTAATCTAGCAAAAGCGTTCAAACTCAAGATTATTAATAAGTGGCTAATTGTAATATACTGTGTTCATTTTTATGAGGATAGCATGTATACCCGTAGAGAAATTACGGTTTTTAAAAAAACAGTCCCAAATTTCGCCAAGTTTTTTGCTTATAATTTGCAGAGTTCTTAATATAAAAAAAAGTTCTTTTCAGAAAATATGCCAAAAAATATTGTACACAATACTCTGCAATCAAAATTAAAAAATAATAAAAATTGGATGAAAAATTAGCAGGTTTACTAAAAAATGTTTCACTGTGCATGCGCGAATGCAATCAAAATATAATGTACATAATGTATTAGCTAAGCATATAGAGAAACTTTTGTAAAAGTCTCAAAATCATAGCTTGAAAATTTTGAAAATTATCGTTGATCGAATAAGCTCGAAATCTGTTGTTCCCAAAAGGAAGCAAAAAGATGAGGGTTGTATCCAAATATAGTAGTACGTGCAATATTATGTACGCTATCTTGGCACTAATCAGCAGATATTCACACGAGTGATCTTATAATGGTTCCGCTTTTAATTTTCAAGTACGAAATCCTAAAAACGAATAAATCAAAAAACGAAATTCATATTTTTGTAATAACTACAAGACTGCCACAGAAGACTGTTTTTATATTCTGTTCGCACCAGTATTTTTCTAATGCAAATTTTGGTATATTTCTCTTGCAAATGTTGTCAAAGTGTCTATTAAATATTTCTGCTTTGGGAAAGTGGTACCAATTAGAATTAAAAAATACTCGCCCTTGGCAGCCCTGTAACTAACAATAAATAATCAGAAGTAAATCAAAATATTACATGAAATTACAAGGGGTATGTAATACTAAACTTTTTATTTAGGATTTAATGTAGAAGTACTACTATTCATATTCCTTCAGCATGTACAAAATATCTCGTTTAGATTGTAGGGCTTTTCTGTAATGCACAGAAAAAGTTCATTATGCACAGTTAAAATTGCCGTCGTAAGGTTATCATTTAAATCACTGCTAATACGGTATTCTTTCATAATGTTAAAACCCGGCAAAACTTGTTGAAAACTTGGCAATGGCATTTCAGTGCAGTTATCTTCTTCTTCACTGCTAGTTTCCTTATTTCGGATCATTTCATCGATTGTTAGAAGAGAACATGTTGCAAGTTCCGAATCACATTGCACGAATTCTTCAAATGCAGTAACATCATTTAAATTCGACCTGTTTTTTTGGTGAAACAAAATGATCAGGATCGGAATTTAAGTAGGATTGACACCAATTGGATTTAAAAATCCGCCAAGGGCGAAGCAGTTTTTTGTCGTTTTCGATTAAACATTTTAGCAAGCCATCCTTAGGAAATTCATAGCTCGCAGGACGTCAATGTTCATATTTTCGACGGCTTTTTTCACCAAAAGTTTTCAATAATGTTGTTTAAGGGATTTTATGCATCCTAAATCCAGTGGCTACAATTTGCTGGTACTATTTGCAGGGAGGAATTTCACAGTTATGTTTTTAGAAAGTCTGTATTAGGTGGATGAGCTGGACACTGATCAATGAATAAAACGATTAGCAGTTTCTGTTTTCGCATTTTATGATCTAATCCTTTAACTAATAGGTAAAGGAAGACACTGTCGTCCATGTTTTTTATTGGTAAGGTACATTGTAATGTTTTCACACTTTTGAAACAGCGCGACTTTTTTGATTTGCCAATAATAAAAGGAGCTATTTTATCAGATGCATCTACATTGCCCCAAACAATAACACTGTCAAAAGCATATTACTCTTTTTTTCCATCATGGCAAGTATCCGATTTGATTGCAAGAGTTTTAGATGCAGAAGATTGTAAAACGAACCTGTTTCATCTGCATTGAAAATGTCTTTTTGTTTATGTTCTTTTATCAGATCTTCCAATTGGTTTGGAATCCAATCATCCACTGTTTTACAATAAACATCTCCAGACTCACCACTTACAGTTTTTGCCCGTTGTGCCGTGTTTTAATTTAAACTTGTGAAGTCATCCGGAGGGAAGGATGCATCACATTCCACATTCAGCTTCTTCAAAATTTCTTGTTTTTTCTCAAGCAAAGCACCATTGATGGGAATTTTTACACTACGACACTTATTAAGCCACTGTTAAAACAATTTTTCTACATTAGCAAATTTTCCGCTAAAGACTCGAAGCTTTTTCGAAGCACTAGATCCATTTGATGATATCTTTTCTCGATGATCTTACGCTTATAAATTACCGTGTTTAAAGTTGAAACTGATAAACATAATTCTTTCGAAAGATCCTCTTTTTTTAAATGTTGGTTTTCATCCACCATTTTTAAAATGCACAATTTTTTCCTTCAACGATAGAGATTTTCTATTGCGCAAACCGCGAAGTCTTCGTGAACCGCTAGTGAACTATAGAATTCAGACACTGAAATTGATAGGAAAAAAACTTGCCCACTGCTGGGCCTGGGGAGAGCATAAAACAACCCTTATATATAGAAAGTGGGAGGTTCACAATCCTCATGGACGTTCACATTCGTTTCTTTGACTTGGCCAGGGGCGCGCCAGCATTATCCAGCACCTGTGTGCAGAACGTTAGTTGGCGCCCTATATCCCCCACCCCTCCGAAAATAAAACTTTATATATAAAAAATTCCATTGGTTCCCATCCTTCTGGAGTTTTTTTCCTAGGTCAAATAAAGTTTTGATCCAGAAAATGTGTTTAATAAAATGTGTTTGGTTTCTATAGGGCTCGTATTTTATTTCATTTATTAAATAAAATTTCTCGTTCCAAACATGTTTCATTTACTTGAAAAATTAGGAAGGTAGGCAGTTTTTAAAATAAAATTCGAAAAACGGTAAAGCCTATGAAAATAGAACCTGTCTGTATCACAATATTCTCCATTAAACTGGAAAATTTGATTCTCCCGGAGAAAAAATTACACACTAATCTACACTAATAAAAGAAAGTTATTTGTCATCTCTAATTTGCATATCTATCTATATTAATAAAAGAAAGACGTTTGTCTTCACTCTGCACGGCGATGGATTAGAAAATCTACCGTACATCAGTGGCGGATTACCCATTAGGCTGAGTTGGCTTAAGTCTAGGGACCCCGAAAGGAAAGAGGTGCTAAGATTTTCTTTTAGGGTTTTTTTCTTCATACAGGGATAATATTTTAAGTAAAAGAGAAATGATGTGAAATATTCTTTGTGTCACTCATCTATTTAGTCTTATAGGTAATTAACATATAGATTGTATTCCAAATGCTATACACTCCTTTCAATTTTGTTGATATTCGCAAGAAGAAAATAATGGTTTCTTGCCATTTTTCGGCTTCTAGTTTGTGATGGATTTACACAGAGGCAGCTTTTGTAACCACAGCATTCTGGGCGAGACTTTATCAGCATCTGTACAAATTATATCTTTTAAAGAAGCTATTGCGTTTTAATCAAGCATTTTGTCTATTTTTCTCCCTTAATTTTTAGCATCATGCTCGACCATCCGACATTGCTCCCTTATTCTATTAAAATTCATTGTAAACTTAAAAAATTATTTTGAGATTAGATGCAGTGGTTCCCAAACTTTTATTAGCCACGCCCCACCAAAGCATCTGTAAAATCACGATGCCCCCCCCCCCCCCCCGCCAATCCCCCGCCCGACACACACATTCTGTAATGTCTCTTATTATTTAAAAATGAACTGTATTCATCTGAAAAGAGCTTAGCAGTAGCCTTAACAATAAACCATTCATTTCGCATTTCTTACTTATCAAAGAGATGAATTTTACGTCACAAATATTTTTTTAATATAATACTATAAATGCAATGAGGCTATACTAATGTATACATCTTCACTCATGTGCCCAAAGGCAGAGTCGTCCTTAGCGAAAGTGAGGCCGAGTGCAAGAACTTCTGCGAGGCCCTTCACTTTCAAACTAGTTACCCCCCCCCCCCCCATTCCCAACAATTTTGCAAATTTAACTTTGTTTTTTTTAATTAAAACCAGAAATTTACAATAATATTTTTTGATTTATACAATGATATACATTCTGTGATTAAATAAACTGTAAATAACTATTAAAAAATTCTGGTAGATATTTTGAATTAAAAAAAATCCGCCAAATTGGTAACACTACTTCCCACAACCCAATCACCTTACATGATATAAACATGGACATCCCACGGATTGCACTTTTTTTGTGTGTGTGTGTGTGTGGGGGGGGGGGGTGTATGTTTAATTAGTAGAGGTTTATACAAACTCGAGCCAGTTTCTTTTCGTAATACTCGGACTGGTCTGGGGTTATTCTTTTTTCTGCAGATTTGGGACTCGCCGGGAATTCATTTTTGCAGTGTCGTCTCGAAGCGGTATTTTTTTTTTCTTTGGTAAATTAGTGATATTGTACAGTTGTTAAAAAAGAGAGAAAGTGAATTTAATCGCCAAATTGCCTCAGAGAAATGCGTAAGTTACTGTTCAACTCGAAATTGTGTAAAGAGTTTGATGAGGTTTAAGTACGCTAATGTTAATTCCCGTGACAAACTTATATTTATCATCTTCTCAAAAATCACTTGATGGATTTTTTAAATTAATACATAGACGTAGATACGTCAGGCTTTTTTTTTCAATAAAAAAAAAGATTTGAATTATGAAAATTATGAATAAAATCATAGTAAATAGATTGTTATGATTGACAAGTTTCACAGAAAACAAACCACAATTTTAATAAATGCATGATGATTATGTAAGTGTATAACTCATTCCAATCATTAGTTTTGAGATATAGATAAATTTTACTCTTCGATTGCCTAAATAAACCGCCTATTCTTATCAAATCATCTACAGAAAAGATATAGTTTGAGAATAACAGGGGAAAAAAAATATGGTACTTTCTTACACACAGAGAGTTTATTTTACACTAAAAAATTCTGTATAATTTTTCTGATAACTAATTGAGTAACAGCGATACTTCTCCTTGTAACGTAAATTCATTTTTTTTTTATTTCTGGGTAACATCCTAACACATTTTCTTTTGAAATTCTATGGAAATTTAAGAAAAGAATATAAACAATATTTTTTTATCTGCCTGCCTTCATCAGAAAAAAACTGAAATCCGTTGTCAAAAGTAGGTGGTACATTTGAAAATTTAAAGTTGACACGATTTTTAATTTATAGACAACCTTTATTTCAAAATCTATATTCATATTCGGAAATTAGACAAAATTCTGAGTCGAAAGGTAATTTTTGCATCTTTCCGCGACAATTTGGCCATTTAAAAGCATGAGATGTCTTTTCTATTTCTCTCTCCCTCTCTCTTTTTTTGCTCTTGGCGACTCTACATTTGTAAATGAATCCTTAGAAGCTTATTTTGGTTTAATAAGCTAAAGAGAAATTTTTTTTAATGTACTTTTGTTTCTTTTACAGAGATTCGGAATTATAACTTTTTCAATCAACTTTTTGTTACCTTCTAAACAATTTGATTTTAATGGGTCTTCATTTGAATGTAATTGTCTAATGTGATTATTAATATTATTATTCCATAAGCTTGCTGACCATATTCTGAAAAAGTCTGTGCTTTATAAAGGTTTGCTTAAATATGTAAGCACCATTTAAAAAAAAAAAAAAAAGAACTTTAATTGTAGCATAACACCGGTTAATAGAAATCGGATTTTTTGTAGTATTTGAGTTCGGTCAAGGCAGATTTTGATGATTTTTGCTCGGCTCAGGACTGGATCGAACTTCTATTTTTTACACCGAGTCTGCATTGTCTGCATTTTTATCTTCACAAAATGCTTTTAGTTTCTTCGTGTTCATACAGCAGAGCGAATAGAAATCCAAAGCTCATTCAATAAATGTTCGAAAAAGTTGAAAAAAAAACTGTAAAATTAGATTAATAACCAGAAAAATTATAAAACATTTTATATTTTAATAATAAAAAAGAAAGTTAAAATATTTTTTAAACTGTTTATATAATTATTCCGCATTAAATTCCATTTTAAATTTTTGATTCGGGACTTTTTTTAAAGACAACAAAAAACTTTTTAAGGGGACAGTACACATTTAACGGTCATAAAACATCCGAAATTTGTTATGAGTTTGGCAATTTTTTATAAAAAAGATAACCACTCTAGAAGCACAAAATTTTTAGAATATATTTAGGTGATATTGAACAACGTTTAAAAATTTTTTATTTGGATATGTTATAATTTTAAAAAATTCAAGGGTTCAATTTCAAAGTGTTATTTAAAATTTTTACAGTGGATAACATTTCACTGTGCGCACGATATCGCATGCTAATTTCATTGTATTTGCATAAATTTTATCTTAAATTAAAGATAACACTTTGGTCTATAATTTGAACTAGGATAATTCTAATCGGTTAATTAGATAAAGGGTAATTAACATTTAATTAGAAAAATATTAGAAAAATTATGAATTTTTGCATGCATTCATTCGCATAATTTTTTTCATTCTGAACACAGCTTTATAATCCTAGTTCATTTTCATGATAATATAAATATTTATGTAGGGCAAAAATTTTAAAGCTCTACTTTAAATGATTTTGGAGATATCATGCGCGCAAAAGTAAAAAATGCCATTTTGAGAAAAAAGCCGTTTAAAGATTAAATTGCATTTTTTTAATTTAAAATACATAATAAAGGAAACAAAACTACTAATTACATATCGTATTCTGTATTAAAAATAAAATTGGGTGCTAGTTTACAATGATAAATATAAAATTATTTGTAAAATGCTGCAGAATATAGGAACATGCTTAAAAAATACAGTAATTTGTAAAAATGTAGCATTTACTATTGCAAAAAAATTAATTTTAAACATATAACTTAAAATTTTGTTTAGCTTTGATTGTAAAGTGAATTAAATGTGCACGTTTTATAAAACTAAATTATTTATTGTAAAATATAGGCCATTTTATAGGGATTCTCGTATTTCGATATCTGATTCACATACTTTGCTGCACAAAAATCCGGATAGTGTACTAAAAATATATATTAATGACAATAAATCCGTATTATAAACTGTCAATTAAAACAGAAATCACTATCAATTTGACTACTTTTTCGTTTTCTATAAGAGGAATTAGCACCTTTTAAGGTATATTTCTATCTTCATATTTTGTATAGCGATTACCATTAAACTGACTCCTTCTTCGATGCTGTTCTGAAGCACATTTTGCATATTTTTTCATTAAAAAGCTAATAAATATACTAAGAAGCAGAATACTATTACAAAATCAATAAAGTATTGCTCTAGGGGGAAAAAAACTGTTTTGCTTTAAATTTAAGCACTTAATAGCAAATAAAACTGTGAAAAACCATGAAAGTAAACAAATTTGGCGAAAGTGAAAGTTGAAATTAATATTTTAAAGCTTTCTTATTATTGTTTAAGGTATTTAACCAATAACAATTGTCGTATTTTAGCATATTTCCAAAGTTACGATAACGTGAAAGCGCGAAAACAAACAATGCGCGAAACCGCCAAAATTAAGAATTGGCGCCCTTCTCTGCTCATCTCCTACCAAGATATAACGTGGCAAACTAAAGTATTCGTATTGTACTAATCAGTAAGTTTAATGTGCCAAAATTTCAAGCCGTAACTCGATGACTTAATAGTATCGTCAAAATAGGGAATTGGCGCCCCGTTCTTCTTGCTTTGTACCAAGTTATGCCGAAATCAGTCATTTTCTCACGTACTGTTAATAAGCTTTTCCTAAACCCTTAATTCATCTTGAAATTCGATTCGAAGTAATATATATGGCAATGTAATGTAAAATATTATGTTTATAGGGTTTTAATTGTACATTATGACGCTTTTTTTTTTTTTTTTCATAGATTTTAGTCTGCCGGGGGTTTCTACCAGGATATGCGCAGGCAGACCAAAATATTCTTAAAAAACTTTTTTTTTTACCTTTAATTTGGCACCAGTTTCATCCCGTAACTCGATGACGTGATAATGACGCCAAAATGACGAGTTGGCGCCCGCTGCAGCGCCTATCGTACCAAGAAATGTCGAGGCAGACCAGTCATTCCTTAATTTACTCCTAAAAGTATTGTCCTGCATCATGATTTTATCCCGTAACTTGATGACGTAGTCATTCGTGTCGCCGCGCCCGGTCTATAAGAGATATGTGCTTTGGGTATCACTTCGCGTTTTTAAAAAGGGTGAGGGGATGGTGCGCATTTCATATTATTTATGTTTTATCAAGAATTTTTGGTCAGAACTGAAAGTTTTATATATCTAAATGCCAGAAATTAAATACAAATTCGAGGTCCGCTTGTAAAATCAGACAGGGGCGTGGATAGCACTCCTGTGTACGCTGCCGAAGGCAGTAGATATCATTTCGCGTTTTAAGAATTGAAGGGATGGTGCGCATTTTATAATATGTTTTATCAAGAATTTCGATCAGATTTGAAAGTGTTATATATCTAAATGATAGAAATTAAATACAAATTCGAGGTTCGCTACAAAAATCAGACCGGAGCGTAGACAACAGCCCCGGTGTACGCTGCAGGTGGCAATGGGGGCATCAACTCGAACTTCTTTTCGATAGATTTTCATTAAAAAATGAAAAATCCTATATATTCCAGGTCGTGCACTGCCGAAGGTAGTGCTGCTGACTGGAAAGATTTCCATTTAAAACAAGCCGGAAACAAACAAATCAAAACAAGCCGGACAGAGAGCGCTGCACGTCCTGTGTATGCTGCTGAAGACACCCCCCCCCCCCTCCCATCTCTAGGTTCATTTGGAAAAAATATAAAATTATTCAACATTTGATTTTAGGCATATTTAAGGTTATAATCATTGGCTCGAGCAATGCCAAGCGGGTCGGTTAGTAGGGCATAAAGTGCACAGGAATTTAAAACTTTTTTTTTCATAAATCTATATTTTCCCGTTCATATTAGAGTAATCGTTCTAGCTCCTAACTTATTTATGTCTAAATTGAACTTTTTATGTCATTCTAGTCTCTGTTGCGTCTAAGGTTATATGTAATGCTAATAAGTGCTCATATTTCAAAAGTTTCAGTTTTATGTTTTAAATTGAAATCAAAAAATCTTACAATCATCACAGTTATTTATCCAGAATGTGATTAGACATGAGAGTAGGCAGGGGTTTCAGGGAGAAAGGCCGCCACTCTCAGTCATTGAAAAAGTAAGAATTTTTGGCCAAATTTAGCCTATTTTCACCATTCCCTTCCCTTTAACAAAAATGCTGTTTCCGCCATGATGATAGGTCCAGAGTACAAGATAGTATAGATAAAAAATATTTGTTCTGCACGGAGGTTCGTGGTCCGAAAAACACAATTTTTGTCCTATACGTATTAGTTTCTACAAAAGTGATCATTTGTAGAAGCGCTGTAAAAGATATTGCTTCGGCCGCCTAAAGTAGGTTTTACTCTATGAGCGTGAAAATGACATTGTTAAACCTACGACACTGAATTACAAAACCTTCACAAACAGCTGATTTTTCTTTTTTACCAATTAAAATTTCTCTTATAGCTGCCGCCAGTCTCTTCAATCTAAAATCTTTACATTGAACAGCACGCTCATATAAGTTTTTGTTTTACATTGTTTCTCTATTTAGGCTTGTCCAACGCATCTCCCATGGTGGCGCCCTTTGAAAGTTTTCCTGGCGCCCATTCGAATGTTTCCTCTTACTAGCTATTTTTAAAACTAAAAATTCCTTTTAAAGGATGCTTTCTTTAAAATGGATATCGTAAGAGACTTATGGCTATCGCCGTTGAAATGTATGTGTATCCTATAAGATGCTTGTGACGCCTAAGTCTACCACTATTCATGGCCTGATTACCGCAGGTGAAACTTTTACCAGTATTTCCGAAGAGTAATTTTCATCTTATTTATGACAGAAATTCTTCTGTAAGGTGGCGATTGCCATTTAAAAATAAAGAGCAGATCGAATGTAGCCCCGGCGGTAGTAAAATTGTAATAAGCTCTACTACTACTGCAGTGAGATAATAGTGATGCATGTTTTCAGCCATGTGAATTATGGCGCCTTTTATTCAATTCCTACTATTAGTTCACACTCTCCCTATATTTATTTATTTATATATTTATTTATTTATATATTTATATATTTATATATCTTGTTCAAATTTTCAATCGTTAATAAAATACTCATTATTCATCCTATCAAGTTGAAATAAATTTTTTTAAACTTTTACTGGATGACAATTGATTTTAATACAGTTTTTTCAAATATTAATTAATTAATTAAATTTTAATTAATTAATTTTAGTTTTGCATGGGAAACAAAATGGCGGTCATTGTTATTGAAGATCAATGAAAGTATTTTGAATAAGGGGTTACCATAGGGGGACCCTGTTCTGTCGCCAAATACCGCCAAGTTTGTCGCCAACTTGGCGATATATCACCAAATTTGGCGGCCAAAATGAGTCGCCAAAAATGACGCCAAATTGGCGATATCTCTAATTTCGCCAAATTGCCATAGAGTTCCATTGTAAACCTACTTGCTTATAGAAAATCAACAAATTGAGATATTTTAATGTAGCTTAAGGGATTATATTAAATTTTTCTTTGATGACCTAAGTAGGAATTGACTTCAAAAACAAAATTTTTATATTACTTGTTCTTTGCAACTGGATGAGGTGCGTCCTCTGTTTATTGAAAGGTAAAGATCTGTGTCTAAATCATTTATTGGAGACACAGACGTAGAATAACACGAAATAAATTATATAAAAAAAGAATCGAATATTTATAAGTACGTTAGTCTCGGGTAAATCTACAAAACATAAATCATATGTCAAGAAATTTTAACATATTTTAGTACAATATTAAATTAAGGATTTTTTTTTTTTTAAGAATTTGCCCCTGAATTGAAATCTTTGGCGCCTTTACTACTTCGGCGCCTGTGTGCACCGCACACTTTGCACACTGGGTCGGCGCGCCCCTGGACTTGGCAGTTTTTGGTTAAGGTCACGTGACTTTTATAAGATTGGACACGAAGCTGGGAATCTGAGGTTGAAATGCGCATTTTCTCTCTTCTTGACTAGAAGAAAAATAAGTGTAACTGAAATTTGCGATTTCAGGAAAACGTATAAATTTGGTTAAATCCAATGCACCAAATATAATTTAGACTAACTATTGCACTCACTACAAATTATTAGCTTCTAGAAATTTGTTCGAAGGTTTGATAGTAAAGAGACAATAGACGAAGTTCGATGCGTTTTTCTCTGCGGTAAACTAATACATCAATCCCGAATGCTACAACTAATCTAGAATTTGGGTCATTCCATACAAAATTAGCAAATCAGCTGTGGCAGACATGTCACAGATTTTAATGAAAATCATTATATAAGTAGATCATATCTATTTATCAGTAAATCTAAAAAAATAGATTTCAGGATTGTTTATTTAAGTATTAAAGTTTACATTAAAGGTGGATGCAAAATCGAGATTTTGTCAGCATGCTAAAAACTTCAATTTTGATTATTAGCCTTAGGAATGGAAAGACTATATTAAAAATTATTTATAATTAGGAATGAATAATAAGTAGCAGATTGGCGTAAGTTAGTAATTGTATTTTTATTCCGTAATTTGAAAAAACATATTTGTGAAAATTTTTGAGGGGGAAATGCAATATTTCTACTGTTCATTTAAACACGAAGGACAGCTCTGACAAGTTTAAAACGACTTGACGTTATAGCTAAATGTATATATTTTAAATATCGAAACTTTCATTCTTGCCTTTTTATTCCTTAATGAGAAAAAAAAATAGTAAAAAATGTTGAGGGTGAAATGAAATATTTCTATCACTTCTTTGAAAGTGAAGAGAAGCTTTTTAAAACTTTTAAAATGTTTGATATTATGGATAAATGTGTATATTTTAAATATAGAAACTTATATTCTTGCTTTCAGTTTATTTTTACCTCAGGAATATTTTAAATTAAAGTAGAAAAAATAATTCATTTAGACAAAAAATTACCTATCCCTATCCTAATTAATCCTAAATCCAGATTCAAAAAATAGATGGCAGCACTCATTTTTTTCGCATTGAAATCGTACAATATTTTAAGAAACGAGCTCTAATTCAAAGTGCAAAAGCTCATGGAATGCAACAGATATTACCTTTTTGAACCCATTTTTGCTATGTTGGGAATCAAAAGGCAATCTTGAATTTTTTTGAGCATATCATGGACTTATTGATCTTTATGTCTGTGCAATACTGTTAATGTCGGACCATTCCTTTATTTATATTTTTGCTCATACATAAGACGAAAAATTATGATTTTGTAATTTTTTTAAAAGTTTCTAAGTTTTTTTGAAGATGAAGGAAACAAATGGCAACTTTCAAACTTGGGGAATTTGATCTTCATATGTAATACTACATCAGGCATCAATTTCACAGATGTTTTTGAATTCCTTTGATTTTTATAACATTTCTAATTTTCTCAAAATTTACAAATTTTCAATTTTTACAATCAATTAAAGATTAATCATGGTGTTACCAGATTATTATTACTCAATAAATAAGATTAATAGTTTTTCAGAGGTTACAATATTATAAAAAAAAATTCCTTTCTGTTAAATAGTTTTCAAGATACGGAACTTCAAACTTGCAACTTTGGACGATTGCACACATGTCATTCTTTATTACAAGTTTTTTAAATGTCCAAAAAGTTGTGAAGTGTGTGTTGTCACAATGTTTGTGAAGATATTTTGAAGTGCTCTGTTTTAATATGAATTGAACATGTGTATCAAATTTTATTTAAATCGGTTGCTATGTGACCACGACTTTTTTTTAATTTTTGCTCATTTTAAGTGGAATGACCCATTTCTAGAATTTTATACGAAGAAATTAACAGTTAAAAAAATTAACCAATTTGGGCGCAGCTCAGTTCTTTAAAAATATCCGAGGGTAACCATATATTCTTAATATTTTTTGTTTACGTACTTTTTCTTAATTTTGATTTTGAATGAACACATTGGTCTAAATTTGTTTGATGGCTGAATAAAATGTTATATTAGAACCTCACTCAATATCCCCATCAGCCTAGATTCCGTCAAATTATAATTTGGCAAGAAATTGCAATTTTTTAAAAACATTGCTCTGCGTGTCTTTGCCCAATAGATTGGGGTGAAACCCTGCAGTGAAGTGGTAAAGCCCCATTTTGTTTAACCGGCCAACTAAATAAATATAGTTTACAGAAATGCAATTGACGTAAACTGCACGATATTTAGAAGCTAGAGTTCCTGTTCTTCGCAGATTTTTTTAATTTCCAGACATTTGCATTATTATAATTTCAACAATCATATGATTTTTAAAAACATATTACAACAAAAATGAAAAATTGAAAGTTACCTAATTTTCTCCCACGGAATTTCTTCAAATGTTATCAACATATAACTGGTACGATTAAGCTTAACTGCCTATTTCTGTTTAACCCTTAAATGCCTGATTTTTCAAAAATCGTTGTAATAATGTCTTTCGGCTTTCATTTTTAAAATAAATCACGGGAAAAATACTTTAAAAAATCATATTTTGTTTTAAGTATGGTTTGCGGCTAAAAAACGGTTTGTTACTAATCGGCAATACTGGTCTTTAATTGAAAAAATAAGTTTCCTTGATAAAATTCTATAATATTAAACACACAAGAATTTTAGGAACTATAATAAGAAATAAATTTTACTTGCTCACTGCAGAACAAAATAGGGTATTTCGCAAGCTTCCAAACAAAACAAAAAGAATAAGTCGCAACAATTGAAAAAATAAATCTATCTTTATTCTTAAACAGCACAAGTGTTGCCATCTACATGTTGAAAATCGATTTAATAATATTTTCAGAATGTATTTTATTGGCAACATTAGGCATTATAGCTTCAATATTATTCTAATAGTATTTTAGAGCCTAAATTTGGTATGTTGCCGAAAAGCAACACCAGGCATTTAAGGGTTAAGGTATGTGCCTACCCTAAAAGTGCTGTTTTTTGCGAAATTTTTCGATTTCTTCCTTTATTATTTTAAATTAAAGTTGAAACATTTACTAGATTCTAAAAGGTAGTAGTTTTAAGGTATGTGCCTACCCTCAAATCGCTGTTTTTGCGAAATTTTTCGATTTTTTTTTCTTTTTTTTTAACTAAATCTTAAACATTTAGGATTCCAAAAATGCCTTAATTTTGGTTCAGCGATAATTAGAAGCATAGTTATAGCCCAAGATATAAACCGGAAATGAACTTCCTGAAACCAGAAGTGACCGTTTATAGAGCCTCAGAAAGGAAACAATACATTTTATTACACAAATACATAAAATATAATATATACAGAAGTATATAAACACCTACAAATATGGTGGACTTTAAAGTTGTAAATTTTATACATAATTTTTTGTGCTCTATCAAAATCTTAATTTGCGTTTTCCGGAAAACTGCATATTTCATTCTGTACGTTTACGGGAAACATCATTTCTTAAAATGTTTTTAAGATATTGAAATAAAATTTTCTGACAGGGCTCTGCTCATCTATAGGTATATTAAGAAGCATAATATAGCTTGTAAGTTTGTATATATTAATTTAAGGACCATTTTTATTGAAAAATACACATTTTTTTGAAAAAAAAATCATGTTTTGTATACAAAATTTGGCATAAGTTAGTAAATTTAAGAGGTTTTGCAAATATTTTGCTTCCTATCCCTTTAAGACCGGGAGGGTTTTTTTTTTTTTGTAGAATTTAAAAGTTTGGCTAGTTTCCTCTTATCGATAGGACCGTATTTGATTGAAAAAAAATATTTAAAAAAACCCGATGTCACGTTATGCCAAGGGAGGACCCGCACAACTGTGCGGGTTCGGTCTTAATGCAGTCGTTTTTGGGCTAAATCTACACAATTGTGTAGTTTGGGATTATGTGTGCAAATATCTAAAGATAAAAATTTAAGCAAAAAAAGTTGTTGTTTATTGAGATAATTTTCATCAGTGACAATGAAAATGTCTCTCTCTTTAAACTGTTTCGGTATATCCATTCATACTTTTCTAGTATATACATCTGTACCCAAACGTATGTTGTATAGTTTTTACACTTTTTAAGTCTTATTATTGTTTTAGCAATGATTTTTTTTAATAATACAGTTAATAATTCATATATTTATTGTACGGAAATATTTTGCTTCTTATCTCTTTAAGACCGGGAGTTTTTTTTTTGGTAGAAATTAAAAGTTAGGGTGGTTTCCCCTTATCGATAGGACCGTATTTGATTGAAAAAAATATTTAAAAAAAAACCCGATGTCAGGTTATGCCAAGGGAGGACCCGCACAATTGTGTGGGTTCGGCCTTAATGCAGCCGTTTTTGGGCTAAATCTACACAATTATATACTTTAGGATTATGTGTGCAAATATCTAAAGATAAAAATTTAAGCAAAAAAAGTTGTTGTTTATTGAGATAATTTTCATCAGTCACAATGAAAATCTCTCTCTCTTTAAACTGTTTCGGTATAGCCATTCATACTTTTCTAGTATATACATCTGTACCCAAACGTATGTTGTATAGTTTTTACACTTTTTAAGTCTTATTATTGTTTTAGCAATGATTTTTTTTAATAATACAGTTAATAATTCATATATTTATTGTACGGAAATATTTTGCTTCTTATCTCTTTAAGACCGGGAGTTTTTTTGGTAGAAATTAAAAGTTAGAGTGGTTTCCCCTTATCGATAGGACAGTATTTGATTGAAAAAAATATTTTTAAAAAAACCCGATGTCAGGTTATGCCAAGGGAGGACCCGCACAATTGTGTGGGTTCGGCCTTAATGCAGCCGTTTTTTGGGCTAAATCTACACAATTATATACTTTAGGATTATGTGTGCAAATATCTAAAGATAAAAATTTAAGCAAAAAAAGTTGTTGTTTATTGAGATAATTTTCATCAGCCACAATGAAAATGTCTCTCTCTTTAAACTGTTTTGGTATACCCATTCATACTTTTCTAGTATATACATCTGTACAGAAACGTATGTTGTATAGTTTTTACACTTTTTAAGTCTTATTATTGTTTTAGCAACGATTCTTTTTAATAATACAGTTGATAATTCATATATTTATTGTACGGAACCCTCTGAGCACGAGTAATACTCGAACTTGACCGTTTATTTTACTTTACTTTTAGTAATAAAATGCGCTTAACTAGGTAAAACAAGCGGGTCTAAATAAACTTTATTTTTAATAAACTTGAATATGTTTGTAAATTTTATCTATGTGTATTTCGTTGTACTTCTAGCTAAAACGTCACCAAAAAGAAAAGAAAGAAGCTTTAGCACGCGCAAGAGGAACACAGTACAAGAAATCAACAGAAGCTTCAACAGGAGAGAAGTATGCATTTTTTTTTTCTTTCACAAGCTAGTTCTATTACAGAAATTAATTTTTAATTTATTGATAATTTTATTATTTGTGGCTAGGCACCAGTATGTTCCAGGTACTTTAAACACACTAGGTGTAACAGCTTTAAATGATCACTAATTCCTTATGCAAAATCCTTTTTATTGTACTCAAATTCTTTTTGAATTTCAAACAAATGTCAATCTTAATAGTTGCTTGAGTAGTCGTCAGGATGCATGCCAGAGGTATATCGAGTACTCGGTATAGGCCGATTTGCCGAGCACATTTATTCGGAAAGAGTTTGACTATATTATCGGCCATTACCGAACAGTTAAATGAATTTGCTTCCCTTTTTTAACCCATTACCCGCTGGCGTTGCGTTCACGCAACAGTAAAAATAAATGCACGTATTTAAATTATTTACATACCTACTAAGGTACCTGTACCCAATATGGACACCCTAAGGAAAATTGATTTTTTTCACCCCCGTGTACACGTCATAGGATTCCAAAAATATATGACTACTATCCCTGGACTGTTGACTATCATTATTAAAATTAGCAACCTTGTAATTATTCTGGTTTAATTTTAATGATAAAAACAAAAAATGTTTACAAGTGTCCATATAAGGAACCACCTGTCCCTATTATGGACATACATGTCCATATTAGGGACAGGTGGCTCCTTATTGACCTACACAGGGTGTATGGAAGAGCCACTCTTCCAAGGGATTTTAGAGGAGAGGGGATAAAAGAAATATATCTTAAAGTATTGCGGGGGAGGGGGGGGGCACAGTAAATATCTTCAGAACATGCACTTTAGAAGGGGGGGGGGTCATTTTCGGTTGTGGCTCTTCGAAGACCCATGCAAAGCACCTCAGTTACTACAAAATATCAAGAAATAATGTAGTTGGTTTTGCTTAGCTTTATTGCATCTGTCTGCAGAATTTACATTTGTTATTACTCAGTCCTCACAGGATGGACAAATAAAAACTTCTTCTTCATGGGCGGTAAATCCCACACAGACCTAATGTACATTAGGGCGGGTCGAAAAAAAATTTTTTTTGATTTTTCAAACGCCTGTGGTGGGAAAAGTTGTGTATGGTGACAATAAACTCACTCACCAATTTTTATCAAGATCTGAATATGGTAAGGCCTGCCTCCAGGTCATTGAAAATTTCGTTATTCCTATGACGGGAAATATACGATTTTCAGTACTTTTTAGCTCACAGGCTATCAAAGCCTGAGAGCTAATGTGCCCGCCCGTTCTGTATGTATGTATGTATGTATGTACGTACGTATGTACGTAACGCGATAACTCTTGATAGAAACATCCGATTTGCTTCAAAATTTTTTCCTAGGTTCATTGTGATAAGGCGCTTCCCTGATTAGTTTTGGGGGTTCATTGGTTAAGGATAAAGGGGGAAAAACGGGGTTAGTCCACCCCCCCCCTTAATTCAGAAAAATGGGTTTTTCATGCAGAATTATTCGATTTGCTCCGAATTTGGTATACCGGTTTATTATGTTAAGGAACATCCCTCATTAGATTTGGGGATTCATTGGTTAAGGATAAAGGGGGAAAAGGGGGGTTAGTCCCCCCCCTTAATTCAGAAAAGTGGGTTTTTCATGAAGATTCATTTAATTTGCTCCGAATTTGGTATACCGGTTTATTATGTTAAGGAACATCCCTGATTAGTTTTGGGAGTTCATTGGTTAAGGATAAAGGGGGAAAAACGGGGTTAGTCCCCCCCCCCCCTTAATTCAGAAAAATGGGTTTTTCATGCAGAATCATTCGATTTGCTCCGAATTTTGTATACCGGTTTATTATGTTAAGGAACATCCCTGATTAGTTTTGGGGGTTCATTGGTTAAGGATAAAAGGGGAAAAACGGGGTTAGTCCACCCCCCCTTAATTCAGAAAAATGGGTTTTTCATGCAGAATCATTCGATTTGCTTCGAATTTGGTATACCGGTTTATTATGTTAAGGAACATCCCTGATTAGTTTTGGGTGTTCATTGGTTAAGGATAAAGGGGGAAAAGGGGGGTTAGTCCCCCCCCCCTTAATTCAGAAAAATAGGTATTTCATGCAGAAACATTTAATTTGCTCCGAATTTGGTATACCGGTTTATTATGTTAAGGAACATCCCTGATTAGTTTTGGGAGTTCATTGGTTAAGGATAAAGGGGGAAAAACGGGGTTAGTCCACCCCACCTTAATTCAGAAAAATGGGTTTTTCATGCAGAATCATTCGATTTGCTCCGAATTTGGTATACCGGTTTATTATGTTAAGGAACATCCCTGATTAGTTTTGGGGGTTCATTGGTTAAGGATAAAGGGGGAAAACGGGGTTAGGCCACCCCCCCCCCCCCTTTAATTCAGAAAAATGGTTTTTCATGCAGAATCATTCGAATTGCTCCGAATTTGGTATACCGGTTTATTATGTTAAGGAACTTCCCTGATTAGTTTTGGGGGTTCATTGGTTAAGGATAAAGGGGGAAAAACGGGGTTAGTCCACCCCACCTTAATTCAGAAAAATGGGTTTTTCATGCAGAATCATTCGAATTGCTCCGAATTTGGTATACCGGTTTATTATGTTAAGGAACTTCCCTGATTAGTTTTGGGGGTTCATTGGTTAAGGATAAAGGGGGAAAACGGGGTTAGGCCACCCCCCCCCCTTTAATTCAGAAAAATGGTTTTTCATGCAGAATCATTCGATTTGCTCCGAATTTGGTATACCGGTTTATTATGTTAAGGAACTTCCCTGATTAGTTTTGGGGGTTCATTGGTTAAGGATAAAGGGGGAAAAACGGGGTTAGTCCACCCCACCTTAATTCAGAAAAATGGGTTTTTCATGCAGAATCATTCGAATTGCTCCGAATTTGGTATACCGGTTTATTATGTTAAGGAACATCCCTGATTAGTTTTGGGGGTTCATTGGTTAAGGATAAAGGGGGAAAACGGGGTTAGGCCACCCCCCCCCCCTTTAATTCAGAAAAATGGTTTTTCATGCAGAATCATTCGATTTGCTCCGAATTTGGTATACCGGTTTATTATGTTAAGGAACTTCCCTGATTAGTTTTGGGGGTTCATTGTTTAAGGATAAAGGGGGAAAAACGGGGTTAGTCCACCCCACCTTAATTCAGAAAAATGGGTTTTTCATGCAGAACCATTCGAATTGCTCCGAATTTGGTATACCGGTTTATTATGTTAAGGAACATCCCTGATTAGTTTTGGGGGTTCATTGGTTAAGGATAAAGGGGGAAAACGGGGTTAGGCCACCCCCCCCCTTTAATTCAGAAAAATGGTTTTTCATGCAGAATCATTCGATTTGCTCCGAATTTGGTATACCGGTTTATTATGTTAAGGAACTTCCCTGATTAGTTTTGGGGGTTCATTGGTTAAGGATAAATGGAGAAAGGGGGGCTAATCCCCCCCCCTTAATTCAGAAAAGTGGGTTTTTCATGCAGAATCATTCGATTTGCTCCGAATTAGGTATACCGGTTTATTATGTTAAGGAACATCCCAGATTAGTTTTGGGGGTTCATTGGTTAAGGATAAAGGGGGAAAAACGGGGTTAGTCCACCCCACCTTAATTCAGAAAAATAGGTATTTCATGCAGAATCATTCGATTTGCTCCGAATTTGGTATACAGGTTTATTATGTTAAGGAACATCCCTGATTAGTTTTGGGGGTTCATTGGTTAAGGATAAAGGGGGAAAACGGGGTTAGGCCACCCCCCCCCCTTTAATTCAGAAAAATGGTTTTTCATGCAGAATCATTCGAATTGCTCCGAATTTGGTATACCGCTTTATTATGTTAAGGAACTTCCCTGATTAGTTTTGGGGGTTCATTGGTTAAGGATAAAGGGGGAAAAACGGGGTTAGTCCACCCCACCTTAATTCAGAAAAATGGGTTTTTCATGCAGAATCATCGATTTGCTCCGAATTTGGTATACCGGTTTATTATGTTAAGGAACATCCCTGATTAGTTTTGGGGGTTCATTGGTTAAGGATAAAGGGGGAAAACGGGGTTAGGCCACCCCCCCCCCCCCTTTAATTCAGAAAAATGGTTTTTCATGCAGAATCATTCGATTTGCTCCGAATTTGGTATACCGGTTTATTATGTTAAGGAACTTCCCTGATTAGTTTTGGGGGTTCATTGGTTAAGGATAAATGGAGAAAGGGGGGCTAATCCCCCCCCTTAATTCAGAAAAGTGGGTTTTTCATGCAGAATCATTCGATTTGCTCCGAATTAGGTATACCGGTTTATTATGTTAAGGAACATCCCTGATTAGTTTTGGGTGTTCATTGGTTAAGGATAAAGGGGGAAAAGGGGGGTTAGTCCCCCCCCCCCCTTAATTCAGAAAAATAGGTATTTCATGCAGAATCATTCGATTTGCTCCGAATTTGGTATACAGGTTTATTATGTTAAGGAACATCCCTGATTAGTTTTGGGGGTTCATTGGTTAAGGATAAAGGGGGAAAAGGGGGGTTAGTCCCCCCCTTAATTCAGAAAAATGGGTTTTTCATGCAGAATCATTTAATTTGCTCCGAATTTGGTATACCGGTTTATTATGTTAAGGAACATCCCTGATTAGTTTTGGGAGTTCATTGGTTAAGGATAAAGGGGGAAAACGGGGTTAGTTCACCCCCCCCCCCCTTAATTCAGAAAAATGGATTTTTCATGCAGAATCATTCGATTTGCTCCGAATTAGGTATACCGGTTTATTATGTTAAGGAACATCCCAGATTAGTTTTGGGGGTTTATTGGTTAAGGATAAAGGGGGAAAAACGGGGTTAGTCCACCCCACCTTAATTCAGAAAAATGGGTTTTTCATGCAGAATCATTCGATTTGCTCCGAATTTGGTATACAGGTTTATTATGTTAAGGAACATCCCTGATTAGTTTTGGGGGTTCATTGGTTAAGGATAAAGGGGGAAAAGGGGGGTTAGTCCCCCCCTTAATTCAGAAAAATGGGTTTTTCATGCAGAATCATTTAATTTGCTCCGAATTTGGTATACCGGTTTATTATGTTAAGGAACATCCCTGATTAGTTTTGGGAGTTCATTGGTTAAGGATAAAGGGGGAAAACGGGGTTAGTTCACCCCCCCCCCCCCCTTAATTCAGAAAAATGGATTTTTCATGCAGAATCATTCGATTTGCTCCGAATTAGGTATACCGGTTTATTATGTTAAGGAACATCCCAGATTAGTTTTGGGGGTTTATTGGTTAAGGATAAAGGGGGAAAAACGGGGTTAGTCCACCCCACCTTAATTCAGAAAAATGGGTTTTTCATGCAGAATCATTCGATTTGCTCCGAATTTGGTATACAGGTTTATTATGTTAAGGAACATCCCTTATTAGTTTTGGGGGTTCATTGGTTAAGGATAAAGGGGGAAAAGGGGGGTTAGTCCCCCCCTTAATTCAGAAAAATGGGTTTTTCATGCAGAATCATTTAATTTGCTCCGAATTTGGTATACCGGTTTATTACGTTAAGGAACATCCCTGATTAGTTTTGGGAGTTCATTGGTTAAGGATAAAGGGAGAAAAATGGGGTTGGTCCCCCCCCCCTTAATTCAGAAAAATGGATTTTTCATGCAGAATCATTCGATTTGCTCCGAATTTGGTATACCGGTTTATTATGTTAGGGAACATCCCTGATTAGTTTTGGAGGTTCATTAGTTAAGAATAAAGGGGGGAAAGGGGGCTAGTGCACCCCTTTTAATCCAGATAAATGGGTATTTCATGCAGAATGATTCGAATTGCTCCGAATTTGGTATACCGGTTTATTATGTTAAGGAACTTCCCTGTTTAATTTTGGAGTTTCATTGGTTAAGAATAAAGGGGGGAAAAGGGGGGCTAGTCCACCTCCTTAATTCAGATAATCGGGTTTTTCATGCAGAATGATTCGATTTGCTCCGAATTTAGTATACCGGTTTATTATGTTAAGGAACTTCCCTGATTAGTTTTGGGGGTTCATTAGTTAAGAATAAAGGAGGGGAAAGGGGGCTAGTCCACCCCTTTTAATTCAGATAAATGGGTTTTTCATGCAGAATGATTCGATTTGCTCCGAAGTTGGTATACCGGTTTATTATGTTAAGGAACTTCCTTGATTAGTTTTGGGGGTTTATTGGTTAAAGATAAAGGGGGAAGGGGTGCTAGGCCACCCCCCTTAATTTATATAAACGGGTTTTTCATGCAGAATTATTCGCTTTGCTCCAAATTTGGTATACCGGTTTATTATGTTAAGGAGCTTCCCTGATTCGTTTTGGCGATTCATTGATTAAAGATAAAGGGGGGCTAGTCCACCCCCTCAATTTAGATAAATGTTCTTTTTGCAGGATTATTCGATTTGCTCCAAATTTGGTATACCGGTTTATTATGATAAGGGGCTTCCCTGATTAGATTTGGAGGTTCACTGGTTAAGTATAAAGGGGGAAACGGGGGCTAATTCCCTTTCACTTATTTTTTTGAGCGGCATTATTCTTTAAAATAAGTGTATAATATACAATTAGTGTGAATAGCCTGTAAGCTCAATGCCATCAGTTTAGCTGGGCACTTTTCTTTTTTATTGCCTTCTTTTCTCGATTTCTGTAAGTGATTTTGAAATGTTTGCACTTTTGGAGTTTTTTTAATGATACTGTTTACAAGTGGACAGTATTTTCTCTTATTTATAAATTTCTTAGTCTTCATAGTGCGTCTTTGAAATTTAAATATGACTATTTTGGGGATTTTTTTCTGATTTTCTATTGAGTTTTTAACTGTTTCTTGAAAATAGCTGACATTCAATATCATTTTTATAACTTTCCTTTTATATATAATTATGTAATTCAATATCTTTCAACTTTTGTAACAAATTTTTAAATACTCCCATCATAAAAAAAAATCCTGTATTGACGTTACTAATAATTATTATCTTAATATTGCTAATTGGCCATTACTAATACATATTATCTTGTTTCAGACTGGGATATAGAAGAGATCCTGTTTCTTCAGTGTTGAAGTGAAGGGAAAGGGGTTTTATTCACCATGGCAAAAGCAATGTCATAAAAAACTAGACAGTTATCATATGATCCTGTTTTGGGTTACCCAAAGGACCTTAGTATCTCCAGTATTACCTATATGATCAACAAATCTCTTTGGCCAAAGATCATACATTTGTGGAGATATCTAGTGTGATGGTTGAGAAAGATAAGTCCATTTGGAAGGAGCCCTCTCTTCCAATTGTATCTAACCAACAATGTGTGCCATTGCTAAAATCATATCAGGAGAAGTTATGGATGTTGAAAAGTAATTGGAAGAAACAATCTGGTAACACTAAGGTTCATGCTTTCCAAAAAGAGATAAAGAAAAAGTTGTTTGATATTTCCTCCTGAAATGTAAGACCTTCACCTCATGTAACTGCAAAAAATCATAAAAGTGCTTGTTTTAGAACAGAAATTCCTTCTTGATCAAAGATCAGCCATAAAAATGTTCACTGGCAATGTAGACATGAAGACTGCAATGAAACATAGGAAAAAGGCAAGGAGGAAACAATTAGCAGCACAACCAATCGCGAAAAGTGAATACAAAGTCACGGAAATACAGTCTGGTGAATTTCAAACTGAAACAGATAGTTCATCTGAATCTGACGGCTTTTCTGAATCAGACCCCCCATCATCAAGATTTCATCCCATTGCCATCAACAATAATCAAGACACGTGGTGGAAATTCCCAAATTCCCTCCCGACAGTGGCCAAAACTGCTGACAGAGTCAAAGTATCTGATAGAGCAGCGGCAATGATTAGTAATGCTGTATTAGAAGATTTTGGCATCATCACACAAGACAGCACATCTAAAATTATTGATAAGAGGAAGATGAGATGTGAAAGAAAGAAGTCGCCCTTAGAATTGTAAACTGAACAAGCAGAAAAGGGTGTCACTTTGCAAGCTTTGTACTTCAATGGGCGCAAAGACAAAACATTAACATGGTGGGTGAGATACAATACATATGGTGAGATCAAATACATCATATCAAACAAATATGGTGAAATACAATTGGAAGAGATACCTCCTTTCAAAAGGATTTAACTTTCTCAACCACCACACTAGATATCTCCACAAATGTATGATCTTTGGCCAAAGCGTTTTGTTAAACATACAGGTAATACTGGAGCAAATTCTCACAAGTAGGAAGGTTACTCATACTAAGATCCTTTGGGTAACCCAAAACAGGATCACATGATAACTGTCTAGTTTTTGATAACATTGCTTTTGCCATGGTGAATAAAACCCCTTTCCCTTCACTTCAACACTGAAGGAACAGGATCTCTTCTATATCCCAGTCTGAAACAAGATAATTTGTATTAGTAATGTCCAATTAGCAATATTAAGATAATAATTATTAGTAATGTGAATACAGGATTTTTTTTTTTTTTTTTTTTTTTTTTTTGATGATGATGGGAGTATTTAAAAATTCATTGCAAAAGTTGAAAGATATTGAATTACATAATTATATATAAAAAAAAGTTTAAAAAATGATATTGAAAGTCAGCTATTTTCAAGAAACAATTAAAAACTGAAAAGAAAATCAGAAAAAAATCCCAAAAATGGTCAAATTTGATTTTCAAAAACTCACTATGAAGACTGAGAAATTTTGAAATAAGAGAAAATCCTATCCACCTGATAGCAATATCATTAAAAATACTTCAAAAGTGCAAACACTTTAAAATCACTTACAAAAATCGAGAAAAGAAGGCAAAAAGTACTGAAAATCGTATATTTCCCGTCATAGGAATAACGAAATTTTCAATGACCTGGACGCAGGCCTTACCATATTCAGATCTTGATAAAAATTGGTGTGCGAGTTTATTGTCACCATACACAACTTTTCCCACCACAGGCGTTTGAAAATTTAAAAAAAAGTTTTTTTCGACCCGCCCTAATGTACATATCTGCCGCATGTGATGCATAGCCGTATGTCTGCAACAGCATCAATACTGCATAAGAAGCAGTACCAGATCTCCTTTTCTGAGAAAGCCATACAGCTGGTACCTGCGATTTCGCCAACAGATAATCTACTGAGGGGAGGCTTCTTTTGATTTTTCTGAAGGGCTTTTTGGAGGATTTTTTTCTTGGAGTAGGTTTCTTGGAGGATTGTTCAGATGACATTAAACAAATATTTTACAAATTTACATCTGAAGATTCACTTGCTGTATTTCCAATGTGGACATAAGGTGTCCAAATTGGGAATCGTTCATAGTTTTACTAAATCTTGTAATAGATAAACAAAGCAAACATTTTAAAGCAATATATGCAATAGCAATCGAAAATATGTTTTATCAGCTTTCTAAAACACTCCACTTTTCAATATTTAAAGTAATTTTACCATATCTAATAAGAATTTAAACTTACCTGAAATTACGATCAGCATACCACGAAATAATAAGTTTCCTTCCAAATGGCGAACAGCGCGCTTTTCTTAACTTTCCATGCTTAATTATCTTTTCAACTGCTTTTCTTCACGGACATGTAGCGCCATCTCTCGATCAAAATTGTTACTTAAAAAGATATTAGGGGTGTCCATATTGAGAGCACTGTCCATATTGGGTACAAGTACCTTACTATTTTTCAATTAAAAAATTGACCTAAATAAAAGACATAAAATTTTGAGATCATATAAAGCGAAAATTATCTTTCAGAGTTTAGGATGCAAACGACGTTCGGCTAAAAAGTTGAAAACATACTGCCTTATAGCTTTGGCAGTTAATGGGTTAAAGCAGCGTTGAAGGAACAAAATTCATATCTAACAAGGAAACCACTTTTGGTGCTGCTCGCACCTAGCATTGAGACCTGGTGCATTTTAAAACCCTATATTACGAAGTTTGAGAATCGATAAAATTTTTCTGTTAAAATAATATTTCTTGATTTTACAGCAGCATTACTTTCTGAAAGTGCAATTTTCGGGACCACATATCGGACTATTAACATTGAATTTTTTTTTTAAAGAAACGCATTTAAAAATACAAATTAGTTAATAATAAGTATAAAATATTGGAAAAGTTTAAAAATTCCTTCAAGAACCCACGAATTTGATTTTGAAAAATTGCAACATTATATTCATATTTTTTGGCGGGGACAACGTTGGCGTTTTGTTTTTCAAAAGTAGAGCTCCCTGGCAACCCTAGCCAAATGTCATAGCTGTTTGTCTTACGTGAGGAGGGATTTTTGGACTCCAGTAGATATTGTAATGTCCAATCCAATCAGCCACAGTAATTTTTCTAAATTGTGTACAAATATTAATTTACTTTATGATTACTTTTACCAAAGGACCATTTAATACAGCAATATTTCATTTTAAACATACGAAACTTTATTCCATTCGATTTCAAAAGAAAATAGTTTGCTTATTTCGTATTTCCCTAAAAAATAGTTTTCAATGAACTTGAAAGCTTTTATAGAAATATATTTACTACTAGCAGACCCGCCCGGCGTTGCCCGGGGTTTGTAAATAATAACCTTAAACAAAACTTAAGTTTGTATGATTTTATATCTTTGGAAATTCTTTTAAATAAACCTAATTTCGGAGGCTCCATTGCCTTCCGCAGTGCCTAATGCGTTCACATCAAACATCTTTCAGAACGAACCTGTAATCTAGATCCCCACTACATATGGCAACATTTACCGGAAGTGCCCGCACGTGCCGGAGACAATCGAAAACCAAGTTGAGTGAGCCAAACCTCGTAGGAATCAAGCCTCCAGAAACCAAACAAGTGGGTAAGTGTAATCACAGATCGCACAGAGGGTTTCGTTTAATATTTCTTTCAAAACACTTTATCCTTTTGCGAAATCTGTTAGTTCCACATTTCGCAACCAGGGGGCGCACTCTATTCTACACAAACCTTTATCCGAATGAAACTCCGTTTTACAACCTATCCGTAGGTATATTAATCGAGGGGATCGGGTCTATAGCACTCGAGATAGGTAGGTGCCCCCTGGCGGTAAAAAATGGAACTGAAATATGTAAGGCTATGTGCATAATATGAAAGAGTGGACAAGTGGTGTCGGCAAAAGTTATAAAAGTACCCACCGGGTGCAATGAAGGGGAGGTTAGAAAAATTGCTTAAAATACACAAGTTAGAGCCCGTTAAATTAAATAATTTAACGCCCGTTAGTTTAAATAATACAAGACTTTTTGAAAATTTTATGATTTTTCGTGTGATCGCAAGTCTTCTGCTATACGAATGCAACATTTCAAGTCTTCAACTTAAATAGGGGCTCAGTTAGAAAAAATAAGCTTAAAATACACAAGTTAGAGCCCAGAGGGTTAAATATAAAACTTTTTCAAAATTTTATGATTTGTCGTTTGATGTGAGGTGCTCAGCTATAAGTATGCACAATTTTAAGCCTTAAACTTAATTAGGGGCTCAGTTAGAACAAAAAGATTAAAATACACAAGTTAGAGCCCAGAGGGTTAAATACAAGACTTTTTCAAAATTTTATGATTTGTCGTTTGATGTGATGTGTTCAGAGTATGCAAAATTTCAAGCCTCCAACATATATAGTTTCTGAGAACGGGCTCTGTGACGGACAGACAGACGGACGGACGGACAGACAGAAAGACAGAGGAGTGAAACAAATAGGGTTTCGTCAGATGAACGAAACCCTAAAAAAAGAATGCGCCATTAATGTTAGAAAATGTGGATAACTAAAGTCTAAGATAAAATTTCATAATACAAAAAATAACTGAATTGTAATCTAAATAAATGAAGAAATCAAATCCCGGTGAAATTGGGCCCTTAAACTCGAGGAAATAATGCGCCACAAAGCGATGGAAGATGCCTCCTCTTCAATTTGTAAATTTCATGAATCAGTGTTAGCATTCACACAATATTTAATTAGCGAATAAAATCCCTTATCTAAAGTTACATTTAAAGTAGCGCGATTTTTAATTTACGGCTGTAGAGAGTAGACGTAAGTTAATGCTGCAAAGGGAGATTAATGTTCGAAAAAGGTGGTAGCTGAGGTATAAAGAAAGACCGGGCCCTGGGGGCCAGGGTCTTAACTGGAATGTAGTTGGGTATAAGAAAATTTTTTAGGTGTTTTAAAGTAGCATGGAAGACGCTAAAACTATGTTAAAGAAGATTGCAATAGAATAGAATAGTTTTTATAGAAGCTGCAACAAAGGCCCCATGTAGACGATTAATATTCAAAATTGGTGGTAGCTGAAGTTTGCAAATATTTTTCTGTCGTTCATGTAGTAGCTGCAGAACCGAAGAAGTTGTTAGGAAAAAAAAGTTCGTGATTCGGACCATTTTTAAGGGAGCTATAACAATGGGCCGAAAAGGACCCAACTGTTAGTTTAGAGTAGGGCCCTAACATGAAAACATGTTTAAATGTTTTAGTACTTAGCGTTTTAGATCTTAAATTAGTCAAAATTAATCATAGGGTATGAAATAATCATTAGAATAATATTTTAAAGAAATGCGAAAAAAAGGGGTAAATGCTTAAAAAGGGGCCCTAGAACTCCAATAAAAATATGAGGGTGTTGGTCTCAGGGGAAGAGTCCAAGACTCAATTTTAAAATCATGCGATGAAAAGGTGAGAAAATTAAGGTGTAAAAAATGCATAGCACACAAAAAGTTCAAGTGGCCCCCGATCGGGCCCTAGAGACCCTAAGGTGCCCCAGGATTTTAACAGGAATATAGAAACTGGAGAATAATTAAATGGAAAATGGTTCCAAAAATGAAGATTGGATTAGGAGAGGCAATTTATTAATAATTTATGGTGCAAAAGTTTCAAGGGGCCTTGTACCGGGCCCCAACGGGGAAGGAACTTAAGTGGCATGTAGTTTGGTATAAATACACTTTTTAGTAGATTTTAATGTAATCTGAGTACACTAGAACTATGGTAAAGAAAATTGCAAGAAATTCGGATAATTTTTAAAGAAAATGCTCCAAGGGCCCTAAGAAGATTATTTACATTCAAAATTGATGGTAGTTGAAGCCAAAAAAAAAAAAAAAAAATATATATATATATATATATATATATATTTTTTTTTTTTTTTTTTTTTTTTTTTTTTTTTTGTCGTTCATGTAATAGCTGGAGAAACTAAGATGTTGTTAGAAAAAAAGCTATTGAATCGGGCTATTTTTAAGGGAGTTATAATAGGGGCCCCAAAAGGGGTCAACTGATAGTTGAGAAAAGGCCATAACATGTGCTGGACACATAATTACACCTGTTTATTTTCTATTTAATTTACATCCAAAATTGTTAATTGGTCCAAATCATCCAAGCAACCTCATAGTAAATTGGTATATAATTTTATATACCTTAGATAAATTCAAATAACATAAGTGATCGTAATTACATAATTCTAGTAGAAGAGCAACGCGAAGCATTAATAAAATTAAATTATAACTCGCGTCAAAATGTAATTATTAAATTTAAATAATTACGAATAAAATTAAGAGTTTGCGTTGTGAATTATTTAGACGAACTCTTCCACTTATGAATTAAACTAAAATTTAAGCTGTAAAAATAAATTGACATACCTTAAACATTATCAATTAAATAATTACAGAAACTTTTTAAAACTTGATTAAATATTTTATTTACATTGAACACAACTATATACAGAAATACATAATATTAATTCAAAAAAAAAAAGAAAGCAATACTTTTGTTTGCTTCTCATTATTTTATGTATATTTAATCTTTAAAAAAAAGACAATATTTTCATGTACTCTAATTATTATATTTTTTTCTTTTTGCTAAAAGAATAATTCTCTTTCATTTTTAAATTACCTTAATTTTATTTAATTATCGGTTTTGTCGGATCTCAGATTACTCTCTACCATAAAATATCAGAAAAATATATTTATGATTTTTCATATGATCTTAAGTGGTAAAAGAAAAAGTTTAAAGTAGTACCTTTTTTTAATATACGGGATGGTGGCCTTTATTCATCAAATTCAGAGTTGTCGCGTTGCTTAGGATCATATTCATATGTCATCGGGAATTCGCTTCGTATCAGAGCGGCAACATCGGGATGGCATGATGCATAGCTACGGACCTCTGTAGATCAATCCACATTATTTTAACATCAGGAAGACATCCTCAATTAGGCTTGCTTAGGCTCACTCCGATATGTACATCAGGAAGACATCCTCAGTTAGGCTTGATTAGGCTCACTCCGATATGTACATCAGGAAGACATCCTCAATTAGGCTTGCTTAGGCTCACTCCGATATGTACATCTCGCCTGGGCATTACTAGGGCTTTTTGGATTCATTGCACGGTCTTTCAGGAGAGCTCCTGCGTCCTCTACATCTTTTTTCAGACTCTCTTTTTCAAACCTTATTCTTCTTGCACACCAACTCCTGCAGTGGGTGGAACTATTTTTGTCTAGTCCACTGTTATTGGATGTGAGAAGATTTTGCATTATTCTTCGATAGGCCTATTAGCTAACAGTCTGCAAATGGCCCCTTACATATACTTTAATATTATTATCTGCCTTAAAGTTTGGGTGGTCTGAAAAGCCATAAATTTATCCCAACACTTTTATTGAGGCCATAAATTTATTCCAACGTTTTTATTATTTTACGATTTCTAATTATACACCACTTTCCATTGGCTTGTCATAAAACGACACCATGGCGTCTGGCTATTGTTGTTGTCTGAGATCCGAACTCTATTCAACATTATACATTCATTTTACAATACAACAATTTTTTAAAAATATATATTTAATATTTAAAATCAACTTAATAATTTTTGTATGAACTTACACTCCTATTTTACTTAAATATATAAACATTATAATTTTACACTCATAATTATATTTTATAAAAAAATATATATACAAACAGAAATAACAAATTACGCAATTTTACTTTGATTTAACCAACATGGTGCGGGAACATATCATAGTTATATGTTGCCCAGCAACATGAAAACATGTTACAACGTTTTAGTACTTAGCGTTTTAGATCTTCGATTAGTTGAGATTAAACATAGGGTACGAATTAATCATTAGAATACAATTTAAAAGTAATGTGCAAGAAAATAGGGAAATGCTTAAAAAGGGCCCTAAGGCCCCAATAAATGTATGTGAGTGCTGGTCTAAGGAGAAGAGTTCAAGACTCAACTGTAAAACTACGCATTGCGAAGGTGAGAAAATTAGGGTGTGAAAAACACATGGTACACAAAAAATTTAAGGGGCCCTGGACCGGGCCCTACAGGACCCTAGACGTGCCCATGGTTTTAACTGGAATGTAGATACGGGAGTATAACTAAATGGAGAAAGTATCCCAAAAATGAAGATCGGATAAAAAGGAAGCAATTTATTAAAAATTTAGTGCACTAAAACTTCAAGGGGCCCTGTACCGGGTCCCTTGCAAGGGAGCCAGGGTCTTAACTGAAATGTAGAAATGGGGACCAAACTGAAAGGAGAATTCACCCCAAAAACAATGAAAATCGGATAGAAAAGAGGCATGTTATTAACAATTTAGGGCACTAAAACTTCAAGGGGCCCTGTACCGGGCCCCTTGCAAGGGTGCCAGGGTCTTAACTGAAATGTGGAAATGGGGCAGAAATTCAAAAGGAGAATTCACACCAAAAACGAAGAAGATCGGATAGAAAAGAGGCATGTTATTAACAATTTAGAGCATTGAACCTTCAAAGGGCCCCTTGCTAGGGTGCCAGGGTCTTAAGTGAAATGTAGAAATGGGGCAAAAACTGAAAGGGTAATTCACCCTAAAAACGAAGAAAATCGGATAGAAAAGAGGCATGTTATTAAAGTTTTAGTGCATAAAAACTGAAAGGGGCCCAGGGGCCCTGGCCCTTAAAAAATTAAAAATCCGAGCCACAGGTGTATCAGGTCCTGTCTTGGACTAATCACATCTGAAATTTCAGACTTCTACGTGCGGTAGTTTTCACTAGCCATCGCACACAGACAGACAGACACACACACAGAGCGATTTATTCTTTTATTAGTATAGATTTGTATATTTATCGTCTGCATAGAAAAAAATAAAGACCTAATTCATGTTTCTTATGCTATCAATTATCAAACAAATCGCAATCCGATATAATTCTCATATGTACTGTACTTACTCCCAGGGTAAAGCGGGCGGGTAAAATTTTGCTCCATATTTGGCGACTTAACTCACTTTTGGTGAGAAATAAACAACTAAAAATGCAATAATAAAAAATTAAATGTATAAAAATGTATATAAAATATTATTTTAACAAAGAAATTTTATCGGTTCTCTAACTTTTATGTATAGGGCTACATAATGCCCCGGGTCTCGATGCTAGGTGCGAGCAGCAAAAAAAGAGGTTCCCTTGTAAGTTATTTGCAGAGGTGACCAGCGTTACGGATTTTGAATACCGCCTTTTATTGAAAAAAATTTCCCTTATTTAAACTCAAAATTCTGCGATTATTAAAAGCGAGCATTTTCTATTATATAATAGTGGTATTCAAAATCCGTAACTCTTAGCATCTTTGAATTTGCGAAACGTCATTCAAATATAAATATCAATCTATGTATAAATTAACTTATAAATAATTTTAAAAAAATCTTACTGGGTATATAAAACTGTTTGTGAGTCTAAAACTATGTAGTATGTAGAATTGAAGAATATTGAAGTGAACATTTTTTTTTTTTTTTTTTTTTTTTTGCAATTTAGTTATTTATTTAATTCGTTCTAAATAGGATATGTTTGAATGTTAATATGGGTGATACTACTCACCTAGAAAAGAATATTAACATTTCATTTAATTATTAAATATTAGAAATTATTTTCACCATCATTTATAAAACTGCGTCTACACAAAATAAAACCCAGTTCAAGAGATATTTTCTTCCCTTTATTCCGTTTGTTGCAACTCTGCTTAACCCTTTATGTACTGAATTATGAATTCATGAAAATTTTATCTTCTAAAGCATCTTTCGTGAATTCTTTAAACTACATTAGAAGATTTAAATAATCATTTAACAAATTGTAGAGGGATTTTAGAACGATTGAAGGATTTAGAAGGATTAATTAAATTTGAATTTATAAGGGATTTCTTGCAATATTTATAATCCCACTCAAATCTTTTATCTTAAATATTTTTCTTAGTATTTTGTAGAATTAGGAAATGTACAAATATAATGTTCTTACAATAGAAATATGTCCGAATTGAAAAATCCCCCCCCCCCCCTCCCAACGCCAAGAAAGCTGAAAAGATGCAAAGGCAAAAGAAATCATCCTTTTAAAAATATTTTTGTTTTGTGTAACCAATAATGCTTTTGGAACAAGATAAAGTAAGGTATCTATAACTCATTCTAAACCGTATTACAACTAATCGATATATTAAATGAATTTTATAACAAGTTATTTTAAAAGTACCGTCAGTACATAAAGGGTTAAAAACGGACTTTAGGAGAGATCATAGGGGTCGTAAGCCCCTTCCCCTCTGAACAAAAACAATTTCCATTCAACAATACTTTTTTTAAATTTAAATACGTGTGAAGAGTGTTTAGGGAAAATTATAAAAAATGTATTTTCCTCTGACAATTTAAATATTTTTTATGCTTAACCCCTTGAGGGGCGGTGGTATGTATTATATCCCACCTAATTATGATCATGTTCTGCACAAGAAAGTTTTAATCAAGTTTTACTTTTTAAACTTTGGTGGAAAAAATTGAAAAATTGCTTTTCCTTATTTTGAAAATATTTTTTTCAAAACTTCCGGTGTGAATTCAACATTACATAGATGCAATTGATAGCCCCTGAAAGCGTTAGGAGAAAGTCGAAAATGCATAAAAGTTGCAGACATTTCTTTTTCATCGCCAAAAAATTGGACAATGCTTTTAATTTTTATATATGTATGATATGCTCAGACCCTTGCTCGCTAACGCACGCTGACCTCCGTGAATTGTAACGCAGTTCACATTGGGACCACTACGCGATCACAGCTCGCTTCACTCACTTGCTTGCCATTATTTGCATCAACTCTAGATACACTATATGGCCAAAGGTGACCAGTCACTTGCAATTTTAGACGTTTTGTTAAATATATAGAAAAATACATGAGGAATTAACTTGAAACTGCAAATGTGTAAGCAGTATAGTATAGGTCATATATTTCCGCGAAGATTTTTTTCACGAAACCCTATAGAGAATCGTCAACAAATTGAAAAAAACGAATATTTTTGGATAACCCTGTAAAAGCTAATGTAGCAAAAGCGTTCAAACTCGCAATTATTAATAAGTGGCTTATTGTTATAGTGTTCATTTTTATGAGGATAGCATGTATACTTGTAGAAAAATTAAGGTTTTTATAAAAACAGTCCCAAATTTCAGCAAGTTTTTTGCTTATAATTTGCAGAGTTCTTACTATAAAAAAAAAAGTTCTTTTCAAAAAATATGACAAACAACATTTTACACAATACTCTGCAATCAGAATTAAAAAAATAATAATAATTGGATGAAAAATGAGCAGGTTTACTAAAAAGTGTTTCACTGCGCATGCGCGAATGCAATCAAAATGTAATGTGCATAATGTGTTAGATAAGTATATAGAGCAACTTTTGAGAAAGTCTCAAAATCATAGCTTGAAAATTCTGAGAATTATCGTCGATAGAATAAGCTCGAAATCCTTTGTTCCCAAAAGGAAGCTAAAAGATGAGGGGTTGTATACAAATATAGTAGTACGTTCAATATTGTGTACGCTATCTTGGCACTAATCAGCAGATATTTGATACAACCCCTCATATTTTTGTTTCTCTAGGTTATGAAACCGTTTTTTGAAAAAACGGTTTCATAACCATAATTTAACTATATTCTGACCATAAAATGGCCAATAATATGGTCAGAATAGTGTTAAAATTACAGTTGTGTAATCGTTTTCGGAAAAAACGGTCAAATGACCTGCCAGAATGCTGCAAATTTTTAACAGTGTATAGTGTAGAATGAATATTATCATAAATCATTTTGAAATATGAAATTTAAAAATACTTTTAATGTATAAAAAAAGTAATGGAAATCTTCGTTGCAAATGTAAATAAAAATGCATTTTTCGCCTATAATATTCCACAACAAACCTTAAATTCATGGTGTATATACTTTATTTACCAATTAGAATAATTGTGTTAAAATTAATCTAGCTTAAATTCATGGTTAAAAAACACTACAGAGACACGACATTGTTAAAAATCTGC
Source organism: Maratus speciosus (assembly GCA_963932465.1). NCBI lineage: Eukaryota > Metazoa > Arthropoda > Arachnida > Araneae > Salticidae > Maratus > Maratus speciosus. Next base: position 126,548,423 of record OZ010796.1, on the reverse strand, counting down.
AACAAACTGCCCAGTCATTCGACCGTTTTTATAGAAAACAGTTATCTAAACACAATTTCACTTTATTCTGACCATAATATCGCTCACCGGCAAGAAAAGTGACACATCTCGACAAAAGTAAATTTCACAGGAGAGGCAAAAGAAAATACGCATGATTTTACTGTAACATAAAATTATAGCACTTAGCTCTGCATGCAGGAATAAAAGCATGCATAAAAGCATAGAACCGTTGAGAATGAAGATGTTGGATGAGGTTTGGAGGGTTGGGTATTTTTACCTGCCTACACAATCCACCCCTCTTCTGTGGTCACAAATGGACATATAGTGTAATAAAGGGATTTCCCGCATAACTACACTTATGAAATTGTTTGTGTAGCAAGATGCGCCTATGACAGACCTAATAAAACGCAAAATGAATTTTTGCGAGATGTGTCGCTTTTCTTGCGGGTGAGCGATGTGGTCAATAAAATTGTCTGATACGTTTAATGATACGGTCAAGTAACTATTGTCATTTAAAACGGTCGAATGACTGGACAGTTTGTTGCAGATTTTTATCAGTGCATGTGTGACGCTAACGAAATGTAAACAAAAGGTTTTCTGCTGTGTTTAAAAGTCAATCTTGATCAGACAGGTGATTCGATGAATGCGCACGTCACCGTAAAATGAACTAATGGCATTGCTGTTTATACATCGATATAACAATCTGTCTTTAAAAGGATATTATCTCTGAATTTTGATTTGCTGAATGGGTCGGATCATATGACCGTAAATTAACCACTGAGAATCGTCGCTGTGCAGTTTTTCCAAATGGCAAGCTATACATTCAGCCTTATTTTCTCGCGACGTAAGTATAGATTACACGCTCATGGTAATCGTTCTTACAAGGCAACCACTTTTGGTGTTGCTCGCATCTAGCATCGAGACCTGGTGGTTTTGTAGCCCTATACATAAAAGGTAGAGAACCGAAAAATTTCTCAGTTAAAATCATATTTTATATACTTTTTTATACTTTTAATTTTTTATTATTACATATTTATTTGTTTATTTCACGCCAAAAGTGAGTTAAGTCGCCAAATATGGCGCTACAATTTTTCCGCCCGCTTTATCCAAAGAGTAAATGTACAGAAAGTATTACTAGAATTATATCAGATTGCGATTTTTTTTAAATAATTGATAGCATAAGAAACAAATGTTAGATTTTTATTTTTTTTTCTATGCGATAAATATATAAGTAATAAATATAATTCTGTAAAAGCTTCGAAGATCATTGAAAACTATTTTTTAGTGAAATACAAAATAAGCAAATTATTTTCTTTTGAAATCGAATGAAATAAAGTTTCGAATGTTTAAAATGAAATGTTGCTGTATTAAATGGTCCTTCTGTAAAAGTAATCATAAATAAATTAATATTTTTACACAATTTAGAAAAATTACTGTGGCGAAATAGGTCGGACATTGCAATTTCTAGCTATTACAAATTCAGTATGACATTTGGCTAGGGTTGCCGGAAAGCTCTACTTTTGAAAATAAACGCCAACTGTTTCCCGCCAAAAATATGAATATAATGTTGCAATTTTTCAAAATCAAATTCGTGAGTTTTTGAAGGAATTTTCAAACTTTTTTTCAATATTTTAGACTTATTAACTAATTTTTTTTAAAATGCTTTTCTTTAAAAAAAATCAATGTTAATAGTCCGATAAGTGGTCTCGAAAATTGCATATTCAGAAAGTTATGTTGCGGTATAATCAAGAAATATTATTTTAACAGAAAAATTTTATCGATTCTTAAACTTCATAATATAGGGCTTTAAAATGCACCAGGTATCAATGCTAAGTGCGAGCAACACCAAAAGTGGTTCCCTTGTTAGAATGTCGAGTCTAGTGTTGCCAGAAGTAAAGTGATACACAGATTTTTTAAAAAAAAGGGGGGGGGGGGACATCGGCATATGTATCGGAAAATAAAAATAGAGAAAAAAATTGTTAAAGGAAGATCACTAGAGACTAAGAAAAATTGCCTATTTGATAGGTTTCGTTCTTGGAAGTTAAAATTCTATGTTATCCTTTTGCCGGGACCTCGAAATTTTCCCGTTCACAAGTTTTACTATAATTAAAAACAAAATCTTAATCCTAATAGTAGTTATAAATTGACAGTTCTACATAAGCGGTGGTTGCGGTGAGGGGTGAAGGTCAAATGAAGGTCATGCTGCGGCGGAGGTCATGGGGTCAAGGTTATGCGGCACGGCGGTGGGGGGTCAAGGTTTTGCGGCGGTGAAGGTTATGCGTCATCTTATAGTATGAGGGGTAATTTTGAGTTTGAACGAAGGGTTTTTTGAGTTTGACTTTTTTCATTAATGATAATTAATTAAGAAATTTTAATTGGGACACTTTAACTTTTTGGGGGGTAATTTTTGAATTTTCATGGACATTGATTTATTTCGCCGTTGTTTAGTACGAGGGGATATTTTGAGTTGGATATTTTTTTACTAATGATAATTAAGAAATTTTAATTGGGGGACTTTAAATTTTGGGGATAATTTTTGAGATAAGAATTTTTTGGGAGATAGATTTTTCTTTTCCTCGTACTACAGTACAAGGGGTCATTTGTACTTTTAAAAATTAATTTAGAAGTTTTAATTGGGAGACTTTAATTTTAGGGAATAATTTCTGAGATAGATTTTTTTTTTTTTTTTTTTTTTTTTTTTTTTTTTTTTACGAACGTTTATTTTTTTTAGCGCACTTGAGTTTTCGATGTTATTTTTAGGGGCGCAATTGTTGTGTTAGAGTTTTTACTAGTGGTGATTTTTAATATTAATTTGAGAACTTAAAAATATTTTTTCTTTTACGCGATTTTCCCTTAGCAATCGAATTTTAAACATTCATTAAACATTTTAATTGGGAGACTTTATCTTTTAACGCAAATTTTTAGATAAAAATGAAATTTTAAACATAAATTGGATGAGAGGACTTTACGCGATTCAATTTAGTGACGTATGCGCTCGAATATTGAGTATTAATTAAAATTATGAATGAGACCACATGTGAATTTTTGTCATTTAGTGTTAGAATTTATGTTTGCGAATTTTAAAATAGTACTGCCCCACCCGTGGCTGAGAGGTTCTGCTCTAGAAGCTGGTAGACGTGAAGTGCTGGGTTCGACCCCAATCGCGCCCGTCGGCCTAATCGTTCGGAGTTTTGTTTGAGCCATGGATTTCCATGCGTAAATACGGGTTAGGTTCCCTTAGAAAGACCCCCCACGAAGGGCACTCCCCCCTTTATCCCTAGTGTAGATAATCAATCGCGCCCGTCGGCCTAATCGTTCGGAGTTTTGTTCGAGCCATGGATTTGCATGCGTAAATACGGGTTAGGTTTCCTTAGAAAGACCCTCACGAAGGGAACTCCCCCCTCGGGCCTAGTGTAGATAATCGGCCGTCAAAATTAACCCACCTTTTAAATAGTGTTAATAAACTTTAGAATTTTTTTTCTGAATCCGTGTTTTATTTGAGGGAATTTTTTCTCGGTTTTAGACAAAAAATAGAAATTGGTAAGATATCGGTTTTTGGCTTGTTATGCAATTTTTAGGTTTGTATGTATTGCATAATCCATATGAAAATATATTTTGAAAAAAACATGAATTGTTATTCATAAAGATATTAGGAAATTTTCCCCCCTACCCCTAAATGAATATATATAATTGTAAAGTACAGGGTTATCTATTCAATGCTACGTTTGAATTATTAATATCCCTTAAAATTTTATTGAGGTATGTTTTTAAAAATGTATCTATTTTTTAACAGTACCATTTTAAATTATCTAAATCTATTTTTTAAAACTACGAAATCGATTTTTAAGCGAAGCGCTTTTTAAACGTTTTTATTTAAACACTTTGAATTTTTAATAAGATATTGGAAAAAAACGCACTTTTTGCAAATTTACGCTAATAATTGCGCTTTTTAGAATAAAACTATACCTTAGTTTACCTTAGTTTTAGAATACTTTAGTTTAACACTATTTGATGTTACATATATTTTTCAAAAATAAAACAAACTTACTTTACTACAAATAACTTACACAGAGATTTTAAAAAAGCTTGTTTCTGCAAGGCAAGCTACACTATACTGAATTTGTGTTATCTTGCTCACATTGAGAAGTGATTCACTTTATCTAGATCAGCAGATAAGGATTTTTCCTGAACACACTGAGTAATAGAGATTTTAATTACGATTGACTAATGGGGGTTACAAATTTAGATAAGCTAATGAGAGTTAGAAATTAATGTGTAGCGTAAATGGATCTTTTTTTTTTTTTTTTAAGATATATTTTAAATAGAAACACTATTAAAGATTGACTTATGTGATTTCAACATTCATTTAATATTACCTCTCTACTAACGATTTTAATTTTTGAACGTATAATTAAGACTTAACTTTACGTCACACAAAACAAATTAAATGAATAAATGCATAATTAAGATTTTCAAATAATTAATTTAATATTACGTCACACAAAACGAATTTAATTAATAAATGCTTAATTAAGATTTTCAAATAATTAATTTAATATTACGTCACACAAAACGAATTTTATTAATAAATGCATAATTAAGATTGCGTCACAATTTTTGAATGATTTTATTAATATAGAATTTATATTAAATTGGGGGTCATTTTTTCTCATCGATTTATTTAAAATAAAATTGGAATATTTTTGAATTCTGTATTAGCAATTTAATGAATGTGTTACATTTATTTTGGATTTAACTATTATAAAATTAGACCTTTTAAAACGGATACTTTTTTAATTGATTCATTAACCGTGAGAATACTTCAAACATGTCATTGATGAGTCATCACACATAAGTAAATTTTTACTCGTAAATATGAAAGTTTTAATAAATATATTGAGGTATATGAAAAGTGACACTCATTTCGTGCAGTGGACTTTGAATTTTTAGTCTAGTTCTAATTTCGATCTAGTTCAAATTTGACAAAGTTAACACGTTACGTAATAGAGGGGAGCTTAATACTATGTATTAATATAACTATGATTTTTGGTTAATTTATTACTAGGATAAAAATTTTTATCATCGGAAAAACACATCTTTAAGAGATTTAAAATAAATATTTGTAAATTGTTAGCTTGACATGCTATATAAAGTTTATTTTATTTTTTGGGAATTAAAACAGATTTTTGAAAAATAAACTGAATAAAATATAATTCAATTAAACAATTAAAAAAGAAATGAATTAAAACAAGCTTACCTGAAACATGTGTACATCCTTAGCTACTTGACCAGAAATGAAAAATTTTACAAGTTCTTATCGAAAGGGTTTACCCAATCTAGTCTCCCACGTCATCAGTGTTATCATACATTACGTGATGGGGTTTCCCCAACATGTGATAATCCCGTTCGCCACCTTTAGAATTAAAAACATATGGAAATATATATAATTTGATATCATAAAAAATTTAGTATCTTCACACATAATTAACACATGTTAATTAAGTACGATTAAATTTAAAAGAAATCATAATTTTCATTAAATTAAAAAGAAATTGTACATTTAACTTTTAATCTAGCAAATATTAAAACATGAAAGAAATGATTGCGCTTTTAGAGCATATAACTTTTATCATAAAAATTTAAATACTTATCACTTTCAAATGAAAATGATAAACCTTTATTTAATATTTTTCAATTAATAATTAGACACATACAATTAACTAGAAACTTAAGTATAAAAACATAAATGAATATCTAGCAATAAGGTCATCATTTTTAATAAAAAATTAATATTTTAGGTTAATTATAGACGTACTAGTATTTTTAGACTAGCAAAATATCCCCTTTTTTAGAAAATATATTTCTGGTTTAATTTTCAATTATTTTTTAAATATTCTCCACTGAGAAAACAAGGGATATGCTTTTTGACTATTTTATTTGAGTTTTAGAATTGTTTCACATTTAGGAGTATATCTTATCAAAATGAATTCGAAATATCTAGATTTGTTTATTATTAATAATTTGAAAAATAAAACATTTAGAAGTAAATTGACATACTTGTATTAATATTCCATCTAAATCCAAAAGGCTTTCAAAGAGTAGCAACACTTCACATGAGATACTATATGAAATGAATCAGAATTTTTCACCCCAATCTCTTATATCTGGGGTAATTCCTAGAACTGACTCATGCGATACGCACAATGTTATGTCGTAATTTGAATATAAGAACAGTGTTAATGAATTTAATATAATGCGTTATTAATAAGGGATTAAATATAATGTGTAATTAATAAGGTATTTAATTAATATGATGCGTTATTAATTAAAACCCGAATATAATTATGTCTTTTTAAGTCTTATTTAATAGAAGAGGAATGCTTTTCAAATTTGGCGATATTTTTTATAAACATTTTTAATACGCAACTAAGATATTAGAATGATTTTTTAAACTAATTAATGTGCAATTAACAATTCCCTATTGATTTTTCAAAATTAAAATCTAAATATAATTATATCTTTTTCGGTCTTATTTAATAGAAGAGGAATGCTTTTCAAATTTAATTAGAAACATGTAAGTTATTATTAGCTTGGAAATTGCAACTGAATTAAAAATTGACTTTTCACATAGAATTAGTCTTCTGCTAAATTTTCAATGAAAATATTTCTCACTTAAAAGTTTACTTCTCTCATTGAAAAAGTCATATACTTGGAATTTTTACCTGGAAAGTTTTCTCACATGGAAAAAGGCTTTAGTGATTGTATTAGAATAAAAACTTATCATATTAAAATTTTTAATAAGTAAATTATTATTAAATCTATGTCTCCCACCACTCACTTTATTTACAAATAAATATTTATCACTTTTTAATAGAAACAAGAATGGTAGGTAAACCTTTCGTTTTTTATTTTAAAATTAATATGAGTCTTTTTTTTCAGTGTGACTCCTTCAAATTTAAAACCCTTTGAGAGCTTTTATAGGGATAACATAAAAAAATTGAAGTCTCCCATTTCACCAATAAAGGATTTATACTAAATACACTACAGACATTCTAAACAAAATTTGAAAAATTTTAATTCAAGTTCTTTTGAAAACTCTACTCATTTTGTAGGGAGAAAAAAAAAACATGCATTTATAAATTTTTAGTTTCACATATTACACACTAAATAAAATATATATTAAGATAAAACATTTGCAAACTTATTTATAAAAAGGAAAGACATAACCTTATTTCACTTTTTCGTTAAGCATATTTTTAATTCACAAGCAGGCTTTACACATATTAGTTAGCACACAAGTTACTTCAGCGAAAAATCCCTTTTCCTTACCAAAGTTTTAAAAGGTCTAATTTTATAATAGTTAAATCCAAAATAAATGTAACACATTCATTAAATTGCTAATACAGCATTTATTCATTTAATTTGTTTTGTGTGACGTAATGTTAAGTCTTAATTATACGTTCAAAAATTAAAATCGTTAGTAGAGAGGTAATATTAAATTAATGTTGAAATCACATAAGTCAATCTTTAATAGTGTTTCTATTTAAAATATATCTTTGAAATATATCTTAAAAAAAAAAAAAAAAAAAAAAAAGATCCATTTACGCTACACATTAATTTCTAACTCTCATTAGCTTATCTTAATTTGTAACCCCCATTAGTCAATCGTAATTAAAATCTCTATTACTCAGTGTGTTCAGGAAAAATCCTTATCTGCTTATCTAGATAAAGTGAATCACTTCTCAATGTGAGCAAGATAACACAAATTCAGTATAGTGTAGCTTCCATTGCAGAAACAAGCTTTTTAAAAATCTTTGTGTAAGTTATTTGTAGTAAAGTAAGTTTGTTTTATTTTTGAAAAATATATGTAACATCAAATAGTGTTAAACTAAAGTATTCTAAAACTAAGGTAAACTAAGGTATAGTTTTATTCTAAAAAGCGCAATAATTAGCGTAAATTTGCAAAAAGTGCGTTTTTTTCCAATATCTTATTAAAAATTCAAAGTGTTTAAATAAAAACGTTTAAAAAGCGCTTCGTTTAAAAATCGATTTTGTAGTTTTAAAAAATAGATTTAGATAATTTAAAATGGTACTGTTAAAAAATAGATACATTTTAAAAAACATGACTCAATAAAATTTTAAGGGACATTAATAATTCAAACGTAGCATTGAATAGATAACCCTGTACTTTACAATTATATATATTCATTTAGGGGTAGGGGGGGAAATTTCCTAATATCTTTATGAATAACATTTCATGTTTTTTTCAAAATATATTTTCATATGGATTATGCAATACATACAAACCTAAAAATTGCATAACAAGCCAAAAACCGATATCTTACCTATTTCTATTTTTTGTCTAAAACCGAGAAAAAATTCCCTCAAATAAAACACGGATTCAGAAAAAAAAATTCTAAAGTTTATTAACACTATTTAAAAGGTGGGTTAATTTTGACGGCCGATTATCTACACTAGGCCCGAGGGGGGAGTGCCCTTCGTGAGGGTCTTTCTAAGGAAACCTAACCCGTATTTACGCATGCAAATCCATGGCTCGAACAAAACTCCGAACGATTAGGCCGACGGGCGCGATTGATTATCTACACTAGGGATAAAGGGGGGGGTGCCCTTCGTGGGGTGTCTTTCTAAGGGAACCTAACCCGTATTTACGCATGGAAATCCATGGCTCAAACAAAACTCCGAACGATTAGGCCGACGGGCGCGATTGGGGTCGAACCCAGCACTTCCCGTCTACCAGCTTCTAGAGCAGAACCTCTCAGCCACGGGTGGGGCAGTACTATTTTAAAATTCGCAAACATAAATTCTAACACTAAATGACAAAAATTCACATGTGGTCTCATTCATAATTTTAATTAATACTCAATATTCGAGCGCATACGTCACTAAATTGAATCGCGTAAAGTCCTCTCATCCAATTTATGTTTAAAATTTCATTTTTATCTAAAAATTTGCGTTAAAAGATAAAGTCTCCCAATTAAAATGTTTAATGAATGTTTAAAATTCGATTGCTAAGGGAAAATCGCGTAAAAGAAAAAATATTTTTAAGTTCTCAAATTAATATTAAAAATCACCCTAAAAATAACATCGAAAACTCAAGTGCGCTAAAAAAATAAACTTTCGTAAAAAAAAAAATCTATCTCAGAAATTATTCCCTAAAATTAAAATCTCCCAATTAAAACTTCTAAATTAATTTTTAAAAGTACAAATGACCCCTTGTAATGTAGTACGACGAAAAGAAAAATCTATCTCCCAAAAAATTCTATCTCAAAAATTATCCCCCAAAAAAAGTCCCCCAATTAAAATTTCTTAATTATCATTAGTAAAAAAATATCCAACTCAAAATATCCCCTCGTACTAAACAACGGCGAAATAAATCAATGTCCATGAAAATTCAAAAATTACCCCCAAAAAAGTTAAAGTGTCCCAATTAAAATTTCTTAATTAATTATCATTAATGAAAAAAATCAAACTCAAAAAACCCCTCGTACTGTAGTACGGCTAAAAGAAAGATTAATCTTCAAAAATTTCAATCTTCAAAAACTATCCGAAAAAAGTTAAAGTCCCCCAATTAAAATTAATTATCATTAGTAAAATAATCAAACTCAAAATTACCCCTCATACTATAAGATGACGCATAACCTTCACCGCCGCAAAATTTTGACCCTCCACCGCCGTGCCGCATGACCTTGACCCCATGACCTCCGCCGCCACATGACCTTCATTTGACCTTCACCCCTCACCGCAACCACCGCTTATGTAGAACTGTCAATTTATAACTACTCCTAATCAATGATTTTAAAAATAAATGAAACTCAACAATCTTTTGTAATAATTTAACACGTACCAAAGTGCTGCATAGGTTGAGACTTGTTTAACCGCAAATCAATATATTTTTATTAAGTAAGTGCATTCACTTAACCCCTTGGGTACATTTGAAGACTGAGACTTGTCATGCATTTGGCTACTGGCACCTATTTTTATGTTCTATTTATACCACTATTTAAAGGAAAATATTTGTGTAGTATTTTTCTCTTGGAGATACTGTCAAAGTGTATATGATTTTTGAGAAAGTGGTGCGAGATAGAATTGAGAATTAAAAAAAAAAAAAACGCCAGTGGCAGCTCTGAAATAAATCCGTACAAAAATTCCAACCATGAAAGCCTAATGGAAGTAACAATTAGTTGTTACTACACTGTTAAAAGTTTGTAGCAAATTGTCATTCGACCGTTTTTATAGAAAACGGTTACATAACCGTAATTCAAGTTTATTCTGAACAAAATATAATCAATAATATGGTCAGACAAGCTTAAGCCTTAAATGAAAAGCGTAACTTAGAAGTTACATGTTTTTTTTTTTTTTTTTTTTTTTTTTTTTTTTTTTTGTTATTGTTTGGCGTTTTTTTATTGGTCTTTTGGTGAACTATTATGGTGAAAACATGCATTTCAGGTCGCCAAGTCTGTTTTTGCTCTGATTTGTTATCACGGGGAGGTTATAACATCTTTTGTTGATACTGTTTGCAATGTGCTGGACTGGCGATTTTTCTCTATCCTTATAAGTTAGTCATTATTAATTCGGTAAACTATTAAAAGCAAGCCATTAAAAAAAATATTACATAGTTGAATAGTTGTTATTGTGCAGTTGTGCTTTCAAGTAAGTTTCTAATTTAAAATTATAATTTTTTGAGCAATTTTTGTTATCTAACTCAGGTGTGACATTATGACCAACCAAAAACATAAATAATTTTTTTCACTATTTTTCTAGTGGACAATTAACAAAAATAAACTCAAATATATTTTTTTCGAACAAAATTAGAAATCATGCACTAAAGTAATTAACATTACGATCAAGTGGCCGTTATCTTTTAAAACGGTTAAACGACTGCACAGTTTGCTGCAGATATTTAACAGTGTATAATACAGTACAGTAAGAAATTTCTGGAGTATTCTTCATGTTTACCAATTATTTTTTAGTCATTTTTTAAAAAACTATTCGAAACTGACTAACAGAAATAATGCTATGAGCAAAAATATGAAAGTATTTGTGTACATGGAAATAATGAGACTTCTGGCGTACCGTGCAATGATTCAGGAGAACGAGTCTTACAATGACGGTCTCTACAAGCACATACTCAGAAAATTTTGAAAAATTACGGATTATGATTCGCATGAGAACAAATATGTTTATAAAAGATTCCTCTGGAATCTCTATATATCGTCGTGGGAAAATTTTCTTTGTCGATTTATTGTCGGTTGGCGACGCAGTGAATTAAAATATATGCTCTTTTTTGCTAAGTACTCCTCAACCCCTTAATTCTCGCTCCCGTGATATTCACGGGCTGTGTGTTTTATTCAGATTGTTTGATTCCCACTAGTTTTATAAAGTAGATTAATTAGCTTTATTACACTGTTAAAAAATTTGCTGCATTCTGGCAGGTCATTTGACCATTTTTTCCGAAAACGGTTACACAACCATGAATTTAACACTATTCTGACCATATTATTGGCCATTTTATGGTCAGAATATAGTTAAATTATTGTTATGAAACCGTTTTTTCAAAAAACGGTCGAATGACCTGCCAGAATGCTGCAAAATTTTTAACAGTGTATGATATCATTTTACCTGTCATTAAATAAGGTGAATATTTCTTTTTCAAAAAAGTGGTGAAAATAAGCAATTTGAATTTTTAAACCGTAATTTAATGCGACCGTTAAGGGGTTAAGGCTGCTAGTCAATCCGCTTCCGAATTCGCCTCGGTAATGTTATGTTTGTGGGATTTTTATGCATTCTTATATTCAAAATATCTCCTCGGGAATTAATATTTTTAACTTCTTTTTTCATTGTTCTCATCTTAAAGGTTGTCTCTTTCTTTCTTATTTTTCAGAATATTTCTAAAATCTACGCTTAATTTTATATGAAGTGTTAAAATTTTACTCCCAGATCGTCAGTTTTTAAAACATAAAATATTAAATTAAGCATTAATTTTAGAAATATTTTGACAACTAAGAAAAAAAAGTGACATATTTTAAGAAGAGAACATTGAAAAAAGAAATTAAAAGTATTAATTTCCTGAGGAGATATTTTGAATATAATAATGCATCAAACGCCCATAGACTTAACATTACCGAGGGGAATTCGGAAGCTGAGTGACTAGCAGCCTTAAGGCTGTTTTTAACTGCTCTACTCAACAAGCGCAAAACGTTTTGACACATTTACAAATTCCTTTTTTAACGGAAAAATGTAAAATTGGAAACTCTGGCCATGGAAGCGATTTGGAATTCAACTGTTTTTTCCATCTTTTGATCAACCAATTACTTATTGATTTATACGGAATTTTGATCACGAGACAAACACGTTTTTCGCCCGCTTTTGAGTCTCTTTCTTTCTTCGCGCGAAAATTTGGTTCAAAACGCCCAATTTGACATTATTTTCTGAAAGATCTATTGCGCTTGCAAAAAAAAAAAAAAAAAAAAAAAAAAAAAAATGGAAAAAACAGCTCAATTACATAGTTTCTGAACAACAACACCAGATAGTTTCATGCATTTTCGAACAAAAATAAATTAAAACTTATGTCAGAAAGTTGTCCTTTTGGATTTGAGAACACCCTTAAGGTAAAAGCTTTTTCTACTCCTCATACTAAGCATGTTTAAGTATGTTTACTTAAATAAATACATTTATATAACTACATTTGTCATATATGTTTATATGCAAATTTAAAGAAATTTAATGACTGTATTATACGATTGGAACAAAATTGAAATTAAAATTGTTTCAAATTTAAAATTAAAGTCAGATACTGAGTACTGTCTATTCGACTTCAATTTTGTTAGTGTCGGAAACAAAAAGAGAAATGTATTGTTGCCAAGAAACCAGCGGCTTCTACGCTATCGAAATGTAAAGTGACAGAGTTCTTTACCAGGCATTTACTTTTAAAATACTCGTAGAAAATATCAATCCAGTGAAACTGTGTAAATTTAAATAAACAATTTAATCGTTTAAATTTTAATTAAATAATTATTGAACATTTAAATACTCATTCGTGTAGCAATTTCAAATGCATTGAAATCGCTTGCATTTCGCAAAGAAACGCAGTGATTCCCAAATCGCGTGGTACCTTGTGATTTCCGCGCAAAATACTCGAAAATTTTTTTTTTAGTTTTTCTACTTGGATTTCGCAAATATTTGCCCCTAATTTTTGATTACGTACGTAGGTACCATATATATAAGCCGAGAATGTTTGGACATTTATTTTTGGCTCGAAAGTCGGGGGGGTGGGGGGGTGTTGGCGTATACATGCGTCTAAGAAAATTTCCAAATTTGATATTCTAAAATAAAAAAGATGGTAAATATAAAAAAAACATAAAAAATAACTACAAATTTCTAAAAATACTTTAATATTCCATTCTTTTATAACGAAAAATGTCACCAATCATTTTTTACTATCCAAGTTATTATCAGATTTTTCAAGCAGCTCCTTAAAATAGCTTTCTCTGATTGGTACATCAGGATGAATATCGACAGTATCTAATTCATCGTCATCATCTTCTTCAAAAATGGCACCTTCATCAGTTCTACCCATCGCATTAATAATGCAAAATTTTTTGAAAGGTCGAACGATTATTTCTTGTGATAATTCAAGCGAAGCTTCTTGCACTCATACATAGATTGCAACAATGTCATTTTTTTTTAATTACCGCTATTTGTCACAGCTACACCCCCAGATGACATCCATTCAGTTCATTTCGAACGGTACCTGCCTTTTAATGACTTATTTAGAAAAAAGCCCGAGTGTTGAAGAATAGAAGTAAATCCACCTGGGATCTACCGAAGACCTTTAGGAGATATCAATAATTTCGGAGAGCGCATTTTTTTTTTTTTTTTTTTTTTCATTAGCTATGCAAAGAAAAAGTTTTAAGCTTTGATTCCCTGAGTTTCTCATCACATTTGTTTAACATCGGCTTATATACGGGTTTTCGATTTTGGACGATTTTCAGTGAAAAGTCCTATACTCGGCTTATATATGGAGCGGCTTATACACGGAAATATACGGTAGTTTCTTTAGAATTTTTAAAAAATATATTTTGTATTTGCTATAAGGAGACCTTTCTTGTTATTCCTTGTTAACGCATCTGAGTTTTGAAAATCTGCTGTCTTTTGGAAACATGTATTGGCCAAGAAAGAATTGAGGACTAAGAATGAAAAACGCTGAAAATACCAAATAATCGATTTTTTTTTTCTTTTACGAAAAAATGTCTTAAATGCAAAGCTTAAGAAGCATGAGAACGCTTGAAGTGCTAAAACTAGCAGTCAAACAAGTGGAAATTGCACATTAAACATGACAAATGAGGTGCTTTCGCCTTCTGTTTTTCGCTCTCTTGAAAATTTTCCTCTTTTGGACTTTCAGTGTTTTCCATTCTTCGTCCTCAATTTCTGCGCGCATTGTTATCCAAAATTCGCTTGAAAATGTGCATTATTCTAATAAAAATATTATTTTAATATTTTAAGTATTGTTTGGATAATTTAATAATTTGACTACTTTGCCTTAAATGTTTTTCTATTACCTTTAGCTTCAGCGAAATTCAGCAATAGCACACGACCATAATTATGCAGCAGAGATTTGGTATGTTGCTCTGTCTATTCTTAGAAATAACCAAATGATTGTGTTGAATTTATTTATATTTTATAAAGTCTTAAACAATACTTTAAATAATTAAAATTATGCCTTTATAAAGTACTTATGTATTTTCTGCATCCCCAAGTGCTTTTCCTATATGCATCCCCCCACCCCTCGTCCCCTAATTTAAAAGAGGTGATTAATTTTAAAACTTATTTTTTGAATTCTATAAACTGAAATCTTAAAAAATGTATTTTTAAAAGTATATCTTTAAAAGATTGCCCTTCCATGTGTTTTTCCAGCTTCATTGGGGCAGCAGCATCAGACAAAAAAGAAAAAAAAAAAACAAAAAAAATGCTATACAATACTTTGTATTGACAAGGAGATCACCAGACATGGTGTATACCTATTTTTATGAATTTAAAGTCTGTTGTAGAGGTTATAACCCTAATTATTCTACTGAACCGATCTTCTCAAATAGGGCTTAGCTTTTGAGAAAGTCGGAGTTCAAGTTCAGCATACGTTTCAAATACCTAGTAATTTGACTCCCTACAACGCGATCTTCGTGTTGTCGAAGAAAAATGAACGATCGCGGATAAGAAGGTGGGGATTTTGCCCTAGCTTGTGACATTTTTTTTAAAAACTGACTTTATATTATTTAATTCATTAAAAGTCTCGAGCAGAATTTTGAAATGCTGCATTTTTAATTTTTCATATTTCCTCAAAAATAAATTTCCATTTTTGAATTTTTAAGGAAATTTTATACTTTTTTTCCGAAATTTATAAAGTAGTATTTCTGTTGACAAAAGCCCAAAAATATTTTCGTCGAAATACGTCATCTTTTCAAAACTTACCATTATATTTTTCATTTATATATATATATATGTGTGTGTGTTTTCACAGTTATGCAACAATCCATATTATATATATTCATTTTTTTATAAAAATGAATTAATATAATTCACTAGAAAAAAATGAAATATCTTTTTAATATTTGATTTGTTCTGAATTGATGTTAATGGATAATGTTAATGATGCGTTAATGGATAAAAAAAAAAAAAAAAATGCTTATCATTACCGACATCGGTATTTTTAGTTTAGTAAATGTACAATTAATCGACTGATACATATCGTAAAAATATTCAAAAAATAAAACATTATTAAAAATACTACTATAAAATCGAATACTTTGCATGAATTTGTTTAAGAAAATTGGTTGCATAAAACAACATAATTTCTTTCTTTTAAATACTTGATAGGTGATAAATATATATTAAACAATTCATTAAAAGTTGAAAACAAAATCATCCATTATCATCATTAGTATAAGTGCAAATACATACACATTTAATCAGTAATACTTACTGTAAAATCATTCAAAACATAAAATGACATTACAAATGGCACAATTTATAAAAAACAATTTTTCATCCATGATCACGAATATTTTTAACATTGTAGGAGAAAAGCATAAAAGAAAAATCCTTCTTTTAAATACTTAATTTGTGACATATCGCATTAACACAAACTTCGAAATTGTTTGCAAAATAAACTAAACGAGTTCAATAAAACGAAATTTTATTTATTCTGATATTAGGGTAAGGTGCCCTAGTATCGTCCCCCAGTCACTTTTAGGCTCTTAGAAGTTGTAATTTTTAGTGAAAATCTACCAAATTTGGATTTTACATAGACTAACTACCCACGCATATAGAAACGTAGATAAATATCGTATAAAAAAATTTTAACAATGCGAAAAATTGTTTTTTCAAAAGTATCTAAAAAATGCAAAAGAAAAAAATGGATCCAATTTTGTCCCCCAAAAAATCCAATACGCCGAGGCGTAACTTATAACTAAATAAAAATTTATTTCTAAATGAGTAAGTAATTTAATTTACAGTAAAGTAAGGCACAAAGAAATGCACTAATTATCAGTGGAAGAATAACATAACGAAACATTAGCATAATTTCCAACCTCCCGATTTTTTTCATACCAATATTTTTATGCAGAAATACTTGCTTTATACAATCGCAGTTTTAACGAAATTAAATAAAGAAAACATTTTTGTAAGATTTTACTGGTATCCAAAAAATCGGGAGATTGGCAACTATGCATTAGCCATCCAAACATGAGGAAAAAATTAAGAAAAATGTCATGAAAAAGCATTCCTAATTTCGTCCCCGGGACGAAAATAGGAACTGCAAGGGGGACGAAATTGGGACCACGCTACTTCCCAATATTACGGATCTTCAGTTAACGTAAAATGAACTGAGCGTCCTAAAACTCACTGTATGCTACTGTCAGCATCTTACCAACATAAAATTCATGCTATGAATAAGAAATAAATACTTACAGTACAGTAAATAACGTTCTACAAACGACGTAATAAGAACTCAGGTCTTCTAAAAATAAGAAATTCGCCGTCTTTAATTTATGCATCCGTCTTTGCGAACGAAACTTTCAACACTATCCCCTTTTTCCTTCCGTCCCCTGTGCCTTGCGTCATAAGTGGCGCCACTTTCGCAGAAGCGGAGAAGTTAAGGGGGACGAAATATGGGCAGTTTACCGTACTGTGAAAGCTCAGCAGGCGATTTCTTAAAAATATATAGTTTATATGCATCGTAATATTTACTTTACATCTGCAAACGATTTTTGCATTTCAAGTTGAAGGAATGTTTTATGTGTGTTCCCGACAGTGATGTAAACATACTTTAAAATGTAATCTGTAAACTTTACACATAAATGTATGTGGAGGACATTAAAAATTATATAATTGGTAAAAACATAGATACGAGTGTTACAGCTTTAAGATTTTATTACCCTTTTGAATACATATATGCTTTTCAAATAAATTCGTTTGGAAAATTCGATATGAAAAATATTATTTATAAGTTATTCAAAAAAAATGCCGAATTTTCATTTAATATTCCCTAAAAAAAAGGGTAAAACATGTTTGAGAACTGTGCTTAAAATATAAAGTGATAAATAATAATAAATAAAAACAATCCGTACATAAATTAGTGTAAATTTCGTCAGTTTAAATATTAGTTTAAAAATTACAGAAAGAATAAATACCATAAAATTTCATGAAAGTTCAACAAATTAAATGTAATTTGTTAGGAAAATATCTAAAACTTCAAAACTTCAGAAATGTATAACTATGCATAAAACTTGTAACGTCAAATTAATGGGTGTTTGAAAAACATCCTGAACTTTAACTCCCAATTTCTCAAAAGATGAGGCCCAATTGAAGAAAGCCTATCACCAGAATAGTTAGGGATATGACCTCTAAAACATATCTTTAAAATTGTTGAAATCGGTGAGCACCATGATTGGAACTCACCTGTGGAGATTACCATAACACTTGTGCAAGAGTTAGCTCATACAAAAATTTAAACTGGTACAGTAATAACTACTATTCTTTATACATTTTACAGACCTTTTAATTTCATTGCTAGAATACGAAAAATAATATCTAAACTATTCTGGTGTAGTCTCCCAATAACAGGAGATAACGGTACATTTATTATTATGTTACAAGATTATATCTTAAAAAGTTCTCATTACATGAATATAGTAATAATAATATATATCTTTACATTTGCTATTATCAATTCATTTATGTTTCATCATTTAGTAATAAAACAAAACAATGCAGAAACATTTTGCTTATATCCCTTGGCATGGTTGGGATTCTTTTATTTCTATCATGTGTTCTAATCTCTGATTTTAAAATAATCAAACTTACCCGAAAAAATAGTTTAAGATAAAATAGTAAATAAAAAGAAAAGCGTCCAGCTAAATTGATGGCATTAAGCTCACTGGCTACTCACACTAATTACATATTATACTCGAAAATACATCGATAGATACTCGAAGATATACATATTATATTCAAAGAATAATGCCTCTCGAAAAATAAAGAAATCGAGAAAAAACCCCGTTTAGCTAAATTAAAGGGAATTAGTCCCCCCCCCCCCCCATACATCCCTTATACTTACACAATTAATCGCCAAATGACTTGGTAACAGGTCAAAACATCAAGTAAGAATATTTAACTCGAACCGTTCTCTATCAATTTAAAAGCGACATTTGCATTTGTCTGTCTTGAAAGGAATTTTTCTGTTAATTCAGCGAGAAGATATATAAAAGGGAAAATTCCGTTTATTCCGTGAAAATTTAGAAAGTTTACTTCAAAAGTCAAAAATTTCACATACAGTCACCCGTATATGTACGGAGTTTATAAGTGTATGTAATACGACATTTTCTGAAAATCTTCAAATGTTTTCCCATACACTATTGTCTTATTAACCTTTCGCTGGTAACAGGATTTATGACACCTCAGTTAGATAATTATAGGACTGGGGTCACAAATCACTTATGTTACTACCGGAAGATGAATAGTATTTAATATAACTATATTCGCTAACGTTCAGTAAATGACATGCTCGTGAATTTTCCGTAAAGTTTAATTTTTTTTCGTTTGAATAGCTTTGAGTTTTATAAATCTTAAAGTAATTTTCCTCAAAATTAATATAATAATAATAATAATAATAATCGGACCGAAAACGGTTATAGTAAACATGTAATGATGAGTATCTTCTGTGTGCATATTATCAAGAATGACAAAATATGAAATTCATCAAGACAAAAATTAAATAAACTTTCTTAAAAGGTGCTCAAAACATCAAATATCATACGCCGAGCGCTGTCGATCAGAACCTGATCATCCTCAAGGCTGCTTTGATTACGTACTGAAGTTTCTTTTCATACTCCGTCCTCGGCTGGACCACCAGGTGAGTTTATTTTTACTAAGGGGGGGGGGAGGAGGTAGTCCACTGATTTTTTTTCTAAGGGAAACACTCTTCTGCTACCTTAAAAACTTCAGCCATATTTCTGGAATAAATTTTAAATATATGTTTTAATGAAGCAAGAGTCATTATTCCTGCATCTCCTTATCATGTCTCATTAACTAAAGAATCTATAGAAATTATTATCAAAACAAATAAGGTAATCAATGATAACCTTTCATATAACATTTCAGAAATATGGTTGAAGTTTTTAAAACAGCAGAAGAAGTGCTGACCTTAGAAGGGGGGAAATAATCAGTGAGCTACCTCCTTCCCCCCTCTGTAGATTTAAACTCACCAGGCGGTCGAGCCGAGGACGAAGCATGGAACTAATAATAGAAAGGAACTGACATATCCTTAAAAGAATGAAGCTTCAACTGTAACTGTTTTCGCTGGTGTTGATTACCTCCTTTGCAAACTTCCACCAGTAAATTTAAATGGAGACATTTTCCTTATTTAAACGCTTTATTAATGCAATATTTAAGTCATAAATAATTGCAAAAACAGATATTCATTTTTCCTAGTACAAGTTTACTTTGGCGGTATACAGGCCATGCGTTTCCGCCATATTGTGACAACCTAGACAACTAGCTCTCAGTGTCAGTGAAAAAGATTATATTACCAGGGCAAACTGAAACCCTTTAAAACAAATAGAAAATTTAACCATATTTATGAGAAAAATGTTCCATGAAAAAACTGCGAAAATAAGGCAATATTTTTATTCAAAATTTACTGGTGGAAGTTTGCTCCTGCGACAATGAGAGACTGTTGATTCCGTGTAAAAAATCAGTCGCCATCTTGTGACAACCTCCTCAGTTACTTCACTCGTAACTCGTAGACAATACACTATATGTCTCCTCCTCTTTATTCATAACTCCATTGGACGGGGTATAAAAAGGAACCACAGTACGTAATCAAAGCAGCCCTGAGGATGATCAAGTTCTGATCGAAAGCGCTCGGCCTATGATATTTGAAGTTTTTAAGTTTTTAAAACTGTGTTTTTATATGTAATAACCTGTTTTATATTTTTTGACATCTTTAACATATTAAATACACCCTTTAACCAAGTTTATTTAAGTTTTGATTTGATACGATGCATATGACATTCTAAAAGTATATATTTCGTATATGCATTTTATGAACTTCATTGTAAAGCTAAGGCTTGGCAAGAAACCTACAATTTATGAATTTATGATAGGGTAAACACTACTTTGGCAAAAATTTACTAAAATGCCAAATTTTATTATCTTTCTTACTACGTCAAAGCAAGGAATGTTAGATTGTCGATTAATAAAATCTGTACATTACCGACACCTGTACGTAGAAAGATTCGCCATTTCTACACTTGTGATTTTCAGTAGGGTGTAATGCCATATCTATTTATTTATATCTAAAAAGGTGTCCTGACACGATTTTAAGTAGCCGGTTTCATATGGCTGCTTGGTTTTGAATATCAGTGAGTCGGCAAGTGATTCGGCAAGATTATTCAACATACTTAATAGCGGAATCCTGTAAATAAATAAGCCGAAATAAGCGTGAATTGTTTCAAGGTTTTTTTTTTTTTAATTTGAAGTTATGCATTTTCAATATCAACTACATTAAGTATACTCAGAAATGTTTGTAGCACATAAATAAAATCGCGTACATAGCCAAGCAAAATACTGGATAAATGAACGCCTATCGTTAGTAATTCCTGGAAGTGTGATTTCAGTGGTTTAAACGTGTTTTTGCCACAATTAAATTTGAGCTTAATATGTGGTGCGTCTGTACATGATATACCTGGCAGTGCAAAAGTATTCAAGTACGTTTCCGTCTATTGGTAGAAATTGCTAAAAGGGAATTTTCTATTGTGTTATGGTTTTCTAACTAAACTAAATTTTAGCATATTATGCAGAATCTGTTCAAATCTATATCATATTTAGCTGTGCACAAAATAATTGGAATATTTTTTCCGGCAATGCGCAATATTATTTAAAATCTGGTTTTCAAATGTCTTATGCGTTTTCTAAAAAGTTTTGTTAGAAATCTTCTTCAACTTATTTCGCAAAACGTTTTGTTAAATTATTCTAGAAGTGTTGGATATAGATGATATTTAACTCTGCACAAAAGAATTGGAGTATTTTTCCGGGAATGTGCAGTAATTTTTAAACCTGTTTTTCAAATGTGTTATGCGTTTTCTAAAAAGTTTTTTTAGGCATCTAATTCAACTTATTTCACAAAACGTTTTGTTAAAGTATTCTAGAAGTGTTGGATATAGATGATATTTAACTCTGCACAAAGGAATTACAGTATTTTTCCAGGAATGTACAATAGATTTTGAAATCTGGTTTTCAAATGTCTTATGCGTTTTCTAAAAAGTTTTTTTACGCATCTTCTTCAACTTATATCACAAAACGTTTTATTCAGGTATTCTAGAAGTGTTGGATATAAATGATATTTAACTATGCACAAAAGAATTGGAGTATTTTTCCGGAAATGTGCAGTAATTTTTAAATCTGTTTTTCAAATGTGTTATACGTTTTTTAAAAAGATTTTTTAGGCATCTTCTTTAACTTATTTCACGAAAACTTTTTGTTAAAGTATTCTGAAGTGTTGTAAAGTGTTTCACAATCTATGTTTGACGCACGATTTTTCTTTCATGTTTCGTGTATATTCATTCATTGCGGGCCTTCAGGAAATTATTTACAATCCCTGGGCAGCTACGTCCAGTGTTGTAAGAGCTAAAATAACCGAAGAGTATGCGCTATACTCAAACGGCATACACCCGAGAACATGCTCTACACTGTTAAAAATTTGCAGCATTCTGTCCAGTCATTCGACCGTTTTCTGAAAAAGCGGTTTCATAACTGTAATTTAGCTATATTCTGACCATAAAATGGCTAATAATATGGTCGAAAGAGTGTTACATTACGGTTGTGTAACCGTTTTCGATAAAAACGGTGAAATGACTGGAAAGAATGCTGCAAATTTTTAACAGTGTATAGCTACAGAAGAATATACGGACTTAACCAGAAGGTATACGCCGTAAACCACCGTATAGTCTCCACATAGCTCTTGCTAAATTCCCATAATAGTTATCAAAATTTGTTTCAAACATGCCGTATCGTATGGCTGAAAGACTTCAAAATTACGGCGGTTACATTTTTTATATAAATTTTATCTATAAAAGCTTACAAGCAGTGACCTTATAATTAAGAAGAATAAAAAAATGTGGTGTTTCATTTTTTTAGACAAATTATCAGTCTATTAACACTTTATGTCCCACATTATGAATTCATGAAAATTTTATCTTCTAAAGCATTTTTCTTGAATTTTTGAAACTGCATTAGAAGATTTATACAATGATTTAATAAATTTTAGAAAGTTTTTGCCAATTAAAATTAATTAATTTTGCATTTATAGGGATTATGTGCAATAGTTGTAACTTTACTCAAAAATTTTAATTATAATATTTTTTTTAGTATTTTATAGAATTAGGAAATGTACAAATGTTTCTTGTTGTACAAATGTCAAAAAATATCTTACGATAGAAATATAGGAATAATTTGGAACTGAAAGTTTTCACTCACAATCTTTCAACGTAAAAACGCTGAAGATATGCAAATGCAAAAATAAATCATCTTTTAAAAATATATTTTTTTTGTTCAACAAATAATGCTTTTGGAATAAGATAAAGTAAAGTATCTATAACACATTCTAAAATGTATTGCTAATAATCGATGTATTAAATGAATTTTGTAACAAGTTTTCTTAATTGTACTTTTTAAAGTAAATCAGGGCATAAAGGATTAAGGGGTTTTGCCTGTAGAAGGCCGAAATAAAGGTTTTTAACCCGACTTCAAAGAAGGGTTATGTGTTTCACGCGTACTTGGGTATGCGGATTCCTTTATACCCTCGAAACATCCCAACGGCTGGATGGATTTTAATGAATGAGATCTTTATAGATTCGTCTTAACCGTCCGATGGTTATAAGCTAGGTTTTGTTTTTATACATTCAAAATGTCCGCCATAAAATATAAAATGGCGGTAGAAACGAAAAAAACCTTTTACGCACCCTATTGAGTGGCGTATCATTGGATAGGTCTTTCAAAATGAAGACGATATTTCACTGACTATGTTACAGTCAGAAGCCCCGTTTAAATGTTACACAACCTGGAAGTTGTGTAGGTAGGATGTCTAACTTTACTGTAACTCTAACCATCATAGATATCTATAGGCCTCATCGAAACCGTGTTTACAGACATGAACTAACAATTACAGACAACTCAAAAGTCATCAATACAAGTAAATTAAAAAAATAGGTAAGTAATATAAAAAAAAATAGTTTCACATTGATGAGAAATAATAAATTAGTTCGCTTTTTACGAAGTCGGGTTTTTGATTTTTTTAATTAAATTTATCTTTATTATTAGCATTTCATTTTTTTTTCTGGAACAGATTTTATCTCCGGGTTTTTTGTATGTTATCTGCTATCATTTGAAGAACATTTCAAAAATTTAGTAAAAAATTGAATATTTGGCAAGAGTTGCGTGGGCGGATGCCCTACCGTGTGCGCCGTTACGCACAATCAGGCGAGGTCCGATAGATCGAAAGGGTCGTTTGCAATCAATTCCCGTTAAGGTTTATGAAAGTAATTAATATTGTCTAGAGATTCAACTACTTGGAGATCAATATGGCGAAAATCAACAAAGTGGCAACGACTTGAAAAAAAAAGTTCTATATCTGACACTTCTTTTCGCCCTTTGGCGTGCTTCTAAAAATATTTATTTTTTATAGAAATGGCTGAATGAATAGCTCCAACAAATTATGTCAACTTTAATTTTTAAAAAAATTGCAAGATCGGTTTAACATTTTCGTTCTGATACCGTCCAGTTTTTGAAAAGTCCTTTTACGTAAAATGTATTTATATTGCTCAAAACACTGCAAACCTACGGACACGTTGCGCTTAAGCACTAAATAACTGATAAAAAAGGTGTGTTATTGGTGTTATTAATGACGACCAATTGACACGAGGGATATAGGACCGAACTTGGGGAGGAGTGCCCTCCGTGGGGGAATTTCTAAGGGAACCTAACCCGTATTTACGCAAAAAAGTCCAAGGTCCGATGAAAACCACGGTAAACTCCGAAAGATTAGGACGACGGGCGCGATTGGGTTTGAACCCAGCACCTCCCGTTTACCAGCATTGAGAGCAGAACCTCTCGGCCACTGGCGAGTAAGGAAGGACTTTGAATTCGGTCAAATCCTTGCAAACGGATAATCTACAGATGTTTTTTTTTTTTTTTTCAAATTGAAAAAAGCAACCCCCACCCCCCTCTCCACTGAAATAAAACTGAGTATTGCAATACTCTTTGGTTTATAAATACATATTATATGTACATAATTCTGCAAATATGTCAGCACAATGTTACTTTTATTGCCGACAATTAAATAAAGAAGCCATAATTAATTCTTTAAAAAAAAATGTGTTTGCAAATAAATTTTGAGAGTGCTATTATAAAAATTAATTACGTGGTGTCGCAGTGTAAAGGTAGATCCTTGATGTTTTCTTTTTAAAAAATATTAAAATAAATGATTTTTAAAATGTTAAATTCTTTGTTGTAACCTTTGATTAATTTCATATGCATTTTTTAGGGATTTAAATAGCAACAAAGAGGAAGATGGTGAAGATGGTGAGGAGGAGGAGGAGGAGGAAAGAAAGGCAAGTTTTATTTTAATTTAAAATTATACTTCATTAATAAATTAAATTATGAATTGTGAAGGGTAAGAATGGAACAAATAAATTTAGATTATTATTGCAAGTTTCCCAAATAGAAAAAAAATCGTTATACTATCAAACGCGCCACGGCGAGCGGCCCATCTCCGTCCGCAATCCTTTTTTCTACTACTTATTCCGACTCTTTTGCTGAAGCCAGGCTCGTAGGCCCCCAGCCACGTCCCGAGTGTAAGAGACTCTAGCAAAAGCAAGAATGGAAAAAAAAATTGAAAAATGTAAACCGGACAAATTTAAGAGTGAACTTACACAAATTAAACACACCGAAAAGTGGTAAGGGAGGGCTTGGGGCCCTAAGACTACCGACCAACCACTGCTACGTCGAGCTTATTATTAGTCTCGGTTTGGGGTGGACGGATGGGTCAACCGCCGCGTAAAAATTCACTGTAAAAAAACGGGCTAAAATACGGAAATTCTACAGGCAATCGAGATGCCAGTATTATTTCCGTATTTTAACGGAAAATTTCACATGTAAATTCCAGAAAAATGGAAATTTTTTCTGGAATTTACGAAGGAAAATTTCCGTTAAAATACGGAAATAGTACTGGCGTCTCGATTGCCAGTACAATTTCCGTATTTTAGTACGTTTTCTTTTTTTTTTTTTTTCTTTTTCTTTCTTCTTCTTCTTTTTTTTTTTTTTTTTTTTTTTTTTTTTTTTTTTTTTTTTACAGTGTATACTCATAGTTAAACTTTAAAATGTTGAAATGAAAT
Source organism: Maratus speciosus (assembly GCA_963932465.1). Taxonomy (NCBI): domain Eukaryota; kingdom Metazoa; phylum Arthropoda; class Arachnida; order Araneae; family Salticidae; genus Maratus; species Maratus speciosus. The sequence continues at coordinate 126,522,459 of OZ010796.1, read as the reverse complement.
CATTACCAAAAAATTATCTCTTTATAAAATATGCATAGAGTAAAATATCAAAGAAAAACCACCTAAGGAAGATATGCAGCGTATCTAAATTAATTAAAAATGGAGAAAAATTCGAAAATCTAATACTTTATTACATTCACATAATTTGTTATAAAAATTTCACTATAATTTGGATGCAACTATAAACATAAATTATATTTACTTTATAAAAATCATTATTTTTATTACTAATTTCACTGTTGAATAAAAAAGAAACTGAAATATTTACCAGCTGTTCTTGTTCTAAAATGAAAGTTCCTTGCACAAAGGTATTTAACCGTGTGTCTAAATTAACTAAAAATGGAAAAAAAATTGAAAATCTAATACTTTATTATATTCACATAATTGATTATAAAAATTTCACTGTAGGTTGGATGCAACTACAAACTATGATCGACTATGGATGTCAACACACAACTGATTTCTGATGTTTTCGAAGATAATATTATTAGTCACTCAGTATAATGAAAAGACCTCGATGATTATTTTCCAAACTGCTGTCTGGTGACAATTGGAAGATATTACTTTATGGTGTCATAAATTTTATTGTTGCACTTCAAATTAAAGAAACTAATCAAATTATGAAATTCAAAGACTGTTTTTGGCCGTAGATTTGTAGGAGAAAAGGTAGTGGCTTGCTTTTCCCAAAATCTTATGCAATAAATGTAGTCCGTTTCCTGTGTAATACTAAGAAGTAAACTGATTGAAGAAACGAAATAAATCCATGTAACTTTTTTAATAAATGCGAAGATGACAGTAACATCGTGAGGTGATCCCCTCACACAATCTAAATCTTCGACTTTTTACTTCGAACGTTAGTGGAGAAGACCTTACATCATATTAACGTATCCAGCCATACCAATACCGTCCAAAAAAAAAAACCGTTAACCTTTCTACAAATAAAATTCAAACATCCAATGACATCAATCTGGCGTCATCTGATCTGGGATCACGAGTGAAAAATGTTTTACAATGATTGTATGAAATAAGCAATAAATCTTTCGGTAATTTATTTACTTGTTATTATATCGTTTATCCACTGACACATGTTAAATTTAACATAAACGTTATGCGAAGATTAACGAAATACAATACCGAGAAAAGAAAGTAATTTAGCTAAAATAAAGATTTATTTTTGACAGGAAATAATATTCTTGTGTGAGAGTTTTTTAGATGCGATAAAAATAAGGCTATATTAGACCGTAAATGAATAGATTTTAAGATTTATGAGAGCAAAAATAATTTAACGAAAAGTAATTTAGGATAAACTTGATTTTAAGTATATTAATTATCTATATGTGAATCTACATCATATATTTGTTGCGACGTTATGGATACAGAAACCATCCACAATAGTGCAAAAGTGAGGAAAAAGAAAGTAGAATAAAATGAAATCTGGCGCCGGCCGACAAATACCACCTGGCATCCCAGCACCAGCACTGTACGACCTCACACAGCTACGCTAAAACAATAGAGACAGATTCTCGAGATTGCTCTTCATACAATGGATACCAAAATATGATCCTGACCAATCCGCTTGCCAAAAGATCGTTACCGGATTTCGATACACGCCAGAAAATCAGTTAGCTTATAGTTAAGGATGTGGCAAAGGCATGGCCAAAAGTGTAAAAATTAAAATTTGCTCAACAATTGTAAAAAGGATATTTCATAATAGCTGACTAACTGGTGCATCGATCTATGTCTATTTCAGAATGTTGAGTCATATCCGGAGGCTTCTAGCCTCAGTTGAAGAGAAGGTTTCTGTATTAGATTGGGAGGAGGCTGCACACACCATCACCTCATCGAGTTGACGGCTGAAATCGCAGGATTAGTTAAAAATCAATTTGCATAATAAAATGCAACTGGTCTGATAAGTCATATCTTGATGGATTTGCCGCCTCGATTTTAGGGGTTTATTGGTAGGTTTATCATTGTGTTTTCCTGAACCCAAAGGTATGAAAACATGGAGGACTGGGAACAGGTAAACATAATGGTAAACCTACCAGTCAACCACTAAAATCGGGTTTGCATGTGTTTTCCACCAAGATATGACTTGGCAGACCAATTGCATTTTAATAGTTGAATCGAGTTTTAACTAATATGAGAATTTCAGCCTTCAACTCTTTAGATGATGGTTTGTGCACCCGCCACCCGGTCTATATGAGAAAACGGGCTTTTTTTTTTTTTGCGCGTTTCACTGCTGTTAAAATGTTTAAATGTGTATTCTTTGTGGCTTCATGAGTTGTTAATCCGAATATTTTTATTTTTAATATAATTTTTTTTTAATTAAAAATGGTGTTTTTTCAAGCCTTTGTAGCTCTAATTTAGACATAGTGAAAGCTTTTTAACCCTAGAACTACCGGAAATTTTACTCGTGTTTTATCAAAATATTCTGCACCAGAATTTTTATTATAAGCTATTTAACTTATTTATTTAATTTATATTTGTCTGGTTCATATATTTAGTTTATTTTAAAGAAATTTTTGGTTTGAATAAATATTTTGAATTTACCTGTCGTGTCCTTTGGACCCGTCAAGAAGTCGGATTGTACAAGGTGTGTCATTGTTTGTCGGACCATTTTTAAAGAATAATCGTATTGGTTATAGTTTTGAAGGCCAATTAAAAAAAAAAAAATATTCCGCATATAGTTGCCATTTTTATATGTAAATTGTTTTGGTAATCTATTAAAAACACTCAAAAACCGGCATCTCTGAACAATAGAGACTCAACTTTTTCTGAATACTAAATGCAAATAATATATGTATTATATACATTGATTTATATAAATACTTAAATGTTTATATATAGTAAAATTAACCACATTTAATTAAACATTACTTTTAAATAAAACAAATCTATCAGCAAACGAGGACTAAAAATTGAAAACATTGAAAGTACCTAAAATCGAAAACCTTTTTTTTTTTTTTTTTTTTTTTTTTTTTTTTTTTTTTTTTACGAAAAATTGTCTGAAGTGCCAAGTTTAACGAACAGGAAAACGCTTGAAGTGTTAGTAGTAATAGTTCAAACAAGTTGGAAATTATACATCAAAGGTGTTAAATGAGATGCTTTTGCCTTTTTAAATAATTAAATAATTATTGAACATTTAAATACTCATTCATGTAGCAATTTCAAATGCATTGAAATCGCTTGCATTTCGCAAAGAAACGCAGTGATTCCCAAATCGCGTGGTACCTTGTGATTTCCGCGCAAAATACTCGAAAATTGTTTTTTTAGTTTTTCTACTTGGATTTCGCAAATATTTGCCCCTAATTTTTGATTACTTACGTAGGTACCATATATATAAGCCGAGAATGTTTGGACATTTATTTTTGGCTCGAAAGTCGGGGGGGGGGGGGGGGGTTAGCGTATACATGCGTCTAAGAAAATTTCCAAATTTGATATTCTAAAATAAAAAAGATGGTAAATATAAAAAAACATAAAAAATAACTACAAATTTCTAAAAATACTTTAATATTCCATTCTTTTATAACGAAAAATGTCACCAATCATTTTTTACTATCCAAGTTATTATCAGATTTTTCAAGCAGCTCCTTAAAATAGCTTTCTCTCATTGGTACATCAGGATGAATATCGACAGTATCTAATTCATCGTCATCATCTTCTTCAAAAATGGCACCTTCATCAGTTCTACCCATCGCATTACTAATGCAAAATTTTTTGAAAGGTCGAACGATTATTTCTTGTGATAATTCAAGCGAAGCTTCTTGCACTCATACATAGATTGCAACAATGTCATTTTTTTTTTAATTACCGCTATTTGTCACAGCTACACCCCCAGATGACATCCATTCAGTTCATTTCGAACGGTACCTGCCTTTTAATGACTTATTTAGAAAAAAGCCCGAGTGTTGAAGAATAGAAGTAAATCCACCTGGGATCTACCGAAGACCTTTAGGAGATATCAATTACCGCTATTTGTCACAGCTACACCCCCAGATGACATCCATTCAGTTCATTTTGAACGGTACCTGCCTTTTAATGACTTATTTAGAAAAAAGCCCGAGTGTTGAAGAATAGAAGTAAATCCACCTGGGATCTACCGAAGACCTTTAGGAGATATCAATAATTTCGGAGAGCGCATTTTTTTTTTTTTTTTCATTAGCTATGCAAAGAAAAAGTTTTAAGCTTTGATTCCCTGAGTTTCTCATCACATTTGTTTAACATCGGCTTATATACGGGTTTTCGATTTTGGACGATTTTCAGTGAAAAGTCCTATACTCGGCTTATATATGGAGCGGCTTATACACGGAAATATACGGTAGTTTCTTTAGAATTTTTAAAAAATATATTTTGTATTTGCTATAAGGAGACCTTCCTTGTTATTCCTTGTTAACGCATCTGAGTTTTGAAAATCTGCTGTCTTTTGGAAACATGTATTGGCCAAGAAAGAATTGAGGACTAACAATGAAAAACGCTGAAAATACCAAATAATCGATTTTTTTTTCTTTTACGAAAAAATGTCTTAAATGCAAAGCTTAAGAAGCATGAGAACGCTTGAAGTGCTAAACCTAGCAGTCAAACAAGTGGAAATTGTACATTAAACATGACAAATGAGGTGCTTTCGCCTTCTGTTTTTCGCTCTCTTGAAAATTTTCCTCTTTTGGACTTTCAGTGTTTTCCATTCTTCGTCCTCAATTTCTGCGCGCATTGTTATCCAAAATTCGCTTGAAAATGTGCATTATTCTAATAAAAATATTATTTTAATATTTTAAGTATTGTTTGGATAATTTAATAATTTGACTACTTTGCCTTAAATGTTTTTCTATTACCTTTAGCTTCAGAGAAATTCAGCAATAGCACACGACCATAATTATGCAGCAGAGATTTGGTATGTTGCTCTGTCTATTCTTAGAAATAACCAAATGATTGTGTTGAATTTATTTATATTTTATAAAGTCTTAAACAATACTTTAAATAATTAAAATTATGCCTTTATAAAGTACTTATGTATTTTCTGCATCCCCAAGTGCTTTTCCTATATGCATCCCCCCCCCCTCGTCCCCTAATTTAAAAGAGGTGATTAATTTTAAAACTTATTTTTTGAATTCTATAAACTGAAATCTTAAAAAATGTATTTTTAAAAGTATATCTTTAAAAGATTGCCCTTCCATGTGTTTTTCCAGCTTCATTGGGGCAGCAGCATCAGACAAAAAAGAAAAAAAAAAAAAACAAAAAAAATGCTATACAATACTTTGTATTGACAAGGAGATCACCAGACATGGTGTATACCTATTTTTATGAATTTAAAGTCTGTTGTAGAGGTTATAACCCTAATTATTCTACTGAACCGATCTTCTCAAATAGGGCTTAGCTTTTGAGAAAGTCGGAGTTCAAGTTCAGCATACGTTTCAAATACCTAGTAATTTGACTCCCTACAACGCGATCTTCGTGTTGTCGAAGAAAAATGAACGATCGCGGATAAGAAGGTGGGGATTTTGCCCTAGCTTGTGACATTTTTTAAAAAAAACTGACTTTATATTATTTGATTCATTAAAAGTCTCGAGCAGAATTTTGAAATGCTGCATTTTTAATTTTTCATATTTCCTCAAAATTAAATTTCCATTTTTGAATTTTTAAGGAAATTTTATACTTTTTTTCCGAAATTTATAAAGTAGTATTTCTGTTGACAAAAGCCCAAAAAAATTTTCGTCGAAATACGTCATCTTTTCAAAATTTACCATTATATTTTTCATTTATATATATATATATATGTGTGTGTGTTTTCACAGTTATGCAACAATCCATATTATATATATTCATTTTTTTATAAAAATGAATTAATATAATTCACTAGAAAAAAATGAAATATCTTTTTAATATTTGATTTGTTCTGAATTGATTATAATGCGTTGATGGATAAAAAAAAAAAAAAATGCTTATCATTACCGACATCGGTATTTTTAGTTTAGTAAATGTACAATTAATCGACTGATACATATCGTAAAAATATTCAAAAAATAAAACATTATTAAAAATACTACTATAAAATCGAATACTTTGCATGAATTTGTTTAAGAAAATTGGTTGCATAAAACAACATAATTTCTTTCTTTTAAATACTTGATAGGTGATAAATATATATTAAACAATTCATTAAAAGTTGAAAACAAAATCATCCATTATCATCATTAGTATAAGTGCAAATACATACACATTTAATCAGTAATACTTACTGTAAAATCATTCAAAACATAAAATGACATTACAAATGGCACAATTTATAAAAAACAATTTTTCATCCATGATCACGAATATTTTTAACATTGTAGGAGAAAAGCATAAAAGAAAAATCCTTCTTTTAAATACTTAATTTGTGACATATCGCATTAACACAAACTTCGAAATTGTTTGCAAAATAAACTAAACGAGTTCAATAAAACGAAATTTTATTTATTCTGATATTAGGGTAAGGTGCCCTAGTATCGTCCCCCAGTCACTTTTAGGCTCTTAGAAGTTGTAATTTTTAGTGAAAATCTACCAAATTTGGATTTTACATAGACTAACTACCCACGCATATAGAAACGTAGATAAATATCGTATAAAAAAATTTTAACAATGCGAAAAATTGTTTTTTCAAAAGTATCTAAAAAATGCAAAAGAAAAAAATGGATCCAATTTTGTCCCCCAAAAAATCCAATACGCCGAGGCGTAACTTATAACTAAATAAAAATTTATTTCTAAATGAGTAAGTAATTTAATTTACAGTAAAGTAAGGCACAAAGAAATGCACTAATTATCAGTGGAAGAATAACATAACGAAACATTAGCATAATTTCCAACCTCCCGATTTTTTTCATACCAATATTTTTATGCAGAAATACTTGCTTTATACAATCGCAGTTTTAACGAAATTAAATAAAGAAAACATTTTTGTAAGATTTTACTGGTATCCAAAAAATCGGGAGATTGGCAACTATACATTAGCCATCCAAACATGAGGAAAAAATTAAGAAAAATGTCATGAAAATGCATTCCTAATTTCGTCCCCGGGACGAAAATAGGAACTGCAAGGGGGACGAAATTGGGACCACGCTACTTCCCAATATTACGGATCTTCAGTTAACGTAAAATGAACTGAGCGTCCTAAAACTCACTGTATGCTACTGTCAGCATCTTACCAACATAAAATACATGCTATGAATAAGAAATAAATACTTACAGTACAGTAAATAACGTTCTACAAACGACGTAATAAGAACTCAGGTCTTCTAAAAATAAGAAATTCGCCGTCTTTAATTTATGCATCCGTCTTTGCGAACGAAACTTTCAACACTATCCCCTTTTTCCTTCCGTCCCCTGTGCCTTGCGTCATAAGTGGCGCCACTTTCGCAGAAGCGGAGAAGTTAAGGGGGACGAAATATGGGCAGTTTACCGTACTGTGAAAGCTCAGCAGGCGATTTCTTAAAAATATATAGTTTATATGCATCGTAATATTTACTTTACATCTGCAAACGATTTTTGCATTTCAAGTTGAAGGAATGTTTTATGTGTGTTCCCGACAGTGATGTAAACATACTTTAAAATGTAATCTGTAAACTTTACACATAAATGTATGTGGAGGACATTAAAAATTATATAATTGGTAAAAACATAGATACGAGTGTTACAGCTTTAAGATTTTATTACCCTTTTGAATACATATATGCTTTTCAAATAAATTCGTTTGGAAAATTCGATATGAAAAATATTATTTATAAGTTATTCAAAAAAAATGCCGAATTTTCATTTAATATTCCCTAAAAAAAAGATAAAACATGTTTGAGAACTGTGCTTAAAATATAAAGTGATAAATAATAATAAATAAAAACAATCCGTACATAAATTAGTGTAAATTTCGTCAGTTTAAATATTAGTTTAAAAATTACAGAAAGAATAAATACCATAAAATTTCATGAAAGTTCAACAAATTAAATGTAATTTGTTAGGAAAATATCTAAAACTTCAAAACTTCAGAAATGTATAACTATGCATAAAACTTGTAACGTCAAATTAATGGGTGTTTGAAAAACATCCTGAACTTTAACTCCCAATTTCTCAAAAGATGAGGCCCAATTGAAGAAAGCCTATCACCAGAATAGTTAGGGATATGACCTCTAAAACATATCTTTAAAATTGTTGAAATCGGTGAGCACCATGATTGGAACTCACCTGTGGAGATTACCATAACACTTGTGCAAGAGTTAGCTCATACAAAAATTTAAACTGGTACAGTAATAACTACTATTCTTTATACATTTTACAGACCTTTTAATTTCATTGCTAGAATACGAAAAATAATATCTAAACTATTCTGGTGTAGTCTCCCAATAACAGGAGATAACGGTACATTTATTATTATGTTACAAGATTATATCTTAAAAAGTTCTCACTACATGAATATAGTAATAATAATATATATCTTTACATTTGCTATTATCAATTCATTTATGTTTCATCATTTAGTAATAAAACAAAACAATGCAGAAACATTTTGCTTATATCCCTTGGCATGGTTGGGTTTCTTTTATTTCTATCATGTGTTCTAATCTCTGATTTTAAAATAATCAAACTTACCCGAAAAAATAGTTTAAGATAAAATAGTAAATAAAAAGAAAAGCGTCCAGCTAAATTGATGGCATTAAGCTCACTGGCTACTCACACTAATTACATATTATACTCGAAAATACATCGATAGATACTCGAAGATATACATATTATATTCAAAGAATAATGCCTCTCGAAAAATAAAGAAATCGAGAAAAAACCCCGTTTAGCTAAATTAAAGGGAATTAGTTCCCCCCCCCCCCATACATCCCTTATACTTACACAATTAATCGCCAAATGACTTGGTAACAGGTCAAAACATCAAGTAAGAATATTTATAGATAGAAGATAATTATAGGACTGGGGTCACAAATCACTTATGTTACTACCGGAAGATGAATAGTATTTAATATAACTATATTCGCTAACTTTCAGTAAATGACATGCTCGTGAATTTTCCGTAAAGTTTAATTTTTTTTCGTTTGAATAGCTTTGAGTTTTATAAATCTTAAAGTAATTTTCCTCAAAATTAATATAATAATAATAATAATAATAATCGGACCGAAAACGGTTATAGTAAACATGTAATGATGAGTATCTTCTGTGTGCATATTATCAAGAATGACAAAATATGAAATTCATCAAGACAAAAATTAAATAAACTTTCTTAAAAGGTGCTCAAAACATCAAATATCATACGCCGAGCGCTGTCGATCAGAACCTGATCATCCTCAAGGCTGCTTTGATTACGTACTGAAGTTTCTTTTCATACTCCGTCCTCGGCTGGACCACCAGGTGAGTTTATTTTTACTAAGGGGGGGGGGGGAGGAGGTAGTCCACTGATTTTTTTTCTAAGGGAAACACTCTTCTGCTACCTTAAAAACTTCAGCCATATTTCTGGAATAAATTTTAAATATATGTTTTAATGAAGCAAGAGTCATTATTCCTGCATCTCCTTATCATGTCTCATTAACTAAAGAATCTATAGAAATTATTATCAAAACAAATAAGGTAATCAATGATAACCTTTCATATAACATTTCAGAAATATGGTTGAAGTTTTTAAAACAGCAGAAGAAGTGCTGACCTTAGAAGGGGGGAAATAATCAGTGAACTACCTCCTTCCCCCCTCTGTAGATTTAAACTCACCAGGCGGTCGAGCCGAGGACGAAGCATGGAACTAATAATAGAAAGGAACTGACATATCCTTAAAAGAATGAAGCTTCAACTGTAACTGTTTTCGCTGGTGTTGATTACCTCCTTTGCAAACTTCCACCAGTAAATTTAAATGGAGACTTTTTCCTTATTTAAACGCTTTATTAATGCAATATTTAAGTCATAAATAATTGCAAAAACAGATATTCATTTTTCCTAGTACAAGTTTACTTTGGCGGTATACAGGCCATGCGTTTCCGCCATATTGTGACAACCTAGACAACTAGCTCTCAGTGTCAGTGAAAAAGATTATATTACCAGGGCAAACTGAAACCCTTTAAAACAAATAGAAAATTTAACCATATTTATGAGAAAAATGTTCCATGAAAAAACTGCGAAAATAAGGCAATATTTTTATTCAAAATTTACTGGTGGAAGTTTGCTCCTGCGACAATGAGAGACTGTTGATTCCGTGTAAAAAATCAGTCGCCATCTTGTGACAACCTCCTCAGTTACTTCACTCGTAACTCGTAGACAATACACTATATGTCTCCTCCTCTTTATTCATAACTCCATTGGACGGGGTATAAAAAGGAACCACAGTACGTAATCAAAGCAGCCCTGAGGATGATCAAGTTCTGATCGAAAGCGCTCGGCCTATGATATTTGAAGTTTTTAAGTTTTTAAAACTGTGTTTTTATATGTAATAACCTGTTTTATATTTTTTGACATCTTTAACATATTAAATACACCTTTTAACCAAGTTTATTTAAGTTTTGATTTGATACGATGCATATGACATTCTAAAAGTATATATTTCGTATATGCATTTTATGAACTTCATTGTAAAGCTAAGGCTTGGCAAGAAACCTACAATTTATGAATTTATGATAGGGTAAACACTACTTTGGCAAAAATTTACTAAAATGCCAAATTTTATTATCTTTCTTACTACGTCAAAGCAAGGAATGTTAGATTGTCGATTAATAAAATCTGTACATTACCGACACCTGTACGTAGAAAGATTCGCCATTTCTACACTTGTGATTTTCAGTAGGGTGTAATGCCATATCTATTTATTTATATCTAAAAAGGTGTCCTGACACGATTTTAAGTAGCCGGTTTCATATGGCTGCTTGGTTTTGAATATCAGTGAGTCGGCAAGTGATTCGGCAAGATTATTCAACATACTTAATAGCGGAATCCTGTAAATAAATAAGCCGAAATAAGCGTGAATTGTTTCAAGGTTTTTTTTTTTTTAATTTGAAGTTATGCATTTTCAATATCAACTACATTAAGTATACTCAGAAATGTTTGTAGCACATAAATAAAATCACGTACATAGCCAAGCAAAATACTGGATAAATGAACGCCTATCGTTAGTAATTCCTGTAAGTGTGATTTCAGTGGTTTAAACGTGTTTTTGCCACAATTAAATTTGAGCTTACACTGTAAAAAAATGTCCTGAAATTAACAGGTGTTATTCTGTGATTTTTCCCTTTTTTAACTGAAAAGTTCCGTTTTAGATAAAACTCTTACTTTTCCTGGAATTCCAGGAAATGTTCCGTTTTCTGTTGGCCTTGAACTCTCAAAGTTTCCATATCTGGCAGTAGACGCACCAAAAACGGTATATCTCCTTCTCCGTATCTAAACAAGTACTCCGGCGACAGCCATGTTGATTTTATATTATCATCGGTTATCAATGTTCGGGCTACATTTAGAAGGAATTTCTGCGATCACTTGATGTCATTCTGACATTTAGTTGCAGCAAAAAGAAGCTGATTCATCTTGATGAAATCATTGAAAAAGGAGTTTGTCTTGCCTTTCCGCGCTCGCTAAACACGTTGTTTTATTTACATTTATTTCCTGATCTGCTCCATGTTTCTGTTACTTTTGTGAAAAAGAGGCAAGTTATTCAGCTTTATTTTGTAATTATTTTTTATAATGAACGTTGTATTTATTTTAAATAAGTGTTTTACATAAAACTTTGTTTATTTCTGCGATTGCACGTTTGGCCTATAGAGCATACATTTTAAGACACCGATACATGGTATCCAACATCGGCGGGTATAATGTTTTCGTTCTTGGGAGGGACAAATATTTTTTTTTCTCTACACGTATAAAAAAAAAAGGTTAACGCTAGTATAAAAGATTCTCTGGGATGTTTACTAATTTGGGTTATCATTAGCAATCTTTACCAGCCAGGAAGCAGAAAATGTTTAATCTTCTTTCGATGAAAATTTTATTGAGAATTAGTTTTACTTAACCATTTTATACCTTTATTTATTTGCAATATTTTTGTTTTTATAGTAGTAGACTATGAATTTTGTTAGCCTATAGCATGTTTAATGTAAAGTGGGACACGTGTTTTCATTTTTATAAGATAAGTTTTTTTTTTGTTCTTTTTCTTTTTTCCCCCTCCCCGAAAAAGCTTTTTCCCCCTAATTTTTACTGAAATATAAATTAAAACTTTTTTCTTTAATCGCTTAAGTTTATTGAATTTTTCAGAACTATTTTTTAATTACTGTTATAATTATCATATTCCAGTTTTTTCTATATTATATTAATCTATCAATATTTAGCCATTCTCATAGTTAATTTTCCATTAATATATCAAATACATACATTTCCAGAAATACATCAAAATTACAGTAATGGAACATCCAATGAAAAGTACTACCGAATTGTTTTTATGATTGTATTAGCAGAATTTAATAAAAGTACACTAGTAAAATTATTTTCAAATATAATATATTTAACAATTAGAATATCAATAATTGAAATTATATTTTTGCGAATGATTCATTATTTAATTATTCAGATTGTCTCGAGATCAATAAATTATTTCAGATAGAGGTTTAAAATACTATATGATAGGAAGTTATCAAACTGAGACAGTGTTTGGGGGGGGGGGGGGCGGAGAAGTATTTGCAGGTTGAATTTTTTTGTGTACTAACTTTCATAACATTCCAGAACTGATGTTTAGGACCACTGATTTGCAGATTTACTAGTTTTGTTACTATTCCTCAAGCAGAATATTTTGCAATGTTCTGCAATAAACGTTTTTGTTCCAAAAATGTTTTCTCGGAATAAAAAATAAAAACACGGGAAAATATTAGTGCAATTTCATTTTTAAAGAAGTGCAAAATATATTTTTTTAAAGCATACTTGGGATGCACCGAATATTCGATATTCGGCCATGTTGCCAAATACTTAAAAAAAAAAAAAAAAAAAAACTTTTAAAACATATTTTTAAAAATCTTATACAACTTCTACGTTTAACAGTTAACTTACAGTTACTACATATTCAGAATAATTAGAAACAGAATCCTATTTAAATAAAATATAATGTTTTTACATTATTTATTTGTTGTTTGTAAAGTATTATTTAAGAAAATTAACCAATCACGAGGATTTTCATCGGAATTTATTATGCACAACCTTTCAAGAGAAGGGCCACTTGCAAATATGTCTGGGTTGTCGAGAGCCACATCAATTTATATTTCGGGTAGATGGGTGCAGGGCCGAAACTAACCTTTTTAGCACCCGGGGAAAACATGGATTTTGCCCCCCCCACCTCTTCTTCCGCAAAGTATATTTACAAAGAAAAATTTACTCATTTTTTAATAGCCGACTTATTTTAAAATTTAAGATATGTAATACTGAATAGGGATTGACCGAATACCGAATAGTCGATTTGATATTCGGTGATTCGGCATTGTGAACCGAATAATTGCGGATAAGTACTTTCTTAGAAGTAGAAGAATTCTCTTTTACTTAGAAGTAGAATAGGCTAAATGATGAGTTTTAATATTATGTGCATGAGTTCAGAGTTCAGCTGCACTGCAAAAAAAAAAAAAAAAAAAAAAAAAAAAAAAAAAAAAACAAGACAAAGCCATTTTTAATTTAAAAAAAAAAAAAACATAAAATAGTCTACATAAGCGTGAAATCGGAACAACTGTCTACGATAGATAAAAAAAATAAGGAAGATGGGTATCTTTCCCTTATCATTTAATTTTAATTATTTCTACATTAGTTTTCTTAATTTAAATTTATTTAATGTGTATTTTCTTTAATATATATTTCAAATAAGTATATCAAAGTTCATCTCTGTATATCTAAGGTGTATATTAAAAAAATACACAAGTAAAATTATACTCATATGCCTATCCTATTAGCTTTTATAACCATTAAATTAAAATCACTCAGATTTGTTATCTTCATCACCACAATGTTAAAATATTAACCTTTAACTGATGTCACAGAAATTGCCACATAACTAGTCTGAAGCGGTCTGTGAGACCGCTCCGTCGAAAGATGAATAAAAGGCACGATTAACTCATAGGATTGTGTTTTTGTACTAAACTTTTTGAACAGGACTTTTATAATTACAATTCACCCATTCAAAAGTCTCTGGTGATAGTACTTAAGTTCCAAACGGAACAAAATTTCGGTAGTGTTTGTAGTTAAACTGAAAATTGCAAGTTAAACTATAAAAATTGAAAAAAGCCGCGGTCTGAGAGACCGGTAACATTAGTTAGAGGTTAATCAAAATATAAATATGTATCAATAATTTGAGAGAAAATAGTTAAATGTACAAATTGATATACCTTTTGTATTTGAGAACATTCCTATTCAATTCAATATGTTTATAATTAGACTTAGACAATCAGTAAATCAGCTTAATGACAACATTTTTCTTTTTATTTGAACGAACTTTTCTTTTTCTGACAATCCTTATCCTTATTAATAGACTGTACAGTTTAATAGTTTCATAGGTTAATTTGGGTAATGACTAGTGATAAAATAACAAAAAATAGGTGATGAGTTAATGAATTGGTTAGTGGAAAAAAGTCATTAAATTTTTTAAGTAATTACACTTAACAATACAAATGTAACTGAATTAAATTATTAAGATTTTAATTAAGTTTATAAAAAAAGTTAATATATGCAAAAATATGTATTGAAAATTTATTCCGTATACACTTTGACCGAAACTTCGGTATTCGGCAAAATTGCTGCTTCGGTCAATCCCTAATAATGAACTACGTAATCTGCTTTGTCAAATATTGATTCATCAAAATCTTGCAAACGAAATCAAAAAGAATCGAAAAACAACTCCGCTTTATACAGTATCCTTATGCCATAGTATCCTTAGATTTTTCTATGCTTTGGCATACCTCAGACAGGACGATTTTAACAATACTGCGCTAAATATAGATATGAGAAATATCGCCACACAAAATCTTCATTTGGCGCTCCTTGGTTCTGGCGCCTTGGGTGCAAGACCCTGTCCCGAAGAGATTTTTGTCAGATAGAAAATTCTACATTATATACTTAAATAATAGCAATTTTATTATCAAGTGTTTTTAATCACTTTCTTTTATTGTAAGATATCAATTGTTAGCCATAATGCAAGGCATAGAAATTTTCTAGCCCATTTTCATTTGGTTATTTCTAATACCCAGAAAAGTTTTCAGCCTTGACTGATATATACTTCTTGCATCCATGTACTGGTGCCCGGGACGCCATGCCTCCTCTGTCCCCTCCTTAGTTTCGGCCCTCTGGGATTGGAGGGGGAATCTGTGGTGTAATAAGACTAAAAATATGATTTCAGAGGTGGGACAGTTTTACCCTCTAAATTCTAGCCAGTCAGCTTACCCGATACAGTAGACAAGGATACATGATTATACAAAATTCAGGGTAATTTTTTTTACTAATGACTGATTGACAAATTTCCCTGTACTGTAATTTTCAACTGCTGATTGGGAAAAAGGTTACCAACCAGTGCTTTCTCTAAACTCGATTGACGAACCTCGTGATTTTTTAGAACCAGAACAACTAACTTCGCGATTTTTTCGCACCTGATCAACAACCTCACAATTTTTCCGAGCCCCATCCCGAAACTCGGAAATTTTCCGAGCTCGATTGATGTAATTTGAGATTTTTTGGTGCATGAACAACGAACCTTGCACTTTTTTCTTGCAACCTATTGCCAAAAATTGATTATTTTCAGTTATTAATTGGCAAAAGTTAATTGTGTCATAAGTTAAACCCATCGCGGGCCACAGGTTGTGCATCTCCCATTTGACGAAATTCACTGCGCTTATGAAAATCGCAGTTTCTCGTGACCATTTGCTGTTCACATTTTCTTGTGGCAGTTTGTTCTTGTTTTTTCCACAACCCTTTGAAAAAGGTTTTTTCTAGCACTGTACTGAGTACTCGGTACTTACTCGGTACCCTGCATACTAAACCAATTTACCGAGTTCAATACCGAGTAGTTGTAAGAATTTCATTTTTTAAGCTTTATTATCATGAAGACAAAAGGAATTGATAACTGATCTGTAAAAGTTATTTGAATATAAATGTATAAGTTATGTAGTTATTCATAAAACTATTTACTTAGCATATAAAAATGTCAACAAAATATAGAAAAGTTAAGAAAAACCAATGGAGTTCAAAATTTAGTTTTAATATACAAATAAAAATGGGTAATTTTTAAAACTAAGAAAAAAGTATGATTTTGGATACAGAAACATTTTGTAAAAAAAAATTAATAATTAAATTTGTTATATCATAAATTATGATAATATATTTAAATTTATATATGAAATATATTTAAATTTGCAGAGTTTCACCCAAGCAGTTTCAGGAAGGTAACTGCACCCTGCCTGCCCTTTGGTTTACAAAATAGCACCCTTCTTGCCTCTCCATTAAAAAAAAGGGCCTTTTTTTGCTTTAAAAAATTTACTTACATAGTAAAATCTGACTCAATGTTGTTTTGAAAAGAGATACAGTAGCCTCCCTCTTAACCGGATTCTCTTAACAGGAAATCCGCTTTAACCGGACGACTTTTTTCACGGGATGACGGCCTCGGGAACTCAGCTTACGCTTTCGAGCTGAAGTGGAATCCCGAGTGGAGGGAGGCAAAATTCAGAAAGGAGAACGTTGGTTCTAAATGCATACACGTCGAATTCAGGGTGCGGCCCATGGAGGGGGCATCCCTCCCCCCTGCCAGAAACAATGAGATGTCCCCCCGGAAGATTTGAGATTTTGTGTTTTTAATAGTAAAAAGTGCACTCCCCCCCCCCCCCCCCCCCGTGGAACTCTATAATGTCTGATCTATTTGCAAACTGTTTGATACAAAAATTTAAAAAGCTTGAGGTATGCGAACAGATCACTGTATAAAATGTAAAAGAGTTGTTTGAGTCTGATAAAGATTTCAAGCATGAAACATTATTTGACGAGGATATAATTAGGACTGTAACTGATGTTGTTCAATACGAAGACGATCATTATGATGATCCAGTTGAAGTTGACACAGCTAAATTTCCACATACGGAAGGGATAAAAGCATTGGAGTTGGCGCTAAGCTATGTTAAGCAGCGGCTAACAGCTTCCTCGGTTAAACTTGTGATGCTAAAGAAATGGAGAGATTATGCTGCAAATTGTTTGCCATCTTGCCTTCAACAGAAGAAGGTCACTGATTTTTTTTATGGTTGATTAACTTAAATATACATAATGTAGAATAATTTCAACTTCTTATAAAGGTGTGTGATACGATTTTCAACAATTTAATTTGCGTTAAATATTTTGCATTATTTGTTATCAGTGATAATTTTTCTGTCAATTCAGTTAAGTATAAATAGTATTAATTTCAAAAAATATGTACTTTTTTAAAACTACACAAATTGAAAAAACTTAATGCATCTCACAGGTTTAATTAATTATATTATGCAGATACTTGTTTACTTCTCCACTTTAACCGGTTTTTCTCTTAACCGGCTAACCCTCGGTCCCGTTTAAGCCGGTTAAGCGGGAGGCTACTGTATCTAAGTTTTAAATATTAAAAGTGACTTTAACCACTTCACCGGCGACAGGTATGGAGAAACAATGCTTTTACCCCCGATTCAGGGCAGCCAGTGAAGTGATTAAAAATCAAAAAAGTGGTCTTAAGAATCCAAAACATGCCCTTAAGAATTAAAAAAGTGCCCTTTTCTCACCGGCAGCACCCTGCCCTTTTTTAAATCAAGGGGAAACTCTGAAATTTGCTTTTATCTTTTACTCTCTAAAACATTAATTAATTAAATCAAGAATTGATTAATTAAAAATATTCTTTAATCAATTAAAAATCCAATTTCTTTTAATAAACTCTTGTAAAAATTATATTCAATATTTTACTTAGATTAAATAATGATACAGTTGTGAAAGCACGAGAAAATTTGAAAAACCCACAATGGATTTTTTCAAGTGGGGCCCGCCTGAAAAAACCCGGTAATCCCACTTGGGCAAACCCTGACAATAACATACAACACTAATTGATTACAGCATTTGCAACTGTTTGTAAATTAGGTAAAGTGGCCCATGAGGGGTTAACTTGTGGCCTGAGAATTTCGCTGATTAATAACTGAAAAAAAAAATCCCAATTTTTCAATAGATCACAGAAAAAAATTGTGAGGTTCGTTATTCTGGCGCTTAAAAACCTCGAGTTTTATTGGTCGAACTCAAAAAAAAAAAAAAAAAAAAAAATGTAATGCCACCATAGCCTGTCTTTTTCGTTAGCCCCAGCCGCACATGTAGTAGATAGATATGAAACGGCTGCATTCTATATGCAATTATTTTAAGTGGGAGTAAATAATTCTATTTTTGAGTAAACCCTTTATGCACTCGCAGTTAAATAGTATTTTAAAGTACCATTAAAGTAAATTTAAGCTAAAATGTACTTACTCAGTCTATAAATAATGCTTTATTTCTTTACACATAAAATACTCTGCTCAATAAAATTTAGAAAGCGTAGAGAAAACGGTTAAAGCTAAAAAATTTTTTTTAAAGGCGATACATTTTCTAAATCATTTACATAAGTATGTTTTTAAGTATTTATTAAGTTTACATGAAACATTTTCAACAGTAAAAAATTTATTTACAGAGAGGATCATAATACATGCAATTTGATACATTGTTTTTATAAAAAATTGCGATATGTGCGTATGGTGTAAGTCCTGATTTTATTGTAGATGATACCAGACGTACAGCATGTTTGTCCTACTTTATTCATATTTGAACTGTTACTTTTCATTTTCTAGTGAGGTTCTACCTTTTGACAGGTGAACAGATCAGATACAAACAAAACAGGACATACACCCATTAGACATTGTGATAATATTGCATACCACTTGACTTCGCTGAGTGTATACACACTGTGGAAAAGAAGGCACAGCTGACCGAATAATATCTATTCTTGCGGGTTGCAGCCAAGGGGATTCCAAAAGATGAAGCAGTCATAAATGACGTCACTTGATGCCGTTCATACCGCCCTCTTGCGCCCGTCATATTTAACTGAGTCTTGCATTGGAGACTGCTGATTTGACTGCTGACGGTCAGTCAAATATGGCAGACGCGGGAGAGGACGAAAGAACTCATTTTCCGCGTCAAAGCTTTCCATAGTCGTAGATTGATATGGCTACTCCTGTCGCAGGAGATAAGAGAAACTTTCTATGGCTCTTTGAATTTCTCCATCATCGCAGACAACTATATTGGTCATTGTATTATTCGCAATTTAAATTACATTGAATTCGTTTCATGGCTTCCAAACTGCACTAGTGTTGCACAACCCTTAGATCAAGGAATTATTCAAAATTTTAAGATAAATATACGAAAGCTGCTTCTAAAATACTTCCTTGCTGCAATTGATCAAAAAGATAACTTTTACGTGTCTGTGTTAGATGTCATGTATTAAGTAGCCTAGAGTTGGAATATGGTATCAAAGAAAACCATTGAAAATTGCTTTTGACATGATTGGCTTCCAGAATGTGAAGAATTATCGTTCGAAGACGACAACAATGAAATGATGCTGTGCTCCTACTTGCAGAAAAGTTACGGAATGCTGGCTGCACAATACAAGATGAACTGACATGTGCAGTTATTGACAATGAGGTCACTACTACTGGTGAAGCTTCCATACCGTAAATTATTTCGGAAGTTTTAAATAAAACACTGATGGAAGCTATGATAAAGAGAATGAGTCTGAAGCTGAACTGAGAACGCAAGCAGAAGCTCTCAAAATACTAAATATCCTCAGATAATTTTTAACACGTCATTCACCGATGACTGACGGTCTAAAATATGTCATAAAACTAAAAATATATACATTGTTTTAAGTAATTACTTTAAATTTATTTCAAATTTACTTGCCTTTTATTTATTACAGGATTATACTTTTTTAAAAATTACTTAAAACATTGCAAATTTTTCAGCTTCAGTATCAGTCACCGTGCACTCAATGTGTTAACCAATTCCGTTGGTACAGAGGAATATTTTAAATACGTTCGTCAATTAGAAAACTAATTTTAACAATCATGATAATAAACAAAGCTGCATAAAAGATTATTTTAAATAAAAAATAAAGCTTTACTATATATTATGCTCAACAATTCGAAAATTTAAGTGTAAAGGAATTCTTGTTTATACTTCTTCTCTTATAAATTATATTTTCATATTTTTTTGTACATTATTTTACTAATACAACTAACACAATAATATTTTGTCAAAGTAAAATTCCTGTTTACACCGCATATAAGGTCACCCCGCTTATATGGTCATAATTTTTAGGACCGCATGGGTGACCATATGTCCGATACTGATTGTATATATTATGTGTGTGTGTGTGTGTGAAGTAACATATGGTGAAATATAGAAAGTGAAAGATAAGAATT
Organism: Maratus speciosus; assembly: GCA_963932465.1. Classification (NCBI taxonomy): domain Eukaryota; kingdom Metazoa; phylum Arthropoda; class Arachnida; order Araneae; family Salticidae; genus Maratus; species Maratus speciosus. The sequence goes on along the minus strand of OZ010796.1, from coordinate 126,502,009 downwards.
TAATTGTAAAAAGAGTGGTTATGCATTGTAATAATTATCAAAGAATCAATTTGAACATCAGAAAATACCCATCCCAAATGGTGAATTAATTTCTTTATAAATGCAGTGCAGCTTCAGGGATCGATCCAGGCAAAATTTGGGGCCTATTTAGGGCCACTTCACAAAAATAAATTTATTAAAATGGACCCTTTCACAAAAATGAACTTAATAAAACAGGCCCCTTCACAAAATTCCTTTTTATAAGATAGGCTCCCTTCGTAAAATTCTTTTTCATAAAAAGTGTTTTAAAATGCGTAATTTGTAAATAAACGATTTAAAAACAAAAACTTTAGCAAGGGGATATAAAGAAGTTTTTGTTAATAAATTTTTGGTTCGAATTTGAGTAATTGGATTTCAAGTAACGTTACAAAATGTTTAATAAAATTCACAAAAAGTAACTTCTACTTTTCGCAAAATGAGCCCCAAGAATAAAAACTGCATCAACTCTTGAGCTTGGTCATTAATTTTAAGTCATTTTTTCCCCCCAAAATTAATTTATGTATAATGGTGTGAACTCTAATCCTTATATGTGAGAGTATGAGTAAGTCATCTTTTAAGATTTTTTTTTTGTCTGTTATATTGCATGCAAGATTTCTTATATGACAAAAGATTACTGTAAAATAAAATTAAAAGTATAACTGTGGTAATCGTGTATCATATATCTTTTTACATCTTTTAACTTTATTAGTGTCTTTTATTACAAACTTTCGTATTTTCCTTTTTCAGAATCTTTGCCAATATTAATCCGGATAAAGGTAGCAAAGCACCTAGGATGAAAGGGAAAAGAAATAATATGTTTGCCAAGCCAATTATAAATCTTGTGAATGGACTTACAGATTTTAAAAGTCATTTTAATTTGTAATGCAACAATCAATAAATTTTTTGTTTTATTTAGTGTTTTCTTTACTACTAATTTTATATTTAGCTCATATTTTCAATGTAGTTTGATCTCACCAGGGTAATTATGATTATGATCTTGTTTCTCACAAATGCCGCTGTTGGGAAGTAAAGAAATTACAGTGAATTTATCAGGATATTTGTCATCTTGTACGGTGATACAAGAAGTCTAAATTTTGTTATTTGAAATTGTTGCATTTTCATTTGTATATTAATCTGTACACATTCAGCTGTTATGGTTTTATTATAAGCACTTGTCTTAATGTATAACTAAGCAATCTAGAGTTTTCATGAATTTAAGATGTACCAAATGAAAATGTAATATTGCATTTAAGAAACATGGTCTTCAGTAAAAATTCTTTTGTGTGTAGGTGAATATTTAAGATAGAACAATTTTAAAATTCTTTGTTTACAGTTTTAAAGATTTAGAAAATTTTCACTACTTGATAATAAAGTCTGCATTTACCAGGGTTCTTCAAGTGTCAAATTGAAAACCGGGCAGTTTTAGCAGCAGAGAAATAGTGTCATACTGATATTTCTTCACATGAATTGGTTGTCTGTATCTGATATTGATTCTAAAGTTGCAAATAGCAGTGATACAAATAATAGTGAAATTTTAAAATAAAATTAAAATGCTTTACTTTATATATATTTACATATTAACTTTCTGATAATGGGTATTTCAACCTGAAGCTTTCAATATGCAAAGATAAAATTAGTTCAGAATGGACTGTAATAAAGAAATGCTGCTTTTTAAAATAAAACAAAAAAAAATTAATAAAATTTGCTTTCATTTAATTAAAATAATTAAAGGATTTGGAGCTATTATACATTTAAGGTAGTTCTTCATATCCATAAATGTCGACGGAATGTTTTGACTCATTTAAAATTAACAGAAATCAAAATGAGTTTATTATTATTATTATTATTAAGTAAATGTTTTTGGCATACCTTATATAACATGAAGTTTTTCAAGGATTAACTAAAAATACACTTGCCGTGTAAGAAAATATACTCTTTTATAGGAAGTAAAATACATTACTGTACTGAATATGTAACATAAATCTGGATAACTGCATACCTTCTGTAGTTATTGCAGCATATTCTTATTGGTGTATATGTCTGAATCATTCAATTTGCCAAGGTTATATATGGTCAAAATGTTTAATATACTTATTTTGTTTCTGTTATGTAGAAATTTGCAAAAAAAAAAGACAGAAACTTATACAATCAGATTTCATATTTAAAAATTAGAAAATGTATTAAATATAAAAGCGATAATTTTTCAAGCTAGGGTTTTTTTAACACGTTGACGGACACTTGCGTCTACAGCCGTCAAAGCGAAGTTCACTTAATTCCTAAATTGGCACCAGTATTTTAAAATTGAATTTTGCATTATTTAATGTACGTGAAGTTAAGCTTTTACTTATTTTCATATATTTTTTCATGTAAATCCTGGTGTCAATCAATCATTATGTCACATAGTGAACTTTGCTTTAACGGCTAATAGATGCAAGCGTCCGTCAACGTGTTAAAGGACAAATGTCAAAACAGCTTATTCTTTATTAGAGCAATTAAGCTATCCCCCCCCCCCCCGCCTCTTTTCTTCATAATGAGTTTTGTTTATGTAAGTAAATGCAAAGTGAATTGTAGACAGTTAATCCAAATACTTTAAATTATTTACACTAAAACTACTTTTATATGCAATTGAAATGTAAAGTTTTAATAATTTTTCAAAATATTCCTCTAAATAAAGAAAATAAATTAAAATCGTTAGTTATTTCATTACATTTGTAGCACATGTGTGAAAACATTTTTATTTTTTAAATATATTTATATACACATAAATAATCAAAGAAAATGGCAACAATTTACATATTTAACCATTTCGGGACACGTAATTGAATTTCTGCAGTGTTGAATTCACACCAAAATCCCCATGGGCAACATAATTTGTGGCAATGGAAAACAGTTGATATGGATCTTTTCCCAAATCTAAATATTTCAAATTATATTGCCAAAAATAAGTAAAATAATTAGTTCTTGAGTAAATACTATGTACATAAATATCAGCTGCAATGTTGGTGACATCTCTATTTTACCTCTAATGTTAAACAAATGAATGTGTAATGTATACATTCTAATAAAATTAATATTTTCAACTTTTTTTTCCCTGCACTTTTTCTTGAATAGCTTTTTTCTTTTTGTTGTCTAAATATTTCTAATATATAATTTTATTTGAGTATTTCTTTGATTTGATATACATGCAATTATAATTTTAGAAATATTTTGACAAACATTCTTTACACAGAAAAAATTGGTTACAAATAGCTATTTACTGACATAAATGCGAATCAATTATGTGCCAATAGGTTTCGATAAGTAAGGAGAAATTTGAAAATGTCAGTTTGTAAAGGTTGAAATAACCATGCTTAAATCTAAAATTTGTTTCAGGAATGGAAAATTTCATTCTGAAAATCAATATTTGTCTCAAAAACGGAGCGTTTCAGTCTCAAAAACGGAGCGTTTCAGTCAGAAACGGAGCATTTCAGTCTCAAAAACGGAGCATTTCAGTCTCAAAAACGGGGCATTTCAGTCTACAAAACGGAACTTTGCAGTCTACAAAACGGAGCATTTCAGTCTCCAAAACGGAACTTTGCAGCCTACAAAACGGAACTTTGCAGTCTCCAAAACGGAACTTTGCAGTTTCATAAACGAAACTTTGCAGTCTCCAAAACGGAACTTTGCAGTCTCCAAAACGGAACTTTGCCGTCTCTAAAACGGAACTTTGCAGTCTCCAAAACGGAACTTTGCCGTCTCCAAAACGGAACATTGCCGTCTCTAAAACGGAACTTTTCCGTCTTCAAAACGGAACTTTTCCGTCTCCAAAACGGAACTTTTCCGTCTACAAAACGGAAAAGTCATGTAACTGATTTTCTGTGATTTAACGGAAAAGATACGGCAACTCTGCTGCCAGTACCTTTTCCGTTTTTTTACTGGAGTTTGTTTTTACAGTGTAATATGTGGTGCGTCTGTACATGATATACCTGGCAGTGCAAAAGTATTCAAGTACGTTTCCGTCTATTGGTAGAAATTGCTAAAAGGGAATTTTCTATTGTGTTATGGTTTTCTAACTAGACTAAATTTTAGCATATTATGCAGAATCTGTTCAAATCTATATCATATTTAGCTGTGCACAAAATAATTGGAATATTTTTTCCGGCAATGCGCAATATTATTTAAAATCTGGTTTTCAAATGTCTTATGCGTTTTCTAAAAAGTTTTGTTAGAAATCTTCTTCAACTTATTTCGCAAAACGTTTTGTTAAAGTATTCTAGAAGTGTTGGATATAGATGATATTTAACTCTGCACAAAAGAATTGGAGTATTTTTCCGGGAATGTGTAGTAATTTTTAAACCTGTTTTTCAAATGTGTTATGCGTTTTCTAAAAAGTTTTTTTAGGCATCTAATTCAACTTATTTCACAAAACGTTTTGTTAAAGTATTCTAGAAGTGTTGGATATAGATGATATTTAACTCTGCACAAAGGAATTACAGTATTTTTCCAGGAATGTACAATAGATTTTGAAATCTGGTTTTCAAATGTCTTATGCGTTTTCTAAAAAGTTTTTAAGCATTTTCTTCAACTTATATCACAAAACGTTTTATTCAGGTATTCTAGAAGTGTTGGATATAAATGATATTTAACTATGCACAAAAGAATTGGAGTATTTTTCCGGAAATGTGCAGTAATTTTTAAATCTGTTTTTCAAATGTGTTATACGTTTTTTAAAAAGTTTTTTTAGGCATCTTCTTTAACTTATTTCACGAAAACTTTTTGTTAAAATATTCTGAAGTGTTGTAAAGTGTTTCACAATCTATGTTTGACGCACGATTTTTCTTTCTTGTTTCGTGTATATTCATTCATTGCGGGCCTTCAGGAAATTATTTACAATCCCTGGGCAGCTACGTCCAGTGTTGTAAGAGCTAAAATAACCGAAGAGTATGCGCTATACTCAAACGGCATACACCCGAGAACATGCTCTACACTGTTAAAAATTTGCAGCATTCTGTCCAGTCATTCGACCGTTTTCTGAAAAAGCGGTTTCATAACTGTAATTTAGCTATATTCTGACCATAAAATGGCTAATAATATGGTCGAAAGAGTGTTACATTACGGTTGTGTAACCGTTTTCGATAAAAACGGTGAAATGACTGGAAAGAATGCTGCAAATTTTTAACAGTGTATAGCTACAGAAGAATATACGGACTTAACCAGAAGGTATACGCCGTAAACCACCGTATAGTCTCCACATATCCCTTGCTAAATTCCCATCATAGTTATCAAAATTTGTTTCAAACATGCCGTATCGTATGGCTGAAAGACTTCAAAATTACGGCGGTTACATTTTTTATATAAATTTTATCTATAAAAGCTTACAAGCAGTGACCTTATAATTAAGAAGAATAAAAAAATGTGGTGTTTCATTTTTTTAGACAAATTATCAGTCTATTAACACTTTATGTCCCACATTATGAATTCATGAAAATTTTATCTTCTAAAGCATTTTTCTTGAATTTTTGAAACTGCATTAGAAGATTTATACAATGATTTAATAAATTTTAGAAAGTTTTTGCCAATTAAAATTAATTAATTTTGCATTTATAGGGATTATGTGCAATAGTTGTAACTTTACTCAAAAATTTTAATTATAATATTTTTTTTAGTATTTTATAGAATTAGGAAATGTACAAATGTTTCTTGTTGTACAAATGTCAAAAAATATCTTACGATAGAAATATAGGAATAATTTGGAACTGAAAGTTTTCACTCACAATCTTTCGACGTCAAAAACGTTGAAGATATGCAAATGCAAAAATAAATCATCTTTTAAAAATATATTTGTTTTGTTCAACAAATAATGCTTTTGGAATAAGATAAAGTAAAGTATCTATAACTCATTCTAAAATGTATTGCTAATAATCGATGTATTAAATGAATTTTGTAACAAGTTTTCTTAATTGTACTTTTTAAAGTAAATCCGGGCATAAAGGGTTAAGGGGTTTTGCCTGTAGAAGGCCGAAATAAAGGTTTTTTACCCGACTTCAAAGAAGGGTTATGTGTTTCACGCGTACTTGGGTATGCGGATTCCTTTATACCCTCGAAACATCCCAACGGCTGGATGGATTTTAATGAATGAGATCTTTATAGATTCGTCTTAACCGTCCGATGGTTATAAGCTAGGTTTTGTTTTTATACATTCAAAATGTCCGCCATAAAATATAAAATGGCGGTAGAAACGAAAAAAACATTTTACGCACCCTATTGAGTGGCGTATCATTGGATAGGTCTTTCAAAATGAAGACGATATTTCACTGACTATTTTACAGTCAGAAGCCCCGTTTAAATGTTACACAACCTAGAAGTTGTGTAGGTAGGATGTCTAACTTTACTGTAACTCTAACCATCATAGATATCTATAGGCCTCATCGAAACCGTGTTTACAGACATGAACTAACAATTACAGACAACTCAAAAGTCATCAATACAAGTAAATTAAAAAAATAGGTAAGTAATATAAAAAAAAAATAGTTTCACATTGATGAGAAATAATAAATTAGTTCGCTTTTTACGAAGTCGGGTTTTTGATTTTTTTAATTAAATTTATCTTTATTATTAGCATTTCATTTTTTTTTTTTTTCTGGAACAGATTTTATCTCCGGGTTTTTTGTATGTTATCTGCTATCATTTGAAGAACATTTCAAAAATTTAGTAAAAAATTGAATATTTGGCTCGAGTTGCGTGGGTGGATGCCCTACCGTGTGCGCCGTTACGCACAATCAGGCGAGGTCCGATAGATCGAAAGGGTCGTTTGCAATCAATTCCCGTTAAGGTTTATGAAAGTAATTAATATTGTCTAGAGATGCAACTACTTGGAGATCAATATGGCGAAAATCAACTAAGTGGCAACGACTTGAAAAAAAAAAGTTCTATTTCTGACACTTTTTTTCGCCCTTTGGCGTGCTTCTAAAAATATTTATTTTTTATAGAAATGGCTGAATGAATAGCTCCAACAAATTATGTCAACTTTAATTTTTAAAAAAATTGCAAGATCGGTTTAACATTTTCGTTCTGATACCGTCCAGTTTTTGAAAAGTCCTTTTACGTAAAATGCATTTATATTGCTCAAAACCCTGCAAACCTACGGACACGTTGCGCTTAAGCACTAAATAACTGATAAAAAAGGTGTGTTATTGGTGTTATTAATGACGGCCAATTGACACGAGGGATATAGGACCGAATTTGGGGAGGAGTGCCCTCCGTGGGGGAATTTCTAAGGGAACCTAACCCGTATTTACGCAAAAAAGTCCAAGGTCCGATGAAAACCACGGTAAACTCCGAAAGATTAGGACGACGGGCGCGATTGAGTTTGAACCCAGCACCTCCCGTTTACCAGCATTGAGAGCAGAACATCTCGGCCACTGGCGAGTAAGGAAGGACTTTGAATTCGGTCAAATCCTTGCAAACGGATAATCTACAGATTTTTTTTTTTTTCAATTGAAAAAAGCAACCCCCACCCCCCTCTCCACTGAAATAAAACTGAGTATTGCAATACTCTTTGGTTTATAAATACATATTATATGTACATAATTCTGCAAATATGTCAGCACAATGTTACTTTTATTGCCGACAATTAAATAAAGAAGCCATAATTAATTCTTTAAAAAAAAAATGTGTTTGCAAATAAATTTTGAGAGTGGTATTATAAAAATTAATTACGTGGTGTCGCAGTGTAAAGGTAGATCCTTGATGTTTTCTTTTTAAAAAATATTAAAATAAATGATTTTTAAAATGTTAAATTCTTTGTTGTAACCTTTGATTAATTTCATATGCATTTTTTAGGGATTTAAATAGCAACAAAGAGGAAGATGGTGAAGATGGTGAGGAGGAGGAGGAGGAAAGAAAGGCAAGTTTTATTTTAATTTAAAATTATACTTCATTAATAAATTAAATTATGTATTGTGAAGGGTAAGAATGGAACAAATAAATTTAGATTATTATTGCAAGTTTCCCAAATAGAAAAAAAATCGTAATACTATCAAACGCGCCACGGCGAGCGGCCCATCTCCGTCCGCAACCCTTTTTTCTACTACTTATTCCGACTCTTTTGCGGAAGCCAGGCTCGTAGGCCCCCAGCCACGTCCCGAGTGTAAGAGACTCTAGCAAAAGCAAGAATGGAAAAAAAAAATTGAAAAATGTAAACCGGAAAATTTAAGAGTGAACTTACACAAATTAAACACAGCGAAAAGTGGTAAGGGAGGGCTTGGGGCCCTAAGACTACCGACCAACCACTGCTACGTCGAGCTTATTATTAGTCTCGGTTGGGGGTGGACGGATGGGTCAACCGCCGCGTAAAAATTCACTGTAAAAAAAACGGGCTAAAATACGGAAATTGTACTGGCAATCGAGATGCCAGTATTATTTCCGTATTTTAACGGAAAATTTCACATGTAAATTCCAGAAAAATGGAAATTTTTTCTGGAATTTACGAAGGAAAATTTCCGTTAAAATACGGAAATAGTACTGGCGTCTCGATTGCCAGTACAATTTCCGTATTTTAGTACGTTTTCTTTTTTTTTTCTTTTTCTTTTTCTTTTTTCTTCTTCTTCTTTTTTTTTTTTTTTTTTTTTTTTTTTACAGTGTATACTCATAGTTAAACTTTAAAATGTTGAAATGAAATCATTACCAAAAAATTATCTCTTTATAAAATATGCATAGAGTAAAATATCAAAGAAAAACCACCTAAGGAAGATATGCAGCGTATCTAAATTAATTAAAAATGGAGAAAAATTCGAAAATCTAATACTTTATTACATTCACATAATTTGTTATAAAAATTTCACTATAGTTTGGATGCAACTATAAACATAAATTATATTTACTTTATAAAAATCATTATTTTTATTACTAATTTCACTGTTGAATAAAAAAGAAACTGAAATATTTACCAGCTGTTCTTGTTCTAAAATGAAAGTTCCTTGCACAAAGGTATTTAACCGTGTGTCTAAATTAACAAAAAATAGAAAAAAATTTGAAAATCTAATACTTTATTACATTCACATAATTGATTATAAAAATTTCACTGTAGGTTGGATGCAACTACAAACTATGATCGACTATGGATGTCAACACACAACTGATTTCTGATGTTTTCGAAGATAATATTATTAGTCACTCAGTATAATGAAAAGACCTCGATGATTATTTTCCAAACTGCTGTCTGGTGACAATTGGAAGATATTACTTTATGGTGTCATAAATTTTATTGTTGCACTTCAAATTAAAGAAACTAATCAAATTATGAAATTCAAAGACTGTTTTTGGCCGTAGATTTGTAGGAGAAAAGGTAGTGGCTTGCTTTTCCCAAAATCTTATGCAATAAATGTAGTCCGTTTCCTGTGTAATACTAAGAAGTAAACTGATTGAAGAAACGAAATAAATCCATGTAACTTTTTTAATAAATGCGAAGATGACAGTAACATCGTGAGGTGATCCCCTCACACAATCTAAATCTTCGACTTTTTACTTCGAACGTTAGTGGAGAAGACCTTACATCATATTAACGTATCCAGCCATACCAATACCGTCCAAAAAAAAACCGTTAACCTTTCTACAAATAAAATTCAAACATCCAATGACATCAATCTGGCGTCATCTGATCTGGGATCACGAGTGAAAAATGTTTTACAATGATTGTATGAAATAAGCAATAAATCTTTCGGTAATTTATTTACTAGTTATTATATCGTTTATCCACTGACACATGTTAAATTTAACATAAACGTTATGCGAAGATTAACGAAATACAATACCGAGAAAAGAAAGTAATTTAGCTAAAATAAAGATTTATTTTTGACAGGAAATAATATTCTTGTGTGAGAGTTTTTTAGATGCGATAAAAATAAGGCTATATTAGACCGTAAATGAATAGATTTTAAGATTTATGAGAGCAAAAATAATTTAACGAAAAGTAATTTAGGATAAACTTGATTTTAAGTATATTAATTATCTATATATGAATCTACATCATATATTTGCTGCGACGTTATGGATACAGAAACCATCCACAATAGTGCAAAAGTGAGGAAAAAGAAAGTAGAATAAAATGAAATCTGGCGCCGGCCGACAAATACCACCTGGCATCCCAGCACCAGCACTGTACGACCTCACACAGCTACGCTAAAACAATAGAGACGGATTCTCGAGATTGCTCTTCATACAATGGATACCAAAATATAATCCTGACCAATCCGCTTGCCAAAAGATCGTTACCGGATTTCGATACACGCCAGAAAATCAGTTAGCTTATAGTTAAGGATGTGGCAAAGGCATGGCCAAAAGTGTAAAAATTAAAATTTGCTCAACAATTGTAAAAAGGATATTTCATAATAGCTGACTAACTGGTGCATCGATCTATGTCTATTTCAGAATGTTGAGTCATATCCGGAGGCTTCTAGCCTCAGTTGAAGAGAAGGTTTCTGTATTAGATTGGGAGGAGGCTGCACACACCATCACCTAATCGAGTTGACGGCTGAAATCGCAGGATTAGTTAAAAATCAATTTGCATAATAAAATGCAACTGGTCTGCCAAGTCATATCTTGATGGATTTGCCGCCTCGATTTTAGGGGTTTATTGGTATGTTTATCATTGTGTTTTCCTGAACCCAAAGGTATGAAAACATGGAGGACTGGGAACAGGTAAACATAATGGTAAACCTACCAGTCAACCACTAAAATCGGGCTTGCATGTGTTTTCCACCAAGATATGACTTGGCAGTCCAATTGCATTTTAATAGTTGAATCGAGTTTTAACTAATATGAGAATTTCAGCCTTCAACTCTTTAGATGATGGTTTGTGCACCCGCCACCCGGTCTATATGAGAAAACGGGCTTTTTTTTGCGCGTTTCACTGCTGTTAAAATGTTTAAATGTGTATTCTTTGTGGCTTCATGAGTTGTTAATCCGAATATTTTTATTTTTAATATAATTTTTTTAAATTAAAAATGGTCTTTTTTCAAGCCTTTGTAGCTCTAATTTAGACATAGTGAAAGCTTTTTAACCCTAGAACTACCGGAAATTTTACTCGTGTTTTATCAAAATATTCTGCACCAGAATTTTTATTATAAGCTATTTAACTTATTTATTTAATTTATATTTGTCTGGTTCATATATTTAGTTTATTTTAAAGAAATTTTTGGTTTGAATAAATATTTTGAATTTACCTGTCGTGTCCTTTGGACCCGTCAAGAAGTCGGATTGTACAAGGTGTGTCATTGTTTGTCGGACCATTTTTAAAGAATAATCGTATTGGTTATAGTTTTGAAGGCCAATTAAAAAAATATATATATTCCGCATATAGTTGCCATTTTTATATGTAAATTGTTTTGGTAATCTATTAAAAACACTCAAAAACCGGCATCTCTGAACAATAGAGACTCAACTTTTTCTGAATACTAAATGCAAATAATATATGTATTATATACATTGATTTATATAAATACTTAAATGTTTATATATAGTAAAATTAACCACATTTAATTAAACATTACTTTTAAATAAAACAAATCTATCAGCAAACGAGGACTAAAAATTGAAAACGTTGAAAGTACCTAAAATCGAAAACTTTTTTTTTTTTTTTTTTTTTTTTTTTTTACGAAAAATTTTCTGAAGTGCCAAGTTTAACGAACAGGAAAACGCTTGAAGTGTTAGTAGTAATAGTTCAAACAAGTTGGAAATTATACATCAAAGGTGTTAAATGAGGTGCTTTTGCCTTTTCTTTCGCTCTCTTGAAAAATTTGCTCGTTGGACTTTCAGCGTTTTTCGTTCTTAGTCCTCAAATGCTTTCCGCTTATTAACAGTAAATAGTTAAGTAAACATTTTATAAAGGCTGTCCAACCTGGCGCCCGTGGAATACCACAAAATTATTACAGAAATCACCACCATATTTAATCGCAGATGTTGGGAGATAAGGCAAATATTTCTGAAAGAATTTTCTGATGTTTCGCGGGTGCCAGGTTGGACAGTCCTGCTTGTATTATATGTATTTTTTAAAAATAAATGCATACTAAATGTTATGTAGAATGTGTATACTACATTATTGAACCCTTTGAGCTCTGAAGGTAAATTTCTTAAAAATGCCCAAATGTCACATTGGCAACAGTATTTCGTAAATAAAAGATTCGGCTTATAATATACACGACAAAATGCATCGATCTATTTTCAAATAATTTGGTTGAATATTCCGGTGCCAATGTGACATTTGGAGATTAAATTTAAGTGGGAAGAAATTCACCCATCAGAGCTCAAGGGATTAAGTGTATTTACTAAGAGTAAGCGAACAGCAATGGTTTTAACTTTAAAACATGTGAAAAATATGTTCGGAGTTGATTTTCCCACAAATACTCGGCTATACGCCAGTACAAGTTTCGGAGCTGTATTACGGTGGGTAGCAACGATTGAAAGTTGCAATGATATTTTAACGGTATTTGATTACAACTTCGCTGGTAAAGCAAGTTGAATGCATTGTATCCAAGATGTAGGTTTATTTGCCGTGTATAATAATAATAAGTATGAGGAAATGGTTGCTATGCTGTCTATTGTTGTTCGCATGTCTGCTCTAAACATTTCTTCAACCTTTCGTATTGATTCTTCTGTCTCAATGTCAACAGGACGACCACTTCGCTCTTCGTCAACAACTTTTGAACGACCCTGCTCATCTTGTACAACTGCTGTCTCGTAAATTCGAAATTAACATCTTATAGTTGGATTATGGTGCCACATATTGGCATATTTGGAAACAATTTACTACTAATATCCGACCCCTCACATCAGTTTGTGACCTACTTACTCACTTTCCCTAGTATATACATACGAGATTTATAACTGATGATAAATTTAAAATTTAAATTTAAAGAAGATAAAATTAAAAAACGAATGTAAGAAAAACGAATTCTCAGTAGTACTTCTCAGTAGTAACGAGTAGTAATTACCCCTTTTTACCCCTCCAGGGTCAAATTTATAGTAATTCTCAGTAGTACTTCTCAGTAGTAACGAGTAGTAATTACCCCTTTTTACCCCTCCAGGGTCAAATTTATACCCAGCATCTATCATTCACGTTAAATGAAATTTTGTGGAATATCTCCGAACCAACTGTATCGACATCGACAAGCCAAGATCTACTAATTATATTTGAAAAATATCCCAAAGTGTAGTATATACCGATATTGTAATTTTCGTGGCATCAAAGCCCTCACTATCGTTTTCAACGGTCTTTCATCACTTCTAAATATCGCATAATTTCAGATTTTTACATAATCGAATTGGAATAAAACTTCACTTTCAAATGAAATTTCTTTGAACACTGCACTTCAAGTCACTGGTTTTGGTTATAACTTTTTAAAAATGTATCTGAACAAAGAACATTCGCTTGCTGCAATTATGTACCGTAAATAAAGAAAGAACGATACAGTTACCACAACTGGTGACATAATGCCTTTACCCATGCATGGTGGGACAAAATATTTTCCCAGGAGAGACCAATTTGCTGCGAAATGTGTAGCAATCTAACAAATAAAAAAATGTGCTGTATTTAAATCAAAATCCTTATTCCATTTATTAAAAAGTTTCAAATTTTTTGTATAAAAATCACATCTTTTTTACTAGAGTGCGCAGTTTCCTGTTCTAATATTTAATTTTTATTTAATTTTAATTAAAAATACTTTGTTTTACACACCTTATATTTTTAGGTAGCTTTCATTACAAAAATCTACCCATTGCAGCCGTTTATATATACAGTAAACTCCCTGTAAGGCGGACTCTGAGTAAGACGGAAATCTGTCCAACTCGGAAAGATTTTCAAGTCCCTGCGAATCCATAGTCATAGAGTAAAATTTGTCTAAGGCGGAGCATTGTCTACTGCGGAAAAGTTTCTTGGTCCTGATCGATTCCGCCTTAGACAGATTTTACTGTATACATATATATATATATCTGATATTTGACACACTGTAACTCTCGTACTTATGAGCCGATTTGGATGTAACTTGGTGTATACATAGTACATACGAATGTCTCGACCGAGTTCGTTGGCCAGCTTTATCCGCCATCTTGTTTCAAAATGGCGGCCATTTAAATCATTTAATTTTTTTTAATTTAAAACAAGGTACAAAAAAAATTAGAAATTGAAAAAGATTTTTTTTTATGTGTTTGACCTTAATACAAAAATTCTGGAGCATTTTTTGTTTCGTCTATATCTGAAACAATGGCTGAGTTATAGCACTTTGAATTTCTAGTGTGACTGATATTTTGAAACGATCCGATTTTGTCACGCGATAACACGCGTTTTATCTTAACCGATTTGGATGTGCCATGGCACGTGCTTTGTATATAGCAATGTCTCTACCAGGTTCGTTGGCCAGCTTCATCCGCCATCTTGTTTCAAAATGGCGGGTATTAATTTCTTTTTAATGAAATTTAAAAACGGGGTACAAAAATATTAGAAATTGAAAAAGGTTTCTTTCTTTAGTGTTTGACCTTGATACAAGGATACTGGAGCATTTTTTGTTTTGCCTTAAAGAATGGCTGATATATAGCAGTCTGAATTTCTAATGTGGGTGACATTTTGAAAAATCTGATTTTTTGCCTGCGACAGCACTCGTATACATCGACCGATTCCGATGTGAGTGAGCATGTGCACAGGAATTACTAAGGTCCCGATCAAATTCATTGGTTTGCTTCACTCATCATGTTTTTTTCAAATGACGGGCACTTCCGAATTTGACGACCAAATATAAATCAATTTAAATAAAATCAGCTTGGATAAAGCTGACTAATTTTCATTCATATTCAGTATTGACAAAAAATACTAGTGAATCTTCTTTAATCGGGTTCCACTAAGTTAAGCTTCGTGTATTTGAATAATATAAGCTGGCTTTTAAAAAATAAGGTACGTGAAAGCTACTTCTTCCTCCCGACATTGGCCGGAAGGACTTCTTTTTGTACGAATTGAGTATGAGGAGAAAAACTTTTCTTATTACACTGAATGTGTTGACGAATTTTTAAATTTCAAGAACTAATGAGTTGCTAAAACGAACTGATCACTTTGGTGAGTGAGCAATCGCTATCTGATCCCTGAAATAAGCTATTTTGTCAATCTCTAATGTGAATACTCTGACTTCAAAGTAACAAATTCATAATAATAAAATAGTATCTATCTTGTAATATAGAAAAACAAATAAAAAAAAGGTAAAAAGATGTTTTATCATTTTAACGAATCTGAGTTTTGAAAATCTGCTGTCTTTCGGAAACATGTATTGGCCTGGAAAGAATTGAGGACCAAGAATAGAAAACGCTGAAAGTACAAAAAATCGAAATCTTTTTTTTTTTTTTTTTTTTTTTTTTTTTACGAAACAAATGTCTTAAATGCCGAGCTTAAGAAGCTCGAGAACGCTTGAAGTGCTAACCCTTGCAGTAATAGTTCAAACAAGTCAGAAATTGTACATCAAACGTCGCAAATGAGGTGCCTTCGCCTTCTGTTTTTCGCCCTCTTGAAAATTTTCCTATTTTGGACTTTCAGCGTTTTCTATTCTTAGTCCTCCATTTCTGCGCACATTGTTGTCTAACATTCACTTGAAAATGTGCATTATTCTAATAAAAATATTATTTCAATATTTTAAGTATTACTTGGATAATTTAATAAAGTATGATTACTTTACCTTAAATGTTTTTCTGTTACCTTTAGCTGGAAAATAATGCAACAGAACGCAACCAAGATCCTTATTCTGGGTATGTTGATCTGTCTTTTCTTGAAATAACAAAATGACTGTGTTGAATATTTTTATATTTTATAAAATCTGAAACAATACTTTAAATAATTAAAATTATGCCTTTGTAAACTACTTATGTATTTTCTGCACCCCCAAGCGCTCTTCCCATCTACACCCCCCCCCCCCTCGTCCCCTGATTTAAAAGAGGTGATTAATTTTAAAAGTCATTTATTGAAATGTATAAACTGAAATCTTAAAAAATACTTTTTTTAAGTATATCTTTAAAAGATTGCCATTCCATGCGTTTTCCAGCTTCATTGGGGCAGCAGCATCAGACCAAATAATAATAATAATAAATTGGTATACGATACTTTGTATGGAGAAGGAGATCATCAAACATGGTGTATACCTATTTTGATTAATTTAAAGTCTGTTGTAGAGGTTATACTCCTAATTCCTTTATGTCCTACATTGTGAATTCGTGAAAATTTTATCTTATAAAGCAGTTTTCTTGAATTTTTAAACTGCATTAGAAGATTTACTCAATTATTTAATAAATTTTAGAAAGTTTTTGCCTATTAAAATTAATTAAAATTGCATTTATAGGGATTTTGTGCAATATTTGTTACTTTACTCAAAAATTTTATTTAAAACCATTTTTTAGTATTTTATAGAATTAGGAAATGTACAAATGTAATGCTCTTACGATAGAAATATAGGAATAATTCGGAACTGAAACTTTTCACCCACAATCTTTCAATGTCAAAAAAGCTGAAGAGACGCAAATGAAAAATAAATCATCCTTTTAAAAATATATTTGTTTTGTTCAACCAATAATGCGTTCGGAATAAGATAAAGTAAAAAACCTATAACTCATTCTAAAATGTATTACCGTAATTTCCGGTGTATAACCCGCCGATCAAAAAATCATGTTTAGACCCAGAAATTTTTTAAAATGAAATGTAACTTTTTAGATCACGATAAATATTGGTCTTCAAATACTGAATAAAATTTCTGTGTCCAAACTGAATTGTTTGATCTGCGGGCTATACACCGGAAATTACGGTACTAATAATCTATGTATTAAATGAATTTTATAACAAGTTATTTTAATGGTACTTTAAAAATCATCGGGACATAAATGGTTAAGGGGGATTTGCCTGTAAGAAGGGTTATTTAGCATTTTTTTTTTCTGGGAAAGATTTTAGATCCGGGGTTTTTGTATGTTGTTTGTTATCATTTGGAGAACATTTCAAAAATTCTTTAGTAAAAAATTGAATATTCGGTTGGAGTTGCGTGGGTGGATGCCCTACCGTGTACGCCGTTACGTCCAAGCGGGCGGGGTCCGATAGATGGAAAGAGTCGTTTCAAATCAATTTCAGTTAAGGAATATGAAAGTAGCTAATAATTGTCTAGCCCCCTGACCGCCGAGCAAAAGGGTAAAATTGTAATGTTGTTTTCTGTTTAATATTTTTTAAATGGTAAAAAAAAAAAGATATTTTTCTAAAATGATATATTTTTTTTAACGTTTTCCAACAAAGTTGAAAAGTGTTCATGACTTCGGATTGTCTGTCCATATTTCCGCGCTCTAACTCTCGTAAATATACTCGGATTACCCTGAAACTTTTGGATGTGTTTGAAGTTTACCATAGCTCGATCCCTATTTCAAATGAAGTTTGTAGCATTTTTAGTTCATTTATAGGGACAGTCAAAAGTATTCCGTTACATTACGGCCAATGGGAAAAATCGTTTCAAAGGATTTTTAAGGATGTTACACGCATCCAAACATAAAAAAATTGATATGAATTTATGAACTGGACTAAAATATGCATTCTGTATAATGTGTGGTGCAAAGAATAGTTATTATTCATTTACAGGGCCACACAAAAGTATTCCGTTACATAATGATAAGGGGAGTGGGATTGTTTGCGACGTGTTTTAATTATGTTAAACTATTTCATATACAATGAAATCTATATACGTCGCTGAGGTTTACTATAAGTTATTTCATGTACAATACGAAGTGCATAGCATTTACAGGGACACACAAATGATTTCAGATACTATATTGTAGCAGAAGTACTGTACATTTGCGGTGATTGCTAGAAATGCATTTTTAAATATGATATGCGCGTTTATGTTTCATTATATTTATACATACTATATAGTGTGTATAAATGCTATAATTCATATACAGGCTGCACAAAAGGATTCGTAAGGGTTACTGGGTATGAGTGCTAATTGCTTAAAGGTGTTTTTTAAATGAGTTATGCATTTTTACGCTGAACTGCATTTAGTTTACTGAGAAATGATTGTAGAATATATATATATATATAAAGATATACAGGGTCACGCAAAGAATTGGATACATGCCATCTATGGATGATAGTTTCTGGAAATGTGCTCTCTTTAGTTTGAAGAGTGTTTTAGTTTGAATTTAATTTTAGCTAAATAGTGGCGTGTTATAAAGTTACTAAGTAAAGTGCAGGGCTTTACAAAAAGTATTCTAGCATGTTTCCATTTATTAGTATAAATTGCTGAGAGAGAAATTTGAAACTGTTATGCGTTTTCTGACTGTACTAAATTTCCCCATTATATAGTATATAGTATATCAACCTACAGATCAAATAAAGAGCTGTTCAAAAGAATTTGAATACGTATTTTGCTATGGACTGTAACATCTAAAATCAGTTTTTTAATATTTACTTAGCTATCTTATTTACCTTATTTCCCTAAGTAACGAAGTTTTGTTAAAGCATTCAAGGTAGTGTTGGAATGTGTTTCATAATCTATGCTTACCACATGATTTTTCATTCTTGTTTTTTTTTTTTTTTTTTTTTTTTTACGTATAGGCATATACTAAGAGTTGAAGTTGAGAGTATTAATCATAACTTAATTTCTTAAAACTTAATTATACCTGTAGAATTATATTAATTTAAATAATGTTTCTATTGCAGTGAAACCTGCAGCTTAGTGAACGGAAATATCAGTTCGCGGCAGTGAGAAGGCTAGAGATTCAAACACTTTGAGATCAAAATGGCTGGTTGGCTGTGTTTATGACGGCCAGTTATCAGCACGAGGGATATAGGCCCAAAGGGGGGGGGGTGCCCTAAGTGGGGGGGGGTCTTTCTAAGAGAACATAACCCGTATTTACGCTTGGAAAACCAAAGTTTGAAGAAAACCACGAAATGTCCGAACGATTAGGCCAACGCGCGCGATTGGGATCGAACTCAGCACCTCCCACCTACCAGCTTCGAGAGCAGACCTCCCGGCCACTGGTGGGGCGAGATAAAAATGGTGAAAATCAACAAAGTGGCAGCGATTTGAAAAAAAAAATGTTCTATTTCTGACACATTTTTTCGCATTTTGACGTGCTTCAAAAAATATTTATTTTTTTATAGAAATGGCTGAAAGTGGTTCAAGCTCCAATTAATTATATCAACTTTAGTTATAAAAAAAAAAAAAAAGCAAGATCGGTTTAATATTTGCGTTCTGATTCTGCCATATTATTTAAAAGTCTTTTTAAGTAAAATGCGTTAATATTGCTCCAAAACAGTGCAAGCCTTGGGGCACATTGCGCTTAAGCACTAAATAACTAAGAAAGGTGTGTTATTGGTGATATTTATGACGGCCAATTATCTACTCAAGGGATATGGGCGAGTGCCCTTCGTGGGGGTCTTTCCAAGGGAACCTAACCCGCATTCACTCAAGGAAATCCAAGGTCCGAAGAAAATCACGATTAATTCCGAACGATTATGCGGACGGGCGCGACGATTGGGTTCGAACCCAGCACCTCCCGTCTACCAGCATTGAGAGCAGAGCCTCTCGGCCACTGATGGATCAACTAAGAAAGGACTTTGAATTCAGTCAAATCCTTGCAAACGGATAATCTTACAGACTATAGGGAATATAAAAATATAAAAAAGGGAAAAATCGATTTTTTTAACTGAAAAAAAAAAAAACACGCCCCCTCCCCCTTAAATAAAACTGAACAAGGCAATACTCTTTGGTTTATAAATATATATTATATGATCATAATTACTTAGAGTTTTATAGAATTTACGATTTTTATATTTTTTAGTGTCCTGATAATTTTATACAGCGATTAAACTGCAAATATCTCTGCACAGTGTTACTTTTATTGCCGAAAATTAAATAAAGCAGCTATAAATAATTCTTTAAAAAATTGTGTTTGCAAATAAATTTTGAAAGTGGTATTATAAAAAATTAATTACGTGGTTATGCAGCCTAAAGGTAGATCCTTGATGTTTTCTTTTTAAAAATATATTAAAATAAATGATTTTTAAAATGTTAAATTATTTGTTGTAACCTTTGATTAATTTCATATGCTTTTTTTGTATTTAAATAGCGATGGTGTTGATGGTGAAGAAGAAGATGGTGAGGAAAGAAAGGCAAGTTTTATTTTAAATTAAAATTGCACCTCATTAATAAATTATATAATGAGTCGTGAAATGTAAAAATAAATTTAGATTATTATTGCAACTTACCCAAATAGAAAAAAATCGTAACACTATGTACTCATAGTTAAAATTTAAAATGTTGAAATGAAATCATTACCTGAAAATTATCTCTTTTTAAAATATGCATAGAGTAAAATATCAAAGAAAAATTCCCCTAAGGAAGATGTGCAGAGTGTCTAAATTAACTAAAAATTGAGAATTGTTTGAAAATCTAATACTTTATTATGTACACATAATTGATTATAAAAAATTTACTCTAGGTTGGATGCAACTCTAAACATATATTATACTATTTACTTTATCAGAACCATTATTTTTATTATTAATTTCCTATTGAATAAATAAAAAAAGAAATATTTACCAGCTGTTCTTTTTGTACAATGAAAGTTCCTTGCTCTAATGTATTTAAATTTTTTTATAACAAGGTAACTGTAATTGGAAATTAAGAATTATTCATGGAATGATGAATCGTGAATCGAAATATGAGTGTCCTTTAATGACATAATATTGCTGAATAATGCTTAGATGGGTTTTGTTTCACAAAATAATAATTTAGAATGATGAATGACGGAATTGTAATACATAAAAATAGCACATCAATCAGTTTTGACTGTATGAATCTTTGTAAAAGATGATAGACACTGTTGAAATACTCCAAAAGAACAATCTAAACATCTTAGGCGGTATGAATCGGATAGCCGGTGATTTCGCAGATATCTGCTAAAAAGGAGTTTTATTTCTTAACCCACAGGAGGAAGGGAACCGGTATATTATTCATAACAATTAATTTAAATGCCAAATGCCACATTGGCGGCAGAATTTAGGAATCAGATTTCGCTTTTTATAATGTACGAGACGAAATTTTTTTACTTAGAGGCAATTCCACAGAAAATCCTCATTTTTTTTTTTTTTTTTTTGGAGGGGGGCGAATCAAATTTATAATATGTTTAATTTAACGTTATGATTGGAAAACTTGATATTTTTATATTCTATAGAAAAATCCTAATATAAAGGCATTGTAAATTACTGTTTACAAACTAAGTTAAGTACCATTATTGTCTTTGTAAAGTCATAATGTTACGTCAGTTACACAATAAAAGTTACGTCAGTTACACGTGTAAAGGCCCTTTTTCTGTTTTTTATTATTCAGAAATTAATTAAACAAGTTACTGTTATAATTTGGTATTACTTAGTGTTGTTGAGAACATTAAATCACTTTTTTTAACTGGATAGTTTTGATAATTTTTACACTTCAATGAAGGCAGAAAAAATATTTGTATATTTTATGTTACGTCAGTTACAGAATTTTGAATTGAAATTTTTGGGACTCAAAGAAAGATTGAAATAATCTGTAGGTATTTGGATATTAAGACCTTAGTAAGAAATATTTTAAATTGTAAAAATTTGTTCTAGCTTTATTAGTAAATTTTCTACATAGATTTGAAAACAAAATTCGATGATAAAATGTTACGTCAGTTACGATGGAATTGCCCTTAGTTTCATGTAAATTTGCTCGTAAATATCGGTGTCAATCAATCATTTTAACGTTTTATCAACAGGAGTACTTTGCTCCTGAAAGGGTTAAGATGAGCACGTAAGTTAGTCTTGACTATATGAAACAGCCATTCGCTGATTGTGCAGCTATTGAATGGAAAAATTGTATCTAGGGTTGATCGACTATGGATGTCAACACACCACTGATTTCTGCAGTTTTTTGAAGATAATATTATTAATCACTCAGTATAATGGAAAGACCACGATGATTATTTTTGAAACTGCTATCTGGTGACAATTGGAAGATATTACTTATTGCGACGTTATGGACACTGAAACCATAAACAACAGTGCAAAAGTGAGGATAAAGAATGCAGAATAAAACGGAATATGGTGCCTGCCGATAAATACCACCTGGCATCCCAGCACCAGCACTGTACGACCTCACACAGCCACGCCAAAACTATAGACAGACATCTTTGAGATCGCCGTACCTAGGATATTTTATAATAGCTGTCTAACAGGTGCGTCGATCTATCCCTATATCAGGATCATGAGTCTAATGTCTAATAATTAACGGGCAGCATTTTCCGGTACGAATTGATTTTCCCAAACGGACAGGACTTTCCGAATGACCCAATATATCCATATAAACAATTGAACGGCTTCATCCGCCATCTTGTTTCAAAATGGGGCCCTGGAGAAACAGTAAAAAATTCCAAATTCAAAAGGATGTACAAAAGAAATAGAAATTATTTTTTCTTTTTATATATTCGTCCTTGATTCAGAAATTCTGAAACATTTTTCTTTCTACTCTTTGTTAAAAAATGGATGAGATATAGCATTTTGAAATTCTAGGGAGATAGAAATATTGAGACAGTCTGAGTTTTGTCATACTGTAATACGACTGAGCTTTGTGACTGAGTTTTGTAAGTGAGCATGTGTACAGAACATACCAAGGCCTCGACTTTATTCATTCTCCAGCTTAATCTACCCTCTTATTTCAAATCGACGGCGATTTGGACTCGATACACGGAATTCGGAGCATTTTTTTTGTTTTAATTCTATCTTGAACATTGCCTAAGATACAGCAATTCTAAATTGTAGGGTGGCTGAAATTTTTAAACAAGAAAACAGATAAAAAGTCCTTCCGGCTAGTGAGCTTCTCTATTCTTAGTTTTTAAGAACTCAGGTAATTTTATTTTAAAATACGAAAGCTAAACTGTGTGAAACTTGATACCTCATTTTCGTCAATATTGAACATGAATATATATTTTTAAAAAATTGTCAGTCGTGGCCTTGATTGCTTCATTTTAGGCGATCTATTTTTATCACCATATTATACATATATATATATATATTTCGCCAAGTATCGCCAAGCGTGGCAAAAATTTGATGCGGGCAAATATGATTATATAGTTTTAAGCATATGAGTATTATAACAATAGTTACAACAGTGAAAGAAGTTTTGCGAAAAACCGAGTTTAATATCACTCATAAATTAAACCCGTTTATGGAGGAATAATTAAATTTTAATATTTTTCAAAATGTTTGAATTTGAAACTATCTCAGCTATTTTTAAAGATACAAGCAAAATGAAAAATATTCTGGAATTGTATTTGTATCAAGTCTGAAAACAGGTAAAAGCTTTTTGGATTTTTAATTTTTTCTTATAGCTTGCTGTGTTTGAAATCTTTATGTGGCCATCATTTTGTAAAAAATTGGGGATGAGGCTGGCCAAAGAACTCGGTTAAGACCTTCGTAAGTGTTTGTAACACATTCTCAGTCGCATCGATATCGGTTGGTAAATGCGTATACCATTCCAAGAGAAATATCGTACATACGAATTCCATTTTTACAACTAAGCGAAAAAAATCCGCAAACCGGGACTAGATCCCAGAACCTTTCACTTAGATTGTCAATGCTCTACTGTTTGAGGTATATGGGCTGATAATCGCCGGACATATTTCCCTCAAATAACCTTATTGGTAATAATATGTGATCCGTCATGTAGACAATTAAACAGAATAAAACGCACGTAATGGAACTCCTTATCAGAACTCCAGAACTCTATTTGTTATTTATAATAAAGTTATATGATCAAAATTTTTCCGCCGTATGTCAGACCAGGTATCTCAAATGGTAGAGCATTAACAGTGTAAGTCAAAGGTTCTGAGTTCGAATCCCGGTTTGGCGATTTTTTTGCTCAGATGGAATAGTGAAATTCGTATGGTAACTTTACCAATCAGTACTATTGAGTTAAAAATAATAGTAAACATCATATATATATATGTGTCAACATTTGAATGGCGGGTGTTTGGTGGGTTATGATCTAAGAAAATATAACGAATTTTTTCGCAATTGTGAAATATCGCCAAATATGGCGACAAAAAATAACGCCGTAAATGAAGTCAACTTGGCAATACCTAAATATTCTTTTAACTCCTTAATTCTCGCTCCCGTGATATTCACGGACTGTGTCTTTTATTCAGATTTTTTCATTTCTACCAGTTTTATAAAATAGTGTAATTGGCTTTATTATAGTATCATTTTACCTGTTGTTAAATAAGATGAACATTTCTTTTTCAAAAAAGTGGTGCCCACAAGCAATTTAAATTTTTAAATCGTAATTTAATGCGATCGTTAAGGGGTTGAATGCCCATAGAACTTCATTATTTATGAAAATGCGATAATTTTATATTGTCGGGTTTCAATCATTTTAGCTTCGTGCGTTTCAGTAAAATTAATTTAATTCTTAAAAACAAGGAACTAAAAAGCTACCTTTTCCTTCCGGTATAGGACTTTTTGTAATGGAAACTACCTAATATAGGCTGCAACTTTGAATAAATAATTTATGATACAAAGAAGTATTTCTGAAGTGTTTGGATAAACACTCGTATTCAAAATTAAGGGAATTTTTAAATTTGGACGATTATCCCCTGAACTAGTGTTTGGATAAACATTCGTGTCCAAAATTAAGAGGTTTTTCAGATTTAGACGTTTATCCCCTGGACAGATTTTAATGAAATTAGGTATGTACATAGGTTGATATAATGCAAACAAAATAAACATTCAACGTTTCTAATACACACGCATTATCGTTCATAAGACTCATCAACGTCGGAATGTATACGACAGAGCTTACAATATTGAACAAAAAAATGGGTTAATACGGGGTATGATCCCTTTTTACATTTATACAGCTTTCACAATATGAATTCATACGGAAATCTGTTAGTTTATGAGTCCCTGTTGTAGTTAGTCCCACTCATCTAGCAGCACTGTTTTAAGGCCTTGGGTGGTTCTGAGAGGTGGAAAGCCGAATTGCAATTGTCCTCCCCAGAGCGTTCCAGACATGCTCTATAGGGTTTAGGTCTGGAGAGCTGGTTGGCTACACCATCAAGCGAATATCCTCACTTTCTAGAAATTCGTCGACCAGGTGAGCTCTATCTGGGAGCGCGTTGTATTTCATTAAAATGAAATCAGTGCCGACTGCATTCTGAAAAGACGAACACAGGGTGCCAAGATATCATCCCTACGCCCTACATCAGACATATAGTCTTTGCCAAACACATGGAGGGAGGGATGTGTTCCCATCCAACATGATGCCTGCCCAGACCATCAAAACTCTGCTGCCATTAGTGGTCCTTTTCTTGGACGTTGGATAGCAGGTATCAGATCTCTTGTTTTCCCCAGAGAAAAGTATGTCGCGAATTAGTGTTTAGGCTGAACCGAGACTCACAAGTGAATAGAACGGTCTCCCAATACCTCTAATCCAAAGTCGATGATCTCTGCACCAAGCTCAACGAGTTCTACTGTGTACAGTAGTGAGCCGGACGCAAGCAGCAGATCTTCTAGCAAACAGAGCTCTGTCTTGTAGCCGTCTGAAAACAGTAGACCTTGAAACTCGGCTTCTTGTGGCCGCATAAAGGTCACGAGAGAGATGAGAAGCTGTTGCACTCTAGTTATGCCTCGTTGTAATGGACAAATGTCAATCTTCATTGGCCGTCGTGGCTCTTGTACGATCTTTTCTAGGATTTCTATCCATAGATCCCCTATCCTTAAACTGTTTCCATAAATTGGACACGACGCTGGGCATTGCAGTGAAACCAAGATATTCGACGAGGTGTGCGAGCAAAAGAAACGCGAAAATTGTCGCGCTTGCTTATAAAATCTCTTACTCGCTCCACCCATACACACGC
This sequence comes from Maratus speciosus, assembly GCA_963932465.1. Taxonomy (NCBI): domain Eukaryota; kingdom Metazoa; phylum Arthropoda; class Arachnida; order Araneae; family Salticidae; genus Maratus; species Maratus speciosus. The sequence goes on along the minus strand of OZ010796.1, from coordinate 126,476,074 downwards.
GCAGTTATGTACGCTTATGTATTCAACACTAAAGATTTGCATCTTTGTTTCGAAGCATTAGTTTTACCTTTCGTTCCATACTTTTCATGAAATTCGACAAAATATGCAAATTCTCTTAATTTTGAACATGAATGTTTATCTAATCTCGTTATAATGCACTTTATTAACGTCTTCATAATGCCTCACTAGCTTATAGTCATATTAATAATATGAAAAACAATTATATTTGTTTAGTTGCGATAAATAGCATGTTCGCTAACATTCCCTAACACCTTTTTATTATTTGGATAGCTGTTATGAATTTTTTTAATCTTAAAAGTAGTTTTACCCCAAAATTGAAAAAAAAAAAAAGACGCAAGAGGGTTTTTTCGGGTTATAAAGGACATAATCTTCTGTTTAAATTTTACTTTCAATTGCAAAAATGCAGCATTTAAGTGTGTATTCCAATCCAAATTGCTTATTTTCTGATTAATTTTTAAATTCATTTTTACTCCCAAACGCATCAAACTGGGAAATTCTCTTATTTAGAAACTACATAATGTGCCGCGCTTCTCGATTTTTTGATAAATTCAGAAAATATTTAAAAAATGCTGTTATTTTGAACCGAATTTTCCGAAGCGGGAGATCTGGGAATAAAAAAAAATGGTCATACTGAGAAAATAATTGATTAAAAATCAAATTCTTATTAATTGAGCGAAAAATGAAATCACACGACCTCTTATACATCTCTTCAAAAATCACCTCAGCAAGTTTCATGTTTTTTGACTTTTAAAAATGAGTCTGAAAATGTTTCATAAAATTTTGAGCTGTTGAGGGTGGAAAAATATTTTTTCGAATATAACCTTAACGACATCTAATATAAAATTTAACGCCTTTTTTCCAAATGATTAACAATAGTAATCCCACCGCAAAAGAAATTGGAGATCTTCATTATAAATCTGCGGTTTTTAAAGTGTGATCCTGGCATCCTTGGGAAGACGCAAAGTTTTAAGATTACTTTGAACGTCGTTATCTTCGCAAAAAGCAGTGTTTGACCACACTGTTAAAAATTTTGCAGCATTCTGGCAGGTCATTCGACCATTTTTTGAAAAAACGGTTTCATAACCATAATTTAACTATATTCTGACCATAAAATGGCCAATAATATGGTCAGAATAGTGTTAAATTACGATTGTGTAATCGTTTTCGGAAAAAACGGCCAAATGACCTGCCAGAATGCTGCAAATTTTTAACAGTGCATGTTTCATTGTCAAAGAAACCATTTTACAAGATACGCTTCCAGCAATTCATCAGTAGCTCTAACCTTTTTCTTCAAAAGCCCTCTGTCCCACCTTCTCGTCTAGGGGTTAGAGAGTTGACTACTAGACAAAAGATACTGCTTTCAAATCTCAACTCAGGAATAGATATTTGTCGTGGGCCGGATTCCACTATAGAAAATAGAAATTCTGATCTGTTTATCCCTCGGGTATAAAAGATGACCACGATGCCAACAACCAAAATTCGTGTAACTGGTTTCATCTGGGATTATCTGAAGTTTTATCTTATGATATTTCAAGATATTGAAGCTCAATTGTTTTATAAAATATAATTAGTGGCGTTATATGTACCAACATGTTACCAGAAAATAAACACGTGAAACATACGTTAAGTTTCTCCATCACAGTGACATCTTAACTTAATTCCCTATCCACAGGGAGGGGAGGGGGGTTGCACCGGCATATTTTGGTAGCTCTGGAAATCCGTAATAACACAAAAATTTAAAATATCAGCGTTAAATAAACTGCGTTGTTGCAGCAACAAATAACCTTTCGTGTAAAGTGGCTAAAAATGTTTTGATTTCCTTTTCTTTTTATTTCAGTTGACCGAAAAAACTGATGATGATGTGATGTTTGAAGAAAACCTTATCGGCCCTTTCACAATGCCAGAGTCAGCCAGTATAATGTGGAGCAGTGTTGGGCACAATGTGATTGAAATTAAGAATGTGATAAAGTAATGAAATTACAGATTAAAATACATTATAATCTCCTCACAATGCAATTGATTAACATATAATGCATTACAAAGTAATTTCAATTACGCTTTTGAAATGTATAATCTGATTATCGTATAATGGATTACAAATAAATTCTCATTTTATCTTTAACAATTTACTTAAATTAATTTGTAATGGATTACAAGATAATTCCGATTACATTTTTAATTGTATAATTCAATTAATCTGTAATCGATTACAAGATGATTCCTATTATGTTTTTAATTATATAACCCAATTAACCTGTAATCAATTACAAGATGATTCTGATTACTTTTTCAATTATAGAATCTAGTTAACTTGCAATGGATTATATGTGAATTCTAATTACATCTTTAAAAATATAATTTTGTTTAAATTCTAATGTCTTACAAGTTAGTGTCAATTACGTTTGTTCAGAATACAATTTGATACACGTGTAATGTCATGCAACTAAATCTAAATTACATTCTATGAAATGTAATCCAATTAACCTGTAATCGATTACAAAATGATTCTGATTAGTTTTTTAACTATAGAATCTAGTTAACTTGTAATGGATTATAGGTCAATTCTAATTACATCTTTAAAAATATAATTTACATTAAATTTTAACATATTACAAGTTAGTGTCAGTTACGTTTGTTTGGAACACAATTTGGTTAACATGTAATGTAATACAACTAAATCTAAGTTACATTCTATGAAATGTATTTAAATTAATTCCAGTGAATTACGAGCTTATTCTAATTACATTTTTAAAATTTATATGACTTGTAATTCATTGCAAGTTAATTCCGGTATATAAGAATGTAACTAAATTTATAAGTCACTAGTTGTAAGTCAGTAAGATTAATTTATAATCTTATTAAAACATAATAGATTTTTTTAAAAATAGAATTGCATATTTACGAATTATCTATAGTTATTTTTACGTAATTACTTGTTTTTTATAAATGTATTTATTTTTTCAAACTTATTCAATTCATACTTAAAAAACGCGCTAAACAGAGTCTGATACACCGATTTTAACCTAATCTTTATTGTGCATTCACCATAATTTTACGAAACGATAAGTTTTTTAAATAAGTTTTATACCCAAAAAAAAGTAAATATATGAGGTTCAAAGTATTACAAAATGTGAAAATCTGTTTATTGTTCTCGAAAGGACAATTTCACGTTACTATAGATCAAAAATATCTCTGTGGTTTAAGTAATTATATGTGATGTATTTAAATTTTTATAGATAATCTGACGATTGAGAGTGCAATGTTCAAAAAATGAAGGAACTCAAATTTCACCATCCATGAGTACATTTGGGTTCTTCTAAATTGTAGACACAAGTTTCATATGATAAACATAACAGTTTTAAAGTTAGGGGAGGGGGGGGGAGGGTGAGACTCTATAGATTTTTTTTAAAAAAGACCTACCATATTTCAGTGTAGCAGAAATATAAGAGGTTGACAAATTAAAATAATTATAACTCAAGCAATTATCGTAGAACACTTATACTTTGTATGATAAACGTAGTCTTTATAATGGGGAGGGGAACATTGTAGGAGTTTTTAACAAAAGTCTCTAACTTTTACTATAGCACAAATGTAAGGGCCCGTTAAACATAAACCCTTATAACTCGGATCCAAATTGCCGGAGAACATACAAATTTCATATGATAAAAGGAATTATTTTAAAGGGAAGAGGAGACTTATTTTGGACCTGTTTTCAACTGAGAATCTTTTCTTGAAATTGATTCTGTGTTTATAGTTGTAAAAACAAAACAAAAAGTTCTATATTTAAAATCCAAATTTATCGAATTTCAGTTTACTTTTTATGCATTTGTTTCATGGAAAATTAATTTTTAACATGTTTGGGTAATATTGGAATGTATACTTTTTATTTCTAATTACTTTCTAATTAACAAAAATACTTTAAAGTAGAGTCATGCATTGGAGTGGGCATCAGATTTCGACGCTGTCCACGATGACTTATTTTTTGGCGCATTTTTTATTTTAAACTTTTTACATTTGACAATACATTCGTAAAATTGATTCAGTATTAATGATTGAAAAAATTAGTTTTATACTTAAAATCCAAAGTCATCGAATTTCTATTTGTATTTTTATGTATTCTTTTGATTAAAAAAAATAATTTTCATAAGCTTTGATAGGATTTGGATATTTCAGTTTTTAATTTATTATTATTTTGTAATTACTTAAAAATACTTTAGAATGTAGTTCTGCATTGTGTCGAGTGACCCGATTTCTACAGCGAAATGAAAGAGGCGTGGTGGAGGGGTATACATTCATAGGATCTTTTCCTCTAATCTGTAATTTTCCGCTTTTTTATCCTTTTCTGATCAATTAAAACTGGATACATTTTATTACTAATCCTATAAGCCAATGGTCACAAAATTTATGAATTTTAGTAATAGGTTGCTTCGAAGCTCGTGCATTTAATCCTTTTCTATCCACTATATTAATGCCAACAACTTTATTAAACAAATTTTATTATAATTTAAAACCTAAAAGAAAATAAAACTGCACCATATAATTCATACATCTTTATTTTATTTATTTTTAATTGTATTTCACATCATGGGAAATTATTAGTTAAGTTCATCTTTCACTTCATCGAATATGCTTCTGTTTTACCACAATGAGAAAGAGGGCTGAGGGAGATCACACCCTCCCCCCCCCCCCCCCCTAAGGAAACAATGTTGTAACAGCCTTCAGAAATATCAGACAACATAAAATATTTTTTCATTTATATCATTTCTTAGAGGACCTTCTACATTAGGGTTTTTTCGTGATTTTTTTTGTAAGAAAACTGCATGATGGATCTTTTTGAAATTTTAACAGTTTATTGTACATATCTTAAAGTATACACAAGAATTTTTTTATTAGATTTTGTTGCTTCTACTCTAAGTTATAAACAAATATGTTCAACCACATTTTTTGACACGGTGGGCAAGATTTAAAAAAAAACTACTCAATGGATCATCTTGATTTTTTTTAAATTAAAACTTATTAAATTGCCTTCGATATGAATTAAAGATTTTACTAAAATTATTAAATAAAAAAAAGTTATTAACAAATAAGAACGAATTTTTTTAACAATTTTTTTTTTTTTAATCAGCCATTACATAACTTTTTTAAATAAATTTATAGGTTCCTTTAATTTAACTAGAAGCTATACTCGCTGAAGTTTACGAAAAAAAAATATTTTTGCGTTTCAGATAATTCTACAAGGCGCTATCATGCCCACCGTCCAGGCGAAATTTTCCAAAGCAGTTGAACATATTTGTTTATACCTTAGAGTAGAAGCACGAAAATCTGATAAAAAAAATTCTTGTGTATACCTTAAGATATGTACAATAAACTGTTAAAATTTCAAAAAGGTCCATCATGCAGTTTTCTTACAAAAATATTATAAAAAAGTGCTTTTTTTTTTTTTGGTCTCCTAATGTAGAAGGTCCCTTTAATGGATGAATTTATTAAATTTGTTCATTAATTTTTAAAATGCAAAAACCGGAGGGCGTTTGGTCTTTCCAATTTTTGTATGTGTAAAATATATATATTTTCAAATTACTGGGAAAATTAAAAAAAAAAAAATAGTAAACTATATAAAGCAGAGTGGAGGGGTGATTTAAGACCTTATCTCATCACTATAAATTAAAAAAATCCCTGCCGGCCCGGCCTACAGGCAGAGGTAGATTTCGAAGTCAAATATACTAATTTCACAAACAAAAACTAAATCATGATTATAGATAAATCCACTTTAACAATTTTATCTGGCCGCTCTTGACGAGTTTTTATTTCATTTTCATATAATAGCTGGTTTTATCAGAATCATGTTAAGGCGGTATTCAAAAAAATACTTTTCCATGCTCAACAACTCGAAATTTTCTGGAATAATTCCAGATTCATTTTTAATAAAAAAAAAAAAAAAAAAAATATATGAAACTTGCTGACGTGATTTTTGAAGAGATTTATAAGCGACCTGTGTTTTTATTTTTTGTTCAATTAATTAAAACTTGATATATAAACAATTATTTTCTCAGAAGGACAATATTTTTCGTTTCTAACACAATCGCTTCGGGAAATTCCGTTCAAAATGCCCACTTTGACATCATTTTTTGAAATATATTCTACCTCTATCTAAAAATCGATTATTACGGTACATTATATAGTTTCTGAATAAGCGAATCTACCAATTAAATGCGTTTGAGAGCAAAAATGAATTTAAAAACCAGTCAGAAAATAAGCAGTTTGGATTTAAGCGCATCCTTAATACAATGATTTTTCCAACACAATCCGCTTCGGTAAATTCGGTTCAAAATGCACTTTTTAACAGCATTTAAAAAAATATATTCTGCCCCTATCAGAAAATCGACCATTACGGTACATTATATAGTTTCTGAGTAAGAAAACGTACCAATTGGAAGCCTTTGAGAGCAAAAATGAATTGTAAAATGAGTCAGAAAATAAGCAGTTTGGATTTGAATACACCCTTACTAAGATCATTTTACTTCAACCGGTATGTATTTTTAATTTGTTTTTGCTCTAAGAATTGGTCCTATCCAAAACTTGTCTATATAGATGTTGTAGACAATATTAAGAAAATATATGATAAATTCATGGGGATTTTATATCTTTTGAATTGACGGAGTTATGGATTTTTTTCTTCTTCAAACCCCCTTTTTGTTTTCGTTTTTAATTTTTTTTGCGGTACGAATTGGTCCTATCAAAAACTTGTGAATATAAAAGTTGTAGATAATGTTAAGGAGATTCATGATAAAATTAATTGGATTTGATATCTTGAGAATTGACGAAGTTATGGATTTTTTTCTTCTTCAAACGCCGTTTTTGTTTTCGTTTTTAATTTTTTTTTTTTTTTGCGGTACGAATTGCTCCTATCAAAAACTTGTGAATATAAAAGTTTTAGATAATGTTAAGGAGATTTATAATAAAATTAATTGAATTTGATATCTTGAGAATTGACGAAGTTATGAATTTTTTTCTCCCAAAAACCCTATTTTTGCGCCCTTTGAGCCCATTTTTAACTTTATCAAAAATCTGTGATACATAAATTTTTGGCCCTATTTTTAGAAGTAATAAAAACTTTAAACTGATTTGATATGTACAAAAATTAAGAAGTTATGGGGGGTTTTCTGTTTTCACAAAACCCCTCCCTATTTCCATCCCCTTGGTCCGATTTTGCCCATTAACGAACTTGACCGAGATTTTATGCCCATTGATTTTATGTATCAGTTTGGAAGAGATTGGTGCAGAATTACGAAAGTTGTCGTGTCCAGAAGAAAGTGATATATATATATATATAGATAGATAGATAGATAGATAGATAGATAAAGCTTTTTACTAAGGGTGGTTTTGGGTTCTAGGGGTCATGATCGGTGTAGATCTGCAAAAATTTTTCAGAAATTCCAACATAGGAACGATCCCAATAGGTAGTATTTCATACGAAATCTACCTAAAAGTGAGTTCCATATTATAAATGTAACGTCTGTGTTGAATCGATCCATCACTAAATCGCGATATTAGCTTAATGATATATCTCGATTTCAGAAATTTCGACATCGTCTAGCACTTATCATAAATATAGGACGCTGACAACTGAAACCACTTATAACACGGTCTTAATTATCGTAGAACTCTCAAACATTGTGTGGTAAAGGTAAACTTTATAAAAGGGGGAAGCATTGTCGGCGTTTTTCACAGAAGCCTCCAAATTTTAGTATAGAGCAAGTATAAAGGCCCGATAACCACAAATACTTAAAACTCGGATCCAACATGTTACAGACCACACAAATTTTATATGGCAAATGCAATCGTTTTAAAGGGAAAAAATTCTTGTGTACACCTTAAGATATGTACAATAGTTTTTTCTTTTTTTTTTTTTTATAAACGCCCTTGTAATTTAGTGTATCATAAATATAAGGTGCTGATAAATTAAAATAGTTATATAACTCGAGCAGTAATTATAGTAGAACACAAATATTTTCCATAGTAATCGTAATATTTATAAAGGAGAACATTGTTGATTCTTTTAACTGAAATCAACTAAAAAATAGTATAGCGCAATTAAAAGGTCTGTACAACCTCAAACATGGATAATTCGGATCCAAATTGCAGCAGACAATGCAAATTTCGTATGGTAATCATATTCGTTTTAAAGGATGACGGAGGGTTCGGTCTGCATGATTTGCCCTTTTTGCAATTAAGAATGTTTTCTTGAAAATTAATCTGTGTTTATGATTGAAAAAAAAGTAAATTTTATATTTAAATGCCAAATTCATCGAATTTCGGTTTGCATTTGTAGGCATAGTTTTGAGGGAAAAAATATTTTTTCACATATTTTGATAATATTTGAATATATATGTTTTATTTTTATTATTCTCTAAATAATTAAAACACCTTAAATTAGAATCATGTATCGAGTTATGCATTTGATTTTGGCACTGTCCATAATATTTTTTGTAACGCATTGTTGATTTTAAACTTTTTGCAATTACGAATACATGCTTAAAATTTATTCAGTATTTATGATTGAAAAAAATTAGGATTTTATATTTAAGCAGACCTGCCAACTGCTACGAAAAAATCGTAGTTGCTACGATTTGGACCTATAAACTACGATGCTACTAAAATCGGTCTTAAACTACGATTTTTTGCAAAAAACACAAATACATTTTTTTGTTTCTAGTTGCGATTTTTATCCCACGCAGCATATTTTTCAGGAGTGATTCTATTCCAAAATTTCAAAGTATTCATTTCCGAAAGTTAAAAAAAATTGGCCATTAGCCCGAAAATTCGGACATTAAAAAACGCTCATGGGAAAAAAAATCTGGGCTACAAAACAAACTTTTTAACATAATAAAACTCTCTTTATGTGTATTAACCACGAGTTTATCGTGTTTCTGTAAATATGTATAGTACAGGAATTCCCTTCCTTACAAACAGGGGTGCCATTTTAAGAATCTCTGCTGGGGGGGGGGGGGAGTGTTCTTTGAGGGGCAAGGTTTGAAATAGTGTGCAAAATCAAATGATTTCCGCATGGAAAAGGAAAGTCCTGCATAATGAAAAATGTTGTACAGTATTTCCCCCTGTAAATTCTTCCACAGACCTATGATTCTTCTGCAAATATATTTTGAAATTTCTTGGAAGTTTTTTTTTTCCTTGCAGAATAAAGGAATTTCCCCAATTGGGAAAAAATTGTGAATATCCTAAAACGATCGCGGGAAAAAAAATCGCGAATTTCATCAAAATTTACTGCACTGGGATAAGAAGTTGGAACCAGGCTCCTTTTACAAATGTCAAAAAGCACTGTGAAACTGGAAGAAATTCTAAAAATCGCATAAAAATTTTCTGAGGAAAAAAATTACTATATTGAGTTGAAAGACTGAAACCTTATTCCTTTGACGAATATCAAAAGGTGGCTGCGAAACACAAAAAACCAACCAACCAACCAACCTCCAGATTAATTTTAATTTTGTGTGCTACGATTTCTCATTTTCAAAGGTTGGCAGGTCTGATTTAAGATACAAATTCATCGAATTTCTGTTTGTATTTTTATGCATTCTTTTTATGAAATTGTAATTTTCTGATTATTGGAAATTGGATGTATTTTATTTCGAATCCTACGGATGCAAACGGTCACAAAATCTTCATGAATTTCAGCTTCGGTTGCTCCGTGGTTCCTACTTTCAATCCTTCTCTATCCAGTACATGAATGTCACCATTTTATTATAATCTAAAACCTAAAAGGAAATAAAACTGCGGCATATGCTTTACACATCTTTATTTATTTATTTTTAAATTTTATTTCTCATCACGGAAAATTATTGATTAAATTCAGCATCAAATTCATTGAATATGCTTCTGTTCTTCCTCGATAATTTTTTAATGATTTTTCAGTAAAAAAAAGTTTTTCTGTTTTTAGCACTGGGGTGCAAGTTACGAAGACTATGAGTACCCCTCTCCACACACACACACTATTGAATTTAGATTACAGCAGCCATCGAAAGACAGACAAAATACAAACTTTTTCTTTTATATGAGTCATTCTCCGTAAAGAGGCAAATTTGAGAAGCACTGAAGTGAAAATATGAACTACTTACTCTTTTGAAAATTGTTACATAAATGTTTGTTCTAATGTTAAATGAACATAGAAAATGCAACAGAAGCGAATGTTTTCAAAATATTACAAAGTTATGGGTTTTTTAAATTTTTATAAAAGTGAGGGAATGATACTTTGCATATCAGGAAATTCTTTTAAAAATACATATATGTGGCAATAAGCTTCTTTTAATATAATTTCTAGTTCATACACACAAATCTAATATTTTAAATTTCTAGGTTAATGCAATGTCACGAAATAATTGTAACATTAACATTACACATAAATTAATCATAAAAGTAGAATAAATCCATTTAGTTACTGTAACCATGGAAATGTAAATAAGGTAGCCCTTCTACCATAGGGGATTGGTAATACAATATTTTTTATAATAACAGAAAGATGATAAATATGAATGTCTGGTTTTGGTGCTGGCCATTTATATGTCCCTGGGGTTTTGCTGAGATGCATTGCACTGATTTGAATTGTGTCATTTATCTGTGCTATAATTTCTCCAGGATATTCTTCATCTTCATACAGCAGTAGCACCCAATCTCCTACAGATAATTAAAAACATATACTAACATATTATGTGTAATAAAATTTACATATTCTTATTGTTACGTAAATACCTTTTTGAATCTTACCTTTTTTATTTTGTTTTGTAGATGAGAAGTTTGGGCATCTAATTTCAAATCATAAACTGCCATCATACTAACCTTTCACCAAGATTTAGGAAATATTGGTTTGTTATCAAGACAAGTGTTCCTCTATTTATTGTTTTATTTTATTTTCTAACAACTTTATAAGTATTTTTTATAATGCAAAAATATATTTTATTGAAACAATATGTAATATTTTTGTCATTTCATTTTCACACCAAGAAATGCCTTAAAATGTTTTAATTGTTTAATGATATTTTAAAACTATTTTACAGCAAGACTTATATAAAATTTAATTACTGGAAAAAGAGCGTTAAAACACTACACGGAATATTAACAATTTCTGTTCACTGAAAAAATGGAATATTCCAAAAAATATTTTTTGCTAGCAAGATAATTGTTTTTCTATTAATTGTTCTATCTATTTTCTTCCAAATTTATAACTTTTTTTTAAATGCAGAACTACATTTTAACAACACAATCTTTAATACTTTTGTATTTAATTTTCACATCAAGAAATGTCATAAAATAATTTAAGAGTTTATTTATATTTAAAACCATTTTATACACTGTAAAACCTTTATATTACGTTACTCCATAAAATTTGTGGCAACCATGCTGCCTCCATTTTATTGATTAACACTAGAACGCCCGGAAATTTTACTCAAATTTCATAAAAATATTTCACACCAGAATTTTTATTTCAAATTATTTGACTGATTTATTTAACTTAAATACTTAAATCGTTTTTTTTTTTTTAATTTAACTTATTTAGTGAAAGAATTTCTGGTTTCAGTTGACATTTAATCATATGGTCGGAGTTGAATTGACTCCTTACGGCGTTCTAGTGTTAACCCTCTCTCTGCGTAATCGTTTTACTTAAATAACTTCAAAAATTTCTTACTTAAACCATGGAACTAATAATAGAAAGGAACTGACATATCCTTAAAAGAGTGAAGCTTCAACTGTAACCGTTTTCACTGGGGTTGATTACCTCCTGGGCAAACTTCCACCAGTAAATTTAAATGGAAACTTTTCCCTTATTTAAACGCCATATTAATGCAGTATTTAAGTCATAAATAATTGCAAAAACAGATATTCATTTTTCCTAGTACCAGTTTACTTCAGCGGTTGTCAAGCTATGGGTTTCCGCCATATTGCGACAACCTAGACAACTAGCTCTCAGTGGCTGTGGAAAAGATTATAATACCTGGGCAAACTGAAACCAATAAAAACAAATAGAAACTTAACCATATTTATGAGAAAATGTTTCATGAAAGAGCTGCTAAAATAAAGCAACATTTTTATTCAAAATTTACTGGTGGAAGTTCGCTCCAGAGATAATGAGAGACTGTTGATACGGTGTAAAAAATCAGCCGCCATCTTGTGACAACCTCCTCAGTTACTGCACTGGTAACTCGTAGACAATACACTATATGTCTCCTCCTCTTTATTCATAACTCCATTATTTAACCCCTTCGCGACGAGCGCCTTTTAAGAATTTTTTTCTTTTGTCAACGGTTTTTCAAAACAAAAATTTTTGTCTAATTTAATCGGAAAAATGCTCCGATTAAATAAGGAAAAATTTACAATAAAAAAAATAACTGGTGGGAATAATAAAGGAGGGTTATTTAGACGGAAAATGCATCCCCGAGGAAATCTCCAGTTGCGCAAATTTTGCTACTTTTACGTTGCCCGAGGAAATCACGGGTTGCGCAGCGAGAGGGTTAATTTAACCGATATAACTGGTGTTACGCTACACTAATGTGTAATATTCCACCAGTTATATCAGTTTAAATTACACCATTATATAAGTTAAATTACTCCATAAAATTGAAGGCAGCATGTTGCCCCCAATTTTATGGAGTAACGTTACATAATTTTTTACAGTGTAGCAAAATTTCTTGAAAAACTTTGTTAAAACACTACACGGGATTTTACCAATTTTTTTTTTCGTTCGAAGAAATATGCGAACAGTCAATTTAAGGGGCATTAAACTTTAAAAATCACGAAATTTGACTAAAAAACTCTTTTTTCTTTATTTGGCGAATTACGAAACTAAATGCTCAAATTTATCTTTTAAAAAAAGAATATATATATATATATATAGGTAAATAAAAATAAATATATGAATAAAAATAATAGAATAAATAGAATATAAAAAAAGAATTTTCAATTCTGATTTTTCTTTGCACAGAAATAAGCTTTATATTCCAAAACAAACTGTATATTTAAACAGTTATTTCCCACAAAATTGAAAACTTAGCACAAATTTCAGCTCATTTTGAAATATTCCATGCGCATTCCTATAAACCCTTTATGCCTCGGCGGTACTTTAAAGTAGCATTAAAGTAACTTGTTATAAAATCCATTTACTACATCGATTAGTAGGAATACAGTTTAGAATGTGTTATAGATACTTTGCTTTATCTTATTCCAAAAGCATTATTGATTGCACTAAACATAAATATTTTTAAAAGGATGATTTATTTTTCATTTGCACCTCTTCAGCTTTCTTGACGTTGAAAGATTGTGGGTGAAAAGTTTCCGTTCGGAAAGATTTCTATATTTCTATTGTAAAAGCATTACATTTGTGCATTTTCTAATTCTATACAATACTTAAAAAAGATTTTAAATAAAAGATTTGAGTGGAGTTATAAATATTGCAGAGATCTATAAATACAAATTTAATTAATTATTTTTATTTGGCAAAATCCTTCTAAAATTCATTAAATGATTGTGTAAATCTTCTAATGTAGTTTCAAAAAGTCACGAAAAATGCTTTAGAAGATGAAATTTTCATGAATTCATAATTTGATGCATAAAGGGTTAATCAGATTCTTTTGAAAATTATACAATATATTCTCTATACATAATACTATAAATTAATGTTAGATAAAAGTTACAATTAAAAGATATTTTTGTGTTGAAATTTATATGCAAATCGAAATAGCAACTTTTTTAGAAAAAAACAATACATATTTATATAAAAAAAAATTCCTTATACATTCAGTGAACATGAATACAGTATATGCCAACTTCTATTGTAATATATGAAAAGTATATCATAGATAGATATTGTCATGTTTTATGCAATAGAAATGCGCATGGAATGTTTTGAATAATATCAATTTTTTGTTGCATTAAAATATCTCAAATGCATTACAAAAACAATACTAATGGTATTACAATACTACTAGTACTAAAAATATTTTAAAAAATTGAATTTAAAATTTTGTTCGTAAGCCTTTTAGCCTGTTCTTAACAACTGTACTAAATTGGAAGTGAATTTATTAAAATTTTTAAAATATAGTTTCAAATTCCATTGTCACCTTAAGAATTTGTTTTAGTATTCTTTTATCCTGAGGGTTGTGTATATTTAAATTTGTTAACGATTATATATATATAATATACACTAGTGTGCAAAAATTAAGGACGAGATGGTTTTTCGAAAGTAACGTTAAGAGATATTTTTGTGTTGAAATTTATATGCAAATCGAAATAGCAACTTTTTTAGAAAAAAATAATACATATTTATAAAAAAAAAAAAAATTCCTTATACATTCAGTGACATTTACAGTATATGCCAACTTCTATTGTAATATATGAAAAGTATATCATAGATAGATATTGTCATGTTTTATGCAATAGAAATGCGCATGGAATGTTTTGAATAATATCAATTTTTTGTTGCATTAAAATATCTCAAATGCATTACAAAAACAATACTAATGGTATTGCAATACTACTAATACTAAAAATATTTTAAAAAATTGAATTTAAAATTTTGTTCGTAAGTCTTTTAGCCTGTTCTTAAGAACTGTACTAAATTGGAAGTGAATTTATTTAAATTTTAAAATATAGTTTCAAATTCCATTGTCACCTTAAGAATTTGTTTTATGTTATAAAGTTTTTGAATTTGTTTTAGAATTCTTTTATCCTGAGGGTTGTGTATATTTAAATTTGTTAACGATTATATATAATATAAACTGGTGCGCAAAAATTAAGGACGAGATGGTTTTTCGAAAGTAACGTTGTATGGAAGTTTTCAACATCGACCTAAATCAAGATGTGAAAATATGGGACTATTTATCAAACCATCTAAACAAGGAATCAAAAGGACACAAAAATACTTTATAGAAAAGTTAACATGGAGCACAACTGCAGAGAAGACAAACGTCCATCTGACAGGTACCTGGCAGGAACAATTCAGTCTTTAACAGGGGATATGGTCTATGCAGGATTTACAGCGTCTGTTCATGCTGAGGACAAGTTTGTCAAGGATCTGTTGAGGCATCGAGACCCGTTCCTCTTGTAGCGCCAATTGCAGCTGCTGAATCGTTGCTGGAGGTTGGTCACGTGCTGCCAAGCATCTCCAGAAAAAGTCCCACACGAATTCTATGGTATTTATTTCCAAGGAACTTGCAGGCCAATACATTATTGAATATCTGCAATCTCCAAGAACTCCGCAACATCCACTGTACGATGAGGCAAAGCGTTGTTTCCATGCAGGGGAAGTTCGAACCCACAGAAAGTCTCAACGGAGGTAAAACGTGATATCCGACGTACAGTGGTTTGTTCCATGTGCCTTGCTATTTCTTCAGCTGCCTGTCGCCTGTTTCTTTCCGCCTGTAGGAAAATATAGCGGTCTTCCGCCGTTATTGTTGCTCGCGGATGACCACTGATGAACACGCGGAAAGCTGTTCCTATCATTTGAAATGCTCTCCAGGTTCATTAAACGACGCTGTAATCGATCCCAAAATCTTCTGCTACACTTGTCACATTTCGACCTTCTTCCAACCTCCCAATGATGCGACCTCTGCTAAAGTCATCCAGATGACATCCCCTGGATTGTCTATTGACACATCACACAGTAGTAGCATCAAATCGACATTGAAATCACTGTACATCAGCAATAGATTTCACCGAATTGCTAAGCATCCACCGTCTCTGTGCTTTATATGCTTCTGACCTGCTCCTGTTATGTTATATGCTATATATGCGCACTCCCTACTGTGTAGGTCCCAGGACTATCTTCTGATTGGTCTTCAAGTCCGTTCTCTTGCCTTGTTCGGCTTTTATGCTAATTTATCTGCTTCGCCCTTAATTTTTGCACACCAGTGTATGTATATATATCTATGTAGATAGATATATGTATAGCATTATTACAAATTTTTGTACACCAGTGTATATATATATATATGTAGATAGATATATGTATAGCATTATTTCAATTTTCTATATATTATTTGAAAAGGTTTAAGTATTTATGTTTTACAGTTGTTTTTTCGTGAGATTTGTTTGTTTTAATTTTTGGAAGAAGATTCTTTAAATAATCTTCTGAAGCATTATAATAATTTTCCTGTTTTTGCACGTGTTATCTGTATCAGTATTACAGAATAAATTTTTTATATTGTATTTTTATGTGTCCCATTATTAGTATTACAGAATAAATTTTTTATATTGTATCTTTGTGTGTCCCATTATTTTGAGAAATAATGTAACGAATTTTTAAAAACATATGAGCAATTCTTGATATCGCTTACCCGCAAGAAAAGTGACACATCTCGACAAAAGTAAATGTCACAGGAGGGGCAAAAGAAAATTTGCTGAATTTTACTATAAGATGAAATTGCAGCACTTAGCTCTGCATGCAAGAATAAAAACGTGCATAAAAGCATAAGTCCCTTAAGAATGAAGATGTAAAATGTATTGCAGTTAGGAGGATTGAGTAGTTTTACCTGCGCATACAATCCACCCCTCTCCTGCGGTCACAAATGGACATATAGCGTAATAAAGGAATTTTCCGTATAACTACACTTATGAAACTGTTTGTGTAACAAGTTACATCTATGACAAACCTATTAGTGGAATAAAACGCAAAATGAATTTTTGTGAGATGTGTCACTTTTCTTGCGGGTGAGCGATATTTTGGTAGTCTTCTGCACTAAACCGCGTTTTTTCTATTTTCAAAGTCGGAACATTCCGAAAATTTAAGGTATCATAATTCTGAGAGTTTTGGTCTAAGAAGAATGGAATTTACACTGTGTTAATTGCGCGGAAACTTTTTTTCTAAATATAACTTGCTGAAAGCAGTCACCAGATAAATATTTAAAATATGTAACTTTCTGAAAAGTAATTCAGGTCTATTTCATCAACATAATCTTAAATTCTACACATAATTTTGAATCCTTCTGCAATTTGAGTTGTCTGCGTATCTCAAATAGTTTAAAAAGCGCATTTCCATTTTTTAGGGAAACCAGTTTATATGTATATATACGTAGGTATTTTTTAAAGTGTATATTACTAGCTGATAGTGAAAATAGATAGCGAAAATTGTTTGACGCATGTTCGATCCAGAATGTGGTGTCGAACAGTTTGCGCCAATACGGCCAATCGACTAACTAATTTCATGTACATTTTCTCCATTCACAGCGATTAATTTTCAATTAAACAAAACTCATAGAGTTTTAAATCTACAGATATGACCAATTTTGTTTGTGGGGGTCATATAAATATTTAAAAAGTTACTTTTTTCAAAATTAATGGCATGAATTATTGTACTAATATTTCTTATATGCAAACTTATTTTGAAGACTTTTGCAATTTACACTTATCTGAAACATGTTAAAAAATAAAGCCAGTGTCAGTCTTTTGGGGCACACAATAATACTTTGAAATGTAGATGAAAGACTGACATGACAGACACTTTTTTTTCCACCAATATTTTCAAACAATAATTTTGAATTTAGATTACATTTGCAAATGTTGCAGAAAGCCACATCGTGTTAATTTTCCCCAGCAAATGTCATCCAAATTTCTTACGAAAATTATTGTTTGGAAGTAGTGGTGGCCAAAATATGAAATTGCCCCAAGGCCCGGTAAATTCAGGTATAAAGTCACTTTGTGTTGTGTATGTAATTAACTCGAACTTTTTTTAATCTAAAAGTACTTTGGGACAATAAACTTTGAAAAACATGATAATAGGAAATGGGTAATAAGAATTTCACATCAGAAATTCCATAATCAATTCAGTGGATAAAACCAAGTAGCTAATGATGTATATAAAATTGCTTATTAACCCTCGCAGTACTAAGATGGGGTCAATTTTATCCGTACTGGACATTTTGCAATTTTTTTTTTTTCATTTAGAATATGTATGATAAAATTATTTTCCTGGAATTATCCTATAAAGGTCTTTTTCATGATTTTATCTATTTAGTAAGTTTCGCAGATTTAAATTTATTTGTTTATTTATAGAAATTGCGAATGGGATCACATGGAACCCCATCTTAGGCAGTCCGGGATCAAATGATAGCTTTCTATCATTAATCACGTTTCAAGATAAATAAAGATAATTTTCGACATCCTGCCAAGTGTAGTTCGCTGTGGGTACAGCATTACCATACAAGCGAGTGTAGGCCCTTACCTCATTTCGTTATTTCTTTGTTCTTGTGTTCAGTTGTGCGTCAATTTCGCTATTCATTGAAATGTATCATCGCATGGTATGAACATTATAATTACTTTGGTGGGGGGGGGGGGGCTAAATTTCCTATAGGACGGCCCTTTTTAAGTCTTAGGCATTTAAGCAATTGTATCGAAAGTCAATCATGTGTAATTTATTTATTTCACATATTTCACTATTTTTAACCAACTTTAACGAAGGAGGTTAAAAATTTCGTCTAAATAGCTTATTTTCTTACATATTTCCATTCCTAACTCTTAAACCTCTAAATCCTGTCGCATTTGCCACATTCGAGGTTAATCAATTATAATTATTTTTCTCCTTATATACGTACTTCAATATTTATTATGTTCCCAACTTCTTTTATTTATGCTTAAAAGAATTATTATTTTGCGTCAAAATTTATTATTTATTATAAAGTTATCGTTATGTTTTCATTAAAATTGAGAGAGAAAAGCAATAACTCAGTTTTTGAAAATTAAATTATCTGAAATTTGAAAAATTGTAATTTTAATGAAGCTATTACTTTTCTATCTCAAATTTCATGACATAAGAAAAGACACATGAGTAATAAAAATTGATAGTACATCACCATCACTGGTTACTATTTGACTTCCACTATTTCTAAACAATAATCTTCATTGTAGATTTCTACATTTGTAATAAAAATATACCATGAAGACTGCTGATTGTTAAAGTGGCATTCAGAAAAGTGGCCGTTTTAAACATCTATATATTTAAAATACTAAGCGTTTTCTTTCAACAGTCCGTTAGAAGAAACTACTGCATCAAATTACACCAATCTTTTTTTAAATGAAAGATATTTGGCACAGATTTGTTATCGTACATTCGTTTGTTGAAATATTTTATTAATTAGCCTTAATTTTAAATTTTACAGTTGCGCATGCGTACAAGTCAGCCTTCGGAGTGACGCGCTGCACATGCGCAAAGATGCTCACTCAGTTGAACTATCACATCACAGGTAGAAATTGTTTTAAGTTCGTCTGCTATTCGATCTTACTGTAAACTAGTATTTCTTTCTTTCACAAAGTTAATATTATTTGGCTCTTTCAGCATTATTAATAATTCAAAAATTTACTGTGTCGATATTAAGAGTTAGATACGGTTTATTTCGGGAGTGCCATATTGTTTTGGTCATATTACATACAGAAGATAAACACAATGATTTGAGGCTAAAAGTTATATCCGTCTTATGAATTGCCAATAGTTACACACGAAGATCGGGAAACTGCTTCTTTGAAAAAGTAAGGTATTAAATATTAAAGCGTAAAACTATTTCTGTAAGATAAAGTCTCAAATTCGAGAAAATCGCATATGCGTCAACTGTTTGAGGAACCTCTTCAATTTAGAAGGAATGACAACGCGTTCCCGCTAGCGTAGTGGGTTAATGCGACAGTCTAAATCTCACAGTTTTTGTGGCGGGTGCAAGCTCGAACCCAAGCCTGGCAAAATGCAATATTTTTTTTTTTTTTTTTTTTTTTGTAATGACATATTTTATTAGGAAAAGAAGTTTTAGAATTTTAATTTTATTAATATTATTTGAGTGCTTTATAGTTAAATAAAATTTAACACTCAATAATATTTTGAAAAAAATAATGATTTTATATTTAAAATATTTAAGCTAAAATATTTTGCATGTAATTATCAATTAAATAAATTGAGCTGATCTTCAATTTTTGTTATATTTTCTGACCATTATCAAGAATATATATGTGTGTGTGTCAAAAGAAGAAAAGTTTGTCATTCTTTTCCGTAAAAAATAAAACGGAAAGAAAGAAAAATATTCGTATAAGAGCTATAAAAGAAATTACCTTGATATCCAGGTTTAATATTTATAAAAAATGTATAAAAATGTAAAATAAAATTCAAGTAATAAAACATATATAGCTGCATCACGTTTCAAATTTAGGTTTTTAGAGAATGAGACAGATAAAAATAAAATTCATGGCAGCTTTTAATCGTCGTGTTGTTTAAATAAATAAATAAATAAATATAAATATTGTTATTTTTTCCAGAAAAAAAAAAAAAAAAAAAAAAAAAAAAAGAGGCCGTAGTAAGTAAAAAAAAATTCTCTATCCGGCATTTCTAGGTAAATTTCTGATAAAAAGCAAGCATAATTGGTTGCAAATTATAAACTTAAAATTCTTTCACTTTATCGAATAAGTTAGACTGACAGCACCATCTATTGCCTTAAAGAAATAGGAATCACTTATGCAATATAGAAATTTGTCACGTAAATCATCATTCAATAATTAATTTAAAAGCAACTAATTAAAAATTCAAGAATTTTATGATGAAACATTCAAGTTATTTACCGTCTAATCTTGACGGGCGCTATCGATTTTTTATTAATACTCTAAACGCGACCAGTAATTGATTCTTATAATAACATGATGAATGTCAATGGAGAGGTACTGCGAAATAATAACTATAATGACTGTCAAATAATTATCTGGCAACTGTATTTTAATCAAACGTTGAATGAAGTCAATTGTAGAATTAATTACACAATATGAACTTGGTAAGCTATTCTTGAATAAAATTGCAATAGCTTTTTAAATGTAATATGTCAACCCTATCTTAACTTCGATAAAACAATCTATAGACGAAATAATGAGCAAAATAAAAAGTAATTAGTTCTACTGTACTGTGTACAGTACTGTGTTCTACCCTATATCTAGATTATTAGCCGAATTTATATTACTACCCCTAGAGCAGCGGTGCGCAAACTGTGGATCACGACCCATTTTGAGGTTGTGAGAAAATTTTGTGGGTCGCCGAATTCAAAGAAATTTATTTGACAATAAAAAATATAAGGCTTTTCTTCAATGAGTATCAGGTACCAATGATAATATAGGGAAGACTATGGACGGTTGACCATACGGGAGGCTTGACCCACCCATCGATTTTCATATTTAAATATATTTCAGAGTTTTATCAATAGGTGTCAACCAAAGCTACTGGAATTCTCAAACAACAGTCTTCGTTTCATAGAGATAGTCGAAATAGGTGTGGAAAAAATCAATTGTGAGGGGTTTTGAATCTAAAAGTTGTGTTTTTTAGAAATATTTTGTAAGCTTTTTTCAAATAAATTGTATCATAGAAACTTAAGTAAGTAGGTTTAATCCAGAAATATCGAGATTTCATTCCAGGCATAAAGACTGTACAATAAGTTAGGCTTAACATAACAATGTGGTATTCTTTAGAAAAGTTTTATGTAGGGAGGCTTGACCCAGTCAATGTGAGGGAGGGTTGACCAGATGCTCAAGGATCCCTTAATTAATTGGTTGTGGAAATCTTTTTATTATACACTGTGCATAGTGAAAAGTTAATGGTGTATACATAAAATAATGTAAATTTATTCTGTAAAGCTTCAGTAAACTGTGATGGAAAAGAAAATGTTTAAAACTGACTATAGAAAAATGTAAAAAATTGCTAGAAAACGGGAAAGTTGATAGGAACTTTTTTCCATTTAAATATTGCTTACAATAGGTAAATAGAAACAGTGGGAAAGACTAGAAAGGACTATAAAGGATGAAAGTAGCAGTCTTAACCCTTTGAAGGGCAGTAGTATGTTTATAAAACCACTTAATTTTTAATTCCGAAACATCACAATGACACCAGCATTTTGCTAAAATCTTTTCATTTAATATGTATGTGAAATATAGCCTTTTTCTTATTTCCAAATAAATTTGTTCATAAATTCCGGCGCCAGTCATTTATTTCAACATTTTAGTACTGAAAGTACTTTGCCTCTTAAAGGTTTAAATCATGTTACTGATAAGTTGAGTGCTCATGCGGTTGCAAAAGAACATAGCATCAATCGAAAAACTTTAGGAAGGTATGTAGAAAAATTTCACCAGGGTGAATACAGTGAGATGAAGCCAAACTATTTAACAACTAGAATTGTCAGATCGAGTGTCACAAAAAAATAGAACAAGGAGATAAAATAAGCAGGACAGTGGCTCCTAAATCCGGACATAACATGAAACACTATTAAAACGGAACCTGTCTCTAACAGAATACTGCTTTAAAGCTTAAAATTTCATTTTCCCTGCTGTACAATTATACCTGCACAGACAAAATCCTGTTTAAAACAAAATTTTTCTCCTCTGATTTGCGATTGCGTCTTAACAGGTTTGTTTAAGCCTCATATTTTTTAAAATATTTTTTATAATAATTAAACCATGTAGAATAAAGTTATTTTACTTTTTTTAAAACTGATTTTATTTCTCTTCACAAATAGTGTAATAAAACAAAGTGGGTTAAGCCTCCCATATAGTGGGTCAACCCTCCCATATGTGGGGAGCCTTGACCCATTTTTTTTTCATGATTAAAATCAATCATTTTTCAAATTTCTTATACGTTACACTTATGTAGTAATTTTATTTTGATAACTGATTGTATAACGAATAAAATGATATATAAAACTTTATTCTACGTTCAATATTTAAAAAATAAAAAATCATTTTGTAAAAAGAGGGTCAACCCTCCCTAGTCTCTCCTACACCAGTAAAATAATGACTATTATTTATAAAGATATTACGAAAGATATTATAGATATTAATAAAGAGATACTATTATTTATAAAGATATAACTATATTTTTTACGAAAATAATTGCCTGTATAAGTATATAATACCTATGCGTTGGCAACCGGCAGGCGAACGGACATAGCGATGAAAGATAATTCTAAATTTGAGAAGCCCTCGGCCTGCTCTCTGTTTGTATTCATAGGCAACTTGTGTCGGTTTGGCATTTAGTAGTGGCTATCTTTTCTACAGCTGTTTCACACTAGATGCCCCCCCCCCCCCTTGCTATTTAGTTTTTATACTTCACAGCCAGGACCGTGCAGTTCTTTCCATCTGCGCCTCAGTAGTTCGGTTTTGCTGCTTCTTATAATTTCATTCAAGTGCATTCAACAATTTTTTTTGTGTACTGCTTTTGCTAATTGGGTGTTGTTATTGTAATTAATTGCATTAAAAGTAATAACCTAAACAGTCGTCTTTTTCCAACACTTTTTAATACGATGAGTTCTGTGTATATGAGATTTTACCACTATCTCTCGAAGTCAGATGGCTCTTACGCGGTAAAATACAGCGACGTATTTTCGATTTGAGAAATGCAGTTTACATTTTTTTAGGTAGAAAATAAACATAATGTTGACAAGTTTATTCATTAATGAACATTGGCTTGGGAAACTCAGTTAAATGGTTGACATTTTCAAAAAAACTTATTATAACTTAATTTAAGTCGACAGGATGAGAGTACAAACATTTTAACACCGAGCAGTAAAATTGAAGATTTTAAGAAAAAGCTGATACATTGGCAAGGAGAATTAAGTGATCAAAAACAGCATAGTTCCGGTACTTTACAGAATCTACTACAGAAAACAATATAAATTTCTTGTTATTTGAAAACACCCTTCTCGTCATATGATAAAATTGGGAGAAAACTTTTCGAAAGACTTCCAGATAATGAATTAGGTTGGATAAGTTATTCATTTTCGTTTGATATTTTTAAATACATTATCCTCTTAACACTATAACACGCCCGGAAGGAGTCGATCCGACTCTGACCATATGATTAAATGTCAACTGGAACCAGAAATTCTTTCATAAAATAGGTTCAATTTAAACTACGCAGATTTACATTTAAATCAGTCAAATAATTTTAAATAAAAATTCTGGTGTCAAATATTTTAGTGAAACTTGATTAAAGTTTCCGGGCATTCTAGTGTTAAATAAAAAAGAACAGGTAATTAATGTTTCAAGCGATGAAACATACACTTTTAGTTTAAGTCTCTGACTTGCCAAAAATTTTGGTTATGGATCGGAAATAAATATGTCAATTTCAAGAAAAGGGTAATTAATATTTTGATTTAATCGTTTATGTGAAACGGGCTTTTAATAATTAGTTGCTAAAACAAAATATCGATCCCAATTGTATCCAGAGAATGACTTACATCTTGCGATTTCCCATAGAGATCCGGACATAGAACAAATCATGCGCTCTTTGCATGCACATACCTCACAATGAAGTCTTATGTGTTATCCTAAATATGTAAACTTTTTTAAAGAATTTTCCATTAACCCCTTGGGTACGGATTTGTTCCAGGGCTGCCACTGGCGTTTTATTTTATTTATTTATTTTTTTTTTATTTTTTTTTTTTTATTTTTTTATTTATTTATTTTTTTTTTTTTTTGTAATTCTATCTCGCACCACTTTCTCAAAACAAAAATCTTTCATACACACTTTGACAGTATGTGCAAGAGAAAAATACTACAAAAATATTTTCCTTTAAATAGTGGTATGAATAGAATATAAAAATAGGCGCCAGTGGCCAAATGCATGACGAGTCTCAGTCGTCAAATGTACCCAAGGGTTTAAATAAATACTTACACCCAAGTACATAAATAAAACCATTGCTTCATAAAATTATTTGTTTTGTCCGAATAAGGGAGAAAAATAAGCGCAAATGTAAAAATGAATTTCACTTTACGTTGACGATTTAAAAAAATCTACTGTCTATCCACGGGTCGCGACAAAATTTTACTCAAAAGGGGGGGGGGGGGGGTCGGGAAGAAAAATAGCTTACGCACCACTGCCCGAGAGAATCAGATAGTTATAATAAATCGGATTTTTCCCTACATACGTGTCTCAGATACGTGAACTATATCTCCATTATGGCTAATTCCATGCGAACTTGTCATGTCTGTCACATACTACGATTTTTGGCTACCAGTATTTTAGAACGGAAAAATGTGACTTATTTTATCGGAGATATCTCATCAATTGAATAAGGCAAAGCAAACTTTTCGAAAATAACGGTGACCAACAAGCATAGCGATTTTCAGCTGTGTGACAGACATGACAAGTTCACATGGAATTAGCCTTATATGGAAACATAAAGATATCTTACATAACCCTTAAATGCGCGATTTATTATTTTGTTTCGAAAAAAATATATATGATACTATGAAAGGTTTACAACACCGGAAAAATAATGAAAAAAATCAGAGATATATTTTTCATATAATACGTCAATCTTTTCTTCTGTTGCACATCTGCAATACAAGTAAAAACTACTGTCGTGTGGCTGTTTTAAGTTAAAATAATGCAAATTAGTAAATACTTCAATAAGTATGTCTCCAAATACCTTATTTTATATAATTATTTATTTTATAAAACTTAACCCTTTAACCATTTAATTCCCATAATCGAATACGTTCTAGAAATTGCGTATTTCAGAGAATCTGACTTCACACCAGAATGTTTCGATGGTTAATTTCGCTTTATTTAAATACGGAATGTCTGTTTTTTAATTAAAGCAAATATTGCTATTTTAATTTTCTGGTGTGAATTAGGCATATGCGAATAAAAAAAAAATCTATTAAATTCAAAACAGTGTTGTTTGCATATATGCAAAGCTGCGAAGTTTATTAACCCTTTATTAACCCTTAATTTTAACGAAGTTTATTAACCCTTTAGGATTAATAAACTTCGTTAAAATTATGTTTATTTTGGGAGTTGAAAAGAATGAAATAATCCTCTATCTGCATGTAATATTAGTCAAAAAACACCATGGCATGGAACATACTGTTTATAGAAAAACAATAGTAAGTTCATCCATTGTCCCACAAAATGCTCAAGCTCCTTTTTGTTACATAATTTCTCAATTTAGATATTTTATTAACTCTTTAGTGCGCAGCTTTGCATGTATGCAAACAACAGTGTTTTGAATTTAATAGATATTTTTTATTCGTATATACCTAATTCACACTAGAAAATTAAAATAGTAATATTTGCTTTAATTAATAATAGATGTTCCGTATTTAAATAAAGCAAAATTAACCATTGAAACTTTCTGGTGTAAAGTCAGATTCTCTGAAGTACGTAATTTCTAGAACGTATTCTATCATGGGAATTAAAGGGTTAAATGTTAAGTTTTATAAAATAAATAATAATATAAAATAAGGTATTTTGAGACATACTTATTAAAATATTTACTAATTTGCAATCTTTTAGCGTAAAACATCTACATGACAGCAGTTTTTTTACTTGTATTTCAGATGATGTGCAACAGGAGAAAACATTGACGTATTATATGAAAAATGTATCACTGATTTTTTTCATTATTTTTCCTGAGCAATAAACATTTCAGAGAATCATATATAATTTTTTCGAAACAAAATAAAAAACCGCGCATTTAAGGGTTAAGAGAGCTTTCACTGTATGCTTTCCTAATAAATTAATTACAAGGCCTTACAGCATATTGGAAAAAAAATATTGTTTCTATCAGTATCAATAACTATAGAGATTAATTTCTTTAACATATTCAATGCCTTCTAAGCACATATTGAAGCAAATGATAATGTGTGGTGCTTCTCCATCCTGCATGAAAACTTTCCATGCATGGCACTAACATGCTTGCAGGGACAAGATCAATCATCACACAATTGTATAAGCCATTCTTCTCTTGCTCTGTCGCTCAAGTTGAATATCCTTGTTATTTCAAATATGTACTGAGGAAGTCGAGACGCAAATATTTTTTAATTTCTTTGATGTCTTTTTGATAGGCATTCTACATCACTCAAAAAAAAAGTTTTGATTGTAGTAAGTTTTATTTCGGTACTTAAATAAAATGGCAAAGTTATGTACTTTTGGTATTGAAACAAAAAAAATTTTTACAATTTATTAAGGCTATGTGTAGAATCATTACCAGCGACAATTTTTATTTTGAATAATTAAAATAATCATTAAAAGTGGGAGTAATGATGGGCATAATGTGTCATTTATACATTTAAATAATTTATTCGGGTATGTGTAAAAGCATACCAGCTAACCGTCGTATCATTTTTAATAAATTTCAAACGGACATTCTGTAAAGAAAAAAAAAATCAGGTATGCTTTTGCAAATGCCCGAATGATCATAAAATAATTGATTGACTAAACGGCAGTGTTTTTAGTTTAAGTAGAAGTAAAGAACAATTACTTACTGTATATCTCAGCGTATAACACGCACTTTAAAATTTACAAAATCACATCATTTTTCCGTTTGCGTGTTATACAGCGAATATAAAATGTTTGGTGTAAAATCATAAGAAGAAAACATTCGAAATTTTAGAGGTATATCTATATGCATTTTCATATTAATATGAACAAAAAAAACTTACAATATACACTTTCTAACAAATATAATCTTCGATATCAGATAACATGAAAAGTTGTTTGTACTCGTCCTCATTTATATTTCCGGGTATGTCATCTTCTTCCCCACTGCCGCTTTCATGTATTTCATCCCCGCTGTCGCTTTCATCGAGATATAAATAGTCATCCTCAAACCGTTAAGTTCATACATTTAAAAAATGACTTAACAATTATTTCCGGTTTGATTTCATTCCATGATGTTATAATCCATTCACACATTTGCATTATTGTGCATACCGCATATTTCTTTCTTTCGTAAACGTTTTTATGTTTTTCGCCTTCTAGCTTCCATGCATTCCACTACCGCCTTCGATTATTCTATTTTTAATTCCGTCTGTTCTATGGGATCTAAAGATATACCACACTAAAATACTTTCTGCTTTTCATAAAGCTCCCTGGACTTCTTAAAGCTCCCAAATATTTTTTATCCATAATTTAAACCCATTTTCGTCCATCCAAATTGGTATTTCTGATTTCTTTTTGTGGAGAAAACTTGTGTGTTATACAGCAGTACATGCTTGAAATAAAAATAATATAC
Source organism: Maratus speciosus (assembly GCA_963932465.1). Classification (NCBI taxonomy): domain Eukaryota; kingdom Metazoa; phylum Arthropoda; class Arachnida; order Araneae; family Salticidae; genus Maratus; species Maratus speciosus. The sequence continues at coordinate 126,448,031 of OZ010796.1, read as the reverse complement.
TCTCAAATTAGTGATGCATGTTATACGCCAGGGCGTGTTAAACGCCGGGATATACGGTATTTTCTTCACTGACGGACTTGTCACGTTCATATGGAGTGTGTTCAAGATGCACGCATACCGCGCGCACGAGCTCAAGAAACAGGAACATGGAGTGGGTCTATATCATGGATGGAATAAACGTTCATGAATAGATCATGGTTTGATTAATTATGGCGCTAATTATAAAGATAATTTGTTTCAAATGAAAGGTGAGCTAGATAGCTGGATGGATGCAGCTTTGAATTCGAGACTAGGGGCTGTGGGTTCGAATCCTTCGTGACCCAAATTGTGTTATAATTTTTTTTTTTTTTTCATTGGTTGCTTTATATTTTTCATAATAAATAAGATATTTTTGATAATGATAAATTTTTATATTAATAATACAGAAGCATATATATATCTATTATAATAATAAAATACTTAATTAAATACGAGAAAATGAGGTATTTCGCAATGAAAGTTTTACATTTGAACGCCTTTTAATATTCAAAGTGATATACATATATCTATTAAGCAAATGAAAAAATAAGTATCGTGCGAAAATATCCGTTTGACCGTAGGATAATTTCTTGATTTGTTTCTTTCTTTCTTTCTTTTTTTTTTTTTTTTTTTTTTTTTTTGAGTACATTAGGAGTGAATTTTTATCGAGACTAGGATGCAAATCATATTTTATGGTGTTAAAATCTACATGGAAAATATTATAAAAATAAAATGTAATAGATGTACATTATTTTAACTAAAAATATCTGCACATATATTTTTTAAAGAGATAACATATATGGCGTTTTCCGTTTAGTTTTGTGGAAAATTGAAAGTATAAGTAGTAAGCTTATACTAACATGATTTTGAGTGTCATTTGTTTCTCATGTCTTATGATGTATTTTGGTCTGTTACCTGCACGATGTTAAAATATGCAATCATAAAATAAGAACTATATATACTAAAAACTTCTCTGAAAAATTGTCTAACAAACAGTGTAAATTCCATTGAAATCCATTATCCAGTATAGTAGTTCCTATATTATAATACGAGCACAAATTGTGTGTGTGCCCAGGTAGAGAGCACTATCGGCCAATATCGGGAACAGCAATTTCGAAATGTCGGTCAATATCGGTAAACACCGGATCGACCGATATCGCATCGCAAACGTTTTTCCGATATCGGGACCCAATGCCGACCGATATCGACAAACGCCGGACCGGCCGATATCGTTGAAAACCGGACCGGCCAATATCGGTGAGCACCGGACCGTCCGATATCACTGAGCGCCGATTTTATTTTACGCTATTATTTTTTTTGCGTCAAAATTTATATACATACGTACATGCGTGTGTGTATGTAAATTTTATCTTGAAAACGGCTCTAACGATTTTGACTAAATTTTGTAATTTATCATTTTCGGGCACGAGAAGACCCTTGGGCTAGGTCACATGTTCGAGAAAATTCGGTTAGTAGGTCATAATGGGTCAAGGTCAAGCTAATTATATCTTAAAAACGGCTCAATCGATTTTCACTAAATTTTGTATACAATCGTTTTCGGGCATAAGAAGACTGTTGGGCTGGGTCACATGTTTGAGAAATTTCAATTAGTGGGTCATTTTTGGGTCTCTATGGGCCAAGCCAATTTTATCTAAAAAACGGCTCTAACGATTTTGACAAATTTTGTATTCTATCGTTTTGGATTACGAGAAGACCATTGGGCTAAGCCACATGTTAGAGAAAATTCGATTTGTGGGTCATTTTTGGGTCACTGTGGGTCAAGATAATTTTGTCTGGAAAACGACTCTAACGATTTTGACTAAATTTTTATTTTATCGTTTTCAGGCTCGAGAAGACCATTGGACTAAGTCGAATGTTCAAGAAAATTTGATTAGCAGGTCTTTTTGAGTCACAATGGGTCATGGTCAAGCTAATTGCATCTAAAAAACGGCTCAAACGATTTTGACAAAATTTTGTATTATACAGTTTCCAGGCACGAGAAGATCATTGGGCTAGGTCACATATTCGAGAGATTTTGATTGGTGTGTCATTTTTGGGTCACTACTGGGGAAGCTAATTTTATCTTGAAAACGGCTCTAACGATTTTGATTAAATTTTGTATCCTATTGTTTTCGGGCTCGAGAAGACCATTGGGTTAGGTGGCATGTTCGAAAAAATTTGATTAGTGGGTCATTTTGTGTCACTATGTGTCCGGGTCTAGCTAATTGTATCTACAAAACGGCTCAAACGATATTGACAAAATTTTGTGTTATATCGTTTTCGATCTTGAGAAGATCACTGGGCTCGGTCACATGTTCGAGAAAATTAGATTAGTGGGTCTTTTGGGGTCACTGCGAGTTAAGCTAATTTTAGCTCTAAAACGGCTTAAACGATTTTGACAAAATTTTGTATCCTACCCTTCTTGATTACCAGAAGTCCATTAAGGTAAGTCCATGTTAGAGTAGGAATAGTGGGTCACTACGCGTCAAGTTCACGAAGCCGCAAAGTTGGCAATATTTGGCGAAATATTGGCGACATTTGGTAAAAAAATCGACTTTCAAGATTACGAATGCCAAAACACATACTTGGTGCCAAATGAGGGAATGTCGCCAAGTTTGACTATATTTGGCAAAAAAATAGTCTTTCAGAATGTGAAGGATTTTTTTAGAAATTCTTAATAGGACTCGAGATACATGTTTAAACTACTCAGAGTTGAGGTCAAAATGTAATTTGGATTAATGTTCTTTCTTTATAAATGTGTAAATAATGTAAAATTTAGAAACACGTACGTACATAATTTTTCTGTTGATTGTTTTTGTAAATATTGCTGTTAAAAAATAACATGCTTTATAGCAATAATACAGAGAGAATGATACAATGAAAACATTATATCGTGTTGAACACAAAGCTAATTTTGACCGAGCTATGCTCGGTCATCCCCGCTTGTTACAAATAAATCTCGTAATATGTTGATATCATAATCTTGGTTTATTAACAGCATTCTATTTATCACGAAAAATATAAAGCAACTGATAAATCTTTTTTAAATACATTAAAAGAAATTTTTTTAAATGTAAACATTTTTAGAGCACCAATTGAATTGTTAAATTGTATCAATCAACCTACCAAACAATGAACATCAACCAATAAAATATAAACACAAAACGAACAATCACGTGATCAAATCGCCCACAAAAATTTTCTGGGTCGCCCGTGCTAAGTTTGTGTGCGGTTGGTTTACATATTTTAAATGCTGAACGGGCTAAAGTAGATGAAGTCATAGATCTATGGATGAAGTAGGTCACGTGACGCTTATGCCGAATATTTTGGATTTTATCTGAGTGAATATAGGCATGTATTTCTGTTACGAAAACCATGTTTTGGAAGGATAAAGAAATATAGTCGTTGGTTTTATCTGTTTTGAACCATAAAACTAATGAAATAATTGAATTATTTTAAAATTCCTTTCTTCGATAAGACCTACTGCATGGCAAAAACTTCTGAGCGTGCGCGCTGCGTAAACTGCACTTCTGAGCAGACCCATAGTTACCGATAAGTTTCCGAAGCAGAACCACCGCAAGAGAGGTGAGAGAGGAGCGAAGGCATCAGGTCCATGCCTGATAGGCGATTGATTGACTCACGCTCGTATTCACGAATAACTTCGACCCAGGCAAAAGCTGAAAACTAATGCTGGGTTCAATAACTTGACCTTGGTGCGGACAGGGTTGAGGTCCAAATTTCTCAACCGAGCATGCGTAGAAAGCTAATGTGGTACAATAATGGTGGCGGTATATTGAATTAAGGCGCTGAGAATGATATGGAAATTATACTTCTATAAAACATAACAACAATATGCAAAGGTATGTAATCTCATATATATGTATTATCTCTAATTCTTTTTATCTGATTTGTTTATATTTATGTATAAATCTTCTATAGTATGTGAAGAATTGTTTGTTTGCACAAATACGCATGGACACGAAGAGTTTATTTGCCTTTAAAAATGTCAACATTACCTAAACTTAATTTTCCCCTAAAATAGCAACTATTGCATCTAAGGTTATTTATTTTTTGTAATTTTGATCTTAAAAAGAACTCACGAATGTATTTTAACAGTAGAAAAATAAATGACGACATCAAAATAGTTTGCTTTTTTTTTCTTTTCTTTTTTTTTTTCAAAATTAAATTTTGGGTCTTTAGCGTGAAAAATATAATATAGTTTATGTACAGACTATTACACAAATATATATCATATCTATAAATTATTTATTCTAATTTAAAATTAAAAAGTTCATCTGAGCTTTATTTATTTATTGAAGTTTTTTAGTAAGCTTTTTTTATTATGAATATCATTATACTAATTAAATAAGTCTATTATCTATCTTGATTTAAACTATAGCATTTTATTTTTGAGCTTCTACGTTACATTTTCCTATTTTGAGAAATTTGAAACATTTATTTTAATTTAATTACATTTAATTTTCAGATGTGTTTTAACTTAAAAATATTGCATTAGAAGTACTATTTTCCACTAAAATAATGATAGTACTAATTTCTTGTTATTTAAAGTTTGAGCATCACAGTTTTAAAATAAAAATGAGTCATTTTTCAGTGTTATCGCATGGCATTGTGAAGTTTTATTTGTAAAAATACACATATTTTTTGCTTGTTAATCATAGGTTTCACACGAGTGAATTTCAAAAGGGTTGAAATAGGTTAATTAAAAATTGTTCATTTTTTAAATAACCTCACACCAAAAATTTGTATTAAAATAATGGCTCCTCTTTGTCAAATAAACCTTTTGCCACTCTAACTTTGCCTATTATTATAGAATCGATATGACCTAAAACAATATGATTCTACGTATATACTAAAAAATTATAACATTTGTGCATAGTAAATGTTCAGAATCAAACTTCCCCATCCTGATTTCACTCATACCTATACTTTACATAAATAAAATCTGCCCCCCCCCTCCACGAGATTAACACTTAAGACACAAATTTAATTTTCAAATAAATTCTACCAGCATCAAAATCGAAAAGGTATTTAAGAGTCAATTGATACTTGGATATAACAGAGTATTTTTTACTTTAGCTGATAAATAAAAAATGCTAATTAATCTGATATCTCAAATTGTAATTAGAATATCTAAAATTTTCATTTATGAAAACACGAGTCATTTCATTAATGTTAAAATATATTTGTATTTTTTAAAAAGACTAAAATTTTAAAAATAACCTTAAATGCAAAAGATGTTATTTTAGTAGTGATTTATCAGCCCTTTAGATAATGTTGATTATTTTTTAAGGCAAATTCTTCGTGGTCATGAATATTTATAGAAGAAAACTATTTAGCCTATAATATAGGAGATTTATGCATAAATATCAACAAACCAGCTAACATTTTTGCAGGTAATACATATATGTATGTATGTGGGAGAGATGAAGATTACATACCTTCTTCTATTTTTGGTAGTACTTTAAATTTTCTTTTTATATCTGTATCTTACACAGCATCTTAAGTAACGTTTTAATTTACTTTAATTAGTGTATAACATTTTAAAAAAAGATGGAGGGAGAGCGGCATGGGTAGGGAGGTGCAAATGGGGCACTTGTTCTTCTCCATTAATTCACAGACAAAAAGTTATTTTCTTTATAATTACATAATGTAAAATTATATAAATTTCCATTAACGAATTCAGGTTCATTTGCAAATTTACCAACTATCATTATTCCGCCTATCTGGTCTAGAAATCTATCATAATTCATTCATAAAAAAATATTTTAAAATCTCTCTTTTTTTTTTATCCTAAATAATTTTTTAATTACATCTATGAAATGATGTTTAAATGAATGAAAAATATAAAATTAAGAAGCAAGGAAGAATATAGAAAATAAAACATTAATTTTTATGTATATAATATACATAGATTTCTATAGAAACATCAATTTCTATATATATATATATATATATATATATATATATATATATATAGGGGAGAGTAGCCATATTTGGACCGCCGCTTTAATTGGACCGTTGCCACTGTGCCATTAATTACAAGAAGAGACTCCATCTACCGCTAAAATCCTACTCATCAAAAGGACGTCACTTATGATTAGAAGAAGCAGCCGCCTACCACGTGCTGTTTTCAGACAATTTAAAAAATCCTAAAGTTAGCTGTTTTGATCTAATTTTTTCCTACTAAACGTAAGTGAATATTTTAAAACTAAGGCAAGTTGTTATATTTTCATATACATATATGAATTCATCCGTTTATTGCGCATATTTTTCACGCGGATTTGTTTGATTTCGTTTTTGTTCTTAGTCTTGAAATTAACTGTTTTAAAAAATGGCGCAGTTGCCGTAATTGGGCCAATTTAATGTGCTTAAATTAGACCAGATATGCGATCATAAATTTGAAAAGTAAGTAATGAATTTCGAGGCCGGTACGTTTTGTACACTATTTTTTTTTATATTTTATAATGGATTACTATCTCCATGCAAGTTTTTTTTTTTTAATCTGGATTAATTTTTTTATACAGGCCTATATATACATAAAAATATTTTTACATGTCTATGCAATAAATTTTGTTTGCAATCTTGTCTTTTATCTTGTCTTTTATCTTGTATGTAATTGTATTTATTTTATTTGAATTCTTTTTTCCTACGGCATATTTGATTTACAAAGTTGAATTCAAACATTTTCTTCTTGCAGGATATTTGAGACGGAAGACTTTTTACAGTTCGGGAGGTTGGAATTATACATTTTTGCCATTAAAACGCATAAAATCTCAAACCTTAATGAAAATGTTGAAAAGACATAGACAAACTGTTTCGAAGAAAAACACCCGTGACAGCAAAAGCTGTTAAAGATATAGGAAACAAAAAGCAGACAGTAAGTTGTGAAGAAATTGACCTTCAACAAGGCTGCAGCTACAAATCCTCCCCAAAAGCAAAAAAAAAAAAAAAAAAAAAAAAAAAAAAAATCATTAGAAATGTTATTTCCCTTGCTAAATTCAGTTAAATCAAAATACAGAGGGAACGAAAAAACAGATGTGCTAACATCATCGCCATATAAACTAAACCTTGAAATGAAGAAAAAAAAAGACAAAAAGGAAGCTTTCACAGCTCAAAAACAATTGGAACATAGAGTTTTAAAAAATGGGCGTAATGCAATTAGCAAGAAAATGATGGAAGAGAAAAACTACAAACATAATGTAAAAAAAAAAAAAAAAAAAAAAAAAAAAAAAAAAAAAAAAAAGAGTCTGATAATTCAGAATCTAAAAAGAAAAATCTAGACAGTGATGTTTGATTTTGCCTAATTTGTAAGAAAAATAAAATAGTAGAAATGATTCAGTGTTCAGATTGCCATATACGGTTCCATGTTGTGTGCGCTAGAAAACAAAAACAATAAACAAAATTCATGGATAAGCTTTGCATCACTCCTTACATGATATTCAAGTAACTGACAATTAGTTCCATAATTTCTGTTCTTAATTACTGATAACTTTGATTTACATTTTGAATACATTTAGATTTAAAACAATTACTCTTATTTTCAGATACTTGATTTCATTATATTTCATTGCTGTTATTTTGTTTGACTGTTTCATTAATCGCAAACTTTGCTTTTAACAAAATTAGTTATATTCCCTAGTCATTAAAACAACATGATATTATTTGGTCCAATTTAGGAGACTGGGGGTCCAACTTAGGTGACCAGTTGCTGAATTTGAACCACTTTTGACAAATTTTTCAAATTAAAATAAAATTTAAGATTTTCAAAAAGAAATTGATCTAAATATTTATTTAGTTAGTAGATGAATAGATTGACCCTGTGTAATGATCTTTTGCAGATATTCCAAAAATTAAGTGAGTTACACCTGAAAATATGTGAAGTGGTCCAAATTCGGCTACTCTCCCCTATATAATTTTTTTCCAATAGCATCCACAGTCTCCATGTAAAAATATTTTTAAATTGCTAGGCTGATTTAACAAAAAATATTGAAGGGCAATCAAGTGAATAGATATGATTTTGTAAATCTAATAACGAGAAAATTATCATACAGAGGGCTGGGTGGGGGTGGGGGTTCGTCTTTGGAACGCCTCTGAGGCTTGGTGCCAAGACACCCCCAGAATCATCTGCACCATATTTTCTGGAGCTCTGTTAAGATTATTTCCTTCTTTTTTTCCGTCAATGTGCTTATTATTTACTATTCAATTCGATTAGAATTAATCACTTTGATTAGATTGCTGAAAATCCAAACAGTAGAAGTAATATATCAGGATATAATTTAATATATAAATTGACTTGACAAAATAAAAACAGTAAAACAGGCTACTTTCTTGAATTTTTTTTTCTTATTTCTATGTTTTAATATTTTCCTAATCAGAAATTGCCTAATTAATTACAAATTATCGCTATTAATAATAATAATCAACATAATTTTCGTTGAAGTAAATTTTTAATTTTTATCCAAATTAAGTTTCATTAGTTTTGATCCAAATAAAGTTTCATTGTTCAGCATACGAAATTGTATTTGAAAAAGAAACTTATAAAAATTACTTTAGCAATTAACACGTTTCATATAACTGACTTAACTCAGTTGTCAATTAAAAATCTGAATGGATTGTTTAAAAAACATTAAAAATTTCCAAGAAAATAATTTAAATTAAGTTGATCTCTATTTAATGATTACAGGTTTTTATTTAGTGCATGTATTTTGTAGGAAAAAAGAAAATCTACACTACATTAAATATATTTTTTTCGGCACTTTTCTTTCAGAATGTAAACAAACGATGCGTCGACGAGAAACTGAACAGAGCACATGACTTTTTTAACCAATAAGCACACTTCCTTCGACCGGGGTCCAGGAACTCTGAGTTGGATAACTTTTCATCAGAAGTAAACGGTGAATACGAGTTTTCAACTCTCGGTTGAAAATCTCAACCTGGGGTTACTGGACCCGTTGTTTAACTCTCGGTCGAAGTTATTCGTGAATAAGAGCGTCAGTCAGTTATCACTAGGGCTGGGCGATGTCTAAAATGAAATATCGTGATAAATCGGCAGCTTTATATCACGATATTCCGATATATCGATATTGCGACATATGAACAAAAAATATATGTACATTTATAATATATGTATAACTTCAATATACATTATATATTTTATTAAGGATTAAAATAAAAAAAAAAATATATATATATCATTCTCAAATAGATTAATAAAAAACTATGTATAAATAAGCAAATCTAAATAAATAAATGCTAAAAGAAACTAGTAGGATGTGTTAATGGCAAAAATTTCTTCTATTTCTACGTGTTATTACTTCAAAATTCGCTATCACAGAGGCAAAATTAAATAACAATCTATGCCCATCATGAATACTCTAAAGATATAGGTGCACTAAATTGTATGCAGTTAAAAGGAAATATAAGCATTGCATCTTTCAAACAAATCATTGAATTTCAGCACCAACCTTATTAGACGTCTGTATCCAAAATTCCTAATCTAAAAATCATAAAAGCAATACCTGTTGGACAGTATACACCCAAGCCTTAGAAGGATCTACTTATGTGAAACCGTAACAGAATAAGGTGTTTGATTAAAATTCGTGCATTAGTTTTTGAGATACAGATATCGCTAAAATTGTGGAAAATGCAGCATAGCAGCGCCACCTATTGGACGATTAACACTAACACTTAATCAGCAACAAGTTATGTCAACGTCTGTCTGAATTTGAAATGTTATGAAAATACGTGCGATAATTCTTGAGAAAAAGCTATAGCGGAAATTTTGAAAAATACAGCATAACAGCGCCACTTATGGGCTATAAACACCAAACACTAATCAGTAAAATTTATGTCTACGTCTAAGTCTAACTGAATCTGAAGTTTGATAAATATCAGCGCATTAGTTCTTCAGACAGAGCTATTGCGAAAATCGTGAAAACTCAGCATAGTAGCTCCGCCTGTTGGGCCATTTACACCAAGAACTAATCAGCACAAATTTACAAGGTTTATCTGAATTTGAAATCTGACAAAAAATCCGTGCATTAGTTTTTGAGATAGAGTTATTGCGGATATTGTAAAAAATGCACCTACCTGTCAAACAATTTACACTAATTTATAACGAGATGTAAAATAATCTAAAATTTTGTTAAATTCCGTGCATTAGTTCTTGAGATAGAGTGCCTACAAAATTTGTATTACAAAGAGACAGACAAAGCTTTTTAAAAATAGTCAAATCGTATTCAAGACTTTCTAAACATATAAATTGGTCGAAACCCGGATGACAAAATTTTCATGAATCCAATACTTTCTTCTTGTAAAGATAGTAGAAAGTAAAAGAACTAAAAAAAAAAAAAAAAAAAAAAAATCGTTAACAGAGAGAGAAAAATAATAGTTTGGTTAAAGTCAATTTTTGAATTGTTTATATTTTATAATTGTTAAATAATATTTATATTGCTGTTGTGCTGTTATGCTTAAAATTGTCTTACTGTGCGTCGGCGTCCCCGACAAATGCTCTTAGTTTATTTTATTTCATTTTTATATCCTCCATTTTTTTTAAGAAAAATAAAACTCTGCGTGATCTGCGAATCATAATCAAATGTGTTTCAAAATTTACCTTCCCCTTAATTTCGTTTTTCCATCGTCCATGTATGCTGTGTACATGAACCGCAATAATTAACTTTTTGAACTCCGGCGTCTCTTACACAAATTTTATTCGGTCGGCACCACTTTTATAAAAGAAGTTTCCTTCAAGTACACAATTTCAAAAATGCTAAGATTAAGTAAGGAAATTTTATTATCCTTTATTACATGTGCCAAAAACAAATTTTGAAAGGAAAGATGGTGTCGCCACAGCAGTGACAACGGAGTGCAAAGGGTTAAATAACTTTATCAATAGCGGATAAGGATTTTAATGAGTTACTGTCACTTTCAACTAATTTCTTGCTATTACATTTAAAAAATCCGTGAATGTGCTAGAAATTTTTGCGTGAAATAATATTTTTTTGAGAACAGCCCTAAGAGTTTAAACTTAAAAATTCTGAATTAAAAAATATTTTTTTCTTAACCTTTAAGACTTTACGTCTTTCCTCTTTTGATTGTCAGTACACAAACTTTAACTGCTTAATTTTTCTGCCCTGTATGTTATTTTGAATTCTAGTGACATTAAATAAATATTGACATCTAAATATTCTCCCCCACTCCCCACAAACAAACAATGACAGAGGCAGTAAGTACCAAATACTCACATATGTCAATTTTTAAAAGAAAGTACCAGGAGAGAAAAAAAAGAAAAAAAAACGAGCTTCAGAGAAGTAAAAATATCTGCATAAAAAAAGAACCTGGAATAAACATTAATATATATTGCTATGGAAGTATTATTACATTTGTCCAATTAAATCCACTGTTGCAAATAAAATGTAATATTTCATTTATTTATCTCCCTGATTCACATATTGTTCATAACAACGAACAAATATTCATTCAAAACCGCTGAACCAGATTGAAGATAAAACAAAACAAACAATATCATTTGCTGTCGGCAACTACATGAGAAAAACCAGCTGTATCATATTTATCGCCCGTCATCTGAACCTGAACACCGAAACTATCACTTTTTCCCCTTTTGAAAAACCGTTTACGCTGAGAGAAATCACAGCGTAATACCATGATAATACCATGATAGTATCATGCTTATCGAAAACTGAGGGTTCGGTTAATATCACGGTTGAAGCTGGGAGAATCTTGAGGAGTGATCATGGTTTAGGGTGAGACGTATCATGATGATCGAAACCGATTATTCGGTATTTAATGTCATCATGGTTTAGGCAAGATTCATCATGGTTTAGGCAGGGATAAAATACTCCCTTAGTATCATGGTCATCGTAATAACCTGCGGTTTAGAATGGTAGAATTTTTAGTACTCGAAGTTGAAAAAGCGCCGATTGCAGTTTAATGAAAAAGTATGATAATCGTGGTTTGCATCACGATTATGATAATCGTGGTTTGCATCACGATTATGATAATCGCGGTTTACACCACGATTATGATAATCGCGGTTTACATCACGATTACGAGAATCGTGATGTACCGTTGTATAGGATTTTTTGATATCGTCATCACGATTTATAATTTATATCGATTTTATTGGTTTTATCGATGTCTCGCCCAGCCCTAGTTATCACTACTAGAGAAACTCCAACTTGTAAGAGAAACGTCATGAGCCCAAGTGCGCATGCTCTGTGGAAGAAAAGTGTCCCATGGAAGAAAAAATCATGCAAACCTCATTTTCCACGCTTGGCGCATTCTCTCGCTTTGGTTACTTTTATTATTATTATTTTAATGCGCGTTCTTGCGAAACGGAACAGGGTAAAAAAATAATTTTTCTCCTTTATTAGGAAGAATCAAAATATTGCAAATCGTGGATTCATTTCTGTTTTTGTGCATATTATAACAAAAGTTGCTCTAAGTGAAATTTCTCTATTCATAAACACATTTAATATACATTTTAAATTTATTATTTAGAATCTAATAATAAATATTTATTTATTGACTTTCTCATTAGAATTTTTATAAAAATATGGCAAATGAAATATCACTCAACTCATCGAATTGAATAACTGAAATTACACATTTCAGTACTATTTCACAATACATTTTTAAAGGAATAAAAAACTATCCATGCTCTTCCGCAAATTTTTAATCAATAACATTTTTCTAACATTTCTTCGATTGCGGGTACGGGGGGGGGGGGGGGGGTATGGTTTATCGTTAATTTTCTAAAGATTTTGAATTTAACAACCATCTATGTCAACATTTGTGTGTTTGTGAATCTATTTGGGCCGAAAAATGCAAAATATAAACGTTAACCCTATTGACATTGCATTAAAAACAATTATTTTTTATATTTCTATATATAGCATATATTTTAAAAGCACTCAAAAATTTAATATTTCCTTTTAATTGTCTCCATCCCTATAATTTGTATTAAACAAAAATTTATTAAAAGAAATAGGATCACTAAGTGATCTTACAAAAACAGAATTCATAATCGCATTAATAATAAGTAATATTTTTTAATATTCTTCGAACTTCGGGATTTTGATAACAAAATTTTAGCGTTTATTTTTAATATTTTATAAATTTAGCACCCTTCAACTAAAATGGATATTTTTATGAATTTCAAATTTAGAACAGATCTCGTATATATTGTCCAAAGTATAAAAAGTCCTTCCGGCCAGTGCCGGGAGGAAGAGGTAGCTTTCATAATACTTATTTTAAAAAAGCCAACTTATATCATGCAAACACACGAAGCTCAATTTAGTGGAAACCGAATATAGGAGATTCAATACTAATTTTTATCAACATAATGAATGAGAATTTCGCGAAATTAGTCAGCTTTATCCAAGCTGCTTTTCTTTAAAGTAACTTATATTTGGCTGCCAAATTCGGCGATTTCTTAAAGTGCCTGTCATTTTAAGACAACATGGTGGATGAGGCTAAGCAGGGAACTTGGTCGAGACGTTAGTAATTGCTGTGCACATGCTCACTCACATCGGAATCGGTTAATATATAGGAGTGCTGTCGCATGCAAAATTCAGATTTTTCAAAATGTCACCCACAATAGAAATTGAAACTGCTATATCTGAGCCATTTTTTAAGGTAAAGACAAACAAAAAATGCTCCTGAATCCTTATATCAAGATCAAATACTTAAGAAAGAAACCTTTTTCAATTTCTAATTTTTTTGCACCTCACTTTAAATATATATATATTTTTTAATTTAATGGCCGCCATTTTGAAACAAGATGGCTGATGAATCTGGCCAGCGAACTTGGTCGAGGTGTTGATGTATACTATCCACATACCTTCTTACATCGAAATAGGCGAATACGTGTGTTATCGCGTGACAAATACAAGATCGTTTCAAAATGTTAGCCATGCTAGAAATTCAAAGTGCTATAAATCAACCATATTTTAAGATATCAACAAAAGAACAAATTTTCAGAAACAAAAACTGCTCCGGAATCTTTGTATCAAGGCCAAACACATAAAAAAAATCTTTTTCATTTTCCAATTTTTAATACCTCATTTTGAATTTTAAATTTAATTTTTTTTAAATGGCAAACCTTTTGAAACAAGATGGCGAATGAAGCTGGCCAACGAACTCGGTCGAGACATTGGTGTGTAGCAATTAACACGTTTCATATAACTGACTTAACTCAGTTGTCAATTAAAAATCTGAATGGATTGTTTAAAAAACATTAAAAATTTCCAAGAAAATAATTTAAATTAAGTTGATCTCTATTTAATGATTACAGGTTTTTATTTAGTGCATGTATTTTGTAGGAAAAAAGAAAATCTACACTACATTAAATATATTTTTTTCGGCACTTTTCTTTCAGAATGTAAACAAACGATGCGTCGACGAGAAACTGAACAGAGCACATGACTTTTTTAACCAATAAGCACACTTCCTTCGACCGGGGTCCAGGAACTCTGAGTTGGATAACTTTTCATCAGAAGTAAACGGTGAATACGAGTTTTCAACTCTCGGTTGAAAATCTCAACCTGGGGTTACTGGACCCGTTGTTTAACTCTCGGTCGAAGTTATTCGTGAATAAGAGCGTCAGTCAGTTATCACTAGGGCTGGGCGATGTCTAAAATGAAATATCGTGATAAATCGGCAGCTTTATATCACGATATTCCGATATATCGATATTGCGACATATGAACAAAAAATATATGTACATTTATAATATATGTATAACTTCAATATACATTATATATTTTATTAAGGATTAAAATAAAAAAAAAAATATATATATATCATTCTCAAATAGATTAATAAAAAACTATGTATAAATAAGCAAATCTAAATAAATAAATGCTAAAAGAAACTAGTAGGATGTGTTAATGGCAAAAATTTCTTCTATTTCTACGTGTTATTACTTCAAAATTCGCTATCACAGAGGCAAAATTAAATAACAATCTATGCCCATCATGAATACTCTAAAGATATAGGTGCACTAAATTGTATGCAGTTAAAAGGAAATATAAGCATTGCATCTTTCAAACAAATCATTGAATTTCAGCACCAACCTTATTAGACGTCTGTATCCAAAATTCCTAATCTAAAAATCATAAAAGCAATACCTGTTGGACAGTATACACCCAAGCCTTAGAAGGATCTACTTATGTGAAACCGTAACAGAATAAGGTGTTTGATTAAAATTCGTGCATTAGTTTTTGAGATACAGATATCGCTAAAATTGTGGAAAATGCAGCATAGCAGCGCCACCTATTGGACGATTAACACTAACACTTAATCAGCAACAAGTTATGTCAACGTCTGTCTGAATTTGAAATGTTATGAAAATACGTGCGATAATTCTTGAGAAAAAGCTATAGCGGAAATTTTGAAAAATACAGCATAACAGCGCCACTTATGGGCTATAAACACCAAACACTAATCAGTAAAATTTATGTCTACGTCTAAGTCTAACTGAATCTGAAGTTTGATAAATATCAGCGCATTAGTTCTTCAGACAGAGCTATTGCGAAAATCGTGAAAACTCAGCATAGTAGCTCCGCCTGTTGGGCCATTTACACCAAGAACTAATCAGCACAAATTTACAAGGTTTATCTGAATTTGAAATCTGACAAAAAATCCGTGCATTAGTTTTTGAGATAGAGTTATTGCGGATATTGTAAAAAATGCACCTACCTGTCAAACAATTTACACTAATTTATAACGAGATGTAAAATAATCTAAAATTTTGTTAAATTCCGTGCATTAGTTCTTGAGATAGAGTGCCTACAAAATTTGTATTACAAAGAGACAGACAAAGCTTTTTAAAAATAGTCAAATCGTATTCAAGACTTTCTAAACATATAAATTGGTCGAAACCCGGATGACAAAATTTTCATGAATCCAATACTTTCTTCTTGTAAAGATAGTAGAAAGTAAAAGAACTAAAAAAAAAAAAAAAAAAAAAAAATCGTTAACAGAGAGAGAAAAATAATAGTTTGGTTAAAGTCAATTTTTGAATTGTTTATATTTTATAATTGTTAAATAATATTTATATTGCTGTTGTGCTGTTATGCTTAAAATTGTCTTACTGTGCGTCGGCGTCCCCGACAAATGCTCTTAGTTTATTTTATTTCATTTTTATATCCTCCATTTTTTTTAAGAAAAATAAAACTCTGCGTGATCTGCGAATCATAATCAAATGTGTTTCAAAATTTACCTTCCCCTTAATTTCGTTTTTCCATCGTCCATGTATGCTGTGTACATGAACCGCAATAATTAACTTTTTGAACTCCGGCGTCTCTTACACAAATTTTATTCGGTCGGCACCACTTTTATAAAAGAAGTTTCCTTCAAGTACACAATTTCAAAAATGCTAAGATTAAGTAAGGAAATTTTATTATCCTTTATTACATGTGCCAAAAACAAATTTTGAAAGGAAAGATGGTGTCGCCACAGCAGTGACAACGGAGTGCAAAGGGTTAAATAACTTTATCAATAGCGGATAAGGATTTTAATGAGTTACTGTCACTTTCAACTAATTTCTTGCTATTACATTTAAAAAATCCGTGAATGTGCTAGAAATTTTTGCGTGAAATAATATTTTTTTGAGAACAGCCCTAAGAGTTTAAACTTAAAAATTCTGAATTAAAAAATATTTTTTTCTTAACCTTTAAGACTTTACGTCTTTCCTCTTTTGATTGTCAGTACACAAACTTTAACTGCTTAATTTTTCTGCCCTGTATGTTATTTTGAATTCTAGTGACATTAAATAAATATTGACATCTAAATATTCTCCCCCACTCCCCACAAACAAACAATGACAGAGGCAGTAAGTACCAAATACTCACATATGTCAATTTTTAAAAGAAAGTACCAGGAGAGAAAAAAAAGAAAAAAAAACGAGCTTCAGAGAAGTAAAAATATCTGCATAAAAAAAGAACCTGGAATAAACATTAATATATATTGCTATGGAAGTATTATTACATTTGTCCAATTAAATCCACTGTTGCAAATAAAATGTAATATTTCATTTATTTATCTCCCTGATTCACATATTGTTCATAACAACGAACAAATATTCATTCAAAACCGCTGAACCAGATTGAAGATAAAACAAAACAAACAATATCATTTGCTGTCGGCAACTACATGAGAAAAACCAGCTGTATCATATTTATCGCCCGTCATCTGAACCTGAACACCGAAACTATCACTTTTTCCCCTTTTGAAAAACCGTTTACGCTGAGAGAAATCACAGCGTAATACCATGATAATACCATGATAGTATCATGCTTATCGAAAACTGAGGGTTCGGTTAATATCACGGTTGAAGCTGGGAGAATCTTGAGGAGTGATCATGGTTTAGGGTGAGACGTATCATGATGATCGAAACCGATTATTCGGTATTTAATGTCATCATGGTTTAGGCAAGATTCATCATGGTTTAGGCAGGGATAAAATACTCCCTTAGTATCATGGTCATCGTAATAACCTGCGGTTTAGAATGGTAGAATTTTTAGTACTCGAAGTTGAAAAAGCGCCGATTGCAGTTTAATGAAAAAGTATGATAATCGTGGTTTGCATCACGATTATGATAATCGTGGTTTGCATCACGATTATGATAATCGCGGTTTACACCACGATTATGATAATCGCGGTTTACATCACGATTACGAGAATCGTGATGTACCGTTGTATAGGATTTTTTGATATCGTCATCACGATTTATAATTTATATCGATTTTATTGGTTTTATCGATGTCTCGCCCAGCCCTAGTTATCACTACTAGAGAAACTCCAACTTGTAAGAGAAACGTCATGAGCCCAAGTGCGCATGCTCTGTGGAAGAAAAGTGTCCCATGGAAGAAAAAATCATGCAAACCTCATTTTCCACGCTTGGCGCATTCTCTCGCTTTGGTTACTTTTATTATTATTATTTTAATGCGCGTTCTTGCGAAACGGAACAGGGTAAAAAAATAATTTTTCTCCTTTATTAGGAAGAATCAAAATATTGCAAATCGTGGATTCATTTCTGTTTTTGTGCATATTATAACAAAAGTTGCTCTAAGTGAAATTTCTCTATTCATAAACACATTTAATATACATTTTAAATTTATTATTTAGAATCTAATAATAAATATTTATTTATTGACTTTCTCATTAGAATTTTTATAAAAATATGGCAAATGAAATATCACTCAACTCATCGAATTGAATAACTGAAATTACACATTTCAGTACTATTTCACAATACATTTTTAAAGGAATAAAAAACTATCCATGCTCTTCCGCAAATTTTTAATCAATAACATTTTTCTAACATTTCTTCGATTGCGGGTACGGGGGGGGGGGGGGGGGTATGGTTTATCGTTAATTTTCTAAAGATTTTGAATTTAACAACCATCTATGTCAACATTTGTGTGTTTGTGAATCTATTTGGGCCGAAAAATGCAAAATATAAACGTTAACCCTATTGACATTGCATTAAAAACAATTATTTTTTATATTTCTATATATAGCATATATTTTAAAAGCACTCAAAAATTTAATATTTCCTTTTAATTGTCTCCATCCCTATAATTTGTATTAAACAAAAATTTATTAAAAGAAATAGGATCACTAAGTGATCTTACAAAAACAGAATTCATAATCGCATTAATAATAAGTAATATTTTTTAATATTCTTCGAACTTCGGGATTTTGATAACAAAATTTTAGCGTTTATTTTTAATATTTTATAAATTTAGCACCCTTCAACTAAAATGGATATTTTTATGAATTTCAAATTTAGAACAGATCTCGTATATATTGTCCAAAGTATAAAAAGTCCTTCCGGCCAGTGCCGGGAGGAAGAGGTAGCTTTCATAATACTTATTTTAAAAAAGCCAACTTATATCATGCAAACACACGAAGCTCAATTTAGTGGAAACCGAATATAGGAGATTCAATACTAATTTTTATCAACATAATGAATGAGAATTTCGCGAAATTAGTCAGCTTTATCCAAGCTGCTTTTCTTTAAAGTAACTTATATTTGGCTGCCAAATTCGGCGATTTCTTAAAGTGCCTGTCATTTTAAGACAACATGGTGGATGAGGCTAAGCAGGGAACTTGGTCGAGACGTTAGTAATTGCTGTGCACATGCTCACTCACATCGGAATCGGTTAATATATAGGAGTGCTGTCGCATGCAAAATTCAGATTTTTCAAAATGTCACCCACAATAGAAATTGAAACTGCTATATCTGAGCCATTTTTTAAGGTAAAGACAAACAAAAAATGCTCCTGAATCCTTATATCAAGATCAAATACTTAAGAAAGAAACCTTTTTCAATTTCTAATTTTTTTGCACCTCACTTTAAATATATATATATTTTTTAATTTAATGGCCGCCATTTTGAAACAAGATGGCTGATGAATCTGGCCAGCGAACTTGGTCGAGGTGTTGATGTATACTATCCACATACCTTCTTACATCGAAATAGGCGAATACGTGTGTTATCGCGTGACAAATACAAGATCGTTTCAAAATGTTAGCCATGCTAGAAATTCAAAGTGCTATAAATCAACCATATTTTAAGATATCAACAAAAGAACAAATTTTCAGAAACAAAAACTGCTCCGGAATCTTTGTATCAAGGCCAAACACATAAAAAAAATCTTTTTCATTTTCCAATTTTTAATACCTCATTTTGAATTTTAAATTTAATTTTTTTTAAATGGCAAACCTTTTGAAACAAGATGGCGAATGAAGCTGGCCAACGAACTCGGTCGAGACATTGGTGTGTACTATGTACAGACCAAGTTACATCCAAATAGGTTCATAAATACGCCTGTTATCGCGTGACAAAAATCAGGTTGTTTTAAAATGTCAGCCACAAGAGAAATTCAGAATGCTATTATTCAGCCATTTTTTTTTAGATATAGACGAAAGAAAAACTGTTCCGGAATTTTTGTATTGAGGTCAAACACATACAAAAAAAATCTTTTTCATTTTCCAATTTTTTGGTATCTTATTTAATTTTTTTTATTTTTTAATTTTTTTAAATGGCCGACATTTTGAAACAAGATGGCGGATGAAGCTGGCCAACCAACTCGGTCGAGATATTTGTATGTACTATGTACACACCAAGGTACATCCAAGTCGGTTCATAAATACGCCTGTTATTACGTGAGAAAAATCAGGACGTTTCAAAATGTCAGCCACGCTAGAAATTCAAAATGCTATAACTCAGCCATTTCTTAAGATATAGACGAAACAAAAACTGCTCCCGAATCTTTTTATCAAGGTCAAACACATAAGAAGAAAATATTTTTTCAATTTTCAATTTTTGGTACCACATTTCAAATTTAAATTTTTCTTAAAAATTTAAATGGCCGCCATTTTTAAACAAGATGGCGGGTGAAGCTGGCCAACGAACCCGGTCGAGACATTGGTATGTACTATGTATAAACGAAGTTACATCCAAATCGGTTCATAAATACGCCTTTTATCGCGTGACAAAATTCAGGACGTTTCAAAATGTCAGCCACGCTAGAAATTCAAAATGCTATAACTCAGCCTTTTTAAGGTATAGACGAAACAAAAACTGCTCCGAAATCTTTGTATAAAGGTCAAATACATAAGAAAAAAATATTTTTCCATTTTCAATTTTTTGGTACCACATTTCAAATTTTAAATTTTTAAAAAAATTTTAAATGGCCGCCATTTTGAAACAAAATGGCGGATGAAGCTGGCCAACGAACTCGGTCGAGAGATTGGTATGTACTATGTACACACCGAATTACATCCAAATCGGTTCATAAATACGCCTTTTATCGCGTGACAAATTTCAGGACGTTTCAAAATGTCAGCCACGCTAGAAATTCAAAATGCTATAACTCAGCCATTTTTTAAGATATAGACGAAATAAAAACTGCTCCGGAATCTTTGTATAAAGGTCAAATACATAAGAAAAAAATATTTTTCCATTTTTAATTTTTTGGTACCACATTTCAAGTTTTAATTTTTTTTTTTAAATTTTAAATGGCCGCCATTTTGAAACAAAACGACGGATGAAGCTAGCCAACGAACTCGGTCGAGACATTGGTATTTACTATGTACACACCGAATTACATCGAAATCGGTTCATAATTACGGGAGTTACAGTGTGACATATGTCAGATATATATATATATGTATATATATATGTGGATATATATATATCAATTTTGAACGGAGGGTGGTTTCGGGGTCTGGGGGGTCATGATCGGTGAAAATAAACCAAAATTTTTTGAAATCGCTTTCCTCCGAACGGCTGCAATAGGTAGCTTTTTTGTAAAGAAAGCTACCTAAAAATCTATGAGCATATGCCATTTAACAACGTATTAAAGGTGGTCTTTTTGGGGGGGGAATGGGGGTATTGGCCCTCCCAAAAATGCCAATCTCTTTGGCCAAACAATGGCACTGCGTTTTCCATTTTCCTAAAATTTTGACACACCTTCAATTACAACAAATTAGTTGACTATGACGATCTTTTCATGACTGTAGTGCCTAACAAATTGACAGAATGTGCAATTCTTATTGCCATTTTAGGAGAAGACTTTTCTATTTATCGGAGAACAGAAAAAGCTATTCGATTTCTTACAACCAGAAAAGAATATTTGCAAATTCGTATGCATTTGCGGATAAAATAACCTCGTGAATATGGTAGAAAGTAATTAGCTTAAATTTTAAAACAACCTTCAAAATTCCTGAGGAAAAAAGAAAAAAAAGTGAAATACTTTGAAAAAAAAGTACTTGTATTCTATTTATATTGGTTGTCTCCATCCTTAATTTACTTAAGGAGATTCTCCAAAGAAGAATTCCCCCATTGAACAACGCGAAACTTTCTGAATCATTTTTAAACATAAAAGCAAGATTCTTCAGGTACGATTATTAAAGGGATTTTCAATGTAACAGTTTTTTTTTTATTTTCTGATAAATGAATTACATCTTGAATTATAAGTTATTCCTGTCTCAGAAGGCAATGTTTCCTTTTCTGCGGTGTCGCGTCCGGAAATTAGGTCCACTCGGTCCATTGGACCCAATTGGAAATTGGGTCCAATGGTTTAATATGCCTTGCGCTTAGATAAAATGTATTCCTATATTTATGTATTTTAATATTATTTTACAATATATTAAAAAAAATCTTTTTATATTTTCAGGAGATTTTTTAGTGTTAATTTTTAAAACTATGGGAATTTAACGGCCATAAATATTTATATTTCTTCTTGGGGTGGGGGGGTGGGGTTGAGGTTAAGGTTTAGAACTTAGCTCATACATATATTTGGAGCAAAATGTAAGCATTTACTTCATCCGACATCATATAAAAAGCTTAATTTATTTCTTACACTCCTGAAATGCATGGGGAAAAAAATGTATAATCCCCTTCTAAAATGTATATTGGTTATCTCCATGCACAATTTATTCTAAGAATGCCTAGAAAATTAATAAATAATTATATAAATAAATATATTTCACGAAGTCACACATTCAGGATCTCATTGTGTGTCTTAAAATGCATGAAATTTGCAGGTAGTCATGCAAGAAATTTTATATTCCAGTTCTTTAGAATCGAATATCGTTTTTAGTTTTCCTATAAACATAGTACATTTTTAATAATAATCGATCGCTCCACAATGACGACTGATAACAGAGATTTGTTTGTCGAATGGAGAGGGCAACTTCATTTAATTTTTTTAACCCCCCCCCCTTTTTTTTTCTCTTTCTCTATTTGGTATTGTACAGTAAGAAGAACAAAAAATGATCTTCTAAATTAACACTTCACAAAATTTCCACCTTTAATCTTCTTTGACATCGCTCCCCAATCATATAAAATTGAGTTTTTTTAAAATTTCCAACTTAATATATACATACCCATCCTTCCAAAATTGTTTTGAATTTATATGCGTATTTGCTGTATGAAGCATTATTCTTAATTTATTAAAAATGAATACTGTATTAAGTTATTTCTAGTGATTAGATATTTTTATGTTATTAAAATTACGACAAAAAAAAAAAAAACATATTTTAAATGTAATTTTATTTGATGTTGTTGCATTAAAATATATGTTTCTTTTTAATTATTAAAATATATCCCTTGGGTGATATTAAATATTAAAACTTAGTTTCATTAAGAAAAACCGATTTAAAAAATTATAATATTTCATTAACTGATAATAAATTATCAAAAATAAATATATAAATAAATAAAATTAAATTCTAAAACTTAGTTTTATTGACAAGAATCGATTTAGAAAAAGGAATCGGAGTAACTGGTAACAAATCATTAAAGAAAGAAACAAAATTTTAAAAGTCGAAACCAAGAGGATCGAAGCCGCCACCTTGGATTTACTAGCTTTGCCAACATCTATTTTGATTACTGATGACAGAAAATAGGAAAAAAAAAATACTTGTGATTCGATTCCACTGAAACAAAGCAAGGATGTATATACATTTTAGTGATAGAAATAAAAATAATCCAAATTATATATATATATATTAAAACATAACAAGTAAAAGAAAGAATAATGCTCGTTCTGACAGAATGAAAACGAAACTTAAGGAAGAAGAAAAATATTTATTCAAGAAAATTGCGAAGTTCTTAGACAAAATTGTGCTTATATCTGTAATATAAACATTTCTGAGCCTGAAAATTGGTGTTAAAAATCTAAACAAGCGTGAAAATATTATGAATTACATAAATTTAAAAACTCTATTTTCGTCCTGTGTAAAGTCTATGGTAGCGCTACAGTCGATCGGCCAGTGGATCGACGCACAGTGGATCAATCCTTAAGAAAATGCGAACACAGAGCCAAAAAATAATCATTAAAAAACTAATTTTTTGCAATGAAATATTTTAAAAGAATATCTACAAAATAAGAATATATGATTATTTTTTAAATTATACAAAATTATATCGTATTTGTATAGCTCGGAATATACATCTTTCAGCAGAGGAATTTTTCTGCGAATTTTAGTGACTTTTTGCTGTGCTCAGAAATAAAACCTAAGAAACCTCTACTAATAACTCATTTAAAATATCATTATTCCTTTCTTGAAATACATTTTAAACCACTTCTGACTACATTTTGATTGAATTTTATGTCTCCTTCTACATTATGAACAACACATATAGAATTAACGGATTCATAATCTTCAAAATTACGTAACTTAAATTGTTTAAAGTTGTTTAAAATTTCAAACACATGCTGGTATTTCTGAAAGCCTATATTTTAATGTGGTATAGAGGATTTTTTGCTCAAACCTGTGCGTTTTCGAAATAAATGGACTTGAAGCGGCTATTACGTAATTTTCCGTTTCCAGAAAACATGTTAAATTGGCTGTACACAAAAATATTTTTAAAAGAAGATTATACTGTAAGAAATTTCTAATATGAAATGATGTAAAAAACTAATTTAACATTAAACTTCGAAATTAAATGTAATATACTCGTATCTAGGGTTATATAAACTTTTACATGAAAATGCTGAAAAGCGCAAAGTCTCTCAGAGGGTTAAATGTACTCTAATAAATGGATACGGTGCTATGTCAGCGATGAAGTGTTATATTTTAAGGTAAAAGACCCAATGCTTCTAGAACATTTCAATTCCTTTGAACGTTTTTTATTTTGTGTCTAACACTGGAAATCAAACCGTCAGATGTTATTAGCAAATGGAGCAATAAGTCTTCGTTAGATGCTCTTCGACTTATTTTTCTCTTATGAGACTCCCGGTACGTTCGAAACTCTTTATTTCGAGCTTCGCTAGCTTCTTCCGATAATTATCCAATTGGAACATCAAAATTTGTAATCATAACCTTTTTATGAGTTAGTTATTATGTACAGATCCTGGCATAAAAATACCAACCGTACTTTGAGGCACATTGTTTAGCTGTTCCCAGTGCGGAATTGCCAAATTTTTCGGAATTAATTACTTCGTCACAGGCGATCACCATTATAATGGCAAAACGTTTAATAAGTTCTTTATCCAATCCAGTGATCTCAGCTGTCTTTTTAAACTCAGCAAAAATGTCCTTGCAGTGTTTCCATCGTGTGTCAAACCACTTCCCCGTTTAATAACATCTATTACTAAACCTAATTCTTTTCTGAATTCCGGTTGAAATTTACTCTTTGATTCTTCTTAATTTAGCTTCTCCAGAAAGTATCCTCTCTGAAACTTTGAGTTAGTCTTCTTTCATGAGTTTAGGTTACCTCTGAAAAAGATTTTTGTGATGTTGATTTCTGCGAATTTTCAACTGCAAATGGTTTAAGCTCATTACCAACTTTATAGGAACACTGAAGTGAAGAATAGTTTTTATTATTAAAACGATCTAATTTTCGTTCAGATTTCAGACAGCTATCTTTTGCATTTACACAAAACATACGTAAACTCTCCTTTAAATTTTCTTCATCAATGTCTGAGGCAATTAGCCCACACTTTTCACTTACAAAACTAAGCATTGATTTTTCATAACTAAAATCATTATTTAAATTTTTCAGAAACAAGAACAAATGTCTGTTTGTTATCATATTTCAAAACATTATAAGAAAAAAGATAAAATGAAGTAATCTTGTTACGAATAAAAAAGAAATATGCTAAAATTAATATTACTACAAGATAATTAAAAAAAAACTCAAACCCAATAATAACAAATATGCACTGAAATAAGTTCTAAAATGTTGCAGTAGAATGTTGCAGTTTTGTAGAAGGATTTTAAAGAGTTATGTATATGTTGCCAATTAAAAATTAAACAAATGCTTTAAATATTCCACAAATGTCATTTGGATATAAGTAAAAACTGCATGCTTTGTTTTTCCAGTTTATTTTTGTTATTCATCATCTCCCTAAACTTCCTGTTTGCGACAAAAAAGTGCGAAAATTTTCATAAAAAACATGCAGATACTTTCAGTATCATTTATTTTACTCATTTAAACCTAAATATAACAAAAAACATCATATATGTAGGCTTATACTATCGTGATAATCCTATGTTCGTCATCGCCTATACTTTGATCCACTGTGCGACGGTTGAAAACAGCTTTTGACCAATCAGAATTTATTGCCATCATGTCGTTTCTCTTACCCATTACCCATTGTAGATTCTCTAATCACTACTGAACACGGGCCATTGGTAGAAAACGGAACATTTTTTTTTTTTCGCACTAGGTGCCAAATAAAGTTTCTGCAGGGCTACTCCGAAGACTCTCAAAATGGTATCCATGTGATAAGAAGCATACTTTAGTCAATGCCTGCTAGATATTTGAGAAAGCCTTGACGCCTATTTGAGCCGTGACGTAAACGTCACACAAAGCAATGACGATATCCACGAGCCAATGAATGATCTTTTTTCTTTGTTTTGTGACGTTTTCTGTGACGTTTTCGTGACGCATGTCAAGGCTTTCTCAAATATCTAGAGAGCATTGCTTAGTTCAACAGTTCCGTTTGTTACAGAATAATTGAACAATACGGTTTTATAAAACTGTATCTTTTAAAAGAGTATGCTGTACATCCCGAAAGAAGTAATTCAGATATAGTTACAGTGAGCAAAAAAAGTATTTGCACACCAGGTAAATTTGTTGTAGCATATGTATAAATAAATAAAAAGCAACTAAGAATTAAAAATACCAACACTTTTACAAAACAAATAAACATATTTAATATCTGACTTAATAATTATATTTAAAATATGAAAACATAAAAAGTAGCATTTGTACTGCCAAAAAAATATTTGCACACTAGCAATAAAAATAGAACTAGAGGAATTATTTATAAGTTAAAAACAGTGCAAATATTTAGTATACATGCCCTTTGCTTCAATTACAGCTTGTAATCGTCTGGGCATTGATTCTATTAATTTGTGACATGTTTCACTGCTGATTTGTAGCCATTCTTCCCAAGAGATTGCTTAAGTTCTGATTTGTTAGAAATTTTCTTTTTCCTTATTTTCACATCCAAAATATGCCATAAATTTTCAATCGGATTGAAGTCTGGTGATTGTGGTCAGGGTCGTACTGGCATAACTGAGAGGGCGGTGGCAAAATGGATAAAAAGGCGCCGATTGCCTCGCAAAAGGGCGCAAACGCTTATATATATATATACATACACATACACACGCACATACTATATAAATTATGCATAAAAAATCACTTTAAAAATATATACGAGTATATTGCTATAGCGAAAACTTTATTCCTAAAATAATTATGACACCCAAATTAGTATTTTACACTATAGAAATGTAATATGCACAAAAATAGTTCCCCGCAAGACATTGCACTTAAAAAAAATCTGATGTTAGACCAGTGTTGCCTATTTAGAGGTATTTTTTTCCACCATACTTTTCTAAGAAAGCTATCTCTATTTTCGAATTTCGCTCACCTTATTTATTGAGTTAATTCAAACTTTACTCCGAATATCCGAATAACAGTCTCCATGTCCATACAATTATCTCCAAATGGAAAATAAAATATTAAAATAAAACAAACAAAAACAATTTCGTTGGGTCAAAACTCAAAAGTGCAAAACATTATTTAATACAATTCAATAATATTTTATATAATACAATCTCTAGAATACAAATACTAATTATGGTGTATAAAATTTCAGGAAAGTTATTTGTTCAGGACAAGGATGAAGTCTATTTTATGTGAAATATTTTAAAAATATGTTTTATTTCTTTATTTTTTCAACATTCAAAAGATATCATAGAGAAGACCCCCCCCCCTTTCCGCAAAGTATATTTACAAAGAGAATTTTAACAGAGTTATTTTCTTCTGATGGACTGGTAGCTTCCATTATTATGAAACAGCCGTTATAAATGAAGTGTTAGGTGAAGATGAAAGAGCAGTCGTAAAAAGTTAGAACTCTGATTTTCTCATCAGAATGAGAAGAAAAAAAATGGGCATTTTTTTTTTTTATTATGGTCATTTTTTCCCCATTCTTATCAGAAACAAAATTATGGTTATTTTTTTTTTCATCCTGACCAGAAAAAAAAAAAAAAAAAAAAATTATGGCCATTTTTTTTTTCTTTTCTGACCAGAAAATCAGAGTTCTAACTTTTTACGACAGATCTTTCATCTTCACCTAACACTTCATTTATAACGGTTGTTTCATAATAATGGATGACATCAGTCCATCAGAAGAAAATGATTCATTCCAAAGGTATAAGTTCGATTGAAAAAAACTATTTAATACTTTGAGCAGAAAGAAGAGGCTACACCTGCAATTTTTATGACACTAATAGAATCCCATAGCTGCCAATATGTACGGTTTAGTTACCTCTAAAATTTAACACAAATTTTTGCCATATTTAATCGTTGACAATTGTTAGACTTTTTAAACTGAAATTCCGGAAGTGACAGCCAATTGTTCCCTTGCGACGACATTTCTGTGGCTTCGACTCGTAAAACTTGGCTAAAAGTGCTATCTTTGACAACATTTTCTGAATGAATTTTTGCCTTTATAAGAAAATGGGAAACTCTTTAATTTCTTGGTATCTGAACATAATCGGCAAATTTTATATTTTTACGAATATTAATGCAATTTTTTTGTATTTACGAATGAAAATGACTTCGCGAAAGTATCAAAAAAGTAGTTAGTTTGGATTTGGGAATAGCTTTCAATATAAAAAATTCTCATAATGAGGATGTGATCGCCTCCCACCCAAAAAAGGGAAATCCATTACCCCCTCTAAATGATGAGCTAAATCCGCCCTTGGCTTTGTCGAATATTGATTGATTAAAATCTTGGAAACGGAATCAAAAAAAATCCGCTTTATACAGGATCCTTATGCCATATCATCTTTATATTCTTCTATGTTTTGTCATACGCCAGACAGGATGATTTTAACAATACCGTGCAAAACGCAGATGCGAGGAAAATCGACAAACAAAATCTTCATTTGGCGCCCGGGGCACATGCCCCCTCTGCCCCCCTTAATTTCGACTCTGCTTTCAAATGAGCAAACTTACAAAGGCTGTGCCCAATAATGGAGTTGTTTCTGTTTTTCAAAGATCTTGTTCTTTTTTTACCGCGATTCATGTGGGTACGCAGGGTAGGGCGGGGGGCAGAAAATCTTTGGAAAAGTAATACATTCTTTAAAAGTATTACGTTGAAAGTATTATTTTGAAAAGTAGTATTACTTGAATTTTATTGCATGATAGTTTTGTTTTAAAGGTTTTCATTATAACTGCTGACTGCTTTACTTGGCTGAAAATACCAACTATTTTTTTATTGCCCACCAGAAACTTTTTAATCGAACTGTCTTTTATATTCTTTGAGAAAAGCAAAAGATCTTTCAGAAAAGGCTGTCAAATGTGACGTTTTGAACCGAATTTCCGGACGCGACAGTGGAGGAAGAGAAAGAAAACTGTTGTCACGAGACAACAATCAATTTTAACTCAAGATGTAATTAATTTAAAGAAAATAATCTATTGTATTACAAATCACTTCAATAACCAAGCCTGCAAGTCTCATTCTTTTATGTAGAGTTTGGCCGAATATTCGGTTTCATTTTCGTTTTCAGCCCAAAATACTAGTTTCGGCGAAAATACTGCCGTATATTCGGTATTACTATAACTGCCCCTCCCTAGCCTCCCCCAAACGGCACTCCCATCCAAAGAGCCGTACATACTATATATTCACATACAAGGGGATAAATCTAAGGTATTACTAATATTGATTAAATTCGTTATTTTTAAATTAAATTATTTTTAATATATTTTTTATGTTTATAGCACCTTATATTTAATTAATTTTATTTCAATCAAATTATTTTTTAATTAATAATTATGTATTGCCGTTTCTACGCAAAACATTATTCAGATAACATGCGTATATGTATGTTTATGTTACTTACTTTGAATTTATTTTTAAAACAGTTTCGCTTTCGTTTTCAGTCTATACTAGGAAAGTAACCGAAATTCGGTTTCTTTCGAACACTATTTTTATGTTTGTAAATGAGCAGAAATTTTCGCATTATTGAACGTTAAAAAATATTCTTTGAGAACCGCTTTAAGGATTCACACGTAATCATAAACTTATAAATTTCGGAAAATCGAGTTTTTATTTTAGCGACTTTATGAACGTAATTGAGACTTCTTTATGTGGCCAGAATCTGGAATAGACAATTCTATGTAAGTAAAAAAAAAAAAAAAAGAAAAAAAGAAAAGAATACAATAAGCATTCTTTTATAATTATAACATAAAATTGAAACTATTTTCTTCTCAAAATTGCATTTTTTAATAGATGACCACGGCACGATTACTTTAATAATACTGAATTGTTTCACTTCTAATTTTGTCAGCTTTTTTTCTTATATAATTTTGCAGTACATTAAGGATTTTTTTTTCAATCATCAAAAATCAGCATTTTTCTACGATAAAAGTTGAATACCCTCTTCAAAAAATCAGCATTAAAAAAAAAGAGAGAGAGAGAGAGAGAGAGAGAGCTTTTCATAATTTCCGCCCTTTGTCTCGTCTAGTCACTAAAATAAGTCATATTTAATTAAAAATTACTGTTTATTTTAATTTCAGATAAGCCAAATTTAAACTACAATGGTCGTCGCAACTCACACGCACAAAAAGAGAAAAAAAAATAAACACCAACAGCGCGTCGTGTCGCGCATGTGTCGTGTGTTAATTAGTATTTCGTGGGAAAATACCTCCACATCCGATTTCTATTTTCTCCAGAAAGATAGAAAGCTGCAGAATACGGTATAATAATAATAAAAAAAAGTGTCACATCTGGTATTACTACAGAAACCACTGGGTATCTATAGAACCGATTTGAAACCCCGCCGAAATGGTAATTTGTCTTCTAAGGAACTCCCACGTTACTGACTAACAGCATTGAAAACTGAACACAAACACATCTGCACTTCTCTTTACTTATATTTATCCATTCTTTTGTAAAAGGACTTTTACAATTTTAGTGGTTTATCTATTTATTTTAATTACATATGTATTTTTCAATTTGTAAATCGGGGTGGTGTTTGAAGTTTAAAGAGGTTAAGCAGATCCGGTTTAAAAAAAAACGTTTTTAGATATTGGCTTTTTCTTATGCTTAAAATATTATCGAATTTTTAAATAGATATGAAAAATTAACCTTTTCTTCTTTCAAAAGCAAAATTTACATAAGTTTCCATTGCAAAATCTTGTGAAGAATTAGTCTTGGCTCCCTTGGCAGTCTAACACTTATATTATCATTAAGAAATTATGGAAAAGTGGACTTTAGTAGAACAAAGGGCATCAATTTATGTGTGCATTTGTGGGGAGTGTGCGCGCGTGTGTGTGGGGGGAGGGGGCTAGCTATTACAAAAACACGATACTAGTTTTTTTTTCAGGTTATTTTTGCAGAGGCGCTGAAAAAAATCTGACCAAGTGACCAAGGACGCCATGATTACAAAAACACGGTATTAGTTTTTTAAAACTTATTTTTACAGAGGCGCTGAAAAAATATGACTAAGGGCGCCATGATTACAAAAACACGATATAGTTTTTGAAATTTATTTTTACAAAGGCGCTGAAAAAAATCCCTCCAAGGGCGCCGTGATTACAAAAACACGATATTAGTTTTTTGAAATTTATTTTTACAGAGGCGCTGAAAAAATCTGACCAAGGGCGCCATTATTACGAAAACACGATATTAGTTTTTTTAAACTTATTTTTACAGAAGTGCTGAAAAAATCTGACCAAGGGCGCCATGATTACAAAAACACGATATAGTTTTTGAAATTTATTTTTACAGAGGCGCTGAAAAAAATCCCTCGAAGGGCGCCGTGATTACAAATACACGATATTAGTTTTTTGAAATTTATTTTTACAGAGGCGCTGAAAAAATCTGACCAAGGGCGCCATTATTACGAAAGCACGATATTAGTTTTTTTAAACTTATTTTTACAGAGGCGCTAAAAAAATCTGTCCAAGGGCGCCATGATTAGAGAAACACGATGATAGTTTTTTGAAAGGGATTTTTACAGAGGCGCTGCAAAAATATCTGACCAAGGGCGCCATGATTACAAAAACACGATATTAGTTTTTTTTTTTTTTTTTTTTTTTTACAGAGGCGCTGAAAAAATCTGATCAAGGGCGCCATGATTACAAAAGCATGATATTAGTTTTCTGAAATTTTATTTTTACAGGGCGCTGAAAAAAATCTCACCAAGAGCGCATTGATTACGAAAACACGACATTAGTTTTTTGAAAGTTATTTTTACAGAGGCGCTGAAAATAAATCTGACCAAGGGCGCCATGATTACAAAATTACGATATTAGTTTTTTTTTAAAGTTATTTATACAGAGAGACGCTGAAAAAAAATCTGTCCAAGGGCGCCATGATTACAAAAACACGGTATAGTTTTTGAAATTTATTTTTACAGAGGCGCTGAAAAAAAATCCCTCCAAGGGCGCCGTGATTACAAAAACACGATATTAGTTTTTTGAAATTTATTTTTACAGAGGCGCTGAAAAAATCTGACCAAGGCCGCCATTATTAAGAAAACACGATAATGGTTTTTTTTAAACTTATTTTTATAGAGGCGCTAAAAAAATATGTCCAAGGGCGCCATGATTAGAGAAACACGATGATAGTTTTTTGAAAGGGATTTTTACAGAGGCGCTGAAAAAAAAAAATCTGACTGAGGGCGCCGTGATTAAAAAATATGATATTACGTTTTTGAAATTTATTTTTACAGAGGCGCTGAAAAAATTCTCTCCAGGAGTGCCATGATTAGAAAAACATGATAATAGTTTTTTGAAAAGCATTTTTACAATGACACTGAAAAGAATCTGACCAAGGGCGCCATGATTAGAAAAACACGATATTAGTATTTTTAAATTAATTTTTACAGAGGCGTTGAAAGAATCTGACCAAGGGCACCATTATTACGAAAACACAATATGAGTTTTTTTAACTTATTTTTACAGAGGCGCTAAAAAAATTGTCCAAGGGCGCCATGATTAGAGAAACACGATGATAGTTTTTTGAAAATTATTTTTACAGAGGCGCTGAAAAAATCTGACCAAGACCTTTCATGATTACAAAAACACGATATTACTTTTTTGAAAATTATTTTTACAGAAACGCTTGAAAAAATCTGACCAAGGACGCCTTGATTACAAAAATACGATATTAGCTTTTTGAAAGTTATTTTTATAGAAATGCTTTAAAAAAATCTGACCAAGGGCGCCATGATTACCAAAGCAATAATACAAAAGCAGCAGAAATACAAAAATACCTCACAACACCAGATGCGCTAAATACTTAGACGCAGAAAATATGCAGACGTATTAGACGCAGACTTATTAGACACTTATTAGAAGCATTCTAAGAACAGAAATTATTTAGGCGTATATCTAAATAAGTGAGTACTTAATATTATTTTTCTTAGAATTTATCATTAGTACAGGCTTTGAAACAAAGTCTGGTCCTGGATACCATGTGTAACAATGGCATATCTGATTGTCGATAACTTATGTTATCTCGAAATTGGTTTATCTAATTGTCTTTGATCACACATAGTTTGCTTATGCTATACTTTAAAAAATAAAAAGCATTACTTTTTAATTTTCCAAATGAAAATCTTTGAAAATTTTATGCCTTTCAAAATGCGAGCTTAAAAAAAAAAAAAGAAAAGAAAGAAGTGACGATGGGCGCACCGGGCATTTGCCTCGTTGTCCGGTGGGCCAGTACGACCCTGATTGTGGTGGCGTTTTCAATTGATTTTTTACATTATAAAGCAACCATAACCTCGTAATATATGCAGTGTGTTTCGGATCGTTATCCTGTTGGAAATAAAATTAATTAGGAATTCCTAATTTCAGAGCACTATTAGATAAATGATCTCGCAATATATTAATATATTGTTTAGCATTCATATTGCCTTCAATAAAGGTCATTTCGCCAACTCCGTTAAAAGACATGCATCCCCAAATCATTACATGACCACCGCCATGTTTTACAGTTGGTTTCAAGTTTTTAATTTGAAGAGAAGTGTTTGGCTTTTCGCCATACAGTTTTCTTACCATCTGAGCCAAAAATATTGAACTTGCTTTCATCGAAATAATAACAGTTTTGCAAAACTCTAGTGGTTTGCTGACATAAGCTTTTGCAAATTCAAGTCTTTTCACCCTATTTGTTTCACTAATAAATGGTTTTATTTTCGAGGGGTTCTTCCTCGAATATTTGCATCATGAAGAATATTTCTAATTGATTGTGGTGTAACTATTGTTCCCGACGTTGAAGCGACATCAACAGCCAATTCTCGAGCACTTAGAAAAGGGTTTTTTAAAGATTCTTTTATTATGGCTCTCCTTTGCCTGGTATTTAGCTTTCTTGGACGTCCAGTTCGCGGCTTATTTATTGTCGAACCAGTTTCTTTTTTCTTCTTAATTACATAACGAACACTAGAAAAGTTTAGATTTAATTTTTTACCTATTCCTCGGTAACTTAATCCAGAAATGTGAAGAAATATAATCTTCTCACGGATAGCAACAGACAGTTCACACGTTTTCGGCGCCAAAAACTCCCCAGAATCCCTGTTCCAGTTAATATATTACGTGGCTTTAAAGTGCGGGGCTAATGTACGGCGGAACTGAAATGCTAAACATTTGCATAATGTTCACATTTAATGCCTTTTTTAGCAGTCAATGCTTCTTGTGCAAATACTTTTCAGGTATGAGAAAATATTAATTTATTTTTTAAATTGTGTAATATTACTGTTTAAGGAAAATGGGTAGTTATTTTTATTTTCTTCTTATTTAAATAAATGAATAATTAAGAGAATAGTATCAAATTTGCTTTCTATGGTTACTTATGCAAAAAATCTTCTGCGTGCAAATACCTTTTTTGCTCACTGTATAACAGAACGGTAAATTGTTCAAATAAATACAGCACGATTACTCCTCATTTGCATTTAATTTCCTATATGATTTCACTTTCCACGCCTCACATAATGTTTGCTAGTTATACAGC
Source organism: Maratus speciosus (assembly GCA_963932465.1). Taxonomy (NCBI): domain Eukaryota; kingdom Metazoa; phylum Arthropoda; class Arachnida; order Araneae; family Salticidae; genus Maratus; species Maratus speciosus. Next base: position 126,412,974 of record OZ010796.1, on the reverse strand, counting down.
AAGAAACTCCAATCATACGTATTTTCCGATAATATAATAGGCGAAAATCAACTAGCACTTTTCACGAATAAGAATGATGTACCTGCAGAAGTAGAGTTTATTTTTTAGCGAAACAGTTTGGTATTGCATTGAGTGGACGAGACATAATTCAGCAAATGCGGCTCAATAGATAAAACAGATCCATTGTTGTCGCACTTCACCTCGCTTCTCGTTTCTGAGTAATTCAAGATAAAAGTATCCGCATATATGAAATTTTTTGTAAATGTCTTAATTTCATATATACAGTGAAACTTCTTTTAAAGGCCACCCCTATTCAAGGGCCACCTCTATTAAGGGCCAATATTTTTAGGAACGAAAAATTTTCCCATAGTATACATAATGTTAAATTTACTCCTATTAGGGGCCGCACCTACCCCTCATAAAGGCCATTTTTTCACATGTGCCTTAAATCCTAAACGGGTGTATTGAATTCCTGAACCAAAAGATAAGAGTTCAGCATACAAAGAAGCCAGGGGGAGATGTGGAGGATTTAGTAACACAATGAAGGATCATAAACTTTTCCACAAGTGAGACAAACAGGTGTTTCTCACACTTTGTTTGACCTTTCAACCTGTAGGGGTTGGGTTGGAGGGGGAACTGACCCTTTGTTGTGGACATACAAAGGGTAACAGGGTATCTAGAAAAAACTGATTCCACATTTACTAAAACTGTGAATGCATATTGAAGCACAATTTTTACGCTACAAATTTTATGATCCGATCCGGCTTATGTAAAATTTTAAATTACAATACCTAAATCAAGCCAAAGAGTACGTTTGGATTTGAATGACAAAATCAAAGTTCTTAATTGTCATGATCAAGGAACATCTGCAAGAAAATTGGCTTCACAGTTTAATTGCAGTAAGAAACAAATAAACGATAATGTTAAAAACAAAGAGAAATTACTAACAGAATATGCAGATTTTAAAAATTGCGGGATAAAAAGAAAGAGAAATGAAAAATTTGCTCACCCCTCATAAGGACCAATTTTCAGTGGAACGGCAGGTGGCCCTTACAGAGAGGTTTCACTGTATTATCATTATTCAGATAATTTTCTATGCTCGTTTACACCATAATCAAAATAAGACTTGAAAGTAAGACATTTGTCTTAAATTCACACATCTGTGACATCTGAAATTTCACAATCAAACACTTATGTGCCTGACTTTACTTTTCAGACACATATGTGTCAGAATTTAAGCCGCCTCTGTTACAATGCGTAAATTGTAAAACCTGCATAACGGATTTTCTCAAACAGTGGACACATTTATATAGCGAGCACTTTTTCAATCCCTAACCTATATATTTGTATGCTTTTACCTATAAATTGCGGACAACTTCAAACAGCAGGAAAATTCTATTCTCCCGAGGTGTCCGCTGTCAGAAATTTTAGTTTATTTGAATATTAATAACTAAAAATGTATGTACATTTTCTGATAGTTGGTTGGTTGTGTTTATGACGGCCAATTATCAGCCAGCCGAAGGATATGGGCCCAAGAATGGGGGGGGGGGGGTTAGTGTCCTCCGTGGGGGGTCTTTCTAAGGGAACCTAACCCGTATTTACGCTTGGAAAACCAAGGTTCGAAGAAATCCACGAAAGCTCTGAAACGGGCGTTATTGGGATTGGGCCCAGCACTCCCCGTCAACCACCTTCGAGAGCAGAACCTCTCGGCCACTGGTGGGGCCACATTTTCTTATAAAAAGATAAAATTGCTATTGGAGATACAGTTGTAGACTAATTTTCATAATTGCATTAAAATATGGATAAGTTTTGTTTCATTTCGGTTTGAAAGTCAACGAAATTTTTTTATCGAGTTGCGGGTCAATAATTTTTTTCATAATTATTGCGTTCGGGTCTGGTTTTGAGTTGACTTCAAATGTAATTTTTGGGATCGGTGCATGCTAAACCTGACCTGATCTGCTCAGGTTTCTAATCGTTGTAGCACACATTTATTTTGTTAAAAAATCAGCGGTGCACCGCACATTTTAAAATTAAAAATATCAGATTATAATAGTGGATTTGTGGCGTGGGTGTATGGGATTATTATAAAAGAAATATCGCGCAAAATAACAAAATATTTTATAAATAAAATTAATTAATTGCAAAAATCCATGCTGACGGAGTACACGATATTTTGGTCCCGATGCCATTTCCGTCCCGAGTCAGATTGTCAGAAGGCGCAGCCCGAGAAATTTTGTAATAATTTAATAATAATTTTATAATTTAATTTATTATAACTCGTGATCAGATTGTCAGAAGGCGCTGAAATGTTATATGAATGAACAACGTGATATAATTTTACAGGCGATACTGTCGGTTTTTTTAAACGCAGCTCCCTAAATTTTAGTATAGCGCGAATATAACGACAAATACTTATAACCCGGATCCAAACGCTAGCAGCCCCAGGGCCTGATTAATGCACTGGCCTCCGGGGCCTCGGCCCTGGGCCCACCAATTTCAGGGGCCCACAAATTTGTGTGTATTTTCTCACAATTTAAATTTTTCCAGAGTTTGCATCTTATATTTTGGTCCCTGACGTAAAAACAAAGTTTTACTGTAATAAAAAAACCCCATATTTAATTTTTCTGTAAAAGTCCTTTTCAATTTGAGCAGTACCTATAATTTTCAAAACTCGCCATATCCAGAAAATCAAATTTGGGGAAAATGCCAAAAACTGCATATTGTGACTGTTGGTTACAATATAAACGAGGATTTTACAGTGTCAGAATTATAGTTTAAAATGATTACTAGACTGTTATGGAAAACACAATTTTTATGATTTTGAATAAGGCGAGTTTTGGAAAAGACGTCCTCATTTATTCTGCAATATAAACTGTGGATCATAGATGTTTGTGAATTATACAAATGCTTATTTGAGAACATGGACGGTAATTAATTTTCTTGATTATTCTGGTAAGGTAATTTTTTTTTTGTAAACTTGAAACTTTCACACAAACCACTTTGTCAACTCATCAAATAAACCTACATTTTTTTTTTTCTAAAAGTGTCGCCGGGAATGGGGGGTAGGGGGGGGGCAACTTTTTAAAAGGCCCTGGGCCCAACTTCAGCTTGATCGGGCTCTGAGCAGCCCGCACAACTTTTGTATGATAAACGTTTTAAAGGGACAGGTGTTAAACAGGTGTTAGAAATGCAACGAGCCAGACCAATTCAAATATACAGGTATTTAAACATTACAGATATTATTAATTTAAATCAGCTGGAATGAAATCATAAAAAGTAAAAATATCATCAGAAGATAGATAAATTTTCTTCTTTCCACTGGCTCTAAGTGGAATTTTAAATATACTGTTAATCTACAGAAATTATTTCATTAAATTAAAGTTTTATTGAAAAATATATCATTATTACTAATGAAATACCATAAAAACCATTCAAATAGGCACTAAAATTTAACAAAGCATATTTTATTAAACTAATATACTATATCTGTAATAAAAGATTATCAAAAAAAAAACATAAAAATTCCTTAATTTATTATACTATTGAACTTAATAACAGGTTTATCATCTTTGAAAAAGTTTATGATTTTATTTTTCAAAAAAATTCAAAGATTTTTTTTAAATTAAAGAATGAAAATATCAAAAACTTGATAAAATTTCTTATTAAAATTACTTCTACAAACTTACTTTAAAATGTGGTGCTGCCATCTGTGAGAAAATGAATGTCTAATCTTTACTTATTTAATTTTCTATTGCTTGAAAATGCGAACATAGTTTGTCATTTATTCGCCTTATGAGTGGCTACCATTTCCAAAGCAACTTTTTTCATAAACTTAATGGGCGAACCGAAAGTTTAAAGATTCACAATGCATGCGGAAAGTGTGATTTCTTCGCCTCATCATAAGTTTTTAAATACTTAGTGAAATTACATAGAAATTTGTAAAGTATTCAAAACCGTTTTACATTCATAGAAAATTATAAAATAAGACCTAGCAGATTAAAAAAATAAAACATTTCAAATAAAATAAAATATTTAAAAAAAACTATTACAAGATTAAAATAAAACATAAATAAAACAATTAACATAAATTTTTTTTAAATGTTCTATCCCGATGTGTACCTTAACTTAATTCAGAATGTAGGTAATAATATATAATATGCATTAAAATGATCTCAACATTGTATTCTAAATATATATACAGTAGAACCTCGATTATCCGAAGCGATTGGGACCGACCATCTTTCGGAAAATCGAAATTTTCGGATAATCGAGAAAGCTTCAATTTTAAGATTAAGGAGAAATATATGCAATATTTCGTATTATGGTAACAAGTGCTTAATAAAAATAAAGCAATAGCAAAATAGAAACAAGAATAAATTACTTGAATTTAAATTTTGAAATTCAGTACCTTTTATATATACCACAAGAATCTGAAAAAAATGTTTTGTTTGTCGCAGTTTCGATTGCATTTGCTTCGAAGCTCTATCACGAAGTTTTTCATATTATTAGTTCACCAGTATCACAGTTTTTCTGCTGCTCCAGCCATGCCAAACGTTTTGCAAAACGTTCAAAAGCTTCAGAATTGCTAATTTGTTCGTTTTCTTCGTTCCACATTTCGGTTAACCCAGAGTTTCGGTTAAAAGAATTTCGGATAAAAGAGGTTATACTATATATATATAACCATTAAATAAACATTACCGACCACCAACAAAAACTGTGACATTATGAATAAAATAACATTAACAAATACAGTTTCCCCCAACACACTTAACATAGATTCCAAAAACATAGTAAAAAAACAACTGATATTGAATAACAGAAATAGTTGGTTAGTTGTGTTTATGACGGCCAATTATCAACACGAGGGATATAGGCCCTAAGGGAGGAGTGCCTTCCTTGGGGGTCTTTGTCTTTCTAAGGGAACCTAACACGTATTTACGCTTGGAAAACCAAGGCTCGAAGAAAACCACGAAAACTCCGAACGATTAGGCAGACGGGCGCGATTGGGATCGAACCCAACACCTCTCGTCTACCAGCTTCAAGAGCAGAACCTCTCGGCCACTGGTGGGGCAACAGAAATGGAATGATGGAAATTTGTAGAACTTAGACAGAATCATCAGGTCCCAAATGCCTTAAGCTCCACAAATAAAATGTGTGGTTTCATCTTCATATTAGCCAAACATTATCTAAAAAATATGAATTCGGGACTACCACACACATAAAACCGAGAAATAAACCATTGAACACCAGTTAAGTTAAAAATGAAACAAGATTAAAAAGGATAGAGGAAAAAAAAAAACAAATTACCAAATTAATATCCATACTGTCATAGCATTAGGTATAACAAATACACTCATTATGCAATTTATTCTGATTTAAGATAGTATATTATTAGAAATTAATATGATATTGTCCTGAGTAAAATTTAAATACAAGTTAATCGTTAATTTTATTAAATATTAATGAATATGCATAAATTTAATATGAATTGATAAATATATAAATATAACTACATCATTATACATATAAAAGTATCGAATCAACATTTATTATAAAATGTGTATTAGCAACGTAGTTCAAAATCAAATGCCCCATTTAAAAAAAATTAACCATTGCGTATTATCCAGACAACGCCACCCTCCTCCGTACTCTAACATCTACATACCCAACCGTCCTATAATATTTTTTTTATTATTATTTTACAATTTTTATTTTTTTACAATTATTTTCTTATTTTATATATATTTTTTGTAATTTTTTTAACGCATGTGTTAATTTGTTTTTTGAGATCATTTAAGTACTAATTATATATTAAAGAATATACGAATTTTTTTGGAAAACCATCATTTAATGCATCATAAATTAGTTTTTTAATATTATTGTTAATTGATGAGAAGAACATAAATACTTTATTCTATATAAATGATTAAGGATTATATTACGATACACAGACTTATGTAGACAAGATTTAAAATTAGTAAATGTATTAACTTTGAATTTAAATTCTTTACGTTTATCATAAAGATCAGTTATTGTTTTGTTTTCTTTTATTGTAATTTTAAGATCTAAAAAGTTAATTGTATTGTTAGATAGGCGGTTTTCCGTTAGTTCTAAATTAGTAGTATAATCTACTGGAAATTGAGAAATATTAGTTTGATCAGTGCCAATTAAAATTATGTCATCAATATAACAATATAAATGTAGATTACTATTAGTAAAAGTACGTTCATAGCAATATAAGTATAAGTCAGATGATAAACTGGATGTACATCCACCTTGTGGTGTACCGACATTCTGTAAATATAATGTGTTATCTTGCAAAATATAATTATTATAGATAATGAAATTTGTTAACGATTTAAAATAAGCTATATCTATATTAAATGGTAAATCCAGTTTATGATGATACTCTTAAATAATGCATTTATAATATTATGTAGATCTAATAAATCTATATTATTAAAAAGGATCTTTGAAATCATATGTCGCTATATTGTTTATATATATATATATTAATTTAGAAATCCTTTTGAAAAAGTATTTAAAATACTCATACAAATTTTAAAAAATAGAATAAAATTATAATTAATTACTTTTTAAAAATGATATAATATTTAATTATTTCAAGGATATTAATACATTCTAATAATAAAGCAAAAAATCACACACATGGATGATTTTAGTCCTATCCACTGAATTGTTTTTTTTTCCTTATCTCACAGATTGTCAAAGAAATTATACTTTTCAGAAAACGAATTGTAAAATTAGAATCATCTTCTAAATTCCTCAAGTGAAATCATATTATTTTGGTTATATTTCTGATTTCTATTGCGACATTTTCAATGCAGTTTTTTTTTCATTAAATCTGTTCAAAATCCATTACAGAATAAAGATCAATGGTTTTTGTTGGTGGTGATTATATATATAAATATACAGGGTGTTCCGTTAAAGGGGTCCAATATTAATAGGGGTAATAGAGGAGATCACACGGAGCATAAATCAGTATATAATGCCTGGCCGGATCTCAATAATTTTCAAGTTACAGCAAATAGAATGAAAAATCGAAAATTTGTAAAAAAACCCTCATTGCTAAACTATCGATAATGCTACATAAAAACGAAGCACATATTTAGAAAGAGCAGAAAAAATCCTACGAAATGACATAAGTTGTTTTAGAATATTGAGAATTAATGGCGAGTTACAAGCTCTGAAACAGTGAAAAAATACAAAATCAAATATTTAGCAAAATAGTTAATCGTTAATTCCAAAAATGCAACTCTACCTACATCAAGGAAAATGTTATAAAATTTGGTCCATTCCGAAAGCTTTCGAAGAAGCTGACAATAAACCATATCAGTTTAATTGTATGGGAGAAATCAAGCAGTTCCCTAGTTACAACTCTGTACTGTTGCACGCTCGGAAAGGGCGAAACTCCGCCCATGACGATTGTAAACACCCCGTTTTAATATCTTTCAATTATACATTTCTGATCAACCTCTATCAATACCCTTTCATTATTCAGTCTGGTCAAGTGAATGACATATTGTGCAGCTCTCGCCTTGTCTTAAAGCAAACTCCGTGACTGCTGCGTTTCCTCCATGAACTTTCAGGATGATGAAGAAGAAGTACTTTTTATGCAAATTTTCTATGTGTATAGGAAGAAAAGTGTAATAAAACAGCAGTCATCAGTGGGCGTTATGTTAAAGGGGGGCTGTTGTAAGTGGGATTGTAGTAAGTTGATGTATAATAATTATGCCGGAATACTCTAACGAAGAATATGCGGACATGCATCTGATGTACGGGCAAGCTCATGGAAATGCATGTCTAGCACAGCGCATGTACCGTGAGCAATTTCCAAGGAGACGTTGCCCAAGTTCGAAACTCTTCATAAAAATCGATAGACGATTACGGGAGACTGGATCGTTTAATACAGCAAGCATTGATGCAGGGAAACCTCGACATGTACGAACACCTGCAATGGAAGAAGATGTACTGAATATTTTTAAAGATAACCCCTCCACGAGTACACGAGCTGCTGCGTCTGAAGTCGGTGTTTCTCACCAAAGTGTGTGGCGTGTTCTGTGTGCAGAAAACATGCACCCCTTTCATGTGCAGCGGGTACAACTGTTATCAGTAACAGATTGTGCTCAGCGGACAGAATTCGTACGCTGGTTGCTTAATGTAACAGAAAATAATCCACAATTTCTGGAAAATATTTTATTTACTGATGAAGCAACATTTACGAGAGAGGGCGTGGTAAACACGCACAATATGCACACATGGTCATATACAAATCCGCACACTGTTTTCCCGTCGAACGCACAACAAAAGTTCAGTGTGAACATATGGGCAGGTGTCCTCGGCGATTATCTCATAGGACCATATTTACTCCCAGATGTACTCAATGGCAGTACGTACTTGGTTTTCCTACGGGATATCTTACCGCAGTTACTGCAAAATGTGCCAGCAACATTGCGCCACAATATGTGGTTTATGCACGATGGCGCACCGGCACATTTTTTCATAGGTGTTCGCAATCACCTCAATTCAACATATCCTGGGAAATGGATTGGACGCAGTGGACCTGTTGCTTGGCCTGCACGCTCTCCAGACCTCAATCCGTTAGACTTTTTTGTTTGGGGACACCTTAAATCGCTGGTGTATGAAACGCCTGTGGATACACCGGAGGTTTTACTAGCGCGAATCGTTGTCGCTGCAGGAGACATTCCCAACTCCGTCGGAGTTTTTCGGCGTGTTCGCCAATCTTTACGACGTCGCTGTCGGCTGTGCGATTCTGTTAATGGGCGCAACTTCGAACACCTATTATAATAATGTCCGTTCGTCTGCCTTCCGACATTGAACTGTGCAGCGCAGGCCAGAAGACTATGCTTCACATATGCCATAAAGTACGTGGAATGTAATTCTTTATTTGTCATTTTTCTTTTATTTTCAACACTTTTTGGCGCAGTATTTTGTAAGTCACAGACTTTGGTGTACTCAAATTGTAAATTACAAAGTTTGTATGAATTAATTTAAAATTTAGTGTCTTTTTTAAATTTATAATTAATAAAATTATTATGCTATTTGTTATTATTATTTCCTATCATAAATTATGATGCACATATACATACAATAATTGTCCATGTAAAACATGTACTGAAACTTCTTGCATAGTTACAAATCGCAATATTTTTAATTATTTCCGAATTTTCACCACCAGTTTAATTTTAAAGAATTTAACTTAAGCTTTATATCAATAAAAGACCACTTTAAAATGTAGACTATTATTGTAAAGTTATTTTGGTTCATTCAACTCTTGAATAATTAAAAATGTTGCATCTCAGAAGAAGCATGATCGAAAATGTATAGTTGAGAGTAATTAAAAAGGCGGTGTTTCCAATCGTGATGGGCGGAGTTTAACCTTTGCTAGTGTCAAAGAAAGCGGAGTTGTAACTAAGAAACTGATTAATTTCTCTCACACAATTAAACCGATATGGTTCATTGTAAGCTTTTTCGAAAGTTTTCGGAATGGACCAAATTTTACTACATTTTCCTTGTTGTAGCTAGAGTTGTCTTTTTGGAATTAACGATTAACTATTTTGATGTATATTGGATTTCGTACTTTTTTCACTGTTTCAGGGCTTGTAACTTGTCAATAAATATTGCTATTTTAATACAATTGATGTCATTTTGTAGGTTTTTTTCTGCTCTTTCTAAATATGTGCTTCGTTTTTATGTAGCATTATCGATAGTTTAGCAATGAGGGTTCTTTTACATTTTTCCGAATTTTCATTCTATTTGCTGTAACTTGAAAACTATTGAGATCCGACCAGGCTTTATATACTGATTTATGCTCCATGTGATCTCCTCTATTACCCCTATTAATATTGGCCCCCTTTAACGGAACACCCTGTATATATATATATATATATATATATATATATATGTTAGACATAATTTATATATATATATATATATATATATATATATATATATATATTTTAATTCATAATAATTGACGGTGGTAGGTTATGTTTAATTAATGGTTATATATATATATATATATATATATATATATATGTATATATATATTAATTTGAAAAACTATTTAAAATACTCATACAAATTTTAAAAAATAGAATGAAATTATAATTAATTAATGATTAAAAATGATATAATATTTAATTATTTCAAAGATATTAATTCATTCTAATAATAAAGCAAAAAATCACACACATGGATGATTTTAGTCCTATCCACTGAATTGATTTTTTTTTCCTTATCTCACAGATTGTCAAAGAAATTATACTTTTCAGAAAACTAATTGTAAAATTAGAATCATCTTCTAAATTCCTCAAGTGAAATCATATTACTTTGGTTATATTTCTGATTTCTAATTCGACTTTTTCAATGCAGTTTTTTTTTCATTAAATCTGTTCAAAATCCATTACAGAATAAAAATCAGTGGTTTTTGTTGGTGGTGATTTTTTTGGAACATATGTATTACAATCCCGCATCCGCCATCTTGGATTTTTTTCTTGGCGTGGATTACAAATTGTTTTTTAATTAATAGTTATAATTATTATATCCCAGTTTTTTCAATATTATATTAATCTGTCAACAATATTTAACCATTGGCGACATTTACTACTTGGCAAATTAGGAGTTTTCATGCAAGAAAAAAATACAAGATGGCGGATATATATATATATATATATATATATATATATATATATATATATATATATATATATATTTCAAAGTATAAGAGACCCTTTATCCAACCGGTTGCCTGAAGGAAAATTTTACGTACATTATAAAGGAGTTATAAATTCAGACAAACGCCATAAATGACCACTGAAAATAACTAATTACCGTGAGTGTCACACCATTTGCCCTAATTTTACACTAAACACTGCAATATATGCATAACGCTCAGATTTAAATACCAAAACGGGCATTTCTTAGTTTAAATAGATCTTCCGGGATATGAACCCACAACCTCCGGATTCAGTAAAGCTAGTTTTTTTTAATTAATATAATCTTTAAATTAAGAAATAAATATAAAAAAGAAAGAAACTACATGAAAGTATTTCTTCAAACTAAGTAGGGAAATGCAAAAAAAAAAAAAAAAACACAGGACAGCGCCAACGGGCACACTGCCACGGAGAATACTCCGCGACATTGCAGTAAATTGAGTATCGCTTGCGATGTAACCGCTCGGCTAAGCCTGCGTCCCTCTGTTTCAACTAAATCTGATAGATAAATATTCTCCATATGTGCTGCCATCTATTGCACGTCACTATTATCAAATTCTAATTTCTGTTTATGTTTACAGCATTCAATCCTTCATATAATGTATAGTTTCTATTTAATTAGTTTAAAATAATGTATAGTTTATAATGTATAGTTTATTTCGATAATTTAATAAATTTATCTTAAAAAATTATCATGAATTCAACACATCATTCATATGAATCGCAAATAATTCAATAATAAGATTTTTTTTTATGTATATACATTTTGTTAAACACATTTCTAAAATATTTAAAACCGAGATAAAATGTGGAATTTCTTTCAATAACTGTCTGTAAATTATCTTGTCATAAAATTGGTGTTAACAAATTTCTCATTTGATTCATAATGTACAAAAATAAATTAATTATGAGTAAATTTCTTTTCATTCACTTTTTTTTTCGTGCATATTTCTAAAACGTTTAAAACCGTGTCGTTACGTGTCGCTTAATTACGTATATAAATGTACATTTTTTAATAACAGTTTCTAATTTATTTTTATGTCATGAGTCTACATGATAACGTCATGAGTTAATACAAGTTTTAAATGAGTCATAATGAGCAAAAGAATGTAATTATGATCACTTTATTTTTTCTTTCTTTTAGCCTATGTTTGTAAAAATTTCTAAAATGCAAATCATAAAAATCAGAACGAAGATGTAATGAAAATCAGAGTGTAATGAATCAGGTCGGTTCAAATGCACGGATTGTTTTATTTAAATAAGTTGGAATTAAATTATAGAAAATAAAAGTAATCTTCTTAAAAGATATTATTTCTCTTCTGCATTTCTGATAAGAATTTAAAAGTAATGTTGCAGCTAGCACATTAAATTACAGCAATTATTTTGAATAAATTACTCTAATCGGAATAGCAATTAAGCATTACATAAATAAAATTATTTAATACTCAAAATGTATTCAAACGTGTATTTAATGTTATTTTTATTGGTTATTAAAAGAATTAAAATCAGTACTAAATATAGTTTCCAAATACTGCATTGGTTAAATCGGCATTTCAGAGTAAATCTACATAAAAAGTTAAGGAACAGATGTCATATAATCCCGCATCCGCCATCTTGGATTTTTTTTCTTGGCGTGCATAATTTTATTTCACAACTATAGGCGTAACTTGGGCTCTAAAACTAGGGGGGCAAAGTCTCGAGGCCCTTTTGTACAAATGTATACTCTCCCCCCATTCCAGCCCCTTATCCATCAAACACACTTAAATTAAATACTTAAAAGTTTTAATGTTCAACCACAAAATAAAACATGGGAAAAGAACATAAATTGCACCTTTTATGTATTTAAAGTTGAAATCGAAAAAAATTTTAATAAAAATTTGTCAAAACCTTGGGCTTTCGAAGATTTTTTAAAATAATTGTGATGTTTTAGGGAGGTTGTTTTGAAATAAATATGTTTAAAGCAGTGGTTCCCAACGTGAGGCGTAGGCCCCACAGGGGGGCAATTTCAGATTTGCAACTCACTCATTCAATTTTCTTCTTCTTCTTTTCTTTCTTTCTTTCTTTTTTTTTTTTTTTTTTTTTTTTTTGAAAAACAATGTTTTAGATTACAAATAAAAGTAATACATGAAACATTTAAAAATAAATAAGTTTCGTTGTTGAATTTTAAAAGAGTTCCAAATCAAAATGTTTAAAATGGTATCCATACCAGAATAATTATATGAACAAACTTTAAAAATAACCTACCAGCCCCTCTTTCCTTTCTTATTTTTAAAAATTTCTATAATTTTTCTGGTTATTAATATATTATACAATTTTTTTGAATCATTTATCGAATGAGTTATTTTTATCAATTCACTCTGCTGTATGAAATACGAAGAAAGAAATTTTTCCATGTGTAATTACTTAAGAGTATAACGAAATCTAATTGACCCTAAAAAATATTTGAAAATAACTAAATGTGATTCTACAAACTTTATAAAATTTATACATCTTTAATACCATTAGAAAAGGGAATATATAAATAGTAAATATCTATGGCTGTACTGCAGGCCTTTTACACTGCAAATGAATATATAACATATATAATATAAATTTGAAAATGTGGTAATACATGGCAGTTAATTAACGATAATTGAGGAGGGAAAAAGATAAATGTGTTTTAATTGGGATTTTGATGTCTACTTAAAATTCATAAACATCAGCATCTTGGGCTGCTTCTTGTGTATTTTGTTATCCACAGAAAGAAAATTTAGTGCCCAAAGCTGTTTCAACAGTTCTTAACAGGTTATTAAAATGGATTATAAAATGTTTCAACATTTTAATGCTAAGTGTGAGGCCTCTTTAAGCACTTTGGGAAGATAAAAATGCAGATCATATAGGGTAGACTAGGGACGGTTGACCATACGGGAGGTTTGACCTACCCATCAATTCTCATATTTAAAAGAATTTCAGAGTATTATCAATAGGTGTCAACCAAAGCTACTGGGATGCTCAAACAACAGTCTTCGTTTCATAGAGATAATCGAAATAGATGTGGAAAAAATCTCTTTGAGGCGTTTTCAACCTAAAAGTTGTGTTTTTTAGAAATAATTTGTAAGCTTTTTTCAAATAAATTATATCATAGAAATTTAAGTAAGTAGGTTTAAAGTAATGCAGAAATATCGAGCTTTCATACCAGGCATAAAGAGTGTACAGTAAGTTAGGCTTAACGTAATAATGTGGTATTCTTTAGAAAAGGTCTATGTAGGGAGGCTTGACCCAATCAATGTGAGGGAGGGTTGACCACATGCTCAGGGCATGGGCGTACCCAAGGGGGGGCTGATGGGGCTACAGCCCCCCCCCCCGAAATTTTCGAAAGTGATATGAAAAAGTACTGCTTTTTCGTCTTTCTTTTTTGGAAACAATTTTAATTTTTTTAAATCATACAGCGGACTAGACATTCTCATTAGTCCCATATTAGCCCACATTGACAACATAGAAGAGAAAGGGGGTATACGGGGTTACAGCCCCCCCCCCTCCTCTCGAAATTTTCGAAAATGAAATAAAATAGTGCTGAATTTTTTCTGCCTGTTTAAGATAATTTTGCATCCCCCCCCCCCCCATCGTTCAACAGACTATGCGCTTCCTTCGCTTTAGTTCCATATTAGCACCAAAAAAGAGAAAGGGGGCTGACGGGGTTACCAAGAATGAAACTCCGCAGGCATCTAAAGAATCGAAGATCTGTAAATCTAGCAATTCTAGACATAATAAAGGAACATTTTTGATAAAAAAAATCTAAAAATTTAAATATATAAACTGTACATATAACTTCATCTTCATTTAGATCGTGTTATAGAGAAGAAAGAATAAATATGTAATTTTACTCAAGTCTGTTTATCCATACCTATTTGCATGAATGTGAGGATATTAATTTACTATAAAATTTCCCCTAAATTGATTATCTTTAATAGTCTATTATTAAAGCCGCATATACATTAGAATTAAATATTTTTCGGTTAAAATTTGCCTGAAATCTATAGTCTTATCGTTCGTCAAATTTTTTCTTTTTTTTATGCCCAGACTCTTTTTCTGAACTCTGACAAAAGATCACAGACATATTGAAGCTATCCAAATTCTTATATCTTTCTATCGTATTTCCTTTTTTGAGGGGGGGGGGGTGAGGAAGAGCCCTTAAGAACTTCGTTTTGTTCTCAGAATTCTGAATTATTCATTCAAAAGATCTACCTACATAAGTCTTGTTGCAGAATTTTCATTAGCTAAGAGTTGCATCAAGTTATACATCATGTGAATCTATTAAATTAATTTTGTGAAATACTAGATGGGAGCCATTGATATTTCCAGGCCATTTGCCTACATTTTAAACTTGAGTCATTTACTACTATTCATTAATTTTCTATATGAATTAAAGAAGTCGTAGTTTCCATGCCAACTGTACCTTTCACTATTGCTTGCTTATTTGTTTGTTTGATTTATTGAACACATACATCATATCACATGCGGATCACGGCGGGATTCGAATCTGCTTCCACCTACACTCTCAAGCGATTAGCGGTATGGTGTCTTATCCACTCAGCCACGGTGGGCCACTATTGCTTTCTCTAATGCCCAGATACTCAAATTTAACCAACAGCACTTAGAATCATGGTCATAACACAGAACATTTATATGTTAGAGCAGTGTTGCCAGTGGGCTACTTTTTTTTAATTCAGATTTCTTGATTGCCAGCACTTATTATAAATGGTAAAATTCCCTTTGTTTTCGCCTTAATTAATATGTCATTAAATAAGGCGCATTTTACAATTTCAAAAAAGTGGTGCCAATCAAGTATCTGAATTTAAAAAAAGTAGCCCATCTGGCAACACTGTGTTAGAGTGGTGACATATGTACAATTCGTGTACTCATTTTCAATTTTTTGTCCAAAGTACGGTAACTTAGTTTTCAGTAATAGACAAGTAAGATTTCAATTAAACTAACCAGAAAAGTTAACAAACATTGGCTTCCTGATTTGATTTTATTCAAAATTGTTTTAACCAACCAAAGTTAATGTCCGGGATCCAGATAAATTTTTCTCTGTTAGTAAAATTACATTGACCAATCAGTAGCCTCCCTCCTTGCAGGCTTTTCGGTGTTTACTGCAAACATCAAAAAGTTCGGGAAAATGCAGACGTCTGATTGATCAATCTCATCCCGCTAATAGCGAAAAATCTCTCTTGATCCCGGCCTATTCAACGCCCTTTAAATATTGGAGAAAGCCTTGACACGTGTCAGGAAAACGTCACACAAAGCAGGCAAAACAAAGAAGAAAAATCATTCATTGGCTCGTGAATATGAACAAGCCGATGAATGATTTTGTTTCTTTGCTTTGCCTGCTTTGTGTGATGTTTTCGTGACGCGAGTCAAAACTTTCTCAAATATTTAGAGGCTTTGGCTTATTTCACCACCATGAAGTTATGAAAGGAAAGGAACAGACATGTCAATCTTCCCGTGTGAAAAACTAGTTACCAAAAAAAACGAGTTCTTTCCCTCTCTTCTGCCCTTTTCTCTCTTGATTTTGACCGATAGCAGCCCATTTAGCAGTCTCCAGTACAAGATGCCGCTATATACGGTGGACGCAGGAGGGAGGGTGTTAGCGCGACCAATGACATAATAGGCCAGTTTATGATGTTTAAAAGTCATACGGAGTTGGATCGAGGCTAACGAAAAAGACAGGCTACCGCGGTGGGTCCGATTCTTCTTTTTTTACAAACCGCTGGAGTCACGTGATGCTCTTTTCACGCACCTTCTTTGGTGCATTCGAGCATCACGCGACTCCAGCGGTCTGTAAAAAAAGAAGAATCGGACACATCGCGGTAGCCTGTCTTTTTCGTTAGCCTCAGAGTTGGAGCATCTTTACACGATGATTAGTACAAAGCTGCGAGCCGATTTTTTTTTTGTGTGTGTGTGTCTCCATTGCAGTGTACAGAACATCAACTCCGTGTGACGTTATGAACTGGCCTTATATGTTGTTGGCCACAGTTTAGGAGCAGCTACAAATGACTTCATCTATATCTACTCCGAGGTAAACGAAAAAGACAAGCTACCGCGGTGCTATAGCGCCTAGAATATATCGTGTGGAAATCGGCTATCCCAGTAATACTTTAAAAAGTGCTAAACTATTGGATCTCTTAAATTTCAAATGATGCTGAAATCCAATGATTCGATCACAGCGATATCTGCAGGATATTTCCTAAAACTTTATGACGATTTGGTAACAGCGCCTAGAATACCTAGTGTGGAAATATTTTCTTAAACAACGCTAAAAATTTGTATCCCATAAATGATCGACGATACTGCTAAAATCCCAAGTATCGATCGCAGCGAAATCTGCGGGATTTTCGTATTACATTTTGTATAGTCTAGCAATATCTTGCAGTTATAGAAAATATCTTGCAGATGTCGCTGCGATCTGTGTATTTCAGCAGCATCGTTGCACATTTAAGGATACAATATTTTAGCACTTTTTTAAGTATTACAGGGATAACCAATTTCCACACTATATATTCTAGGCGCTATAATTTGGTCTAGACGCTCTAGCATTTTTTTTTACATTTTATTAACATACATCTGACCTGTGTGCTTGGCGTCAAGCCCGCTGTAATAATACGATGTTTACTTTGAAAGTATATCACAGATGTCGCTGCGATCAGCTCCCTGGATTTCAGCGTCAATGCACATTTAAGGGATACAACTTTTTAGCGCTGCTTGGATAGCAAATTTCCACATTATGTATTCTAGACGCTATAGCGGTGCATTACACGTGTCTCTTTCTTCTTTAAAAAATATCCTGCAGATGTCGCTGAAAATGACTGTTTGGAATTCAACATCGTTGTACATTTAAGGGATTCACTATTTCCGCGCTTTTTTAAGTACTGCTGGGATAGTCGATTTCTACAACATATAATCTAGGCCTATAACGGAGCTATAGTATCTAGAAGATACAGTTTAAAAATCGGCTTATTAAAAAGGTGCTAAAAAATTGTATCCCATAAATGTTGAACGAGGCTGAACGATGAATGTCGATCACAGCGACATATGGTAATTCCAACGTAACTATTTCAAAAGACATCAAATGAGAAAACGTTTCGCTCAGGTTGGTTGATTTTGGTTGATTTTGTGACGGCCGATTATCTACACTAGGGATATAGGCCCGAAGGGGAGTGCCCTTCGTGGGGGTCTTTCTAAGGGAACATAACCCGTATTAACGCATGGAAATCCATGGTTCGAAGAAAACCACGAAAACTCCGAACGATTAGGCCGACGGGCGCGATTGGGATCGAACCCAGCACTTCCGGTCTACCAGTTTCGAGAGCAGAACCTCTCAGCCACTGGTGGGGCTTTCGCTCAGAGAAGATCTAGAAAATGTTGCTGCTATGGACATTTGTCATTCAGTATTTTTCAATATTTATGGGATTCAATTTTTAGCAATTTTTAAAGTATTACTGGAATAGCCGGTTTCCACACCATGACCATGATCTAGGTAGATTTTTCTTTGTTATCGCAACGAGATTGACCAATCAGAAGCTAGAATTATTGCTAACTTTTCACTGTTTGCAAAAAATGTACCTGGATCTCGACCTATATTTCTAGACGTTATAACTGAGCTCAAGAATAGTACAAAAAGCAAACTCCGTATTTTGATATATTAAGGCCGGGATCCAATTAGGAACAAGTGTGTCGCTATAACGAAGTAGCGACATATGGCCAATAAAGGTTTATTGGTAGAAGTGATAAAAACAAATCGTTAAAGGTCTTTGCGAGCGTGTCATTATCGTCAGACTAATGCATATTAAATTATTTCCCTAGTCTAATAAAGCTCGTCCATGCGCGTATCGTCTAATGGAGGATATTCCAAATATGGGTTCAAGGCTGAAAAAGTCACGTGGTACCGGCAATTTACCTAAAGAACTTCTAACTGATGAGAAGGGAAACAGGAAACTACTACTGCTTTCTCCCGTGAACTGTTTCATTGGCTAGCGGGTATTTACATTACATCGACGGAGCCTTCCCTTCTTTACGTTAGACGTTTTTGCCTTGACCACGTGATCATAACGTAGATAGAATAGCCTCTATTCAAGAAAGTGGATTGCCGTACTATAGCAACTAGAATATATAGTGTGGAAATTGGCTATCCCTGTAATACTTAAAAGAGTGCTAAAATATTGTATCCCTTAACTGTGCAACGATGCTGCTGAAATATACAGATCACAGCGACATCTGCAGGATGTTTTCTCAAACTGCAAGATATTGCTAGTCTATACAATGTAATACTAAATCCCGCAGATGTCGCTGTGATCGATACTTGGGATTTTAGCAGTATCGTCGCACATTTAAGGGATACAAATTTTTAGCGTTGTTTGGATAGCATATTTCCACACAAGGTATTCTAGACGCTGTAGCCATACTTTCGGCAAAAACTTGAAATGAGCATGCTTCCTGTGCATATATCACCACTCTTATGTATAAAGGCTCTCTGTTATGGTGTTGATTCTGAGCGCTCTTTGTTAAATTTCTATATTTGTGTTTTAGAGAAAGCAATACAGAAAAGTACTGTTACTATGGAAACAACAACTTCTTTAATATCGAAATGTATAGCAAAGGAGTTCAGAATCAGTGCCTTAAATAGTTTCGAATATGTATTGTCGTTATGACAATAAATACCCTTCCTGGATGTGGAAATGCAAAATTGTGTTCAACATAATGGAGGATATTCCATCTACATTTTGATCACGTGGTCTAGGTAAAAACTTCTATCGTAAAGAAGGGAAGGCTCCGTAGACGTGTAATGTAAATCCCCGCTAGCCAATGAAACGGTTCATGAGGCAAAGTAGTAGTATCTTCCCTTCTTATCAGTTAGATGTTCTTTGGATTAATAACCGGTATCACGTGACTTTTTTCAGCCTCGAACCCATATTTGGAATATCCTCCATTGGGCGCAATCTAGATAGATTTTTGGCTGTTAGAGAAACGAGATTCATCAATCAGAAGCCTGCATTTTTGTGAACTTTTCGTTGTTTGCAGAAATGCAGGCTATTGATTGGTGATTCTCGTTTCGCTAACAGCGAAAAATCTGTCTGGATCCTGGCCTACATTTTTACAAATATTGCACTTCATCCACGGCACTAAAAAATGACTCAAAACTTTCATGACATAGGCCGGGATCCAGAAACAGCAAATATTCTCAAACCTGCAGGCTTCTGATTGGTCAAACTCATTTCGCTAACAGCGAAAATTCTATCTGAATCTCAGCTATAAATGAAATCAATGCAAAAGGATAATATAAAAGAAAAGAATAAGATTTCGAAAATATTTTGGCGGGTTTATCGTTATTTGGCATAATTTGTAAACTTTAGAACTAGTTAACAGTTTTTCGCTAATTATGAATAGAAAATTAATGTTTTTAAAGCTGAATTTTATAAAAGCACGTAGATTGAGTAAATATCTATCCAAAAATTTAATCCTTACATTTTTCTGTCCATTATTTAAGTCTCTACCTCAATTGAAACATAAGTTGTGACGAAGAAAATAAATCTGTCATTTTCAGTATCTCGACGTTATTTTAAAAAATCTATATCTCTGTTTATAATTAATTTATGAGGATGCATTTGATCTCAAATTGAAGATCTTCTTTATTAGGTCCTTCTGGTGGTGGTTTTATTTTTCTGCGATGATTGCTTCTTTTGATATGGGAAATTTTACGCTGGCATATTTCGTCCATTTAACATGGGGAAATTGTCAAACTGTAATAAGCAGTTACGGTGTCTTGCCGTTATTCTTGGCGTTTGTTTGTTTGGCGGGGTTAGCATTTTTTTTCAGCTTGGCTTGGCAGAACGACCGTCCTGCTTGATTAGTGTACAATGACACCACTTTATACTCAAAAAGGTAGAAGGGGGCTAATGGGGTTACAGCCCTCTCCCCAAAAAGTCGAACATGAAATGAAAAGGTGCTGATATTTTTCTTTTTGTTTGAGATAAATTTGTATTTTGCCCCTATCATTCAACAGACTAGCCGCTCACTTCTCTTTAGTTCCATACTAGTGCACAGTGGTGCCACATTATATCCAAAGAGGTGAAATGGGCTAATGGGGTGCC
Organism: Maratus speciosus; assembly: GCA_963932465.1. NCBI lineage: Eukaryota > Metazoa > Arthropoda > Arachnida > Araneae > Salticidae > Maratus > Maratus speciosus. The sequence goes on along the minus strand of OZ010796.1, from coordinate 126,392,090 downwards.
CCCTTCCAAAATAGTCGAAAACGAAATGAAAAAAAGGCTGATTTTTTTTCTTCTTGTTTGAGATAAATTTGTAATTTTTCTTCTGCCATACAGCGAAATAGCCATTTTCGTTAACTCCATATTAGTCCACATTGACATCACAGCATACCGAAAGAAGGGGAGGCGGCTGATGGGCTTACAGCCCCCTCCTCCCGAAATAGTCGGAAAAAAAATATTGCTTTTTTTTCTGTTTGAGATAAATTTGCATTCCCCCCCCCCCCCTATTATTCAACAGACTAGCCACACTCTTTTGTTTAGTTTCATATTTTTGCACAGTGACACCACATTATACCCAAAGAAATAGAAAGGGGGTGATGGGGTTGCAGACCTCTCCCAAAATAGTTGAAAATGAAATGAAAAAAGTGCTGTATTTTTTTTCTTTTTGTTTGAGATAAATTTGTAATGCAGTTGTTTTCTGCAATACAGCGAACTAGACTTTCTGGCTAGTCTCATATCAGCGCACAGTTACACCACAGTATACCCAATGAGGGGAAGGGGGCTGATGGGGTTATAGGCCCCCTTTCGAAGTAATCAAAAGTAAAAAAAATCTTTTCCTTCTTCTTTCTTTTGAGATAAAATTTAATTTTTTTTTCTTCTGCGACGCAGCTATTCTGGTTAGTCCCTTATACTAGTGCACAGTGATGCCCCAGCATACACCCAAAGAAGTCAATGGTGACGGGGGTTATGAGGTTACAGCTCCATTCCACCTCCGAAGAGATCGCAGTGAAATGAGAAAAAGGGTTGATATTCCTTCTTTTTCAGATAAATTTGTTTTATTTTCTGGCATGCCACGAATTTGTTTTTTTTGTTAATCCAATATCCTCCTTAGTCCTGCGACCAAATTTACTTGAAAACACAAAATCAATTTTCAAATTACTGAAAAATAGCTCCATGCCTGTTTTACTGGATAAATGAAAACGTAATAATCAGTTCAAGAGACCTACAAGTAAATTCGACAAATCTAAAAGAAGTTTAATTTAAGGAGTTTTTTAATTTCTCTCACAGTCGGCGGGCCCCAAGATTGTCAATGCGGAAGTATGTTAATGCACAGTAACACTACAGCTAATCTCAAGTCGATTTCGGCTAAATCGGAAGTCCGGTACGGAAGAGTTGACTGTAAAAGTAGCTTATTAACTTTCATTTTTCAGTCGCATCTCCATGCCTAAAATTTGTATTTTTTCCACGGTTTTTTGACGAAATTTGCGTTTTCTCCGCGGTCCTTTGAAGAAATTCGCTTTTTCTGCGGGTTTTTGCCGAAATTCGCATTTTTAAGCACTCCTTCGTCGAAATTTGCGTTTTTCCGCGGATCTCTGACGAAATTTGCGGGTTTTTTCGCAATCCTGTCGAAATTCGTGTTTTTTCCGCGTTTTTTCGTCGGGTTTTTGATGAAACTCAAGTTTTTTTCGCGGATTTTTGCCAAAATTCGTAGTTTTTTACGAAATCCTTCGTCGAAATTTGCCCTTTTTTCTGCGGTTCTTTGATGAAATTCGCGTGTTCTTTGACGAAAGTAGCGTTTTTTCGCGGCTGTTTAACGAAATTCGCTTTTTTTCTGCAGTCTTTTAACGAAATTCACGTTTTTCTGTTGCCCTTCTTTGTGACCCTGCTTTTTCTTTTTTTGCGATACTTTAACGAAATTCGCGTTTCTTCCGCTTCCCTTTGACGGAATGCGTGTTTTTTTAGCGATCATTTGATGAAATTCGCGTTTTTTCGGACGTCATTTGCCCAAATTCACCGTTTTTTACGCATTCGTCGAAATTTGCTTTTTTCCGCGGATTTTTGACGAAATTTGCTTTTTTCTCATCTTTTTGATAAAATTTGAGTTTTCTGCGGCCTTTTGACGAAATTCACGTTTTTTCTGTGTCCCTTTGACGAAATTCGCGTTGTTTCTGCTTTCTTTTGTAGGAATGCGTGTCTTTTTAGCGATCCTTTGTCGAAATTTACGTTTTTTCTGTGGCCCTTTGACGAAATTCGCGTTTTTTCCGAGATCATTTGCCGAAATTAGAGTCTTTTATACGCAATCCTTCCTCGAAATTTGCGTTTTTTCCACGGATTTTTGACGAAATTTGCGGATTTTTTTTATGAAATTCGCGTTTTTTCTAGTCTTTTTGATGAAATTTGCGTTTTTTTTGTGATCCTTTACGAAATTGGCAGCTTTATTTTCGCAGCCCTTTGACGGAATACGTGTTTTAAGCGATCTTTTTTCGAAATTCGCGTTTTTTTCCGCGACTTTTTGATGAAATTCGCGTTTTTTCTGCGGCCCCCCTTGATGAAATTCGCGTTTTTTTTCGAGATCCTTTGTCGAAATTTGCTTTTTTCCGCGGCTTTTTGGAGAAATTCGCTTTTTTCCGCAGCTTTTTGACGAAATTCACATTTTTCTGTGGTCCTTCTTTGTGACCCTGCTTTTTCTTTTTTTTTGCGATCCTTTAATGAGTTTCGCGTTTTTCAGCTTCCCTTTGACAAAATTCGCGTTTTTTCTGTGGTCATTTGCCGAATTTCGCGTTTTTTAAGACAATCCTTCGTCGAATTTTGCGTTTTTTCCGCGGCTTTTTGACGAAATTCGCGCTTTTCTTCTCGTCTTTTTGATAGAATTTGCGTTTTTCTGTGCCCTTTTGACGAAATTCACGTTTTTTCTGTGTCCCTTTCACGAACCCCGCACTTTTTCCGCCTCCGTTTGACGGAATGCGTGTTTTTTTAGCAATCCTTTGTCGAAATTTGCGTTTTTTCTGCGGCCCTTTGACGAAATTCACGTTTCTTCTGTGGTCATTTGACGAAATTCGTGCTTTTTCGGTGGCCATTTAACGAAATTCGCGTTTTTTCACAATCCTTCGTCGAAATTTACGTTTTCCGCGTCTTTTAACAAAATTAGCGTTTTTTTCTCATCTTTTTGATGAAATTTGCGCTTTTTCATGTCCCTTTGACGAAATTATCTTTTTTGCGATCCTTTACGAAATTAGCTTTGTTTTCGCAGCCCTTTGACGAAATGTGTGTTTTTAGCGATCTTTTTCGAAATTCGCATTTTTCTCGCAAACTTTTGATGAAATTCGTTTTTTTTCTGCGGCCTTATGACGAAATTCGGGTTTTTTCTGTGCTCATTTGACGAAATTAGCGTTTCCTCCGTGAGCATTTGACGTAATTCGAGTTTTCTCTGCGATCATTTGGCGAAATTTGACTTTTTTTTCGCAATCTTTTGACAAACTTCGCATTTTATCCGTGGCCCTATGACAAAATTTCGGTTTTTTTCCCTTTTCGGATCCTTTAAAAAAATTGGAGATTTTCTTTCTGCGAACGATTGATGAAATTGATTTTTTTCGGCGACCATGTCAAAAATCGCGATATTTTTTTAAGTCCGAATTTTCTGACTGATGAACAAATTTTTCAAATTTTCGGACTGATGACCAAATTTTCGGAAAATTCGGAACAAAGTCACCCCTGCCCCTGCCCTTTCCCCCCTGGCTACGGCCTTATTGGCAAATTTGATTTCTGTTTATAACACAATTCAACGTGTTTCGTAAGAGTTAGAACATTATTGAAATTTAAGCCAGCCCCCCCCCCCCCCGAAATAAAATCCTGGGTACCCCACTGGCTCAAGGCTCCCTTAATCAAGTGGTTTTGGAAATCTTTTTATTATGCACTGTACATAATGAAAAGTTAATGATATATGCATAAAAGAATGTAAATTTATTCTGTAAAGCTTCAGTAAAATGGACCAGTGTGATGGAAAAGAAAATGTTTAAAACTGACTATAGAAAAATGTGAAAAATTGCTAGAAAAGGAAAGTGGATAGGAACTTTTTACATTTAAATATTGCTTACAATAGGTAAATAGAAAGAGTGGGAAAGACTAGAAAAGACCTGAAAAGATGAAAGCAGCAGTCTTAACCCTTTGAGGGGCAGTGGTATGTTTATAAAAGCACTTAATTTTAATTCCGAAACATCACAATGACACCAGAATTTTGCTAAAATCTTTTCATTTAAAATGTATGTGAAATATAGCCTTTTTCTTATTTCCAAATAAATTTGTCCATAAATTCCGGTGCCAGTCATTTATTTCAACATTTTAGCACTGAATGTACTTTGCATCTTAAAGGTTTAAATCATGTTAATGTGCTCATGCGGTTGCAAAAGAACATAGCATCGATCGAAAAATTTTAGGAAGATATGTAGAAAAATTTCACCAGGGTGAATACAGTGAGATGAAGCCAAACTAAGTGACAACTAGAGTTGTCAGATCGAGTGTCACAAAAAATAGATCAAGGAGATAAAAAAAAAGCGGGACAGTGGCTCCTAAATCCGGACATAATAACATGAAACACTATGAAAACGGAACATGTCTCTAACAGAATACTGCCTTAAATGTTAAAATTTAATTTTCCCTGCTGTACAATTATACCTGCTCAGACAAAATGCTGTTTAAAACAAAAATTTTCTCCTCTGACTTGCGATTGCGTCTTAACAGGTTTGTTTAAGCCTCATATTTAAAAAAAATATTTTTTATAATAATTAAAGCATGTAGAATAAAGTTATTTTGCTTTTTTTAAACTGATTTTATTTCTCTTCACAAATAGTGCAATATAAAACAAAGTGGGTCAAGCCTCCCATATGTGGGGAGCCTTGAACCATTACTTTTTCATGATTAAAATCAATCATTTTTCAAATTTCTTATATGTTACACTTATGTAGCAATTTTATTTTGATAACTGATTGTATAACGTATAAAATGATATATAAAACTTTATTCTAAGTTCAATATTTAAAAAATAAAAAATCATTTCGTAAAAAGTGGGCCAACCCTCCCTAGTCTCCCCTACAACACTTTTGTTAAACGTCGAATTAAGTTGGGAAGGCAAACTACTTTGTCATAAAAGTAAAGATTTATAGCCCCATTGCATTTATAAAATAATGTTAAAAACATATGTGACACAAAATTCACTTCTATGATAAGTTAAGAATGTGAAATGAATAGTTATCATTAAAACTCTGTTAGGCTTCCTTCAGGTAAATCGAGTTCACTTTTAAAATAATAAAGATATAAATTTCAGAATATGTGTGTGAGGAGGTGGGGTAGGGGGACATCGTGATTTTACAGTTGCTTCGGTGGGGCGTGGACAATAAAATGTTGGGAACCACTGGTTTAAAGCCTTCCTACAGAGCGTCAACAAATGATAGAAGTTTATTAAAAAAAACTCTTAGCTATCGTTGAAATTGGAATGACTCGGAAATTTTGTGATTCCTTTTAGGGTACACGGAATAATTTTAGCTTAATAATTTAAAAATTTATACTGTTCTTAAATTTCGAAAATTTTGAACTCTAACTTTTCACAACGTTTAAAGTGAAGACAAACAAGAGCGTAAACACGTGCATCGGTTATAGATTATGAAGCATTTTCCAACATTGTTTGAAAAAAATTTCCTTTTTTTTCATACAATCAAATGAGATATGGAAATGAACAACTTAAAAAATGCAGAACGTAGTTATCCATTTTCAGGACTTCCTGTCAATAGCAGATAATGTATGCGAAGTCTTTTGTGCAATCCTATCTATGATCTATAGAACTTTAGACATACCACATTTTGGTTGAGTTGAAAAACAGTTGAAAGTGCATTTTCAGGAAACGCTTCCATCCATGAATGTTAATACAAATTTTGGGAGTAAATCTCTATCTATATACTTTACACACTTAAAATAATGTACTAAGATTTAATTCAGGTGAAAATGCGCAATACAACTAAAAAGGTACTTACAGCAATTACCATCCATAAGCGGCAATATATCCAATTTATTTTGGGCAGCCATATGAATTTATTTATATTCTACATGCATGTTTTAGTATAATAAAATACAGTGCAGATAAAAAATTCCTAACACACTTAAAAACACTCTTTAGGAATCCACAATAAGTTGAAATGATCAGGATTTCTTTCGTGCAGCTCTGTATATGATCGATAGAATTTATACTCATCACGTAATGCACTAAAATTTAGTTAAGCTTAAAAACACATACTGCAGCTAATACCGTACTTTTAGCAATATATGCTACTTACTTCATACTCTATAGAAAGCATGTGACCATCTCGGTGACGCATATCAATTTAATCATGTTTGAAGTATATTGTAAGATCACTAAAATGCATCGTAAGCTACTATATTCTGCACTATACTACTATACTATTATACTATACTACCATATTAGCATATTCCTATGTCGTGGAAATCCAAGTGTATTTGCGACAATGAGAACGCAGATAAACGGCCAAAAAAGACGGTCGGATAAGCAGAAGTCATATATACTTTCTGACTACGTTGGAAAGGATTAAAAATTATGGATTATATGTATTTCTTTTTTAAACTTTATATTATGAAATATTACCTGCCCCACCAGTGGCTGAGAGGTTCTGCTCTCGAATCTGGTAGACGGGAGGTGCTGGGTTCGAACCTAATCACCCCCGTCGGCCTAACCGTTTCGGAGTTTTCGTGGTTTTCTTCGAAACCTTGGTTTCCCATGCGTAAATACGGGTTAGGTTCCCTTAGAAAGACCCCCACGAGGGGCACTCCCCCTAGGGCCTATATCCCAATAGTAGATAATCGGCCGTCAAAAACCAACCAACCAAATATTACCTAATGGCTGTTAAAAAACAGTATTATAAGTTTTATTAAAAAAACAAAATTAGTTAATTTTTTAAAATGAATCAGTTTAAATTGGTTTAAAAAAAGTTACATCGTAAGATTTAACTTTAAACACAGTTTCAAAACATTTTTTCTATAGTAAGCAACATAAAAAAAATCTTTCAATACAGGGACTTCTCCTGCTTTGACAAGTTAAATTACATTTCAATAAAAAAAAAAAAAAAAAATGGTCAAGTGCGAGTATCACTCGCGCATAGGGGGTTCCGTACAATAATATATGACTTAGTAAGTATACTATTAAAAACCGTTGCTAAAAGAATACTAAGACTTTGTAAAAACTGTACAACGTAGGGTTGGGTACAACTGTATATACTAGAAAAGTATAATCGAATATACCATAAAAGTTCAAAGAGATATGGAACCTAAATAATATCAAATATAGCTATTCTGTATAACTCTTTTTTCAATCTTATCCTAATCTGTTTCACATGAATTTAATTCGGTGCTGACAATATAAGTAGTGCATATTTCAACTTCATTTGGCACTTCATAAACCTAATTCAGCGTAGTAATAATCTTTTATTTTACACCGTACCGAAAGCAAAACCCTTGTTTAAAATTTAAACTTAGCATTGTGCTAAGTTCGCTTCGAAAAGACGTCGCAAAATTGCAACGCCGCTTTGGTTCGTACCGCGTCATTCCATATAGGTGTTTATTTAACCTTTAAAGTCACGGTAGGTGTATTGAGAGAGCCATTCAATGCAAACTAGTGGCGAATCCCATACTATTTATGTGATTAATTCAAACTAAATTAGTCTGTTTTTAACAATTTGACGTTTATTGCTTTTATACTGCTACTGGGCATTGCGTTACACAAATATATCCTTAAAATTTGTTATTTAGGCTTTAAAAGCCGATGGAGCATAGAGTACGCCACCCCTGTCAATATGTATGTCGAAACTGCCCGTGTCTTCAAGGGTTAATATCTCGGCTAACTACCGACGATTTTTTTTTCGAAAATCGTGATCAACAATGCTTTTATACTTCTGCTCAATAGGTATTTACATCGCTGCTCAACACATTTGCTGAATGCCCGCGTAAATTGAAATTTGTGTGTGACGGGAAAATTTTCGTGCAAGGTTTAGATTAACGTCTACTACCTCTAGTTTTTTTCATAATTTTAGTTTCAGTAGATTCGTAATTAGATGGGGGGGGGGGGCTTTTTTTTGCACTATGTTTTCGACGATAACTTTCAAAATATAATACCTAAAATTTAATTAAATATAATTTTGAGTTCAGTGTTACGAAAGCTTTCACACAATATACAAAGGAAACATTTTTTGTTCAAGTAACTTAATTAGCCTCTCTACATTTTTGCTAAATATGTTTATGAATATTTATTAATTTGTAAATATCTGGGTGAATACGCTTTATTACTTCCTCGTAATTTGAACTTTCCGCGTTCCATTTAACGAGTAAAAGGGCTGTGACAGACGGACAGACAGACGCAGGAGTGATCTTATAACGGTTCCGTTTTTACTTTTTAAGTACTGAACCCTAAAAAAAGAAAGAATAAAATCACAATAAATTATTTTAAAGGGATGGAGGATGTTTGAAAATATTTTTCTTTTTTCATATACAAATTCTTTAAGCTATGACCGGCATAAAACAATTCTAGTGTGCATAGATCATTTTGAAACAAAGCACTAACAATTTCTGGAGTAAAAAATTCTTATTTCATAAGCATAATGTATAAGAAAATAATTTTTACAAATGCTCCATGCAATTTCTAAATGATTCAAAATCAAGGAATATTTCAAGGCGGTTTTCAAAAAAATATTTTTCCCACTCAACAACGAGAAAATTTCTGACTCACTATTTAATATATAAACATGATACTTGCAGGCATGTTAATTAAACTGATTTGTAATATTGTGAATTGAAATAGATTTTTGATTTTCCGATAAATGAATCAAATGATGAGTTATAAAAGCTTATTGTCTCAAAACGGCCGTTTTTTCGTTCTGTAGTGCTTCGTCCCGAAATTCGGTTCAAAACACCTACTTGGCAATATTTTCTGAAAAACCTTCCTTCACCACCCTCCAAAAAAACAGTCATATTACACTAGTTTCTTAATAAAAGCGTTGTCAGTTTGATACGTTTGCAAACGAACATAAATTTAAAAAACCCTGCCGGCCCGGCCTACAGGCTGAGGTAGATTTCGAAGTTAAGTATACTAAATTCACCAACAAAAAAATAATCATGATTAGATATAAATCTATTTTAACAGTTTTATCTGGCCGCTTTTGACGAGTTTTTATTTCATTTTTATATAATAGCTGGTTTTATCAGAATCATGTTAAGGCGGTAATAAAAAAAATACTTTTCCATGCTCAAAAACTCGAAATTTCTGGTACATTTTCAGATTCATTTTTAATCGAAAAAAATATTAAACTTGCTGACGTGATTTTTGAAAAGATTTATAAGCGACATGTGTTTTTATTTTTCTTTCAGTTAATTCAAACTTGATTAATAAACAATTATTTTCTCACTAGGGCAATATTTTTCGTTTCTAACGCAATCGCTTCGGGAAATTTCTGTTCAAAATGCCCACTTTTACATCATTTTTTGAAATATATTTTGCCTCTATCTAAAAATCGATCATTACAGTACATTATATAGTTTCTCAATAAGATAATCCACCAATTGTGGATGCGTTTGAGAACAAAAATGAATTTAAAAATGAGTAAGAAAATAAGCAGTTTGGATTTGACTACACCCTTAATACGATGATTTTTTTCTTCAACCGCTATGCATTTTTAATTTGTTTTTGCTGTAAGAATTGGTCCTATAAAAAACTTGTCTATATAAATGTTGAACACAATATGAAGAAGATATATGATAAATTTATGGGGATTTTATATCTTATGACTTTAAAGAGGCTATTTAAAAATACAAAATTTATGGTGCTGCCATCTATTATTATTTTATTCAAATGTCACAGTAAGTAGAACCTAATACATGCTAATGAATTAAAATGTATCAACTGCATTCCTACACACATCCTAATATAAACAATACCATACTGTATTTTATTATTCAGAAATTTTTTTAAATAAATTAAATGTTAATACAATATATTCTATTGCCATGCTATTAAATCTACACTGAGAAATTAAAAAACTTTTTTAACTTGATAATATATAGAATATAGGCTATATGCTATAAAATAAAATAAATTATATATTATAAAAATATAATAGTCGTAATATTTAGCTTTACATATAAAAAAAATGAACAGGAAAGAAAAAAAATTATTAAATTATAAAATAAATGAATAAAAATGGATGTTTATATAAGATTGTCAGATACTAAAATTCCAAAAAGCCTAAAGATCAAATATTGTGTGAATTATCCTTATATTAGTCATAAAAAAGCTAAAAAAAATATGATTGTGCCAATCAAACATATAAACCGATAATTAATCATGGAATACAATGTTTAAAATAAAACACCATTAAATAGTATAGAGGAATAATAATAATAAAAACTATTTTCCCAATTTTAATACATACAGTATAACATTAGTTAATCAAATAAACCAATATGCATAATAATCACTAAAAAAATGGTATACTATTATTAATTTATATGACATTGTCCTGAGTAGACTAAATTAAAAATAAGTTAATATTGAAATTGATTAAATAAGTTAAATTTAATATGAATTTTTTTTTTAAAAAAAGAGGAAAAATCACCAATTACATATAAAATATCAAATCAACATCCATATAAAATATGTCTTAGAAATGTAGTTATAATACAAAAGCCCCATTTTTTATATAAATTAACCATTGCGTATTATCCAGACAACACCACCCTCCTCCGTACTCTAACATCTACCCACCCAACCATCCTATAGTAATTGTTTATTTTTATTTTACAATCTTTAATTTTTTTATAAATATTTTTTATTTTATAATTTTTTTGTAATTTTGTTTACGCATGTGTTATTTTTTTTTTTTTTTAGATCATGTAAGTACTAATTGTATATTAATAAATATATGAATTTTTTTGGAAAACCATGATTTAATGCATCATAACTTAGTTTTTTAATATTATTGTTAATTAGATGAGAAGAACATAAACATTTTATTCTATATTATATATATATATATATATATATCACTTTTATATATATATATATGTATCACTTTTATATATATATAAAGTTTTTTACTGAGGGTGGTTTTGGCTTCTAGGGGTCATGATCGGTGTAGATCTGCAAAAATTTATCAGAAATTCCAACATATAGGAACGATCCCAATAGGTAGTATTTCATACAAAATCTACCTAAAATGCTACCCAAAGAAGTTAATTTGGATTTGAGCCTGAATAAAATCTACTCTCCTAAAAGTACATATGTATTCGATGTATATCAACTGACAACTGCTACTTAAACTTATAGACATTTTCCTCAAATTAGGCGAGCCTTCCTGATATTTCCCCTTAATATTGCATCTGATAACGAAAAATTTTTAAATTATTCATTATTTTCATTCCCCATTCCCCATTCATTATTTACCATATTCATGGTAATAGCAGAAATCAAATTTTCAAATGCGTTATGGGTTTTCCATATTGTTCATTTCGATATCATCTTTCACCTTGGTAAACTGAGAAGTTTAGATATAGTATTCTGAATGTGTTGGAAAGTGTTTCATAATCTATGCCTTACGCGTTATTTTTCGTGCATAATTTCGTGCATAATAATAATCGTATTTTATAGAAATGATTTTAATTTTACACCTTCTTAAAGTGGACTCCCCTTAAAGACTACCCCAAAAAAGAAAAAAGACATTTCTCAGTTTTATTTGATGTTGTTCTTACTTTGAAAATATTAAATACATTTTTTAAAGAATTTACAGTATTTTGCTGAAAGAATAAAGAAAAATGTTTCCGGTGCTTCTGCCTAAATTTCTGTATTTTTCATTAATTTCTAATGAAAAATAAAATGCCTAAATTTCTGTATTTTCTGTATTTTTCATAGGGATACCTATTTATTTACCTATTTTCAAGTTAACATAACTTGAGAAATTTAAAAGAGTTTGAAGGAAAAATAATTCGTATCAAACACTTGAATGAGTGATGAGCTATTAGACCTATGTAAAAACTAATAACGTTTAATTGAGAATTTGAACCGATTTAAATACCACTCATATAGTTTTAAGATGAATCCAGATAATTTATCAATACAAAAATTTAAATCAAACACTGATTTCCAATATAGTTAAAAGGTGTTTATGAAATCGGTTTGCCTGTCCGTCTGTCCGTGCACTAACTCGCGTAAATAGAGTCCGATTGCCATGAAATGGATATATATTATTGAGTATAACTACGGCATATTCGGTATGGAAAATGAAGCATGTAGCATTTATTGTTCATTTACAGGGGTACTGAAAAGAATTTCGTTACATTACGGTATATGGGGAAAAATCGTTTGCAGTGTATTTTAATAATATTACACTATTTTAAAAATATTGAAATTGATATTTATCACTGACGTTTACTACAAGTGTCTTACTATAGCGCATGGTGAGCATAAAATTTATCATTCATTTTTACAGGCACCCCTTTAAAAGAATTTGGCTTACAGAAGAAAATGAACAATAATTGAACTATTGAAACCTAAGAAAAATAATTGTTAGAAGTGCTTTTTCAGTTGTGATATGCGTTTGTAAATTTAATTATTTCTTAAATGTTACTTGGTGTGTACAAATTCTGTAGATCATATTGAGCGCTGCACAAAAGTTTTTAACAATATCCGTTTATTGGCGGAAATTGATGAATGTAAATTTTCAACTGTGCTATGCTTTTATATGAACTAACTTTTAGCATATTCTATATTATGCCTATATATCAATAGATCATATACAGGGCTGCACAAAAAGATTGTATATTTTTCAGACTATTCATGGTAATAGCAGAAATCAAATTTTCAAATGCCTTATGGATTTTCCATATTGTTCATTTCGACATCATCTTTCACCTTGGTAAACTGAGAAGATTTGATATAGTATTCTGAATGTGTTGGAAAGTGTTTCATAACCTATGCCGTACGCTTGATTTTTCGTGCTCGTTATTTTATAGAACAGATTTTAATTTTACACCTTCTTAAAGTGGACTCCCCTTAAAGACTACCCCAAAAAAGAAGAAACAAATCCTCAGTTTTATTTGATGTTGTTCTTACTTTGAAAATATTAAATACATTTTTTAAAGAATTTATAGTATTTTGCTGAAAGAATAAAGAAAAAAGTTTCTGGTGCTTCTGTCTAAATTTCTGTAAAGCATATTTCCCTTTTCCCATATTTTTCAATTTTACTTAAGTTAAAATGGGAAATATATTTATAAAAATGTTTTGACTTTTACGAATTTTGAAATTTCACAAACACAAGCGAATATTGAAAAACTGAATAAGATGGCAGATTTTTCTATTCCGTTGAAACTAACTACTCTATGATTGCCTGATTGCAATTTTCTTGCTCAATATATAAAAAATTAAAGCATCGAACAGAGTGCGCTTCTTTTCGTCGCAACGTTTGTTATGGTAAGGTGCTCCCTTTCATGTTTTATGACTTCTGTCGGGACTCTAGAGGTTAGATGTCGGATGTGGATGCCGTTGACATGTTTATACCTGACTATGTCTGTTGTTGAGATTCCCCTTTCTTTTGTTGATGATCACATAACTTTTGGAAAAGAAAGGCCGGGGGAGTGATTTACAACTATCATCGGGGATTTTTGAAAAAAGCATACAAACGCACCTTTTCATTAAGGGTGTTCTCAAATCTAAAAGGGTAACTTTCTGACATAAATTTTAATTTATTTTTGTTCGAAAATGCTTGAAACTAGCTGGTGTCGTTGTCCAAAAACTATGTCATCGAGCTGTTTTTCCCGTTTTTTTTGCAAACGCAATAGATCTTTCAGAAAATCCCTGCCGGCCCGGCCTACAGGCAGAGGTAGATTTCGAAGTTAAGTATACTAATTTCACCAACAAAAACTAAATCATTATTAGATATAAATCCACTTTAACAGTTTTATCTGTCTGCTTTTGACGAGTTTGTATTTAATTTTTATAAAATAGCTGGTTTTATCAGAATCATGTTAAAGCGAACATATTTTTCCATACTCAACAACTCGAAATTTTCTGGCACGTTTTCAGATTAATTTTTAATAAAAAAAAATATGAAACATGCCTGACATGATTTTTGAAAAGATTTATAAGCGACCTGTGTTTTTATTTTTCTTTCAATTAATTAAAACTTGATTAATAAACAACTATTTTCTCAGTAGGGCAATATTTTTCGTTTCTAACACAATCGTTTCGAGAAATTCTGTTCAAAATGCCCACTTTGACATCATTCCTTGAAATATATTCTGCCTCTATCAAAAAATCGATCATTACTGTACATTATGTAGCTTCTGAATAAGAGAATCTAGCAATTGGATGCGTTTGAGAGCAAAAATGAATTTAAAAATGAGTAAGAAAATAGACAGTTTGAATTTTAATGCACCCATAATAAGATGATTTTTTTCTTCAACCGCTATGTATTTTTAATTTGTTTTTGCTTTAAGAATTGGCCCTATCAAAAACTTGTCTATAGAAATGTTGAAGACAATATTAAGAAGATATATGATAAATTCGTGGAGATTTTATATCTTGTGAATTGACGCAGTTATGAAAATTTTTCTACTTCAACCCACCTTTTTTGTTTTCGTTTTTAATTTTTTTGCTGAACGAATTGGTCCTATCAAAAACTTGTGAATATAAAAGTTGTAGATAATATTAAGGAGATGTATAATAAAATTATTGGATTTGATATTTTGAGAATTGACGAAGTAAGGAATTTTTTTCTCCCAAAAAAACCTATTTTTTGCGCCTCTTGAGCCTATTTTAAAATTTATCAAAAATCTGTGATGCATGAATTTTTGGCGCTATTTTTAGAAGTAATAAAAACTTTAAACTGATTTGATATGTACAAAAATTAAGAAGTTATGGGGGTTTTTCGGTTTTCACAAAACCCCTCCCTATTTCCATCCCCTTTGTCTGCTTTTGCCCATTAACGAACTTGACCGAGATTTTATGTCCCTTGATTTTATGTATCAGTTTGGAATAGATTTGTTCAGAATTGCGGAAGTTATCGTGTCCAGAAGAAAGTGATAACATAATTGCTTCGGGAAATTCCGTTCAAAATGCCCACTTTGACATAATTTCTAGAAATATATTCTGCCTCTATCAAAAAATCGATCATTGCGGTACATTATATAGTTTCTGAATAAGCGAATCTACCAATTAAATGCGTTTGAGAGCAAAAATGAATTTAAAAATGAGTCAGAAAATAAGCAGATTGGATTTGAGTGCATCCTTAATGCAATGATTTTTCCAACACAATCCGCTTCGGGAAATTCGGTTCAAAATGCCCACTTTAACAGCATTTTTTTTAAATATATTCTGCCTCTATCAAAAAGTCGACCATTACAGTACATTATATAGTTTCTGAGTAAGAAAACGTACCAATTGGAAGCCTTTGAGAACAAAAATGAATTGTAAAATGAGTCAGAAAATACGCAGTTTGGATTTGAATACACCCTTACTTAGATGATTTTTTTCTTCAACCGCTATGTATTTTTAATTTGTTTTTGCTGTAAGAATTGGTCCTATACAAAACTTGTCTATATAGATGTTGTAGACAATATTAAGAAGATATATGATAAATTCATGGGGAAATATTTTGAATTGACGGAGTTATGGTTGGTTGGTTGGTTGATTGTTGACGGCCAATTATCTACACGAGGGATATGGGCCCTTGGGGGAGTGCCTTCCGTGGAGGTCTTTCTAAGGGAACCTAATCCGTATTAACGCATGGAAATCCACGGTTCGAAGAAAACCACAAAAACTCCGAACGATTAGGCCGACGGGCGCGATTGGGATCGAACCCAGCACCTCCCGTCTACCAGCTTCGAGAGCAGAACCTCTCGGTCACTGGTGGGGCAACGGAGTTATGGATTTTTTACTTCTTCAAACCCCCTTTTTGTTTTCGTTTTTAATTTTTTTTGCGGTACGAATTGGTCCTATCAAAAACTTGTGAGTATAAAAATTGTAGATAATATTAAGGAGATTTATAATAAAATTAATTGGAATTGATATCTTGAGAATTGACGAAGTTATGATTTTTTTTCTCCCAAAAACCCTATTTTTTGCGCCCCTTGAGCCCATTTTTAACTTTATCAAAAATCTGTGATACATAAAATTTTGGCCCTATTTTTAGAAGTAATAAAAACTTTAAACTGATTTGATATGTACAAAAATTAAGATGTTATGGGGGATTTTCGGTTTTCACAAAACCCCTCCCTATTTCCATCCCCTCGGTCCGATTTTGCCCATTAACGAACTTGACCGAGATTTTATGCCCCTTGATTTTATGTATCAGTTTGGAAGAGATTGGTGCAGAATTACGAAAGTTATCGTGTCCAGAAGAAAGTGATATATATATATATAGATAGATAGATAGATAGATAGATAAAGTTTTTTACTGAGGGTGGTTTTGGGTTCTAGGAGTCATGATCGGTGTAGATCTGCAAAAAAATTTCAGAAATTCCAACATAGGAACGATCCCAATAGGTAGTATTTCATACGAAATCTACCTAAAAATAGTGTCAAAATGGACGTTTTGAACCAAATTTCCGCGCGAAAGTGGAATATTCACTCAAGAGCGAGCGAAAAACGTGTCTGTCACGTGGTCGAAAACGCTTCTAACTCAATAGGTAAATGATTGATCAAAAATTGGAAAAAACAGTTCAATTCCAAATCGGTTCCATGACCAGGCTTTCCAATTTTATATCTTTCCGTTAAAAAATGAATTTGTAAATGTGTTAGAATTTTTTGGGCTTGTTGAGCAGAGCAGTTAAGAATAGTCTTAAACAAAGATTTGTTCTATAAGCGGAACGTGTACTTTACATTTCTGTTTTCGATAAATTCTCAAGTGAAACGCGTTTATTGTTTTATAGGTATCGTGAATTAGTAATGTTTGACTCGTACCATGAAATAGGAGGCAACATAGCCTGTAGGGGTAGGGAGTCGTATTCATATATGATTCCAAAATCACTTTATCCTAATGAAAATTGTAAAGGTCAAAGTCAAGCGATATATTTCACACGTGCAGATAAACAGCTCTAATAATGTGATAGAGAAAAATAGCCTCCGCTTTTCTGAAAATAAAGGGCAGGGAAAATAAATTTCTTGAACTTGACTTAAGACAGAAATTACTGCTATGAACGTAAAGACGTTAATTCTGGGTTATTTTGAATTACTCAGAATTTATTCTAGTTCGCAGTTAATAGTTAAATAAAAATGAAGATAAAATTAAAATACAAAACTGAGCCTTAGCTATTAAACAATACAAAAAACTGAAGGGACCAAAGGTAAGTCTTGCCTCTGCTCCTAGAAAACTGCGGGGGCATATGCACCCTCCCTTGACCCCGCCAGATTACGCCCATGTTCACAACACCGTGGCTCGAAAATCCATAGATAAAGGATGATTGCCTAGGTTAGAGGTCTGCAAGGGCCGAAATTTCCAGGCCCGGGCCCGGCAGACTCATAGGAAAGAAAATTCGGCTCTGCCCGATACAAAAATTTAAAGTTCGGCCCGAGCCTAGAAAAAAGTTAAAATCTCCGCCCGCCCCGAGTGAATTTCTACAAAACATTGATTTTTCTGTCGATTTAGTTAAAAATTTGTCTCGCACGAGGAGTTCTGACCAAAAATATCTATCTTAACTTTTTTTCTCATGCTTATAATCTTCATTTTTATAGACGTGCCGCAGGCTGCGACAGTGGCGCCAACTTTTGAAAAATATTTGGTGGGCTCAACCATTTTAGGGTAAAATGATATGGGCATTTTGTTTTCCTTGGAGATAAGGAGATGGATGGGAAAGTTACTACAATGAAGTTAGAACTTTTTAAAATAGAATATAAAGTTGTGATTTTTTTCAAATTATATTCTCATATGAGATCTTCATTTTATCAACTGTAATATTTACTATTATATTTTGAGTATGACTGCAAACTAAAACTCAAAGAACTAAAAAATGGCACATATCAAAAATCATTTTAAAAGTCTTTGACAGCGTGTTCTGAAAAACCGTTTAATCTTATAAAAAAAAAAAAAAAAAGAAAAAAAAAAAAAAGAAAGAAAGAAAAGAAAGAAAGAAAAAAATAGAAAAATCTAATTTATTTCTTCGCTTTTGAATATACCATTCAGGATGAAAATTGATTTCGCAAATGGGTCAGAAAATATCCAATCTCCATTTGGAAAAGCTTATCATTTGAACTTTTTTATGCATTTATTTGCTAATTTAGACTATAAAGTTAGACTATAACACATAAAAAGAATGAGTCCGAATGTATTCACAGAGAATTTCTTTGCGAAGTACATCTAATATAGTGTAACCATTCATTCCCATCTCTATGATATAGATGCAGTAATATTTTAACCCTTTATCTTGTAAAGCATTTTTCGTGAATTGTTCATACTACATTAGAAGATTTCCATAATCATTTAATAAATTTTAGAAGGATTTAGAAGGATTAATTAAATTTGAATTTATAGGAATTTTGTGCAATATTTATAACTCCACTCAAATATTTTATTTTAAATATTTTTCTTAGTATTTTGTAGAATTTGGAAATGTACAAATATTATGTTCTTACAATAGAAATATAGAAATATTTCTGAATTGAAAAATCTCTCCCCCTGCCCCCAACGCGAAGA
Source organism: Maratus speciosus (assembly GCA_963932465.1). Lineage (NCBI taxonomy): Eukaryota > Metazoa > Arthropoda > Arachnida > Araneae > Salticidae > Maratus > Maratus speciosus. The sequence goes on along the minus strand of OZ010796.1, from coordinate 126,373,602 downwards.
AAGCTGAAAAGATGCAAAGCAAAAGAAATGACCCTTATAAAATTATTTTTGTTTTGTGTAACAAATAATGCTTTTGAAACAAGATAAATTAATGTCTCTATAACTCATTCTAAACTGTATTACAACTAATCAATGTATTAAATAAATTTTATAACAAGTTATTTTAATGGTACTTATAAGTATCGTCAGTAGATAAAGGGTTAACTGGATTATTTTGGTTACAATAAATGGGTTGGGTTAACATCATGTGAGCGCGTTACTGGTATCCTTACTGTGTTTTCAAACAAAATGATTTTCAATGGAATAATTTTTTTTCAGCGATTGAAAAATAAACAAAGTAAGAAAATAGAATAATGCAAATCGGGTGGGCTAAGAGTAAATTATTGGGTAGGCTCGGGCCCCATGGGCCCATATAAGTTGGCGCCACTGGGCTGCGATATTTATATTTTTTAATGAATTTCTATTCCTTGTATGTAAATGTTTCAGTTATCATTAATATTTTTAATCCATATTCCATGTATTGAATTGTTAAAAATCTGAAAAATGCTATACAGTAAAATCTTCGAAGATGGAATTGCATAGAAAAGAAAAAAAAATGCGTTATAGACAACTTCGCTTCTTAGCAAGTGTAAATGTATTATATATTCTTTTCTTACGTATTTATTAATTTTGCATGGATCAAGACGTTTTTCCGTTTAAAACAGGGTTCCGTCATAGGCAGGTTCATTTTCACACGTTTTACTATATTTTAATTTAGCTATATTTTAATATGCGTAGAAATCTACTATTCTTTAAAAAAATAAATTTTAATGTTTAAGAGTAGAATAATGGCGATTTAAAAATGTATGCATTTTTTGCAAAAATTTTTTGCCAGGCCTAATTTAATTGGCCTTTGAATGGACCAGGCCATGTTGAGACAATGATTTTCATACAGGCTGGTCAAAACTAGAACTGAAAATTTTGGGCCGTGAAGACTAGGAATGAAACCAGTCTGTATAGAAAAATAAGTTAGACCCGGTCCGTCCCGAGCTTTCAGAAAAAAGTATGGCCCAGGCCCGTGCTGGGACGGTCTCGGGCTTCGGGCCACGGGTGGGCCCGTGCTGATCTGTAGCCTGATTTACCCATGTTTCTTTTCTTGAGCCCGTATTCGTCCGGAGTCCGCCATTTTGTTTCTTTGTTGGTTATTTATAACCACTTTATACTTAATTTTTGAAAATTTAGAGATTAAAGATAAACAACAACAACAAAAAAAAAGGTTTTAAACAGAAAATCAGCACTCCAAACATTATATGAAAAAAAATAGGGGAGGTGGAGGGAATATTCGTAATTAGCAAACGTACTAATAAATAAATACATAACACATAAGAATTAATAAGTAAATACATAAATTTTAAAACAGTAGAGTAAAGCAAATATTCGTTTCTAAAAATATATATTCCGAAATTACAGCCAAAAAAAATCTGAGATTAACCCGGGAGAACTCGCTGCATGAGATTTTCTCTCACAGTCGAACTTTTTTAAGACTCTTATTTAAATCATTTTTCATTTTAATTAAAATTTCAAAATGTTTTTCAATTATTTTACCTATTTTGTGAATAAAAGTACTAAGCCAACCAAAAAAAGTTGATATTATATGAATGTAAAGTAAAAGAAAAGCAATTAGGCATTTTCACTAGCGAGTTCTCCCGGGTTAAACATTTTAAAAAATAACAACAAAAATAAATAAATAAATCCCAATGAAGAGATTTAAAATCGACAACAAAGAAACAAGATGACGGACTCCAGGCGAATACGGTCCCCACCAGTGGCTGAGAGGTTCTGCTCTCGAAGCTGGTAGATGGGAGGTGCTGGATTCGAACCCAATCGCGCTCGTCGGCCTAACCGTTTGGAGTTTTCGTGGTTTTCTTCGAACCCTGGGAAACCTTGCGTAAATAAGGGTTAGATCCCCTTAGAAAGACCCCCACGGAGGGCACTTCCCCTAGGGCCCATATCCACTTGTGGTAACAGATTACAATCTTATTCAGATGAGAAACTCCCATTGGCTGCAATGGAAATTTCATTTAACATGGGATTCGCATAGGAACTAGCGCCGTCTAGAGGGTAGAACGTCTAGCATGGTTGCCCCGTAAAACAGTTTGAGAGCAAAAATGAATTTAAAAATGAGTAAGAAAATAGACAGTTTGAATTTTAATGCACCCATAATAAGATGATTTTTTTCTTCAACCGCTATGTATTTTTAATTTGTTTTTGCTCTAAGAATTGGTCCTATCCAAAACTTGTCTATATAGATGTTGTAGACAATATTAAGAAGATATATGATAAATTCATGGGGATTTTATATCTTTTGAATTGACGGAGTTATGGATTTTTTACTTCTTCAAACCCCCTTTTCCTTTTCGTTTTTAATTTTTTTTGCGGTACGAATTTGTCCTATCAAAAACTTGTGAATATGAAAGTTGTACATAATATTAAGGAGATTTATAATAAAATTAATTGGAATTGATATCTTGAGAATTGACGAAGTTATGAATTTTTTTCTCCCAAAAACCCTATTTTTTGCGCCCCTTGAGCCCATTTTTAACTTTATCAAAAATCTGTGATACATAAAGTTTTGGCCCTATTTTTAGAAGTAATAAAAACTTTAAACTGATTTGATATGTACAAAAATTAAGAAGTTATGGGGGGGGTCGGTTTTCACAAAACCCCTCCCTATTTCCATCCCCTTGGTCCGATTTTGCCCATTAACGAACTTGACCGATATTTTATGCCCTTTGATTTTATGTATCAGTTTGGAAGAGATTGGTGCAGAATTACGAAAGTTATCGTGTCCAGAAGAAAGTGATATATATAGATAGATAGATAGATAGATACATAGATAGATAGATAAATTTTTTGACTGAGGGTGGTTTTGGGTTCTAGGAGTCATGATCGGTGTAGATCTGCAAAAATTTTTCAGAAATTCCAACATAGGAACGATCCCAATAGGTAGTATTTCATACGAAATCTACCTAATAACTGATAAAATTTTAGATAAGCTACCGCAAGGATATGAAGACTAGAGCAAAAGCACGTGGTTTTAACGCAAACAGCAATGTCTCCCTGCAAGGTTGCTGTGTTAAAAATTCGCCAAAATTTAATCATTGGAAATTCAAAACGAAACTCGGAAAGAGCAAGCACTGAGACCGAGACAGCCTTCGTAGGGGGGGGGGGGGATGGTATTGCTGTTTTGATCCACCAGTATTATGGACACCACGCCCTGTATTATTTCAACTGTTCCATTTTCCTCCCGCAGGAGTGGTACAGCTTACTTGAGTATCTTCAAAGAATTATATTTGTGCATCTCACGTGTTTCTCCGATAACGATTTATAACTGTATACATTTAATATTTAGTGATGTGAAAGTATTATTTTGATCCTGTTTTTTAAAGGTCACTTTTCCATCATGTTTAGGGGAAGGCTTCACTTTTCATCTCCGATTGCGATATAGATTGATCGATCGCACTAGGAAATTAAATAGGTGATTGCGTTGCTTAGTATAGTTATCAAATAGTTGTTTCCAGCATCCGATAAAAGACATAAATTGCCGACGGGGTGCGTTTTTAAAAATTAACTATTTAAATTAGTATTTTTTTAAAGACTATAAAATGTGAAAAATTTCCAGAATTAGAAATTTCTTAGATCCCCGGTTTTATAAAAAAGTACTTAAATCTTAAACAAACAAATTTTATAAGCGCATTAAGTCGGTCATTTACGTCTAATTTCTTATGGTGAAGGCTTTTTTCTGATAATTATATTAGGTATTGAGTCATGAACTAATTAAATTTTCCCATAGGTTAACGTGGGAAATCGAGATCGAAGAGACGAAAATCTATTTCGGTGATGCATACCTCTAATGGGCACAGCCAAATATTTATTTTTATCACTTTTCCCTAGTAGATCTAGAAACTTCGAACAATAAATTAAGATTTCAAAGCATTTTTTATTATTTTTTTTAAATTATGTAAAATCACAGTTTCTTGCATTGTTGTAAGGGTTTAGGTAAAAATACATCTTTCATTCCCAATAGTGTTACCTATTTAGCACTTTTTTTATTCAAAATATTTACCAGCCTGCCAGAATTTCTGTATATTATTTTTGTTCTCTTGTTTAATCGCGGAATGCCTGTCACTAAATAAAACAAATGTACTATACAGAAATTATGGTAGGTGGTTTGAATATTAACGATTACTTTTCGCAAGTTTTACCTATAAAAAATATAAAGTGATTAATAATTTTAATTATCAATGAGGAACATAAATCACATCTGTCATCTGTCAATAAAGCTGTTTTCTTCTTTTGTTTTTTATAATAATTAAAATTTAGCAACCAACATTTTCTACGTGTTTATGGGGAAATTGTGAAACACTGCCTAATCTATGGAAAGTTATTCTTACGCTCACGCGGAGTATGAGCAAAATATACCTTTAAAATAAAAATAAAGTAAGGTAAATGTACAATTAGTGAGCCACATAAGGACCTTTATCTAATTATCATTAAAATATTAGTGAACTCCGAAAGAAAAATTGAATTTTAACCTAGTCCTAACCCTCATCTATAAAAATAAGCATTCCGACTTTTAAAAAAAATTGCTTTCTCATGCTCCAGTACGCATAGTAAATTTATTTATGTACCAGTTGGGGACCCCAAAAAGTCGCAAGTTTAGTTTGTGCCATACAGAAGATATATATAAAGGGCATAGCCGGATAAGCATTGGAAACATGCCTTTAAATCAAATTTCCTGATTTTTTCCACAGACGTAGCTACATATCTGACAATATATTTCCCCTGTTATCACCATATAAATATTGATATTTAATGAGATAAAAATGTTTTTTCGATATTTTAAAAACCGGATTTTCTGAAATACTGCTGCATGGAATTTCATGCCATTAATTGAGGATATATAGATACCAAAGATCCATAAAGGGTAATTTTTGTATAATATTCTGTTTATAAAAACTGCGTGAAATAGCGAAATAAAGATTTAAAAAAATAAAAATCATATCTTATGTTTATCCGAAAATTACCATTTTCTTGTTAAAAATTCCCCATATGTGCCCGTATATTCTATATAAATGCCGAAAGATTGCGTTGGGTACTACATATAAATATTTACAAAAATGTATATTAAAATTATTGAAATTCATTTTAAGGCGTTATTTTGGGCGGAGCTACTCAACTTCCACACCCGAAGAATTTTTGGAGTAAACAGTTACAGAATTGCTGTATTTTAAATTTTAATGAACACATGAGCAACATTCTCAACACTGTCGATATCAAAATAAACACGATGTTGAAAACCATGGCTTATATGCTTAATGGAATCTAAAATACATCAGTTGACATATTGTCTGCTGACTTTGTTCCAAAAGTTCTTCGGATGTTGTAGTTAAGTAGCTCCGCCCCAAATAACGCCTTAAAATGAATTTTAATATACATTTTTGTAAATATTTATATGTAGTACCCAACGCAAACTTTCAGTATTTATATAGAATATACGGCCACATATGGGGAAATTTTTACAGGAAAATGGTAATTTTCGGATAACCTTAAGATATGATTTTTATTTTTAAAAATTTTTATTTCGCTATGTCACACAGATTTTACAAACAGAAAATTATACAAAAAATACCAGTTATGCATCTTTGGTGTCTATATACCCCCAATTAATGGCATGGAATTCTGTGCCTCAGTTTTTGAGAAAATCCGTTTTTTAAAAAATCAAAAAGACATTTTTTTCTCATTAAATATCAATATTTATAGGGTAATAATAGGGGAAATATATTGTCAGATATGTAGCTACGTCTGATAAAAAAATCAGGAAATTTGATTAAAAGGCATGTTTCCAATGCTTATCCGGCTATGCCCTTTTACATTTCCGAAACTAAATATGCACAGTAATGAAAACGTATTTAGATGTTTAGTTGGTTACATTAAATGCTTATACTACCTCAATATTTTAATCAGTTCCCATATCTAACAATCTTCTCTGACAATAATAGCGGCGGTATTAATGCTGACATCTGTAAGCCCAGTTACAGGAACTCCGGCAGTGGTGGAAAATTGGCGCATAGGAGGAGCCTATTAACACCACTAAATTTGAGTAGTATTTTTCGGCTTATCTAATGACAGAATTTCTGAGTTTTTATTAAGATGAAGCATACTATAAAATATTAGTGGTTTCAATAGGCTCCTCCTCTGCACCAATTTTCCACCACTGACTCCGGGTCCATCTTCCATTGAAGATGATTGTCTTTCTCGTCCTTAAACATCTCAAACCTTATTCTAACTGTACTACAGGGAAGAAAAGACTCTCCATAAGTCTCCTATAGCAGACGCTTCGACTGACGATTTCTTCAGGCAAAAGCAAAATTTCCAGTAGGTAAGAGCATACTACTCATTGCGTGTTGCCCCCATTGTTCTCGTAGGCAATGCCGAATGTATCTGAACTTTCATGGCTGCCGTGATGTTTCATATAACTCCGCCCCCAAATTTGCCTTTTTTCTTTTTATCCATTTTTAAAATATGTATTTGTAAATATTTTTGAAGCTACCGATAGAACAATTTCGACATGTATATTATGTACGCACATGTAGAACATTTGAAGAAAAAAAAACTGGTAATTGCTTTTTGAATGTAATGATTTTTTATTTTTTTTTTTTTACTAAATCTGGAAATTCATTTGAGAAAAAAAAATAGCAAAACAGTTTTAGGAATTTAAAAAATATAATATTTAATAAATAAGATAGTACTTATAAACATATGTTTAATTATCAAGCAATTTGAAAAGTGCAGATGGATATAGATTTTTTTTTTTTTTTTTCAAAGATCATGTAAACTAGAGATCGAACGAAAATTTGGTTTCATTTTCGTTTTCGGCCCGAAAACAGAGTTTCGAGGAAAATGCTGTCGAAAATTCGCTTCGACCTAAACTATCTGTATTCCAAGGGTCAAACCATTTCAAGTGGTCTTGCCCTGGTTCATTGACCATTTTTAAAAAAAAATTGATTTTTTTTTGTACTATAACCGTAATATGGTAGAAGTTAAAAATGACTATTATTTTACTTTTATTATTTTTTGTTTGTGCATGGCCGCCATCTTTGTTTCACCGTCGTTTATTCACCGTCGTGTATATCTCATCGATTATTTCTCCAATTCAAGTTGGGTTTAAAGCAATTTGCTAGGAATAAAATGGGCTAAAAGTTTAGTAAAATAGCAGTTTCTTAAAATAAATCCTTATTGGGGAAATTTCAGCATAAAGTTTAAGATTTTTTCCAAAATCCGTTTACCAGAGGAAGTTTTTCTAGAAAGGAAAACTTTCAACATGACATATATATTTTTTTTTTTTTTTTTTTTTTTTTTTTTTTTTTTTTTTTTTTTTTTACAACTAGGCCGGAAGTACTTGTACTCACACGACAAGTTCCAGATTTGGGACTTAATTTATTTTCTTTAATAACATTCCAAAATTTTTTAAAAATTTCAAAAATTACACTTTTAAGGCTTTGATATCTCTGGTGGGGCACAAGATAAGAATCTGAAATTCTGGTTTCTGATAGTATTTTATGGTAGTGATACCTACAAAAAATTTCAAGATGTAGATTTGACTACAAGCTGAGATATGGCAAGGGCAATATCAGATTTTTTTAAAATGGTCAAACAACCAATGAAATATTTTCTGGGCCGCTTGAAATGGATTGGCCCCCCAAAATCTCGTGTCTTCTTTCGGAAATTTTCGCCATTACTCCTTGAATTGAGGTGTATCGAAAACTGATTAAGAAAAAAAAAAAAAAAACTTTTCGAAATATAATAATGTGTCTGATCCTATTATAGTATTATATTGTCTACACACCTGAATAACATTCCATAAATATAGATGATTTGAAATTGTATAACGTCTAAAAAATATTACCTTGAAAAAAATACCTTTGTAGAATACAGTCAAAGAAAAGCAATATTCAGGGCGGACTTTCATCCTTGTTCAATTTTGATGTTTCATATAGCTCCGCCCCAAAATTTGCCTTTTTTCTATTTATCCATTTTTACACATATATTTGTAAATATTTATGAAGATACCGATAGAGCAATTTGGACGTATATATTATAGACGCAAATGAAGATATTTGAAAAAAAAAATGTGACTGCTCTTTGAATGTAACTTTTTTTTTTAATTTTTTGCAAGAAAATTATAAATAAGTATGTGGTTTCCCTCCCCTCTTAGTCAAAAGATTGCCACAAGACTTTTCCCTTGCCTTCTTACACCCACCTTTTATGTTCATTCATCAATCACGTCACATTTAACTCTCTCTCGCTCTTTGCCAGAAAAACGCAGAACACGAACAAAAATTCTCTTTTCCCCTAGATTTTGCAAAGTTTCGGCAATTATAAGAAAGTTTTTCTTAAGGCTCCTTTCCCTGCCAGCGAAGACACTCACGTGCTAATCCTATGGGGAGTGATTTTTCTAATTCTCGTTTGCATTTTGACATTTTTAAATGATTTTCTTTTGCATAGGATAGCCGAGGTCCATCTCTACTTCGAACCTTTTTTATTTTTTCGATTTTGGTCGCAGATATTTTTATAAAGTTACTTTCACTTTCAAAACCGGCTCTGAAAATCAAAGTGTCATTCTAAAAAATATCTGCAACCAAAATCGAAATAGTAAAAAAGGTGCGATGTAGAGACAGATTTCGGAGTGACCTACGTCATCAATGACGTACGTCACTAACTCGGTATCTTGGCGAAATTTTCAGCTTGGCTAGCGAGTGGCGTAAACGAGGTAACTAACCTACCAGGTAAACACGGATTCTTCTAGGGAGTGGAGCGGGCTCGTTAATGAGTGATTGTTTGATTTTCTTATAAAATTTAATCAATATTTCCACGTTCTCTTTAATTTCAGATAAGAATGCTTATTAACATAATTATGTCATTGTTTTCTTTGCATTTATAATGTATGTTTTGTTAATTTCTTTAATCACCCAGCACGTGCTGCTGTTTGCTAATTTTCTTCAATATATTTTTTTTATTTAATGTTTAGCTTATTTTACTACTGTTATTAATTTCTTACATGGATTACTAAGGAAATTTTAATTTAGATTCTATTTCGTCTGTTGCTAATGTTTTTAATGTGCGTTTATTAAGTGTTAGGTACTAGAATTTTTTCCAGCCTACCCATAACTAATTGCTAATTTTTACTAATAATGTGCCTAATCTTTATATATCTTTTAGTTTCTATTGAAAATTATATTATTTTTCGTGGATGGGGGACAATTTTATCCAGATATTTTGTTAAATGTTACTAAAAATCTTAAAATTTGTATTGTCAATGAAATCAGCTACTTTTAATGTCGTTCTTGTTCTTTTTAAGATTGATGCAAAAATTAGGACTAGGGATTGACCGAATCAGCAATTTTGCCGAATACCGAATACCGAAGCTTCGGTCAAAGTTTATACCGAATATTCGGTATTCGGCAACAGAATACTTAAAAATTTTTAATACACATTTTTGCATATATTAGCTTTTTTAATAAACTTTAATTAAAATTAAATTCTTAATAATTTAATTCAGTTACATTTTTATTCTTAAATCTAATTGCACAAAAAATTTTAATGACTTCTTTCAACTCACAAATTCATTAACCCATCACTTATTTTTTATTATTTTATCACTAGTCAATATCCAAATTAACCCAATGAAAGTATTAAACTATACAGGCTATTATTAAGGATAAGGATTCTCAAAAAAAAACAAAAGTTCATTCAAATAAAAAGAAACAATGTTGTCATTAAGCTGATTTACTGATTGTCTAATTATATACATATTGAACTGGAATGTTCTCAAATACAAAAGCTATCATATCAATTTGTACATTTAACTATTTTCTGTGAAATTATTGATACATATTTATATTTTGATTAATATTTATCACTGCGGTGATGAAGATAAATTTGAGCAATTTTAATTTAATGGTTATAAAAGCTATAGGATAGGCACAGGAGTATACTTATTTGATGCATGTATTTTCTTTAATATAAATCTTAGATATACAGAGATGAACTCTGATATACTTATTTGAGGTGTATATTAACCACTTCACCGGCGAATGGTATGGGGAAACAGTGCTTTTACCCCCGAGTTATCTCGGGACAGCCGGTGAAGTGGTTAAAGAGAATACACGTTAAATAAATTTAAATTGAAAAAACTAATGTAGAAATAATTAAAATTAAATGGTAATGGAAAGATGCCCATATTCCTTACTTTTTTTCCCTATATCGTAGACAGTTGTTCTGATTTCACCCCTATATAGACTATTTTAGGAAAGAAAAAAAAAGTTTTTTGTAATTAAAAATGGCCTTTGACTTGTTTTTGGTAGTGCAGCTGAACTTTGAACTCATGCACATAATATTGAAACTCATCATTTAGCCTATTCTACTTCTAAGTAAAAGAGAATTCTTCTACTTCTAAGAAAATACTTATCCGCAATTATTCGGCCGAATACTTAAAAATATTCGGCCGAAGCCGAATATTCGGTTTACATGCCGAATCACCGAATACCAAATCGACTATTCGGTATTCGGTCAATCCCTAAAGGACACATCAATATCAGAGACATAAGGGGTGAGGATTATAATGGTGTGTAAAGCTTTGTACTTTTGAATTTTCTTTGTGTCATAACATCACTTGTTAAATATAAAACAGTAATATGAAACTAATAGTAATACAAGTTTAAAAATTTATATTAGTATTAGCAAAATTCCCTCTCTTTCGTAAAGTGCTCGTAAATCCTTATTTTTATTTTGTCATTTCTAAAAACCCTTATAAATATTTTATTTTTCACTAGGTGTCTTTGGTAGTGCTGTTGCACTTTTTAATCTTTTTACTGTATTTAATGTTTATTGGAATCTTGCGAGTTTTAAAAACAGAAAAGAATTCCTCATATGATTGAAACTGTAGCTTTCATACAATATATGTTATGTTCTTTTTATGAAGTGTATATGCTGGTAGATGGATTCCAAGGCTACAGGCTTAAAAACTGACAGGTTGTACTTGCATGCATAAGTAAGTGTTAGTATTCCCCACCCATATTTCATTTGTATTGTCTTGTGCATGTTGTTAACGAGTAACGAGTGGAAAACACAAATGTATAAAGAGAAAAGCGTACAAGTTACAGAGTGTCTATTGTGTCGTAAGATACGGCTGCCTTAATGATCATTCTATTTAACCGTCAGGCACAGCAACAAACTGCGCATGACAGTTACCTCTGGCATCTTGGCAGTATAGCTTAGCTTGGCATAATCGCTTTTTCTACAATACAAGTTATTTTCATCTGATGGACTGACGGCTTCTGTTATTATGAAACAGCCATTATAAATGAAGTGTTAGGTGAAGATGAAAGAGCAGCCGTAAAAAGTTATAACGCTGATTTTCTGGGTCAGAATGAGGAACTTTTTTTTCCCCATTCTGACCAGAAAATCAGAGTTCTAACATTTTACGGCTGCTCTTTCATCTTCACCTAACACTTCATTTATAATGACTGTTTCATAATAATAGAAGCCATCAACCTATTAGAAGAAAATGATCCATTCCAAAGGTATAAGTTCGATTGAAAAAATCTATTAATACTTTGAGCAGAAAGAAGAGGCTACACCTGCAATTTTCATGACATTAACAGAATCACATAGCTGCCAATTTGTACGGTTTTTGCTACCTCTGAAATTTAATTCAAATTTTTGCCCTATTTAATCGTTCACAATTCTTATATTTCGGCAAATTGAATTAGACAAAGTCTTAGTGGTAGGAAAAAATCTTAAAAATTGGTAGCTATGCAGTAGCGTAATACTGCAGCAAAATTGACATCCAACAAACAAAAAACTATCCAGGGCTTTTTCAACTTTTTTTTATCATTCCCCATTTCTCTTAAAAGTAACAGAAATGTACATCAAAGAAATGTTACACGTACAATAAAAATGAATGAATAAAGTGAAAATTTATATTTCATCTCCTTAGTTTGTGACGATTTGGGTAAATCCGGTTTATCCGAGTTTTTTGCTGATCCGAGGTGAGCTTGGTCCATATTAATTCGGATAATCGAGAGTGAACTGTAGTACTGCTAATTGAAAAAAGTTAGCTTTTGGCTAAATGCTTCAAATTGGATTTTGGCTTTGCAAAAATCCGGTAGCATCAACATCTACTCTATGAAAGGTGAGTTCCCACAAATATTTTTTTCCAACTACAACACTGTGCATTACATATATATTTAACTTTTTTTTTTTACCATTAATAAATATGTCAATATAATGCCTTGTCTTTAGCTGATTATGTCATGTGTTTCTCTGCTAATAACCTTTGAAAACAAAGATAAAAAACAATACCCAAAATGTTTCAACAAAATAAGATGCACATTTAAAAAAAAAAAAAAAAAATTGATTCTTAATGAATATGAATAATGCATAATATTTCAAATCTGGAAATTTTGTTTTCAGCATGTCATTAAGGGAAAAAAAAACACTTTTACAAAATAAAACACTCATCTATCTTTTTTACATATCAAGATACCCTTCTCTTGTTTTTATACATTGTTTTAATGCTTCAATCTTTCTTTATTTTATTAAATCTTTTGACCTTATTATGAGAATTTTATAACTTTAGGCAGGAATAACTATTATAGAGGTTAAAGGAATCGCTTATTTATAGCAGAGAGCTGGAGCCGGAGTGCTCCAAAGCTGTGTTTTCCCTGGAGCTGGAGCTCTAAATTTTCTCCAGCTCCAGGGCTCCTTTAGTTTTTAATATTATTTTAAATCTTTTTTTTTTCAGCCTTTTAAATTTCCAGGCTTAAAATATTTTAATTAGTACATCATTATTCAGTGCTTTAATTATATCATTTTTTAGGGTTTTTTTTTATTATTATTAGAGATGGAAAACTTCTCAAAACATGGTAACACTACACTTTACTTCTACTTTCTACTTGAGCTAAGTGACAACACTATTTATAAACAAATATAGCCACCTGTTGTTTACATGTGTAGTTGTACAATTTTGGTTGTTTGAAAAGTGTAGAAGAAATTTAAGATTTTTGTGTTTAAAATTCCACCAAACTTTCTGTTTTAAAAACAAAAGCTAAACTATGTCCTATTTTCGGAACAAACATTTCAAGTTTGATGAGAAGAAAAATGCATTTTGTCAGATCTTTAATGAAGGTAAAGGAAGAAAGAATTTGTGAGCAAAACATTAAATGTGTAAATTAAAATCTGCAACTTAAAAGCTCGAAGTTGGAGCCGGAGCTGGAGCCACAGTATTTTATCTAAGGACGGAGCTGGAACATCAAAAATTGTTCGGCTCCGGGTCACTGGTTAATACACTGTAAAAAAAAATCTGTAGGTCTACAGATGTAAAGTTACATGCTTACTAAACTTTCAACTGTAACTGTACGAAAAAAGCTGCAAATCTACAAAACTAGTTTTTGTAAAGCTACAAAAATCTGTAACTTTACAAATGAATCTGCTAAAATTTCAGCAATCTTACTAAACTTTTATTTGTAACCCTGTCTGCAGTTACATGAAAAGTTCTCGGAATCCCAGTTTCCAAAAAAATTCTTAGTAACCTTACAGATTTTTTGATTTTCGGCGCAAAAGTGTGTCTGTTACATGAAATTTTGTTGTTGCCGTTACATAAAAAGTTCTAGGAATCCCAGTTTCCTAGAAAAACTTTAGTAACTTCACAGATTTTTTTTTACAGTGTAGGATTAGAGCCAGTAGCAGATTAAGTGCTACAGATTATTTTAGACGTAACTGAATAATCTTATCTAACAACTTAAAAAGACATAAAATTTACCTTTATGTCTCTAGATTTTCTTTAAGAATGTAATTTTTATCGAATTTTATATATTATTTTGATGTCTTATGATAGTAAGCTTGGTTCACCACTGTTGATTGGCAGAAATTTTGCTACTGGGTGATCAAATTAAAAAATTGGGTTGTGTTAGAACATGGTTTGGTAATCTTGTACAGTAGACTCACTCAAATCCGCACATAATCACAGATGTAAATAATGAAACTTTCATAATAAAACACACATACTACAATATATATTAAACACACACATACGCACATAAATAATGCCTGCATTCAACAGTTAAAGGTATATATAAATATTTTACAGACATACAAACAATAAATACAATAAACCCAACTGGAGTGAAAAATTAGCCAGAGCCAGGAATCGAACCCGGGACCACAGTATACAAGACTGCTGCTCTAACCACTGAGCTACTCCGGCTGATACCTGAGTCTGCAATTTCTCGCTAATAAACCATGTTGGGGAAGCCACCAGCCATACGACAGCCTTGGATGACCTTACAACGATGAATAGATTTTACTATTACATCGATTTACAATAATTATAATTGTCTGATCTGTCGTATGGCTGGTGACTTCCCTAACATGGTTTATTAGTGAGAAATTGCAGACCCAGGTATCGGCCGGAATTGCTCAGTGGTTAGAGCAGCAGTCTTGTATACTGTGGTTTCGGATTCAATTCCTGGCTCTGGCTAATTTTTCACTCCAGTTGGGTTTATTGTATTGTTTGTATGTCTGTAAAATATTTATATACCTTTAAATGAAACTTTCAGTTCAGATGTAACAACAAAATTGAAGAATTTTTTACTTTTGTATCATTCTGTATGTATTTTAATTTGTAATTCTTGATAATATGACTGAACTGATAGTTTTTCACGAAGGAAGTATAAATTCACTTCTGAAAAAAATTAAGATTTTGCTGATATCACTGGTATTACAATCTTTTTACCAAATGTATTTATGTAATAATTAATAATAAAGCTTCTTTGATTATTAATACTGGCTAAACTTAAATAAAACTTCCTTACTTTATGATTTTGATATGAATTAATAGGGTACCTAATTTATAGGAAAGTTTCATTGTTGAAAGTTCATCAAGAAAAATGTGTCTCATCTTTATTATGCATATTTAACTGTCCGTTATTGCTTACTTACTTGACCTTTATTTTAATAATTTAATCATTTTTTAAATTATCTTACTATTTATCCTTTTAGTTAATTACTTTGCTTAATTATTTTAATATTTGACTATATTACAGGCATTCATTATAATTTTTATTGCATTATTACATTCAAATAACTGTTTAAAAAATGTAAACAAAGCAATGACCAGAAATCTGCAAAATTCTAAAATCCACACAACCTCTGGTCCCAAGCTGTACGGATTTGAGGGAGTCTACACTGTATTTCATATGTATGGGTAAGTAGATTCATGTATTGTTGGATGGAAGAGCTAACTTCAATTCAGTCTCAATTCTAAAAAAAAAAAAGTAACTGCCATCGCAATTGTGTTTACTGTGACCTTTTGACTTTTCAAAATATGAAAACTGGTAATTTTATAGAGAAATGTTGATAAACAAGCTATCTAGATGACAGTTTTTAAATCGAAGAATTATTTTAAGTGCTATTTAAAATTAAAATTGTTCGGTTAAAGTTTTATAGAATCAAAAACTAGGTATAACAATTTTACCATCTTTCGCTGGCACATACTTGACTATTTTGTAGTGTGCCGATGCAATCTTTTTTTTTATTATCATTTATCTATTTTTTTATTCAAAATTTCCCTATTTCAATAGATTTATTTCATATTTTGCAAAAATCATTTTATTAGTTATTGTTGCCAATTATTAAAAAGCATAAATAATATTTCTATTTTCCAAACATCTTTCAGCGGAAAAATACAGTTACATGTGAATATTATAACAGAAAGAAAATTAAAAAAAAATTAAGCTGTTAGAGAGGATGTATTTTTTGTTAAAAAAAGAGTCATAAATGTACCTAATCAATACATAAAAATGTGTATTTTCACTTTTTATATTTTCACGTTATTTTTGTAATTACAATTCAAAGTACATATATATATTTTTTTAAATATTGCATTCAATTTGTCTTTTGTTCTTTGCTGCTACCTCATGCCAATGACTCGTTATAATTATGTCAGGAGTGAATTCGCTGTGCTGTTTTCATTTAATCGCTTATAAAAAGAATTAAAGATGTATAGAATTCTGACTCAACTATAAAAAGTTAATAAAAATTAGGAAAAAGTATACCCCTAAGCCTAATGCTTGATAATATGAATCTCTCTCAATATAACTTAATAGAAATTGAGTTAGGACTGAATAAATGTGCGCTAGGGAAGCAGATATTCAAAAAAAATTGTTTAGACATGTTTCATGAACATGTCAAACAAGTAAGCTAAATTATAAGAACATTATTATTTTTATTTTACAAGCATGCAATAAATGTTCAGCTT
This sequence comes from Maratus speciosus, assembly GCA_963932465.1. Lineage (NCBI taxonomy): Eukaryota > Metazoa > Arthropoda > Arachnida > Araneae > Salticidae > Maratus > Maratus speciosus. The sequence goes on along the minus strand of OZ010796.1, from coordinate 126,357,242 downwards.
TTATCAGTCCGGAACTCACTAAGTATGAAGATCTTGCCAAGAAGTTGAGTATGGAAAATTGCACTGCTAAGGTCGAAGCGATTGTTGTCATCTTTCTTGGATCCTGGAACATTTCAAATGATAGTGATATGTAGAAGGTGTTCTGACAAATATTCTAAATGGATGAGACGAATAATAGTCAGAGAAACTATTTTGTTTTCACAACATCTATTTTGAACACAAGCACGCTTAATGTAAATCTCCAGACCCACATGTTTTAACCTTTTCTGAAATTTCCCATGACAGTTAAAGGATGAAGTAGAGAGGATAGAGGTGTCCTTCAGAAGCCTATTGAAAATATATGGAGTATAGATGGATCATGGGTGCCTGCAAGGCAGGGAAGAAACATTTATTCTTGACTGATTTAAAATTATTAACATTAAAACAATAAGGAACTAAGAATTTTCCCTGAATCTTTTGTGAAAGACAATTTTTAGTTTTGAATTCCTCTATATGTTTTTGTGTTTTAAACCCCATCACTTTTTATGTGATGTAGTTTGTATTTCTATTTTTGTGCTTTTTATTGCTTTATAAATAAAGTTTGTTGAATTCAGAAGGTTCTGGAATAAAGAACCGCAGACTGACTTAGGCCACATGGACACACACTTTTTATAAGCACGCTTAATATAAACCTCCAGACCCACATTGTTTAACATTTTCTGTAGTTTCCCATGACAATGAAAGGATGAAGTAGAGGGGAGAGCAGACTTGTATAAAACCAAAAACTTTCTGCGCACATAAATATTGGGTCAAAAACTTTCTGCAAATTAATTTAATGTTTAATAAAATAACGTGTTATATTATTTTGACGATATGAATTAAAAACAGTAGTTTTAAAATAATTGCCATTTAAATTAAAAATTAATTAATACTAATTACAGAATAATTATGTTGGTTAAAAAAATAATAAAGCTAAAAATCTATGATAAGAAGGGGAATTCCTATCAATTATATTTTGTCAATGCATTTAGAAAGAGCCCAATTCTTGTATTGTGACCTCTTAGCACAAAATGCCAGTCACTCTGTTCAAAGAAATAATTTGACATTGCTTCTGAAACAACTAAATCACATTTTGAAAGGAGAGGTCCATTCATAGGTATCATCAATGAAGAGACCGATTAGTTTTTATTGCGGTCCTTTAACGAAATTCTCGTTTTTTCCGCGATCATTTGACGAAATTCCCGTTTTTTTTTCGCGATCCTTTGACGAAATTCCCGTTTTTTCTGTTATGCTTTGACGAAATCAGTTTTTTTTTTGGAATAGATTTGACGAAATTCACATTTTTTCGCGATATTTTGACGAAATTCGCGCTTTTTCCGCGGCACTTTGACGAAATTTGCGTTCTTTTCGCGATCCTTTGACAAGATTAGTTTTTCCCGCGATTCTTTGACGAGATTGGCATTATTTTTGCGATCTTTTGACAAAATTAGCGCTTTTTCCGCTATGCTTTTGCAAAATTCACTTTTTTGCGCTCCTTGGACAAAGTTTGCTTTTTCTCTGAGATTCTTTGACGAAATTAGCGTTTTTTCTGTAATCTTTTGCCAAAATTTGTGTTGTTTTTTTTTCGTGTACTTTGATGAAATTAGTTTTTTTCGCAATTCCATTACGAAATTTGCAGTTTTTTTCTCAATTCTGTGACAAAAATCGCGTTTTTTCCGCAATGCTTTTACAAAATTCGTTTTTCTCCTGCGCTCCGTTGACGAAATTTGCGTTTGTTTCTGCGATTCTTGGACGAAATTGCCTTTTTTCATGATTATTTGAAGAAATTCCCTTTTTTTCGCACTCATTGGACGAAATTAGTTTTTTTTTCCGCGATCCTTTGACCAAATTCACATTTTTTCGCCATCTTTTGACGAAATTTGCGCTTTTTCCGTGGCGCTTTGACGAAATTCGCGTTTTTTTCGCGATCCTTTGACAAAATTAGTTTTTTTTTGCGATTCTTTGACGAAATTTGCATTATTTTTGCGATCGTTTGACAAAATTCGCGCTTTTCCCCCTATTCTTTTACGAAATTCGTTTTTTCTGCTGTCCTTTGACGAAATTTGCGTTTTTTCTGCGATTCTTTGACGAAATTATCTTTTTTTTTCATAATTTTTTAGAAGAAATTCGCGTTTATTTCGCAATCCTTTGACAAAATTAGTAATTTTTTCTGCGAACGATATTGACGAAATTGGTTATTTTCGGCGACCATTTGTTAAAATTCGCAATATATTTCAGTGATGTTTTCTTATGTCTGAATTTTCGGACTGATGCCCGATTTTTTTAAATTTTCGGAACCGAATGCCTTAAATTTTCGGAAAATTCGGAACATAATCACCCCTGGCAAACAATAAATAAATCGTACCTAAAATTGGGGAATATTTTTAATTTTTCGGTATTTTTAAAAAAAAAGTTACAAAAACAAAATTTTTGTGTTTCTTTTTTCTAAAATATTTTCCGCAAAGTTCCGAATTTTGCGGAAAATTTGCCACGCACGCCGTGCGCGTGTGAGTCTATGTTATTCTGGGATGTCCTTCAGAAGCCTATTGAAATTATATGGAGTATAGATGGGTCATGGGTGCCTGCAAGGCAGGGCAATTACCCCGCCTTGGATTATCAAATTTAATTAACCAGGTTTTCTTTTTTTCTCATGATTTTGAAAAAAAAAGGAAAAATGTTTTGTTGAGTGATTTAAAATTATTAACACTAAGACAATAAGGAACTAAGAATTTTCCCTGAATCCCCTGTGGAAGACAATATCTTAAACGGGAGTTCAGAGTCTTCCTAATCTAATGAAAAAATAATAAATTCTTTCAATCCTTTATTTTAAATAAAAGTGGTACAAGTTAATTGGATTTTTAATGTGTTGTTTCACGTTTATATTCTTCATCTATATAAATAAAAATGTAAATGTTCGTTTGTTCAAAATCGCTAATCTCCGAAAGTTCTTCACCGATCGCTTTGAAATTTACGGGTTGAGTTGCATTCGAATACGGAAGTGTTGTTATATACTTATTATGAACCTTGCTCCCCCACCCCCACCAGAGGACGCTTTTAAACTTTTTTCCAAAACCCATCATGTGATATATCATTAGAAAGCACTTGGACTACTGTTTCATATTATATTCTATGAGATTAAGATGAGTGAAGTGTATAAAACAGGGTTGTAAAAAACCGGGTTTAAAAAAAACAGCCCGGGCAGCTACACACTACAACCTTGGTATAAAAGAAGGTTATTCCAAAGGGGGGGGGGGGCTACTATTGTCCAGTAAAACAAAGGTAATACAATAGCCAGATATTTGGCAATAAAAAGGAGAGTTGCGAACAAAAGATAATTTCTTGTGATGACCTGTCGGTAGGCAAGCGAGTCGGTAGATCATGTGGGTGCTCTTGAAAATACATGGGTAAACCCCAGAGACTGGAAGAAAGAAGGGATAGGGAGAGCAGAAGAGAATCAGTTTTTTATGTTGAAAGTATGAAGTGGAAGTTGAAGGTAGTGGTTTGTACTGTGTGTGCAGTGTTTCCTTGAGAAGTGCATGTGATAAGAATTCAGGCAGATCTGTATGGTCTTATCATTGGATAAAGCTAGCTGAGTACAGTTAAAAGACACGAGAATAGTGCATTTATAGTGAGAAAATCTATTGCATAGATAATATCCCAAAGTGTTATTTAACTTAAGGCAGGATCTGTTGTATCTGGGTTGGGTGTATACTGCCGAACGTGCTTCGCTTTTATGCTTTTTGAGTTGGGAATTTTCGTGGCGGACATATAAGAGGGTAGGTGTCGAAATAAATTATTTGTTTGAAAAATGCAATACTTATATCTCTCTTTTAAATGCCCACATTTTGACAAACCTATACCTGTAGAACCCTCATGATGAGCATAAATTGTCATTTAATTTAGGCATTGTGATGGCGTATTTTGTAGAATTAACATGCATGTGTGTGTGTCATTTATGATGACCGAGGGATATAGGCCTAAAGGGGGAGTCCTTCTAAAGGAACCTAAACTGTATTTGCGCAAGGATATGCAAGGCCCGAAGAAGACCACGAAAAGCTCCGAACTATTAAGCCGACGGGTGCGTCTGGTTGTGAGTCAGGGGTGATTCTGTTCCGAAATTTTAAGGCATTCGGTTTCAAAAATTAAAAAAATCAGTCATCAGTCCGAATATTCGGACATAAAAAGATCGCGAATTTCGGCAAATGGTCACCGAAAAAAATCAGTTTCGTCAATATTTTCAAGAAAAAAGCGTCAATTTTGTCAAAGGATCGCGGGAAAAACACGAATTTCGTCAAAGGATCGCGAAAAAAATGCAAATTTCTTCAAAAGATCGCAAAAAATGCAAATTTCGTCAAAAGCTAGTGAAAATGCAAATTTCGCCAAAACGATCGCTAAAAGAACACAATTTTCGTCAAAAGATCACGAAAAAACCGCAAATTTCGCCGGAAGAACGTGAAAAAAACGCGAATTTCGTTAAAGAATCGTGGAAAATGCGAATTTCATCAAAGGGCTGCGTGAAAAACGCATGCTTAGTGCCGGGAGGGTAATCCGCCCCCTTCGCCCCTCTGCTGTAATCTTTCAGAAAATTTAATGTGAATTTGAGAGAAAAAAATTCTACTCAAAATCAACTGTAAACCCGACTGTAAACCCGAGGTTCCCCGGGGCGTAGTTTCCGAGCACTCAGATGCTTCTCCCCCGTGCAATGTGCCCCTTATCAGGAAATCGTAGATGCTATGTAGTGATTTCGGAAGTGCACGGAGCTCCCCTCCTCCGAACCCCGTAATTGGTCTACCATTCGGGAATGGGGGATATTCCATCTACGTCGTGATCACGTGGTCAAGGTAAAAACTTCTAGCGTAAAGAAGGGAAAACTCCGTAGACGCAATGTGACCGACCCACCAGCCAGTGTAACAGTTCATGGGGAAAGCAGTAGTAGCTTCCCTTCTTATCAGTTAGAAGTTCTTTGGGTAAATTACCGGTACCACGTGACTTTTTTCAGCCTCGAACCCAGATTGGAATATAGTTCATTAGTTGCGTTAAATCACAGCCTCGAACCCAAAGGGAGAATAGGGTCAATACCTTTGTGTTACCTGGGCAAGAGATCCTGCATTGCGTTCCTGCGCACCGTGTCGACACTAGAGAGTCTCTGAGTCTTGCTCTACAGAGTACACAATGCTTCACTATTCTCCGGCCGCTATCTAGGAGGTTGGGATTCGTACATATCCAGCCGCGACCAACGGCAAACAAGGCCAGTTCATGACTTACCAATCACCGTGTAAAGATGATCCACTCCGTCTGACGTTTTAAAAGTCATGAACTGGCCTTGTATATCGTTGGTCGCGATCCGGCGCCTCCGTCAAGTTGAACGCTCTTCCGGCCTCCAGGTTCTCCCCACTCAAGGGGTCGATTACGGACAACCGGGGGGGGGGGGGTACTGCCGACATGAACTGGCGGTATATTGACGAACTTCGTAGTAACAAAGACTTATCTTAAAGAGATTAGGTATAGGGCTCCTATAAGGAAAGGGCAGCTGACGTCACTGTTGGTCGAATTACTGTTGGTCAGCAAGCAAAACCTGTTCATTCATTATTACTCCTACTATACACATGAACTCCGCGAATTTAATTGGTCTTTAACAGATTGATTTAACATGTCTATGATATAATTGGCCTACGTCGCCAAGTGTGATTCCTGCAATGATCACTATGATAAAAATGTAGCGGTAGATTGGTTGACGGAAGCGTTTGTTTGTAAACATGCCCTTTCCTTATGAGAGAAGCGACATATGCGGTATCATATTTGGGATAGGATTATGGTACTTCGTTATTTTAAATCTTACGCTCGTTCGTAGGATAGGTGTACTTACGATCGATCTTAAGGCACCGCAATCTCAGCCTTGATTCTGAAAAAAAGAATGCCTAGGTTTGCAACAGTCTGAGCATCAAATATCGCCACTCTTATAGACCCCTTGCATTGACGTCACGTTGCTATTAGCAACGACTCAGGGGCGCGCCAGAAGTATCCGGCGCCTGTGTGCAGAACTTCACTTAGCGCCCCATATACCTAAACCCCTCCTCCCTACAACCCCCCCCCCCCCAAAAAAAAAAAAAAAAAATTCAATAACTATAAATACATACCTGCCAAGCCAACCTTCCGGGGTTTTCTCCTGGTCAAATAAACAAATTTTGAACCTGAAATTTTGTTTAATGAAATGTGGCTTGTTTCTATGGGGTTCTTTTTTATTTTATTTAATAAATTAAATTTCTTGTTCAAAATATTTTTGTTTGACTTTAAAAATAAGGAATGTTGACAGCTATGTAAATAACGGACATCCCTAAAAAATGGGTGCTTCAGCTGCTTGCTACCTCCCACCACAATGGCATACCTCCTAAGAAATTAGCTTTTACCATCTCTCCCCGAATTTTTAAGCGTTCGTCTTTATTTATATTTGTACTTAAAGCAGTTCAAACAAACTTTAATTAAGAAATATAAATGTGTTCAAATAATTAATGGTAGCACCATGACACACGGAAAGGGGTGCTCGTAATACGGTAAATATACATAAAGGTAGAAAAATATTTTCTCTAATTACGGAGCGAATTATAATTTTTTTGTTGTAAGATGCGATTTAAACAATTACCACACGTACATCATAATTAGGGGTGCATTTTTAAATGTTTCCCCCGTCCTAGAACGATTGGTTTTATATTAGCAAATATAGAACCGCTATGCTGCTTATATAATAATTGTCAAAACGTATCTTTATCTTGTCACATGCTTAACCCTTCCTTCTTTTTCGGATTTTTTTATCTTTTTGATTTCAATTATAATTTTTTTTTTGTTGTTGCTGAAAATTAATACAGTGAAACTTCTTTTAAAGGCCACCCCTATTCAAAGGCCACCTCTATTAAGGGCCAATATTTTTAGGAACGAAAATTTTTCCCATAGACATAATGCTAAATTTACTTCTATTAGGGGCCACACCTACCCCTCATAAAGGCCATTTTTTTCACATGTGCCTTAAATCTTAAACAGGTGTATTGAATTTCTGAACCACAAGGTAAGAGTTCAGCAGACAACTGCACTTGCAACAAAGAAGGCAGGGGGAGATGGGGAGGATTTAGAAACACAATGAAGGACGACAAACATGTGTTCCTCACACTTTGTTAGACCTTTCAACCTGTAGGGGTTGGGTTGGAGGGAAAACTTGACCCTTTGTTTTGGGCCCACAAAGGATAACAGGTTATCTTGAAAAACTGATTCCACATTTACTAAAACTGTGAATGCAAATTGAAGCACAATTTTTGCACTTGTGTGTAAAAACGCTAGCATAAATAAATGAACTAATATCTCATTCTAAGGCATTAATAAATTATGCAAATTTAAGTAATTTGTTCCATAAAGTAAAAAATCATGAGAAACCAAAATTGTCTGTGAAAAAATTATGAAAAGTAAACAAAATTCAATAGAAAATGTTTTCAATCATATATATAGAGTTTGAAAATGTTAATAAACAGTTTTTTCACCTACATAGGTTGTGATTTCCTTATTTTAGTTGTTGTTTTTTTTGTCACCCCTATTCAAGGGCCACCCCTCATAAGGGCCAATTTTCGATGGAAAGGTATGTAGCACTTACAGAGAGGTTTCACTGTATTATGTTCTATCCCGAATACGCAAACGCAAAATAATTTTGTCATTAAGCAAGTAAGCAGCATTATCCTAGGTCAGGATCGGCGAACCTTTTTACGTACGCGTGCCAAAAATTCACCAACAATATCTATCAATGGTGTAACGTGCCACATTTTGACATAAAATAATTTTGCAAAGTACGATGTTTATACAAAACACTAGTTAAAAAATCAGATGCTATTTCTCTGCATATTTGAATAAACCCTTAAATTAAAAATTTAATTCGTAAATATGATTCATTTATGTAATAATTTTCACTATGATAAGGAAATAAAAATACGAAATTTTATTTTAGAAATTTTTGACCTTATTATTTATGCATCTAGTTATGATTATCCAAGTTGCATTAAGCATTGTATCAATAAATTATTGATGATATTTTTACTGTTGTATGTTCGATGGAGAATGCTTTATACCTGATTCATATTTTGATAGTTTTATAAATTGGATCCATTTGCCATCTTACTGAAGGGACTGTCGAAAAAAATTAATTTGAAAAATACAGCATTATAAAAAGTCCCTGCCGGCCCGGCCTACAGGAAGAGGTAGATTTCGAAGTTAAGTATACTAATTTCACCAACAAAAACTAAATCATTATTAGATATAAATCCACTTTAACAGTTTTATCCGTCTGCTTTTGACGAGTTTTTATTTCCTTTTTATAAAATAGATGGTTTTATCAGAATCATGTTAAGGCGATATTAAAAAAATATTTTTCCATACTTAACAACTCGAAATTTTCTGCCACATTTTCAGATTAATTTTTAATAAAAAAATATATATATGAAACATGCTGACGTGATTTTTGAAAAGATTTATAAGCGACCTGTGTTTTTATTTTTCTTTCAATTAATTAAAATTTGATTAATAAACAATTATTTTCTCAGTAGGGCAATATATTTTGTTTCTAACACAATCGGTTCGGGAAATTCTGTTCAAAATGCCCACTTTGACATCATTTTTTGAAATATATTCTACCTCTATCAAAAAATCGATCATTACTGTACGTTCTATAGTTTCTGAATAAGAGAATCTAGCAATTGGATGCGTTTGAGAGCAAAAATGGATTTAAAAATGAGTAAGAAAATAGACAGTTTGGATTTGAATACATCCTTACTTAGATGATTTCTTTTTTCAACCGCTATGTATTTTTAATTTGTTTTTTCTGTAAGAATTGGTCCTATCCAAAACTTGTCTTTCTAGATGTTGTAGACAATATTAAGAAGATATATGATAAATTTATGTTGATTTTATATCTTTTGAATTGACGGAGTTATGAATTTTTTACTTCTTCAATCCCTCTTTTTGTTTTCGTTTTTAATTTTTTTTGCGGTACGAATTGGTCCTATCAAAAACTTGTGAATATAAAAGTTGTAGATAATATTAAGGAGATTTATAATAAAATTAATTGGAATTGATATCTTGAGAATTGACGAAGTAAGGCATTTTTTTCTCCCAAAAACCCTATTTTTTGCGCCCCTTGAGCCTATTTTAAATTTTATCAAAAATCTGTGATGCATGAGTTTTTGGCGCTATTTTTAGAAGTAATAAAAACTTTAAACTGGTTTGATATGTACAAAAATTAAGAAGTTATGAGTTTTTTTCGGTTTTCACAAAACCCCTCCCTATTTCCATCCCCATTGTCCGATTTTGCCCATTAACGAACTTGACCGACATTTTATGTCCCTTGATTTTATGTATCAGTTTGGAAGAGATTTGTGCAGAATTGCGGAAGTTATCGTGTCCAGAAGAAAGTGATAACACAATTGCTTCGGGAAATTCCGTTCAAAATGCCCACTTTGACATAATTTTTTGAAATATATTCTGCCTCTATCAAAAAATCTATCATTGCGGTACATTATATAGTTTCTGAATAAACGAATCTACCAATTAAATGCGTTTGAGAGCAAAAATGAATTTAAAAATGAGTAAGAAAATAAGCAGTTTGGATTTGAGTGCATCCTTAATGCAATGATTTTTCCAACACAATCCACTTCGGGAAATTCGGTTCAAAATGCCCACTTTAACAGCATTTTTTAAAATATATTCTACCTCTATCAAAACATCGACCCTTACGGTACATTATATAGTTTCTGAGTAAGAAAACGTACTAATTGGAAGCCTTTGAGAGCAAAAATGAATTGTAAAATGAGTCAGAAAATACGCAGTTTGGATTTGAATACACCCTTACTTAGATGATTTTTTTCTTCAACCGCTATGTATTTTTAATTTGTTTTTGCTGTAAGAATTGGTCCTATCCAAAACTTGTCTATATAGATGTTGTAGACAATATTAAGAAGATATATGATAAATTCATGGGGATTTTATATCTTTTGAATTGACGGAGTTATGGATTTTTTACTTCTTCAAACCCCCTTTTTGTTTTCGTTTTTAATTTTTTTTGCGGTACGAATTGGTCCTATCAAAAACTTGTGAATATAAAAGTTGTAGATAATATTATGGAGATTTATAATAAAATTAATTGGAATTGATATCTTGAGAATTGACGAAGTTATGAATTTTTTTCTCCCAAAAACCCTATTTTTTGCTCCCCTTGAGCCCATTTTTAACTTTATCAAAAATTTGTGATACATAAAATTTTGGCCCTATTTTTAGAAGTAATAAAAACTTTAAACTGATTTGATATGTACAAAAATTAAGAAGTTATGGGGGGTTTTCTGTTTTCACAAAACCCCTCCCTATTTCCATCCTCTTGGTCCGATTTTGCCCATTAACGAACTTGACCGAGATTTTATGCCCTTTGATTTTATGTATCAGTTTGGAAGAGATTGGTGCAGAATTACGAAAGTTATCGTGTCCAGAAGAAAGTGATATATATATATATATATAGATAGATAGATAGATAGATAGATAAAGTTTTTTACTGAGGGTGGTTTTGGCTTCTAAGAGTCATGATCGGTGTAGATCTGCAAAAATTTTTCAGAAATTCCAACATAGGAACGATCCCAATAGGTAGTATTTCATACGAAATCTACCTAAAATCATACAGAAGGGCAAAATACATGTCACAAACGCTGCATAACATCGCAAGAAAAGAAAATTCTTTTCATGCAAAAATAATTGCCTTATTTCTGATAGTCTGTCCGTATGAAACAAAATTTTATTCATTATAATAGAAATTAAATTTCTATAATAATTATAAAATTTATTTTTTCGCGTGCCAGAGAAATTGTCTTACGTGCCAACTCTAGCACGCGTGCCATAGGTTCGCCAACCCTGTCCTAGGTCATATAGTTTTTCAGAAAATCGCACTTTTCCGTTATACATAAACTTTACTTTGCGGGCGCTCAGTGAGGAAATTATGGGGAGTTCGAGGTACTCATCGTCACGAAATCATCTAAGGATTGCTGATAATAATTTTCAAAAAGGATATTGGATAATTAGCAGATATTAATTAATAACCTTTCTAGATAAAGGCATCACAGATCAAGGCGGCGATGCAACTTTGCAACATCCTTTCAAGGCGCATTTGTCACAATGTCAACTTTAAACTTTGTACAAGGTCTTTGTTTTAGGTAAGGCGAATCATAACGATAAATAGTCACCCTTTTTCATTCCAATTGAATGCAATTATTGATAAATATTTAATAGAACAATGGCAAGTTTTTTACAAAGTCAACGCTTAAATTTATTGTACGGAACTTTTTGTACGCGAGTGAAACTCACACTTGACCGATTATTCTTTGTTCAAAGCAAATCTAATAAATACAATTGAAATTTCCATGAAACGTAATTCAGTTTGAAGTTGTTCTAAAAAATATTTTTACTTCCTGAACAACATGAAACTTTCTTACATATTCATGGGCTCCTTTTTATGCGTAAAAGCATAAAATGATAGGCGTGACTATTAAATTGGTTTGGAATCGAATGGCGCTTTTAATTTTTTTTAAGCATTGCATTTTAAATTATATCCTGTTTTACTTATTTATTGTTTCAATTATATGTAGCCGATTAATTTGTGCTTTTTTCGGTAATTTACATGGGAACCGTGCATAACCTGGGGCTTATGTTGCTTTATCATTGTGCAATACAATTACATTCAAAATTGCATTTATTCATGTATAGGGGGGAAAAAAACCTTTCCTCCTTCAAAATTACGTGTTATATTCTATTTCAAATCATTTTAATGCTATTTTGATCAAAATGAAGGAAAAACAGAAATCATGTTTTTCTATTTCAAATTAATTACATTCATATTTATGTCGGCAACGTGTTGATACGGCGCCACTCAAGAGACTGAACGATGAATTTGCTTTCAGTTCGATTTTCTTTTGTGACAGTAGGGTAATTTTTTATTGGCTTTTTTTTTCTAATATTTAGATATCAAATCTAACCTGAAAAGAATATTTTCTGTTTTTAGCCAACGAGCATCAGTTTGAGGTTTTTTGTCTTTTATTGCGTACGAGTATAAAAGACAAGTTAATGGTTTTTCTATTTATTTTGTATCATGAACATTGCCCATGCTAAGGTTCTGCTCTGCAGATTTACGAAGTCAATTTCATTTGTAAGTAGATATAATTGCCATGCATTCTGATAGAAAGCAATCAAGCAGTGTTTCCCCTTTTTTGTATAAAAGCACCGAATCTTTCCGATAACTGTGTCAAATTTTTAATCTAATCTGATTTTCAGGGACTCACCATAAAAGATTGCTACTGCTAATCAGAAGGAATCGATTATAGTTTAAGATATGCACCTTTTATAGGAAATTGAAAAACATTAGTCCATTTTTCAGCAAATAAATATTAATTTCGGTAAATTTCATTTTATTTTTTTTCTTAAAAATGCGTATCTGCAAACTATCCTTTTTTGTGTTAACACTATTTCCGAATCATAATCCTTACCATATTTAATCGAAGAATTCTGCAATTATTTAACATTAAAATTAGGCAAAGATTACTATTTAAAAGGAGTGATAACTAGAAAGTGGAATAGTTGACAGCTAAGTATATGCTGATAGATATTATTTAATTTTTACTTTCTTCTATCTTTACAAGAGGAAAGTATTGGATTCATGAAAATTTTCGAATTCCGGTTTTCGACGGATTTACAGGTTTTAGGGGTCAGAGAACCCGAAAAACATGTTTTTACAAAATGTCTGTCTGTGAGTCTGTCTGTGTGTGACACAAATTTTGTGGGCGCTCTAGCTCAAGAACTAAAGCACGGAATTTAATAAAAATTTATATTCAGGTAGTCCCTGATCAGAGTTGGGCAAAATACATCGAAAAGTCATTTTCGATATAAAATACAAAATACATTAGTTTTAGAACCTAAAATACAAAATACAAAATACTTTTCGAATTTTAAAATATCCAAATACAAAATACATGTATTTTCAAAATACATTGAAAATACAAAATACATTTAAAATTTTAAAAGTTTGGGCATAAGGTTACAGGTCATCACCGGCCGTGCCTGGCAGGCCAATTTTCATTCAGAACACTCTGATCGAGCCGGACCTGGATTTCAGTCTTTCCGGGTCAGGAACGGGTTTTATGTTTTTCTGAAGGCTTGGGCCGGTCAGGACCTCGACATCATTCTTTCCGGTCCGGGCCTGACTTCTTTTTTTACGGGCTGAATCGAGGCTTAGTCCCTTGGGGATGAGCATCTTATACAGAATTTTTAATCTTTTATCATCGGTTTTTCATAACAGAAAATTTGGCCTAATTGGATCAAGAAAACGTCCTGATAAAATATGGCAAAATTTACAATAAAAAAGAACTGGTGGGGATAATCAAGATTCTGAACTTCATTCTTCATAGAGGTCTGCACTGTCCAAAATTTTCAAGCTCGGTCCCGACCCAACACGTATGAAAATGTTTGGCCCGTCCCTGCCCAGTCTGGCCTATGCAAAAATCAGTAAAATCTGGCACGGCCCAACAGTTTTTGCACAAAATGTATATTTTTAAAAATCGCCATTATTCTACAATTAAATTGCTAAATTTATTACTTTTAAAGAATAGTACATATAGTATCTCTAGGCAATGAAATTAAAGCACAGAAAAAGAAACTGTGAAAAAGAACCTGCCTAAGACGAATCATGTGTAAAACTGAAAAATGTGTTGATCCATGCAAAATGAATATAATAACACGCGCGAAAAGAATACATTTACAACAAACTATGTACCTGCTAAGAACGAAACCTGTCTATAACGGATATTCTCCTTTCCTATCGATTCCGTCTTGGAAGATTTTATGCTATAGCATTTTTCATATATTTAAGTCTCCACACCATGGAATGTGGATTAGAATGTGGATTAGATTTTAAATGATAACTAAGATTTTTCCATACAAATACAGATACATTTAAAAGATAAATATCGCAGTCCAGCATGTTTTCTTAAAAATGAAAAAAAGCTAAAATAAGTATTTTTTGTCAGAATTCCTCATACGAGACGATTTTTAACCATATTGGCGTAAAAATCAATATTTTGTTGAAATTCAGTTGGACCGGGTTAATCAAGGTTTTGTACGAGCTGGGATCGGGCCAAACTTTTAGCTTTTATACCAGGCTGTGCCAATATTTATTTATTTATTTATTTATTTGTACAGGACGGGACGGGCTAAAAAGATTTTTCTACGGGTTGGGCTCGGGCCGAGACCTGTTATTTCGGGCCGTGTATGTTTGCGTAGTAACAGTTAGACAAAATAATAGTTTTTTTCATTTTAAACAATATAGTGAAGTTTATTTTTAAAATAGGTTAACAAACCAGCGATGTAGTGGAGGATATACGGAGATATACGCCGTATACCACCTGGATTATTTTTAAGAAGCTCTGTACACTCTCTGTTTAATCAATAAAGTTACAGCGCCTACCTCTGTTTTCACAGCCCAAGACAGACTGCTCAGATGAGGATATTAAGAACACAGATTCCCCCCCCCCCCTCCTCCCGACAACTCTTATTAAGGATTTTAAAAGTGCAATTTTTTCAGCTGGAACTGAATCTGCAGGAAACCGTGACTTTTTTCTTACGATTTCAGCACTGTTTCAAACCCATCCCGCAAGTGTCAACTAGAACAGACCAGAACTCGAATTAGGGTCAAACCAACTCGAAGCCGACCCACAATGAAAGTATGAGCTTCCACCTGACCCAAACAGCATCTCTGGTTGATGTGCGTTCGGGTAAAATCTGGTTACTTACTTGGTGCAGAACAGTAATTCACGTTCATTTTACTTAATTCCCTTAGCTATTTAATATCGCTCATTTTGACGTGCAGTACACGATGGATGATATATTAAAATTTCGAGATGATAGCTTCATTTTTACGAAAGTTAATGCTTATAAAACCAAAAAAAGGTTTATAGTATTGTCCTGTTGAAATCAAAACGTTGTCACCTTCAAACTAAACCCTTTCTTTAAAAAAAAAAAAAAAGTAGAAAAAGAGTGAGCGAGATTGAAAATCGTAGCATCAGTTCAAGAGTTATGCATGGATATACACGAATTGCATAACCCCCTTTGTTTGAAGTCTGTATATACTATATATATATATAGATAGATAGATAATTCATTAATGCCTCGATCACTGCAACTCAAATATGAGTGCTTCACATGAATAAAAAATAAGAAATAATTTAAAGAGAAATATAAAATAAACAACATACTAAATGTTTTTGTTTAAGACCTAGGAATATCATAATATGCGGAAATGACACCAAATAATGTTTTTTCTTATTTTTTTTCTTTTAGTAGTGAGCTTTAGTAATGATCTTTTAGAGTTTAATAAATTAAAAGTGCCTGTAATCAATGCATCGCTCTTCGTCGTGGTCTGTCTTAAAGTTTCATCAATCTTGAATAAGTGATTTTATTAAAATGACCTTAAATTTTCATAACGTATTGAATATCTCATTCATTTATATTGTAAAACTGTATTTAAACATATACATAATGTATTTGTAATAATAAATATATCAATAAATAGAACTATATTTATGTAATAAAATTCATTCTCCATTTAATAAATATCACGAGTGGGGTAAATTATACCTGAACATTAATACAATGAATACAAAGGAGCTATAAAAAATAATGTTTCAATCAATGCATAACCGTTATAAAACCAAAAATCTTACCTTTAAATGAGTTTTAAAGTTAGTTGTGGCTTGAAAAGTTCCACTTATAAAAGTAGACCTTGTTTTACACATGCATAATGCGTTAACTTTTAACAACATTATCAACAGAAATTATTTTTTAAAAAATTCCCGCCTAATACAGCGCAACTCTATTATCCCAAATAATTAATTCGCTTGATACATTACCAGCGGAGGCTGAGTCATTCTTTCATGAGTCTCCTAAATAACTAATTGCAGTATATTTCTATGGTATTTAAAAAATAGAATACACAGCAAAACTCTAAATGATTCTTCCTGTTTATCACACAGTAGTTTTTCATTCTCATAGCAACGTTAGAACTATAAAAACTAGAACGTTTTGTAATCATTCAGCAAAAATACTTCAGCAGAGCAGATGCATTCATTATAATCCTAAGACGAAACAAAACTGTCAGGCACGTATTTTGCTTTTGTGGATCTTAGATTTTGCGGTTTTAAAAAAGCAGCTTGAAATCGACAGAAATGTATTTTGAGTATTTTTAAAATACAAAATACTTGGAAAAATCATTTCAAAATACATTACCAAAATACTTTCCTTTAGTCCGTTTAAAATACAAAATACAAATGTATTTTGAAAATGTATTTCAAATACATGTATTTTCGATACTGCCCAACTCTGTCCCTGATGAAAATTGGTGCTGATTAGTTTTTGGTGTAAATCGCTCAACAGGTGGCGCTGCTATGCTGCATTTTTTCCGATTTCCGCAATAGCTGTATCTCAAGAACTAATGCACGGATTTTCATAAAACTTCAGGTTCCGTTAGTCCTTGACATAAATGGATGCTGTTTACGTTTTGGTGTAAATCGCCCAACAGATGGCGCTGCTAGGCTGCATTTTGCAGGATTTACACGATTTCTGCAATAGCTCTATCCTCGGCTCTATCTCAAGAACGAATGGACACATTTTCATCAAACTTCAGATTCAGTTACTCTTTGATATGAAATGATGCTGACTACGTGTTGGTGAAAATCGCTCAACAGGTGGCGCTGCTATGCTGCATTTTTCATGATTTGCGCAATAGCTCTATCTCAAGAACTAATGCACGAATTTTCCTCAAACTTCATATTCAGTTAGACGTTGACATAAGTTGATGATAATTAGGTTCGGGTGTAAATAACCCAATAGGTGGCGCTGCATTGCTGCATTTTGCTGGATTTACACTATTTCAGCGACACCTCGAGAACTAATGTCCGGAATTTCATCTTTTTAGAATTCTCATGATGAGTACAGATTGCCATTTAATTTGGCACTGTGATAGCGAATTTTGAAGCATTGACATGTATGAGATAGAAGAAAGTTTTGTGATGGCCACAACATACTAGTTTTATTTTGCTAAATAAAAAAAATGCTTTAAATTTTACAAATAATGTACGATATATAAATATGCAGATTGGAGTGACAGGGGGGGGGGGGGGACGGTACGGTTGTTAGTAGCGGTACCGCAAAATACTAGGTCTCCGGTATTTTTTTGTTAGAAATTAAGCCCTGATCGTCAGTATGTCTATCGCTACCAATACTACAATAAGATACAAGTGTTATATATTTTCAATCATTTGAATAATGGAGTCCATTTATATTTGCCACCAGCTGCAATGCGCATCCTGTTTTCGGAAAGGTTGGAAAAGCCTGATCTAGAGCAGGGATGCCAAACACGGCATTCGCGGTTTCCTTTCCGAATTTGTAAAGTTTCTAGCTTCTTTTTTTTTCAATGCATTTCAGTCGCTTGAAGGCGCCGTTAAAACTTATGTGGCGCCCTTCGGCCGTTAACATTCAACTTATCTTTCGACACCTTGGCGCCTTTCGGCTTGAGACTCCCCCCTCCCCCCCCATCCCTCCTAAAGCTACGCCGCTGAAAAACATCTGCAAATTTTATATATTTTTAAAATAAAAATAAATTCATAAATGTATCAGAAATAAACCACTTTCGAGTTTAATAAATTTAAATTAAATAAAAAAATTTCAAATATTTCAGCTTCGCCTAAAATATTTGGCGCCTTTAGTATTCTGGCACCTGTGTGCGGTGCACACTTTGCACACTGGGTCGGCGCGCCCCTGCAACGACTGATGCTATGACAACTGGAGCACACACGTGGAGCACAGATTTACCCGTTTGCCGTTAAAAGCACGTGTTATCTTTCTGTTTAATTTAGACCTTCCTTTATTATTATAGTGCAAATAAGTCTAATAAATCAAATGGGGAGTACCATATTCGCCTTATATTTGGGCGCCATATGAAGCGATTTCAGACATGTGACGTCATGTGCAACCCGTCTATATAGGGCCACGCACAGACTTCTCATATAAATAGACTCAGAACTGGTAACCTTTTCTTAAAGCATACATCTCGGCCCACCGTTACGTGATGGTGGGCATGGGTGCAAAAAGTCCATCCAAGACAAGACTGAAAAGTTTTCTGAGTATAAGGAAAGGGCATGTTTACAAACAAACACTTCCGTCAACCAATCTACTACTACATTTTTATCTTAGCGATCATTGCAGGAATCACACTTGGCGACGTAGGCCAATCATATCATAGATCTGTTAAAGACCAATCAAATTCCAAGAGTTCATGTGTATAGTAGGAGTATTAATGAATGAACAGGTTTTTCTTGCTGGCCAACAGTAATTCGACCAACAGTGACGTCAACTGCCCTTTCCTTATTAAAATTAAGGCTCCTATAATACGGGCTGACTCACGCCACCATTCACGCCGGTAGGAGGAAAACGATTGGCCAAACCGCGTGGGCAACAATCGCTCATTGATCAAAGTGGGAAACAAAATGTTTGATGAATCAGCCTGTATTATAGGAGCCCTAATTAAAATAACCAAATGAAAGTGGGTTAGAAGTTTTCTATGCGTTTCATTTTGGCTAAAAATGGATCTCCTGCAGTAAAAGAAAGTGATTAAAGTTCTTGATGGTAAAATTGCTATTATTTAAGTATATAAAGTAGAATTTAGTATCAATCAAAAATCTCTACAAGACTGAAATCAGTCCTGAGACTGAAGGTCTTGTACCCATGATGATGGGCAGAGGAAGCGCGCCAAACCGATTTTGCTCCTGCCTCTACTCGTAATTTCCCCTCCGGATTCTGGCCGAAAGTTTATTGCGTCGGCATTTATCTTGAGTTGCCGCACTTATAAACTCCTGCAGTAGTTAACAGTACGACAGCTCGTAGTTTCACTTTCGCTTCTATATTTACGGTTATTTTATTGCGAGAATGAAATCTGAAAGTTCATTTATTATAGGAACCGATTTTAATTTCTCGAAAAAATTCACGAGCCGCCATTGTATGTTATACCATTGTTCAGGTCCAAATGGATGATTCCTTCTCGTTTTCCGATTCCAAAAACTGATTAACATCGTCTTCCGTTGACACAGTAAACGCAGTCAACGAAAAGATAGGAAGCCGTAGCGCATCACTTGTTCTAGATCTCGATCAATTTTTCACAATCATCTTGATCTAGTTTACAGTGCTTTTGTAAGAGAATGGAGACATAGACACAGAGCCCGTGCTTTTATTGTAAGTTTTTCTCCAAAATATCGCAACTCACAATACAGAATTTACTATACATGCATAAGCGTAGCGTTGGGAGGGGGTGGCGCATGTGCCCCCCCCCCCCCCAACCATTCTGCACCCCGGGATCCAAAACAGAAGGCGTAGAGGGCAACAAATGAAGATTTTTTCTGTCGTTAGATATGCATATATATCTGAATTTGTATAAAAATGTCTTGCGACCGGAAAATCGAAACAGAAAACTAAACCAAATGCATTAAAATTTAACGATCGATAAAAAGTATCACCTATAATAGAAGATTGCATATGAATTAGAAAAAAGAGCTGTTCATTTTCTCATTACAAATGTACCATGTCTATGACTTAAATCATTTTAAAAAGTAAAATTCTTAGTAGAACCCTTAAATAAAAGAGTGTAGCATTTGTAGTGGTTCAGTGAAAAATCTCGCATAGGTCGCCATGGCTGGTAAAGTCACCCCTTGAAAAACGCTGTCTTGTCCCGTTTGGTACAATTCTTTTTTGCATTACTTTTCGTGCAATTCTTTTTTGCAACCAACCAAATCCATTCTTAGAGGAGTAGAGCTTGGGCGACTGCCCGTGATAAAAAACAAAAAAACCCTCACCCAGCGCGTCATGGCTAGTAAAAGCCGCATTTGTCCCTGCCTTTACTCTCCCAAATTATTTTTCTCGTCCTTTTACCATTTCTAAGTAGGCACCAACTGAAAAATTCCGCCTATGGCCTTTTACTAAAGTTACTTTTTTTATATCCAGATCCAGCCTCAAAGGGCATGAAATCCGGCCAATGACACTAAAAACTAAGGGGTGAAATATATGCAAGATAAAATAGTAACCCTCTTTTTTTCTTTTTTAACAGTATAATATTTGTAGACGGGCAGGGATAGACATTCATAAACTCATTTCCATTTCGAGTAGCGTTCTTCCTTTTCTTAACGTTTTTCCTAATTCGAAGCAGCTTGATTTAACCCTTTCGAGGGAGGTGTCCTTAAAAAAAGGACACCCAATTTTAATTCCAAAACTGACAAACGGCACCAAGAATATTTAATTAAAATTTTCCTTTTGCAATATACGTAAAAATAAGCAAGTTCGTATTTTCTAATAAATTAATTTATAAATTCCGGTGTCAGTCCATTATTTCACCAGTTTATAAACAGCATTACTCCGCGCCAGTAAGGGTTAAAGCGGATTACTAAATGGATCCGTCTTATAATTGTCAGCCTTCGAATTCGGAAATCACAAGCCCAACTTTGATGTTATTTTATAAAAAAAAAAGTCTGAATTTTTTAGAAAAAAAAACTTTATTCTAAACAAAATCATAAGACGAAATGCAATATTTCAGTTTTGTAACTTTATTCTATTTCATAGACTCGATAAATATACATAGATGTCGGATAATCGGGAATCTACACTACCATGATTATGTTTTAAGAGAAGGGTTTCTAGTGTGATATTTGCTTTCAAATCGTTGTAAACTTTAATTTAAAAAAAATGTTTTTTTTTCTCCTTATTATTAAAAACAAGTCTAATATTCTGATGATAAAACAATTTTATTTTTGTAAGATGGATTAATGTATCCATTATCATAGAAATTTAAAAATGAAACATTATTAGATTAAAAATTTTTTAATTAAAAGTAACTAATATTAGCCTCATTGTAATCCCTCATAATTTTATGAAGAAATGTTTCTTATAATATTCTTATATCAAGATGAAATGCTCTGACTCATTTTTAACAGTAAAGACATTAAAGTTATAGGCTCGACTATTGAAGCGATTTTGAATCGAATAGCGTTTAACATTTTTTTAGGGTTCCGTACTTAAAAAGTAAAAACGTAACAATTATAAGATCACTTCTGTGTCTGTCTGTCACAGCCATTTTACTCGTAAACTATGGAACGTGGAAAGTTCAAATTCGGGAAAGTAATAAAGACCATTAACCCACATATTTTCAGATTAATAAACATTCATAAATATATTTAGTAAAAATGTAGAGGGGTTAATTATGGTACTTGAAAAAAAAAAACTATTTTCTTTGTATATAGTATCGGGTATCGTGTGAAAGGTTTCGTAACGCTGAACTCAAAAATGCATTCCTTTTAATTTTAGGTATTATATTTTGAAAGATATTGTTGAAAATGTAGCGCAAAAATATGTCCCCCCCCCCCCCCATCTAATTCCGAATCTACTGAAACTAAAATTATAAAAAATTAGAGATAGTAGTCTTTAATTTAAACCTTGCCGGAAAATTATAGCGATTACCCTAGGTCACATAGTTTTTGAAAAATTCATATTTTTCTGTTACATACAAATTTCGATTACTGGCATTCAGAAAAATTGTTGAGCATCGCTAGATGTACCTATCGTAGCAGAAATATAAAAGCCTTGTTGATAATGAATTTCGAAAAACATCATCAGTAATTAGCCGAGATATTAACCCTTAAAGATACGGCCAGTTTGGACATATACAATGACAGGGGCGGCGTACTCTATGCCTAGTTAACAATTTTTAATGATACATATGTGTAATGTAATGTTCAGTAACAGTATAAAAGCAATAAATGTCAAATTGTTAAAAACATATTAATTTCAGGGGTCTCAAGACTAAAAATTGGAAAAAAAAAGACCATTTTCAACATTTAATGTCTTAAAATGTATATGATTTTAAAACACAATTTTAATTGAGATGAAAGACAAAGTATGTTCTTTCATTTCATGTATTTAAAAAATTGCAAGATGCAGAATTAGTATTTATAGGGGGCTTGAAACTGCTAAACATTTGTCGAACAGAAAATTGGCATAACAGTTTTCAGGATTACAAAATAAATATTGGAACTAGAATGAAAATTTTAGTGCTTACTTATACTTCAGATTGTAATAATTACCCTGAACTTAAATAAATTTGTATTTAAAGCATTTTTATATTTTTAATGCAATGTTGCATTTAGCTAATACAAATTTTGAAAATTTCATGAAAAAAAAATTCAGAAGTTTTTGAGGTTCCTGCTCGTTATGCCCAAAAAACGACATTTGGAGAAAAATGACTTCAAAGTTTCGGAAACGCCGCTTCAGATATTGAGCGGGTATAATTCTAAAAGCCATAACTTCTGTTCTAATGGGAATTTCAAGGAAACAAATATATCAAAATGTTCAGAAAAGATAGGAGTTTAACATCTAAAAAAATTAAAATTTCTAAAATTTCGAAGCTTTAAGAGTCTTGCGACCACTTAACCGTTTCCGGCGCGGAGTAATTCTGTTTATAAACTTATGAAATAAAGGGCTGACACCAGAATTTATAAACGAATTTATTAGAAAATACGAACTTGCTTATTTTCACGTACATGATAAAAGGAAAATTTTAATTAAATATTCTTGGTGCCGTTTGTCTGTTTTGGAATCAAAATTAGGTGCTCTTTTTTGTAAGGACACCGCCCTCGAAAGTTATAATTAGAATGAATCACATAAATACTGTGGGATTCGCGACTAGTTTGCATTGAATGTATCTCTCAATACGCCTCGGGTGACTTTAAAAGTTAATTAAAAACCTATCTGGAAAAACGCGGCACTGACCAAGGCGGCGTTGCAACTTCGCGACCTCCTTTCGAAGCGCGCTTAGCACAATGCCAAAGTTTAACTTTGAACAAAGGTTTTGTTTTAGCTACACTGTAGAAATAAAGGTTATTACTAGGCTGAACTTAGTTTTATGAAAGGCCAAATGAAGTTTAACCTTCTCACCGCAGCGAACTGATATATCCGTTCCCTAAGCTGCAGGTTTTACTGCAATAGAGGCATTATTTAAATTTATATAATTCGACAGATATAATCCAGTTTTAAGAAATTAAGTTATGATTCATACTCTCAAGCATATGCCCATATGTAATAGAAATATATATATCATGTTGGAAAATATATTTATTTAGCCTTTTAAAAAAATCACAGAGAAAACAACATTACATTTTTGCCCTTTGGCTCGGCGGTCAGGGCGTTAAATATGCTCTGCTTTTATTGTCAGTATCGAATTAAGTTCATCATAAACTGATCAGGATAATATTAAAAATGAGTTATACAGAATAGCTATATTTGACATTATTTAAGTTCCATATATCTTTGAACTTTCACGATATATCCATTTACGCTTTTCTAATATATACTGTTATACCCAATCCTACGTTGTATAGTTTTTTATAAGTCTTAGTATTCTTTTAGCAACGGTTTTTTTAATAATGCAATTACAAATTCATATATTTATTCTATGGAACCCTCTGTGCGCGAGTAATACTCGCACTTGACCGTTTATTTGTTAAATAAATTACTTCTCGAGTTATAAGCGATTTTTATCACGTGACGGCAGGTTTTTCCCCTTTACCAGTGCTATTGCGTCTTGAAATTCGATTCAAAACACCAACTTTGACAGTATTTTCAGAAAGATGTTTCGACTTTAACAAAAAATGGAAATAGCCATTCGCTTGCATAATTTCTGAATAAGAACACAAAGATTTTTTTTTTTTGGGGGGGGGGGGGGGCGAGGCAAAATTGAAAATTTATCCCGGACACAGTTTTTACTTTGCACGGCCCTGGTGCTCCCCACCCAAAGTTTCTGGTCACGCTAAGCTTATGCCTACATTCTTAAACAAGTAAGACATGTAAACAAACATTAGCTTGGGAATTTCCAAGCAAGTATTTACAGATTTTGATTGTGTTTCCCAGTGCTTTCTAATGAGGTGGTAAAATCTTAATTACTCCGGTAATAACCGCGCGATTCTTTCGCAACATGAAAGTCCGGGTTCCCCGAATTTTTCCCTCGCCTCTTGCATCTCTGTGCGCCCTCCGAGAAAAATGTAGTTCCAACACAAAGTAGACAACACACACAGACAGACGTTTACCAACATTAATAGTATAGACTAGCTGGCTTCGTCCGCTAGCGAGCCCCTCCTTTTCTTGTGAAATCTCGAAGCGAACGAACCTCGAAGCGTGTCCCTGCTGCCTACGGTACCGTATAGCAGGCGTGCTGCGCACGCACTGCACGCCCCCTCCTTTAAAACGAATCTGTAATGTATACGTAAATGTCGAACCGGGTCACCGCTGCCTACGGCACAGTATAGCAGGCGTGCTGCGCGCGCACACACTGCAAAAATCTTATAATCCACACCCCAGGGCTTTCCAACGATATATCATATGAAGGGTGTCTACAAAATTTAGAAAATTGCCACGTGGGGGGATGGAAACCGGCGATGCATATTATGATTAAACGGTCACAGGCATCTCTAACGACATATATCACATGAGGAGTGTCCGCAAAATTTAGAAAAATGCCCCCCTTGGGTGGAAAAGTGGGTGTATGGACACTGGAGTTGCATATTATGATTAAGCAGTCACAGGCCTTTCGTACGATATATCACATGAGGGGTGTCGGCAAAATTTTGAAATGTAGCACCCTGGGGGGGGGGGGATGGACACCGGAGGTCCATAACATGATTCAGTGGTCACAGGCTTTTCCAACGATATATCACATGAGTGGTGTTGGCAAAATTTAGGAAGGTGCTCCCCAGAAGGGAAAATGGAGGGGGGACACCGGTTGTGCATAACATGAATAAGTGGTCACAGCCCTTTCTAACGATATGTCACATGACGTGTATCGTTAACATTTCAAAAAGTACACTACCCGGGTGCTAAAACGCGCTCCCCCCCCCCATTTTTGATGCGGCCTCATTTTAAAAATTTTTGTTATGTGTTATGATCTATCTTAAAGTTTCAAGCAGATCGCCTTGTTGTATTACCTAATTTCTTTCCTGCTCCTCCCTCCCCCCCACCCCCCACCCCCCCCCCGAAATGTGATGTGCTATTATTTTTTATAATTTTTTATGATGTTTTATAAACTATCTTAAAGTTTAAAACAGATCGTCTTGTTAGATTTCCTAATTTTAACAAAATCGTGTTCTATTAGTTCCACATTCCACCACAATTGTATTCTTAACAAAACTGTACCTGAACTAAACCCCGTTAAACAACCTATCAGTAGATATGTTACTCGAGGGGCTTGCGGTCTTAAGCAAGAGTTTAAGATATTTGCTGAAATTACTATTATAAAATAGTGGTAGCTGAACTTTTGACATTTTTATATTTAATAAGTAGCATTTATATCAGGACTCCATAAAAAAAAAAAAACGTACCTAAACGGTAGGGTTTTTAAAATTCTAGCATCCCTCCCCCCGAAATTTCATGTGCCATTCTTTTTACAACTTTTTCTTATGTGTTATAAACTATCTTAAAGTTTCAAACAGTTTCTTGTTTAGATTGCCTACTTAAAATGAAATCGTGGTCTGTTAGTTCCACATTCCACCACCAGGTAGCGCACTCTATTTTTAACAAAGGTGCATCTGAAAGAAACACCTTTAAACAAGCTATCCGTAGATGCATTCGTCAGGAGGTGTCGGTCTTAACCAAGAATTTAAGATATTAGCTGAAATTACTATTTGAAAATAGTGGTAAGAAATGATCCAATTAATGATATAATGATAGCTGATATAACTAATCATCACAATCTTTTTAGCAGATACTTTTTCTTCTTCAACACCCCCCATTTTTTTCTTATTTATTTATTTTTGCTGTAAAAATTGGTCCTATCAAAAACTTGTCAACATAAAAGTTGTAGATAGTATTAAGAAGATTTACAATAAGTTTAAGTGAATTTGATATCTTAAGAATTGATGAAGTTATGAATTTTTTTCTCCGTAAAACCCTGTTTTTTTTGCCTTTTGAGCCCATTTTTAATTTTATCAAAAATTTGTGATACATAAATTTTTGGCCCTTTCTCTAGAAGTAATAATAATTTTAAACTGATTTGATATGTATTATAACTAAGAAGCTATGGGGTTTTTTCTTTTTCACAAAACCCCTCCCTATTTCCACCCCCTTGGTCCAATTTTGCACATTAACGAACTGGACCGAGATTTTCTGCCCATTGATTTTGTATATCAGTTAGGAAGAGATTTGTGCAGAATTGTGGAAGTTATCGTGCCCATAAAAAAAGGTGATATAGATAGATAGATATACAGGGTGATTCAGCTCGTCGGTGACAAACTTTAAGGATCGATAGAGCACACCTAGACGAACATTTTTGAATAGGGAATGTAGGGTCCCTGACGCGATGGTAAGGCGCTAGGCGCTTTCGAAAATTTGGGTGCCGAAATTCGAAACGTCATAAAAACTAGGGAAATGGTTAGATTTTCTTGCTTGTTGCGTCGAAATGATTCTGTTTGTTTAGACTTTCTTCAGTACCAATTTGATAAGCGTATCTCTTAAAACATGGATAGGGGGCGCTGCAGACTTTGGAGAGCTAGACAACAACTTTAAGCCCGTTATTTTGATAATTTAACACATGCTCGCCAAAGTTTATACTCTAACTTAAAGTTTGAACCCAAAAGTAGAGCCCTGCAAAAAGCGTAAGAGCCGGAATAAAATGTCAAAGTACAGGGTGGTCGAAACTCGAAGGCTCCTAAGAGATAAACAAACAGATTTCTTGACTTATGGCATGCATTTTCATGATTCTGTTTGCTGGGGCTCTCTGAAACTCAGTTGAACGGTACAAAAAGAAACATCGATAGGGGGCGCTTTGGGCAAAAAAACATAATTCGTTGACATTTCGGACGCTAACTGGAAACGGGGCGCTACGATCAGTTAGTAATAATGAAAACACATTTTCTACCTCTGCTCAACACTTCTGAATAAATTTAGACCAAAAACATCAATGATACTGGAAATTTATTTACAAAAAATAACACTACAGAAGATGCTCGAAATTTCGACCTTGGGCCATGATGCAGGCTTCGCACCTCCGTCGCATTGAGGAGTGTGTGTTTCCAACAATGCCAGGAGTATCTCTGATCTGCCCTGCAGCTGCCACAATGCGCGCCACAAGTTCTTCAGCACTGCTGACAGGTGTATGGTATACCTCGGCCTTCAGGTAACCCCAAAGGAAGAAATCCAAGCAGGTGAGGTCTGGTGATCGGGCAGGCCAGTGAACTGGACCCCCACGCCCGATCCACCGCTGGCCATACCTTGCGTTTAGATGGAGACGCACGTCGTTCGTGTAATGGGCCGGAGCTCCATCGTGCTGGAACCACATCTGGCGACGCGAACCTTCGGGTACGTGCGCCTCATCCAGAAGCTGCGGCAGCACTTGATCCAGGAAAATCAGGTAATTTCCACCTGTCAGCCGTTCAGGTAACAAATAAGGGCCAATGAGGCAATCCCCCAGAATGCCGGCCCACACATTTACTGAGAAACGCTCCTGGGCTGCTCGGCTTCTGGTTTCATGTGGATTTTCATCACACCACACATGACTGTTGTGGGCGTTCCACATTCCCTCCCGGCTGAAGGTGGACTCGTCCGTAAACAAAATGCTGTTTACAAAACGGGGATCCCTGGATCTCATCGCCAAGTACCATCTTGAGAATTCCACTCGAGGGCCAAAATCCTGCTCTCTGAGCAACTGCACCCGCTGGATGTGGTAGGGGTGCAGATTCCGGGAACGTAAGATGCGCCACGCAGTTGCTTGCGAAATGCCAACATGTCTGGCGATATCTCTCGTGCTAAGACCTGGGTTGTCCTCAACCAGGTTAAGCACAGCCTCTTCGTTGTCGGGGGTGCTCACTGATCGCTCCCGTTCAGGCCTGCCTCCGTCGAAAGATCCCGTTGTGGACAACCTCTGGTGTACTCGAGCGAAGAAGGCATGGCAGGGGATTTGCCTGTTGGGGTAACGCTCGGCGTACAACCGCTGAGCGGCTCGTCCATTACAACCAGCAGCGCCATACGCCAAATGCATGTCAGCCAATTCAGAGTTTGTGTACCGTTCCATCCTACTACCGATCTGCAGACAAGTAACCCGAAGCTTAAGTAGGTACCGCACGTTCAAAAGACGTGTCTGCGCATACAACTACGTCATCTCGCGTTGTCGTCTACGCATTACGTATCTTTTGCATATCGATATGGTACGATATCTTTTGCATAAATCAGCAAAAAGCACCTTATGTAAATTTTATTGCGCGCATTGTGCATGATTGAAACCAGCTATGTTTGTTAAAAAAAAAAAAAAAAACTGCAGTTTTAATAGCTTCTTATGATAAGTAAATTACTCTCTTGTTTTGTTTCTAACTGATCGTAGCGCCCCGTTTCCAGTTAGCGTCCGAAATGTCAACGAATTATGTTTTTTGCCCAAAGCGCCCCCTATCGATGTTTCTTTTTGTACCGTTCAACTGAGTTTCAGAGAGCCCCAGCAAACAGAATCATGAAAATGCATGCCATAAGTCAAGAAATCTGTTTGTTTATCTCCTAGGAGCCTTCGAGTTTCGACCACCCTGTACTTTGACATTTTATTCCGGCTCTTACGCTTTTTGCAGGGCTCTACTTTTGGGTTCAAACTTTAAGTTAGAGTATAAACTTTGGCGAGCATGTGTTAAATTATCAAAATAACGGGCTTAAAGTTGTTGTCTAGCTCTCCAAAGTCTGCAGCGCCCCCTATCCATGTTTTAAGAGATACGCTTATCAAATTGGTACTGAAGAAAGTCTAAACAAACAGAATCATTTCGACGCAACAAGCAAGAAAATCTAACCATTTCCCTAGTTTTTATGACGTTTCGAATTTCGGCACCCAAATTTTCGAAAGCGCCTAGCGCCTTACCATCGCGTCAGGGACCCTACATTCCCTATTCAAAAATGTTCGTCTAGGTGTGCTCTATCGATCCTTAAAGTTTGTCACCGACGAGCTGAATCACCCTGTATAACGATTTGAACCGGGGGTGGTTTTGAGTTCTTGGGGTCATGATCGACGTGTATCTGCAAAAAATTTTCAGAAATTCCAACATAGGAGAGAATGTAATTGGTAGTATTTCTTACGAAATCTACTTAAAAAGGGATAATTCACAGCTATACATTTTTATGAAAAAATGAATGGAATTTACAGAAATTAATATTTATATTCTGAAGAACCGAAGAATATTTTTCTATTTCCTATAAAAGGTGCATATCTTAAATTATAATCATTTACTTACACATAACAATCTTTTGTGATGAGCTCCTGAAAATCAGATTAAATTAAATATTTGACACTATTATCGGAAAGATTTGATGCTTTTATAGAAAAAGGAGAAACACTGCTCGATTGCTTTCTATCAGAATATGGCAATTATTTCTACTTAGAAATGAAAGGGATTTCATAAATGTGCAGAGCAGAGCTTTAGCATGGGCAGCGTTCATAATACAAAATAAATAGAAAAATCACTAACGTGATTTTTATTCTCGTACGCAATAGAAGACAAAAAAAACCTCAAACAAACAAAACTTTGCTGGCTAATAATAGAATATATTCTTTTCAAATTAGATACTAAATAAAAAAAGAAATAAATAAAATTATCCTACTGTCATAAAAGAAAATCGAACTGAAAGCAAACTCATTGTTCAGTCTCTTGAGAGGCGTCGTATCAATGCGTCGCCTTCATAAATTTGCAAATATTATTAGAATAGAAAAACATGATTTTTGTTTTCCCTTCATTTTCATTCTGATCAAAATAGCATTAACATGATTTGGAATAGAATACGTAATTTTGAAGGAGGAATTTTTTTTCCTATACATGAATAAATAAAATTTTTAAACAGAGCTGGTCTCCGGCGCAAATTAAGCCCTGGTTCCATCTCTAGCAATTTCTTCACAATCAGTTGTTTGATTGTTTTTTCTCACTTTTTTTTTTGGAGCCTTCACTACATCCTGCTCTGGCGTTCTTAGATACATCAGAACTGGAAATTGCATGAGCTATTACGTTTTCACTTTCACTTGAGCTAGATGATGAAACTGCATGACCATCTGGGACAATAAATTCAGAACCGCTAGATGTATCACCTGCTTCTTTCTCTATAACACTATTATAGGTTTCAGACCCACAATCGGAATCAGACAGCTCTTGCATAAATTTTCAGTGTTTAGATTTTACTTAACTGTTCATTTACAAATGGCATATTGTTGAGTTTACAAAATATTAAAAACAATTAAGTTAGCAACAAAGAATGAGATTGAAAATTTACATTAAAAGTCTGAGTAGTTACTTGCTTTTAATATTGTAAAATAGTCTTTTTAAGTCATAAACTCATAGGTTGCCTGCAACAAAAAAGATTTATAGCAACAAGTATAATGCAATGATTATTCCATCTAGTTGAAGAGTCATAAATTAAAAATAAATCTTATTTTAAGAATTATTGCAGGTGTCTCATCCCACCCCAGTCTCCCCTACATAAATTGATGTGTCTAACTTAAACACACATAAAGCAGCATGAGTTGTACTTAAAGCATTCATTTGGATAATTTATTAAAATATTATCAGGATATGAACACAATATTTATTATTAAAAATAATTTTTCTCACTGTGTTTCTTTGAAAAAAATTTAAAAAAGTGATTAATCATTTAGTGGAACATAGTAAGCCAACGAAATAACTACCTGTTTTACTTATAATTCATGTGCATAAGACACATACTAGCAATTTAGAACTCATTGAATGGACTAGAGCCAGTCATGTGCATATTCTTGTCATAGCTTGTTCCAGAAAAGGTGGAACTGAGTGAAATAAAGAATGGGGGATTTTCTCTTGAGTCACACTCAGATTAAGGTCCATGTAAATAAGAAGCAGTTTGTTAGTAAAATTATTTAGTTACCTCGCAAAATGCATCATATTTTTTTTTGTTCAGTTAAGTTCATGCGACCACACAGACAAAAAAAGATGTTGATGTGTGGCCTATAACTGATGATATAAGTCTTTTATACTATACAGAAATACAGGAAAGGTGTGTAAAATGGAAGAACTCAGACATGGTCAGATTTGTTTCTTATGTGGATCAGCATAATTATCATAGAACTGCAAAAAATCATGTAAAGAAGTGAACTTGTTTATATTTCCCTTTGCCCTATATCGGTGGGGGGGGGGGGGGGTAAAGTGATAATTTTTTACTATTATGTTACATCTTTAATAATACATCACAGAAATTCAAGAATAAAAATTTCAAAAAAAAAAAATAATAATAATAAGTCAAGCATTATAAATTGTGTAGTGTAAAATTTCATATAAAATTTCGTAAAATTGCAATTGTCTTTAAGTACTTCACTATGCCCCACACACAGGGACGTAGCTACAGGGGGGGTGTGGGGGGGTGCGACACCCCCCCACTTCGGTAAACTCATATACATTCGGTAATTTCACTTTCGTTCAAAAATTGCATCATTTGGCTCTGATTTTTTTTTCTTTTTTTTTTTTAAGAATTTTTAAAAACATATTACAAAATGCATTGCAAAACAGAAAACAATGTCAAACCATATTTGAAATGATTAAATATTTTAAATATATAGATTTTCTAATTAGAAACTTCTTTTCTCTTTGCACTATGTAATTTTTTTTTCGCTGGGAGTCGATTGCAATTTCACCTTTTAACTATTCCATGGGTGTAAGAAGGGGAGGGAGAGGGGTCCAGGTTACAGTATCCCTTAGAAGATTAAGTATAGCTTCTTCCTATTTCTATGCAGTATCCCTGTAAGCTAGAAGATAAGGGTAGAAAATATCTTCGCTTCATTCAAGAAAAGAATCTGGAGAAAAGTGCCTTGAGGGTAAATGCGTACACTCCTTGACCAATGCAAATGAAATTAGAAGGCTAGTCTTCTTGTTCGTTAAAATTCGTTTTGCTTGACTCTGAAAGCTATCGGGGGTTGATATTTCGCGGTTTTTTCGGTGGACAGGATGTCGCCAGATTTTTTCTGTTGTATTGTCTGTTTTTCAAAACAAAAAATAAGAGAGAACAGGGAATCTTTTCTTATCAAAGAAAATTAAAACGGTGTAATAAAATTACATCAGTTACTAAGAATGTACCGAATAGTGATTTTGACCGAATACCGAATATTCGGCCTACAGGCGAATCGGATATCGAATATTCAGCTAGCCGAGTAGTAACTATTCGGCCAAATACCAAATATTCGGCTGGTCGAATATTTAAAAATTTTATTAATTAAAAAAGTTTCATATTTCATGGCTTCTTATGGTGAATTAAACCACCAAGGGAATATATTTTTTTAAATTCTAAAACAAACAACTCAGAAAAAATAGCTTTTCTACCGAATATTCGGCCTACAAGCGAACCGTATACCGAATATTCGGCTAGCCGAATTAACTGTTAGGCCGAATACCGAATATTCGGCCAGCCGAGTAGTAACTATTCGGCCAAATACCAAGTACTCGGCTTGTCGAATACTTTTATATTTCAAAGATTAAAGGCATTAAAATGTTAAATTTTAAAATAATTTTACACAATATTTAATGCAGAAATCTACATATTGATAAACAAGAACTTTTTACAAGTAAACTTTATACATGAAAAAAATATCTTCTTTGTGTTATTTAAGAAGAGAATTTTAAAATTTTATTAATTAAAAAAGTTTGATATTTCATAGCTTCTTCTGGTGAATTAAACCAAGTGAATATATATATTTTTAAATTCTAAAACAAACAACTCAGCAAAAATAACTTTTCTACTGTCTTTGATTTAGCAAGGAAGTGTTTAAATGCATCTTAGATCAGTGTTTCGAATGGGCGATTATTTTCAGAGATTGTAAACATACACATTGTTCCTAAAAAATTGTAAAAAACAGAGATAATATGGTCAAGACAAAAAAAATTTTAAACAAAAAACAACACCTCACTCCATTTATTTCATTAAAATTACAATATATTCAGTCAAAAATTCTGGGTGTGCAATTACAAGCCGAAACTGAATTTTCGTTCACAACTTTATCAGTAAATGAAGATATTTTAGCAAGATTTGTTTCATATTAATTTAGTTAGTATTAAATGTGATGATATCATTGAAAATGATTGCATTTTGGCCAGTGACACAGTATAAATACTATAAATTGCATTCTGAATAAAGGAATGTCTACCTCATAGTTGTTTAAATATGAAAAGGGGCAATTTCCAGCACTTCTCATCATAATATTATATTTCGCAGAAATCAAAGCAAGTTTGTTAAAAATATAGCTATGATATCTTCGTTAGGGTTAACAAATGAAAATCCAAGTTTGACCTCGAATGAGATGAGATACACTTTATTTATAACTGAATAAGTGGATTGCGATTGTGGTTTTCTGAGCAAAAATTGTCTTTCTTGATGTGTATTATCAACCCTGAAAGTTTTCTGTTTCGATTAGAAGCGCACTTTTGTGTGAAAAAGCAAGAAACCAATTATTTACTAGAAAAGGTTCAGGAACTTGCATTTTTACATTGTTAATTCCTATGAAAATCTCCATTATGGTTAATTTTCTTAAGTAATACTTTACAAAAAGCAAATAATGTAAAAACATTCTCTTTTACTTAAATATGATTCTGTTTCTAATTTTTATGAACATCTTTATAAGTTGACAGATAAAAGTAGAAATTGTGTAAGATTTTTAAAAATGTTTTAAAAGTTTTTTTTAAGTATTCGGTTTGGCCGAATATCTTGATATTCGGCCTAACGGAATATTCGGTAACATGGCCGAAAAGGCCGAATATAGAATAGATACCGAATATTCGGTACATCCCTATTAGTTACTATATATAATGGTATATTGTATCTTCGAAAAACTAAAAGTTTCTTGAAAAACTCGGGAAAAAAATCCTTAAGGGTGTTCTCAAGTGAGAAGAGCTACTTTCCGAGACATTTCTGAATTCATTTTTGTTCGGAAATTGGCAGGTGTTGTTATTCAGAAACTATGTAGTCGAAAGACGTTTTCCATTTTTTGGTAAACGCAAAAGATTTTTCAGAAAATTTTATCAAAGTTGGCGTTTTGAACCTAATTTCAGACACGGCAGCTCGAGAAAGGCAAAAAACTTGTCGTCATGTGACAACATTTGCTTATAACGTGATAAGTAATTTTATAAAAAAAAAAAAATTAAAACTAGTTTCCATTGTATTCCGCTTCAACAGTCAAGCCTGCCAATATGCTTAAAATGAGACAGAAAATGTGTCAGAAAATTTTGCGTTGTTCAGTAGGAAGCTCGAGAACCGCTTTAAAGAAAACTAATATAAGATAGAGAACTATAAAATATTGGATTTTTCCCTTTGTAACTTAATATAAACCGACGATATGTATGTTTTAAGATCTGGATCTGTTTTTGTCACGTAGTAGTGGAGGGTATACGGAGATATACGCCGTATACCCTCTCTCTGGATTTTTTTAAGAAGCTCCGCATACCCTCTGCTTCTCAAATAAAGTATTGGCGTATACTGTATCCATGAATGTTCATGACTTTAGCCTTTGTTTTTTTACGACTGCAACACTGGTTCTTGTCATTGAGTTCGAAAATATATTTTTTATTTATGTTTTTGAACTTGTTTTAAAATCATCCGTTGTATTGATATATAAAGCAAGTGCATTGATGATAAAACATTAATCTTTCTTCTAATTGGCGTATTGAGACATACATTTACATCCTGCTGCAAAAACTGAAAGCCATTTTTTTCTTTGTTTTCTGAAATGAAGGGATCTCAAAGTTAATTTAAATTGATTTAAAAAAATCCTTTGACTTCAATCAGGCTAATTCATGTAACAGAATCAACGCTACAGCTCACAAAAAAATACAAGCAAAGTAATTTTGCAGAACACAAAGTAATTTTCCACACTGTCTACTCCCTCTCTCCTTCCCCTTCTCCATCGAAAAAAAATCTTTTTGTGTTCAAGACTCTTTTTTTTATTATTGCAAATTAAAATAATATTTATTTTTTTTATACTTATGCTCAATTGCTCAACATGATATTTGACTATTTCAATTCTGATAACTTTCTATATTACGAGTTCCAGCTTAAAAATTCAACAGAAAAAATATTCTACAAATAAAGTGCATGTTTGATTAGCCACATTTTGTGGTTTTTAAAAACTATTTAAAGCTGATCTGAAATCGTAACTTGTATCTTTTTTTACACTTTCGTGAAGAAATTTTCATTTTTAAATGCACGAAATTTGCAGATATTCTTTCTTATTCGTAAACGAAAAGCGTTTCTCTTTTTTCCTATAAAGGTAACTGGTCTTTCAGAAAATGGTGCCAAAGTTGACGTTTGGAACAGATTTTTTTTAAACATGACAATAGGCAAAAGATCATTATGAAATAGCGATTGATTATAACTTAATATGTAATACATTTATTAGAAAATTTAAAAGTGGTATTTGATTTCAAAGCACTTCATACCTCATGCGGTCATGCCTGCTGATTACATACTTCTGGATAAACTAAATGTCTACTTAAATGCGTCAGAAAATTTAACATTCTTGAGAGAAGTAAAACTATTTTTTAAGAACAAGTGTTTTTTTTTTTCATAAACGTGGCTTTTAATACGAAGTTAGAAAACTGTTTAGTTATTTCAAATCTGAATCCGTGTATGGTGTATTTGATAATTTTGATCATATGTGAAAGAAAAATGCACAATATAAGAATAGGAGGGTTTGGATTTTTTTCTATTATTTCTTTCTCTTTTTTCTATAAATCCAAGTAAAAACGTTCTGTAAAAAAGTTCCAAGTAAAAAAATTCTTCTGTCCGGCTTTATGCAACATTGTCTACTAAATGTTTTCGTCGTTCTCTGTAGTTTGTTTTGGTCCTTTGATCTGCTTTGGCGCTTTGGGGGACAGACAGTTGAAATTTTCTCATTGAAGTAATCTGCAACAATTATCCTTATTCTAATTACCAGAGAAAATAAAAACTGCTAATCAACCAATTCTCTCATATATTATTATTTAATTTTTATTAATTTTCTTATTTTATCTTACGTTTTTACTTGTATAAATATTTATGGAAAAAGAGAAATAAATAAAAGAAAAGAAAAAATAAAATCCAAATCCTCCTATTCTTATATTGTGCATTTTTCTGTCACATATCATCAAAATTATCAAATATACCATACACGGATTAAGATTTGAAATAACTAAATAATTTTCTAATTTCGAATTAAATGCCAGGTTTATGAAAAAAAAAAAAAACAACAACAACAAAAAAAACCACTTGTTCTTAAAAAATATTTTTACTCCTCTTAGGAATGGTAAATTTTCTGACACATTTAAGTAGACATTTTTTTAATCCAGAAGCATGAAATCAGCAGGCATAAGGAATGAAGTGCTTTGAAATCCAATAGACTTTATTAATTTTCTGATAAATGTATTACATATAAAATTATAATCAATTGCTACCTCATAATGATCTTTTGCCACGCTTAAAAAAAATCTGTTACAAACGTCAGCTTTGGCACCATTTTGGCAAAACATAAATAAGGCCTGACTAGACCTAATTAATGTTTTCTGTACCGAACCGGGACTGGTTTCATTCTTCCAATTCTTCAAGGGCCAAAATTTTCAGTTCCGGCTTTCACCCAACCCGTATGAAAATCATTGTCTCAGCGTGGCCTGGTAGCAAAATAAAGCTAAATTAAAATATAGCAACACGTGTGAAAAAGAACCTGCCTATCCTTAATCCTGTTTTAAACTGAAAAATGTGCTGATCCATGCAAAATTAATATAATAATATGTGAGAAAAGGGTATATAATACATTTACACCTATTAAGAAGGGAACTTGTCTATAATGCTTTTTTTTTACTTTACAGTGCGATTCCGTCTTAGAAGATTTCACCGTATAGCATTTTTTAGATTTTTAAGTCTCCAATACATGGAATATGGATTAACAAAAATAATGATAATTGAAACATTTGCATATAACAAATAGAGATTTATTTAAAAAATAAATAAATATCGCAGCCTATGGTATTTCTATATATATAAAAAAAAAAAAAAAAAAAAAAAAAAAGCTAAGATTAAGTATTTTTGATCAAGATTCCTCGTACTTTTTTAACCAAATCGACGTAAAAATCAATGTTTTGTAAAAATTCACTAGGGCCGTGCCAGGCTCGGGTCCAGATTTTCATTTTTTTTTCGGGCCAGAATGGTCTCAGGCTGAACTTTTAGCTGCTGTAACGCCGGGCCAGGCCAATAATTTTTTTGACAGGTCTGGCCGAGTTCAGGCCTACCTTTTATAATGGGCCGGGTTGATTTTTTTTCTATGGGTCGGCCTGGCCCGGGCCTAAAAATTTCTACCCGTACAGACTTCTAACTTAAAATTTAAAAAGTATTGCAAATTTCAAACTTTGAGTTATAAATAAAAGAAAAAAATAATTATTTTTAAAATATTTTCTATTGAACTTATTTTTATTGTAATAATAAATAATCAATCTAAATCTGTCTTTTTACACCTCACCCCAAATTACTCCTTTTACCTTTGCCCCCTCCCACCCTCACTGAAGTATTGAGCACGAAAAGCTTAAACCTTAAGTGATGAGGTGATTTTTTTATATATATATATAACGTGGTGAGCTGGTGTGTATACAACCCCAAAATTTGATTTCTTGTCTTGTGCACTCAACAAAATTTACGAATTAAAGTAAGAAAATCTCCTGTGAATTTTGCATTATTTACTTGAATAAAAACAACTGAAAAAGTACTGTAAGTGTACATACATATACATATAAATACACGTATCTAAATACCACAAAAAAAATTTCTTCATAAATGAAATTTCTCTGGGGTGGAAAACACCTCAACTGATCAGTTAAGGGTTAAAGTCCTTAAAATTACTTTTTTCCTCTGCTTTATTTGTAATTGTGCAATACGATAAATAAATCAGCAGTTATCTATTTCACTCCCTCCATTCATAATTTCTACTACCGTCGCTCCCCCAGTTTGTAAAATTTTAAATGGTTGAAATTATTTAGTTTTTTGTTAAAATTTTTTGGTCTGTTTATTTATATATTACTGAAATAATAAATAAATGTATAATCCCCCCCCCCCTCGCCCAAAAGAAAACAATGTGAAAAAATACAAAATACAAATAGAGTATAGGACCCATTATCCGGAATTCCAAAATCCGGAAGGACCCGAAATCCGAAAAAAATAATTATTTGAAAATTTTCTAAATTTGTAAATTTGTACTAAAATTTTGAAATTTTTTGAAAATTTTACCGATTCCTAATTTTTTTTCAATCCATTGTGTTTCGACGTGTAACCACTAAAATATGTTATTTCAGCCGCCAGATAACACGAAGCCGCCCTCCCCTCCCCCCGACATTGGGAAAAAATCATTTTTTCTCTCCAATTTTAGTATAAAATTAATTTATATTAAGATTCGTTAAAAAAAGAAAATCGTCAGATATTTCACCGGGGGTGATTGATTCTGTTCTGAATTTTCCGAAAATTAAAAAAAAAAATTGGTCTTCAATCCGAAAATTCGGGCATAAAAAATATCGCGATTTTCGACAAATGGGCGCCGAAAAAAATCAATTACGTCAATCGTTCGCAGAAAAAATCGCCAATTTCTCCAAAGAATTGCAGAAAAAACGCGAATTTTGTCAAGGAATCGCGAAAAAAAACGCAAATTCCGTCAAAGAATCGCAAAACACCCGCAAATTTCATCACAGGATTCTGAAAAAATGCAAATTTCGTCAAAGAGTCGCGGAAAAAATGCGAATTTCGACAAAGGATCGCGAAAAAAGCGATAATTTCGTCAAAGGATCGTTAAAAACGCTAATTTCGTCAAAAAATTGCAAAGAAACGTGAATTTCGTCAAAGACTCACAGAAAAAACGCGAATTTCATAAAAGAATGCGAAATTCTTTCAAAGAATCGCGAATATCGTCAAAGGATCGCGAAAAAACACAAATTTTGTCAAAGAATCGCGAATAAAACAAGAATTTCGTCAAATGATCGCGAAAAAAACGCTAACTTCGTCAAATGATCGTAGAAAAAATACTCAAATTTTGTCAAAGAATCGCGGAAAGAACGCGAATTTTGTCAAAGGATCCTGAAAAAAAAACGCAAATTTTGTCAAAGAATCGCGGAAAAATCGCTAATTTTGTCAAATGATCGCGAAAAAACGCTAATTTCGTCAAATGATCGCGAAAAAACGGTAAATTCGTCAAATCATCGTAGAAAAAATATGCGAATTTTGTCAAAGAATTGCGGAAAAACGCTAATTTCGTCAAATGATCATAAAAAAATACGCAAATTTTGTCAAGGAATCACGGAAAAAACGCGAATTTCGTCACATGATCGCGAAAAGACGCTAATTTCGTCAAATGATTGTAAAAAAATCTGAAATTTTGTCAAAGAATCGCGGGAAAAAAACGCTAATTTCGTCAAATGATCGCGAAAAAATCTGAAATTTTGTCAAAGAATCGCGGGAAAAAAAACGCTAATTTCGTCAAATGATCGCGAAAAAACGCTAATTTCGTAAAAGGATCGTAGAAAAATACGCAAATTTTGTCAAAGAATCGCGAAAAAACTCAAATTTTGCAAATGATCGCGAAAAAAAACCCACAAATTTCGTCAAAGGATCATGAAAAAATAACGCAAATTTCGTCAGAGGGTCGCGAAAAAAACGTGAAATTTGAGAGGACCCGAAATCTGGAAAATTCCAAATTACAGAAAGCCTTCGGTTCCGAGGATTCTGGATAATAGGTCCTGGACTGTAAATACAAAAAAAAAAAAAAAATTACTATGAACATTCGGTAAATTCGATCTCCACACCCCCCCAAACAAAATGCTCTAGCTACGCCACTGCCCACACATTCCCCTACTACTATTTCTATTTTACACAAGCAGTTCCATAAAAAAGCAACTTTTTGAATTAAAGAAAAAATATATATATTATCATTTGATACGAGTTTTTACTGCTTTTAAATTGTGTTACACTCTAATATGAGAATGGAGACACCTTTATCATAAATAATTCAAATAGCTAATTCATTTAATAAATGTGAAATGAGATTTAATAACAAACGCAACATGGAAATGTAAATAAAAACATATCTTGGTTTTATCTGGTCGAATTCGAATAAAACAGTCGATTTGGAACAAAACGAATTTATTAATTTTACACAAACAAAATACGCTTGCGCCAAAATAGCGATTCCTAACAGTATCTATCAACCCTACTACCTCTCTGCCGCAGCCCAGTTGCCATACAGATTATGGCAACCTCTCGAGGTAACTAACCTACCAGGTAAACCTGATTCCTATAGTGTAACGGACTCATGATTTGGCGAGCACTTTGAGAAATATCGTACCTAGTTAATTGATGTTATTTTGGTGAGCGATTTCTGTGGACGAACTTGTCCAGTGGTTAACGCGCTTGTCTAGCAAGCTCAAGTACGCAGGTTCTATCCTCCCTGTTACTTTTTTATTTGTGTTTTGTTTCGATTTTTATTAATTTGGTTAATAAAGATTTATCGACTTTTATTATCCGTTCATTTCCAATTTTTTAAATTGTCAATTAGATAATTAAATAAAATTTTGATTAAATTAAGTTTTAATTGTTATTAAATTAAATAAAATTTAGTTTTAAATAAAATTGAAATTTAATTTTTATAAAATAAAATAAAATTTAGTTTTAAATAAATTTCAAAATTCGTATAAGCTATTTTTTATGAATTAAAGTGAATATTTATTGTAATTAAATAATATCTCCTAAACTTACGTACATTATTTTTTCCCTTATAACTTTAGTATCAGATAAATATTAAATTAGCAAAATTAATTTTTCAAAGTTTTCTTTTAAAATTAATTAGTATTTTTCATACAGAAAAACTTCATTCATTTATTATCAAATGCTTTGTAATTTTTTATTACGTATAAAATAATGTTAATGAAATTAATGTTTAAAACTCATATTACTTATAAGCTATTTATTTCAATTTCTTAAAATGAATATTTTTGGAAAATATAATGTTATTTCTTACACTTATATAAATATTTTTATTTTTATCTTATATTATTTAACAATATATCTGAATACATAACTATATTCAGTTTATTTTATTTGAAAGTAAAATTTTATTAATTTATGAATTAATATTAATAATATTATTAACTTAGCAAGTAATTAATTATTTAAACCAATTTGTAATAGTTAATTGTTAAATACTTTTTATCAAAATTTCCTAAAAAAATTTAATTGTTATTATTAAAAAATTCTAATAAACTACTTTTCAAAACAATATATATATTATATATATATTATTTGAAAACTCAGTCAAAAACATAAATTATTTTTATTAAAAAATTATTATAAATTTCCCCTTCACTATTACCACCCTAAATATTTGAAAACTAAATTAAAGACATAAGTCCAAGTAATCATTAACTAGAAATATTTAATGCGACAAAATACATTATAAAAACTTTTTATAGTTTTTAGTAGTTATTGCTCAGATATTATTGTTTTGGGTTCCAACTTTTTTTTCTTCTTTTGGGTGTGTGAAAAAAAAAAAAAAAAAAAAAAAATCTGTCATTATTATTTAATTTATTTTTTCATTATATTTCACTACAAGTGTGAGCTACAATTTGTTTTAGCTTGACCTTTTTCATTCACTATCTATGAAACACTTTATTTTTAGATTTTTTTTTTTTTTTTTTTTTTTTTTTTTTTTTTTTGCTTTATTTGTTATTTTGCAGCAATAATAAATAGATATTAATATTGCAAATTACTATAAGGGCAAGGTAGAATTTAGATGATCTAAATCCCTTTCTGACAATTTTGATTATTTGTGTACTAGTTTGGCCATTTAATTATTTATATTTACGCATACAAAGTGCCATGAAAAAAAATGCATAAAATTTGACTGAGTATTTTTATTAATTGTTTTTTATATATTTATTATTTTTTAAAAACACATCAGCTATCAAGTTAGGGGAGGGGGAGTGCTTGAGTTTACTGTTCTTTGCACAGATAACTACAGTCAAAACACATAGGCAATTAAATGCAGTTGCGTAGCCAGGATATTATTTCGTTGGGGGGGGGGGGGGGGGCGTCTAATCCCCTAAGCTTCTCTCCTCCTGATGCAAAGCTATAAATTAAAAACTATTAATTTTACTTTTCGTATAAATATCAATTTTATACTTTTAAAATATGGGATATGGTTTGTTTTTTTAGTCTAAATTTACATACACCCTACAAAAGGAATAATGTGTAATGTGTAATTTAAAAATAATAAGTCTAAAATATTTAAATTGATTACTTTTTTAAAAGAAAGTCAGTTTTATCAATTTTTTGCAGGGAAAAAAAGATATTTTAAAAAATACCATATCATTGTTTTCCGTGAATCACTTTATATGAAAAATAAATTTAAATTCCTTACATGTCGCAAACAAAATTTAATATGATTGCAACATAATACTTGAAATAATCTCAAGTGACACTTGGCGATTTGTTTTGGTGGTGAAATGAGATGTGCCCTCTGATTTGTTAGGAAGAAATGTCTACCACTGCTCAATTATCAGGTCTTGTAACCTTGAGAAGTAAATCGCGGAATTCTTATTTCTTCTCAACCAATGGGAGAATGGAACCTTTGACCCTTGAGTCTCTTCCTTAAACGTGCCCCAACTTATAGTATCCTCATATAAATTCAAGGAAAAGCAACAAAATGTTTAGTGCTGCCATCTTTTACATGAAACTGAATATTTTCTTACTTTGGAGAAAGAATGTATTTGTGCAATTGCAGGCATAATACAAAAATGCTTCTACCTGGTTAGCGTCAGGAATGTTTGAAATATTCTTAGTTTTCTAATGATAAATGACTCAAAATAATAATTTGATGTCAGATTGAAATGCATTAAAATCCTTACAATAAGAAAAATATATATTCAAAGAAAATAAATTGCTTAGTGCTGCCATCTCTTAACTAGAATATAAACAGAAAACTTAATTGCTTAGTGCTGCCATCTCTTAGTTAGAATATAGACTGAAAACTAAATTTCTTATTAGTGCTGTAATTTCTTTGTAAACTAAATTGCGTAGTGCTGCCATCTCTCAGCTAGAATATAAACTGAATATTTCTCTTATTTTGATTTTTACTTCTTATATTTTGAGTTTGGAATAAAAGAATGTATATGTAATACGGGGGGGGGGGAGGGGGGGAGGGAGTAACCTTGATACAGGGTATACACACAAATGTTTATCCTGGTTCACTCTAGAAATATTTGAAATATAATTTAGTCTTAGAATGATAAATGATTCAAAACATTTGATGTCAGATTGGAGAATATTCTCTGTGGGCAAAACTCAGGATTAAGTAGAAATTTAACCCCTGAATCCATATCCCCACTGGTTTTGATTAAAAGTTTAGTAATTATTTTCTGAGTAACACATGAATCGACACTGTTATAATTGTTTCCTTCAATGTGTTCATTACCTAAATGTCAGACAAAGTTTGATCTGTAATAATATATATTCAAAATAAAATTCATGTTAAGGCCATACTCAAATTCAAATTAGCTACTTTCGCTGAATTAATTTTTGCTAGCAAATGCAAGAAACTGCCAGATATTTCCTTTCAAAAACCATGCAATCGAACAGTTTTTCCATTTTTTGGTAAAATCTGAAAATCAGTTTTGACACATGCAATATGCAGGTAATATTTTCCCTCCACTCTTTGAGATTTGTTTTCAGTGCAAAAAATCATTTAAATATATTTGTGCCTCAGACATATCTTAATATTTTGATGATAACATATGATTGTTTCCGAAATTTCTACATAAAACCATTTTTATAGTACCATTTTACCGTCTTAACCCTTTGAAGGCCAATGGTATATTATATATACTACTTGCTTTTAATTTCAAAATGCCAAATGGCTTCCAAACGTCTTTAATAAAAGTTTGCTTTTATAAAGACACCTGAAGAAATGTAAGTGGCAATGTAATCAAGCATTACCTTTGCAGATGTCTTCAGTTTCAAAACAGATCGTTCAGCATCCAAATCCAGCCAATTCAATTGTGTCTGTGGTTTACAAAGATACTTTTTTTTTTACTTTCTGGGCATCAATGTTCAGAAAACCAAGTGGAATCATTCAGATTTTTTATTTTTTTTTTTAATAACATTGA
The DNA here is from genome assembly GCA_963932465.1 of Maratus speciosus. NCBI lineage: Eukaryota > Metazoa > Arthropoda > Arachnida > Araneae > Salticidae > Maratus > Maratus speciosus. Next base: position 126,312,894 of record OZ010796.1, on the reverse strand, counting down.
AATTTCGGTACTTTTCGGTTAGCCGGGCGCCAGTGTTATATATACACATATATCTGTATATGTATACATATATATATATATACACACACACATATAGATATACATATATATAGGTGTACACATATATATGTGTATAAATATATATGTATATACATATATATACATATATGTGTGTATGTATAACATTGGCGCCCGGCTAACCGAAAAGTACCGAAATTTCTATATATCTTTGAATTTTCTTTTATAAGGTGTTAGTAACATATTTAGAAAGTTCAATAACATGTTTGAAAAACTACTTTAAAATTTTTCGAGATTAAGATTTTTAGAAATCACTGGCTAGTTTGGCCTTATTGCCACTGGATGGAAGACTGTTGGAGGAAAATTGACTCAGATTATCTTTCTTGTACAAGAAAATCCTGCAGAGCCTAGACCGTGTGGATAGCAAACATATCGGTTTAAGCTCCTCATTCCTAAACTTCCCTGTGGCCAGCATACCAACCACTGTGCTGAGTGGGACCTCTCAAACTTTTGAATTACTTAAATTTTAATCAAAATTAAAAATGCCATATATGAGCAAAAGAATTCGAGTTGAAGTTGGATTCTTTAATCGCAAATCTGACCTATCCCGATGAACTTCAACTTGAAACTTAAATACTTAGCCTAAAATGAAAGAAAATTAATGCCATTTGCAGTTTATGTCTCAAATTATGAATTATTAAACATTTCACATTCCAAAATAATGTTCTTGAATTTTTATGCGTATTAGAAAAATATTTACAAATCTATTCAATTCATTTCTTTAAAATATTGTTTGCAGTAGTTTATGGAATTAAAAAGGCAGATATATAATGGTCTTCCAGTATAAATATAGAAATTTTCCAAAACTGAAACTTTCCATTTCATATCTTTCATATTCAACATCAAGAAAGATGAAGAGTTGCGATTACAAAAGAAATTATCCAGTTTTAAAATATTTTTGCTTTGTACAACAAATAATACTTTCGTAACATGATAAAGTAAAAGTATCTAGAACTCATTTTGAATTTTTATTATGGCCAATCGATGTGTCAAATGAATTTTATGCCAAAATTTTTAATGGTTGTTTAAAATACTGTCAGGGTATAAAAGGGTTAATGTAAGTATGGAAAAACATTGTACAATTATGAATCTGCTAATAATTTTATGAAATTTGAATAGGTATTCATACACTTTGATACTTCATTAACATATGTAAGTCAATTGCAGTATAAAATATAATAAATAAGGACTTTGATACTTCTTGAGGAAATCAGAATTGAGCCCAAAAAGCAAAAACCAAAATCTAACCAGAAGCAAAAACACTAGAGTCCAAAGCACTATCCAAAGCAGAAAGAGCCAATTCAATACTGCTACCAGTGAAAGAGACAGGCCGCAGCACCCCACCAATCTTGGCTGCTTTTCAGCCTAATTTAGTCACGTGGCAGTTCGACTATTAGTAGAAACAAGTTTGGATCATGTGGCAGCCATGAGAGATGGAAGTATCCTAGCTTGCCTCTTTCTTCGACTGCAGGCAAGATAGGGTTGTAAGTTTTATCTTTTTAAAAAAAGGAAGGTTTTCATTGACACTTGTTTGTTTTAGTTTTATTGGACATCAACATTTTTTCAAACCATGGACTACATCAAATGTGCAAGCAATGTCTTCTTTAAAGAATTTTCTTTACAAACAGTTTCTTATTTAATAGCAATAAAAAGGAATTTTCAACTGCATTAGTATTTCATTATTCTAATATCAAGACTATTTTTTTTTTTTTTTTAATTGTAGACACATTTCCTATTATCAGTCAAAAATTCATCATAATGGCAGAAATAAATAAAAATATCCTAAATTCCTCTAGAGCCATGAAAATTTTAGTAATGGACATCCCATAAAAAGAAATGCATGAATTTAGAAACAAAGCAAGTCAATAAAAGAAAGAAAATATTAAAACCTAAGGTGAAGATACATTAATTTTTTTAATAATGTAGATACTTTTTGTTTACAATAATGTTCCATGTCATCATTTGAGTGAAATACTGCACATCTTCAATGGGAAATTCTTGAATTATTTTAAAAAGTCATTAGGTAATATGATGAACACTGTTTACATGCACATGTGTGTTATGATTTTGTAGCATAAGTGCATCAATATATTAAAATGAAATGAAATGGACCTGAAATGAAATGAATGAAAACATTAATAAATTAGACATTCTCTAAAGAACAGGAATGTATAAAAGTAGCAATAGATTCTGAACAGATTAGCATTTTTTTTTTCAAAAACATTTCATAAAGTTTCATAGAGTTTATATATTCTGTAGTTTTTCTACATGATCACAAAAATATCTATAGGATCTCCTATAGAGCTTATAAAAAAGCCATAATTCTACAGAATTTCTATTGAATTATATTAAACACTTTGTATGTAATGATTCTCTTCTACAATATGGTTAATCAAAAAATACTTTTTCTTTGTAGACTATAATGTCACCATATGAGTTTGTTTTCAATATAAAATATTAGAAACATATTTATTCAAGAATTACTTCCTGGAATATGTTAATGCATGCAAAACTCCTGTAAGACATTCATTACATATTAAAGGACCTGGCTACAAGAAACATTTTCCTAAAACATGTTTATGCTTTTCATCTGTATCTTAAAATTCAAAGGGACTTGGTGCACCAAAGAATTTTTTAAATCTTAGAGCATTCGACAATATTTTTGCATATCTCTTTAACACCTCATAAAATAATATCTAAAATAAGTATTATTATGTAAATTTGGTATTTCAATATTTTACATATTTTTAGGTATTGTTTATCTTATGCAATAGTATAATATAAAATTCAAAATTTTACTGCACCATCCTTTAAGGCTCCTGTTCCTGCCAGTGATGGCACTCTAGGAACTCTAGGCACCATAGGAAGCTAATGCTAATCCTATGGGGAAAATTTTTTCTAATATCTCGTTTGCATTTCCACATTTTTAAATATTTTTTTTTCTTTTGCATTGGATAGTTGAGATCTCTCTCTACATTGCACCTTTTTTACTTTTTCGATTTTGGTTGGAAATATTTTTTAGAATGATACTTTCATTTTCAGAACCGGTTTTGAAAGTGAAAGTAACTTTATAAAAAATATCTGCAACCAAAATCGAAAAAGTTAAAAAGGTGTGATGTAGAGACGGATCTCGGCGATCCACTGCAAGAAAACAATAATAATAATGTTGAAATGCAAACGAGATATTAGAAAAATCCCTCCCCATAGGATTAGCATTAGCTCATGAGTGTCTTCGCCGGCAGGGACAGGAGCCTTAATTTCTTAACTGCATGACAAAGAAAGACAGGCTTAAGACTCATGGTGTTTTTAATTAACTTTTAAAGACTATTTTTGGTTATTATTAACCCTGGAATGCTACTTGGAATACACCTGCACACCATCACTTTTCTTTAGATTTTTTTTTCTCTTTTTTATATGCATAATTTAAGTTTCTCATTTATAATTTTTAAAAAAATAATAATTTTGACAAGTTTTTAAAAATTCCTTTTTTACTTTGGATACAATATGGTACACAGGTACCCTAATCTATCAGGCCTGTTAATAAAATAAGTAAAAATATGTGAAGTATTTCAGGATTAATCACACACACAAAAACTATTTTTTTTAAGTAAAAATGAATTTAAATGCAAACATTTTTGTGAGAAAATAAAATTTTAAATTTCTAGTCCTCTCTTGTTTTTTCTCCAATTTTATAGTGGACCAAAACCTAGATTCTTTTTAATTGAATTAGTGGTAAAGATCATCTTAAATTTCAACTGTCTGTAAAAAAAGAAGCAAATATGATCAATAATCACATTTGAATGTTTTAAATGAAATTTACATTACAAATACATTCCTTAAATTTCTTACTTGTGACACAAAGATCAATTACAAAAGTTTTAAAAAAATCATAAGCATTCAACAAAGATTTGGAGCATTTTAAAAGATAGAGACAAACTGAGGTAAATGTGTTGAAAGATTGCATTCAGCAAGACAAATGATAGACGGGTGTTCATGAAAACAGCAGTAGTTAGCAATCTCAGTAGGAGTATGGTTCTGAATAATTTTTGCTGACTTGCAATTTTAGGTATTACAGTTTTACCATGAAAATCCCAAAATGGATATTTCTGACATGTTTAAGATTTTTTAACATACTGAGTCATCCTAAAGATTGAATTCTGACTCTTGTAGATGAAAAATTTACCTGAAAAACTATTTCTGTATTTCAAATTAATCACATTTTAAAAGTCTGTGAACAAATGAAGAGCTTAGTGGAAGAATGTGTTACAATACATTTTCTCAAAAATTGTTTTATTTTATGGAGGAAAGCATTATTGGGTCATATGGTAAAACTAAAATACTAAAATTCTGCTTAGTATTGAAGATACGAGACAGTATCTTTTAATATTTTTATATTTAATAATTTAAATGGTGAAAATAATTTCTAATAATCATTAATTAAATGTTAATATTCTTTTTTAGGAGAGTTTAGTATCACCTATTAACATTCAAACACATGCTACTAAGAAGGAATTAAATAAATAACTAAATTACACCAAAAACGTTCCCTTCAATTTTTTCAAATTCTAATTTTCCTTACATAACATCTTCTTCCACTCAAGTCTTCAAATGAAAAGAGGAAGCATTTCATGCTTCAGTTAACTAAGTCCTGGTCTATTTTTAAAATGCTAAAATATTGGCTCTTTTTATTCTTAAATTATTTGAATTGGTTTTATTAATATTATACAATACCATTCTTTAACAACAATTGAAATAACACAAATAACATTCAGATGGAAATTTTTCTTTTTAAGAACCTTTATTTTAGTTATACAGTTTGCACTTTTATTTAAAAAAAATAAATAATAATAATCTCTTAGGATTCTTGGCCCCTGCTGGCTTTTTCATTGTTACAGTCCCTGCAAAATAAAATAAATTATATACCTATATAGTATGTTTATAACATATATATATATATATACTGATGGGTGACAAAATAATATGAACACCCATGAAAAAGGTATGGTCCATTTCAAAGGACCAGAATGCGCATGTCACCTTGCACTCAATTCTACCACCTAGTGGTTATGAAAGGTAAGGTATCAGTTGCTCAACATCAGTCATAGGTGTTGCATGCGTTTACCATACGCTCTCCAAAACTCAGTAATGACTGACATGTCAGAGTTCGAAAGAGAAATGATTGTTGGAATGCGATGCGCTGGTTGCTCCGTGACGGAAACAGCCAATTATTTGGAGCGTGCAAGGAGTACTGTGTCAACCGTTATGACATTGTACACAAAATGCGGTAAATTGCCGTCTGCAAAGTACAACAGTGGAATGAAAAGAAAGCTTTCTGAGAGGGATAAAAGAGAGTTGACCCCCATAGCGGTCTGAAAGTGCAGACAATCTTTATCCCAGATAGCGTCATATATAAATAGTCATGTCCAGAATCCATTTTAGCAAGAACTGTCCAAAGGGAACTTCATGCTTCGAACATTTATGGAAGATAAGCAATTTCTACGCCACTGGTGTCATAGGTGTTCGTATTATTTTGTCACCCATCTGTATATATACAATTAAAATGAAATCAAATGTGTTTAACTCAAAGAAAAAGATAATATAAAAATTAAACCATTAAAATGAAATCACAAATGTAAAAATAAATGGGAAAGATAATTCAAAATATATTCAGAGCTGGTATATGGTATTTCTGTAGTCTGTGCAAAACAATTTTTGGTTACTTTAGAACAGACATGACAAACTTGTTTATCACTGAGAAACAAATTACCATTGTATAATACAAAGCCATGGGCCACATTACAATATATATATATATATATAAGCAAATTTATTATATCACCATTGCAGAGAATGAATTTTGTATATACAAAATACAACCTTGATTTTAAAAAATGCAAAATTCATGAAGGTACTGAAACAAACATAACACAGACACCCAAAAATTTTAAGAGGAATGTTTATTAAGTAAAAGAAATCACTTTTTTTTTAATTTTGTAAAATTAAAAATAGCAAAGTTGTTGATTAAAACTGCACTGCTGAACACAGGTAAAAATATGTTCAGATAAAAATAAAAAGACGTTTAAATACATATCTGAAATTTAAAAAGAAAATCATAATCAAAATGTACAATTAAGATAATTACTCTGACTTTTGCATTTTTCTATTAATTTTGAAATACCCCTCTTTATAAAAACAATCATTGCAAAAGCTTTTATTAACAATATAAACTTACTTTTTAAACGGCAAATTTTATTAAGTCAAAATTTTCAGATTTTTGTGCATCTGTATTTTCATGAATTTAAATTTAATAGGAGACAAATATTGAAATCACAGATTTCATTTTATTATTGAAATTTCTGGTTATATCATGAATTTTTATAGCAATAGCATTTTAAACATTTTAGTTTATAATATTTTCAAATTTCTGTAATTGCTCTGGATACCATTACTTCTACTTAACAGTAAAAGATTTTGACTTGTGTGCACTTGAACACATTTTTTTTCTTTTTTTTTTTTAAGTATACTTTAATAAAATTCATGAATACACTTTTTAATGAAATATCAGCTTCAAATCCAACAATTTACCTTTTTTAGATAATGTGAGTTTTCTAGATATTTTTGCGAGTACAAACTCCAACAGAGTTTCTACATATCAAGCATGAAATTTCAGTATTTATTTGAATAGAAAAGTATTGCAAATTGACTTTTGTAAAACTGTAATGTTAATTTTTAATTAATCCTGTTTTTCTGCACTGGTAGAGAGCTGTTACAATTTTTTTTAATCCTAAAATGTATGTGAGTACAAATATGTCTGTAAATAGGAAATAAAAAGAAGATAATGGGCACATAGGGCTCATTAATAATGGCATATTTACTAACATATACAGTAAGTCACAAAAGTCTACATACACTCAATCACAACAATCTAACACAAGACTAATATTTTGGAGGAAAAAAAAATTATTTTAGTAAACATTTCAGATATTAACTGATGTCCATTAAAGAAAATTAAAACAAAACTCATTAAAATTTAGCGAAATTGTGCAAAAATCGATATTATATAGTCAGAAACATCTAAATACAAATAATGTATACTACATGTATGCATAACTAAGGGTTCAAAATTAAAAATTAATACTTTGTAAGACCTTCCTTGGAATCTATAACTGTGTGCATTGTTTTTGGCATTGGCAAAACAATATTTTCATAGTATCGGGACTAATGTCCGACAATGCACACTGTATTGCGATCTTCAAGGTTTCTTTACTTGTAATTGTGTGTTGTCGAATATGATGATCAAGTTCATCCCAAATGTGTTCAATGGGGTTTAAGTCTGGTAACTATGGTGGCGAATACAGTTGCTTGGGTACTTTATAAATGAGCCATTCCTTTATGATCTTAGCAGTATGCTTCGTGTCATTATCTTGTTGGAAGACCCAGCTATTTCCCAGTCTTAAATTCTGAATGGGTGAGCACAGATTGCTCTGCAGTATCTTTAAATATTCAAATCGATCCATTGTACTGTCAATAAACACTAAATTACCTACCCCAGCTGCCACCATTGAGCCCCAAACCATTACACTCTTTCAACCGTGTTTAACAGTTGGTGTCAAATTTTCAGGATTCATTTCTGTGGGGGGGTTTTCGCCAAATTTTTCCATGCCCATCACAGCCAAAAATATTAAACTTACACTCATCAGTAAATAACACTGTTTTCCAAAAGTCAAAATTCCTTGTCAATATGTTTCGATGCAAAATCTAGCCTTTTTTGTTGATTTGTGGATGAAATGAGAAGTTTTCTTCTGGCAACTCTATCATTGAAGCCTGCCGATCTAAGAATTCTATGAACAGTTTCTGGATGCACTTTCTTGCCACTTGCTATCGCAATGTGCTTGATTAATTGTGGGACACTAGTTTTTGAATTTTTTTTTACTTTTCTTACTATAATTCTTGCATCACTGTCCTTCAGTTTCCTGGGACGACCACATCGAGATTTGTTGAACACATGTCCATGTAAATTATAATTTCTAAGTACAGTTTGTACAGTTGCATGGCTTTTTCCTATAATTTCTGCAATTTTGCTATAAGATTTATTTTTGTTTCATAATTTTACGACCAGATTACACAGTTCTAAAGATGTTTCTTTTTCCTGATGCATCTTTCACGGGTACACGACATTTCGGTCCCTGGCCACTTTGGTCCCGAGACATTTCGGTCCCTTCTAGCTGAAATTTTGTGCACTTGAAATAGGTGACATAATTTTATAGGGGACATTGTACAGTTTTTTAAATGAAGGTCTTTAAATTTTAGTAAAAGCCCACACAAATTTCGTATGCTAATCATTTTAAAAAGCAGGGGAGGGGTAAATTGACATTTTCTATATTTTAGTGTATCATAAGTATAAGGTCCTGATAAATTAAAACATTTATAACTCGATCTATAATTATCGCAAAACACTCATACTTTGTATGGTAAACATAATCTTTATAAAAGGAGGGACATTATCAGATTTTTAACTGAACCCCCTAAATTTTAGAGTAACCCGAATATAAGGACTTGAAAACGTAAACACTTATAGCACAGATCAAACTTGCCGCAGCCCTCACAAATTCTATATGATAATCGTAATCGTTTTAAAAAGCAGGGGGTGGGGGGCTCTGTTGACTTTTTCTATATTTTAGTGTATAATAAATATAAGGTCCTGATAAATTAAAACATTTATAACTCGATCTATAATTATCACAAAACACTCATATTTTGTATGGTAAATGCAATCTTTATAAAAGGAGGGACATTATGGGATTTTTAAATTGAACCCTCGAAATTTTAGTATAACCCGAATATAAGGGCCCGAAAACCGCAAACACTTATAACTCGGATCCAAATTGTAGCACCCCATGCAAATTTCATATGGCAGAAGTAATCGTTTTTAGGAGTGGGTGGAAGGGGGAGTTCTGTGGATTCTTTATAGAAGCTCCTCATATTTTAGCCTATCATAAATATAAAGTCCAGACAATTTAAAAACATTTATAAGTCGAGCTTTAATTTTCGTATGCAAATGCCCATGCAGTGCACATATTCAATTGCATATAATTTGGTCACTAGGTGATTAATAAAGAAAAAAAACTGCAACTATTTTTACAAATCTTTATTTGATTATACTTTTAACGGCACGCGAATTTTAGATGTATATTGCATTTTACATATTTTTTAAAAGGGGTTTCTTAACATGGAATTGTGATAAAGACACATTTTTTAAATTCTGCATCGGAACAGACTACAACTTTTTATTTCATTTTAATAATTATTTTAATTTACTATTTTAAAAAACTATTTAAAAGGTTGCATTAATCTTTTTTTTGTACCAATAATATCAACGCTATTTCTACTGGTGTCGAATGACACCTTTAAAACGATTTCGGTTTAAGGTTTTTCTTTCGTAATTTTTAAGTTGCAACAATTACAAATCCTCTTTAATACATTTAAGACTTTTTTATGCTTAGCACATTCAAGAACTACGAGCAAAATAAACATAAATCAAAATTTTAAAAAGGCGTCATTTGACACAGCTAGAAATAGTGTTAAAGAAATGACTTTTCTGTAAAGTTGGGACACAAAAGGTTCAAATTTCTAATAATCATAAAATATTCTTTTCGTATTTAAAATTAATTCTGTATTTCAAATATTTCCTTTTTATTTATTTGACTTATATACTTAAAATTAAAATACCATACATATTTTAATGACAAATAAAAAATATAAATATAAATATAAAAAAATAACATAGAATCTCAAAATAGTAATGTATGGTGAATCATTTTTACGTAAAATTTTATAATTATATCACAATGAAGAAATTTGGTAATTTAGAAAACATATTTGGGTTTTTTTTATCGATATATTTTTCATTCAAAAGAATATATATATATATACATAAATATTTCTGTACAATGTCAAGTGTACATTGCCTGACTCCCCCCATTTGACTATGCTAAATAAAGCACCAAATAGAAGTATTAGTCTTCTCGCGCTCTCTTTGTTCTAGTCAGCCGGCACTTTTTTGTGGCCACGCGGCATTTCATCTTTAATGGCTTAAAAAAGAAACTCCTGGGACATCATGCAAGAGGACCATCTTTCCTTCAAGTTGAAATCAATGTTTCTCATTTCCTAGCATTGTTCTACCTCCCCCTCCTATTGTGAATAAGCCGTTAAAGGGTTAAAAAGGATTGGTTTCCCAGAAAAGTGTTGAATGATGACAGGACAAGCTTTTGGATGAAGCCCACTTTTAAATCCCCTCTCGAACAGTGACAAGTAAAGATAGATAAGAATTTCTCCAGCTTTCCAGTAATAAGGATTAATTGGTTGAAAGGTAATCCCTGGAAAAATATCAACTACATCTTTGCCTTACTTTACCTTATCATACTGTTTGGCTACTTTTTCTTTAAAGCTTTTCTTAACTGCTCTGCTCAACAAGTGCAAAATGTTTTAACACATTTACAAATTTATTTTTTAACAGAAAGATATAAAACTGGAAAGCCTGGCAAATGGAAGCGATTTGGAATTGAACTGTGTTTTTCATTTTTTGTCAAATTTCATTCATTCAATTCATTCAATTCATTTTTCATCAAATCTTTCAAATTCGAGATCTGCTCTTAGTAGCTTTATGACTGTCTAGTTTTGCATCCAAAATCCCTTAGAACTCAAAATTTTAAAATCAGTATATCTGACCACATACCATAGTTTCTGACGTTTTTCATCTATAAAGCCACGGCAATTTTGCCAGCTTTCAAAAATTGTTTTAGTTAAAATAACTACCAATTTTTTACTAGTATTATTTTGCTTATTCAAACACATAATGCCTGTCATTAGATAAAACTTAAGATAAGTGGTTTAAAATAGCAGTAGATAATTTAAATTTAAAAAATCTTCGACTTCTCAATATTGCAGTTACACTTAGTGCAAGTGTGTTTGCACAAAGTGCATTTTTTGCATCAGACATAGAGAATATGCCAAAGGTATGGCAGGCCACAGATAATTTGTTGGTGGGCCAACTATGGCCCGCAAGCCACCTGTTTGACATGCCTGCTTTAGAGAAACAAAATTTTTCTTCTCATGCATTAGTCATAGAACAATTTTCAATTTTGTGCACATATATTACAAAATCTGTCTACTAAACTCTGTGGCTATACAATCCAAGAAGGATCTGGGCCGACAGTGCCCATCTCTGTTTTCTTGACCCTGGGCCCCGAGGTGCTATGTAACATGCGTCCCGGCCAGGTGGTCAACCTGACGCGAGACCCTCGGTGTTTAGTTCCCAAGCAAGCTTGATACTCATTTTATCGACCCCGAAGGGATGAAAGGCTGAGACAAAATCTGTCAGTAAACTTTTTTTTTTCAGTCTCTCTCAATAATACATTAAAAGTTTATTAAAATTGCTGCTTAGTAATTTCACGAGAAATATGTTAAAAAATTATCACTGATTAACAAGCCATATCAAATGTTTAATATCAGCCTGAAATATTGCCTAATTTTTGGAGTTTTTATTAAGTTATCTAAATTGGCAGGTAAGAGTTTTAAAAAAGTCATGTTAAGGGAGCCCAGAAAAATTTGAATTGGCAAAAATTGACTAAGGTTTGATTGTGCATTTGAAAGCCGGTAATTAATTAACCATGTAGTGCATACTGCTGTTAATTGGCAACAAATTAAATTTTCACTCTTTATCATTTATTTACCGTTACCTCTTGATAATTTTATACTTTACATATTTATTTTGACCCTATACTTAGGTTTAGTTCATTAAAAATACCATATGGGATAATAGTTGTTTATCAGTTACAAATAAAAAGGAACTTTTGAAACCTTCTATTTTCCTAGCCATAGATGAATTTCTAACAGAAATAAAAAATATTTAAAATGCAAAATTTCATTTGAAAAAAATCTTTTTCAAAAGAACATGCTTTTAAAAGTTATTTTAAATAATTTTCAGTAAGGTTTTTTTTGCAACAAATATAGTATGCATGTGAATATACGTTTGTTGACATTTAGCAATACCATGAATTGAGTTCTGCTTTTATTTACATTTATAGTATTCTGTTCAATGAATTTGTTGACTGTTTCATCTTGCTTTTTGTCTATTTTTTCATCAAAAAATTTGTTCTGATAAAGCCTCATCATGTTCATCATATATTTAAAAAAAAAAGACACTAAAAAAATTATTATCAGAAAAAATATGGATTGTATTGTCAAGTGAAAGTGGCATTTCTTACAATGACAATCTACATTTTGATCCAAACCTTCTGTTCAAAAATGGTTCAGACACTTATAATGAGACTGATTGTGATTTACAAGCAGATAAATCAGGTAATGAAATTGACTAGATTGTTGAGGCAAACATTGGGATAGTTAATATTTCATCCGCATCGAAACAAAAGCAGTCAGGTAAATGTAAACAAAAAAAAGTGAAAGTTTTAAACGCTTCAGACAGATCCTTTTTGAATAAAGATTATTGGAGATGTTTCTCTGCCTGAAAGTGTTTTATCATTAAAAACATCATATAACATCATATAAATATTTTTTATTTTCCCACCCAGTACTTTTTGAGCATATCTCTGAATAAAGAAGCCTATATGGTGTTCTAAAACATATTCAAAAGCCACTCATTATATGCTCCACAGATATAAAAAAAGTATCTAGGAATTTGTATTATGAGTAGCATGGCATGCTTTAAAATCATAAGATTGTTTGGGAGTCCTATCATTGGTGTACCACCAGGTAGTTGCACTATGATCTTGAATACATTTGAAAGTATGCGATAGTTTTCCCCTCTGAATGATAATAGATTGTCTAATGGGGAAGATAAGTTATTCAAGTTGAGACCAATAGTCGGTACCCTGGATGGAAATTCTTACCCATTCCCATGGAAGAATCTATCTGTGTTTATGAGCAAATAAGTGCGACAAAGGCTCATCACCATGAAGCAGCATATTGCCCCCCACCCCAAAAAAACTTGCATAAATATGGTTTTAAATTGTTATTTTTCGCAGGAGTATCAAGATTTGCATACAATTTTGATATTTATTGCAAAAAAAAAAAAAAAAATACAAAAAGTCTGCCAAGTGGACATTACTTGGAGGTTAGCGTTTGAGTCAATGCTAGACTAACTCATCTAGTTGTTGAACCTGTAAATCATGAACTTTTTTTTGATAACTATTAAACATCAGTGAACCTAATGACACTTCTAAAATCAAAAGTAATTTCATACCTTGGAATAATAAGAAGAGACAGAATCCCGTGCTGCAAAATGCCACCCAACAATTAATAGAAAAAAGACCAGAGAAGTATCGTAGAATATGCTTAGAATACGCTTAATGTTGCCATTTGGCAACCATTTAAAAAAATCCAAAATACGGAAAAATATAAGAGTGATAATTTGTTCAGTATTTTTCCTTTAATGTATGCCCATTAAGGAATCAAATATTTTTTTAAAGGAAAAATAAAAAAAATCATGCACTAGAGGGTTAAGAATTCATTTTGGATTTCTTTATTTATGTTTTATAGAAATGTTTCTTAAATTGTAAAAAACAATAACATAATTTTTAATATTTTACAATAAATTCATCTTGCAAAAATAATTTTACCATGATTTTTAATTCCAGCTTCCATACATTTGAGTCACCATTTCTGCTTTTTGCTAATTATTATGTTGGTTCTTGATTATATTTAAAACAAAAATAAATTTATAAAAAGTTATATGTTCTAAAAACTTCCAAATCTATAAAAAAATATCACATTTTTTAATTTTTTTTTTCAGGGACAGTTTGTACAGAATTTAATTTCATTCATTAAACAAAACAAAACAAAACAAAAAAAAAAAGACATGTAAATAAATGTGTTAACTTGTTCAAAAGTTATCATGGCAAAACAACTGAAAAACAGTGTTTTGAGATAACTGAACAAAAATGTCTATCAATTAAGGCTGTTTGACATAACAATTTTTCATGTAAATCTGAAGTCCATCTAAACAATATTTTGAAAAATTACTACCATTTAATACATTGAATGTTATCATATATTACAAAAAAGAAATACAAATTATAATAATCTTTTAATGAAATAGCAAAAGCAGGAGGGAAAAAAACAATTTTAGTAAAGTATTTTTATCAATATTTTAAAAATTAGATTCAATGAAATTTATTATAAAAATTCTAGTACAGCCAAACAAATGCACATGAAGGAAATCATGTATGTCTTTCAACCAGATTCAAAAGATTGTACAGATTTTATTAAAATTTTTTTATTATAGTTGCCCTTTATATAAAAAAAAGTAAACTTTATACGTATATATATAAATGATTATTTAATTTACTTGAAAGGGATCAAACAGGCTTTAAATTTTGCCATATTTTCAAGTACTTAAAATAATTTCAATTTCTTAATTTTCAATATCAATTTATTTTCAACTGAAATAACATATTAAATAATTTTTATGGTTCTTTTATTATTATTATTATTCATTCTGGATTTCAAATTTTTAAATTATTTTTAATCTATAAAAAGTTTTTCACCTTCAGTAAATAAAACTCTGATAAAGTAACTATAATTTTTAATTCTAACAGAGCATTTAGAAAAACGTCTTTGAGGTTATATTTATTAGTCCATTTCAGTATTGCCAGTGATGTTTCATCGGTGAACAAACGTTTGCCAATTTTTTTTAAACAAGTTTTACTCTTCATCAATTTAATGCATAATTTAGCAGTAATCTTACAGTTATTTCTTCTCATTTTTGTCTTGTATTTTTTAACACAACAGAAAAACCACAGCCCTGGCAAGATTACATCAAGAAGAAACCATCCAAATAAATTTTAATGAAAGTAAAACAATTTCTCCCTCAATCTATACTATCCATCCATAGAGATTGTAACACACAAAAATTCAATTTGCAGTATTATTAAACTTACCAAAATTGTTGCATGAGTTACTCAATGGTTACAAATATGGAAATAAACATCCAAGTAAAAAATAAAAAATAGCTTAATCAGAAAAAGTACGTGAAAAAAATTGAATGATGACATTTCATATCATTACATCATAGATCATGCAGTTTCAGAATATTCTTATTTTATTTGTTTTGAAAATCACTTTGATTAGAGCTGAAACATGTAAACAGTCTAATAAAACTATTTTAACAGTTTTTAAGTTTTCATTTTACACCTCTTAGCAATCAAAAGAAGTATAATATTAAGCAGTTATATAATTCATCAATATCTTTAAATTAATTTCTTTCTGCAAGCAAAATCTTTCTTTTTTCTAACACATCAATATGTGTGCACATAAGATTTGCTCTTTTAATAATAATTATTAAAAAAAAAATAATAATAAAGAAAAAGTAACATCCATTTCAGATGCAAGAAATGGAATAAGAAAAAAAGACCAGATAAGATAGGACAGAAGATGGGAAATGAGATGAATGCAATGGGATGGGTGGTAAAAGATGAGATAAAATATGACAAAAATAGGTTGGATACTGATAACTGAACACTATAAAAAAAGACAAATGTTTCTCAATCTAGGAAAATATATTATAACAGCAAATAAAAATATACCATAATCTCTTCCAAGTTACCCACAATTCTGAAAAGAGTTCTTTATCTTTAGTAACCTCAGAAAACAATATACTTTCAAGATTAAAAGAAGCATTTATAAAAACAAAGTTTATTTTGCTGTCACTAATTTTTGGAGGTGTTTCCGAGTATTTTTTCTAGTGCATTAAAACAAAATAAAAGCAAAAACCATGATATTAATTTTTTGTATGCTACTAATTCTCATGTAAATACCTTCATGTTTAACAAACATGTTTTACAGATGAACATGATAAATTAACAATATTAACATTATTTTGTTACTGTTGCAAGTATAAATTCAATTAAGCAGCTGAAAATGTTTACTTAAAAATTGGTAGCATCCTAAAACAGATATCCCAGTTTGAAAAACTGATTAATGCACAATAAAAACTACTTGGAGGCATTTCTAAAAACCAATAGAAGCAAAAGAAACTTTGTTTTTAAGTGCTTCTTTAATTCCTTAAAATATATTATTTCCCAAAGTTTTTAAAGATAAAGAATACTTTGCATAACTTCTAAAAGATCATTATATATTTTCGTTCACGGTTATATTATATTTTTGTTAATTAAGAAACATTTGCCTTTTTTACAGTGTAGGAAAGATAGATAAGGATGGAGTGGAAGAGGCTAGGGCTTCTAAGAGAAAATTAAAAGAATCTAAGAAAGGATATGAAAAAATTTGCTGTGTTTTATATAATGATTTTAGGAAGTAATTTCTTCCTCACATTCACCATCAAGTCTAAATTTTATGGTTTATCTTTTTCTTTTACTACAGTCATATTGGACACTATCTAAAACTTTTTTAAAGTACCATATAGCATCATTGTGGGTAACTGAAACAAATAAAAGTGACATGAGATCTCAAAGTAATTTATTTTATCTTATTTTTTGATAGCATATAAGTTGAACTGAGAGTTCCATTTTAACAGTAAAGCATAAAATATATGCTCCTTACAGAAATTCAAGATCAATAGAAGAAAGAAAAAATATCCAATTAATAGGAGAAGGAAAACTAAAAAGATTTACAATTGTATAATAAAAAATAGTATTGTTGCACAAAATTAAAAACATTTTATCAAATAGTAATTCCTCTAGAGAACCAGAGGCCAAAAATAGGCCATGACTTGTAACAGCTTGCTTTCCCATGTTGCTTAGGCTGAAAATTCTCCTGCAAAGTTTACAATATGCACTAAATGGATTTTTTGGAACTTCCGCAATCCAACTGAAAAAATCTGGACATATATGTGAATCCATCTCATCCGTATGAAATACAGACTTTGAAGAACTCATTATAAGAAATTTAATCGATTAAATCGCACCTCTTATTAAATCAAATAAAACACATACTAAAATAAAATGTTACTCCAACATTTGGGAATCAAGCACGTGCCGTTACATCAGCATTGTTTTGTTTTTGCGGTACCAGATGCATGCACAATGAAGGGAGAAAAACGAAGAGAAAGAACGTTACGCAGAGTCGCAGATGGATGGGATGAATGCAGCCAATTTGTGGATTCAGCCATAGACAAGAAAAGTGGTGTAGGCAGAAATGTGCTTTTACAAAGTTTCGTTGAAAATTAATTTTTTCGCCGCTTTTTCCCTTTTTTTTTTCTTTCTGCAGAGTGAATATTTTTTAAAGCCAAGAAAAAATAATTTCTGTTTGAAAATACCAAACACAAAATAAAATTCTCTGTGTTTTCCAGATTTTTTTGGAAATTTTCAAAATTCCCTGCATTTTCTTTGCTTTTGGAGGGGAATTTAAATTTCCCTATGTTTACCAGGTTTTCCAGGTGGCGTGGTAACCCTGAATGTCTTTCAAACAGCATATGTGAAAACTAGAGATGAGTTTGGGTTATTTTTTTTTCAGAGCCCAAACTCAAAAAATTTTGTTTCATCTGAGCCCGAGCTCCCCCTAACCCTAAACAAAAATACTCAATAGAAAATTATTAATAACATTTCAAAAAAATTTTAAGATTGATTTTATGATTTTAAAATCTTTATTTACATAGAAATAAGTATTAATTGTAAATACACTCTCATGACAACATTTTATGTTTTTTATGCCCTTGAAAATATGTTTAAAATATCAAATTAGTTACTTATACCCAACCACTGGCAGAAATTTGTAAAAGTCACAATTCTTATTATTCTAACATATCATTATACAACTACGGCAAAAAGACATGGGGTCTTTTTTCCAGTCATTCTATTAAAGGACTTCGAACAGAAAATGAGGATAGAGAAGGGATTTCCCACGTCTTCTTTGTGTAACTAACTTTGTCCGTGCAAAAGCTTTGGAATCAGACACAATATTTCTCCTTGTTGATTTTTAAATTATTGTAAAACACTGTAAGAAATATAGCTTATATTTTTTGTTTCTCAAAAGTATTTTTTTTTTCTTTTTTTTAAATTAGTGAATAAACAAAATTTTCACTTTGAGCCCCAACCGGAAAAATGGTACAAAAATCAAATCCAAATCCGAACCCATATCAGTTGAAACAGATCGGTTTTCAAAATTTGTAAATACCTGGAAATAAGACTTACAGCATTCTTTAAAATTTTTAGTTAATCAAGTAGGACGATTTATATCAGGGTTTTGTACGCATTTTATTTGACAGCATTGCATTTTTGTTTATTCATTCCGAAAAAATTGTATGAATTTTTATTATTTCCAAGAAACTGCATTAATTTTTGCTATATGCTAACGAATTAAACAATAAAAGGTTGATATATAGAAGTTTAATATTGGGATGATAAATAGAATATTTATAGTTATATTGACGGAAATTAAAGAAGGGGATCAAACCCAGGTGATCCCCCATTGGCTACGGCCTTGTTTATAATGGTTATATATATAGTCCTTACACAAGATGTAAAATTAGCAAGCTTAATAATTTTGTAACAGAAATGTACATTTGAATGCAAGTTTATCAGTCTTGATAAATTTAACATTCCACAAACTGACTTAAAAATTAGCAGATATACAAGGTGGCCATAATTAACATGACAGTACTCAGCATGTTTTGTAGTGCAATCTAATTATGAGAATGAAAAGCCAAATTTTGCTGGATAATTAAACGAGACAGGGGATGAGGGATTTCATTTTAAAAAAAAACTCCAAAAGTCACTGCTAGTAGGATATGTGCCACTATTTTTTTTTAAATATATATTTCATCCTTGTGTCTTACATAATCATCCTACAAATTTAGACTGATTCTTGCAATTAGAGCGTGCTACAAAGCACAATGAATACTGTAAGATTAATTATGAGAGCTAACAGGCTACTTTAGATCCTAAACACCCACTTGCTAATGTTAATCCTATGAAGAAATTTTTTAAGCTATCTTGTTTGCATTTCAATATTTTTAAATGATTCTTTTTGCATTGGTTAACTCAAATTGATCTTTACAAAGCCTGTTTTTTACTTTTTGATTTTGTTTGCAGGGCTCTTTTTAGGCTATTCCTACTTTCAAAACTGGATTTAACTTGCACTGTTTTAAAAAGACAATAAATAAATATAAATATAAAATCTTACTTTCAAAACTGGGTTTAATTTGCACTGCTCTAAAAAGACAATAAATATATATAAATATAAAATATCAATTGACATTTAACAAAATTCCTTATTTATAATTACAAACACACATGATTAATGACTGAATCTGGCACTAAAAAAAAGCATCTGAAAATGGTTACTTTTATAAATAAACCCTATACATTAAATGATAAAAAAAATAATGCATTACTATCTTTTTCTAAAAAAAAAAAAAAAAATGGCAACATAAAAGAAAAACCCTTTATGTTAAATACAGCAATTTATATTAAAAAAATAAACATTTCAAATAATCTGAAAAAGAAATCAAAATAAATGTCTCTCATTAACTACGGATGTGATTTTCAACAATGAAAACTTTCCTTTATGCACTGCTATCCATGCTACATATATCCTTAAAAATTACTTCAATGCACAAAAAAGCCAGTTTTATTTTAAATATAACATAATTCTCATTAGCAAAATATTTTCATACATAATAATTTAATTGTTTTAAAGTTTTCTTCTGTTTTCAAATTTCAATATTCATGTGTAACTATATTTTCCATTAAAAATGGCTGTGTAAATATTATTATTTAGGCTTTTTAAAATCTAGTAACTGTAAATAACATGACTAAATTCACTATTTAAATGATGAAATTTTACATTTTAGTTGGAAAATTAGGAAGCCTAGTTGTGTAGTGATATGCACGTTTTGCACTGTAAGCACCATGCTACAGGTTTCTAGTTTGATTCTGGTCTGTGAACTAAGCAAGGTCCACCCAACCTTTCATCACTTTGGGTTTAATAAAAAATGAGTACCAAGCTTGCTTGGGAACTAAACACTGAGGATCCCATGTTAAGCTGAGCAAATGGATGGGACATATGCTGCATAGCATATCAGAGCCTATGGTCAGGAAAACGGGGCAGGGGCTGTAGGTCAAGATCCTTCATGGATTGTAGCACAATAGGTTTAGTTTGAGTTTTTTTAGTTAGAAAATTATATAAGTTTGTCTGAAAGAAGAAAATATTGTTCATCCTCGAATGAGAGTTTCAGAGAAATATTGTTGTTATTTTTAGATATATGAGAATTTGAAAATAAAAGTTGTCCAGACATATTGTGTATTCATTTGCCATTTTTATGTTGTGTATGCTTTAAAAGAAAATGTAGGAAAAAATAAAAAAATAGCAAAAAAAAAAGGTTGGACACTGCACACTACAATCTAGTGAAGCATATGCCAGCAAAAGATGATTAAGTTGCTATGTATATTTTGATCTTAAAAAATGTATGTAACTGAATTACCCTGACTGGTTTGAACATTGAGTCGCATTTAAAATAATTCTTCGACTTAAAATTGACTTCTTCAGCATGTTTATCATACATTTCTTTATGAAACTATCATTTCTGATTTTTGTACAGAATAATTTTTGCAATACAGTAGATGACCTCAAATCCGCACAGCTTGGGACCAGAGGTTGTGCAGATTTTAGAATTTTGTGGATTTCTGGTCACTGCTTTGTTTACATTTTTTAAACAGCGGTTTTCAATGTAATAATGCATTCAAAATTATAATGAATGCTTACAATATAGTAAAATATTAAAATAATTAAGTAAAATAATAAAAAATTAAGAAAATTTAAAAAATGATTAAAATATTAAAAGTAGAGATCAAGCAAATAATTAATAATGGATTATGCATAATAATGATGCATAATCCAATATGCATAATAATGATGAGATACATTTTTCTTCAATTATTCAATGAAACTAACTTCATAAATGTATACTAATAATTTACATTGAAATCATAAAAATAATGAAGTTTTATTTCATGTTTAGCCAGACTTAATAACCAAAAATACATGGTATTTGGTAAAAACATCATGATTACCACTGATATCAGCACAATCTTGAATTTTACCAGAAATAAATTTATACTGAATTCATAATAAAGCATGAATTCAGACAAACTAACCAGTATTACATATTAAAATGTGTACAAAATGATATAAAAATGAATTTTTCTCCTACATTTTAACTAAAAGTTTCCTTGTTTACATCTGCTATGATGTGCGGATTTTAGGCATTTGCAGATTTGAGAGAGTCCTACTTACTGCATAAGCCATGAAAGTGAAAAGGACAGACAGAATTGAAACACATGAGAAATTTTAATTGTTCACACTTAGTATCCACAGTCTTCAGCGGTAAATTTCTTTAACACATGCAACAGATATATACCATAATGATATTTGATTTCAAATAGTGGTAAGGATAATAAAATTTCATCTATATGCTTAGATTTCTAAACATGGTAAACTCAAAACTGGCAGCAGCATTGACAAAATTATTTTAGAATAAAGAGATTAATTTTAAAATGTCCAATGCTCAAATTTTTAAAATGTTTGACACCAAATTTTCTTAAAGCCACACACAAGGTTCACCCACTGATAGTTAAGGCATTTTGGTCTAAAAAATTTAAATTTTGAAAATTAAACATATTAAACACTAATTCAAGCACAAATAAATTTTAGAAATCTGAATTCAGTATAGGATTACCAGCAAAACCTTTTTAATAATGTCCCTGATCAAACGGGCATATTCAACACTAGCACTGATATAATTAAATTTAAAATATTGCTTTAGCAACACTTTTAGGAAATTAACAGAAAATAAACTAACTGCAAGCAGCATAGGAAAAACAAATTAAATAAATTGTAACATAGTAAATTAACGCATTAAATAACTTACCAAAACTCATCCTCAGAATATACAAAAAAAAAAGTAAACATGCTATGACTTTTTATGGCAAAAAAGAAGGGAGATTGAATATTTTTAAACTGTTAATTAAAGTAAAACTTTTTTTTTTTTTTTTTTTTTTTTTTTTTTTTTTTTTTTTTACAAATTTAAAAGGCTTAAACTTTGCAGAAATCTCATATTATCTTAAACATCTTTGTCTTCTTAAACTTTGTTTAAACAATATGGTTTTGGGCAAATTTTCACTTAATAAGTATATTTTGATTGAAAACATGCTTTCAATAGATGCATTTTCATGTGAAAAAATTAAACACATCTCAACAACCTCCCAAGATTCCATAAGATTTTTGAAAGATGCCAGAATATTTATAAAAAATAAATAGTCAAGGCCAATTACATCTGGTTGAGTCTTACAAAACTTTTCAAAAGAATCTTTTGGATTGAAAATTACATGCATTTGTCAAATTGATTATTTTCTTTTCTTTTAAATTAAGAAAGAAGACAAAGCTAAAATTTCAAGAATGTCCTGAAAACATAAATTACCGAAACATTAAAAGTGTAAGATACGATATGAACATGTCATCAACATCCTGATCCAACATTCATATTAAACAACTTTACAACACATTTAACACTTTCATTACATGAAAAAAAAAATCTGAAACCCATAGGAAGAGAGATTTAAAAAATCTTTATAATTTTTTGCCTGTATCTTAAGATATCATTATGGTAAGCTTTATTTTTGAGGTCTGAATAGATTTCAAGATCTCACAACAGGAGAAAATTTAAAGAAACTACAATTAAAAAATGAAAAAGTAGGCTTTAAGTTGTTTAAATAAAAGTTTCAAATATTTCAGAGACATATTTCTTAACTTGGGAGCTAGCAATCTGCTTATAATTGTGCACATAATACATAGACGTACAGAAGCAGAAAAGATTTTAAAAAAAGGAAATACTAATAATAAAATGGGTGTCATTGATTTTATTCAAATGATTAAAGTCAGTGGTTTGAATTGTGATTTTAATCAAAGGTTATTTAATAAAATCATATATTCCCTGTTTTTTTTTTTTCAATGTGATATGAAGAAGTATTAAATGGAAAATTTATAATGCTTCAGAAGATGTATTAAGTACTGAAGAAGCAAAATAAAGTTTAAAATATTTTAAAGAAGCAAATATCTTTCAAAGCTAGAAAAGTTTTAACAAACTATCTAAAGATATTTTAAAATTAATATTTAATTAGGTCTATAATTTTCTAAGAATCTAAATTTACATAATTAAAATGATTTTGCAAGTTGCTAAAAAGTTGTCAAATCCATTTTAACAATTATTTTGCAATTTTCATTATTTCCGTAATTATTAATTATAGTTCATACATTGAAATATGTATTTACAGTAAAAGCTCTGTTATCTAGCATTCAAGTAACTGGAAAGCTCAACTAACCAGAAAAATTCGGAGAAATCGTTTTTTTCCCCCATAAACAGTTGAAAAAATTTTACTACTATTTTAGGAAATTTACTGTTAGCATTCTCAAATTATCTCAGCGACTAATTCGGCGTAAAACAGATCTGTGTGTATGTTCATAACAGTGAATGTTATAAAATAAAAATATAGCATAAAGAAATAACTGTCTATAGCTCGTTAGCACAGAATAACTTCATGTTGTGTCATAGTCCGTGATAGTCTACCGCGCCGGCTGTTTTTCCTGAGGGAGGGGGGAGGGGTGGAAAATGAAGACAAGAGAAGAGAGGTTTGATCTTTCTTTTCTGCTCTTGGCGAAACTAAATGGGGAGAGTGGGAGGCATGATAAATGGTAGAAAGCTACATCTTTTCCAAAAACTGAACTGCTAAAGGAAGCCAGGAGCATGAAGGAAATTGGTTTTCTAAGAATTGGGATGGGGATATGGTCATTTCAGATATCGTATTTTTTTCTCCCAGATGCACAGTAGCCCCCCCCCCCCCCCGAGTTACTAGAAAATTCCATCTGTCTGTAGAACTTTCCATCTGTCCTGCCCATTTGGGTTTACACATTCAGTTTGACCAATTAGAATTTGACTTAAATCACGCTGATGCATTTTTTTTTTTTTTCGTTTTGGCACATTTTTACTGCCATTTGCTTGTGCTTAATCAGCTAGCCTAGTAAATTGCTCTCAACCTTTATTAATCGTGTTCTGTCATATTTTTTGTCAAATTAAAAAATGGCAGATCAGTCAAATCCTAATAAAAGGAAACGAGTTGTTTTAACCATAACTCAGAAGCTAGACATTATTAGACGTTTAGAAAGAGGGGAAAATAAACAACAATTGATGCGTATATTCAACATTGGATCCTCAACGATTTACGATATTAAATTGCTGAAAGAAAAGTTGATGACATTTGCTTCCTCTGCAGAGTCAAGCAAAGCAACGGATGAAAGAAAAACACTGCAGCAACCTCAGCATGAAAAACTGGATAAAAGTTTATATCAATGGTTTCTATTAAAACGAGAAGAAGGAGTTCCTATTTCTGGGCCTGTGCTGATGAAAAAGCAAGAGATTTTTCAGAAAAATTAAATATTGCGACAGAATGCAAGTTTTCAGATGGGTGGCTTTCTTGCCTCAAAAACCACCATGGAATTAGAAAAATTGACATATCTGGAGAACGAAAATCAGCAGATAACGAAAGTGCAGAGGAATATTCTACTTTTTTTTGAAGATTTTATTAAAAAAATAATATTGATCTAAACCACATCTATAATGCTGATGAAACCGGAATCTATTTCCATTGCCTTCTGACCTCAACATTAGCTGGTCCTAATGACCCTCAGCAGATGGTTTTAAGAAAAACAAAGAAAGACTAATGATTCTGACTTGCGCTAATGCAACTGGCTCCCATAAATTAAAACTGTTAGTAATAGGAAAGTCAAAGAATCCAAGAGCACTTACAGGAATTAAACATCTCCCTGTAATTTACACCAATCCAAAAAGTGCTTGGATGGATAAAGATATTTTTACCTACTGGTTTAAAAAAGTTTTTGTGCCATCTGTAATTAGCGAGCTTGAAGCTAAGAGAAAAAAACTGGAAGAAAATAAAATAATTCTTCTAATTGCCAATCGCATCCCAGCAAGGAAGAATTGAAATATGGCAATATTTCAGTGATGTTTCTCCCCCCCCCCAATGTAACTCCTCTGATACAACCTATGGATCAAGGGATCATACAAAACGTAAAAATGATTTGTCGAAAACATTTCATGCGTAAGCTCATAAATGCACAGACAACGGTGGCAGAATTTCAATCAGCTTTCACAATAAAAGATGCCATTCATGATCTTGCCAGTGCATGGAATGCCATAAAACTGAAAACTCCTCGAAGGGGATGGAGAAAATCATTATTTACAGTAAACTTTTGTTCTGATTCATCAGATGAAGAATTTGAAGGATGTAAACCCAAGAAAAGGAATGAATTGCATGAAATTATGGAAGCACTAAAAAATGGGCCTAATACATCTCTATCGCAACTGGATATGCCAGAAATTGAAAATTGGATAGCTATAGATAAAAATATTCCTGTCACTGAAACTTTAACAGAAGAGCAGTTAATTAAAAAAAATGACAGCTTCAGAGGAAGAAACAAATGATATTTCCTCAGAATCCGAAAATGAAATTGAGGAGAAAATTTCGTGGAGTGAAGCTGAGAAAAGTTGATCTACTTTTTTAAAGTTTTGTGAAAAAAATTCGCAGTATTCGGCTCAAGAAGTTTTAGAACTGCATCTCATAAAAGAACGCTTCATGAAAAAAAGAGAACTTTCTTTCAAACAGACAGACATCAGACATGCGTTTCGTAGTATTCCTGGCACATCGAAAGAAATGCAATCAAACGCACAGTAACAGTTAAGAAATTATACCCAAACTATTTTTTTTTCTTTATTTACTCAAGAACAAGAAATTATTATTTTTAAAAAATTATGTAACAAAGATCTTTATACCGCATTTTATTTTAAATATATTTACTCAAGAATATTTTTTATTGGATGTGTTTGGATCAACTACACTTAACTGGAAATTAAAAAAAGAAAAGACGCTGCAGGGTAAGTTTCCTTCTTTTTGCTTTGTTTTATTGTTGGGTTTTTATCAGTTCAAACTTTTTCTCCTCAGCCGGGAGATTGCATCAAAGTTTTGTGTTGTTGAATTAGCGAGGAAAAACATTTTTCATCAACCTAAACAGTAAACAGAAATAATAATACAGTACAAAGTCTAAAGTTCGGAATTCTCCAAAGTTCGGACTTTCAAGCGGCAGTATTCATGAAAGAAGTGAAAAAACAAAATTGTTGAAACAAAAAAAGGTCTAGAATAAAGAAGCTTTATTACTGAATCTTAACTTATACAGAATAAAAGAAAAACTTCTTAATGACATACCAAAGTTAATAAAGCAGCCCACATTAACTAAAATGTTCAACAGTTCAGAAAGTTACAATTTCTTCTTAAATTGATTGTTCCCTGAAGGCTGTTTTCAACTGCTCTGCTGAACAAGTGCAAAACGTTTTGACACATTTACAAATTCATTTTTTTAATGGTAAGTCATAAAATTGGAAGACCTGACTATGGAAGTGATTTGAAATCGAACTGTGTTTTCCATTTTTTTGATAAATAATTTACCTATTGAGTTATAAGCGATTTTGATCAGGTGACAAAGACATTCTTCACTCTTCCTTTTGTTGTTATTCTTCTTTTGCACAGGAATTCAGTTCAAAACGCTCACTTTGACACTCTTTTCTGAAAGATCTATTGCGTTTGCAAAATAACTCAAAACACAGATTGGTAACATAGTTTCTGAACAACAACACCTGCTAGTTACATGCATCTCCGAACAAAAATAAATTAAAACTTATGTCATAAAGTTGCCCTTTTGGATTTGAGAACAGCCTTAAATAAATGTTTTTGTTATGATTTATTTAATGAAAATGATTCTTTAATTTAGTATTAATGGTTGTTATATGCAATTTTTAATATATGAACGTCATATTTTACCTTTTTATGTAGTGAATTTTCTGTTCCTTTTTATTGGAAAAGCAATATTTTTGATGACCCAAAGTTCGGACTTGGTAAAGTCCCAGGGATTCCGGACTTTAGACTTTGTACTGTAATATTATTCTAGATATTAAAAAAAGAACGAAACGGTACTTTTTTTCCCCCTCTTTACTTATTATATTAAAAAAAATTGCTTTCTCCATTGCTAATTGCCCTATTGTGTTCAAATTTTTACCGAATTCAAATAATAATAAATTAGGCCGCTTACGTAATTTATATTAATTTACAATAAGTTTTTAGAAATTTAGAAATCCCCCCCAAAAGACTCCACTATCTGAACCACTCCAACAAGAAAAACAAAAAAAGCTAATGACTGTGTAGTTTGTTTTTATCATGATCAGTGAAGTAGGGCATTATCAGTTTGCATCTGGTAACGTTTTTAGCTATGCAGAAAAGATTCATTATTACTGTGAGGTTAGTTGAGGTAACACAAGTGAATCATACCAAAGTTAATTTTCCAAGCTTCCATGTGCTTTTTCCAGAAAGAGGAGATGTCAAATTATAAATAATACAACTTTACAAAAGATTAATAAATAAATATAGAAATTTGTTTACTTTTATTTTTTATCTGGAAAGAATAACTTTATCAAATGCAAATTTAATAATAATAATAAGTTATTTTATTGACTTCCTAATGGCAGGAAAATAGTCTAAAAATCATTTTCCTGCTTCATTGTTACGTCGATGCCCCCCCCCCCCCCCCTTCTTTCATGACAGATCTTGTAGCACTCAACTATCCAGACTTTTCAAGTATCCGGCAATCGGCGTTTCCCGAGCATGCCGGTTAGTTGAGCTTTTACTGTACTTTGTACAATTTCACTATTTTGTACTTCTTATTTTATTTACATATTTCACAGTACTATTTTATTTTTATTATGTTTAATTACTTTGAAAAACTAAAAGTTTGGAAGCTATTCATCAATTTAACAAAAGAAAAAAATGAAGTCTAATTTAAATTTTAAAATATCTAATTTTACTATTTTTTAAAATTAGGAATCACTTTGCTGAAACATATTTTCTTTTGATCCTATACATTGACACAATTTAATATAATATTTAAATAAAGTACATACATTAGTGATAGAAGACCTTCCATAAAGGTTTTAAAAAGTTTTCAATATGTGGAATTAAAATAAAGTGCAAAGTATATAAAAAAATTTTGGATCAGTTCTTGTCATAACTTAAATTCTGATAATTTTTTTTTTTTTTTAATGAATCTACCGGCCCCATATTTGGTGATGGTTTTATGAATTAACCCTTAGCTGCTATTAGAGGCTTCACAGACCACCTCTTTTTTAGTTGCAGTAGTTTAATTTGTACATTTCAATTTAACTACAGACATTAGTGAAATTTTGTTTTATTTAAAGCCCTAGTACTACCTCTAAAGCCTTTTGAATAGGTGGGTTTTGATTATAAAAAATCCTGTACATAAAGTTTATTATAGAAACAATATCCTACGTTAATCTAGCTTTTTATTTATGTTTTAATCTAGAAGTCTAACAGACCACCTATAGTAGCTATGCAAGGATTTCTAATAATTAAAGGTTAAGTAAAATTCTATGAAATAAATAAATATTTGTGAAATAAAAGATTTTTTGTAAAAAATGATTATGTTATCATATCTTTAAATTATAAATGTGTAATTTCAAATACCTCTTTGCACAAAAAAATTGTAACTGCATTTTTATCCTAGAAATATAGGCATTCATTCAGAAGACTAAAAAAAATCTGAATACTTTAAGTCTGTGTTTCTCAACCTTTTTTACCTCACAGTACAATTAAACTCATTGTTAAACTTCCACATCATACCAAATTTATGATGATTGAAAAACATTATGAAAAGACTATGTATTTTTTCATTTATTTACTGACACAAACAAAATGTTCTATCAAAGATTAAAAAAAGGGCAAAATATTTATATAATTTGTGATCAAAAGAATGTTGAAAGATTTATAAATTTATTTTATGTTAACTTTTATGTTTAACTTATTATGCTTACTTGGTTTACATTTAAAAGAATGCTAGAATTCCTATAAACTTATACGCATTAACCTTTTAAAGAGATATTTACGATTAGCTTTTTTTAAATTAGAATATTTTCTTTGTAAGATAAAAAAATTTAGATAGTCATTACTTTTAAATTTTTTCCATTTGCCGAAAATCAGTTTTACTCCACTATATACTATAATTCTTTTCCTTTAGGAAACATGATTTTTTTTTTTGAAAGAATTAAATTTAGCAGAAGATTTGAGACCATTTTCAAAATTTCCTTGCAGAAAGAGCATACAAACGTATAAATAAACTTCACACATAATAATCCTTTGACACTAAATCTTATTTGAAAGTAAATTGTATAATATGAAAGAATGGACGTTAAAATATCAATATTTCTATTAATCTTTAAAATTTTGATACAACATGACTTAATTTTTCCAGCACATCTGAGGTCCTCTCACGGCCCACTACTGTGATACAGTACATTGTTTGAAAACCACTGCTTTAAGCAATATGAAAAAAGCCCAACAATCGAAACCTTCAATAATTAATAGCTTTAAAGTACTGAAATCAAAAAACAGAAAAATTAATTTACAGTCTTAAAAGTTAAATAACCTAACTGGGCAGAAATAGTCTAATATGACAAACCTAGTATGGAGAAAGGAAGGATCTTGTCTGCATGATGAGCAATTACAATTATGGAAGGGGATGGGAGGCTAACAGCTGACTTGCACCTGATTAAACATATTTCCTTCTTTTATTTCTGTGCCTAATCTGAAAAAAAAAATAAAATTTTCAAGTTATGAAAAGTAAAATTAAAATCATCATATGCACAATTTCGCCTTTCTTTTGTTTTAACCTTTAAGTAAAACTTTATTTTTGCACTCTCCCAAATTTAGCATAAAGGGTGGCTGCCCTCCCCCTTCTCTCTCTCTGTATTTTTGTCATTGTAAACATAGCAAGCATAATAAATTTCTGCAAGTAAAAGAATAAGCAGCCATAGCCAATCCATGGGTGCAAGAAGTCCAATCAAGCCAAGACTGAAAACTTTACCGAGTATTAGGCAAAACCAAATGAAGATAGATTAAAATATTCCTATTTGTCTTATGGCTAAAATTGTTATTTTACAATAAAAGATAGTGAATGAAAGTTTCAGCTTATAAAACTGCTATTATTTAAATGTATAAAGTACAATTTACTATCAGTCAAAAATTTTGCAAAGACTGAAGGTCTTACACCCATGAGCCAATCTCTTATTTTCTTATTCTGCTTTTTCAAAGAAATGTACAAAAAATTGCAGTTTAAGAAGAATGAAAGAATGATAACATCTGCTCAACAGATATTGTGAAAGAATGTATACGAGAAAGAGAACAAATTGGTACAAAAATATTAAACACAACTTCTTCAGTAAAAGTTGAATAAAGTTTTTTTTTTTTTTTTTTTTTTTTTTTTTTACTATTGAACTCATACAAGCAGTTTCAAGCAATTAGAGATTGAAAAGGCAGCAAATCTTTTTTTTTTTTTTTTTTTCCCTTGAGTGATAAGAATGCTGCTATCTAATATTTTGAAGATTTCAGATATAACTGGCTATTCTGACTCTGTATGTGTATATGAATTAATGAATGTAATACCTATTTTCTTCCTTTTTTTTTTTTTTTTTGTGAGCTACTTCAACATGTGTGTAAACTTAGATTTATGTGAAAGTTTTTTTTTTTTTTTTTTTTTTTTTTGTGTGTGTGTGTATGTTACTAACTAAAGAAATTACTTATTGGCAGTTTTTATTATTTCTGCTATTACTAAATGTTCTTTCAGGGCCATTTTTAAAAATAGTGAAATTCACCTAAAGATGTACCCAAATATTTCTTGTAAAAAAACATCCCCATACCACAGTATTTTTAAACCCGTGTGCCAAACAGCTTGAGAAAAATACAGAAATTCATTTCTTAAAACACAGGAAATTATTAAATCATGTAGTAATTTAATTTTATTTTTCAATTTGTAATTCATAAAATCATTAAAAAAATAATGTCACTTTATTTATTCTATTTAAAAATTATATATTCTTTTATTTTGTTTCTATATCATTACTATACACATTGAAATTTTTCTTCCTACAATATCTTTTTTGGAAACTAGCAGCCTACACTTTTTCTTTCTAGAATGAATACTAAATTATTAATTATAATTTTACCAAGCAAAGAAAAAAAATGTACATTATGTTCCTAATTAGAGAGTTAATTCTTTAATAATTATTAATTTTAATCGATGATTAAAAATTTTAATATTAAATGCAGTTATTAATAATTTTAATAAATGTAAATTTCAGCAGTATCTAATACAGGTTTACATAATTATTATAAAATATTAATGTATGTTACATTATTGTATGTTATTAACTCACGAAATTACTAACTTACAGTTTTTATTATTTCTGTAATAAATTACTAATTATAATTTTATTAATTAAGGCAACATAGATTATATTAGTAATTAGAGTATTAATTGTTTTGGAAACCTATAATTCTTGGTAGCTATTCAGTATTTTAACATGAAAAAAATTCAATCTGTTTAAATTGTTTTTTAAAAATGGTAGTTTAGACAATAAGCAGAACACATTTTCAACAAAAGAAGCAATTTACTATCATGCGGCTAGAAGAATGGCACATTTCCCTCCTAAAGTAGCATTAAAAGTGATATCACTGTTTTCTTCAAACTACCGATTCTCTGTATTGTGCTACTCTCTACATTCATTTTACAAAATGTAGCACACTGAAGTACAAATTACTGGAAAAAAACAGCGACTAGTGCAGTTTTGCTACTTGTAACATGTTATTTTCTTGCTGGTCATGAAATCTCATGCTGACTCATGGGAAAATTTAAATAGTTGGTTACCCATTACCTAATACAATTATCGGAATTTGGTTTTCACCATCAAAAAGCTTACATATAATAAATACAAAAATTTCACTAAAATTTCAAAATTTTAAGTATAATAGATTTTTATGATTATATGACACTACATTATATAACACACTTGATTTACTTGACTTGAAATTTTTCATCAGCTGACTTGCAAGAACATATCAGAGTGTTTGCCGTTGTATTCCAAAATTCTGGAAAAATATATATCTTCTTAAGTTTACTATAAATTAAATAAAGCTTTAAAAATGGTAAAATTGGATAAAATACTATTAAATTACTGCAATATAGTAAATTATATTAAATTGGTTTTTCTCAAACTTTTTACAACAAGTGGGCTGCTTTTATAATACTTTTATGATGTTTTATTACTCAGATATTTTAAGTTATAGTGTGCAATACAAAATGTGGTACAATTTTATGTTTTCTACCTTTATTGGAAATCTAAGAGGATGAAAAGGACAAGGACTCAGGGAATTTTATTACAATAATAATTTGAAAACAGAAAAATTCTAAACTGATACAACTGTGATAAAGATTATGAAAAACTTAGAAATGATGAAATTGTTAAAACCATTTTAAAAGCAGATGAAGAACATGTATATCTAAATGCATTGAGTAGTTTGAAAAAAAAAAATAAGCTAATGAGACATTTGAGGAATTTTTTGTATAAAACTGCAGCAAAACAAAATTTATCTGTGACTCAACAATGTCAGGCCAAGACTGCTATCATAAAAAATAACATGTAAAATAAGGGAAATTTGCATTTACAAAGAAAATAACATAACAGAATGCCTCCAAAAAGGAAATTTCAGCAATTTTCTAAAACTCAATATATATTTTTAAGCTATTGG
Organism: Maratus speciosus; assembly: GCA_963932465.1. Lineage (NCBI taxonomy): Eukaryota > Metazoa > Arthropoda > Arachnida > Araneae > Salticidae > Maratus > Maratus speciosus. Next base: position 126,280,072 of record OZ010796.1, on the reverse strand, counting down.
AATTAATTTAATTAAAATAATCTGCAACACTGGCTTTCATGCTGCACAGTTTGTGCTACTGGGTGTAACCAGGGATCTGTCCAGACTTTTTCACAGGGTCCTGTTTTTGTGAAATTGTGAAGTTTTTCTTTAATTTGTGGAAATTCTTGCCATAATTTTGTGAATTTGAAACTATGGTTATATTCAAGTTCTATTCTTCATATAAAAAAAGCTAAGTAATATGTTATTTCACGAATTCAGCAGCTATTTTACAAGTCAGATTTTACTTTTAAATGAATAAATGTGTGAAAGGTTCAATTTGAAGGTGGGAAAATGAAGTAAAAGGTCTATTTATAATACAAAGAATTTTGTGCAGGGTCCTGTTTTAGAATAAAGAATTTTGTGCAGGGTCCTGTTTTAGAATAAAAAGTTTTGTGAAGGGGCCTGTTATGGGCTGAAAAGTTTTGTGAAGGGTCCTGTTTTAAGATAAAAAAAAAATATGAAGGGTCCTTTAAAGGAACTAGAATTTTCCTAAACAGATCCCTGGTAACACAAGTGCTTTTATTGCATAGAAACCAAAAGCTTGCTACAAGCAAATCACAATCAAAGATAAAACAAAAATGTATCACCAATTTTGTATTTCTTTGAATTGGTCATATATTTATTTATGGCAAAAAATAAAAAGATATGTAATTACAGAATTTTTCTTTCAAATAGCTTATTATTTATTTGTAATATTTATTATTGTTATAATTATACATTATTATTAATAATAATTATTTACAATATTTCTGTTATGGCAAAAATTATCTATTTTTTTTTAAGATAGAAGGAAGCTATTTAATTTAACTACAGTAATTTTATATTTTTTGGTTGTAGATTTGTATAATAATGAATGTAAAAATAATAATAATAACAACATTGGATAGGTAAAATAAATGAATCTGATAGTGAAATCAACTGTACTTCTTTTAAAAAGCAGATTTTGAAGTTTTCCTTTAAATAAAAATTCTAAAACTTATTGTCTTTTTAAAATTATTTGAAAGGGGATTTTTTAAAAACATAGTACATATACATCAGATATCAACTTACTGGTGATGAAAAGTTTGTATTTGACAATGATTAATCAATCACATGTTTAAAATTTCACAATTGGTGAAGGGAAAACAAAACTTTATTCCCCTAGAGTATAATCCTTAAAGTTCCTCATTAGTAAAATCTCAAATTTTTATCTTCAATAACAAGCCTATGATGTTGGAATGCATTTATGTTTAAATTTCCCATAAGTAAATTAACATTTTTAACTTCTTTTTATTGTATACATTTCTTAAAGAGTATTTCTTTTGCTTCTTTCTTGGCAAAATATTTCTAAAACATATATTTAATTTTATTGTAACTTTTAAAATTTTATTCACAGCTCAACAGCTTCACTAAGATTTTAACACTTGAAATATAAAATAAAGTATGCATTTAAAAAATATTTTGCCTAACAATAAAAATGAAACATCTTTTAAGAAGAATATAGAGAAAAAGAAGCTAAAAAATTGTACTTTTTAATAAGAAATTTGAAAAATATGAATGCATTTCAAACAAATACGGTTAACATTGGAGAAGAGAATTTGCAGTCTGAGTGATAGGAAGTTTTATGGGAGATCTCAAATTCTCTTCAGTAATAGATGTATAATGCAAGATTATTCTTAAAATATCTCCTGAGAAAATTAATATTTTAAACTTTTTCAGTGTATTCTTCTCAAAGAATGTCTCTTTTTTTTTACTAAAATATATGCTTAATTTAATATTTCATGTGTTAAAAGCTGAGTAGCTGCAAATAAGATTTCAAAACTTTAAATAAAATTAAGTATATAGTTCAGAAATATTTTGTGAACTAAAAAAGAAAGCAACATCCTTTAAAAAGACCACAGAGAAGACAGAATTTAAAACTATTAATTTCCTAATGAGATATTATATTAAAAAAAAAAAAAAAAAAAAAAAAAAAAAAAAAAGAGAGAGAGAGAAGAAGGTAGATTTCATTGTAGGACGTTTGTTTTTATAAAACAAAATGGGAAACTTTTATTCACTTACTGATATTTTGTACTTTAAGAAATCACCATCAAGGTCAGATAAAAAGAGATTAAATTTTATATTATTGAATACATTTTTAATTTAAACAGAAAATGTGATATTTGCTTTGAATTTTAATTTAAAAAAGGTTGCAATGCTACACGTACCTGCTATCTAAATATGCAACAAAAAAATATTTTTTATTTATATAATATCATTAAAATAAATAAAATATAGTTATACTATGCAGCTTAAAACTGAATAAATGCCGATTTTTTTAATATTGAAATGTGCTGAATTATATTTCATACATTCATTAATTATATTAATTACAAAATTCTTCCTTAAAAATTATTTAAAAGCACTTTTTAAAACACATTTTCATTATCCTGAATATTGTTTCAGAATTTAATCAGAATGATTATCAAGAAAAAAGTTAAATACAAAATATTTGTTACATGCCCAGTATTATTTCAGTATTTAACTTTTCTTTGAGTGCATTTTTCCTTGTAAACTTTGTCGTTAAACTAAGGTTATTTAAGAGGTTACTTCACTCACATGAAAACAACTGCTCAGTAATGTTAATCCTCTGGAAGAAATTTTTTAAAAAATATCATTTGCATTTTCATATTTTAAATGATTTTTTTTTTTCATTGGATAGCTGAGGTCGATCGCTATAATTGCTGTTTTTTACTTTTTTGATTTTATTTGCAGGGGTTTTCTTTTATGAGGACATTTTCACTTTTGAAATCTGTTCAGAAAGTGAAAGGATCCACATAAAAAACACCTGCAAACAAAATTGAAAAAGTAAAAAAGTTCTTTGTATGGATCAACCTCACCTATCCAAGGCAAGAAAAATCATTTTAAAATACTGAAATGCAAACAAGAGATTTTAAAAACATGCCCCATAAGATTAATGAATGAGTGTTTTCGCATGAGTGAATTGGAATCCTTTGAGTTGATGCTTTTTATATATCATGAAATGAAATTGTTAAACAAAATGATTTTCATAACAAAAATGTAATACCAAGGTTAAATTTTGAAAAAAAAATATAAGAATTTAAAAATGTCTAAACATTTTCAATTTCTAATATTTTACAAAAATCTTGTATTCACAGGACTATCCTTCACAAATTTTGGGATAATTTATTTTATATATATAAACCCATTAGTTTATGAGGGAAAAAACTCCTTATCTATGCTAAAATTGAGCAAAAGACGCTCATTTCTTCATTTTTACATTAAAATAGATATATATTCATGTTACTGCAAAATCCATCCCTGATTCTATTGAATAAGCCTTTCAATTTTATTGAATGCAGTAAAGATTCTCGCATATCTGATAAAATTTAAGCATTTTAAAGGTAGTAAAATGTAAAAAACTGAGAAAAATAAATTTAAAGATTCTAACCCTAATGCATATAAAGGGAAATGGGTGGAGTAAAATGCCTTTTTTACACATTTATAAGCATTGGATATTTAGATAACTTTGCCAAAACATAATTCGGGTGTCTAAATACATTTTAAGTATAAAATTGATATTTTCATCATTTTTCACTAAGTTAAGGGTACCAGGTCCCCTTAAAATGATAAACAAAATTAAATTTAGTATGAAAGCAATTTTCATTCTCTTCTTTTAATTTAGAGAAAATCAGTTTTAATTCTATCACTATTATATATAAAATATCTATCTATCTGAAGCTGAATCTAAGTTTAAGTGCTAATGACATGCACTATTTATAATAAACAGGAATCAACCTATGAAAATATTAAAAAATTTCAAGTATATTAAGCAAAAAAATGCAATATTTTATGTTATAAATTAACATGACTTAAACAATTAAAAGTAGTTGCATAATAATTTTTATTAACTATCAATAATTACCTTTAATAAACAACATAAAAATTTGATGTTCTGGCTACTAAATGTATTAAAATGACAGTTCAAAAATGCATAAAAAAGGATTAAATTTAAGATTTTAAGCATGCAAATATTTTACAAACTCTATTTCATTTACCAATTTTTCTTTAGAAACCAGACCTGCCAACCTTTGAAAATGAGAAATCGTAGCACACAAAATTAAAATTAATCTGAGGTTGGTTGGTTGGTTTTTCATGTTTTGCAGCCATCTTTTCACATTCGTAAAAGGAATAAGGTTTCAGTCTTTGAACTCAATACAGTAAATTTTTTCCTCTCAAAATTTTTATACGATTTTTAGAGTTTCTTCTCATTTCAAAGTGTTAGACATTTGTAAAAGGAGCCTCGTTTCAGTTTTTTAGCCCAGTGCAGTAAATTTTGACGAAATTCGCAATTTTTTTTCCAGAGATCATTTCAGAATATTCACAATCCCCCCCCCCCCCCCCCAATCGTAATTCACATTTTTCTATCACGATTCTTTGTTGAAATCCACACTTTTTACCACGAACTTTTGACAAAATTCGTATTTTCTACTGCGATTCTTTGACAAATTTTGCGCTTTTTACAATGATCCTTTGATGAAATTAGTGTTTTCTTTGCGCGATTTTTGTGGTGAAATTTGCATTTCCTTACTAATCTTTCGATGAAATTTGGATGTTCTTACTGATCTTTTGACAAAATTAGCATTTTCTTTCTGCCATATTTTGGGAAAATTCACGGTTTTACAATGATCCTTTGACGAAATTTATTTTCTTTTGCGACCAATTGACGAAATTAATTTTTTTACACTGTCATTTGTCGAAATTCGCAATAGTTTATCACGACGCAATCGATCGGCAAAATTTTTGATATCTTTTCGCAACCAATTAACAAAATTCACTAATCGTTTCCGCGACCTTTTGATGAAAATCGCAATATTTTTCCCTCGATAGTTTATTGAAATTCGTGATTTTTTGCGCAATCATTTGACAAAGTCGCAATTTCTTTCAGAACTCTTAACGAAATTATTGATTTTATTCAGCGACCAATTGAAGAATATTACTATTTGTTTCTGAGATCTTTGACGAAATACCCGATATTTTTACAAGACCATTTGAAGATATTCTCATTTTTTACCGCGATCGATTCATGAATTAATTTGGGGAAATTCCATAAAAGAGAAAAAATTTGCAGACTTCCAAGAAATTTCAAAATATACTCTCAAAAGAATCATAGGTCTGTGGAAGAATTTGCAGAGGGAAATACTGCACAGCATTTTTCATTAAGCAGGACTTTCTTTTTCTGTGTTTTCAGATCATGAGATTTTGCACGCTATTTCAAACCTTGCATCTCAAAGAACCACCTCCACCCCCCCACCCCCTTCAGAAATTCTTAAAATGACACGCCCTGTTTCTAAAGGGAATTCCTGGATAAATATTTACAGAAACACGATTCACTCGTGTTTAATACTATACATAAAGAGGGTTTTATGTTAAGAAGTTTGTTTTGCAGCCTAGATTTTTTTTCCCATGAGCATTTTTTAATACCCGAATTTTCAGACTAATGACCAATTTTTTAAAACTTTCGCAAATGAATACTTCAAATTTTGGAAATTTCAGAACAGAATCACTCCTGAATTATATGCTGTGTGGGATAAAAATAACAACTAGAGACAAAAATGTGTTTGTGTTTTTTGCAAAAAATCGTAGTTTAAGACCGATTTTCGTAGCATCGTAGTTTATAGGTCCAAATCGTAGCAACTACGATTTTTTCGTAGCAGTTGGCAGGTCTGAGAAACAAACATTAGATTAAAAGAAAAAAAATCAAATACATTCAGAAATGAATTAATTTTTCATTTAATATTACACAACTTTCCTTTAATTTCTGTAAAAATTAAGATAAAGCAGATATACAAGAAATATCATGCATTTTTACTCTTTTAAATTTTTGATTCAGATAAAATAAATTTAGCATGAATATTGACGCATGCTGTTGTTGTGGATGGAGGACTAAACTGTACATTGGTGCACTCACAGGGGGAGCTAAGGGGGCTGAAGCCCCTCCCAGACTAGGCTATATATATATATATATATTTTTGTGAAAGGATATTATTATTATTATTTGTAGTAGGCCCTTAAAAATTCAGAATTTTTTTGAAAATATATTAATTTAGTCACACAATTTTTTCTCTTTTATAAATTTTATTATGAAATTCGAAATAATTAGCATGTTTAAAATTTACTTAATTAAAAACTTAAGACAACCTCTTGCTATCTTTAACCTTCATAATATTTTGATAATTTAATAATAAAACTTTAAATCATTTGATTGCAAACACACTTTAATTTAAAATTATCCAAATACAGAAACACACCAAAAAATCGCAAGAACTAAGATATATTTTAGTACAGTATTTCATTATTTAACATATTAAAAGCATTCAGAATTAGCCCCAGCAAAAGTTTCCAGAGCTTCCTCTGGCTGATTACGAACTTGCTAGAGTCAGCAGAAAAAATGTATGTCAGGACCTGATCCGGCATGTCCCATCAAATCAAACGAATCAAAGACAGAGCTCGGTAGCGGGCCCGGCCAGATCTGGTCACATATAGGCCTCTAAAATATGCTAGCCCCCTCCAAAGCCTAATCCTGTATGTGCCACTGAAACTGTAAGCACTGATGTAATGTTTTAACACAGATTATATAGAACAAAATATGCACTACCAATTGTGGAATTTCACGACTAATATCTGATATTTGTATCAAAGTTTGTCACAATGTCAAAAGAAAGAGCAAAAGAAACACTATGTGCAAAATTACAAAGACATTTTTTTAAATATATTTTTTCCTAATTGAAAAATGTTGAAACCCTAGAATTACGGCAGCAAGCAAAATGAGCTGAAATCTGGCATGCTTCAATAAAGAAACAGAAAACTTTGATAACACTTGAACCAAACTGACAGTTATGATACTAAATATTCGCTAATGTAATAATTATTAACTTTGTCTTAGTTTTTTTTTTAATTATTTCTTGTTTGTGGGGAGAAATTAATGAAGACATTGGAAATAATAATTATCGGGATATTTCAATTTATAACAAGCTTTTATCTTTATACAGCTCTGTTTATAAAAACTGTTTATTTACAGATTTACAATAAAATCCTAACAAAGGTAAGGTTAAAAAAAGACTTTTCCAAATAAAAATGTCATTTTTGAACTACCTAACTACAAAAAACTATATTGAAATGTAAAAGAGATGTAAAACAAAATGCCTTAGGGTTTGTTTATCCATAAATTTAGAATAATTAAAATTAAGATCTTAAAGGAAAAAGTACCATGATCATTACATAACTCGCCTGAAAGTATATGAAAAAAATTAGATGTAACACAAATTAACATTTTATAAGAGAAAATTTTATACAACTTTTCTGGTTGCCATCTAAGATTTACTTTTCTGTGGATCCAAACAGAAACAGGATACAACTGCCTTACACAACCATAAAAGAAAATTTCTCTGTATCGTCAAAACTAACAATAGGAATAAGCTACAATTCTTAAGCTGATTTGACCCAAAGAACTTGAATAAAATTCCAAAAGTGAATGTTATAATTAGAAAATAAAAAAAAAATAAAAACAATTTTTAATATGTAGATAAACTCTTATGTAAAAACAAAGTTATATTAAAAAAGAAAACAATATTGTGAGTTTTTGAAACACTTTATTGAAACAGTTTATTGAAACACTTTAGTTGTCATTTTATTAAATGATCTGCAAATGACAGTTGTATCTTTTTCATGATCAGGTCTTTATACACATATTTTTCTAGACAATGGTTAGAGATCTGCTTGGGCATACACCCGGTCTGGAAAAATGAAGACAGACTTTCAAACGGGCTGAGGCAGAAGACTAAAATTTTTTTAACAACCCAGGCTGATAAAAATAATTAAACATGCAAGTAAGACAGGTAAAAAAAAAAATTAAGCAGCCAAATACAACAAATTAAAAAAGATCAGACTAAAGGATCATATGTTCAATAGGGCTAATAATAAGATGCAAATGTGCTGCATGAGCCATGCTAGTATGACAAAACCAATACAGAAATTTAACATGCCCACTGTAGACATCTGCATAAGATAGTTTCACTGTAGCTTAAATTTTTCAGTAGACACAGCCAGATGTGGATTTAATTGTTCCCAAAATGTATCAGGCAGTTACTTTATTTATTTATTTTTAACAATACTTATAATAAACTTTTGTTAACAGAATTTTTGGACATACACTTTTATAAATTACAGAAAGATGTTTTTAAAAATCTACTTTTATACTATTATACAGCTCCCAAAGTTATGATAGTTATAGCAATCTTTTATTCTAAATTAGATTTTTTTATCATTAATGTCGCTATTCTGCATTCTATGGCTTGCAAATAAAAAAATGTCTAAAATATACTATAAAAATTTAGCATAAATATGTTTGTAGAAATAGACATGCTGGGAAATATGAAAATATAATTAGGTTAGGAGAGATTTGGCATCCTTTTAGTAGTGTTCCCATTTGATGTTTTTCAAAGGGCATTGCATCCTGCCCTTTTCATTTAAACTGCTCATGTGCTCTGTCCAGTTTCCTGACAGCTTCTTTGTGTCGTCTATTTTTTTTTTTCAAAATATTTGGCTTTTTTTTTCTTCTCCGCCCCCTCCTATCTCCTCCCTGACTTTTGAAAACAGAAGTTACGTTGCTCTGATTTGATTGACTCACGTGTTGTAAGTTCTAAATCAATCTTACAAAAAAAAAAAAAAAAAACATGCAGCAGCTGCATACTGTAATGTGTTTTCAAATCATAATACATTTTCCATTTAAAAATCGTCCCAGAATGGCACATGTTTCCATAAGTGGAATATTCGAAAAAAAATGGAGTTATTTTAATCAGATTATTTTACGATATTCTAAAAATACAGCACGATTTCAGTTTATCTTGATAATATATGCCAGTGAATCCAGAGTGTGCCTCCCCCCCCCCCCCCTCAAAACACCCTCAGGAAATTTAGGACTTAATACTAATTAAAGGTTTAGAGTTGAAATTCCCACAACTCAGAACTGACAAATGATAATTCAATGAGAGTGTCCTTTCACTCAACAAAACGTGCCCCTTTACTTGATATAAGTGCCCTTTTACCAGACAAAAATGCCCTTTTCAAAATATCTGCCCTGCTTTTTTTCAAAGAAATGTGAACACTACTTTTTAGGTGCATTCGTAATTATATAATTATGTAGCACCTATAGTTATCATCTAGTCTGTACATCTCTCTGTCCGCATATAACAGCACAAAAACTATCCAACCGAATGGTTTGAAATTTAATATATATAATCATTGCAGAATTTTGTTGAGTCCAGAGTTTGTAAATATCATGATATTTTCGAAAATATCAAAAATATCTGATATTTTGATATATATCTGATATTTTCAAAATAGTCAACTTTGCTGATAATAAATATTTTCAAGCATAATATTACATTAGAAACTAAAACATATTGCACTTAACATGAAAACTTAAAACAATATACTAAACACACTTTTTTTTTTACTTAACAAAATTGAAGATGAACTAACTGAAAACTGAAACAATTTGATTTATGCACTTACATTAAAAGAAAAAAAAAAAAAAAAAAGCTGTAGGATTCAGTATCAACTATCAAGAAATCAGAAATTTAGAACAAAATTGAAGATCAACTATTTGAAAACCGAAACAATTTGATTTATGCACTTACATTAAAAAAAAAAAAAAAAAAAGCTGTGGGATTCAGTATCAACTATCAAGAAATCAAATTCATAAAACAAAATTTTAAATACATAATATTGTTTTAACTGAAAATTTTTAACAATTTTTTATTCCCTAACATGCTGTACAGTTTAAACAAAACTAAATACCAGAACATATTCTTTTCTAATGAAGCTGTATATATATATATAACTGAGTATTTAAATTAGACAGTTTATTATTCAGTGTCTGTTCTGACTTAATTATGTCCCTCATAATCCACAGTTAAAAGTAAAAAATTCAAACATAAAGCTTGGAAAAGATATTTGTTTTCTTCTTCAGCTAAAAAAGTCACTATCAGAGACAAAAATTCATTATTCACTGAACAACACAGTCAACAACAGTTAGAAATTTCATTTGCATTTGTTTTAACTGAAAATATCAAAAATATCTTGCACAGTGATATTTTGAAAATAAATATCAAATATAGAAAAATATTGAAAATAGCACACATCTTGATATTTTGAAAATAAATATCAAAGTAATATGAAAATATCGAAAATATCGAAAATATCAAAAATCTTGATATTTTCAAAATAATATCGGATATATATCAAGATATATATCGATTGATATAGATCAACAAACCCTGGTTGAGTCATTTAAAAATTTTATGAAAATTGAATCAAAACTTAAAAAGATATTATTAAAAGTTTTCTTCTTTCTATTAAATCCCATCATACATAATTAATTCAATGATATCCCATGATAGGTAATGATTCTAGGCTGCCATGGTCATTATTCTATTAAATCTTATCATACGTAATTAATTAAATGATATCCCATGATAGGTAATGATTCGAGGTTGCCATGATGATTACATCATATTTAAGATGGAGTCATATTATTTCCATATTACTGAATTTTATATAATCATAATATATTTTGTATTCAAGCATTTTTTGCATAACAGTGCAACAACTATTGCACTAAGATCTGAATATTTATATAACTAGTTTTCGTATGAATGTACCTGATTTGCCATGTTTGATGTACAATTTCAGACTTGTTGTTTTCCTTTTGATAGCTTTCATTCAGGGGGACTGTGAAACCTTTGCCTGTGAAGACCTCTTACACTGGTTTGTAGTGAGAAGTGCTATATTTTAATTTAGCAGTGTTTTGGCTATCTTTTCACAGAAAGGTTGTCATTAGATGAACATGCCTGAAGAAAAATGAAGCAGCATTATTTTTAAAATAAAAAAAATCATTAAGCAGAATGAAGACAGAAATAGATAATAGAAACAAAGATTAATTTCCCTTCTGACTATTAATACAATATGAATACTTTTAATACAATATGAAAAATATTATTTAGATTAGAGCATATCTGCCAATGTGTCTATTTTCAAAGCCTTGTATAGAGTCCATTATGGGTCAGATCATACACAACCCAAATCAGGAAAGTCTGTTTAAAGTCAACCTAAAACCTGACCTGAACCTGACACACTTCAACACTAACCCAAAATGAAAAAAAAAAAAAATGCATATTTTAATTATGGAAAAATTATCGACAATTATATCTTATGTCAATTTGATCTTTTATGCCAAAAACTGAACATATATATCTGCTCAAATATATAGTTTTTTCATTTGAAAAATAGCTTAGACTTTCTTTTGAGAACAGGCATTGCAATGTCACAAGTTTTTTAAACATTACTCAAAACTATTTGGTGTGATGATCTGTGATTTTGGATTTACATATTTGAAGCTTTTAAAATTGATTTCTGATAAATTTACAACACATGGTTTTTTAACATTAATTTCATATGTATTATTATTTATTAATATTTATAAATATTACAATTTATATAACAATTAATATTTAAAAAAATATTATTATAACCTATAATTTTTTTTAAAGAAATCAATTTCTGGAAGCTTCCAATACGCAAATAAACAATTACATCTCATTTTGCTAAGTAGTTTTTGAGTTATGCTTAAAAAACTACCCACATTGCAATCTGCTTTGCAAAGATTAAAAAAGAATTTATAACTATGAGTTCTGAAATTTAAAGCCCCATAATTCCTAAACTACTTTATCAAATAACTTCTTGTTTGGAAACTAAATGTGAAATTTACTGGAGAATCCAAACATAATGTCAAAACAGGTGTGTTACTATTGAAAATTTGCACAGAATGCAGAAAATATTAGTTATAATTTCAGTAGGTAGATAACCCCTGGGACATAATTTAAGTACGGCATTAATTAGTAGACGACATTATTAATTGGTTGGTACCACTCACATTTTTATATGATGATTCACAGCACAGTTAATAAGGGTTTATATTTTTTATTTCCACTACTGTACTAAATCATTTTTAATAGTAGCAAAATATGCCAAGACAAAGAATAGACACTTAATTTGATATTCAACTTCAATAATAACAAAAACAAAATTATGGAAAACATGTAAAAATCTGCCTCCAACAACAGAAATTGTGCAGATAACATAAACTCAATACCTATAAAACTCTAGAAGCAGATGCTATATGCTATGAAAGGAAAATTTTGGAATATTTTTTATTTAATGTTAAAGAGATATAAATATAGAAGCACATTTAAGGTTAAATATGCAAATGGAAAATTATTCAAACCACTTCTCAAATCAATGGCTTAACTATACAGTTTTAAAATCAAAATACATTCCAACCATTGGGTTTATATGGTTGAAAAACAAATTATTAAGCACTTACGACACAATTATTTTGAAAAAATTTCCTAATGAACAAAAATTTTCAAAAACAGATAACATACAGTCACGGCATAATACAACAGAAATTTCAGGAACAAACATTACAAACATAGTTGACCTAAAATGCCTAGGATAACAGCCCCCCTGATGTGCCACAAAAAAGTGCAGTCTAATCAGACTCTGATAGCTCACCTAAACTCAGGTTCTCTACGAAAGAACTGACCCACACCTTCTATGCAGATTGAAGCTTATATGCCCATGGCAGAATAATGCCTTCACACATAACACTTTCTAGAAAATTCTACATCTAGAAACTTCCACTGGAAGCATAGCCCTATAACCACAACTAATCACTTGACAGTGGTCATATACACTATATGGCCATTAATCACTGGACCCTTTCAATTTTAGACATTTTGTCGAATATTTAAAGATATACTTGTCAGATTTTTCTGGAAGTTCAGGATTATGAAGAATATGTTTGACTTCATATTTATCAATGGCAATTTGATCAGCAGGATAATTTGGGGGACAGAAATAAATCAAAGATAAATAATATTTAGAGTCATCCTGTAAAGTAAAATACATGAAATGATCTATCGCTATAGCTTATGAATATGTGGATATTGTACAATATGTGTATTCATTTGTGTGAGAATAGCACATATATTCATGGAGATATATCGATTTTTTCTAAAAGTTTTAAAAAAAATTTGCATGTTTTTTGTTTATATCATTCACGGTTTTCTACCAAATTTAATGCCAGTTTCTAAATATTTGACAAAACTGTAGTAGAAATAATAGTACAATTGTAATGCAAATATATTAAACATCTGATGAAATATGAGCAGTTGTATGAAATATTTTTTATCTGTGCATGTGCGCACGACAACAAATATTTTTTTCATGATTTCATAGCCAACTCTATGGAGTAACTCATAAAAAAAAGCCAGTCAAATATCAAGAAAATTCAGAAAGTTATCGGCAATTGAGTGAAATGATTTTTAGTTGTTCTCTAAAAACAGCTAAATGATAAGGGGTTTTCCATAAATTGTCAATTTTAATTTTAATTTATTTTAATTTTTTATTGATGCTTTAGTTCTCACTGGAAAACCACCAGAACGAACCTAATCCAAGAAAAAAAGAAGTATCAAAATCTATGCATTTCTTCTAAATCTACTCATTGACATTCATTTAATACAAACACCTTTGCTGAAAGCCAGTTAATAAAAAATGACAATGTATCGAAAATCCCTTATTATTCAGCAGCTTTTAAGCAGCAACTAAAAATCGGCTCACTCTATTGCCGATAAAAAAAAAAAAATTATCTGCACGCATGCACAGATAAAAAATATTTCATACAATTGCTCATATTTCATCAAATATTTAATATATTTATATTCCAATTGCACTATATTATTTCTACAACAGTTTGTCAAATTTTCAGAAACTGGCATCAAATTTGGTAGAAAATCCTGCATGATATAAGCAAAAAACATGCCACAATTTTTTGATCGATATATCTCCAAGAATATATGTGCTATTCTTACACATGTGAATACACATATCATACAATATCCACATATTCGTCATCTGTAGCGATAGATCATTTCGTGCATTTTATTTTACAGGGTGGCCCTAAATATTATTACTTTTCTGTGATTATTTGCTGGGCCCCAAATTGTCTTTCTGATCAAATCGCCATTGATAAATATGAAGTCAAACATATTCTTCATAATCCTGAAGTTCCAGAAAATCAGACAAGTATAACTTTAAATATTTGACAAAATGTCTAAAATTGAAAGTGTCCGGTGATTAATGTCCATATAGTGTACATCTTCATACACTCACCTGGCCTCCATACCCACTTTCTCAAAACTAGGCATTTTTTGTCATACAACATCTCAGGGGTGCAGAATATGTCCGATCCGGTGATCTAGGATCGGGGGAAATTTTAACCACCTGGGGAAATTTTGCAGAAACATATACAATTGATTTCGATTTTAACAACAAATTCCATAATTCCCTGATATAGAAAAATTTCACTACAAATAAAAAGATCCGTATGGTGACCTTCACAAAAATCGATTTTGGAATAATAGGTACCATATATCAGGGGTGATTCTGTTCCAAATTTTCCGAAAAATTAAGGCATTCAGTTCCAAAAAAAAAAAAAAAAACGTTCATCAGTCTGAATATTCAGACATAAAAATACCGCGAATTTTGTCCAAGAATTATGGAAAAAACCCGAATTTTGTCACAAGATCGCAAAATAACAGCAATTTCGTCAAATGATCGCAAAATAAATGCATATTTCGTCAAAAGATCGCGAAATAAACACATATTTCGTAAAAAGATCGTGAAAGAACCGCATATTTTGACAAAAGAACCACAAATTTTGTCAAAAGATTGCAAAAAAACTGCGAATTGCGACAAAAGATCGCGAATTTCATCAAAAGATCGCGAAACAACCGCGAATTTTGTCTGAAGGGGCGAAATAACCACGATTTTCATCAAAGGAACGCGAAAAAAACTCAAATTTCGTCAAATGATCGCGAAACAACTGCAAATTTTATCAAAAGATCGCGAAACAACCGCGTATTTCATCAAAAGGGCGAAAAAACCGTGAATTTCCTCAAAAAGAAGGCGACATAAACGCACATTTCGTCAAAAGATCGCGAAATAAACGCAAATTTTGTCAAAAGATCGCGAAAGAACCGCATATTTTGACAAAAGATCGGTAAAGAACCGCAAATTTTGACAAAAGATCGCGAAACTGTGCATTTTGTCAAACGATCACAAAACAACCGCGAATTTCATCAAAGGATCGCGAAAAAACTGCGAATTTCGTCTAAAGGGGCGAAATAACCGCAATTTTCATCAAAGGAATGCAAATAAACCTCTGAAATTTCGTCAAATGATCGCGAAACAACTGCAAATTTTGTCAAAAGATCGCGAAACAAATTCGTATTTTATCAAATGGGGTGAAATAACCGCGAATTTCGTCAAAAGGAAGGCGTAATAAACGCACATTTCGTCAAAAGATCGCGAAAAAAATCGCAAAACAACCGCAAATTTCGTCAAAAGAGGACGAAATAAGCGCAAATTTCGTCAAAAGAGGACGAAATAAGCGCAAATTTCGTCAAAAGGAAGCCAAAAAAAAAAAAAACCCCGTAAAAGTCAAAAGATCAGTACAAAACACAAATTACGTCAAAAGATTGCGAAAAAACGCGAAATTCGTCAAAGGGCCGCGAAAAAAACCATAGTGCTGGGAGTGGATTACCCCCCCCCCCCCCTCCCTTACTCTGCTGTAACCTTTCAGAAAATTTGCTGTGAATTTCAGAATTTTTTTTTTTTCACTCAGAATCACCCCTGCTATATATACCCGCGCATAAGTTGAGAAATATTGGAAAAATAAATTTTCTGTACCTACGATAATACAGCATTTACCTATCACATACCGTAAAATTTTGGGGAAATTTTCATGTGGATTGGGAGAAATGTTGGGAGTCGAAACATTTTCTGCACCCCTGCAACATCTAAGATTTGTAAAACTGCATTGGTTTTGTAGCAGTGCTAGAAGAGATTATACTTCAGTCTCAGAAGAAATACCATGCACTTTACCCGAATTTAGAGCACTTTTCAAGAATTATTTAACTATCATTCAGAAATCATACATAAAATAGTGTCCACATTACATTAATAATCAGTTAAATAATGCAAGATTATACATACAATCAACTTTTCATCAAAATTATTTTTTAAATTATAGCTACTCACAGAAGATTCTAGTAACTGCTATAAGTGAAGTAGATTATCTTCTCTTGGATTTTTTTTTTAGACATCATTTCTGTATGTTCTTATATGAGATAACAAAAACAAACATTACTATCACAAAGGAAAACAAACCAACAATTAAAATTATGAATAAAATGAGCAAAAATATAAGTATATATGTATTTGCAGGTCTCCACAAGTAGAGAAAAATCTGATCACCGTGAAAATTTCCAGTTGCCAGTAAAAAAACATTTGTACTACATTTTATAGATACATCAATATTATGAGGCATCTTGTTTTTGAGTTTGACAGAGTATGGGATTATGATAAAAGTTGCTACAAACTTTGAACCTCTTTGGAGACCAGTGTCTGCATGTTTGTGTGTTGAAGTAAAAGAGCCAAAATTTAGAAAAAAATTCTTTAAATTCTGTAAATACACCTCAAAATTCACCACCCTGAAAAGTTTGTCCATACCGCCACAGAAGATTTAGAGATTTGACTTGTCCCATCTGATGGGGTATGTGAAGAGTTTAAAAAAGACCATACCTATAGTTCAGAAGCCCAACAATTTGTGAAGTTTGACTTTTGTCCTGGTGGATTCTGACAGTTCGTGTTCTGTGACCCAAGGCAGTGCATACATAGAGGCCCCTCTTTCAATAAATTAGAAAACTGAGCACCAATACATTTCTAACAGTTTGCCACCAGTTGTCTTTGAGACTTTTTAACTATGCATTTCAGTAGAAAAAATATGGCTAATTATTTATGAAAATTTTGAAATTTGTACTTCTATACTTTTGTAAAACTGCATGTTCTCATTTTCTGCATGTTCGTTTCAGAGAAGCTATACACAACATGAAAAAAAATTCCTGTCATATTCACTAATTATAACACGAGTATTATTACTCCATGTTTATGAAACATAATATAGGAATGCAACTTACAGGAAACAAACAAAAAAGAAGAAAATATGCTTGAAGTAAAATTTATTACATTTTTCACCACATTTATGCATGAATTGTAAACTATATTGTATTGAATATAAAATAAATACATTGACAAATTTGTTATGCTAAAATGTTTTCTGCAAAAAATACATTGCATTTTCATACTTGAGTTTTGAATGAAATGGCTATCTGTCAACTTGTGCAGCTTTATACAACATTAACAGTTTCTCACCCAAAAATAATTTTAGTTTTCATAACCAGAAGCAAATAATGTAAGAATATTAAATAGTTAACTATCATTTTTTATATGTACTGAAAATTGATTTAAATTCAATAATATTTCTTTTAACTGTTTTACTAAAATACAATAGTATTCATATGAATACATAACAATAAAATAAAGTGGGTTTTGCTTACTACTGTGTTTCTACATCTAATATTTCAATATATTTGTTCAGAAACTAAAAACCAAGATTTCACTTTAATATATAATAGTTTAAAGAAAGTAATTATTATAGTCAGATAAAGTTTTTTTATGGATAGATAAAACTTTGAACACAGAGACTTGAAACTGAAATCAAAACAACTTAAATAAACCCCAATGAATTTGAAAAAGCATAATATCATTAAAATTTAGTACAATAGACCCTTCCAAATCTGCACAGCTTGGGACCAGAAGTTATGCAGATTTCTGGTCTTTGCTTTTTTTTTTTTTAAACAGTAATTTGAATGTAATAATGCAATCAAAATTATAATGAATACTTACAATGTAGTAAAGTATTAAAATAAGTAAGTAAAGTAATAAACTAAAATGATAAAAAGTAAGATAATTAAAAAAATGATTAAATTATTAAAAGTAAAGGTCAAATAATTAATGTATAATTAAAAACGCATAATAAAGATGAGATACATTTTCATTGAATCATTCATTGAAATTTTCCTCATAAAGATACCCTATAAATTCACATCAAAATCGTAAGGAAGGAAGTTTTATTTCAAGTTTTGCGAGTCTTAATAACCAAAAAAGCTTTATTAATACATAAATATACAGTAAATTCTGTCTAAGGCGAACTCTGTGTAAGCCGGAAATCTGTCTAACGCGGAAAGTTTTGAAAGTCCCGGCGAACCCAAAGCAAATAACATTAATCCATGCCGTTTAAGCCGGAATCTGCCTAACGCGGAAACGGAAAGGTTTTTAAGGTCCCACCGAACTGAAAATTTTGCATAAGGCGGAAAAAATGATATTTAAAAAATGAAATACATTTGATTCATGAAACTTTAAAACTGATATGTATATAATCAAATAGCCTCGAACATTTTATTTAAATTTCGTAATAAATAAAGTTAATTCAAAATAACCATATTTAACTTTATGGTTAAATATGGTAATTTTTAACCATAAAAATGAGTAACACAATGTGACTCATAATGTGTTACTGAACAATGCTTGCTAAATCAGAAGTAAAAACAAGCATCGATAAAATGTTATTTTCCATCTCGTCAGAAACTATGTTAAAGATGAGGTATATGATTGTATCTGTTAAAGTAAATATATTTCATTAAATTCCAGAACTGAAGCAATTTTTAATCAATACTATTTATTTCAGTATTCGAATAATGTTTTAAAATATTATTAAAAACTATAAATTTAATAAGTTTAATTTCATTAAAAATTTTATTGTAAAAGATGATACTAAAAGTTATGAACGTACAAAAACTGGTGCATTTTTAAATTTTACTTTTTTTTTTTTTTGGGGGGGGGGGGGGAGGAGGCTATATTGCATAAGGCAGAATATTGTTTACGGTGGAAAATTTGTTCAGTCCCGATCGATTCCATCTTAGAGTTTACTGTATTTGGTAGAAAGATTGTGATTGATATCAACGATATGTTGTTTTTTTTGTTTTTTTTCAAAAATAAATTTATACTTCCTTCATGAAAAACAAAGAGTTCAGTCATATTATTGAGAATTACATATTCTGTAATTTTGCTCCTACATCTGAACTGAAACTTTCATTGTTTACATATGTGATGATGTGTGGATTTTAGGCATTTGCAGAGGCAAATTGAAATCATTAACATTTTTCAACTAGCTTTGAAAAAGGATTTTTTTAAACCTTTTTAACATTTTTCCTCAAACTTCTTATTCTCTAAATGTTTAATGCTGTTAATGCATCATGCAAGAAAACTTATAATATTTTGTAAATAAACATAATTTTCCTTCATTTCACAGTATTTAAAATCAATTGAGGTAATCCCTCTACAGATGAGCTCAGTGACGAATTTTTCATTACAACATTATAAATTAATTCAGGTGACCCAGCAACAAATTGAATGAGCTCAGTGATGAATTTCCCTATTTCTTAGCTGAACAAACAAAATTATAAAAATCAAAATATAAAATATATATGCAAGAAACATGGAGGTCTTAGATTTTTAGTAAAATACATTAAAAAAATTCTGAGATAGATATTGTAGTGGGGAAAGATCAAATACTGTAAGCGTCATTTTAAATACAAGGCAGTAGAAAGTGTGTAGAACAATAAAGACAATAGAATTTAATGATTTAGGTAGGTTAAGTGAATAGACCGTAAATATCGATAAATATAAATAAACATTAATTAATTACTTTTAAACACAATCATCTGATTATTAAATAATTCAAATGAGTTATAATTTTTCATCTGAGTGAACATGCATCCAGGCTGGGACTTCAACCTAGCCAAGGGTTCTGGTTTAGAGTCCAGGTCTGGACACATTTTCGCTCAGATGTGAAAAATTACAATTCATTTGAAATAGAAATAAAATTCCTCAATAGCATTTTATGATAAATGAAAGAAATGAGAAAATAAAGAGAAGTCAATCAATGCACTAAAATAAACATTCATGATGCAAGAAATGTGCTTCCAATGACACAAGTGAAGCCAATTTCTCTCATGCCATTGGTGTTTTTATTTCCCTTGCTGTTATTGGGTGAATGTCAACGGCTTCTCTTCTGAGGAGATCATGCTTTTTGTGCTACTTCAATGTCCAGAAGAGACTCACACAATCTGTGTGCAGCACTGCAAAAAGGAGGAGGAAATCCTCTTCACCGGAAAATTCAACAGCATTTATTTGATTTGCAACAGGAATATGGCCATTACAGCAGTAATTGCATACTGCAGATTGAAAACAAAACTTGCATGTACAAAATTTAAAAAAGCCAGAGCTATTTTATGGTAATATGGGGATTAAAATATAAACGAAACAGCCAGAGACTTGGCAAGTCTGCTTTAACTTATATAGAAGCACTAATTACAAATGCACTGTAAAAATGAATTATTATTATTCTTTTTTTTACTTGGTGGTCAAATTAAAGTTTTAAAATTAATATCTTACACAATTACAAACAATACATTTTTAAAGCAAAATACTAATGAAACAGAATGCACAAAGGGATGAAAAAAGTGAGCTTAATGAAATTTACTGTAAATCATATTAATCAAAAAAGTTGCATTGATAAAATGTTATTTAAAAGACATCTTGAAGAACAATTTAATTAAGGTAGATTTTAATAACTTAGAAAAACTTTTTAGACAATGTGACAGCAATAAAAAAAATTCAAAACAAAGCATCAATTATTTTTTATTTTCAGTAACATAAAACTTGTGTTCCTTGCGTTACAGTTACCAATTCAAAATATCACATATTCAATTAAAATCTGAGTTTCAGTGAACATTCATTTTCAGTAAAAATTCTGCCAAAAATTCAGCTAGTACTGAAACTCAGCCAAAACTATCTGTATTCCAAAAATCTCATTTTATCTTTTGGGGCTGTGCATATATAATGTTATCAACTTTTTTCTAATTTTAACCCCCCCCCCTTACGATATCATACGTTATCATCCCTTGAACCCCTCCCCCTCCCCATAATGATATCGTTATCAATGTCTAAATTTCTTTTGGTTTTTGGAATTTTTTTCTTTTGTTTGGAGTGATATACAAATATTAGTTACATTTATTTTTCGCATACTTTATTGATTCAAATGAAATGAAGTCAATAAAATATCAGACTGTATATGAAATAAATTTATGTCAAATAGCACTTAAAAGAAATAGTTACTATTTAAAAGTATTTTATAATAGCTTTTAGTTACATAATGCATTCAACAGTAATAATGTCATCTTGCACTTTCCTCCGCATGCGGTGGGGCAGAGAGAACTTCTTATCAACAAATCAGGTGGACAACATTCTTTCTCTTTTATTTACTGGTACATACAAGCATCATTTCAAACATACTTCGCATATGGTTTGTAGAACAGCTGATTATATGTACATACACGTATGACAGAAGAATAGGTATGCCTAAAGTTGAGGCATTCAACATTTTGGTATTAAATAATTTTTTAATCATTTAATGATTTTAATAATAACTTTATTGTTTCATAAAAATAGATAACATACTATAAAAAGATAACACACTATTTTGATGTAAAGACCAGGTTATAAATAAAAAGAAAAAATTTTGGTTGGATCAAAAATGATAATGATATCAAAAGACAACCCCCCTCCCCCTAGAGATATCTTACAATATCATGTGCTAGACCCCCCTCCCCTCTAAAATGATAACATTATTATATATGCATAGCCACTTCAGAAATTTTTAACATTACTCATTGATTTGAGCTGTATTGGCTCAAATGAGACACTCTTTATTTATTGTTATGAACACCATTGTTTATAATTATCAGTTATTACTGATTCAAGATTTGAATTCAAATTATTAAAGCAAACAATGCATATATGGCTAAACTTTGAAGATGCTTTCCACATGCTCATTAAAAGCTGCAGACTTAATGGTAATAAAAAAGTTTTAGCTTGAACCTGCAGGCGTGTTTTGAATGCCCTCTAAGAAAGGTGCAGTAAAACAGATGTGTATCATTTAAAAAATTATTATAAAAGATAAATCAAGATATGTATACCTGAAACTTTTCAATTAGATGAAATTTGTATAATTGGAAAATCATTCTATATTGTTGATGAATTTTATATGAAAATAAAATATTTTGGTCAGAGACACAGAAAGCCAATTTGAGCTCCAGAGATAAAGTTTCCAAACAAGCACTCTTTCAAAACTTTCTTAGGGAGGCAAGGAGTGGGGAAACATTTTTTGGGAGGACGTAAGCAAATATTTATTTTGATCTTGTTTTGAACATCTGAGAAAAAATTTATACAATTTTATTCTTACATATATTTTAAAAATTAGCCGAAGTACTAATATTGTTCAATTAAATATGTCTCACTTTGAGAATGTTGAAATGGAAAATAAAATTGATAATTAATAATTTCTAGGCTTAAGGGGCTGTCTTAATGCTAATGTTCCTGTTTTAGTCAAATTTAACAAGTTATTTTTGCTTTTGCACATTTTTTTTATTCTGATTCTGACCTGAATGAGAGATACATTTTTATCCCATTCTTTGAGGAGGGAACTGCCCCCCCCCCCCCACTTAGCCTTCCCAAATGGCACTCTTGTTCCTATGACTATTGGTTGTAATAAAGTAATAAAATATAAAAGTTGTATCATTATTATTTATGTTTTTGTTTAAAATGTATACACACAGATACATTATATACATATATGTGTGTATATGTTTGTTAGAAAATGTTTCATATAAGTATAATTAATAATTATATGTATTTATGTATGTATTAATTACTTTAAATCTTTTTTAGGACAGTTTCATTTTTACAAATTTATAATATTTGTAGTTACGACTAAAATTTTGAAATTAAATTAATGTTACAGACATGAAAGCTGGAACTCACCAAAAAAGCTGAACTATGCACTTAACACAAAGTCATTGTAATATGCACATGAACGTGCAGAAATAAATATTATCAACAAAAATTTTATAAGTTCAACAACATCCTCATATTAAAATTTCTTTATTAGCACAGCTAGTCAAACTGAAACAAACATTGCAGCAAGAAACTACGCTAAAACAAAAATCAGGGATAATATCACAAAATACAATTAAAAACTCTATGCAGTTTAATTTAATGCTTTTTAAAGAACGTTTTTTTTAACCCCTTAATTCTCGCTCCTGCCATATTCACGGGCTGTGTCTTTTACTCAGATTGTTTGATTCCCACCAGTTTTATAAAATAGTGTAATTGGCTTTAATATGGTATCATTTTACCTGTCATTAAATAAGGTGAATATTTCTTTATCAAAAAAGTGGTGCCAATAAGCAATTTGAATTTTTAAACCGTAATTTAATTCGAGCGTTAAGGGGTTAAAGTGATTTACTTTTTTTTTTCTTCTTTAGTTATTTTCCCAATTGATTTTGCATTTAAAAAAATATTTGGTTCAATTGGAAATGCTAGAAAAAAGACATACCGATAATAATTATTTTGTTATGCAATTTGAAATCTTTAAAACATCTATGTTACAAAGAAAATTTAAAAGTACAGAATTTTTACAATTTTATCTACAGAGTCGTATAATATAGACGCACGCACGAACGCCGTGCGCAGAAAATTTTCCAAAAAATTCGGGACTTTGCGGAAAAATGTCACGAAAAATAAAACATGTTTTGTTTTTGTAACTCTTTTTAATACCAAAAATTTAAAATAATCCCCAATTTTATATATGATTTACATATTGTTTGTCCACAATTCAAAGTTTAATGAATCAAAATGTTGTGACATCACAGACCCTTTTATTCTTATTTTCCGCAGACTAAAACTTATCGACGGCTGCTATTTTCCGCAGACTAGAACTTATCGACGGCTGCAGTGACAATTTAGCCTGGCAACGGCTGTTAAATCGAATAATTTCTTAGTGTTATAAGAATGACTGGCATTTTGTGCGAAGAGATCACAATATTAAGGATTGGGTTGTTCAGGGCTGAAACTAGCCTTTTTTGCGCCAGGGGCAAACATGAATTTTGCCCCCCCCCCCCCTTCTCATCAAAGTATATTTACAAAGAGAATTTTACTAGCTTCTAATAGGCGACTTATCTTAAAATTCAAAATATGTAATCATAAAATATGTAATATATTGAACTACAAGAATTGAATGTGACATTTATTGCAATTATAGTTCGTTCACATAAAAGTATTCGCATGTATTACTGGCTATTTACAGTGTTTGCTTATACAGTAGAATTCCGATTATCCAAGTCAGACCGCTTGACCGAGTTTCTGCTTTAACAGTTATTATCTTCTAATGGACTGATGGCTTTCATTATTATGAAACAGCCATTATAAATGGAGTGTTAGGTGAAGATGAAAGAGCAGTCGTAAAAAGTTTGAACGCTGATTTTCTGGTCAGAATGGGGAAAAAAATGGCCATAATTTAAATAATAATAATTATGGTCATTTTTTTCCCCATTCTGACCAGAAAATCAGAGTTTAAACTTTTTACGACTGATCTTTCATCTTCACCTAACACTCCATTTATAATGGCTGTTTCATAATAATGAAAGATATCAGTCCATCAGAAGAAAATGATCAATTCCATAGGTATAATCTTTCATTTGGTGCCTGGGGCGCATGCCCCCTCTGCCCCCCCTTAGTTTCGGCCCTGGGGTTCTTTCTAAGTGCATTGACAAAATAATTGAAAAGAATTCACCTTTCTATCATTGATTTTTGCTTTATTATTTTTAAATTAAAATAATTATTCTTTAATTAATATTAATTATTTTTTAATTTAAATAACAATTATTTTAAACTATGATTTTTAGTTCATATCATCAAAATAATATAACACGTAATTTTATTAAACATTAATTTGCAGAAAATTTTTGACCTAATATTTATGTGCGCGGAAAGTTTTTGTTTTTATACAAGTCTATTTATCTATTTAACACCCACCACCTCCTTCCCTCCAAACTTTAAGGTCATGATTTCTTCATTTTTTTTTTCCGTCAATCTCAGAAACAGCCAAAATGGCATAAAAGATGATGTCAGTGAAAAAATTGAGAACTTTCATGCCTGTGGATGAACATACAACAAAATTAGCAATAGGCAGATATCATGATGATATTTATGATTTATAAAATACGATAATTGCACACTTTGAAAATTGCATTTGTTTAAAGGTCTTTCATACTTCATCAACTGCTGGGAGGATTGAAACTGGAAATTAATCATAAAAATCATTGCCAATAGAAAAATAAAGAAGAACAGAAAATAGTGCATCAAACATAGATTAAAAAACCTTTTCTAATACATTTTAATAAAACTTCATCATTAAATAAGGAGAAAGAAGATATGAAAGTAAACAGTTTTAAAGCACTTACCACATTTAAAAACTCAGCAATGACCAACCAAAGTCAGAAGAGTAGTCAAATAATTTTGGCAGCCCTATACATGATGATGAGTTTGCTCTATGGATGCACTGAATAGCGATTTTAGCCAAATACTTGAATACTCGGTACTATAGGTGCAGATTCCCAAAATCTTGAAGGAGCCACTGGCTCCTAAACCCAAAAAATCCAGTGGCCACACTGTGAAACAAACACAAAAACAATACCACTTATAGGAAGAAAAAAAACTGAACAAAAAAAACACAGGAATTCAAACTGAAAAATAATCTATTTAATATATACCTATACACCATAAAACTCAGATTAATTACATCAAATATGTATATTTAATTTCGTCATAAAACTCTAAAAATTTGAATATTAATTAAGTATAATATGCATCTTAAACTATGTACAGTCAGAAGATAAAGTTAGGCAAAATGAAATTTAAAACAAATATGTATAAGCTAAGCATTCATGATAGTAGGGAATATTTGAAAAACAATGTTTCTTATTTTGATTTTGTGATACAAAAATACATATAAAAAAATTGTGAATATGTGAGATTATTTTACACTATAAAAATCAAAATACACTTCAAACATACATTTGTTTTTCTATAAAAAAAAAAAAAGAAAAAGGTGGCGATTTAGATTCTGAAAGTTAGTGGCCACATCAAAGCATTTAATCGCCATGTGGTGACTGGCAACTTTGAATCTGCACCTATATTTCACACAGGTGAATACTGAATTTTGATTCTATTTGACTGATTAGCGAACATTCAGTTGGCCAAATATACCTCATAATTATCCTCTTCCAAATATTTCAGGATTTAAAGTATTAAAAAGCTAAATTTCAGAACAATTTTACATCACAAATACTTCCATTAACACAAACAAGACCTTTTCACAAGCAAATTTTACACTGATAAAAATCTATGCTTTCAGTTATTTTTTAAGAGGATGATCTTTTTTTTTTTTTTTAATCTGGCTTCTCCTGTATATTAAAATAAATTAATAAAAGATTCTTATATTCTAAATCAAATATTTTTCAATTAAAGAGAAATTTTGAAAGAATTAGAAGAAAACCTTTAGCTATATAGTGATTATTTGTGAGAATAGGAATAGAGGAGGGGGGGGGGGGTCTATTCAAATGGTGCAATTCAGCAAGAATAACTTCCCTACTTCTTGTGATTTAGTAAGTTTTTTAATACACTAGAGAGCAGTGTCTGGAATAAAGTCATTTTCAGAGGTTGCAAAGAATGGGTTCTTAAAATTTTTGAACAAACTTTCAGGAGAAAAAATGCAGTAAAAAAAAAAAGAATTTTGGCATAAAAAACCAGCATCATTGCCTTCTTATAATTCTATTAAAAAAATACTAGGTATCTCACTACAAGCTGAACCCAAATTTACATTAACTTTAACAATATTGAAGATACTTTTACAAAATGTTCACCACATTAACTTTGTTTCGTATGAAATGTGATGACATCATTGGAAGTGACAAAATTTTGGTCAGCGACACAATATATGTATTACCAGCTTCATTCTGAGTAATAGAATGTCTATCTCAATATTGTGTGGATGTAAATGGTGATAATTTGCAGCACTTCTTGGCATGTCATCATATTTTCTAGAAAGCAAAGTAAGTCTGTTGAAAATATTGTTATACTATCTTTATTAATGTTACATCTACAGACAAAATAGAAGTTCAGCTTGGAATGGGATACGCTGTATTTTTGTCTGAATAAGTAAATACGATTCAGGTTCCCTTTACAAGAAAAGGTTTTTTTGTTTGCCTTGATGCCTATTATAAAAAAAAAGAAATAAATCAAAAGGGTGCATAAAAAATGACAGTAAGGGCCACCGGCCACATAAAATATCTAAAAAGGACTGCTGGGCACACAAAGTAGTTAAAATGGGCCACAGGGTGCATAAAAAAGTTAAAAAGGGATGACGGGTGCTGCACTCTGCCAAATTGGCCTAAAGTCAACACTACATACATATGGAATCATTGTAAAAGTAACTAAAATTGATTCAAAGCACCTCAAAATATAAAAATATACCAATATTTCAACAATCGGGTTTTTATATAATTAAAATACTTTCTTTATATTATATATATATATGTGTATGAAAGTAAAAATGTGATTTAATTGCAGCTTATATTTTCAGGAGGGACAGAAACAGAGCTATATATATATAAATGAGCAATATAACAAACAAGAAGCTACTATTTTATATAACGTATTTATGTACAATCATACACCTGCATACATTTTATTTACTATTCTTACAGTAATCATTACATTGGGATATAAAATTACCATTGACATTTGTTGACCAATACATTTGTTTACTTAACTCTCCAATAAACTCGTATTACATAATTGTATTTAGTTCTTTTGAGAATTAATTCCATTGAGTTGACTAATTTTATAAACTAGAAAATTACAGAAAAACAACTTTAAATGTGAACAATGAATAAATCTGTAATTAAAGCAATTCCAAATAATAACAAGCCCCACATTAAAATATGAAGGCCTAATAGACGAGTAAATAGACAAGTTTTGCCAGCATAAAAATGAATTCCTTTAGTGGGTTATTACTTGATTATTATTACTTGATTGTTATTACTATTACTAGCAAAAAGTGTAAGTGAAAAAAATCGTTGACTTCATGCGATGTGTAGCTGTACACTGCAGCTGAGATTCACAAATTGTTGAGTAGAACATGTTTTGAGTAAAAGAAGAAAACTACGCCCAGATAATTTGTAGAATGGCATGTTCCTCCTCCCCTCCTTGAAGTAGCAATAAAAGTAGTATCGTTTATCACTACAAATTACTGATTTTTTGTATCGCACTACTTGGTACACTACATTATTTAATATAGTTTGCTACACTACAAATTACTATAAAAAATAGTGACTCTACTGTAGTTTCGCTACTTGTACTGCGCATCTTCTGAGCCCTCAAAAGAGGTTATATTCAAGATGGAAAATCATTTAACATGAATTGTCACCTTTCAAAATGTGAAAAAATGCTCTGTTTAATCATCATTAAATAAAGCAACTATTACCATTTCAAAAAGAGTAGTAGCAATCAAACAATCTCAATAAAAAATTAAAACTGCCCATCTGGTAACAATGGTCCCAAAGGAAGCAAAAGTACCAGAACACTTAAACTAGGGTTCTTTATCCTTTTTGCATGAAAGTTATTTGCCCTCCACAAATTATTAAAAATTATCATCACCTTATTTGAACACAAACTCTCTGTTATTAAATAAGCAAATCTTTTAATTCTAAAATAGTAGTAGCTTGATGGCTCATGGACCACAGGTTGAACATCCCTAACCTCCAACTTTTAAATGAAATTTAAAAACCAATCTTTGTATGCAGGGGGAATACACAAGGAAATTTTTAGAAAGTTTGTTTGGGCTTTCCTTCAGCATGATAGATAAAAATAGCAAAGCACATTTTTAATTAACTATTCTCAACTATCTGATCACTAATAACAATGAATATATTCTGATTTTAATTAAAAGAGATCATTTCGATTTTTCTTTGGTCAGAGGTGAGAAGAAAAAAAAAATACAAATAACTCTACTTTGACAAAATACAAATGAAAAATTGTAAAAGTATAAACTTTCAGCCTATATAACCCTTCAGAGTATTAATCATTACTCAATGTTTTAAAACTGTGTTATATTAACAAATTATGCTAATTTAAATAATGATTCTATTACAATGAAACCTGCAGCTTAGTGAACAGATATATTAGATATAACAGACACAGCGGTGAGAAGGTTAAACAATATATGACCATTTTAAAGATATCCTGATCCCCTCCATCAGTGTGCAAAAATGATTTAAAAGTTAAAATAGGTTCAAGGAACCCCCCCCCCCCCCCCGGCTATAGCCCTGAGTATGCTTTGGTGAGCCATTAGCCTGTACTTGGGGATATAGACAAGGGGGATCCTTGGACAAGTTTTAATTTTTAACCCTTTTTTTCCCACACTGATGAAGGAGATCCAGGTATCTTTGAAATGGTTGTATGTGGTTTAATGGATTGTAGGTGAAATTTGTGCATTTTAATGCTGTAAATTTTAGCTTTAATTTTAAGAAAGTTATTACTTATGTGATTTTCTTAAATTTAAAAAAAAAAAAAAAAAAAAGTACTGAAAAGAAAACTACTTTGTCTTTTCCTAAAATTTATTTTTTGAGTATGAAAATTATTCTAACATCATACTTTATTATAGGAAAATTATGGATAACATAATCTATTATTTATTAGCAGAATAAACTAACAGATGCAAGGAAAACAAGATTAAAAACATGGGTAAACTGCACACTTTTCAGGAGAAAAAAATCATATAATAAACTAATAATATATATATGAGATTCTTGTGAAAAGCATTTCCCCACTTAGGATAACATGTACTATGTTTTCTTTGTTGACAGTTAGAAAATAAGCATTAAAATAAAATAAAACTATAGAATAATAATAATAAAAAATAAAAATAAAGTAGTGATTTTACTACAATAAACAAGTGGTAGAAAAAAGGCAATACAGTAGACTCCCTCAAATCTGCAACCCTGAAATTTGTAAATGCCTAAAATCTGCACATCATCGCAGATATAAACAATGAAAATTTCAGTTCAGATGTGGGGGCAAAATTACAGAATTTTTTTAGTTGTATATCATCCCGTATGTATTTTATATGTAATTCTTGATAATATGACTAAACCCATGGTTTTTCCATGAAGGAAATATAAATTTATTTCTGAAAAAAAAAAAAAAAAAAGATATTGCTGATATCACTGTCAACTTTAGCAACGATATTTATGCATTAATGAAGCTTTTTTTGGGTTATTAAGACTGGCTAAACTTGAAATAAAACTTTGTTACTTTATGATTTTTATATAAATTAATAGGGTACCTTTAAGAGGAAAGTTTCATTGAATAATTCAAGGAAAATGTATCTCATATTTATTATGCATATTTAATTATACATTATTATTTACTTGATCATACTTCATTTTACTTTTAATAATTTAATCACTTTTTAAAATATCTTACTTTTTATCATTTTAGTTTATTACTTTACTTAATTATTTTAATATTTTACTATATTGCAAGCATTCATTTTAACTTTGATTGCATTACTACATTCAAATTAGTGTTTAAAAATGTAAACAAATCAATGACCAAAAATCTGCAAAATTCTAAAATTTGCACAACCTCTGGTCCCAAGCTGTGCGGATTTGAGGGAGTCTACTGCATAGGTGCCAACCTCAAACTAATCTTCCGTAATACATGCGTTAGTTGGACCCTGGTTTAATGTGTTTCGAAACGGAATTTTTTTCAAGAAATGAAATGAAATACGTTCCACGTAGAAACATTGAATTAAATAAAGATTCATGAAATAAATTTTCTGGTTCAAAATTAGTTAACCTGGATTAAATTAATCCAGATATTACGGAAGATTAGTGGAAAGTTGGCAGCTATGCTACTGTGTATATTTATTATTTCGCTGAACTAAAATATCATTTAAATTTATTTTAGATTTATTCAAGTTAAATTTATAATGAATATTAACCTTTTATAGCCCACGGTTCTTCTAATTGGGAACATTAAATTGAAGTAACATTTAAAAATTAAATTTCATTACTGACTTGAAAAAAATAGTAGGAATAATAGAAAAGATAGCTGTTAACAGAAACCACATTTCAACCATAAAAGAGGAATTGTACAGAAAATCATAAGAATGACCTTTTGTTCGTTTTTCGTACAGCACAAATTTTCAACTAAATTCATATCAGTACCTAAATTTAAAAATAAATCTGTCATTAATTCATACAGCTTTGCTTTTTATTTAATCTACTCATCACTATATTATATTTCTGAATCCAGCGAGAAAGAAGGGTCAGAAGTGATTAATAGTTCCTATTAAAAACTAAAAATATCAGCCATTTAAATATGAAAAAAAAAAAAAAAAATTAAAACATCAGAAAGCAAAAAATACAATAATAATAACTATACCTAGGGTGTCAGCAATTTTAATCAAATGATTTAAATCAGTGATTAAATCACAATTTTATGAACTGTTTTCCTTTAAATAACCATTGATTAAAATCATATTTTTTAAATGTTTCAAATTACACAAACTATTAAATTCTAAGATGAACATAATTTGGAAAGTTTCTATAGTGTATTTTGCCTTATGAATAAACAACAACAACAACAAAAGCTTTAAATAATTATTTCTAAGGTTTAACCATTCCTTATACTTGTAAAAAATTAAGTAATGTAAGTTTGTAAAATGTAAGTTTTTATCTGGAATAACAAGCATTTCATTTAAAAATGATATTTAAATCATAATTTGCAATGCCTTAATTTCCTTTAACTAACCAAATTATTCATTCTTTTATATAAAATAAGCATAGCATGTATATTAAATTTCTGCAAGTAAATGAATAAGTAGTCAGTGTGTTATTTTCTTGTTCTACTTTTGCAATAATAAACTTATAGCAACTTGGAGCTAAAGAAGAATGAAAGAATGACATCTGCTCACCAACTATTATAAAAGAATGTATTAGAGAAAAAAAGAACTAATTGGTATAAAAATATTAAGCACAGAAAGAGCTTCTTTGGTAGAGGTTAAATAAAGGTTTTTTTTTTTTTTTTTTTTTTTTTTTTTTTTTTTTTACTCAATACACAAAATAAAGAAATTAGTTGGGGATTGAAAAGGCAGCAAAACT
This sequence comes from Maratus speciosus, assembly GCA_963932465.1. Lineage (NCBI taxonomy): Eukaryota > Metazoa > Arthropoda > Arachnida > Araneae > Salticidae > Maratus > Maratus speciosus. The sequence continues at coordinate 126,247,859 of OZ010796.1, read as the reverse complement.
TTCTTTTTTATTGTTATTTGAATCACTGAATGGTGCTAATAAGCCCTATGAGCGGTACTAATGCTGCTATTTAATATTTTGAGGATTTCAGATATAACTGGCTATTCTTATATTTACTCTGTATATGTGTATGAATGGGTGTAACCAGGGCATAATTTCTAACAAAAAAAGTTCCGGAGCTCTAATATAGATATATATACATTAATATACATAAAAATATGCGGTGTTATAACAAATGTGGGCACTAAAGCAGCTCTCAAAAAAGCTGCAATATATTAAACAATGCATGAAAAATAGCTTAAATTTTAAGAGCAGGTGTATAAAAGTTGTAAAACTTTATGAAAAAAAAAATTGAAAAATTAACATAAGAACAACATATCAAAGTCACAAGCTAAACTATATGCCTTTACTCTTCAGCAGGCGGAAAGGCATTATAAACTCCACCCCTTATCTTAAATTTGATTATAAAGTACTATTGGCAGGTTTCATATGATGAGACATCCTTACATTAAACACAAAATAAATACAATGAAAAAATTTTTGTTAACAATAATTAACTGACCAAAAACTATTATAAAGCAAAATAAAATGAAATATAGCCAATCAAATTTGTAGACACAGTAAAGATTTTAAAGGTAAAATGCAAGCCAATGTCTCACCTCCGCCTGTACCGACCTTATAGCACATAAATAACAGTTAAATCTTACTGCATGAGTCCTGGCATCTTACATTCCACTCGTAACTTGACAAGAACTTGAAACTATGAATTCCTTCATATTATTCAAATAACAGTCTTATTCATTTCAAAATCTGTAGTTTCCTTCAACTTGTTTTATCATCGGTCATTATACTTTCTAAAATCTAGACTGGGACAATAACATCATGCAACAAGCTCCAGAAACCACCACCATTCCAGGTTATGCCTCCAAAATGCTGCCAATTATGAAACAGTAACTTTATATAATGCATTAAAAATTTACATAGATATTATTATACAATGAAACTATAGGTATACTGTTAAACAGATTTTCAAAATCAAATACTACTTGTAGAAAGTAAAGAGTAAAATACTTTTTGTCCAAAATTTCATAACTGTTGTCTATTCACCAAAAATGGTTATTATTTTTATATTGTAATAATAATATATAATTGTAGTAATAATATATACATACAAATTAATCATAAATTATGTTATGTGTGTTATAAAAGGTTTGAAGAGAATGAAACATAGAAGGAAGTAGAATTTCAATTTTCCTTATGATTATTAATGATAACTGGTAATGAAAGACATTAAGTTCAGCAGCCACTAATATGTTGTAATTATGTCAATGTTCTACTAAATATAAAACATATTTTGTTGGTTGAAATGTAGTTCAGGACTTTTCTCAATTGATTTGTTGTATTTTTTCATTGACTAACTCTCAGATTCATGATTAGAGTGTCAGGTTGACTAGTAAAATTGTGAGTGAAATGCAACCACTACTAGATTACAGTATTATATAATTAATGTAGGCAAATGTTCACAACCTTACAAGCATTTCTAGGTAATAAATCACTACAATACTCAAAAATTGTTTTCATAATATCTAATATCACTGTTCTAATATCGCAGAAACTTAAGACTTAACAGAGTTTCTTACCAAGCACAGGAAATAAACCCTCAATGAACAACAAAAGAAATAAGTTTCTGTCAGTTGGTGACAAACTATTTTCCAAGATTAACACTAGTCATGGAAAGAAACGCTCAAGGTAATGTTAATCCTATGGGAGTGTTGTTTACAGATTTTGCACCAACATTTTTATTTTATTTTATTTTTGCATAGGAAGGTACCTGATTTTGATAACATTTATAGTGTGCTTGTACATTTTAACTATTGGTTACAGTATTTTTATATAAGGATAGTTTCACTTTCAAAACCAGTTCAAAAAATGAAAGTATCTGCATATAGAAAAACAGTAACTGAAATCTAAATTGTACAACTGCACAATAAAAGTTATCCTCCTCAGGTACCCTATGAAAAAAAAAAAATCATTTAAAAATATTAAAATGCGAGCAAGAAATCCGTAAACAATGCTCCCATAGGATTAACATTAACTTGAATGTTTCTTTTCTTTACTAGTGTAAGCTCTTAAGTGATACTCTGTCTAGTTTACATTTTGTGAACTGAACAAAATAGGTGTGTGTGTGTGGGGGGGGGTGACGCAGCTATAGTTGGCATTCCATTTGGCATAAATACAAATTTTTTGTTTCTTTGAAAAGAGGCATGCCAATTGACAAAGTAAGTAAAAGTATAGAGTTTGATGAATATATTTTTAATAAATGTGATTTTAAAAGAACTTTTCACTCTTTTCAAATTTTCTGCTTCATGTTCAGCCCAAATGTTTTGGCAGGACTACAGAAATATGCAACTATTGGATTTTTACATGGTTTACTACATTTTATTTGTTTGTATTATAATTAAATTATATTTGCTTTTATCATTAGGAAATTATAGGTGACTTAGAGGAAAATTAATATCTATGAATGGACAAAAAGTACAAAATATTGCATTTTGAAATATTTTAAGCAAAAATATCAATACAAAGAAGGATTTAATTCTAAAATACAGTTGATTTGCAAATTATTTATCTGGAAAACCTATATATACCTCATTACTGCTAGATTGACAAAGTTTTGGGAAATCTTTTGCATTTACAGAATCATCATGAATAAATTAAAGGGTAGACTTATACACCAGACACAAGCATAAGCCATTTAGGGGAGAAGGGGGCTAGTATTTTTTAGTTAAAGTTGCTCTGTAATTTTTTGCAGATTGACAACACTGATATACACTTTCATGTGTAATTGCATGAAAATACATTTCATAGTTCATTTGCAATTTATAAAACAAGGTTTTTACAGTGAAAAAGTAAGTTCGTGGTTTGTTTTTTAATTACTAAGTTAGACTATTTATATTCATTATTTCAAATCAAAGGGGATATTATATTATAAATGAATCTAATCAGTAAATTTTTTGATATTCTCTTTTGCTCTGCATGGTTTACATTTACCAATGTTAGTCCTAAAAAAATAAATGGCACCATGGGGCTAGTGTGCACACATGGTGGCGGGTCCACACTAGCCCCATTCAGCTTTCAGTCGTAAAAACATTAATTATGTATATAAATATATCACATTTTGTACTATTTGTATACTGAATTAGATTTATTTGTGAAGTAATAACTGAATTTAAATGCAGAATACACACATAGTAGAATTAAATTTTATAAACATTTTTTATTTAAATTACTAATGCTAGTCCATTATAATAGCATAGGTTGGTAGTATATTTTCCTTAGAGTAAATTATAAGGATTATTTTATTTTTGGGGCTCCAACTGGAAGTCTAGGTTTGCCTTCAAAAAGTGGATGGATGGTGAAAGAACTACAGGGTTCATACTCATTTCATCTCCTGAAATTCAAGGACTTTTAAGACTTTCAAGGACCTAGACAAAAAAAATTCAAGCACCTAAAGATTAAATAAGTAATGACTAACAATATACATGTTTGAATTCGTACTTTAATTTTAAATACTTCTTAGGTGCTTATATTTTGAAAAGTCAGTATTAGTTAGTGTATTTAGAGAAATAAAACTTTACACACACACACACAAAAGAAAAAAAAAACTAAACTGAAAATATCATTAATAATTTTATGAAAAGAAATTATAAAACAAAAAACACAATTAAAGTTTAATTCTGAAATTTTTTCTGACAATTTTAAATCTAGGCTATTAATGTCAATTCCCTTGTCTTTGATGTTTTTTCGTAGTTCATGCAATCTCATAAACAAGTCTATGTTCTTAGATGTTTCAGCTTTATTAGCCAAACGGTCAGCTTCTGCATTCATATTTCGCATGTCCTTTTCAAGAAAAATCTTTTTCTGTTTCAAAAAGGTTATTTCCTCTTCTAAAAGATTTTCGTTTCAGCTGTTTTGTTTCGGTCTGAGCTTCATTTTTTTTCTTTTCCAAATGACACTGATCGATTTTAAAGAAGCAAAAAACGCAGAAATCTGACAAAAAGGAAAAAAAGTGGCATCCCTGCGAATTTCAATAAATGATTGATGAAATTCCTGAATGACCGATTAACGAAATTCGCAATTTTCTGTCCTGTCCAATTGACAATATTCCTTATATATATTCGTCGAAAATAATGCTGTTAGTGCTACAGCACAAGACTCCAGACAAGCTTCAATTTCAAGATAAGCACGACCCCTGAAATATTCAATAAGTTTACTTAAAAATACAGAAAATTAACAGTCCTGGAACAGATAGAGTAACTTGATTTTACCCGGCACCGGACCCACCTGCGGTTCGGGTTGGTTTAACGCGAATGTTTTGTTGCTGGTTGGATAAATAAAATTTTTGGGTTCGGTACAACCCGACCGTGCAGGACTCTAGTTCAGGCTGACCCGATTTTTCAGAAAAAGTCCTGAATATTTATCAAATGAAAAACTATTTGCATATTAATGAATATATATATGTTCATTTTTCTGCAAAAAAAAAAAAAAAAAAAAAAAAGATAAAACTGATATTAGAGATATAATTCTACACTATTGTTCCATAATTGTGTTAAAAAATGGATTGATTCTCTTTTTTTACTTCGGAATCAGGTCGAATAGACGATTTATTTATTTTTTTTAGGGGAGCGCGTCTAATTTTGGTTGACTAAGCAGCATTGTTGTGTTCAAGTCGGGTGCAGGACTCCGCTTGCAATGTACTTAAGCATCAAATTTTCAAAAGATTTCTCATTTTTTTAAACATACTTAAAACCGAACAACGCAACCCTACCCGAACTAGAGTCCTGCATCGGGTTGGTTATGTGCTTTTATCCGCACCCGACCAGGCACTGTATTTTTTCGTGGCGAGTCAGATTCAGGCTGGGTCAACTTCAAATTGAATTTTCGGGTTCGGGTCGGGTTACCTGAAAAATATATGGAGCTTTCTTAGATAACTAAATATATTATGTCTGAATCACATTATTAAAATTAAAAAGATTTTTAAAATGTGTTTTTAATTTTAATGTGGAAATCGGGTTAACCTTGATCGAAAAATCAAAACCCAACTCAAAACCGAAACGAACGCAAAACATAAGTCCACCCGACCCGCAACGATAAAATTTAGCATCGACGGCTCTAGCCTGGACCACACAGTGAAAGAAAACTGAAAGCAGAAATGTTCAGATTTTAAATATCTACACAAATAAAAATCCCCTACTTCCATAACAATTTAAGATAATAGAATCCACATTCTTCCAATTCTACTCTATAAACACACTCATGCAAATCAAATAAATAAAACAAAACGCAGAGTCAGCTTTTAACTTTCAAAGCAGCAGGTGGTGTTTGCGTTTAATTCGGAAGTGTTTTTGTTAGAGGTTACTTCACTTACGCGAAATTACCCGCTCACTAATTTTAATCCTATGAGAGAATTGTTTTTAATTATCTCGTTTGTATTTCAATATTTATTTATTTTTTTTTTTTTCACTGGATAGCTAAGATTGATATCTAAAAAGGCGTTTTTGACTTTTTCGGTTTTGCTCACAGATTTTTTTAAATTAGGATACTTTTAGTTACGGAACCGGTATCGAAAGTAAAAGTATTTTCATAAAGAAAAAAACCTAAAATCAAAAAGTAAAAAACAGCCTTTGTAGAGATCGATCTCAGCTATCCAATGCAAAAAATCATTTACAAATATTGAAATGCAAGCGCGATATTAAAAAAAAAAAAAATTCTCTCATAGGATTGCCATTAGCAAGAGGGATTAAGGCAGTTTCTCAAATTCAAAGGCGGCATATTTTTAAATTCCTTTTCTTTTTTGGAAGCGCTTGTTGGCGAGAGTGATTGAAACTATATAATCGAAAGACGTTTTCCATTTTCTTTGGTAAATGCAAAAGATCTTCAAGAAAATAGTGTTAATGTGGTCATTTTATATCTAATTTCTGGACGTGATAGCATCAGAAAGGAGAAAAACCGGTCTCATGTGACCAAAACCAATTATAACTAAATAATTGATTCATTTGTCAAAAAATGGAAAACTCATTTCGATTCCAAATCGCTTCAATAGTAAGCTCAGCCCTACCAATTTTGTACCTATTTTTAAATTCTTTTTTCTTGGAAGCGGATGAAATTGGCAAGTGCTATTTAGGAACTATATATTCAAAAGACATTTTCCTTCTTTTTTTTTTGGGGGGGGGGGGGAATGGAAAAGATCAAGAAAATATTGTTAATGTAGGCATTTTGTACCCAATTTCCGGACGTGACAGCGACAGAAAGGGGAAAAACAGGCCTCATGTGACCAAAATAAATTATAACCCAATAACTAATTTATTTGTCCAAAAATGGAAAATTCATTTCGATTCCAAATCGCTTCAATAGTCAGCTCAGTCCTGCCAATTTTGTGTCTATATGTTTAAAAATTTTAAATCTGTCAGAAAGTTTCATGTTTGTTGAGCAGGGAATTTGAGAATCGCCTTAAAATATTTCGTTTGCATTTCAATATTTTTAAAACCTAATGTTGAGGGCCTGACTACCTTAGGTAGAGTACAACATCAAATTTGTATGATTTCTAAATGAAAATCTATCCAATTGATTGGCAAAGTTGGAACATAAAGAACCCACTGCCTGTGGCAGCGTACACCGGGCATTCTATGCACGCTGCGGTTTGTTTTTATATTTTTAAATGAAAGACCGGTGCAGCCCCGGGCTATGATAATTACCTTTAAAGTATAATTTTCATTATCAAATATTTATGTTGAAAAAATATCGCTGTTCAAATTGAAAAAAAATTATATGTGTGCTGTTGAAATTACAAAAGTAAAGTCTAACACGAGTAGCAGAGCTGCATTAGCAACTGGAAACGCGAAAGCTGAAAGAATCCCTAAACCTCGTTAAAACAAATTATATTGATAAAGATTCAGTTACTATTTAACTTTAAATGAAATCCAAACAGCTGAAATAGAAAAGTATTTGTGGTGGTTAAAGAAATAAACAAACTAGATTTAAAAGACAATTAACATTTATTACTCAATTAAATATACTTTAAAAATAGAATGATAAAACAATTGCATATATATATATATATTTATTCTAATGTCTTACTCTTACAAATGAAACTAACATTACTCTTAAAAACATAACTCCATGACACATTCAAATAATTATATTAGTGAACCAGAGTCCTTCATATTAAATGATTATATTTCCATGATTACGATATACTGCATAAATTATATTTACACAAAAAGGGAACTCAACTCTCATGAACCACCTCCGTATCCATCAAACGGCTGAAGATCAACAGATGCAAAAAAAGACTAAAGTCCCGGTAAAAATTAAATCAACATCTTCCAGGAAAACGTTATTACTAATACGGATTACACGTTCACTTGTAAAGTTAATTTCCTTCTTATATATCGTTGAGAAAAACAACCTTGCATCTTTCCACAGCGAAAAATCACTCAAGTCACCATCGATGAAAAATAAAGGCAGCCCGCTAAAAACGTTCTCTTGTTTAAAAGTCAAATTCCAAGTGGACAATAAAAATAATCTTATTCAGCATTAAAAACCATAAGGAGACTCAAGACATATGAAGAAGAATGGCAATATCTTTTCAACTAGCCAAAAACTAAACAGAAAGAGACTTCACCATATAACAGCATGGGCTGAAAACGCATAACTATCACGTTGAATGAAAGCATATTTATATCATTCAGCCACACAGGAAAAACAACTGCGACGCAGCCTGGAAGTTACATCTTCCGATCTCTGAAACACTAATGGATGAAAGGACAAAACGTCATATGCAAAACGAATGACTGGATGACTAACGCCATCTCGTGTTCATTCGTAAAAACTCCTCAATCGATTCAGAAGATTTCGGATGTATTGCGTCATGGACGAAAACATGTGCTAAAGGCCGGCTCTTACGATAGTAAACTGAAACGTAAATAAAGTATATGGAGTAAAGAAAGAAACTTAAAGCCTGAAACTAAAGCTTGGAAATAACAATAGAATAAAGGTAAGTGGAACTAAATAAAGTATATTTAAATAAAGATAATGAATTAATTATACTTGTAAATAAAAAGTAAAAGTGAACTGTTATGATAGGGATATGTACAGGGATGAGAAAGGGTCTGTTTACCTAACATGTGCGGGGAATCGCAAAAAGATAAAGGTTCAGCAAGATCTTTGAATTTAAGGAAAGGCTAAAAAATTTTTAATGCGATACAAATTACGAGTCCTGAGACTGTAAAAAATCGTATTAAAAATACCATTATGTATGTTTCTTTTTCATAGAAAAAAAGTCCTTCCGGCCAGTGCCGGGAGGAAGAGGTAGCTTTCATATTCCTTATTTTTAAAAAGCTAACTTATATTATTCAAACACACGAAGCTCAATTTAGTGGAAACCGAATATAGGAGATTCAATACTAATTTTTGCCAATACTAAATCATAATGAATGAAAATTTCGCGAAATTAGTCAACTTTATCCAAGCTGCTTTTATTTAAAGTAACTTATATTTGGCTGCCAAATTCGGCGATTTCTTAAAGTGCCTGCCATTTTAAGACAACATGGTGGATGAGGCTAGCCAGTGAACTTGCTCGAGACCTTAGTAATTGCTGTGCACATGCTCACTCACATCGGAATCGGTTGATGTATACGAGTGCTGTCGCATGCAAAAAATCAGATTTTTCAAAATGTCACCCACAATAGAAATTGAAACTGCTATATCTGAGCCATTTTTTAAGGTAAAGACAAACGAAAAATGCTCCTGAATTCTTATATCAAGGTCAAATACTTAAGAAAGAAACCTTTTTCAATTTCTAATTTTTCTGCACCTCACTTTAAATATATATATTTTTCTTAATTTAATGGCTGCCATTTTGAAACAAGATGGCTGATGAATCTGGCCAGCGAACTTGGTCGAGGTATTGATGTATACTATCCACATGCCTTCTTACATCGAAATAGGCGAATACGTGTGTTATCGCGTGACAAATACAAGATCATTTCAAAATGTTAGCCATGCTAGAAATTCAAAGTGCTGTAATTCAACCATTTTTTAAGATCTAAACAAAAGAACAAATTTTCAGAAACAAAAACTGCTCCGGAATCTTTGTATCAAAGCGAAACACATAAAAAAAATCTTTTTCATTTTCCAATTTTTTAATACCTCATTTTAAATTTTAAATTTATTTTTAAATGGCAACCCTTTTGAAACAAGATGGCGAATGAAGCTGGCCAACAAACTCGGTCGAGACATTGGCATGTAATATGTACAGACCAAGTTACATCCAAATCAGTTCATAAATACGCCTGTTATCGCGTGACAAAAAGCAGGTCGTTTTAAAATGTCAGCCACGCTAGAAATTCAAAATGCTGGAACTCAGCCATTTTTTAAGATATAGACAAAACAAAAACTGCTCCGAAATCTTTGTATAAAGGTCAAATACATAAGAAAAAAATATTTTTCCATTTTCAATTTTTTGGTACCACATCTGAAATTTTAAATTTTTTTAAAGGCCGCCATTTTGAAACAAAATGGCGGATGAAGCTGCCCAATGAACTCGGTCGAGACATTGGTATGCACTATGTACACACCGAAATACATTGAAATCGGTTCATAAATACGCCTTGTATCGCGTGACAAATTTCAGGACGTTTCAAAATGTCAGCCACGCTAGAAATTCAAAATGCTATAACTCAGCCATTTTTTAAGATATAGACGAAACAAAAACTGCTCCCGAATCTTTGCATAAAGGTCAAATACATAAGAAAATAATATTTTTCCATTTTTAATTTTTTGGTACCACATTTCTAATTTTAATTTTTTTTAAAAATTTTAAATGGCCGCCATTTTGAAACAAAACGGCGGATGAAGCTGGCCAACGAACTCGGTCGAGACATTTTGTATGTACTATGTATATACCGAATTACATCGAAATCGGTTTATAATTACTAGAGTTACAGTGTGACATAGGTCATATATATATATATATATATAGATAGATAGATAGATAGATATATCAATTTTGAACGGAGGGTGGTTTCGGGGTTTGGGGGTCATGATCGATGAAAATATACCAAAATTTTTTGAAATCGCTTTCCTCCGAACGGCTGCAATAGGTAGCTTTTTGTAATGAAAGCTACCTAAAAATGTTTGGAGAAGTCGCATAGTGATTTCCTGTTAAGAATTTTCCAAAGAGTTAATACTTTTTAAAACGAACATACTGTTTTAAAGCTAAATTAAATGTACGTTTGTTAGTGAGTACGATTTGTTTTCCCGTATTTTGATTTCCGTACCTTTTTCCGAATTTTAAAGTTGCATAAAAAACGACAGTCGTCAACGTGCGTTTCACAAAAGAATTTTTTTGAAAGATTAATATTAACATTCTTTTTTAAACGGCATTCTCTCTGCGTATGGCCAAGAACATACTACAAATATGAATTCCTGAGTAAATACTAATTTTTCTAAGTAAATTCAAAATTCCATACAAAAATAAAATGAGATAAAATAATTATTGCTTACATTTCATAAGATTTTCATAAGATTATTTCATTCGACTTCAGTGCTGACTCTCCCATGCTTGCAAGTTCAAATGCTTTCACACAGGCTGTACAATAAAATTTATGTGTGTTGTCAACTGCAGAAACCTATTCTTTATAATCTTCATGTTCCAACCAATTTTGATTAAAAGCACATTTTACGGGCATTTTTTATGGAAAATGTTACCAACCATGAGCTCTAAAAATATCTAATAATCGTATCATATGATACTGGACTCGACACATACGATGTTTTATTTAATTTCACATTTACAAATTAATATTAGACAATATAGAGTGAAACTATTTTTATGCACATTCTTATGATTGATAGATTAATCCTGAATAATTGACGTACGGCGCGAGGTCGCAGGTGCCGATAGGAAAGGTGTGTGTACGGGGGTGGGGGGGGGGACTCCGTCACTTCGCCTGGTTAATGCATTTGTTAATGATTACCAGTATTTTTAAGAACGAAGGGAAGGCAGACAACTTAAAAAAGGATTGTCATTGAATTTTTTTAGAAAAATATCATGGAAAAAAAATCTCTGAAAATTCAAAGAAAAAATTCAAGGACTTTCATGCACTTTTTGCAAGTTTTGCATAAAAATCAGTACTTTTAAGGACCAAAATTTGCTTTTGAAAAATTTAAGGACTTCTAAGCACTTTCAAGGACCGTACGAACCCTGAAAGCGTATAAATCCGGCAAATACCGGAATTAAAAAAATTTTACGAATCCAATACTTTCTTCTTGTAAAGATAGAAGAAAGTAAAAATAAACACCATAACTACACAAGGCTTCAATCACACTAAGATCTTTATTTTTCTCTTCTGACAAGTCATGAAAAATTTCTTGGTTTAGATATTAAGACTACAGTACTAATAGTATGAATAATAATAATTTAAATACCTTCTAATAATTTTATTCTTTTTTCTGCTACTGTTTTCCTTTTTGCCCTCTTCTCCTTCAACTCTCTATCATGAGCTTTTTCTCCACCAACCATCAGGTCTTCCAACTTTTGCAATCTATCAGATAAATTACAATAATAAATATAAACAGCCTACAAAATAAATCCATACAATGGGTAGAAGTGATCAATTTATAAAATATAGGGCATTTTTCGTGAAAAATATAGGACATATATAGGACTAACGTTATTGGAAATATTTTGCTATAAAAAACTTTTTTAACAGATAATCTATATTACTTTATAAATTTTCACTAATTAATGATATTAAATCAAGATACAATCTTAAAAAACAAATATAAAATGAATTTTTCCATTTGTTGTTCAAGTCTTCTAGGTGATATGGAAATTTCTCAAACCAATAATGTATATTTTCAAGGAAATCTGTGATGTTTGAGAAAGGCTCACATGCAATAGATACCCTTGCCAAATGCATTATAAACAACGCGTAAATTACAGGTTCCAACACTAATTAAGCCAAATTTTTTGATAGATTGTACTTCTCTATCCAAAATTTTAAAAGCTGATTTATTTGCATTAGGACCATTTATCTGATCCTAATATAAGCAAATAATTTAGCTCAATTTTAGAGGCTTTCATAACATTCATTATGCTGTTTGCTATGTCGGCTGCAGCTGCATGACCTAAAAGCTCACTCCCAATATATTTTTCGGCAATATCACCAATTTTCTCACTCGAATACCTCACAAAAATGCCTAATTGTTTTAAGTCCTGGTTGTTTAATATCTCACCACACATGAGAGTAAAAAAAGGGGATTTTTGCTTGAAATCATCCTTAATTTGCTTTAAAAAATATGAGCCAAGGCCATGAGATATGGATATGATACTTTCTTTGAACTTAACTGCATACCTTGTGGCAAAGAGGAATCTGCAAACATTTTGCAAAATAAATTTTGTATTCCATCTGATGACTGAAATGAATAATTATTTGGGACCATATGAATTACCTACAGAATCTCAGAACAATAGATCTTCCCTTCCTCATTTATAGTCCAAGTACTGAATACACTTTTTTTTTAATTTGATATTCAGATCCAAGCTTTTTCTGCCAGTAAAATCTACAAAGCTAGATTGAGATGGGTTGCTTTGTTTTTCTGAATTATCTTTGTGCTTTGTTGTTTTGGCATGCTGGGTTAATTGCGAATTACTACTGTTGCTGATGGAAACCGGACATTTGCCAAAAAGCGTGGTAATCATTTTTACTCTTCACACACCATTCGTTGATTTTTTTCCCATGAACATCAATCTGATCTATCCAAGCTTCACGGAATTTCATCAATCTATGTTCACATTCAGTCATTACATTAATGTAATGCAATAAATATCCCTTTTCTACATTAAAATAGTATAAACAAAATCTATGTATAGCAGCTGAATACACAATAAGAGAAACTAAAATAATCGCAATGAAACACAGAACCAACGTTAGAACTAACTCAACAAGCAAAGTGACACACGTGAAAACAAGTCATTCAAAAAACATTTCTTTACTGATGCCATATCCAAAAAGAAATAAATGGACACTGAAGACAAGGAAATTAAGCAGTTTCCACAGATATCATCGTTTAATCTCCTTGGCTTCGAAGGCAAGTTTAAAAATTCAGCAATCTACACCACACCTTCCCTCTCGTTTGTAATTGGTTAAAAGTGTGAGATGCTAGTGGGTGACGATACTAATACCAAATATATAGGAAAGTTAGAGAAATATGGGACAATATAGGATATTTTTGAAGGTTATTTTATAAATATAGGATATATAGGAAATATGGCACAACTTTGACCCCTGCTTAAGGCTGCCAGTCACTCAGCTTCCAAATTCCCCTCAGTCATGTTAAGTCTATGGGCGTTTGATGCATTTTTATATTTAAAATAATTTCTTTTTTCAGCGTTTTCTCATCCTTTAAGGAGAGTACACAGCAAAAAGAAGTTAAAAATATTAACTTCCCGAGGAGATATTTTAAATATACGAATGCATCAAATGCCCATAAACTTAACATTACCGAAGGGAATTTGGAAGCTGAGTGACTAGCAGCCTTAAAGGTACTTTCAGGGGTTTCAAACACTAAATAAAAAAAATAAAATAAAACCAGTAAACTATAAAAAAATAAATAAAATTGGTTTTAAAACAGAAAATTGATCTCAAGAATTATTCAACAGTATTTGATATTACTCTGTTTCCATTAAAATAAGACCTAGCATAAAAAACAATGACAGGTAAAGGTAAATTAACAAAGAAAACTAAAGTGAATGTAACACTAATTTATAAAAATAAAAGAATCAGAATAGTGGCATTTTATTTATGCTCAAATTAAAATAAATTAAGACAAGTTATCTAGAATTAAGTAGCATGGCATAATAACACAACACATACATAAACAAAATTGAAAGAATAATTGAAGAACAAAATAAAATAAAAATCTTTTTGGTATTTTTAGAGCATTTTGCATAATGCGTAGATACAAAAACTAAAGAAATGTAGCATAAAATACATGTTAAAAATATGGGAAATCTGCACCTACAACAACAACAAAAAAGAGCAATCTCTATCAAATTTAGATTTTAATTTCCCTATGAGCCATGAAGTTCTTTAATCTATGATGGGATTTTTCTGTGAATATATATTTTTTATTTTTTTGCTGAATTCTGCAAATAATTTTTTTTTAAACACAATATAAAAAAAATCAGTATTTTGGAATTAAAAGCTGTAATGGAAAAAAAAAAGCAAAAAATTAGTTTAAAACAATTTTTATGTTTGTCGAAAACATAAAAATTAGTTTAAAACAATTTTTGTGTTTGTCGGAAACAATGTCTACCCATCATAAAAATAAATTTGTTAATTTTGTCAATCAGTTGTGAAAAAATTTCAAATTCTGTCAATTGGCTGAAGGTAAATAATTGCAAATTTCATTAATTGCTCACAGGAATAAAGTTGTGATTTTCTCCAAATATTTGCAGAAAAAATTGTAAATTTCGTAAATCAGTCGCGAAAAAATAATAAAATAAAATAAAAAATGAATTGCAAATTTTGCCAATCGGCTGGGAAAATAGAAGAAAAATTGCAAATTGCTTTAACTGGTCATTGGGAGAAAAAATGGAGAATTTCATCAATAAGTCAAGGGGAAAAAAAACCCACTAATTTCATTAATTGCTCACAGAAGAAGAAGAGAAAAAAAAAAACCCACAAATAGTCAATCTGTTATGAAATTTCACACAAAACTATCACAAATTTTTTGCACTATGGGGGCAACAAAATTTTAATTTATTTTTTATAAGCTTATTACAAAAAATCATATTTAAAAAGTAAAAGTAAATTATGTGAACTTTATTTGAATTATGTTTATATGGGATGAGGATTTCAAGATTATTTGTAAGAACTATTAAAATTTATAGCTTGAAAAATCAATACGACTCATGAAATGACTCCTGAAGAGTGTCCAAAATTCCTGAGATTTAACTAGTTGATTCATGATGTAGTTTTCACAATGTTGGCATCTATGCATAATACTTTATTATATTGCATAATGCTTCATTACACATAACTGAAAATGTGATAAGAAATATTTGTATATACATTTGGATTGTGGCCAGCATAAAGATATCAGTATCTATGCTAATAAAAGAAAGTTTTGCTCTGTCTGCGATGGCTAACAGAATTGTGTGTGAAAGTCTGAAAATTTAAATGAGGGTAGTTCAATACATGCCCTGATAAGTCCTGCATTGGGTTGGGTTATCTGCTTTTACCTGCACCCAACTTGCGGTTTGGATCGAGTTCACACTATAGTTTTTCGTTGAGGGTCGGGTTGACTTCTACTTTTTTTTACTGCAGGCCTTGTTAGCTTTCAGTATTTTGTATTAGGGTTGGGTTTTGACCCTTGTGTGTCAAATTTGGGTAGAAAAAAATTTTCAAAATAATGTTCAAGATATTTTTCAGGTTAAAAATCTATGTTACAATAAGACCTCCATAATAAACACTAACAAAAAGTGGACGCCTCAATTTAGTGAACACTTTTCAATTTCTAACAGTTATATATTCGCACACTTATACCTCTGAATAGTAGGCACCTCCATATCTACATATGCATAACATGTATATGTGTGCATAAACTATCATAAATATGATACATTATTTTTTGTCTCAAAAATTAAATATTGGTAATATTTTCCATATTCCAAGACAAGAAAAAATGGTTAGAAAGAATGATCTATGATCACATTTTTTATATATATTTTGTTTCTCATGCAGTAAATTGAATATATACTCATTCATAAACAAATATGTATTTACTTTCATCTGAAAAATAGTTCTGCTCAAAATTTTTTGTGAAAATCCCAAGAACCTGGCTTGCAAAACTTCTAATATGACCCACATAGTCTAGACCGTCTAGAGCAGTGTTTCCCAACCTTTTACTGTCCATGTCCCACTGAAGCATCTGAAAAATCATGATGCCCCCCCTCCCCCTACACTCCTTATATAAATATTCTGTAACCTATATCTCTTATTATTCGAAAATCGAATTGTATTCACCTGAAGGAAGCCTAACAGTATTTTAACGATAACTATTCATTTCACATTTCTTAACATATCATAGAGCTGAATTTTCTTCCACAAATGTGTTTTTAGTATAATTTTATAAATGGAATTAAGGCTATAAATCTTCACTTTTATGACAAAATAGATTTGTTGTGCCTTCCCAATTTACCTGAATGCTTAACAAAAGTGTTATATGCCTATATTTTTATTGTCCCAAAATGACAAAAGAGACTCTCATATTTAGTATTAAAATTGAAAACGATGACACATTTTACATTGAATTTTAGTAACTTATTGAAAGTTGTTGGAAAATTTTTGGACACCAAACTTCCTTTCTATGGATAACAAAGTACACAAGAAGCATTTCAAGGTTCTGACCTTTATCAAGTTTCAGTAGACATTATTCCCCATCAAAACATATTTATCTTTTTCCCTCCCCAATTATCGTTTTAACTGCCATGTATTATGACATTTTCAAATTTAAATTGTACATGTTATACATTCATTTATGGTGTAGGAGGCCTGCACTGCAGCCATAGTTATTTACAATTTATCCATTTTCTTATTTAATGCTATTAAAAATTTTATAAAGTTGTTAGTACCACATTTAGTTATTTCAAATATTTTTATGTTAAATATGTTAAAGACAATAAGATTTAAGTATACTCTTAAGTAATTTCAAGTGTAGAAGTTTCGTTATGTTACATACCGAAGAATGAATAGATAAAAATAGATCATTCAATAAATAATTTTGAAAAATTGTAAAGTACATTAGTAACCAGAAAAGTTATAGAAATTTTTAAATATAACAAAAGGGGAGAAGGTGATGCTAACATAGTAAAAAAAAAAAAAAAAAATGCTCATATAATTATTCTGGCATTGATTCCATTTTAACATTTTGATTTTAAGCTTTTTAACGTTCAACAAAAATACCTATTTATTTTTTAATTTTGCATGTTTTATTTTTAGTTTAAAACCTAACTTCTCTTTAAAAAAAAAAATAAATAAAATAAAATAAAAAAGGTGAGCAAAGGCTGAGTTACAAATTTGAAATTGCCCCCCTAAAGAATCAAATGTCCCCCCGGTGGGGCGTGCGCCCCACGTTGGGAATCTCCGGTCTAGAGTGAACCCGACCCGCAGAAAGAAAATTAGTCATCCCGATCTGAAAAAAAAAAAGAAAATTAAAGACAACCCGACCCAATTCAGGACTATTCAATGATACTGAGGTGTCCCGCTATTCAGGTTTTACTATATTTGAATGTTAAAGTATTTATATTTGTTCATTTTTCTATATAAAACATAAAATTGGTATTAGAGATCAGGGAGATAGTGGAGGGTATACAGTGGTATACACGATATACCTTTTGGATTTTTTTAAGGAACATCGTATACCCTCTGTTTCTCCAAAAAGCAATGATATATACACTGTGGGGTATACCCTCTGCTTTTTTTATGACTACACCACTGTTAGAGATACAACTGTAGATTACTTTTCATAATTGTATTAAAACATGGCTTACTTTCCTTATTGCGGGTTCGGGTTAGGTTGCCGAAAATTATTTTGCCGGGTTTGGGTCAGGTACAACGCAATCCACGCATTACTCTACCCTGATGCTCCTGAGACTCAAAATTTCGTTTTTTGTGAATTAGTCGAGATATTAATTAAAAACAAGAATGAAACTCTCATGAAAAATTCATCTCTTTCATTCCGAGACGGCAAAAGCACCTGAGCATGCTCAGAACCAGATTTCCACAGCAGAAAGAAAATGAAGAACCCAACAAAGGAATTTTGAAGGGTTTATCATAATTTGTTTTCAGGCCTCAATTGGCCAAATCATTTAGTATAGTTAAAAATGGAAGACATATTCTGAAAGATCATATTTTTATGTCTTAAATGCCGCAATCAGTTTGGAAAAACACCATTGTTAACCATTTGAAAAACAAATTTCAAAAAGGGTCATTTTTGCAGTACTCTTTTTCTCTCATACATTATTCTCATACATACGTTCTCATATATACATTATTATAATATTTTCTTTCTTTCATTTTAGCTCTTCCCTAGTGTGTAATTTCAAAGGTGCCAGTTAGCAAAAAATATGTATGTAAAGTGCTGAAATCTTCTTCTCTTTGAAGGCATGATCGCTTTTCAAAAATACAAATTTTAACTTTTTAAAAAATTTTGCAACCACAAGTCACTTTGCACCTTACGGAGACAAAATTTGTTCTACAGTACAAGTGCCTAGACGTTCATATTTCGAAACAATCTTTTCAGAGCATCACTGCAGACCAGATGTACATCAGCTACAAATACTTCGAAATGTTCGAACAAATAGAAATATTTTTACAAAATAAAATGCGTGAAAATTTAGATGAAAACACTAAAAACTGAAATGTTTCAGAACAGTTTTGCTCGACTTCAGCTCAATTTTTCACTACTAAATATGCATATTTTTTCACAAAATTTTAAAGAAATAACCTATTAAAATTTTTGGAAATATTAGAAGATTTTTTTTGTGTGTGTGTGTGTGTGTTAATGGAACAGAGCTGAAAACAAGAAAAAAAGCAAGAAGAAAACATTCTTTTTAACACTTTCCAACAAAGTTGAAAAGTGTTTATGACTTATGACTTCTGTTTGTCTGTCCGCGCTCTAACTCCTGTAAATATACTCTGATCGTTCTGAAATTATTGGTTGGTTTATTTATGATGGCCAATTATCAGCACGTGGGATATAGGCCCTAGGAAGGGTTGCCCTTCGTGGGGGTCTTTCTAAGGGAACCTAACCCATATTTACGCGTGGAAATCCACAGCTTCAAAGGAAACCACGAAAACTCAGAAACGGTTAGACCGACAAGCGCGATTGGGTTCGAACCCAGCACCTCCCATCTACCAGCTTCGAGAGCAGAACCTCTCAGCCACTGGTGGGGCCTGAAATTTTTGGATGTTAGTAACCTCTACCATAGCACAAACCCTATTTCAAATGAAGTTTGTAGCACATTTAGTTCATTTACAGGGACAGTCAGAAGTTTTCCATTGCATTACGGCCTATGGGAAAAATCGTTTAAAATGATTTTTAATGATGTTACATGCTTTCAAACATAATAAAATTGATATGCATTTATCAAGTGCACTAAAATATGCATTCTGTAGAATATGCGATGCAAGGAATAGTTATTTTTTCCGGCGTATTTCAATTATGTTAAATTATTTCATGTATAATGAAATTGATATACGTCACTGAGGTTTACTGTAAGTTATTTCATGTATAATACAAAGTGCATAGCATTATTTACAAGGACACACCAAAGATTTCAGATACTATATTGTATCTGAAGTACTCTACATTAGCAATGATGGCTGGAAATGCATTTTTAATTATGGTATGTGCTTTTATGTTTCACTATATGTATGCATTGTATATGGTGTGGTGTGTATAAATGCAGGGCTCCCACTCAACTTTTGTTGTAAAAAGGGGAAAAAAAGAGGACCATCTTTTTCAAAAAAGGCAAAAAAGGGACCACATATTTTGTAAAAAAGAGACCAAAAAGGACCTATTTTAGCAAATTGCAAAATAAAATAAACACAGAAACCCTCCTCTCCTTCATTTGTCACTTATTTATAAATGTTCAAAGTATAGTTTATTATAAACAAAACGCTTGTTCTGATTCAAATTCTGATATTTATTACCTTAAAGCCTTTGTTATTGGTGGAGGTTACAAACCTTCTAATATTGATATTGTTTTATTTGAATTACATACAGCATCGTCGTTCCTCAAGTTCACCCCCAGTCTTCTTCTCTTTCCAATATTAGCACTATTAAATTTTGTCCTCTTTTAAATAAAATTTATTCTAAATTCCTACAGCTTTTTATGCGATTTTTAGAATTATTTCGTGCTTTGTAATGATTTTTTGAGATATAACAGGAATCACATTGCAATCTTTCAGTTCAATATCACAAATTATCTTCTTTGGCAATTTTATTAGATTTTTAACGTTTATCCTTGTTTTATGTTGATCTATTGACATTCGTACAAGGAACCCAATTTAAATCTTTTAGCCCAATGCAGTAAATTTTGTTCTTTGTGATTTTTTGCATTTCAAAGCGATTTCGATATTTTTCTTTCTGAAACAGAAAGAATTCTCATTAAACAGATCATGTCAACAGAAACAAAGCCGACCCGACCCACAACAGAAAAAAGCAGTATCAACATACCCGATGTAGGATACAGAGACAAAAGGCTGTGTAGATTTCTGAATTGTATGGATTTTAAATCATAGCCTGAAGAGGGAGGAAGAAAGTCATGTATCAAAAATTTTTATTTACAAAAAATCAATAACGAAAATTTTCTTTCCCTATGGAGCAAAACATTTGCAACCTATTGATGATATTTGTGTGCTAATTAAAACATGACCGGTTGAATTTCATGAATTTTTCTTGACCATTTAAGAAATTTGCGTGTTTTCCACTGTCTGTTGACGAAATTAAAGTTTTTTTAATCTTTTGACGATTTTTTTTTCACAATCTTTTGACGAAATTTGCATTTTACTTAGAAATCTTTTGACAAAATTCACGTTTTTTTCCCACAATTCTTTGACGGAATTTGCGTTTTTTCGTGATCATTTGATGAAATTCGAGTTTATAAAATCTTCTCACGAAATTCCCATTTTTCCGCGATCTTTTGACGAAAATCACACGATCCTTTGACGAAATTCGCGTTTTTTGCATGATCCTTTGAAGAAATTTGCATGTTTTTTCGATTTTGTGACGAAATTTCCGTTTCATATAGAGATTTTTTGATAGAATTCGCAATCTTTTGACAAACTTCTCGTTTTTTGCGCGATCCTTTGATGAAATTTGCGTGTTTTTCGCGAACGTTTGAAGAAATTTGCGCGTTTTTTGGATTTATTTTGACGAAATTTGCGTTTTATATAGATCTTTTGATGAAATTCGCGTTTTTTCCGCAATCTTTTGAGAAAATTCTTGTTTTTTTCATGATTCTTTGCAAAACTCGCATGCGTGTCTTTTGCAATCCTTAGAAAATTGGGTTTCTCGCGATTCTTTGACGAAATTTTCGTTTTTTCGCAATCTTTTGTGGAAATTCACATGTTTTTCGCAATCTTTTAACTGCGTTTTTATCTTGATCTTTTATCAAAATTTACGTTTTTTCACGATCTTTTGAAGAAATTTGCGTTTTTCGCAATCCTTTGACAAAATTGGTGATCTTTATCCGTGATTTATCCGAAATTTAACAGTATTTTTCTGAACATATTTGGAACACGAAAAAGTGCAATTTTTCCGCGATGCTCGGCTGAATGCCAAAAACATCGGTAAAATTTAAAATAAAAGTCGGTTAAAAGAGCTGAAAAACGGACTTTACGGACCTAATAATGAAAAAATGGACGAATACGGACTTGAAGCAAAAAAAACAGACCAGTTCCCCGAAAATGGACCTAGTGGGAGCCTTGTAAATGCTCTAACTGATATACAGGGCTACATAAAAAAATTCGTAATGGTTTATTTCTGACCATGCATTGTTTGAGGAAAGTTGTTTGGATGTATACTATCACCTCTTAAAGTTTGGCCCATCTTTTATGAAACACCCTGTATATGGTTTTAGTTTTAGAAGATTTCGTGCTAACATTTTTTTGCTAAGAACGTTTGTACAATGTGCGGTATTTTTTATTGATCACTTTTTATCCATAAAACATACTTTTAGAAAGAAAGGCTCCTCTCTTTTAGGTGCGTTCGTAATTATATAAATACGTAGCACCTATAGTCGTCGTCTGGTCGGTCCGTCTGTTCATCTGCATATAACAGCGCAAAAACTACCCAACCGCATGGTTCGAAATTTAAAATATATGATTATTGCAGAATTTTGTCGAGTTATTTCAAATAGTTCTGTATGAAAATTTGATGTATAGTTCAATTACAGGGAATGTCAAAAGTGTTCCGTTACATTACGGCCAATGGGAAAAAAAGTTCCAGGTGCATTTTAATAACGTTACATCCTTTCGAACATAATGAAATTGATATGCATTTGTGAAATGCACTAAAATATACATTCTGTAGAATATGCGGTGCAAAGGATATTTATTATTCATTTACAGGGCCACACAAAAGAATTCAGTTACATAATGATACAGGGGGAAACATTGTTTGATGCGTATTTTAATTATGTGGAACTATTTCACATATAATGAAATTGATATACGTTTCAGAGGTTTACTACAAGTTATTTCCTG